>OW618042.2:6294330-7551196 GCA_939531255.2 Thera britannica | reverse complement strand
TGACAACCAAATGGTGGCCAAAATTAACTACAGTATGAGATGTCCGGCAGCAAGATACTTGGACAACATCGTCAAAGTATAGGGTCGAAAATTGGTAACACTGACACAGGATCACGGTAGATGGAACAATTTAAGGAAGGGACCCAGCAGTGGGTGAAGTAGTAGGTACTGTGGACAAAGATGAACAAAACGCAGTTTAAAGGGTTGTAGATGCTGGTGACATAAAAGGCACAGTATCCCTCAAGTTGATAGACGCAAGGTAGGGCATCTTACGAGAACATGCTTTGATAATGGTTATTAGTACTCAATATCAGTTGAGGCCGTTTATCGGTTCAATCAGCGAATAGTGTAAAAAATGCCAACAGTGTGTACAGTTGCTTGCTACGCACTATGCAAATCAATCACTCTTATCAGGAGACTTATCGATTGACAACAACTCACTTGAAAGCTGAAATGCGTAGCGCCCTAAAACACATTCAACATCATTAGCCTATAAAAAACGTGTTACAAAATACCAGTACTCAAAACACACAATACCAGATTATTTAACAGAAAGGCGAAAGATGACACGGATAAGAGAGGAGTGAATGCAGAGATGACGGCTGACAGAGGGGAATGGAGGAAGAAGACATGTTCTGCCGACCCATATAAAGAGGTATAAGGGCAGGAATAAGAAGAATATTATAAACAAGCGGCCGCCCGCGGCTTCGCTCACCCCGTTCCCGTTAATTTTTCGGAATAAAAATATCATTGTCCGTCTCCTGGATTTAAGCTTGGCTGCTGCCAAGCCAAGTCTGGATTTTCAGCCAAATTTGCTCAGCCGTTCTTGAGTTATAATATAAACACGACTTTCTCTTATGCTTATTGATCAAAAACAAATCTATCCCACAGGGACCATATATTTTACCGGGATAAAAAGTAGCCTATGTGCTATTCCAGACCATAATCTATATCTATGTCTAATTTCATCCAAATCCGTTTAGTCGTTCTAGAGTTATTGAGTAACAAACATCCATCCATCCATACCTACAAACTTGCACATTAATAATACTAGCAGTTGGTAACCGAGCTTCGCTCGGATTTTTTTTCGTTAATTTGTATTTTTAAGAAATCATAAGAGTCGCATTTATCATCTTTACTGGTTTATTATTACAGAACAACGCCATCTGCTGGACATGCTTGCAGTTAGTTGCTCACAATCGTCAATAGATGGCAGGAGCAGTCACATATTCAGTTTATGTTTAATTATTGAACTCGGAAAGATGTAATCATTTTCTTAAAATGAATTTCTAGCTAGATCAATTTATCGCCCCCGAAAACCCCTGTATACTAAATTTCGTGAAAATCGTTGGTGCAGTTTCCGAGATCCTAAATATATATATATATATATATATATATATACAAGATTTTCTCGTTTAAAGGTATATAAGATATTAGTGGGATTTGCGTACCTTGAAAAAATCGGGCATCCACATAGGTAAGACGACAGCTTCTTCTAACAGTCGCTTTGCCTCCGCTAGATCCGCTATGTCGTCCCACCGAATGTTAGGATTCTTTTGTACTATATCCCGTTCTGTAACAAAATTATTCGTCACTGAGATTCAATATACCTACCGGTGGAATTCCAGGCATTATAGGGCACGTTTCTGACGCGAGGCAAAGCTTTTGGTTAAAGGTGATGGACACGAATTAACATCAAGTGTGTCATGAGCTTGTTCCATCAGCTAGTTATATAAAATAAGGCTTATAGGATCTTTTTAAAAACCAAGTTACATACGCTTGCACAAAGAAAGAAGTCGGCAGATGGCGAGTGCTCAAAATCGTTACTCTTGGAAATGGTCACGAATTGGTGCAACGGAGTGTACCGCCGAACCCAAAACCAAATATTTCAGATCATGCAAACATTGACTAGCCTCTCAGCTCAGTTGGTAGTAGCTCTGCCTTCTGCGCCGTAGATCGTGGGTTCGATCCCCACCGAGAACAAGTATTTGTGTGGTGAATGCAGACGTTTGTTCTCTGTCTGGGTGTTATATTGTATTCTAAGTATTTATTTACAAAAAAAAATATATTTTTTTAATATCAGCCATCTGGTTCACATAGCAAAAGCTCTGCTTAATTTGGGAATAGATTTTTTGGATTTGCGTGGATTGTCTACAATATTTATGGAGGGAATGGAACTCGTTTCATATCAACTGGCATGAGGTCGTCAAAATAATCGAACTATCATTCAATCTTTCTTATCACAAACACAATACCTTTCTGAGGATTGTTGGTATCTTATCAAACATACTAATTACAATGTTTTGCTATCCTAGTAAATGGGATTAACATAGGCTAGAAACGACAGAAATTATACAAGGCGTTGAAAACCATTGCCTGAAAACTGAAAGCACAAGTTAAAACGCAATAAAGTTGGCAAAATGTCTGGCGATAAAAAACCCATGACAGATATTTTTAATTCAAACCTAAAACTACTGCAAACCAAAACTTGGTCACTCCTAAAATTAATTAGTTGCCAAAGTTGGTCACTCCAAAAACTAACTCAGTAACCAAAGTCTTAAAATTACTAAAGGTCACTCCTAAAAATTACTCAGTAACCAAAGTTGGTCACTCAAAACTAAGTCAGTTAACAAAGTTGCTTACTCATAAGTCTAACACCTCAAACAAGTTGGTCACTCTTAAAACTTCATTACCAAAGACGGTTACCCTCAAAACACGCAAACAAACTTGGTCACTCTAACTCACCAAGCATATCGACTAGATCGCCGTCACTCGACGAAGGCGGCTCGAAGCGCTTCTCTTCTTCTTTGTGCTTCTCATCGTCCGTGTCGCCATTGTTGTTGTCCTTGTCTTGCTTGTCTGTGCCTTTACTGTGGTCTTTGTTGCTTGTGTCTTTTGATTTTGCTGCAAGATAATTTATAAATGAATAATCCTACTGATTAATGCCAATGAAATTGTTACTAAAATTGAATGATATTACTAGTTTTTATATAAATCTTCCTAAAATAAAAATTATAACGCCATCCCACCAAACCTAGTACTTACTAGTCTATAAATATTAATTACAAGCGATCCACCCCAGGTGTCATTTTTGCGTGCGAAGCCGGGAAGGGTCGCTAATAAATAATCTATTTTACGCAGGGATAATGTAGTTTTCTAATGGCGAAAAAATCGTTGAAATCGGTACAGTAGTTTTTGAGTATCCTTAGATACAAACCATTCCTCTTTTGTTGCTAGCCCTACAAATCTATAAATGTAATCACATAGATTGTGTAATATAAATTAAGGCGTACTAATTAATTATTCTGTCGTTAGGTTGTGGTTTAGAGTCTAGTAATAATCAGTTTGTAAATTTTGCAATCCACCTAGCTTTACCATAAAAATGAATCATACCACTATGAGCCTTATTCGCTGCTAATTTAGGGTTCTTTGCGTCTGATGTCTTTCTGTTAGATGTGGTTGCATTCCTTTGTCCTGGTGCTGATTTCTTGTTTTCCGTGCGAGCGTTGCGTGGGTTGTTTCTGGCGGATTTCATAGTTGGCGGGACCCTGCTAATATAATTTCATTATGAATGAGGGAGTAATAGTTTAGCAAAACACTATGAAAACTAAGAGGAAACCTATAAGTGCCTTTGACGTCTAACGGAGACGTGATCATTCCTGGTTTTCTCATAATTAATAAATAAATATTGTGGACAATCCACACAACACTATCTAGCCCCAAACTAAGCAGAGTTTGTACTGTGGGAACCAGATAACTGATATAATACTTACGCTATATAACGACCGTGTACATACACAGGAAACCGATGGCTTTTAAGTTTGTGGATTTGTCACTCACTCGTGGTAAGGACAAAAGATAGCTACCAACCAAAAATAGAATATTATTTTTATCCATAATTTTCATAACTGAATAATACTGGATATTACTTGATGCGTCAGAGGTGGGGACATAGAGTACTGCAAATCAAAAGTTATAAAATTACAAGGATAACTTCGAAAAGTCAGCCAGTTCTCCGACACCAAACAGATAAAAACTTACATTTAAGACTTTTATAGCTTTTGGGGTTTACTTTTTCTTCAAAGACATAATTATGACTTAATTGACTTGAATCAGGTAAGCATCTCTACTATTTTCTTCAAAGATGAGTTGACTAGAATCAGGATTTAATTTAGATTTTTTAAATTATTCTATTGGAAATTGGCATGACTTTCCATCGAGAGCATAGGAGTATTATTATGATGCCATGGTAAATATTATAGTAGTCTACCACCACCAGTGCCAAAGTAAACAAAGTGACCATTGAACCTGACTGACTTGTGATCCACGCTCGTGGGAGGCGGCCAAGCGTTGGGGTCCCGGTCGGGAGGTGGGGGCCAAATGTCCGGGTCGATCTCGTGGGGTGCTGGACCCCACATCTGATCGCGGGTGGGTAGGTCTTCGTAATCTGGAAGAGAAGTAAAGTGAGTTAGGTCAGCGGAGCATTCAGTTCTAGAGATTTAAAGGGTGTTTACTTCAAAAAGGATTTGTCACAAAAATATTACAGCTACATATAAACGCAATTTAAATTTAATCATTGCTTAAAGTTAGCCCTGTCACTGTTTGTCATTATTATCCAGTGGTAAGAATAGAATAGAATAGAATAACTAATAACACTGGTTTTAAGTTACGAAGATTTATAATAAAAAAATTAAGTGACCATGTCAATTAAAATATTTATTTAGGGATGCAAGGAATATTTTACGAGCTCATATATTAACCTGATTGATTTGTTCGTACAAACATTAAGAAACAGTTAAAAATACGTTGAAACAAGACATTTTCTAGCCAATTAAAAAAGCTAAAGAATACATGGGACGCTACAGAAAGTTGCAAAACAACTTTCAGTTCATTATGGGCTCGGATGTAGCTCTCCAACGAGTGATGTGTTGTACAAGTTTTGTTACCACGACAACCATCTTCTTTTGTAAAAAGGGCTCTTATTAGACTTGGCAAGTATTTTTTTTACCATTTCAATTGGAAAAGGCTATTTAGTTTAAACCCTTTTTATAAGGATTATAATTGAAAAGCAAAATAAGAATAAGTTTAATTCGAATTTTGACTTTGATTTCTAACGTAATTCGGAGAAATGTTGCCTTTAATAACTTTGCAAAAATTTCGTATTGCTCCTATCCTACATAACCCTTAAAACTTCAGGATCAGTGGCTCTCTGTTGTATAAATAGAAATAATTACTGTAGTAATTGTAATATTGTGGCGCTTCATTTATACGCGAAGTCATAAAGTCAGGGGAAATTCACTGTTAGACACTTGTCTCTCGAATTACATTACTAGGAACAACCAATTTGAGCACTCTTCATCCACGTTTAATACCACTAAAGATGAGACCTGGCAGTTACGTGGTTTGACTTGCACAGTAAACGATTTAAGGGTATCTTTAGCGGTATGAGGTCTGAGACGGGGAGAGGTCGGGCGTCATCGTGTGGCGGAACGAGTCCGGGAAAAAAGAGGAAAATGAAAGAGAAAAAAAAGGAAAGAGCTCGCCAAGTCTCAACTTTCATGGCACCATCTTTACTTCCAGCGATAATTACAATATCGTCGGTCCATCGGGTGGCTAAGTAATACGTCGGAAATTAAAGGTCGAAGCAAAATATTGATCCAGTTCCACTGGTAATGTGCATGGTTCACTGCCTTTCGTTTACCAATATAGTACGCAATCATGCATGAAAACGCATGATTTGTTTCATTCAAATGAAAATACGCCTTTGAATGAAATGATGGTAAAAAATATGTTATGAATCAGCATCCAACCGTAAAATTGATAATAACATATGAAGAAAATTACTTAAGTTTATTGCGATTTAATGAGTTAATAACACAAGTTTAGATAACTACACATGTTAGATACGCAAGATTACATGGCTTTTTAAAATGCGTGCGTCACGCATAAACCACAGACCATAATAGAACCAACTTGAACCTTATTTTCAGGGCGATAAAGACGAAAATCTGTTAGATTTTCTTTGCTAGACTAGCATCGTATTATGCGTAAAAGTGCCGCATGGGAACATAAAATAAGCTGACCAATCCTGAAACAACGGACTTGGTCGTGATTGATTCACGCTTCAAAACTATACTCGTACTGGCTGCCAAAGGTTACCATTTATTATTAAAAAATACTATATTAGACCGGAAAAAACAAAATATGTACATAAAATATCTACGAAGAAGGCTTTGAAGGTAACTTAATGTACGTTTCGTACAGTCCTAGTTCTGTAGGTATACAGAGACAAGTCTGCGTCAAGCCTCAATCATAGATTTTTTGACAGCTCTCCATCGAAATGTAACAAAAATATACGCTTGAGGCTCGACTCAGACTCAGGCTTGTTTCTGCATACAGCCCCTAGGCCAGTATTCAGAAACAGTCTTGAGTCTGAGTCGAGCCTCAAGCATAAATTTTTCAATAGAGAACTGTCAAAAAATCTATGCTTGAGAGTGCTTGAGACTCGACTCAGACTCAGCCCCAGTCCCTAGTCTCGCACATTTCACAGTGCCGTAAAAAGGAATCTGATAGAACGACCAAATTGGTTACGCGTTTTGTAAATGGTCCTAAATTGTAACAATAACAAATACATTTACCAACAGTAAGATTTTGCACAAACAAACTTCGGCCAAGTAAAGTTTGAAGGCTAACTAGTGAAACTCCAGAGATATTTGGCATCTGTTTTGCTATTACCAAATACGAAAACATGAAAAGCGAAAGTAACCCTATGTACCTTACCTACTAGTCTAGATCCAACAAACGATCGACTGAAATGTAGACTGTCTGTAAAACTACTATACGTTTATGTACAGCCATCGTATTGAAGCATGAACTACTAGAGCAAGCGAAAGTAGCCCTTAGGGACCCCGAGTGAGCTAACCAGACTAGTCTAGTGCGACGCCTACACCAGACAGTGCGCGACCGAAAACTTTCGCTTTTGTTCGGTGCACCTAAAACTTATAGCTCGCTTGCAAGTTTCATGGCACTTAGAGCTCAATTTAGAGTAAGAAAAGATTGAAGCTGTAATGACCCAGTGGGAAACACCGCCTGTTGATCTATCCTAGATTTAGATTCTAGACCACGTGCATGTCCCAGACTGCGAAATTCACGTGGTGCATTGGTAATCCGTAATTTAAATAAATTATAGTTTAAAAAACTAAAAAAAAACGCTTTTATAACGAATTGAACTAAAAAGTTAAAAATAAAACCGTAATAATCAATTGAAAATTTATATTATTGTACAAAAAGCATGGGGTGCTTTTTATAATAACTTCAGATATAATAAACTATTGATAAAATATTTACAACAACCAAAATCAAGCCCCCCACGCTTTTTGTACAATAATATAAATTTTCAATTGATTATTACGGTTTTATTTTTAACTTTTTAGTTCAATTAGTTATAAAAGCGTTTTTTTTAGTTTTTTAAACTATAATTTATTTTTTACTGTTTAGTTTTTTTTTTTCATATTTTTTTTTCATATTATTGCATTGTCATCGACCTTTGACAGGTGTGCAAAGTTTGAATCAAATCTGATCGTTCAAAGTAGGACAAAATCGAGCTCAAAGAGGTCGGTTACATACATACATACATACAGGTGAAGCTAATAAAAGCGTTATAAAAAAACAGTGGCACTCCGGGAGTGCTGACAGAAGTCAAAACATGATCAATTTTTTTGATTTCAAACTTTTGGCGAAGATCTTTGCCGAAGAGGTCTCGGCTATGTGACAGTGTCGTCACTTCATTGGTTTTTTTCCCACCTCAAAAAATGCTCAAGCCCGCCAAAAGAAGTTTTCATAAACATTACCTAAACCGCAGGGTAAAATGTGAAACACGCTAGGAGTTTTATATTTGCACAACTTTGTAAAGTATTCCTAAAACAGTTGCGAAATTGTTTAGATGAAAATAAGAGTAAAATGAAAGCTGCATCTTGTGAATTGAATTTGTTTAGGTAATAGGTATTTCGTGCAAGACGCAACATTTCGCAATAAAGTGATAGGCTGAGGCAGTAAAAATTTTCCCGTAGCAAAATAACTTCATGCTTTTTACTTGATTGTTCTCAACAGCTATAACCATTTTTAGATGGCTATGGATAAAACGGTTGGCCGAAATGTACCAATAGTGAGATTATAATTTGCGATGCAGAAAGTAAAGGCTTTCTTCTAAAATAACTTTTGAAACTATCATGGTTTTTATAACGCTTTTATTAGCTTCACCTGTATGTATGTATGTATGTATGTATGTATGTATGTATGTATGTAACCGACCCCTTTGAGCTCGATTTTGACCTACTTTGAACGATCAGATTTGATTCAAACTTTGCACACTTGTCAAAGGTCGATGACAATGCAATAATATGAAAAAAAAAAAAAAAAAAATGAAAAGAAATAAAAAAAATAAAAAAAAAACCTACTTTGAACGATCAGATTTGATTCAAACTTTGCACAGCTGTCAAAGGTCGATGACAATGCAATAATATGAAAAAAAAAATGAAAAAAAAAAAAACTAAAAAGTGAAAAATAAATTATAGTTTAAAAAACTAAAAAAAACGCTTTTATAACTAATTGAACTAAAAAGTTAAAAATAAAACTGTAATAATCAATTGAAAATTTTATATTATTGTACAAAAAGCGTGGGGGGCTTGATTTTGATTGTTGTAAATATTTTATCAATTGTCTATTATATCTGAAGTCCATGCACGCGTTACGTGGCACTTTAGTGCCACGAACTTGTTTCCCGTCACGCGTCCGAGAAAAATCGTGGCACTATAGTGCCACGATTTGCACGGCCGCCAAGCGTCCGTGGTACTGTAGTACCCAAAAAGTTCAAAATGAACTTTTCGAATTTCTGGTTGTACATTAACTGGCCTGACACCTGCCTCCATGGACTGCAGCCATAAAACGACGTGTTGCCAGTGAAAAAATATTTTAGAATGATTAAATTTGTAAAAAAGTGAAATTTTTCCGTGCGAAAAATGGCTGCGCAAGCGCAATTTCGTGAATTTTCTTTG
The DNA here is from genome assembly GCA_939531255.2 of Thera britannica. Taxonomy (NCBI): domain Eukaryota; kingdom Metazoa; phylum Arthropoda; class Insecta; order Lepidoptera; family Geometridae; genus Thera; species Thera britannica. Next base: position 7,542,143 of record OW618042.2, on the reverse strand, counting down.
TTTTGTTTTTGTTTATAATAAATTAATTGAGGGTTGTTTTGGGATTGTTATGCATGTATTTTTTCCTTGGAAATCAGGCTTGATGGTGATCTAAAAAGTTTTTCGTAAAAATAAGAATAGCCGACAAAATCTCAAAAATTGCAAGGTAGCGAAAAAAATCGTTTTAAAATGCTACCCGCCGCTGTTAAATGATTTCTTGTCGGAAAAAAATGTTCTACATGATACCCATACTCTTTTCTAATAGGAAGTGACTGAAATAAGGTAAACAAAGTAGTTTTTTGTTGGGAAAAAGACTTTTTAGTTTCTTTGGCATTAATTCGGGCATGCGCAAGCTTCCGGAAGCGACGTTTTCTGACGTTTCGGACGCGTGCGTAACGCTTTAGTCATTTCCCAGGTCCAGCAGTGGGACGCTCAAGTGGCACCCCACGCTTTTTTGTACAATAATATAAATTTTTCAATTGATTATTACAGTTTTATTTTTAACTTTTTAGTTCAATTAGTTATAAAAGCGTTTTTTTTAGTTTTTTAAACTATAATTTATTTACACTATGTTTATGAACAAAAGGCTATTTACAATGGTTTAATTTTGTGAGATTTAACTCCCGATATTTCGGCCCAGTTTGCATGTACACCAATGCTCATCGATCACCGAATGAACTGAAATCCACGAGTGCTCGAAATTCAGTCCAGTCCAAGGAGTCCAAGGCAACTGTGCCGAAATATCGGGAATCAAAACTCACAAAACTAAATCATGGTAAATATGGACCCATTGTTCAACAACCATTTCTCCTAAAAGTTTATACATCACACAATTGTAAACTTGAGATTGTTTGCGTCGTTTTAGACAAACAAAACCAACTGCTCTAAAATTAAAAGTGATTCACGATGTCAATGCCTTCATCATAAAAGTACAAAAGTGCAATTGAGACCGATGAGTCTATCAGCTCGGCACAGGAAAGCATCGTGAGATAATGATCAGAAAGTCCATCATTATGTATGATTCACGACAGGCCATTGGAGCGAGCCACGACAGTGTTGAAGCGCAGTTTAACACTACACGGCAATATTAATTAATCAATTGATATTGTGGACAATCAATACAACACCATCTAGTCCCAAACTAAGCAGAGCTTGTGCGATGGAAACCAGATAGCTGATATAATATTTAAACTTATAATTTAAATATTATAATATTTTTGTTTGGAAATACTGAGGATACAACATAACACCCAGACAGAGAACAAATATCTGTGTTCACAACACAATTACGAAGAAACTTCAATGTACTTAACTAGGCACTATGCCCTATCACCTGCACTAGGTATTACCTAATCATAGTTCGCGAATTAGGATTTTAGCACAGGCAGAATACGAACGTTACAATTTTACACAATTTTAATTAGATAGCTATTACAACCTAAATGCCATCATTATTAGACATGAGTAAATCTCAGATATTATGAATTATGGGTTATTTATACGACCATGCTCGTATTTTTGTTAGAAATCGTGGAACACTGTGGTGAATTCAAAGTGTACAAGACTTGAGCCAAGAGGTTGATTTTTCTTTTTATGTTAGCGGGAAACTAAATAAATTTTCAATTTTAGTACAGTATAAACACTGATGCAACAATCTGATCCCTAAGCTAGCATACGTCGTTTAGACAAGGCAACAAGATCATAACTCAATTTAACAATTTCCGAGAATTTTTGGAGTGAGTCAACTTTCCCTCTTAACGCCGCTTGAGAGTATGCTTTGAATCATGTCCTTAAACGAGTGAGATGATCATGGAGAATCGTATTCCTAAAGTAATAGTGAATTTATACTTTTGTTTTAGATACGAACTCAATACATTGATGTTCCAAACAAAGTTTGAAGTCCAAACTGTGAAAAGTTGAACAAAGAATCAATAGTTGCCGTCAATGTACTCATTATGTGTCTTTGTAGGGTACGGTTCTTGGGCATGGCTTTCATAAAACTGTTTGCAGAAATCAATATTCATTGTCTCTCACTTATGTGTGAGGTTTTAGTGTACACTAACCTAGATGACTGCAAGAATTGACGGTATCCTAAGCTAAGTTCCTAGGCCAGTATTCAGAAACACTGCTTGAGTCTAAGTCGAGTTTCAAGCATAGATTTTTGTATTTTTTCAATGGCGAACTGTCATAAAATCTATGCTTGAGACTCGACTCAGACTTAAGCACTGTTTCTGAATACGGGCCTTACAGATTATGTGAATAAATATCACAGAGATCTTTCCTTGTTTGAGATGAATTTAGGCCTGTTTCAAGCGAAGTAGGTCGCGCGCTTGGATAAGTACAAGGCTACCTTATGATCCAGGCTGATATGAGAATCTAACCATGTTCATTGTCTCTGGAACCTACACAACCATTATCGGGTCATCTAACAAATCATCGACCTAAACCGATACCCAGCTATTCCTTCCACCTATTGTGTTTGATAATGGTGACATAATGGACACCGGCGCCATTCGGACGTTACGAAGGTCGGCTCCATGCCCAGGTACGATGACGCGGGTTCGGCTTTTACGGCTAATTGTTACGAGTAATTGATCGCCGTGAACTTTTCTGGAAAACTGGTTCTGCCATCGTCTGGGGTTTAACTTGGAACTTTCATATTTTCGGGGCCTTTTGCAAGGTTTTGAAAGAGAGTTACCACATGCTTAAAGTTTAATTGGATCACGACTGTTATCGGTGGGGTAAGGAGATTTCCTCAGATCTTTTTGTGGATGTCTAACAAATTGTTCTCCGGAAATCATGTTATTGAAGTCAGCATGGTTCAAATCTTAGGAGCCTTGATTGAGGAGTAAAACGAGAAGTACTACACAGTATTTTAAGCTTCCATTTACTTGGCTTTGCTATTCGTAGAAAGATTCAAGGATCGATATGCATGCACGCTCACGTTTACATAGTGATTCTCATCAGCACATTACAACAGTGACAAACATCCTAATTAAAAGCGTGTTGTTCCACGCATTTCAATGGAGAAGAAACAGGATGGGACTGAAGGGGTCAGTCAGGGTCAATGAGAAATAAAATTCGTTTGACATTTTGACGGTTACCACTTAGCGACGCAGTATCAATAAAAATGTAAATTCGACCAGTCCATTAATATGATTTCGTTTCCTTCGTTTTTCTGGCGAATTGTTATGTTTATGTTGAGGCTTCGATAAAATTGTGCAACCTGCTATAGCAAACGTAATTCCACTAAGAAATAACAGGCAAAGAATGTAATCTAAGAAATATACAGGCTTTTAGTAGTAAGAGTTCTTCGTGAAGGACTCGTCTGGGGAAGTACTACCACCATGCCTATTTCTGCCGTGAAGCAGCATTGCTGTGTTTCGGTTTGAAGGGTGTGAGTGCCGGTGAAATTACTGGCACGTGAGGCTGAACATCTGTATGCCTCAAGTTGATAGACGCAGGGCAGTTCATTGTAGGGCACGTTTCTGAAGTGCGCGGTCTACAAGGCAATGCTTTGTTAAAGGCAATGGTTACCACAAAATATAAGATGAGCTATATGCGTTCCATCAGCTAGTTGTATAAAAAAAAAATCAGTATTTTCTCTGTATCCGATGTATAAGTAATTTGAATAAAAGAGTTTTGCTTTGGAAATAGACAACCGCTGTACTAATGATATACAATCTGACGTCTTAGTTACCAATCTATGGCAATAAAATTGAAATGAGTATTTAATGACCATGTTTGGTACTGTTGTATCTGAAGTTAGTACTATTGCATTATACCTAACTTAATTCGATGTGATTTTTTCTTATCGTGTCACTGATTCTTTTGAACCAAGTGTGGTGAAATAATTTTAAGTGCGCCTCAAAGAGGCTCCTTTCGTGCACTCGACATTTCGAACTTTTTAGGTTCTATGATATGGCTGTTTCCTCACGATGTTTTCCTTCACCGTTTGAGAGCACTGGCATAGTGTAATACATTTTTGAGCAGAAAAACACATTGGTACACGACTGGATTTAAACCCAAGACCTTACGATCGGAAGGCGACCAACGCTCTCATGATTTTGATGATGTGATTTTTTCTGTAACATTACGTAGTCATGTCGCTTGTATAATTGAACCTTTTTCAAAGGATTTTAAACCAAAGCATAATTATGAAAATATTGACCTACAACAAAATCATGTTACTTATCTAAAAAAGTATATTTTACGGCAGTGTAGGTACAATATAATCCTTGTAAGTCCTTTGATAACACGGAAAGAGCGCTAGCGTAAAAACGTACACATTGTTATCTATGTAATAAATTATCACCTTTTATGACGTAATAGGGCTGTTGACATTGAGCACACGTTTTACAATAAAACTACATAACTTTATCGTCGTATTTTATATTGTTTTTAAGCCTCAACTACAACTTTAACAGGAGCTTCAGTTATAGATAGATGGAAAATTATTTATTGCTCAAATTAAAAGTACAGGCGAGCTTAATGCTAGATAGCATTATCTACCAGCTAACCTTTGGGTAATAAGGATATAGGTTGGGTAGTGCACATAATATGTGCACTACCCAACCTATATCCTTATTACAGATTTGGACGCACCTACCATACCTTATATTATAAGGTATGGTAGGTGCGTCCAAATCTGTTCAGCCGTTAATGACATTAAGGAAATACAAGGAGCCTTTGAATCCATGGAAAAGTAGATCTGTCTGAAGAGATTTACTGTTGAAGATAGGACAACACGAAGAATTCCCCCCTCCGAATTCCCACACAAAGTCAGTCCATCGAGTATGTATGCATGGGTATTGTATGAAGGTTTCGTTATCCTACCTTGAACATAAGATTATCATGCGTGACCTACGCCTACAAGGTACGATATATCATAGCTTTATCTAAGCCGTCCCTATTTGGTATGGTATGTCATCATGATACGTTGCCAAGTTCAGTAAAGAAACGGATGTCTATAACATAGCCTTTTATTTTTTAATGTCCACCATACACACACACACACAGCTTGAGGAATCCGGCAAGTCATAGAATTCAAAAAAGTTAGAAAAATTTGTCACTACAGGAGCCTCTCTGAAGCGCACTTGAAATCCTTTCATCATTCTGGTTTAAAAGAAAGGGCGACACGATAAGAAGAAGAATGCCCATTTAAAATTTAAGGGTCTAAGACAATAATCTTTTTTTTATGTTTGTTACCGCATAACTTCGTCATTTGTGAGCCGATTTGAAACATTATTTTTCTATCTGAAAGGTACTGCTTCCAGATTGGTCCCATTTTAATTTTATTAAAATCGGTGTTGCCATTTTTATTTAAATACTAGCTGTGCCCGCGACTTCGTCCGCGTGGTATAGGTAGTGTCTATGGGTAGCATTTTTAATTTGCAGCGGTTAAAACAGTAATTCACAACGTCATATTCGCATGCACGTGACACAGTCGTCTGCCCTCTTACTAAACTTAGACATATGGCGTCGTACTACGCCACACTTTCATCCCCCCCGCATTCCTCTCCAAACTCCCCCCACACTCCCCTCACTCTCCTCAACACCCCCCCACATTCCCCCCGCACTCCCCCTAGACTCCCCTACACAATCCCCCTGTACTCCCCCCGCACCTCCCCTCCACACTCCCCCTGTACTCCCCCCGCACCTCCCCTCCACACTCCCCCCCACACCTCCCCTCCACACTCCCCCTGTACTCCCCCCGCATCCCCACTCGCTCTTCCCCTCCACACTCCCCCCTGTACTCCCCTCCACACTCCCCCCGAACCTCCCCTTCACACTCCCCCAGAACTCCCCTCCACACTCCCCCCGCACCTCCCCTCCACACTCCCCCCTGTACTCCCCTCCACACTCCCCCCGCACCTCCCCTCCACACTCCCCCTGTACTCTCTTCCACACTCCCTCCGCACCTACCCTCCCCCTGTACTCCCCTCCACACACCCCCCGCACCTCCCCTCCAACTCCCCCCTGTACTCCCCTCCACACTCCCCCCGCACCTCCCCTCCACACTCCCCCTGTACTCCCCTCCACACTCCCCCCTGTACTCCCCTCCACACCCCCCTGTACTCCCCTCCCTCTACCCCCCTAGCACAAACTTTGAATGTCATATTTTTTTATATCAAATAAACAGACTAAAAAATAAGTTATAAGTTTCTAGCTCTAAAAATGACGATACTTCCATACAACTTTCAACCCCTTACAACCCTTTTTTCGCAATAAAAAGTAGCCTATGTCCTTCCTCAGGCCCTCAACTATCTGTGTACCAAATTTCATTTCAATCGGTTCAGTAGTTTTGGCGTGAAAGCCAGACAGGACGACAGACAGACAGACAGACAGAGTTACAAACGCATTTATAATATTAATAAGGATTTTTTTAATGTTTGTAACTGCACGCCTCCGTTATTTATGAGCCGATTTAGAAAATTATTTTTTTATTTGGAAGGTTATTCTTACGTCCAGATTGTCCCAAACAAAATTCATTAAAATCGGTTTAGCCGTTTGGCAATGAAGTCGGTTTCTCTAGTTTTTAGGGTTCCGTAGCCAAATGGCAAAAACGGAACCCTTATAGATTCGTCATGTCTGTCTGTCTGTCTGTCTGTCTGTCTGTCTGTCTGTCCGTCCGTATGTCACAGCCATTTTTCTCCGAAACTGTAAGAGCTAGACTGATGAAACTTGGTGAGTAGATGTATTCTGTGAACCGCATTAAGAATTTAACATAAAAATAAAAAAAAAACTATAAATTTCAGGGGTCTTCATACTTGAAACTGAAACTCAAAAATTTTTTTTTCATCGAACCCATACGTGTGGGGTTTCTATGAATAGGTCTTCAAAAATGATGTTGAGGTTTCTAATATCGTTTTTAGGGTTCCGTAGCCAAATGGCAAAAACGGAACCCTTATAGATTCGTCATGTCTGTCTGTCTGTCTGTCTGTCTGTCTGTCTGTCTGTCCGTCCGTCCGTATGTCACAGCCATTTTTCTCCGAAACCGTAAGAGCTAGACTGATGAAACTTGGCGAGTAGATGTATTCTGTGAACCGCATTAAGTTTTTTACATAAAAATAAAAAAAAAACTATAAATTTCGGGGGTCCCCATACTTGAAACTGAAACTCAAAAAATTTTTTTTCATCGAACCCATACGTGTGGGGTATCTATGAATAGGTCTTCAAAAATGATGTAGAGGTTTCTAATATCGTTTTTTTCTAAACTGAATAGTTTGCGCGAGAGACACTTCCAAAGTGGAAAAAAGTTGGTCCCCCCCCCTCTAACTTCTAAAGTAAGAGAATGATAAAACTAAAAAAAATATATGTTGTACATTACTATGCAAACTTCCAACGATTTTTGGTTTGAACGAAATCTAGTCAGTAGTTTTTTTTTTATACGTCATAAACCGTAAACCGCAATTTACCTTTCGACGAACTACAAGAACCTTATTATGTTACATCAAGTAACATAATTAAAGGTTTTTGTAGTTCGTCGTGCTACGGAACCCTTCATGGGCGAGTCCGACTCGCACTTGGCTGCTTTTTTTTTTTCTAAACTGAATTGTTTGCGCGAGAGACACTTCCAAAGTGGAAAAAAGTTGGTCCCCCCCCCTCTAACTTCTAAAGTAAGAGAATGATAATAGGGCCATTCCAGGGTGGCGGTCGGGACAGTTTTACTCCATTTTTTGACATATTTTTATGTGTAGCTTAGTTATTATACAAGTTTTGGGTAATATAAATATACAGAAATGTAGTTTAATAGTTGTGTAAGGACATCATCCAGTAAAATGCCCACATTTAAGCATTTTACTATGTTAAATCCCACCTACAAAAAGCGCGGCGGTCGGGACAGGTACGCACCCACCCTCTCCGGATTCCAGCATAAACTAGTAAAGTTCAGCCCCCCTAGACGTCCTACAGCTTAACCATTATTTTTATAGGTACATAGATAGTTGTTCTTAAGAACCTGATTATGAAAATAGCATTTTGTTATAAGAATACTTCGATATTTTTTTTTGAAAAGTGCGGCGGTCGGGACAAGGATTTGTTCCGGTCGGGACGAGTACCCAAAACCAGTTTTTTCATACAATTAAATAGCTTTATTAGGGATGCATTCAACAATAACAATTACATTATAATAAGAGATAAAGTCTAAGCAAACATCACAAATGGTTTATCTAAGTTACACATTATATTTTTTCAAAAACGTCGAATGTTCTCATCGAAATCGTATTATATATGATCTCCGCATGCTTTTAAGAGAGGTTCGTTTAAAATTTTCAATATCTGACATACAAAATATCGCATTCGTTCATCGTGAAAGTTTTAGCGTCTTCTCCAGAAGATCCTTTCAAAAACATCACTTGTACTTCACCATCTACTTCTCCTTGGCAGATTACCGCGTACCTAAATTCTCTTTTAGTTTTTTTATTGTTAGTATCTATCTATCTTTACTATAACTTATGTTCCCAATGCCATTTTTTTTGCGATACCATCATTGCTATCAAAGTAAGCTCATTTTTAGCAACCAATTTTACATGCAAACCCAGCACCAACATAATTATATGCTTGCATAACCATAGTCCCATTTTGTATGGAAGCACGTCAGTAATTTGTAAATATTTAAGTAAACGTGTCGTTTTCATGGATGTTATTCAATATGAAGATGAACGCGCATGCCACAACAATGACAAACGTATCACTTTAAAATAAATTTTCAAAAATTCTACTAAGCATTAATATTGCGGGTTAGGGCAAAATTTTGGTGCCCAAAAAAAAGTTTTAATTATCGCTTATTAACGCTATGCCACACTAATACATGCCCAAAAACACTCTCTAAGCATTTTAATTTTTTTACCTCTCATTTTTTGCGCGGCGGTCGGGACCAAACTTTGATCACCCTTAAAATATTCTGGTTAGCTCCTGGCTGCTCGCAAATATGCCTAAATAATAGCTACTTAGCTTCTTATTACTTCTGGAAGTTATTTTCAATGCAGGTTCAATAGTTTTAGGCTAGAACTACTAAACGTCTATTTATGCGTTACGGTCGGGACTTGAGACATACCTATCTTCGAGGCGTCATAAATCGGTAATTGACTTATATATTTCTGTTTTATGTTCGCCAGGCTAAAGAATAGATCCTTCCGTAAACTTTTGCTTGCCAAAACCTTTTGTGGCACAAACAAAACGGATGTTATCAGTTATACCAATCTATTAACAAAAAACGTACCACGCAACAATAAGCGCACCTCAGTGTTTCAGTCCGAAAAAATCGTAGAAAATGGTTGTTTTTTCTAGCGGTTTTTGTCAATTCATTAAATATGGGGTTTTTACTATGCGTTATGATTAAAATAAAGTCTATTTAACGAAGTTTTTTATTTTGGTCGTGGTTTCAGTTAGCCTGGAATGACCCAATACTAAAAAAAATATATGTTGTACATTACTATGTAAACTTCCAACGATTTTTGGTTTGAACGAGATCTAGTCAGTAGTTTTTTTTTTATACGTCATACACCGTAAACCGCAATTTACCTTTCGACGAACTACAAGAACCTTATTATGTTACATCAAGTAACATAATATAAAGGTTCTTGTAGTTCGTCGTGCTACGGAACCCTTCATGGGCGAGTCCGACTCGCACTTGGCTGCTTTTTTTAAACTTATAATTATATATGTACAATATTCAGTATGCATTATTCCACCATTATTTTCGAATAAAGTCATTTTCTCTATAGGTACCTATCTATTGTCGAAAAAAACTACGTGCAAGGTTAGGATGCGCCTTAAGTTTTAGGAAGCTGTAATTTCACAGCCATAATAGTTTTTTTTTTTTTTTTAATACAACTAAGTTGACAAACAAGCATACGGCCCACCTGATGGGAAGCGGTTACCGTAGCCTATGGACACCTGCAATACCAGAGGCATCACAAGCGCGTTGCCGACCCTTTAAAACTTTTAAAACGCCCTTTTTGAAGAACCCCATGCTATAGTCCTTATGTGTAGGCTTATAGTAGAAACAAACAAGACTTACTGCCAACCATGGGCGTGATAACCTTCTCTCCATCATGCTGGAACATCTTCAACGAAGACACTGTCGCCTTCAGCTGTTCATATTCTCGCGCCATCTGTTTTTGAACCTGATGAAGAAGAACACAGTTGAGACAAGGTCAAATATAACTTATTCGCTAGAAGTACTTTGGACTTTTTAGTCATGTCATAATTCATTGCTTCATGTGTTTAGAGGTCTTAGGGGGTAATAACGTCCAGAACATGAGGCCCACTGGGGCATTACAATGGCCTTACGGTTTATTACAATTAGGTAAATACCTAGGTAACAAAATTATATTCTTAATATTAAAACATCTAATATCTATGAATATGAATATCTAAGGATATATGCCAGTTACACGCAACCAACAAATATGTTCAAGGATTTAATGCATTCGACTCTCCCAGTTCACTCAGGTAGGCATATCGATCGGCAGTAGCGATGAGAGGTTTTTTATGCAACTTGTTTATGCAAGAAGCATTTGGCCCACCTGATGTTAAGTGGTAACCATCGCCACGCACGTCATGAACGTGCCCTACGATACACCGCCAAGCGTCCATCAACTTGATGCATGCAGATGTTTAGCCTCACGTGCAAGTTATTTCACCGGCACCCACACCTTTCAAACCTGCTTCACGGCCGAAATAGGTAAGCAAGATTATCACTTTTATATGCGTTACCACGCTTGAATTGTTTTGATGAAGCTTTAGTTTCCATTAAACCCCATTGTATACCGTTAAATCTGGAAATTAATTATTTCTGATTGGGATGTTATCCATCCAATAAAGAAGCACTCAAGACAAATGCATGATCAAATCATAATTTATGTGAGATCCTCTTGAACAAGGTACCTAGTCTCGAGCAGAGTCGAGGGCTAGGCTTAGTCAAATGTTCTCTCTGAATCTGGTTGCAATTACAATGATCCATTTCAAAGATAATGGTGATGTAAGATTGCAAGAGCAATTTCATTGTACATTTCCAAGAACGCCATTTAGATTAGAGCTCTTGTAACCACCGATTATTTTACTGGTTTGTGGTAATACGGGAAAATACATACATGAGTGATCTATCTCCGCGTGGGCACAAAAGTGAAATTGCAATTTCTCACCACGATTATCACACAATATTCACAGACCACAATGGTGCACAGCACAGTAAAAATGTTAAGCACTTCCCACACAAAATCACAAAATCGTTGAGTAATATCCTAAGGTACCACGCGACATAACGTGTTTAATTTCACCTAATTCGACCACAAACACCTTGACCGAGTTACACGAGAAATCACTAATCTTCAACTAGGCCGTTACGCGAACAATTAGCAACTACCCTACAAATAGTACAAGAAACATTTTCTTTGTCACAGAAAACGAAGTCCTCTGCCGGTTTCAATAAAAGCGGCTGTGGTTTGTACACTTTTGACAGATGACAAGAGCTAACTGTGTTGACGGCCGGCACGAAATTGGACACCCAGCGCGACCATTCAACCGATACACTGCAGGGAAGTTCGACGACCTCTGCTACTTCAGCCAGTACGTTCAAAAGGTACACGCATCAAATGACAGTACAAAACGAGCACGAATTAACTCGACAATAGAACGAATGCTTGGCTTCAATCCAGGCCCTGAATTAGACTAGGTGACCTAAACAGTCTAAAAGCCTCGGTCCTCCAGTATGCTGTGATTCACTTTCAGACCACATTCAGTAGCTCATTTCCCAGAGGTTTAGTGGCACGAGTGTTTGAGGCAGACGGAGACGTCTGTAACGTATTTTATGAAGGCAATTGAGCTGCGAGTTTATGCTTTTGAGGACACCTCGTCGCTCGAATCATGAAAGGTTTATGACGTGGATATATTACATAGAATATGAAGCATAATTATACGCTTTGAGTGTTCCCTTCGTATTGCTTTACTTATTTTAGGGCTACAAATATCGTTGAGGTCAATCAAGTTTGTTTGGTTGGATTACTAAAGAAATAAAACTGAAAAATAATTTGTCTACCAAGCATTATTTTTGATTCCAAATCACTATAGGAATAAAATAACAACTTGATAAAAAGTAAATTATTGAGTTTGCTCCGAAAAGGGTTCGTTTACCTTTCCAGCGCATGAAACCCATAAACACAAATAAATAAGCATAGAATCTTCAGCATAAAATCGAATCGACGAACGTTGTAATTTAGTGGGTTACGTGACGAAATGCAAATGTACATGCAAGAAAGGTAATGATGGAGACCGCATCGGCACACCACGCCAGGTAAATTGTAACAATTTAATTATGAAGCTAACAACTATAATGCCGGTCACAGACCTAACGCCAATTTCGTAGCACTACGGTAAAATAAATTGAAGAAATTTCAAGGAGTGGAACTCTTTACCGTCGTCAATATTTCCGAAGCATTACAAACTTGGAATTTTCAAGTCAAGAGTGAACAAGTGGATAATAGCTAAGCGTGCTCCACCTTAGGCTGCATTTTCACTTTCCATCAGGTGTGATGGCAGTCAAACGTTTAGCTATCAACAATTTAAAAAAAAAATTGCTGTGAGTTACACAAGTGTGACAATCTGGTGTGACCAAGAGTCCGCAGTGATAGTGAATTTCTTTCTGAAGTTATTCAAGACTACGCCCTACTACGACGAAATAAGCGTGGTAGTACCACCACCATGCTTATTTCTGCCGTCAAGCGCTGCTTACGGCAAAAATAAGTCGTACTTCAGTTTGAAGGGTGTGGGTACCGGTGAAATTATAGTTGATGGATGCAAGGCAGTGCATCGTAGGGCACGTTCTTTGAACTGCCTCACGTTGACAGACTCTTTAAAATTGTGTACTCTTGAGAGTTTTTTGGTACATGACACGCGGGTATGGTGTTGATGTAACGCATTCTTGTATGGCAATACCCTCGAAGTTCTCCAAGCATGTTTCCATACAAAGAATTAGTATAACAACAGAACCATACAGCCTATTACATAACATGCAAAAATGTTTTTGGCGCGAGCTAAAAAGTCTGACTAGGCCCTCAGATGTTACCTTTACGTTCGCTTGGTATGTAACCAGCATTATCTTATCAATCGTTCTAATCGATTGGAAATAATGTTTTAATTTCACAAAAACTCGCTTACGTTAATCGATGAAGCAATCAGCTGGTCAATCACATGCTGGAACCAGACTATGAACTAAGTAACCAATTCATTTATCATTGGTTCTTGATTGGTCGTACTGCATTAGGTCAGTGACCTTCAAGTTTCAATGAAAGGCCCTGAGAGCGATGGTGAGGAACGGGCGACGTGACAAGCAGATCAGAGCAGCGGTTCCCATAGGCACGACCAAAAAGTGTTACGAGGAGGATGTTATAAGTTTGAGGCTTTAGTGAGGCATATAGTATGTGACTGTGTGATATCTGTGGCCTCGTAAGCAAGCTCAATATTCTGAGGATATTAATTACCTCAGTTATGCGACCTTTAAAATGTCGTCAATCGTGATCCCTATTTCAGAACCTTTATTTGCCCACGGCTGTCGATTCTATGACCTAACCATTACCACTTCAAATTGCTACTTGCGAGCTTCTTATGAGCACGGTGACCTTGGTTCTTCTACGGATTTCCTTACGCCCGATTCTTTCGCGCAGTAAGAAGTTGGTAGACGATGATGAAATAACTTAGTGTATGGAAGAAGACTCATTCGTGGCTTTTTACCACTACGCACTACAAGCACTTGAAAAATTAAGAATCGTTCCAAAGTTTTCCTATACTTTTAGTGTTTCATAATAGAAAGTGGGACGTGAGTTTTATAAAAAAAGTTTTTCACCTAAATTATGCGGAGAACGAGGAGACAGACAAACACTACCGAAGTGAAACATACAATACAAACATTGATTCATATGGTATAATGGACAAAAACACTTGTGCTTGTGTCCTTGCTACAGACTATTTTTAAGGTGAAGCCTAACAAGGGCCTTTTTATAACGCTTTTATTAGCTTCACCTGTATGTATGTATGTATGTATGTATGTATGTATGTATGTATGTATGTATGTATGTATGTAACCGTCCCCTTTGAGCTCGATTTTGTCCTACTTTGAACGATCAGATTTGATTCAAACTTTGCACACCTGTCACAGGTCGATGACAATGCAATAATATGAAAAAAAAAATAAAAAAAAATGAAAAGAAATAAAAAAAATATAAAAAAAACCTACTTTGAACGATCAGATTTGATTCAAACTTTGCACACCTGTCAAAGGTCGATGACAATGAAAAAATATGAAAAAAAAAAAAAAAAACCTACTTTGAACGATCAGATTTGATTCAAACTTTGCACACCTGTCAAAGGTCGATGACAATGCAAAAATATGAAAAAAAAAACTAAAAAGTTAAAAATAAATTATAGTTTAAAAAACTAAAAAAAAACGCTTTTATAACTAATTGAACTAAAAAGTTAAAAATAAAACTGTAATAATCAATTGAAAATTTATATTATTGTACAAAAAGCGTGGGGGGCTTGATTTTGATTGTTGTAAATATTCTATCAATAGTTTATTTATTATATCTGAAGTTATTATAAAAAGCACCCCACGCTTTTTGTCCAATAATATAAATTTTCAATTGATTATTACAGTTTTATTTTTAACTTTTTAGTTCAATTAGTTATAAAAGCGTTTTTTTTTAGTTTTTTAAACTATAATTTATTGTGTATTGATCGTATTTGTTACAGTCTGACGTAATTTTTAATCTGATGAAGCGTTCAGTCGATTCGACGATATTTAAGTTTTTCCGTGTTTTATAGGGTTTCTTGTTTTAACCACCATAATAATTGGTACCTACTTTTTTATGGAGTCTGAATTAAAATCATAGAATTAAATTGCCCTAAACTGTGCGAAGCTTGTACTATCTCTATGAACCAGATAGATAATTATATTATATTTATCTCGAAACAGAATAAAACCTACCGCAACCCTGATATTTTCATGCGTTTAAATACTTCAGAATACCTACTAGTCTGGTTGATGTTGATTCAAGACTTTATTTTTTTTTCATTGTAGATTTTACAATGATGCTGTGTTATCGGTCATGAGTTCAATGACCTTAGGTGATAGGAGCCTCTTTGAGGCACACTGAAAATCCCTTCACCACACTGTGATTGCTATGTGAAGAAAGTGATAAGAGATAGTTCAGTCTGAAGCTTCACACCTCTTTGACCAGAGACAGCGAAGAAACTCATGGGTCTAATTCCAATTCCGCCAATTCTTTGATCGGCACTTGGTGTGCGGACTGGTTTTCGCAAGTGGCCCATTTGCGTAACATTTCGAACTTTTTAGGTTCTACGACATGCTAGTTTCCTTACAATGTTTTCTTTCAACGTTTGAGAGTACTGGCATAATGCATATAAATTTTCAGACAGAATAACTCATTGATGCACAACTGGATTGTAACCCACAACCTTAGGATCGAAAGTCGGGGCCGCTACCACTAGACCACCAGTGCTCACACTCATGGGTCTAATGTAACTCTTAAAACATTCATTGTATGTTTTCCAATGTTTTAACAACATTGAAAGTAAAGAACAGCTGCATGATGTTGATAAAGTGTACCGGATGTTTACAACTTTATCAGCTAGGTCTGATTCATCAGAAAAACTGCATTAGTCCACTTAATGAGAGCGCTGGTGGCCTAGTGGTAGCGGCCCTGCCTTTCGATCCTAAGGTCGTGGGTTCAAATCCAGTCCTGTATCAATGAGTTTTTCTGCCCAAAAAATTATGTACACTATGTCAGTGCTCTCAAACGGTGAAGGAAAACATCGTGAGGAAACCGGCATATCGTAGAACCTTAAAAGTTCGTAAATATGTGTCAAGTGCATGAAAGGAGCCTCTTTGAGGCGCACTTAAAAGAGCCTCTTTGAGGCGCACTTAAAATCCTTTCACCACACTTGGTTCGAAAGAATCAGTGATACGATAAGAAGAAGAAGTCCACTTAATCATCACAATGGCTGTACTACCAACTTTTTACACAAGCAGCAATAATCTTTAGCTTTCAAAGACTAGAAGGTACCTAGTTGACTTTAAAAGACATTAGAGATAACTAAATAGAAGAGGCTTAAGGGATGCAAAAGGCTGGCTGACCAAATTACTGGATGAAGGTGGAAAACATGGAGATATGGAGCCGAGGTTTTAACCCTCAAGGCACATCCACAAACAGAACAATAACTAAAACATACTTGATACATTTACATCAAACAACATTTGACTAGTTAAATATTAAAATCTTAGGCCTGTGTTCAGAAACAGGGCTTGAGTCTGAGTCGAGCCTCGAGCATAGACTTTTTAACAGTTCTCCATTCAATAATCTATGCTTGAGACTCAACTCAGACTGAAGCTCTGTTTGTGAATACGGGCCATAAAGACCTTAAAGAAAGGTACATCAAAATAGACATTGTAATTATGTAAGGTCTGGCAATCATCATCATGATTACTTGACCTTACAAATTGAGGTTGTTGGTAGGTAATTGGAAATGGATGAGTGTGAATAATTGTAGGTATTAAATGGTATTCAACAATTTCAATGTTTCAATGAAGTAACAATGAAAGTTGTTGGCACAGGTATTAGTTTATCATAGAAATGCAAAAGAAGTGAAAACGAATGATTAGAAATGCTTTTACTTACATCCAATTATTTTGTCTTTAAAAAAGTTGTTAAAATCCAATCAAAATTCACTCACTTCAATAAGATAGATAAATTAACATAAAAGGGTTTATACAAACCCGCATGGAATTAAAGCAACACACTGGACGGCCTTCCGCCTTCCTTGCAACAGTGATGCTAATTACCAAGTCTCATAAAAGGAAACGATCAATTCAAGGTGAACAACTTGAACACAACTTATTTTGAACTCATTGGATTTTGAATTGTCAAGGTACTTACCAATTGCCATTTGGACTTGCGTGTTGGATCCGCAATCATGGTCAGGAGTCTGTGGATCATTTGCACGGTACCCTCGTAGTAGACCATCGCCGAATCATAGTTCCCCATCAAAGCCATCTCTCTCGCTAGTTTTGTGTTCTCGCAAATTTCCCCAACAGAAACTGCCATTATTGTCATTCCCGCTGCGTACATGTAACTTATCCTCACTCAAAACGTTGGTTCTTCTCGGAGACCACTTCGAAGATTGCTGTCGTGTGTGACATCCAATATTCCGAAAGTAACACTATGCATTTTCAAGACCGAACCACAACGGCATCCATGGCAATAGAGCCGTTAATACTATAACTTTTGTATTATCAACACTTTCTGTTACAAGACTTTGTACATGACTAATGTGAATTATTACAAACGATGATAGTTTTTTGAGATCAAACAAACTGCAATTTTTTCGACAAATTGTCAATTTCGATTTTCTACAAACGTGAACAACGTGAATATCACATAGACAGGCACTACCGCACGCAGTCAGTTCAGAATTCTATGCAACTGTCAAAAAATAATGTTGCCATCATAGTATAAAGAAAAAATGCTGTTCTACTAAGCGGAAAGGAAAATAAACAAGTCTTGCGCAGAATGTGTCACTGAAATGAAAAGATATTTACATAGATATCTTTTTATTAAAAATTTCATTCTTTTCTTTGTAAAGAAAAGATATTTGTATTACCTTTTCATTACAGTGAACTACATTAAGCATCTATCTTCTAATTCAATAGTTCAGCCTAATTCATTTACTCAACAGTAACAAAATATGTTGTTGTCTTTCGGTTTTCTTTAACTAGTTCATCAGAGATATTGAAAACGTACCCAAGACAGTGAGTGAGTGAAACAGACAGTCACTTCAGTACCTACCTACAACAGAGCGTGACTGTCCAGGAGCTTGGAATGAACAATACTTATCAATTAGAAATAGGAGTTAAACGCTATTACAGTTTAAAGCCGTAGTGTGTGTGTTTGTTTGCCAGTTTGGGTGTGTTTGTCAGGTAGTGTGTGTTCGTGAGCTTTTATGTGTGTGAGTCTGGTTATGTTGTGTCTCTTTGGACTCGAATGCGATTCGTATAATAAATAAATAAATAAATAAATAATGCGGACAATCCACACAACACTATCTAGCCCCAAACTAAGCAGAGCTTGTACTATAGCTGATATTGACCGAAATGAGGGTTAAAAAATAAAGGTGCGTGTGTTTGTTTCTTTGTATGGTTGTGCGTGTGTGCCAGATGGTATTTATCGGATAAATACCGTCTGGCAATATCAAACCGTACGTAAAGTAAAGTACCGACGAAGAAGTATACAATTATTTGTATTACTCATTTCCTTATTGGTGCATGGTAGACAATAAGAATTACGACTTGAGTTGCATTAAAAAAAAACCTTTCTTAGTACATTTATCTATGATTATAAAAAGCTAGGCTTAAAATCAAATAAACTGAATATTTATCAGAACGTGAGTGAGTACTGCTAGAATGAGCAGCGGAACCTCGTAGCTGGCGACATCAAAATCAAAACTTCTCACTTTAAAAGTTGGTACGCCTGCTTAACTGTCAGACTGACAGTGACAAGACCTAAATCTTTTTTTTTTCTTACCATGGCTAAAGCAGTTTTAATATTCTTCAAAGTCTAAGTAATATTTCTCTACGGATTATTTTCTGTTTGAAGACAGAGAAAAGCCGCGTTGCTATAATTTATGTAATGATTTAACAGGCTTTACAAACGCAAAGATATGCGTTGCTTTTTGCTAGGATTCTGAAGTACTTTGTAGTGGTAATCTTCGATATTTTATTTAATATCTAATGCTCTAAAGTGTGTGCTGATTTCAGGCCTGCACAGAATTCGCATTAATGGTACCGAAAAGGTTTTTTATTCAGATAAATCAGTCAGTATGTATTGTTAATATTTAGGATCTTTGAACGCACTCATAGTATATGGTTATGTCACTGTCAGGGTGTCTATGACAGATAACTGTATTGCTGTCTCGCTCTCTCTTCTGTACCCTGCTCTCGCTTGACGACACGTATTTCACTGTATAATTAAATCTTATTTTATTTAACTAATCTTATAAACTAATTGACGAACATTAAGTGTCTTGTTTTTGTGAATAAAAACAGCTTTAATGGACCCTGCGTATTTTCATTGACTTTCCGGCTAGAATCAAGTTCCCGAAGGTTTTAAGTACCTATAGTGTCGAATTCCACTGACCAACCTCTAATAGGTTTTGGAAGCCCAGACGGCACAAGAAATCTTATTAACGACAACCGGGATATTCAAGAGATTCTTTCAAAAGCCGAAAGCATCGCAGGGTCGGAGACCGTGTGCATTTTGTATTGCGTGCGCGTGCCTCGTGCTGCTCGTCATGGCGACGTCTACACCGCCGACCGCAGGCGTGAGTATTGCTGCTGCTACTATGTCCACTGGCGGCTCCAACAACAACAATTCAGTGAATACTAGCTACAATGTTGATAAGCTCGAGGGTATGAGCAACTATAACACATGGAAATTTTGCATGAAAATGACATTAACCCTAGAAAATGTATGGTCTTGCACTCAAGGCATAGATGTTGAAGAATGGAAAGATCAGCGAGCCCTTGCCAGAATCTGCCTAGCAGTGAAACCACACTGTTATCAGTATGTTCATAACGCTAAAACGAGTCGAGAAGCATGGACGAACTTAGCCAAAGTTTTTGAAGACAAGGGCCTGTATCGTCGAGTTCTACTTCTACGACAACTGCATCGAGTCGAGTTATCTAAGTTTACATCGGTCACTGAGTATGTGGATGCAGTTATGACTCTCGTTCAGCAGCTGGCAGATATTGGAAAAGAAACCGAAGATGGTGAGATCGCAGAACTACTCCTCAGCGGACTACCAGAGAATTATGATCATCTTGTTTCCAGTCTTGAGACGGTGTGTTTAACAGGAAGTCTATCAAGTGAATTAGTGCGATCCAGATTATTGCAAGAAGAATTCAGAAAGTCTGATTCAGGTACATCTGCAACAGCCTTTGTTTCAAGACAACAAATTAAAACCTGTACTTATTGTAAGAAGAAAGGCCATTTGAAGGCAAAGTGCTTCAAACTTCGGCGTGACAAGAAGAACAAAGAAGATGATGGAGAGAAATCTTTTGTCGCAACTGCTTTTCTTGCTAAGGACCAGGACTGGGTGATCGATTCAGGCTGTTCAAAGCACATGTGCAATAATAAAAGTTGGTTATCAAATTTTAAAGACTGTAAAAGTGAGATACAAATAGCAAACAATGAACAAATATCATGTTTGGGATCGGGTGAAGTATTATTGGAAACAGATGATATGGTTAGGAATATTGAAAATGTTTCTTTTGTACCTGAGTTATCAATTAACTTGCTGAGTGTTAGTAGGTTATGTGAGAAGGGTTTTACTGTAACATTTAACAACAAGGGTTGTCATATCTATGAAAATTGTGTTATCTCTGGCAATTCAATTTGTAAAGCCTATAGCAAAAATGGCATCTACAAATTATCTGGTAAAGCCCGTGTTCCAAGTTCATCGTCTACGTGCGGTTTGGTGGCGCATTCTTCGGCGCTCCTGCCTAAGCAGGAGGCAAAGAGTGCTAACGTGGCTGAGGTGCCGATTTATGTCTGGCACAGGAGGCTAGGCCATCTTGGAGTTGAAGGTATGCTAGCATTGAAGAATGGTGTGGCTAATGGTGTGTTGTTTCAGTTCAATCACAAGCAAGAGTTGCAAGACTGCATACCATGCATGGAAGGGAAAATGGCAGCTAAGCCGTTTCCAACCAAAAGTGATCACCGAGCAAGCCAGCCTTTGGAACTCATACACTCGGATGTCTGCGGCCCCATGCCTGTTGCAAGTTGGGGTGGCGCTAGATATCTGGTAACCTTCACGGACGACTTTACTAGGAAAAGCTTTGGCTACCTGCTTCAGAGGAAAAATGAGGTATTCTCTACTTTTATTGATTTTAAGTCACAAGTAGAAAAACAATTGGGTATTCCAATAAAAATACTACGTTCCGATAATGGGGGAGAATATTGTAATAGCAATTTTTCTGATTACTTCAAAAAGGAAGGGATTGTCCATCAGACCACTATTCCATATTGTCCTCAGGGAAATGGTGTTTCAGAGCGCCTTAATAGGACTCTCTTAGAAAAAGCGAGATGCATGCTACGAGGGGCAGGCCTGGAGGAGCGTTTTTGGGGTGAAGCAGTAATGACTGCTATTTATTTAAAAAATAGGTCCCCAACTACATCTTTATCTGGCCTTACTCCACAGGAGAAATGGACTGGATCAAGGCCAGATCTTAGTCATCTCCGTATATTCGGCTGTATTGCTTATTCACTTATCCCTGAGCAAAGAAGGAACAAGCTGGGTGCTAAAAGCAAAATGTATTTATTTGTGGGCTATAGCGAGACCTCTAAGGGCTATAGACTTGCAGACCCCGCTAACCCTACTAAGGTTATTATATCTAGGAATGTAGCATTTATAGAAAATAAATTCTATGAGACTGACAAAGATATTAATTCTAATAATTTTATGTTTTATGAATTGAATAATAATAATAAGTCTAGTCATCAGAATGAACTTAGTTCTAATATAAGTATTTTAGATTCTAGTACCAATGTTGAACTGAATGATGGTCAACCACATTCTAGTAACGATAGAGAAATAAATCCAAATATTATTGTATTAGATACTGAAACAAATAAATCTGTGATTTCAGATCAGGATGAGTACTACTGCACTGGCAGCGAGAACGAGGCTGGCTCTCCGTGTTCGCCGATCGTAGACGTACCCTGTGAGCGGGTGACGTCGCCGCATCTAGTGGCACCTCAAGGGGAAGCAGCTGTAGCCCCAGAGCCTTCGCCTTCGCGCTCTTCTGCTCGACCTGCTCGGTATACTCGTTCTAAGCGTCCATTGAGGTATGAAGAATATGAAACTGATTTCTCTCTCATGGCACATCATGCACTTCCAGGCGATCCTCACACGTATGAGGAAGCCGTGTCTTGTGCTGAGGGTCAACATTGGCAATCTGCCATGCAATGCGAATATAATTCGCTCATTGCAAACAATGTGTGGGAAATAGTCGACAGGCCACCAAATAGAAAAGTCATCAAATGTAAATGGGTCTATAAACGTAAACATGATGCCTCAGGCAAGTTCGATAGATTTAAGGCTCGATTGGTCGCCAGAGGTTTCACACAAGTTAGAGGCATAGATTACAATGAAACCTTCTCTCCTGTAGTTAGACATAGCACTATGAGAATCTTATTTAGTTTGGCTAATGAGCTAGATTTAAGCATAGATCATGTGGATGTAACTACTGCATTTCTTAATGGAAAATTGGATGAAACCATCTATATGGAACAACCTCCAGGTTTTTCCAATAATGATATTAGTAAAGTTTGTCTTTTATCAAAAGGCATTTATGGCCTTAAACAAGCAAGCAGAATATGGAATGAAAAAGTTCATACATTATTATCTGAAAATGGTTATAAACAGAGTAAATGTGAGCCATGTGTTTATATTAAGAAAGAAGGTAATAATCTCATAATTATAGCTTTGTATGTCGACGATTTCTACATATTTTATAGCTGTGATAAAAACGAATTATTGCCTATACTAGAAAATAGTTTTAGTATTAAAAACCTAGGTTCAGTTACAAACTGTTTAGGTATGAATGTATATAGAGACAGGATTAAGCATGTCATAAAACTTGACCAGTCCGAATATATTAATAAATTGTTAATTAAATTTGGCATGGATAAATGTAAACCAGTGTCTACTCCCATGGTACCTAATTGTAAATTAGAAGTAAGTGAGAGTGAACACCCTGATGACTATATGTATAGCTATAGAGAACTTCTTGGTAGCTTAATGTATCTATCTGTGTGCACTAGACCTGATATTGCTTTTTCATGTAGTCAACTAAGCCAGTTTAGCAACAATTTTAATAGGACTCATTGGTTAGCTTTGAAGCGCATCCTGAGATATTTAGGAGGCACAATAAATTATTGTCTATGTTTTAATAGGTCTAATAATTTAAGTATAACGGCCTTCTCTGATGCTGATTGGGCTAACGACCTAGTGGATCGTAAGTCTTATACGGGGTTTGTAGTCAAGCTTGGTTGCAATAATGTCAGTTGGGAATCTCGTAAACAGCGTTGTGTAGCTTTATCAAGTACAGAAGCTGAGTATCTATCTATTTCTGATGTATGTAAAGATCTCTGTTTTATTAGGAATTTTTTGTCAGAAATTGTAACTAAAGATATTCCAATAACATTGTTTAATGACAATCAAAGTGCACACAAGCTTCTTGAATGTAAAGAATATTGTCACAAGAGAACGAAGCACATAGATCTTCGTTATCACTATGTCAAAGATCTGGTTAGGAAGAATTTCTTAATTGTTAAATATCTACCTTCTGATCAAATGATAGCTGATGTACTAACAAAAGCGTTAGGTGGATGTAAACATAAATTGTTTACACATGAAATGAATGTGATCCCTAAGTAGACGTAGGTGTTACCTTTATATTATATTCATGTAATTGTGGATTGTTCTGTATCCACCTACTACCTATATACTATATTAATATAGCTCTACAAAATAATTGCTGAAAAATGTATGTAGAGTCTAAAAATTGCATGTTGCACGTAGAGTCGTAGAGCATGAATTGTATTGTTATGGTAGAGTCTCAAATTAAGATTTCTTGTGAAATGTATTCTGTTTGAGTCGCTCAAAGTCCTAAGGGGAAGTGTTAATATTTAGGATCTTTGAACGCACTCATAGTATATGGTTATGTCACTGTCAGGGTGTCTATGACAGATAACTGTATTGCTGTCTCGCTCTCTCTTCTGTACCCTGCTCTCGCTTGACGACACGTATTTCACTGTATAATTAAATCTTATTTTATTTAACTAATCTTATAAACTAATTGACGAACATTAAGTGTCTTGTTTTTGTGAATAAAAACAGCTTTAATGGACCCTGCGTATTTTCATTGACTTTCCGGCTAGAATCAAGTTCCCGAAGGTTTTAAGTACCTATAGTGTCGAATTCCACTGACCAACCTCTAATATGTATCACTGAAATTACTCAAAACCACAGTACACCAATACAAAACTACTTAATGCTTATGAATTTGATTAGTAGATATTTTACATCTACTGTGTGTACCTGCTTTGTAAAATAGTGTGTTTTTAGGTGAGAAATAATAAAAATTGTTTTCTAACAATAAACATTTTATTTATAGCTCTACAATATAATAATATCTATAAATATTATGAAACAAAGTACAAATATTCAGTTAAAATTATGTACACCAGTATTTTAAGCATAAAATATTGTAGCCGAATGCACCTGATAAAACAAAATACAATATAAACTTTATTAAAAATGTATTTATTTCAAAGCTTAGGTTTTAAAAATAAATAGTTACGTACTTTCACTTTCATAGAAAAATAATAATAACTTTGTAACAGATAAAACGAATGGGAAAAAGTGTACTCGTTCACCAAGCCTTATACTATAAATATCGGTGGGGTGATCACATATCTTTTGTTTCAATATAATGCTTGTTGCAATTCTCAGTTTTTACATGATTATGAGATTCGATTGCAATAAAACGAATATAAACAAAGCCTTGTGTCTGACAAGCAAGGATTGCAATTCATATTCGTTTTATAATGCAATCGAAGCTCAAAAACATGTAAAAACTGACGATTGAAACAAGGATTTGATTGCAACAGAAGATACGTGATCACCACGCTGGCTGATGTTGTGGTATCTTATAAATTATAAATTGTCATTTATTGCATTATTGGACAAATAGGACTATTAACAATATATCTGTAAAAAAACACCAATAAACACCCATTTGGTTTGAGAATATTATCCTAGCACCTTTATTTACATACAAAACTTATAATCTACAAAAATAAAAAGAATGATTAGAGACTAGGTATAAAGAAATCGTTGTAACGAAAATATATGGCATTTATAATGGAAAATGTTTTTATCGCAATTAGAAATTAATATTCCAGCATTTATGATGAATAAATAAGGCTCAGTAAATAAATATGTAGGAAGTACATAATTATCAAATTTACTGTATTGTATTGCTGTAGGTTTGATTCCCACTCAGGACAAACATTTGTGCTGATGAACTTAAGTGTTTGTTCTGTATTAAAAAAAAAACGTCTAACTGGCGTCGCTAACGCTAATAATTACCTCTCACTTGCACACTACAATTTATAATAATTTAGAGTGAGATAGTGAGATGCAAATATAAGCGTCGCTGTTTGTTAGATGTGTTTCTTAATTGGACCGGGTCATATCTTTTCAAATAATATGCTGAAGTTTCGCCTTTATTGCTATAGAGCTCAAATACATAATGTATATAAAACTTTCAAAAGCATTATCACAAGTATGATGGTCCGAATTTCCATATTTTTAGACAGTAATTTTATATTGAAAGCAGAGTTACATTGTATTTATTGTAAGCTAGTGACATTGATGATGATAAATAATCTTGTTTTATTTTAATTTTAAATAACATTCAAGCACATAGCACGTAATTATCTATCAAATTGAGCTGAATACATTATTTGCAACACTGCATTATTATTATGAAAATATTTTGGACGAATTTGTTTTCTTGTGAGTACATCTTTGTAGCATTTTTAACATAATTATTCACTTAAACAACAATCCGATTGTGTTCACTTCCTGTCGCCATTTTTAAGCACTCTAACTTGGCGACGATAAGATTGCCACCTTCATAGATGCTAACTGTAAACTATGAGTATATGTAATAGCCCCTTCCCACCGGTGTGTGATATCGCGCACGGAGGCGGATCAGCTCGCACGACACACCATGGGAACGGTCTCGTGCGCCGAGGTGCGCGGTAGCACAGGAGTCCTTTCTGTGTGCGTTGCCCTGCGTCGTCGTCAGCTGTGCGTGATGATCTGCAGAACCACGCGCCGTAGGAAGGCAGCATAACATTGTACCGTTGTAGGCACTAAATATTGCACATCGACTTTTCTCTTTTCCTAGAGCCCTATCTCTTTCTTACGCAAACTACGCTCTATGAAGCCGAAAATAGCCGATGTGCAATATATGTTGCCTACTACTATTAATCTTTCTCAAACTGTAGCGAGTATTTTTTCTTCAACTTAAGTCAGGTTTTTTGTCAAACCTGTCCCGAAAACCAGACCCGTTGGGGGCCCGCGCAAATGCCCGCAGCTGGCAAATGCCATCTCGACTATAATGGCCAGCCCGACGCTGGGTTTTACTGCAATCTCACTTGATGTTTAATGATGGTGTAGTTTATCAAGAGGATATCTATTCACTCTGCTTTTTATTATAGCTCTAAGTTGCCGCTTAACTGTGAATTCTTCACTTTTATTTCAGTAGTAATCAATTACTGCTTAGGTTAGGTTAAAAGAAAGACCTATAAACTTTCTTCACGGCCGATAATCAAGCTTTTAAGCACCTCACCAGCTGTTGTCGGTGTAGCTTACCAAGAATATAGTTATTCACTTTTCGTCTTTATTTAATTATGAATTTTGTAGTATTCAGTTGCCGCTAAGCTCTGACTCTTCATAATTTAGTATTCAGTTGCCGCTTAGCTCCAAATGTTCTTTCTGCACGGGCGCTAGTATGTGTACTTGTTTCGCTTTGCTCGCGTGGTACACCTGCCCTGGACTAAACGGCTCCAACCGTGGATGTGCCGATATATCTTTCTTTGGATCTATAAAAAAAATAAAAACGAATAGTTACAAAAAGGCAGACACAGGCGATGAGCTTGCCACCTGTCATGTTTTATTATACCCTATGAAGCACCTACATCCGTCTACTTGGTTCATACCGGTGTTGAGCCTATGTGCCTGTTATTTTACTACCATGCCTAGATAGTTATCCTTTGAGAGACAATTTTTAACCGACTTCAATACCCGAATAACCGAATGGTAATTTGGTAACCTTCCAGATTGGTCCCATAGTAATTCATAAGAATCAGCAGTTTGGCCAGGAAATTGGTTTTTTCATGTTTTTAAAACTTATATATTTGAATCTCTTCTTCTTGTTATACTGTCACTGGTTTTTTCGAACCAAGTGTGGTGACAGGCTTTTAAGTGCACCTCAAAGAGTAACATGGCTTGAAAGAACGAAAATATATTTATTGACCACAAAATTAAAAATAGGCACACGATCAATTAGGTCCATGGCTCAATTTTTTTCATTTTTTTATATGAATAAATAGTTTTAATTTAGGTTTTACCTTTGGTATTAGCAGCGATGTACTTCGACAGACGTACTGTAGGCAGCGGCAGATATCCCGCGACTAGCGGCATCACGTCCAACGTCACTGTTTGAGGAGTTATGTTCGTCGCCTCCATTGTTATTACACCTGTTCCAAATATACCATTTCATTAATATACATTACTAGTGGCTGCCCGCGGCTTCGCTCGCCCGTTCCCGTTGCTTTTTCGGGATAAAAAGTATCCTATCTCCGTCTCCCGGTTCTAAGCTACCTCCCCACTAATTTTCTCCCAAATCGGTTCAGCCGTTCTTGAGTTATAAATAGTGTAACTAACACGACTTTCTTTTATAAATATAAAGATATTATATTATATGTGTCAAGTGCACGAAAGGAGCCTTATTGAGGCGCACTTGAAATCCTTTCACCACACTTGGTTCGAAAGAATCAGTGACACTATAAGAAGAAGAAGATTAATATATGATAATATTAAATTAAATTATGTTTTTAATAAAATATTTCTTTACTCAAAAACACGCCACACCATCTTTTTGCACGCCCAGGAAGACTGGTAGAAAATGCTGTTAGCATTAAGTCCTCCTAGCACATAAGTTTGTGTTTAAAGTTTTAAATAAATAAATATTATAAAGCTGAATAGTTAGTTTGGTTGAACGCGCTAATCTCGGGAACTGCTGGCCCGAATTGTTAAAATGTTTTTGTGTTGGATAGTCCATTTATCGAGGAAGGCTATTAGGCCCGAACTCACGACCAACGGGCTTGGGTTCGATCCCCACCGAGAACAAATTTGTGTGGTGAAGACAGATGTTTGTTCTCTGTCTGGGCGTTTTATATTATTCTAAGTATAGATCAAAATACCTGCAGTTCTTCCTAAAACCGCCCACATTGTTTGATCGGCCAACACTTCATACATAAGAGATGAGTATTCAGTTTCATTCACCTGAGGATGATAAAAAAATAAGTTTTGAATGCAATAATTATCAATCAGCTGCCTGTGCCTTCCTCTAAAGTCAGTTTATTTTTCCACTTATTTACTAATAATTTTATGGGATAAAAAGTAGCCTAATGCTAGTATTCCAGCTTATGACTAGTAGGATAGATTTTTAGATAGGCTTTTTTTCTGTACAATATAAGCTTTAAAAAATTGAGAAACCGACTTGATGGCGAAACTGCAGAACCAATTTTGATGGAATTTCTATGGGATCAATCTGCAACAAGAAGCAAGTAGGATAGGATAGGACTAATAGGACGTTGGATAGGATAAGACTAGTAGGAAGTCGGATAGGATAGTACTAGTAAGAAGTATGATAGGATAAGACTAGTAGGAAGTAGGATAGGATTGGACTAGTAGGATATAATAGAAGAAGTGGGCTAGGATTAGTAGAAAGAAGGATAAGATAAACCAAGAAAATATGTAAATCAAAAATTAAAATTACCCTTTGCACACTCAAATGTAGACAGCAAACTTGGCTCGCTCGGAAGAAATCGGACCCTTTACTGGGCTCCAGCTTGGTTCTGATCACAAACAGCGTCGTATAGTCTTGGATATCAAACGGGCAGCTGAAAGACCTCGCTTCGTCTGCTTCAGACTTGTATTTGACTGAGAAGGTCGCTTTGGTCGGCCTGGCTTTGACCAGCGGGTCTTTTAGGAGCTCCCACATGAAAGACGCTGTGGTACCATCGGTAGCTACCACCTGGAAAATACATTTTGATACTATTATATTAACTAGCGCCATAGTATGCCCTTGCGCTTTTATGGCAAATGCTGAGTAGCCTTTTTTTCGTCACTTTTGCTTTTGTTATATTTTTGGTGTGTACTATGTTTTGTGACGTTAAAAAAATATTTTCTATTTCTATTATTATTATTCTTATTATTTAAGAGCAACGCTCTTGTTGTATAAGGAAGTCAAGGAGGCCGAATTCGAAATACTTAATTGGAGAAAACTGCATCAAAACCCCGACAAGAGCAAATTAGCTTAAGAGCTTCATAAGCTCTTAAGTTTATGAAGAAAAAGCATTGTCGGCGTAATGTGTGTATTTTTCTTCAGTTATTTCTTTTGATAGATGGATAGATAAATAATTAAATTTGTCTAGAATATAAACACACACGAAACAAAAACAAGGCAAATTTAAAAACAAAGCATAATTAAATCTAAAATAGAACTTCAACACAAACTAAAAAATGGTGTGCGTGCTAGACAAAATGGCAATAGCTCAGCGCAAAAGCTATGCTCGAGAGCAAAACGCTTTTGAGGGCAAGACCTCTTTAAACGCCATGACGGCGATCTTAGCTTTTATTTGGTACTTCCCCGGACAAGCCCTTCACAAAGAACTTGACTACTAATTATGGCGCTAATAAGAAAACTTACCATATTCTTTGCGTTCTGAGGATTCAAATCTGCCACGGTATTATTTCCATCGCACTCCAACATAGGCTCGATTAGTTCGAACTGCATGTGATGTGCCACTGTAGACTTGATAGTGACGTGAACGAATTTCCTCGTGTTGGAGGTTAGCAGCCGCCATAGCGCTGTCATTGGAGGCGCGAAGTGGAGGTGTACCTCGGTTGTAGACTCGAACCAAGGGCAGGTTAGCCAAACCTGGACGGGAAAAGTAAGCAACATTTTAGTAATGGAACAAAATGGCCCTGATCACAGAACAAAGTAGAACGGCCGGAAAAGTGTCTCCAAAATTATCCTATCTCCATACAAATTCAACAGTTGTTTCGAGAGTCGTAAAGTGAAAAATGCCTTGCATCAGCACAAGTATCCGAACAAGTTAGCGACAAGATAAAACATGTAAATACTTTCTTAACAATACTTTTCTCCCTTTTTCATAGAATCCTCATATTTAGTGATATTTTAAATAAACTAGTGGAAATGTCGACATCGGCTCCCATACAAACGGCGCATGATCGTATTTCTACTGTATTCTGTGGCCCTTGATGATGAGTGGTTACTTCACAGAGTATTTTCACCGAGGAACTATTATATTCAGCCTCACGTGCCAGTAATTTCACCCATCAAACCGAAACACAACAATGCTTCTTCACGGCAGAAATAAACATCAATGAAAAGTTCGTAAAACCAATCTTCTTCTTGTGCCAGTAGATAAAATAATAAAAAAAAATACTATAGACAATTCACACCACACTACCTAGCCCCAAACTAAGCAAAGCTTGTACTATGGGAACCAGATAACTGATACATGACTTACATACATTATTTTTTTGTAAATAGAATACACTATGACAACCAGACAGAGAACAAACTTCTGTGTTCACCACACAAATATTAGTTCTCGGTGGGAATCGAACCCACGGCCTAGATCTTTCGAACTAGTGTAGTTAAAGGATTTTAAGTACTGTTAATAATGAAATTTTATATTAAACTAAACTTACAGTATGCTCTACATTCTTATCCTTTCTAGCTTGTAAGCTAGCGAAGAATTTAAGTGGTATCTTCTTGGTCTCAAACGGTTCGCACGCTGGTACATTGACTGTCATTTCTCGCGTCATCACTGAGTCATCTTCAAGGGAACGCAAGAGAAGGCCTGATGATGTTTTGATGTGGATATTTGAATTCTGAAATCGAAGAAAAAAAATTTCAAGAATAAAGTAGATACTGACTTACCTAAGAACTGTGTGGGTACCTAAACTAAACCATGTGTATGCAATAAATATATTGAGTTTTGACATTAGCTTCAATTGCAATAAAAACTAATTGAAACAAAATGTATCTTTGACAAGGAAAGATTGCAACAGGAGTGACTGAATGTTGACGTAATAAACATGAGATAGCAAATAGAAACTTCGCTTTGTAAGACTAGTATGGCAACAGATAGTGATCGAAAAAGGATTACAACGGGATATGTGATTGCGTTCCTTGTTAGTATAATTTAATTCTTAGTATCAAACTTTTACATTACACAATCTTCTAGCTGGTGAAATTGCAGTCAAATAGTTTCCTATAAATTTAAAAATAAGCTAGTTCTAAAATTTTTATTACAGAACACTGAAAACATTACCTATAACTTGTGAAAATAAGTTATAAACCATTTTTTTATTTGAATGCTTACCTCTTCAATCCTCATACTCCCACTGGTGACCACCAGTTCCATAGCTTGCTCCAACCCCGCCACTAAATCCTTTTTAGGCTCAACCTTATTCAAATACACTGTGACTCCTTGAGTTACAACCTCAAACCCAACCTTTGTAGTACCCAACGCATTCGATAAGTACTCCAATCTCTCTTCTACAAGCAACGAAACCTGACCAAGTTTGAATGAACCGCAGTTCGGAGCTGTGAACTCTAGTGCTATCTCGTTCTCTCCCGGGGTTAGCACTATCTTTTCTTTCACGAAGCTTTGTTGGTAGTTGCTCCGTATAGTCGCTGAGGGTTTTCGGTATTTGCTGCTGTCTGACCGTTTTAGAGCGACTTTTGGGTTGTGGCTTTCAACGGTTACTTTTTGAAGGGTTTTGTCTTCTTTATAGTGGAGTGCTGAGGTAATTTGGATGGGGTTTAGCAAAGGGTTCTTCGGTTTTAAGTCGTCTAGTCGTATGCTGTGGGAAAATATTCCATAGACCATGTGAAAAAATTAAATAAACTTGCATTTTTGGAAAATGGATGGTCAATTATCGCTGTTTACATAGCAAAAACAATACTTATAAATTCAAGACTCAATATTTTTATGGTTTGCAATTGGGTGTTATTCTTCTTCTTGTCGTGTCACTATTCAACTAGTTTTTTCGAACCAGTGTGGCGAAAGGATTTTAAAGTGCGTCTGAAAGAGCTATTATCGTGCACTTGATGCATATTTTCGAATTTTTAAATTCTACGGCATGCCGGGTCGGCAAGTTTATCATGCGCACTTGATGTGCGGGCAGGTTTTTCCGCAAGTAGGCCGCTAGTGGGCCCTTTTTGCGTGACCCTTGACACGTGTTGCTCGAATTTTTTTAGGTTCTACAACACGCCGGTTTCCTCACGATGTTTTCCTTCACCGTTTTGAGAGTACTGGCATAGTGAACATAAATTTTTCGACAGAAAAACTCATTGGTACACGAGTGGATTTGAACCCACGACCTTCGGATCGGAAGGCGGCATGCCGGTTTTCTCATGATGTTTTCCTTCACCGTTTGAGGCGACTGGTATAGTGCACACTGCAAATACATTTTTGGATAGAAAAACTCATAGCTACACGACCAGATTTGAACCCACGACCTTAGTATCGGAGGGCGAGCGAGGCGAGGTGTTTATAGCTAGTCTTGCTTACCTAGTCAACATACTCGTAGATTCCTCAGTGACGTCATTAGCTCCTTTTCTCGGCGACCCGGTTTGGGTCCCTATGCTACCGCTAACACTTAAATCAGTCTTATAGTTCTTAACCGGCGTTCGATTGTCAACCTTTTCTACACCTGAAATAAGGACTATAATTACTTCACCATTATGAACTTTACTTATTCATATTCCGTAGTCTTTTTCGTTTACTCTCAAGTCTCCTACCAAATGATATTTGGAGGTTTCACACGTCGGGGTCACCAAAGTGTGCCTGGGACAGGATTTTAGATGGAATAGGCTTGCCCAGCACCTATACCATCCTGACAGCTTAGCCGGCCTGATCCACAAGAAAGAAATGGTCAATACGTTCGGAGCTGACTAAGCCATAAGTTTCCTCACTAAGTTTCTTCACCGTTTGAGAGCACTAGCATTATGTACATACATTTTCCAGACAGAAAAATCCATAGATACGCGACTGGATTCGAACCCGCGGGGTTACAACTAGGCTACCAACCCACATTAGGTTGCAGATAAAACTTGCCTTCTATACTAATCGCTGCTTTCGTGCACATCACGTCTTTGGGGAAGTAACTCTCGACCACCAAACAACATTGAACCTTATTATCAGTGATGTAAATCCCACGTTCAGATGGCAGTAAGCTCGCTGATACAATTTTAAAACACTCGTTGAGTTCGCATAGTACTGATTCTGTTTTTGATGCGAGTGAATTTTTGATGGAATTCATCATCTCTTCATAGTAAAAGTTTCTAACTAGTATTTCTAATTCCGCAGTACATGATATTGTTGCTGAAAGTTTTGTATACCTGAAATAGACAAAACATAAAAATATATACAAAACAAGCCTAAATAAACATTGACAATCCACACGATACTATAGCCCCAAACTAAGCAGAGCTTGTGCGATGGGAACCAGCTATCTGATATAATACTTAAATACATATTTTTTTTATAAGTACATACATAGAATACAATATAACACCCAGAGAACAAACATCTACGTTCACTACACAAATATGTTTTTTGGGTGGGGATCGAACCCACGGTCTATGGCGCAGAAGGCAGAGCTACTACCAACTGAGCTGAGGGGCCGGTCAATTTTCAGTTCAATTTTTAAAATTTAAATTGAAAGAAGAAACGCTTTATAATCATCGTTTTCGATTATCTATGACGAATATATATTTATGAGCATTCAGGGTCAAAGGCCTCCCTAATTCATTCCAAATATCGATCGATACCCATAGGCTACGTTTGTCCAGTCTTCAAAAAACCACCAAACTCGTCTCACCATCTCTTTTTTGGTCTGCCGTGTCATCTTCTAGCTAAGTCAGGACATTACAACGTGTTACAAAATACCCCGTAAAAAAATATAATTAATTATCAAAGCCAAAACCCTAGTAAGCTGTCATGTCAGGGAACCAGATTATTAAACAGATTAGCAGACAATTATTTTATCAAATAATTGTCTACTTTAAGGGGGTACGATTTCCATACAAACTTAATTTACACAACTATGGGCGAATAAAGTATTAATGTACACTGAAATAGAAATTTTATTACAGTTATTTCAGTGTACATTTATACTTTGTTTGCCCATAGTTGTGTAAATTCAGTTTGTATCGGAATCGAACAACCTTAATAGTTTTTATATCTTTCATTCATAAATGTGAATAAAAAATAATAATAATTTGTGAATGGTTTCGTTATAAGGCCCCATTTAACCTCCTTTCGGCTTTGCGGGTAGTTTTGTAAAACCCTGTATATAAATGCCCTGTAAATTAATCTTTTTTATGGTTTTTACCTATCCACATCATTCATTTTCTTAGCCGCAGCTACTAATTCCAGTCTGGTTTGAGCGGCTAAGTCCCGCCAACCTTGCTCCTCATACGATCTTAGTGCATCTGTCAGGAATACTACTGCTTTGCCAGTCTCGCCTAGCTCTGAGTAGAATGCGGCGAGTTCCCGGCCAATCAGACGAGCGAATCTGCGGAAATTATAATTACTAGAGGCGCCATCTAGTTTAACACGAGGTACTAATTAGCAAATTCATCATCCACACTTGGTGTGCGGACTGGTTATCGCAAGTAGGCCGCTGGCGGGCCCTTTTTGCGTGACGCTTGACACGTGTTGTTCGAACTTTTTTAGGTTTTACGCCACGCCTGTTTTTCCTCACGATGTTTTCCTTCACCGTTTGAGTTGAGTACTGGCATATTGCACATACATTTTCCTACAGAAAAATTCATTGGTACACGACTGGATTTGAACCCATGACTTTAGTCGAAGGCGTGTTCGCTACCTCTAGACCACCAGTGCTCTCTGGTACACAAGGTACTAATATGCAAAGTTTTTAATTTCGTTTGGAAGAATGTTCCAGTGTTAAAGCCATGACGAATTTATTATTTGAGAACAAATAAAATCCTATCACCACGCTGATCCGATAGAACTATTGATACGACAGACTAAAGAGTTTTTCTAAGCGCCATTTTTTGCAAAATACCGGCAACTCTGCGTTATTCCAACTCACCTTAGCCGTCCAATATGCTTATAAGTCCCCATTGCCAGTTCAGCTAGTTCCAAATAATACTGTTGAAAGCTAGTCTTGCTACACAGCGCTTCTTTCAACCTGTCAGTCGGCGTTGGCAGTTGATTGTTGCCTTCGTCACCCATGCCTGATGACAGCATCACCACTAAATGGAGCTGTTCTGAAGAAGGGTCTGGTAAGCCGGGGAGTAAACCGCAGAGCTTGCCTAGCTCGTGCAACTGGAAATTAGATATCAGAATTAGTTTTGGCGCCATCTACTGGCATTAAATTACAACCCTACTCATATCTATTAGCTAAAACACACTTTTTGCCTATCGTTTTGTGGAACAGCAGGTCTTTAGCCAGCGCGTATTAGTCCAAAGCATAATTATAAGTTTAAAAAACTTGAGAAACCGACTTCATTGCCAAACGGCTAAACCGATTTCAATGAAATTTGTTTGGGACAGTCTGGACGTAAAAATAACCTTCCAAATAAAAAAATAATTTTCTAAATCGGTTCATAAATGACGAAGGCATGCAGTTACAAACATTAAAAAAATTATTTAAAAAAAATGGCAACACCGATTTTAATAAAATTAAAATGGGACCAATCTGGAAGCAGTACCTTTCAGATAAAAAAATATTTTTTCAAATCGGCTCACAAATGACGAAGTTATGCGGTAACAAACATTAAAAAAAAACATACAACCGAATTGAGAACCTCCTCCTTTTTGATTGGAAGTCGGTTAATAAATAAATAAATAATGCGGACAATCCACACCACACTATCTAGCCCCAAACTAAGCAGAGCTTGTACTATGGGAACCAGATAGCTGATTATAATACATGAATACATTTTTTGTAAATACATACCTTAGAATACAATATAACACTCAGACAGAGAACAAACATCTATGTTCACCACACAAATATTTGTTCTCGGTGGGGATCGAACCCACGCCCTCCAGCGCAGAAGGCAGAGCTACTATCAACTGAACTTCGTGAGGACCGCTAATTGGCTTTCTCTGACCTAACCTAACCTAGACTAGATTAATTCGTTATTAAGTTTAACAAAGCTGTTGGCTTTCCTAAAACAAATAAATAAAGCTTTTTCAAAATGTAATTGCCTCACCTTATCTTTAGCATTGTGTAACAACGGCGCTTGCGCGGGCGTGCACTGATCCAAAGCATTGTTGGAGGACGCCAATCGCTCGCACGCCCGCAATGTCTCCACACAGGCTAGTTGCGCCCAACAGGAGGCAGCGCCCTCGACCGCCGGCGCACCAAGCAGAGACAACTCTACTAGCGTGTTGTGGACTGTGGATAGGCAGCGGGAGGCTATCTGGAATTTAATATACATAGATATGTCAGCGATATTTGACGTAGAACATACAATCGTTGGATCAAACGAATACTAGAGTAGAGACCGCGTTTAGGTAAGCGTAGTTAGACGCCCTTTGGCAAGGTGGGGCGACGATCTGCGTACTGCGTAATGTAGCTGACAAGCACTGGAGGAGAGCCAAAGACCGGGCTTAGTGGCACGGCTTGGGAGAGACCTGCGTCCAGCAGTGAACTGATACAGGTTGATGATGATCATCATCATCATCCAAAGTCTGACTTCACCCATTGCTGGGCAAGTTCGGCAAGTTTATCATGCGCACTTAATGTGCGGGCAGGTTTTTCCGCAAGTAGGCCCACCAGCGGGTGGGCCTTTTTTGCGTGATCCTTGACACGTGTTGCTCGAACTTTTTTAGGTTCAACAACACGCCGGTTTCCTCACGATGTTTTCCTTCACCGTTTTGAGAGTATTGGCATAGTGCACATAAATTTTTAACCCATTGCTGGGTATAGGCCTCTCTCTGTATGTGCCACTGTTGACGGTCTTGTGCTTATCTCTTTCAGGTCTTGCCCGCGATGCTCGCCACATCGTCTGCCCATCTTGCCGCAGGAAGATCGACGTTTCTATACCCAGTTCTTGGACGCCATTCGACGATGATAGCTATAGTCCAATTAAATCACGAGGAATGCACACACACATCAATTAATTTTTTACAGCCATTTACTTCTAATTTATCTTTTCACACCAACAATTTCAACGAGCCGTGTTAACAGTCGAAATGCTAGCGAATTTTTGCAATTTCTTATTTTGTCTATAAATCTTACTTTCAATCGCGATCAGATTTGTCTAACTAAACTAGTGATTGTAATGTAATCCAATACTTTTCCGCTTGATCAGTCATCTGTGAAGCAGTTACTGTTTCTCATGTAATAGGTATGAGTTATGAAGTGCGAGTTTTTATGAAGGGGTCAATTAGGCATCAGGAAAAATGTTTTCTTAAAAACTTATGCTGGTTCAATATTACTAAAGTAGATTTGAAAGATGGCTTTAAGTTTGTATAAGCTTTGTTTTTGAAGACTACGTCGTTATCTTCGCACATTTTCAGATTTTTTTTTATACAACTAGCTGATGAAATAAGCATATGGCCCACCTGATGTTAAGTGGTAACCATCGCTTATAACAAAGCATTGCCTCGTGCACTTCCCTGCGTCCATCACCTTGAGGCATAGAGATGTTCAGCCTCACGTGCCAGTAATTTCACCGGCACCCACACTCTTCAAACAGAAACTCAATACTAACAGAGCTGACTAAAGACGCGGGTTTTCTCACGATGTTTTCCTTCACCATATGAAATACAAAATTCTTAGGTGCACGACCGGATTCTAATCCGGTCGTGCACCTAAGGATAACCTAAGGGTAACCTAAGGGTTACCTTAGGATCGAAGGCGAGGTTGCTACGACTAGTGCACTTAGTCATGAAACCTACATTAATGCAATAGTAAAATCAATTTCAAATAACCAGTAATTAATTTGACTTGACCTTATTCGAAGATTGATTTATTTATTTGAGATAGACACTACGTTTTCCGCCTTATATCTTTGACTTTTGACGGTTTAAATGACAGCTGTCATGTTTCCCTTCCGTCATATTTCTGCTTTGGTCATTTCCCCTTCCACCACCAGCAGAGTGGCGCGTTTGAGGCAGCCATCTTTATTCCTCATTGGCGTTTTGTTTTCCGTCGAAGCAACATGTGTTCAGCAGATATCTCTGCGACTACAGTTGCTTAAAATATTTTAATCCTTGTTCATACAAAAGTGAAGAACTAATTCTTTTACTTAGTGAATAAGTGTGTTATACTGTGCAAAGAGGGAAAACCGTGAGTACCCTCTTTATATGAAACGTGTTCAATTTTTAATGAAAAGCTCGTTTGGATCACGTTATTACAGTTATGTAAATAACCAGTTATCCTGTATGTTTGTTGTGCATGTAAGTTTTAATGTGCATATTTAATGTTCAAGTAATTTACACAAGCGGTAGCCCCACGTGCAGTAGCATAAGATGGCTATCGGTGATATCGAATAAGGGAATGAATCGAAATCAAATCCTTTAACATCGAGAGGAAGCTAAAATGGGTAGCTGTCCTGGAGTTGTTGAAAACTGGTGCTTAGGTTAGACGTCTTATGAGACTACGGTCTTACCCTTTAAACTCGTAAATCGTATCATACTCCAAGCTTCATAGACTTGGGATCAAACAAAGTGGGGAGAAATGTATGATACGATAAATCAATTATAATGCTTATATTACTAAATGTGCCTACTGCATTGTGAAAAATAAATATTAATTTTAATATATAATTGCACGAAGTATATATTGTAATCTTCTCTCTTTTTCAATTAATTATACGAGTGCTGAAGTTAATTTTTGAGAATCTGAGTGGCAAAGCAGAAGAAACTCTGTTTTTCATTTTTGCTATACTCTTTATTATTTCACTTTACAAGTCGTATTATTACATGCGAAGTTTTGTATGTTTTATTTAAGTATTTTTGGCGGCTAAGGTGTTCTGTTCCCCAGAATTTATCAGCTGCGCAAAGGTGACGCTAAGAATTTGGAAACGCTGTGTTCCAGCTGAGGGAACTCGTCAACCATAAGAGGAATCGCTACCCAATCAAAGTAACAGCTGCCCCTCGCAGGGGTAGGCCGTTATTAAAACTATTCCAGCGCATGGAACGATATAAACTTTTAATGGACCTGAGTTCCTGATTCTGATGGGTTCTTGCAAAAGAAATTCAATTAAGCCAATAACCACCCCTCGCAGGGGTCTGGTGTTAGGCTAACTACACTTCAGTGGACCAGGGCTCCTGAATCGGATGGGTTCTCGCAAAAGAAATCCAATCAAGCTAACAACCACCCCTCGCAGGGGTTAGGTGTTTGCCTAACGGTACTCCATCGCATGGAACTGTATACACTTCAGTGGACCAAGGCTCCTGAATCGGATGGGTTCTCGCAAAAGAAATCCAATCAAGCTAACAACCACCCCTCGCAGGGGTTAGGTGTTTGGCTAACGGTACTCCATCGCATGGAGCTATATAAACGGTGGCTGGACCACGGCTCTTGAATCTGATGCCTTCTCGCAAGGGAAATCCAATCAAGCTGACAACCACCCCTCGCAGGGGTTAGGTGTTTTGCTAACGGTACTCCATCGCATGGAGCTATATAAAAGGTAAGTGGACCATGGCTCCTGAATCTGATGGGTTCTCGCAAGAGAAATCCACTCAAGTTAACAAACCACCCCTCGCATGGGTTAGGTGTTTACGTAAGGGTAATCCTTCGCATGGAGCGGTATGAGCGTTGAGGGACCATGGCTTCTGAATCTGATGAGTTAATGCAACAGAATACCAATCAAGCTAAGAGACACCCCTCTCAGAGGTTAGGTGTTTGGCTAACGGTTTTCCATCGCATGGAGCTGTATAAACGATGAGTGGATCATCACTCTTGAATCTGATGGGATCGCGCAAGAGAAATCCAATTAAGCTAACAACCACCCCTCGCAGGGGTGTTTGGTAACTGTATCCCATCGCATGTGTCTGTATAAAGTTTTAGTGGACATTGGCTCCTGAATATGATGTTTTTTTCGCAAGAAAAATCCAATCAAGCTAACAGCGGCCCCTCGCAGGGGTTTCGGGTTTTTGTGTGGTTATTGTGTTCCATCACGTGGAATTTGTTGTGAATTTTGGTCTTGCCTGGCCTGGCCTGGCCCCAGAAAGTGCTGTTTCCTCACAAGAGCAATCCGATCATTTAAATATACACCCTTCGCGAATAGGTGTTTGTAAAAAAAAAAAAAAAAAAAAAAAAAAAAAAAAAAAAAAAAAAAAAAAAAACAGCACACCCTCACTGGGTGGTGGGAGATGTTTTTGTAAGGTTATAATGTCCTGAGAATAATAATAGAATAATAGATACCAGTAAATGTTTATTAATAACAATAATGAGTTGTAATGTAACAATGGGACAGAACATCTGCTGCTCTTGCGTACTCTAATGTACCTACAAGCTTGTACTGATGAACAACTTGCACAGTTGTGTGGTGGCTCTAGTACTTACAGTCTACACTGTATGTAGTAAACTATGCGTTATATGTAGTGAAACAAGGTGCAGTAAATAAGTACCCCCATCTGTTTGTAAGCAGTATTGAAAGTAAAACCTAATTTTTGGGTTCTACCACTGATCTCATTCCAGAGTGCATTTTCACTTAAAAGTAGTTAGTGACACAGGTGCTTGTTACACCTACTGTATTACAAATATTTTTAGATGGTTACGCAAAATAAAAATACTTAGTTGGGTCAGAAACGACGTGCATCTCTACGATCACAAACTCATAAGTATTAAAGTCACTTAAGCAGGGAAAACTTTAGCTGAGTTAGTGTGTGGTTCAGCGTATAATACAGGTATCTACCTATATCGTAGAGTGGTATATATGGTGTGGCTTAAAGATCTACGCTTTGTGGATCGCCCCTTTTTTTTAAAATTAAGTACCATGTAAGACCAGCCTCTTTGAATATCGAAAATAAAGAATCCTAGTTGCCTCTAAAATGCAGCCTACCCACATTTATATACATATTTGTTCTTGTTTTTGAAAACTGTGGACGTGTGACCTACCAACTAAACTAAAAACTGAAATCTCGTCAAGCTGTTTCTTAACGTTCTGCATGGAACTGCCTACCCACATGGATGTGCTGCACTGTGTTTTTAGCTCCTAAGTGTAATTTTGTCGTAGAATCTAAAAGATTCGAAAATATGTGTCAAGTGCACAAAAGGAGCCTCCGTGAGGCGCACTTAAAATCCTTTCTCCACACTTCTTTTCGAAAGATCCGGTGACACTTTATGAAGAAGACTAGGTACATGAGATATATTTCTGATAAAAGTAAATCATCTCGTCCACGGAGCGTCGAAGTATGTAATGGCATATAGTTCTAACCAATATTGTTACTATTCATCATCATCATCATCAGCCCGAAGAAGTCCACTGCTATTGTTATGCTATTTTAAAAATAGCGGTTGTAGTATCACTGATAAACATAATGGTTTCCAATTGTTTAATTCCTTAATACATCAGTAAACAAAAACATCCTAGTACTTTAGCACAATTCTTGCTGAAAGCAAAAACCGTAAAACCGTAGTTCCTACGTTTTGAAGCAGGCATGTTCTTCCAGATGTTGTTACTCCATGTCAATCAAACTATCCGGTTTGCGACGTTGGTTGGCAAAAATATTTTTTATAAATACTATGTAAGTATAAATAATGTTCATGTTTTACATACTAATAGTAAAACTGCCCCGCAGTAATACTATGCTCTTGGCTCAAGAGGTCTCACATTATGGTTACACATACTTAGAT
Organism: Thera britannica; assembly: GCA_939531255.2. Taxonomy (NCBI): domain Eukaryota; kingdom Metazoa; phylum Arthropoda; class Insecta; order Lepidoptera; family Geometridae; genus Thera; species Thera britannica. The sequence continues at coordinate 7,500,338 of OW618042.2, read as the reverse complement.
CGCATACCTTATCATCATCATCAGATGGTTACATATTTGATCGTATTCCTACTAGTATGGTGTTTATCCTGTGTTTAACAATTGATTGCAGTGATAATTGATGGTTGAAAACTATCATCAGTATTTTACTGATCATTCATCATCATCATGAACTGGAAGGAAACTATGATAAAATGGAATATTTTATTTATCACTAGTCAAATCGTTTAATATGTTTTTATTACTATAACAGTGTTAATTTAGCAAGTCCGCATCACCCGCATAAGTCCGCATAGGTCAGGGGGTTGGATTGGCAGGCTGCTATTACAGCACCTTCAGAAGTTCTTACAAGCTGGGTAGAAAAGGTTATTCTGGAAAATTATGTTGGACTGAAAGAGAAGGGAGTGAGTTATAAAGTGACATTTTTAGTTAACGCAAAATCTTGCTTAGCTATGTTTCCAATGATAAGCAAGTATATTTATGTTTCCAATGCCATTGCATTATGGACCGAGTCGTCATCATAACCAACCCAAAGAAATTCATAGCTGGACTTAGGCCTTCTTCTTAAGTTTGTTAGTCATGAGGTGGTTTGTCTATTAACCCCATATATGTCAGACTTTCTTAATTATTATGACCACGATCACTTTTGATGCAAAACCTGACAGGTTTCTCATAGTACTATAACTATGTTAAAGTTAGCCACACTTTATAGTGTTTGCTATAAGTATATTTCTAAGGTTGTTTGGTAGATAATAACGTTTTACTGTTGTAGGTATACTTACCTACTTGAGGTTGTAAAATATTTTGATGTCACATGTTCACATTGGCGTCAGAGTTGCTACCACCACCAGGCGATAACAAACAGGTCTCAAATAAATAAATCAATCTTCGAATAAGGTCAAGTCAAATTAATAGCAGCGTTTTACCTACCAATAAAACGCATATTAATTTACTTACCTTATTCGAAGATTATACTTTCAATTCTGCCTGGTGATTTTCGACGCAATGAGGAATAAAGATGGCTGCCTCAAACGCGCCACTCTGCTGGTGGTGGAAGGGGAAATGACCAAAGCAGAAATATGACGGAAGGGAAACATGACAGCTGTCATTTAAACCGTCAAAAGTCAAAGATATAAGGCGGAAAACGTAGTGTCTATCTCAAATAAATAAATCAATCTTCGAATAAGGTAAGTAAATTAATATGCGTTTTATTGGTAGGTAAAACGCTGCTATTTATTGATTTAAGTGGTGTAATTTTGTAGACAGTTACATTTCCTACTTACATAGCTGTACATAATCACTGTATAATACGCAAGGCAGTGCACGTAATGATACGACGACGTTACGCATGAATCAATTGAAACCAATAGATAGAAATGTATTGTTGAAAACATTGTTTTTCATGAAGAAACTATAGTAGAAACAAATAGTCATGCATTTTATGCAAGTTTAAGTAACAAACATACTTTTTGGATATACCTCTGACTACTCCTGTAATATTTGTAACACGATATTTAAAATGATATTAGTAGTATAATTAGTAGTCATGGATTAATTAGAGGCAATTTTGGATATACCTCTGACTACTGATACTATACTACTGATTTGTAATACGAGGTCTAAAAAAATATAACTAACATACATAGGGAGGGTACTACAATCATCATCCGATTTTAAATAAGTAAGAAATAATTTACAAATAGGTAGCCTTCTCAGAAAATATATATTAATAATATATTATTGTGAGCCTTCTATATCCCACATCTGGGCAAAAGCCTGCGCAGAGGTCTGCCGCGACGCTTTGGTTCTTGCGGGCACCACTCGGTGGCTATTGAGGCCCAGAGCTTGTTAGAGATCAAATATAACGAGGAAAAATATGATGTTTTATTATATTAACTATAATGGAACTGTTAATTTACCTTTTTTTTTTTATAATGGAACTGATAATACTTACCTCCCATGGTTTACAGGTAAGTAATAACATGGCACTTTGTCTTTGAAACAAGTAGCTTCGAAAATCCAATAAAGAAGCATTCTTTTTCACAATGAGTTCTCTTAAATGTTGAGGCACCAACGCAGTCAGTCTTACTGCCTGCCATGATGTCACCGGCTGCTTGAATGTGTCAAGCCATTTAGGACTCTCGGTAATGTTGGAATTGAGCACAAATTGAGAGAACAGAGCATCTAACTCATCGTACTGGACTAGGGCTTCATCATACAAACCAAGCATTTCTAGTACAAATGCTAGTTGTTCCTAAAACAGAAATAGCGGAATTAATATTTGAAAACAACCTATCAGCACACACACTGCATAGAAAATATCACAAATTGTAAAAACTTCCAAAGTCAAATTTGCAAATATATCAGGTACTCAAAAGAATCCATAGTTATGCCTAATCCTATACTATTTACAAGCTTATTAGTATAGCCGAAATATAATTAACTGTTTTGTACCCTAGTTTTATTTCCAAGGACCCACCATGTAAAAAATCTATAACAAACATGACTTTAGCAGCCCCAATCTTGGATGTAGCTCACAGTCTGTGTAATGAGTTTTTTTCAAACAAATATTACTTTGTTTTGCATAGAAAGACAAGGAGGAGATGATGGAACTGACTTCATAGTAAATTTTACTTAAGTTATTAATTATAACTAACACTAAATTAACTTACTTGTATTATAAAATATTTACAAAAATCCCATTCCGGATCATTTCTCTTCTCTCGTTGTTCTCTCATATACTCTTCAAACTTCATAAGAGCTCTATTGTACGCCACTAATATAAAATGCCTGATCTTTGCCACCAGTGACCTCCATGACTCCGCACTCCTTGCTTCCGATTTAATTGGGTTTATAACTGATATAAATCTATCTTCCGTCTGCTTGATACCAAAGTCTCCTTTAATTTTATCTAATACCGTAGTCCTTGGTAACAGTTTGTTTGTTTTCCGTATGTCGTAGGTTTCCACTAAAACTATGATCCAGTCTGTTATTCCTGCTTTTTCTAACTGCTTGAGCCATTGTTCTACTTCCTCCCGTAACGTTGTTTTATAGTATTCAATGTCCTGCATGAAACAAACAAATATTTGGTAATAACATATAAACCTAAAAAAAATATTTTTAGATGATAATAATAATATACATACATCATCGTCATCAGCAGGAAGGTAGAGTATTCATTTTTTTAAGAATTTATATTATAAATACATGAATATAGTAACGAAAAGAAACTTACCACACAATCAGTCCAATAAATATGAACAACAGGACGTTTCAACAAATTAAAATTCGGGTGTACTATCTTGTCCTTATTATATTTAATGAAAGAGGCTTCTAAATAAACAGACTTTGCAGCCCGACCATAGGACCTTCTCCATTCACACGAGTCCTGGGGTATAGCAGCGACTAGAGGCGCCTCCAATGTACAAAATAAGTTCCAATCTCCTGCGCCTATCAAAGGAAACATTATTTAATATTTTAGTAAGGAATTAAGCACTTGAATGAATCATTGATAACTTACATGTTACAATAGGCTTGTTGCTCATCCCTTCGTGATTGGCCGGAGAACTATCGACACCCTTCATTTTTTAATTGCTGCACATCATCAGCAATCGCTTTTGCGGGCATGACACAAATTAACATCCACTTTGCGATCCAAACGGAATCCACCCACTTTTCGTTTGTAATTTAAACTGAGGAATAGGCACTGAGACGAAAGGAACTGAATATGGAATATGAAGTTGTCATTATATATTTAACTCATTTTTGTAGTTATCTCTCGTAAAACTGTTTTATTTTCGAAGAAATCTGGTTTTTTGACAAAACGAAACGACCACGACAGATGTCGGTCTCATGTCAGTCAAAATAAAACATTTTACTCAATATTTGTCACTGTCACCTGTCTGTCTTGTCTGTATGTTATGTCACCATACCTGACAGTCAGACAGAATAACAGAAAGAAGATCATAGACAAAACCGACTAATTCTGAGGAACCAACAACGGCCACAACGGGACAACACTATGTGAGATTCTGTCATAGAAAAAAAACTGTCTTGTCTTTGAGCCGCCAAAATGTCGCTCTCTGTTTTGGTATCGCCTTGCAATTAAAGTGAAATAAATCGGGATTCTGCGAATTCCCGCAGAAATTAAATGCGGTTGTGTTATTCATTGAATTTAGGTATATTTATAGATAAGTTTCAGGTAAGTTCCACATAATAAAATAATTCATTGTTATGCTCAGCAGTTGATGCTGAATAGATATTTTATTTTTCTATATCAATGGAATTTCATATTATCCTGGCATACAAGAATGTAGATGAGTATTCATTGAACACCACTGTAATTTTATAGGCTACCAACAAGTCAGATTGGTTGCTATACACACTAATAAGAGGGCAGTAAATATTGCCATACAACACCATGATTTGGGTGAAAATAATTATTCTTGGTAGTAACTATAATAATTTTAAGTGCTTCCAGTAACCTCATCCAGTGTTTTTTTGCTGCTGTTGGTTCTAATGTGCAATATAATATTGGTCCTCCTTATAAATTACCTTAAAAGATTTATTTAAAAACTAGAATAGCTAAGTCTTTCCTATGGATTAGGCCGACTAAGCTAAGAGAAGGTATAGATGCCGAACTAGCCTACAAAATATAATACCCTGACTTATACCGGCCCCTTAAAAAAGGCAAAGACTTAAAAAGTTGCCCATGCAATTTATCAATCACCTACAATAGATGCAAAAAAGGCCTGTTTACTTCAAATCAAGTGAACATAAGCATATTAACTATATTGCATATTGTCCTCCCCACCACCTACTGTTTATCCCTCAGCGGGGCTCATGTTGTGAACCATACTTTACCAATAAGACCATTTATAGAAAAGTAAAACATTAAATAAATCGAATCTCAACTTTGTACCATTGCAGCCATGAACACAACGGCCCCCACATCTGCAGACGCATGTCTCAGCATTGTGCACTCCCTGATGTGCCACAGGCAGGGTGGAGAAAGTGAGGGTTTCTCGAAACGAGCCATCGAGTCCCTCGTAAAGAAACTGAAAGAGAAACGTGATGAGCTGGACTCATTGATCACGGCTATCACTACCAATGGAGCACATCCAAGCAAGTGTGTTACTATTCAAAGGACTCTAGATGGCAGGTTACAGGTATGATTCTTCTTATCGTGTCACTGATTCTTTCGAACCAAGTGTGGTGAAAGGATTTTAAGTGCGCCTCGAAGGGGCTCCTTTCGTGCACTTGACACATATTTTCGAACTTTTTAGGTTCTACGATATGCCGGTTTCCTCACGATGTTTTCCACAGGTATGATGATAATGATTATCTGGTTCAAGCCCCATGGTTTCTAATGAACGCCAAGTTGCATAGTGAACTTAAGGTTAACACAGTCAGTCAGTGGAACCCACAACTCACAGCACAGAAATCAGAGCTACTACTAACTGAGCTTCAAAGTAGCTATGTAGATAGTAGGTCGGTACAATAGTAGGCCACAAATATTGCACATTGGAACAATAATTTCGCCTTCATAGAGCATAGTGTGCGTCAGAAAGAGATAGCACTCTACGAAAGCAGAAAAGCCGATGTGCAATATTTATTGCCTACAACCGTAAATGGTGTGTAATAAATGACACTGTGTCCGTTGTTACAGAAAGAACACATAATATATTTACACACATTTCAGGATATAAGAAAAAAGTAGAGATAGAAATATTTTATCTGACAGATAGCATAATTCAGATGGTGGTCATATGAAATCATATACCTACCGTTAGTCAGCATTACAGTTATAATTTATTTTTATACCAAGATTATCTTACTTGCATCATGACGAAAAAGTACTTCTTTGGAGAATGATTCAGTCAGTGGCTGATAAAATTTTGCTCTCTAGAAAAGTACTCCAGTATTTTTACTCCACAAAATTAAAAAATCGGGCTGAAATCATATCTGCCCTCTTTATTCACCGATTTCCAGAGATCTTTACACGATATCGTCGGTCCATCGGGCGTCCTACTTTTCGTCTTCCGTTTAGTGATGGCCATTCGAGGACCTGTCTACTTCTTATCGTGTTAATGGTTTTTTCGAACCAGTGCGGTGAAAGGATTTTAAGTGTGCCTCAAAGAGGCTCCTTTCGTGCACTTGACACATGTTTTCGAGTTTTTTAGGTCACACACACACAGGTCGACATGCCAGTTTCCTCATGATGTTTTCCTTCACAGTTTGAGACCACTGTGCACATACATTTTTGGATAGAAAAATTTATTGGTGCACAACTGCATTTGAACCCACGACCTTAGGATCGGATTGTGGGACCGCTACAATTAGGCCTCTAGTGCTCTCTAGTAAACCTGACCCTCTCGTGACCTGTGAAATATTATTAAAACTTTTTTTTCAGGTTGCTGGTCGCAAAGGGTTTCCCCACGTTATATACGCGCGCATTTGGCGATGGCCAGATCTCCATAAAAACGAACTTAAACATGTCAAGTTCTGTCAATTTGCATTTGATCTGAAATGCGATTCGGTGTGTGTTAACCCCTATCATTATGAAAGAGTGGTTTCTCCTGGTATAGGTTTGTATTATACTTTTTTATTAGAAAACTCTTAGTAAAATAATATGATACTGATTTACATGAAACAGGGTTATTATAGCTTCATTTGAGTCACAAAAAATGCATGTTATAAATTAATTCTATTGCACGATTTGACTCGCGATATTATTTCTAAATTGATCTCTAGTTGATGTAAACAGTAGAAACAAATTCTATTAGAAAATATATCCTACAACTTAACTTTTATTCCCCAAAGCTACAAACCTTTCAGATCTGTCCGGCCTCACTCTCCAATCTGGGCCGAGTCGGCTAGTCAAAGATGAGTACACTGTTGGAATAAGTGGAAACGGAATGGATATGGATACTGGGGAGCTGGTTACCATACAACACCATGCTACTAGTCCAAGGCATCACCATTCTACCATACAACACCACCATCAACAGTTTCCAAACAGCAACATTATTATAAATCAGGGGCAAAGTAAGTAGAGTTTGGTAGCATAGATATTGTGGTTTTGAAATGTTTGGTTTTGATTGAGAATGCTTACTGATTCTACAGAAAGATATAAAATATGCAGAAATGCCTTAAAAAATAACTAAGCATTCTCAAACATGACCGAAAACAAAGCATAGTGAGACTTTTTATTTAGCAATGCGTATTATTTTATTTTGCCTTTTTTTCGCAATAGCGCCCGAAGGCGTTCCCCTATTCTCGCCGACACTCGGACCGCGCCCTATCCGCCCGCCGGGCGCCCAGTCTCAAATGGGCCACACAGGGAATATGGGTCACACGCCCGGCCCACCTCAGATGATCTCGAACCACAGTCAAATGGGATCACAAATGTCTCCAATGGGCGCAGGACAACAAATGCCTGGAACTCCTATACCAGGCCCGCCTCATATGAGCCCTGGCCCGCCTCACATGAGTCCTGGCCCGCCTCACATGAGTCCTGGCCCGCCTCAGATGGGTCCCGGCACGCCACAGATGGGTCCCGGCACGCCACAGATGGGTCCTGGCACGCCTCACGGGCCGGGTACGCCTCACGGACCGGGTACACCACAAATGGGGCCTGGAACGCCTCAAATGCGGCCGGGGACGCCTCAGATGCGGCAAGGTACGCCTCAGATGGGGCCGGGTACGCCTCAGATCAGGGCAAACGCGCCGCAGATGCCGTCACCTCGAATGGCGTCGGCGCCCACTCAGATGTCACCGGGGACTCCTCAGATGCCGTCGATTAGCCAAGGGATGCCCATGCCTAATCAGCAGATGATGCAGCAGAGACTTATAGCACCCAAGCTTGAGCCGCCTGACACAATGGATGCGCGTGCAGTGTGGCTGCCTAAACGAATGAACCATTGTAAGCTTTTATCTTTTTATTTTGCACTTATTTATTTTTGAAACACGTATCTTTTGAGCTGGACACTTGCGTGTGGTTTTCAAGTATTTGTATGTAGATTCGTTTTGTCGATAGAATAGCTATAATGTAAAGGTAAGACGATATAATTTCTACAGCATTTTATTGATCGGTATTTCTTTTTCATGGCGAATTTTGAACATTTTTCTTACTAATTTTTCTTATGAACAAATCCATGAAAATATTCTAGCTGCCATGCCTGTCACCATGTCTCCCGGAGCCACTACACCATTGCTGGATAATTCCAACTCTTCGTTCTTTGGAGATCAGCCGACGGTCACTGAGACTCAGCTCACTCACGTATTACCTAGTAAGTTATAGCTACATTAATAGTAGCCAACAAAAATAGGGCGTAGTGTGCGTTAGAAAGAGATAGCGCTCTACAAAGCCGAAAAGCCGATTTACAATATTTATTGATGCTTACCTGCGTAAAATTTCTCTCTTCTGTGGCCTACAACCGTACATTAGTGTGTATAGGAAAACATTCAGAAGACTTACTTTGAAAAGTCTTTAGTAGAAAACATGTGACCTTGAAGCCGAAACGTCGGGAAAATAAATATAAATTAAGGTAATTAACGCGATAAATACCCGTGTAACAGTTTCAGTATGTGACCTTGAATTAGACTCCTGGTATCATCTAGGTATCTAGGTACTGGTGGTCCAGTGGTAGCGGTCTTCTGATTCTAAAATCTTAGTTTCAACTTCAAACCCATCATTGAAGTTTCTGTCGGAAAATGTATGTGCTTTGAACTTTCAAACGGTGAAAGAAAACATCATGATGAAACAGGCCGTAGAACCTAAAAACTCATAAACATGCTGTCGGGGCAACGAAACGAGCTTCAATGAGATCGCAGTTTCACCACAGGCAGCGGTTCAAAATAACTAGAAAAGAAGAAGCAAGATGAATACAAAGACGGACATTCCACACAGCACTATGCAGCCCCAAACTAAGTTAAGCTTTTAACTATTGGACCAGATAGCTAATATAATATTTATTGTACCCTTAGTTTTTTTGTTAATACATACTTAGAATACAGTATAACACCCAGGCAGAGAACAAACATCTGTGTTCAGCACACAAATATTTGTTCTCAATGGGGATCAAACCCACGCCCTCAACCGCAGAAAGCCTAGCTACCATCTTAGCTGTGAGGGCTGTCAAAAATTCGTTAGTTGTAATCCGTATTGTAACATCAGCAGTGTCCCCCGGTCCCGGCTCAGGCTCTCAGCAGAACGGCTTCGGGAATGCAGCCAGCCCACCCACCCCGCAGCCAAGTCCTCATCTCCAACAGCAACAGCAGAATCAACAACAAGGTAAAGTAGTAGGCAACAAATATTGCACATCGGCTAATATCGTCTTCATAGGGCGTAGTGTGCGTCGATGTGCAATATTTATTGCATACAACCGTAAAAGTAATGTCACGTAAAAGAACGCTGCAAAAATTGTGAAGGGAGTGTGTTTGTGCATACAAAACTCGCACCTGATGCCACCAGATAGGTGCGAGTTTTGCAAGCGCAAACACATTCTCCTCGCTGGAAAAAGCTGGTTGCTCTGAGAACACAACCAGAACATAATGCATTACGAGTCCAAAGAGACAAAACATAACCAGACTCACACACATAAAAGCTCACAAACACACCCAACTTGACACACACACCCAACCTGACAAACGCACACAACTGACAAAGAAACACAACGCACCTTAATTTTTAAACCCATATTTCGGTCACAATCATCAATACGAAACGCATTCGAGTTCATTACGAGTCCAAAAAGACACAACATAACCAGACTCGCACACGTAAAAGCTCACAAACACACCCAACCTGACAAAACGCACACAACTGACAAATACACACAACCTGAGACAAACACACTCAACCTGACAAAAAACACACACACTACGGCACAAAAAAACACACACACTACGGCTTTAACTTTAATAGCGTTTAACTCCTATTTCAAATTGATAAGAACTGTTCATTCCAGGCACTTGGACAGGCAGCAACACTCTAACATACAGGCAGAGTCTGGCGCCCCCTCCCGCTGCGCCTTCGGTACCCTTGGATGCGCCGGCGCATCATCATCACTATTGTAAGTTACCCTTCATTATAAATGATCAACAATCGGAGAGCATTATCCAGGGAGGAAACAGGGGACTACGTTTGTATGGAGAGTCGCCTGTGTGATGCCCTTAAGTTCGTACTTTGAAATACAGATGCAATATGCTTTACACACTTTCTCGCAAATTAAATACGTGAATGATAATTCATCTTGCAGATAATGGAAACCCTGGCGGTCTTCTATCCAGTCAACCCGCCCCAGAATACTGGTGCTCGGTGGCGTATTTCGAGCTGGACACTCAAGTCGGAGAGACCTTCAAGGTCCCTTCAAGCAGACCTAACGTTACTGTAAGTCAATTACCCGACTGCGCAAGAAGGGTATTGTTGGTTAGCTTGAATAGAATACCATAAAAACGAGTCTTTAATTATAATTTTTTTCAATGTTACTGAATTTTTCTTTTGCTGATGAATTTTTTTGTCATTTTTACTTGTATTTATAACCCTTGTGTATTAATATTGTGTGGCATCAAAATAAGAAACTTTTGATTTGATTTGATTTGATTTGATGGAACAAGCAAATGTCCTATCTCATGTTAAGTGGTAACCATCGTCTATATAAAAGCATTGTCTCATAGTTTGCGCACGTCAAGAACGTGCCCTACGATGCACTGTCTTAAGTCCATCAACTTGAGGCATACAGATGTTCAGCCTCACGTGTCAGTAATTTCACCGTCACCAACACTCTTCAAACGGAAACACAGCAATAGAATAGAATAGAATAGAATATAACTTTATTGTACACCAAAAAAATTACAGAAACATGGCATAAAAGAAAACTTAAAAACTAGAGGTACAATGGGCGGTCTTATCGCTAATAGCGATTTCTTCCAGACAACCTTTGGATGGAAAGAAACATAATGGTACGAGTAGGGACGGGGCATACATAATAAAATAAAATAAATAGTCATAAACTAATAAATATGATATTAATACTAATACATATATACTCAAATAAATAAGTAATTGTGATATAATAATATAATGAAACTAGTAACAAATTTAAAGGAAATCAAAAAACAAACGTGATATTAGGGAGACTACGACGATGATGAGGGGAGTGATAACAAGTAGTGTTGGTGAACCATGCTTTTAAAGATAGGAAGGGATTTGGCATGACGGATAGAAACTGGGAGTGCATTCCATAGCTTTGTAGCTTGAAGTGTGAAGGAGTGTCCGTAGAATTGTGAAGAGTGGACAGGAGTTTTTAGCTGACGGGTGTTAGAGGAGCGTAGGGATAAGGAATGTGAGAGGTGAAGAAACTCAAAGCGTTCTTTGAGATAGACTGGAGTAGAAGGAAGGAAAAGAATGTTATAAAGGAGCGAGAGGATATGTACATTCCGACGAAGACGGATAGGTAGCCACTTGAGTCTGTTACGGTACTCAGAAACATGATCATATTTGCGCAAGCCGAAAATGAATCTTATAGATAGATTCTGAAGACGCTCAAGTTTATTGAGTTGGTCCACAGTTAAGTCCAGGTAGCTAATATCGGCGTAATCTAAAATAGGATGCAACAGAGACTGTGCTAGCGCAATTTTGGTGGAAGTTGGAAGGAAGTTGCGTAACCGTCTGAGAGAGGCAGCTGCAGCAAAAGTCTTTCGGCTTACTGCTGCTATTTGTGGTCCCCACGATAAATTTCTATCAACCAAGACGCCTAGATCCTTCACCACCTCACTGATTTCCAGTGCAGTATTGTCAAATATGACTTGTGGGAGAACAGACCAGTTAACTAGTGACAAAATCCGCGAACTTCCGATTACAATAACTTGTGTTTTATTTGGATTGACCTTAAGACCATAAAGTCTACTCCACTCAAGGACACGGTCTAGATCACTGTTCAGGCCGGTGATAGCTTCATCCAACCATTCTACAGGAGCCTGGGTATAAATTTGTAGATCATCTGCATAAAGGTGGTAGGAAGAAGAGATTTGTTTGGAAATTGAGTTAATGAAGATAGCAAAAAGAAGAGGAGAAAGCACGCCGCCCTGAGGTACACCGGCACTCAGTTGACACCAAGACGAGTAAGTATCGTCAATACAAATACGTTGCCGGCGTCCAAACAGGTAACTACGAAACCAGTCTATTACTGTTGGAGATATGTTAAGAGAGCGCAAGAGAGCTAATAGAACATCAAAATCGACGTTGCCAAAAGCATTACTAAAATCCAGAAGGGAAAGAACGGTAACTAGCCTACCCTCCATGCCCAGCCTGATATCATCAGTGATTTTGATTAGAGCAGAGACGGTGCTATGGCCAGGCCGAAAGCCAGACTGATAGGGATTGAGGAGGTTGTTGGTATTAAGGAAAAGGTTTAGTTGTTGGTGTACCAGGCGCTCAAGGACTTTCGATAGGAATGACAGAATGGAGATAGGGCGGTACTCTGAAAAACAAGAGGGATTAGGTTTTTTAGGAAGAGGAGTAACTTGAGCCTCCTTCCACAAACTTGGAAAAGTTCCAGTGTCTATGGAGAAGTTAAGTAAGTAGGTAATGACGTGGACAATGTCTTCAAGGATAGGAGTAATCATTTTTTTACTAATGCAGTCACTACCGACAGCATTTGACGAGATAGATGAAATGCTCTTCTTGACATCACAATCAGTAAATGGACGAAACATAAAGGGAGGAATGTCAGGAGTTGGCAAAAGAGAAAGAGTGCTCAAAGTTTGTGCCTTGGCTGGACCATCAAAATTGGAAGAAGTTGAGAAATGACTGTTTAATGAATTTATGTCTAAGTTATGGGGAATAGTATCTTGGCGAGACTTACCAACTCCTAGTGACCTAAGAAACTTCCATACTTTAGAAGGGTTATTATTATTGTTAACAGATTCATGAATGTATCGGCGTTGTGCATCCCTACACACCCTATTGCAGTGATTTCTGATCTCCGCGTACCTTTCTTTGTTGTCATTGGTAGGTTTAAGTTTATATCTGACCTTGGCTGTCAGTTTTTTATGCATTTCAGCACGAATTGGATCAGTAAGCAATGTTGCTTGACGGCAGATATAGTCATAGTGGAAGTACTTCCCCAGACGAGTCCCTCATAAAGAGAGACGAGCTGGTGTGCCCGAGCTTTGCTCGGTTTCATAATAATATTTTTGTATACTAATTTTCATGAAAATTTCCGAAACTTTTGTGTCGAGTGTTTACGTAGAAGTTCAATAGATGGCGTTCTCCGTGATTTGATTTCGACTACTCGACAAGAGATGGCGCTAATTTTTTTTATTATTAAAATAACTTTTAACCCGGGTCTTTTCTGAAAATGAAACCTAGCTAGATCGATTTATCGCCCCCGAAAACCCTTGTATAGTAAATTTCGTGAAAATTGTTGGCTCAGTTTCCGAGATCCTAAATATATATATATATATATATATATATATACAAGATTTTCTCGTTTAAAGGTATAAGATATACTACTAGTAAATTAATCTTGGCCACGAGAATAGATATTATAAAGTGTTATAAAAACACAGATGGCACTTGTGAGCTTTTATGAAACTTCTTAGATTCTTTGTTGATAAATAATAATCTCGCATTTATCAAAAACTAGCGGCCGCGGGCCGCGGCTTCGCTCGCCCCGTTCCCGTTGCTTTTTCGGGATTAAAAGTATCCTATTTCCGTCTCCTGGTTCTAAGCTAACTCCCCACCGATTTTCAGCTAAATCGGTTCAGCTGTTCTTGAGTTATGATTAGTGTAACTAACATGACTTTCTTTTATGTGTCTTATATCAAAATCAAAATAAAATAAAATCAAAAATCTTTTTATTGTTGTTATAAATATTTATATAGAAAATAAACCAACAAAATGTATTTACAGGTCGATGGCTACGTCGATCCGTCGGGCGGTAACAGATTCTGTTTAGGAGCTCTAAGTAACGTTCATAGAACAGAACAAAGTGAACGGGCGAGGTAAATTATTAGTTATTATTTTTGAAACCGAGTCAAAATCAAACGTATATTTATTCAGTAGGATTGCAAGAATCACTTCGAAACTTCTTAAAGCTAGGTGAGTCTAGGTGCCAGTTCCACGCGACCAAGCCTAGAAGAACAGGCAACAAACTACGGCTCGGTTCCTATCGTTTTTCTATTGAAAAATGTCAAAAATGTATGACGACTCAGACTCGAGCACTGTTTCTGAATAAAGGCCTTAGTTTCTGTATTCTGAGATCACTGAATTTTTTTAAAAACTGTGATTTAATTGTATTGGCTTATAGAATGTACAAAACAGTAATTGGAATGATTAGCGATGCGAGTTCGAGTTTGATTTTCAACTGATTGTAATATCATGTGTATGATGTAAAAGAATCATATAAAAATGGTATGAACCAAGCCGTAGGTTGTTCCCTGTTCTTCTAGGCTTGGTCGCGTGGAGCTGACACCTAGACTTATCTAGCTTTAAGACGATTCAAAGTGATCCTTGCGATCCTACTGAATAAATACACATTTGATTTGATTTGATACATAATATTGTGGTTGTATTAATACGAGTACCGTACCATAAAAATGCCGCCAGATTCTAATAAAAGCGTGTTTAAGTTTCTTAGTTATTTAATTAAATTTTCAGATTGCATATCGGCAAAGGCGTACAATTAGATCTGCGAGGGGAAGGTGATGTTTGGCTGCGTTGTCTCTCAGACCACTCTGTGTTCGTGCAGTCTTACTACTTGGACCGAGAGGCGGGCCGTGCGCCGGGCGACGCCGTCCACAAGATATATCCATCCGCATGCATCAAGGTACAGTTATATACGTTTGGCTGCGTTGTCTCTCAGACCACTCTGTGTTCGTGCAGTCTTTACTACTATATCCATCTGCATGCATCAATGTACAGTAGCGTTGCTAGAATTTTACTTTTGACCGTCTCATGTTACCTTCATGTTTCACGACTCAAAATAAAAAAATTAATGCTATTTTCCAGCAATCAAAAATTATCGTGAAACGGAACGCATCCAAGAATGTTTTTGATTTTGTGTAATAAAGTGCCATATTAGAGTATTGTGTCGTTTTCCACATAATTTATGGTATTATTACTTTTGAGTTCTCTCATGTTATATTTCACTATCTGCGACTGGCAACATATACGTTTGGCTGCGTTGTCTGTCAGACCACCTTGTGTTCACAATTTGTCTTTTCTAATCTATACCTCCTGTGTAATGTACTAGTGGCCGCCCGTGGCTTCGCTCGCCCAGTTCCCGTTAATTTTCGGTATTAAAAGTAGCCTATGTGCTATGCCAGACCATAATCTATAATCTGTGCCAAATTTTCCAAATTTTTAGCAATCCGTTCAGTCGTTTTAGAGTTATTACAAACATTCACATTTATAATAATAGTCATAATAGTCATTTATTGATAATGTTCATTATAAGTCAATTGGGTAGGTACATAAGATTATTGTACGACATAACAAAACTAAGAAAATAAAAGTGTAAAAAAAAACAGATTCACATTGTGAAAATTCAAAAATAACATGTCATCATGAAAATAAAAATAAATAATACAGTAGTCAGCCTGGCGAAAGTCATGATTTATTAGCTATGAATTTCATCATAGCTATAAAAGGTGTGCTCGATAAGCCAGCGTTTCAATTTTGTTTTAAATGAGAGCATACTCGAAGCCTCCTTAAGAGGCCGGCGGAGGGCGAATTTTCATACAAACGTAATACCAAAATGATTACTAGTTTAGGCAGATTTTCACTATAATTATTTTAATAACTGTATTTGTATAGTATTTATCTAGGTGACTCACCCGCCGAACAGCTGATTCCGCGCCGGCATAACAATACAATTTCATCGACCACCACAATGAATTGCATTGCTTGCAATCGAGTTATTGCACGAGGAGAAGTCCTGCCTTGCAGCTCGTGTAAGGAAACTTACCATTATGCGTGCCAAAATATGCTAACATCCTATTTTGTGGAAAATAAAAGCACGCTAATGAGTTCTTGGCGCTGTCAAAAATGCGAGAACATAACCAGACGTGCAAGAAATGATGACACACCAATCAGAAAACCTATCCAATCCCCCCTGAATGACACTACAATGCCGGTCGAAGATCGACGCGCTTTGGTGAGTAGCGAAACCACTAGCCGTCCACAAAAACAACCCCAACAATCCAAACAGAATGCATCAAATGCTTCTATCACATTGGAACAATTCAGCCGCTTATTAGAAACTACACTAGAAGTAAAATTAGAACAGCAGAAGCAATCAATCCTTGCAGAAATCAAAACAACGGTAGAAAGTGAAGTTAACAAAGCAATAAGTAAATTAAGACAAGAAATAACACTAAATACTGACATAATGAAAATAGAGCAAACAAAAATGAAAGAAAATATAAATATCATGAACACAAAAATTGAAAAACTACAGATAGAGAACAACAACCTACAAAAAAAACTACAAGTACATCTTCAAACCCCCTCCAAGAATGTTGATAAGGACGACATCAAAAAAATTGTAGTGTACGGCCTTCACGAATACCAAAATGAACGAGAACATGAGACTGAACACCAAATAATTCACCTATTTAGGGACACCTTGGGAGTAGACCTTACCGGCTACATTGAAAACATTTTTAGAATGGGGAGACTAGGAAACCGGAGACCTATCCAAGTGGAACTGATCAGTAAGAGAATGACCAGATATATTTTAAACAATGCGATTTATTTAAAATCAATGGGAGTATACGTTTCACAATACCTAGACAGAGAATCGTTGCAAGCCAGAAGAAGTCAACATGAAAATACTTACCAGGCCATGCAGAGGACACAAAAGCCACGCAGGCCTACAGATCAAACAGGACACCAGACCCGTAGTCGACCACCATCTTTTTCTCCAGACTTAGCTACAACAAGAAGGCAGTGTGATAACACTGCCCAGTATTCCTTTCGAGACTAAAAATAAACTAAAAATTCTTTTCCACAATATGCAAAGTCTTCATAGCAAAAAACACCTACTTCAAGCTTTTTTGGAACAAGAACAAGAAAAATACCAAATAATATGCGTAACAGAATCAATGCTGACAGAAGGAAAAGTGAACCTAGTACAAATAAATAACTACAACTTAAAAACATATTTTTGCCGGAAAACTTTCAAAGGAGGTGGTGTATGCATTTTATCACACGAAACGCTTAACTGCCAAGAAATCGAAAATATTAAAACAATGTCTGTGGAATATGTGATAGAAATGTGCGCAGTTATTATACCTGAAATAGAGACTTTAGTACTAAACGTTTATTGGAACGGAAGAGAGGCCGACGTTTTCTATAAGCAGATGAGGTTAACCTTAGAGTACATAACAAAGAAATTTAACAAAAATAAAATTATAATAGGAGGAGATTTTAACGTAAACATTTTAAAAAAAGATTGTAAAACAAATATGCTCCTAAATACCATGTCCGAATTTAATTTCATGCAAATAATTAAACTACCTACACGGGAAACATCACATAGCCTCACATGCATAGATCATGTTTACATTAATTTAGCCGCAAACAACATTAATGCCAATGTCCAAAATCTAGGTTTTTCAGACCATAAAGCTATCACTATCTACCTTGACGCACCTTTTCATAGGACGGTAACGTGGAAAACTATAAAACGCTGCTTTGACGTACAAAGCCTAAATTATTTTAAATCGGAATTACAAACCAAAGACTGGACTACAATAATTAATATAAACAATGACATAAATAAAAATTACAATTCATTTTACGAGACCTTGCAATCGCTACTAAATAAATGTATTCCAAACAAAACTATAAAATTAAATCAAGCAAAAAAAAATCGGTGGCTTACTCGTGGGTTAAGAATATCTTGCATTAATAAACGACTTCTAAGAATCCACACTAATACTTCCAAAAACAAAATACTTAAAAAATATAGCAAACAGTACAGTAAAGTTTTAAAACATGCCGTAAACAACGCAAAAAAAATAAATTTTATAGAACGGATAAAAAAATCGGACAATATTATTAAATGTATGTGGAAGATCATAAAAGAACGGACAAATAAAATAACAAGAAAAGTAAAAGAAAATATCGAATTAAAAATAAATAGTACAAGTATTACGGAACCTAACAAAATTGCAAACGAATTTAATAAGTTACACAGTACACAAGGTAGTGTACTCGGATGCCTATTGTTCTTAATTTACATAAACGACTTACCGAAACATATAAACACACAGAGTGTTCTCTTCGCCGATGACATCTCATTAATAATGCCATGCGCCCGCACCGATAACGCAGCCGAAAATATACAAAGCACTCTTTCTGAAGTCGCGAACTGGATGTCAAACCACAACTTAGAAATAAACTACACTAAAACAAAGGTGATGGAATTTCGGCCCCGCCAAAAACCGGCTCTTAACGTACAAGCGACATTTAACAATATCCCCCTAGAACAAGTTGATACCTTTTCACTCCTTGGAATCAATATTGACACACATCTGAATTTCAAACCCCACATACAAAAACTAAAATCTAAGGTATCGAGTTTTACGTATGCCTTGCGCGAACTTAAAAAGACGACTGATCTTCCTAGCGCTTTATCAGCCTACTATGCCTACGTGTATACTCACCTATTAAATTCTATTGTGTTATGGGGTAACAGCTCAGATGCACAAGACCTATTTATATTACAGAAAAAGTGTGTTCGCATCCTTGCAAATATAAGAATACCAGAAAGTTGCAAACCACACTTCCGAGACCTTAAGATATTGACATTACCTTCCATATACATACTAGAATTATGCAAATTTGTTAAAAAATATCCCAATTTCTACTCTAACCTGGACGACTTACCCCGACGATACGAATTAAGGCCAGGTAGGAATAAGATAATACGACCACCATCCCAGCTAAAGATACGTAGTGACGGCCCCTATATAATGTCAATCAAAATATATAACAAACTTCCTCTTGAAATAAAGAACATACAAAAAAGCTCCCTATTCACCAGATCCCTAAAGTCGTTTTTAATTGACAAATGCTATTATGACATCAAAGACTATTTAGAATAAAAACTTGACATTTCCTCTAATTATATAATCCAACTTTGACATGATACCTGCATAAAATTTTGACATCAAAAACTAGACAATAACCGGCACAATAACTACCTACCAAGATAAGGTACATCACAATCCTAAATATCAAGATTACTACATAATAATATATATAGTTTAATCGAAAGTACCTACTTACCTTAAAACCTCGGCCTGCCTCCATGTTTGCTATACCCTATGCAGGGTCCATGTGATACCTACTTACACCTAAAAACTATGTATGTACAAACTTAACCATGTGTAAAGCAATAAATATATTGAGTATTGAGTATTGAGGTTCCTGAACAGTTTTTATTTTAAATTACTTACCTCAAATGAAAAAAACACCAATCGCATTTTACACATTTTTTTCATTGCAAAATGTGGTTGGCGGTAATTTCATTTGAGGTAAGTAATTTAAAATAAAAACTGTTCAGGAACCTAGATAAATATTATACAAATATAATTATTACAATAAGATAGTGAAAATCTGCTTGCATTAGTAATCATTTTGGTATTACTTTTGTATGAAAATTCGCCCTCCGCCGGCCCCTTAACAGTGTCAGGGAGTTTGTTGTAGACTGTCGGTCCCATGATGTGTGTCAGTTTGGAGGACTTCGTAAGTGAGTGTGATACCATTTTTAGGGTTCCGTAGCCAAATGGCAAAAACGGAACCCTTATAGATTCGTCATGTCTGTCTGTCTGTCTGTCTGTCTGTCTGTCTGTCCGTCCGTATGTCACAGTCATTTTTCTCCGAAACCGTAAGAGCTAGACTGATGAAACTTGGCGAGTAGATGTATTCTGTGAACCGTATTAAGTTTTTTACATAATAATAAAAAAAAAACTATAAATTTCGGGGGTCCCCATACTTGAAACTGAAACACAAAAATTTTTTTTTCATCGAACACATACGTGTGGGGTATCTATGAATAGGTCTTCAAAAATGATGTTGAGGTTTCTAATATCGTTTTTTTCTAACGTGAATAGTTTGCGCGAGTGACACTTCCAAAGTGGAAAAAAGTTGGTCCCCCCCCCTCTAACTTCTAAAGTAAGAGAATGATAAAACTAAAAAAAATATATGTTATACATTACTATGCAAACTTCCAACGATATTTGGTTTGAACGAAATCTAGTCAGTAGTTTTTTTTTTATACGTCATAAACCGTAAACCGCAATTTACCTTTCGCAGAACTACAAGAACCTTATTATGTTACATCAAGTAACATAATATAAAGGTTTTTGTAGTTCGTCGTGCTACGGAACCCTTCATGGCGAGTCCGACTCGCACTTGGCTGCTTTTTTGTTTTTACGGGGGAAAATGCTTTACGCATGCCTCCTACTTGGCGAAGAGTAGGAAAGGATGTCAGACTCTCTGTCATACTGAGCATACTTACTAAAAACCCACCGATGTTCCTTCACTCACCTCAGTGCCAGTGCATCATCGAACCACTCCTCACCTGACGAATGGTCCGATGCTGCATCGGAACTTGACAGAGTCACGGGGTTCCGATTGGATTCTACCGCGGCTTTGTCGGTGAGCGTGATACCAGTGCTAACTTGTGGCGGTTCCGGGTGCTGTCGGTGTGGACATCGCTGCGCTTTGCGTATAACATGTCTTTGCGTGTAACAGCCCATTCACACTAGTTGTAAGTCGCATATGACTAAAAGTCGAATGCTCTGGTCACCATACACTTTATATGGAGCTAGACTAAAAATCGCATCTCATCCAATGTGAACAGCTCTATATAAAGTGTATGGTGACCAGAGCATTCGACTTTTAGTCTTATGCGACTTACGACTAGTGTGAACGGGCTGTAATATTAGTGTGTTGTTGTCAGGTGTTCGATCTCCGACAATGCCACCGTCAGATGCAGAGCCAGGCGGCGACGGCGCAGGCGGCGGCGGCGGCTCAGGCGGCGGCCGTCGCAGGGCATATCCAGCCGCAGCATGCCACCATGAACAAATGTACGTTTATCATCATCATCATCATAATCATCAACCTATATCAGTCCACTGCTGGCCCCTATTTAATAAAGCTGACAATTCGACATATATGTCACAAAGCGACAAAATTGTGGAATTGTCGCGCTTTTGTGACATATTTGTCACTTTTATCAGTAGCCTAAGCGCGACAATTCCACAAATTTGTCGCTTTGTGACATATATTTCGAATTGTCAGCTTTATTAAATAGGGCCCAGGACGCAGGTCTCTCCCAAGACATATAGGACCTAAAAAGTTCGAAAATATGTATGTGTCAAGTGCACGAAAGTAGCCTCTTCGAGGCGCACTTAAAATCCTTTTACCACACTTGGTTCAAAATAAAAATGGCTATAAGTGGAAAATTTTAATTAGCCTTAAGTATCTTTCCTCTTTTTTGTATCCAATTTTTAGCTGTAAGTTTTCCTATGAAAAAAAAAAAAAAAAAAAAAGAATCAGTGACGCTATAAGAGAGAGAGAGAGAGAGAGAAGAGTTATAATAGTTCGCAATAATACTAACATAAACCTAGGTCTAACAGCAGCGGCGGGCATCGGCGTGGATGACCTGCGGCGGCTGTGCATCGTTCGGCTCTCCTTCGTGAAGGGATGGGGGCCCGACTACCCGCGCACTTCTATCAAGGAGACGCCTTGCTGGCTTGAAGTGCATTTACATAGGTGAGTGCTATCTTTTATACCCTCTCGTTTTTATACATCGTATATCATATTCATGACCGATCTGGTAGTAAATATAGTACCTTACAGATAAAAAGAAATTTTGAAATCGGTTCATATAATGACGAAGTTATGCGATTGTGCGAAGAAGCTGCGTTGGGTTTCCAATAAAGAAATAAAAGAAAGAAAATACATTTATTTGAAATGCATAGGTGTAGACGTTCACAATCGATATAATTATATGCATATAAAAAATGCCAAATAGGCCCCGACTCAGCTTTTTGCTGCCTAAAAAGGCATTATCTACCATGGTCCATGCCAAGCAGAGCTGGTTTTCAGGCAGAGCCTTTAAAAACGATCTTTACCAGGCAATGTTGTCTTCCCAGTTTTATAAACTTTGTTATTTAATATTTGTTGTATTCGACAGGGCACTGCAGCTACTAGACGAGGTACTCCACACAATGCCGATCGACGGCCCGCGGTCTAACATCGAGTAGGAGTTGATCGGCTTCTTTTGAGGCCTTCGCGAGCGCGACTCGCGTGCTGACCATGTTTGTTCCTCGACACGACCGGATGCAAGGGAATACCTCCTTATTCATTACCTGACTATACACTAGCCAAATTGAATGTACAATGTACGCAAACATGTACCCTCTTACGGTTATAGGTAGCGGCACATTACTTTAGCGCTGACCGTTATTGCGCAGAAATCAAGAATAAGGTACCTGAGGGGGGCTGGCGGGAATAAAGGGTGGGCGTGCGTGGCGCTGATTGGCTCTCCAGTCGCACTCCGCTCTCTGTACCAATAAGACACTCTGCACACATCCACACATCCAGTATGCGCGACATGCGCACACTACGACGCATGGGCAGCTATCCCCTCCGCGTATCGCTCAGCGCTAAAGTTATGTGCCGCTAGTTATACTTAGGTTTTAAAGTTAGCCCTGTCACTGTTTGTCATAATTTGTACTTGAAGCACATAACCTGTAAATCAGGTCGACTAACCTTAAGGGTGATAGGTGCTGGGCAAACCTATTCCATTAAAAAATTCTGTTCCAGGCACTGTAGCGACCCGTAAGTAGGGCCATGAGTAATCACCAGTTGCCCCTGGCGCTATATAAATCATCTACGATAGATGCAAATGCCTATTTACTTTTTTATTTACCATAACCTAAAAATCACTTACTTGTAAATTTTTTTTTCAGAGAATTCTCAATCACATGTCAATTTGAGATCTACCCTACAATGTTTATTTTTCTGTTGTGGTTGGTTCTCAAACATTTTACATCGAATTGTATATGTCATAGTCACAGAATACAGAAAGTTGTGTAAGAAGTGTCGTTAATAACATAGAGTATGCGCTTGGTGAATAAAAAATGCCTTGCGCAATAATACCTGTCCAAAAGTCAAAAGAACTAAAAAATACTTCATTTTTTAATTAGAAATATTTTTTTTATTGATACTTTAAAATAACAGTAAAACTATAGACTGGCAAATAAACTGGCTGTGTTTCCATGCAAACAGCGAATGGTCGCCATTCTAATCTCTATTCTGTATTCTATGGCAGCTAAAGTCTAAAGCTAGAATCATATTACGCCCCCCGTTTCGTGGCGTGTCAGAAACATATATCCCTATTTTGGGGGCAAAAAAAAGGTTACAGTCTGGTATCATGGATAAGGAGGTAAAATTATTCTTAGTTCTTGTTTCGACCTTAGCGTTGATGCCAAAAAGCTAAAAATTCGGTTTTCTTGCTACAAAGCGCCTGCAACAGATATTGTTGAACCTTGCTTGCAGGTGAACAGCTTTCGACCTTATTCTTATTACCATAAAGTGTAAAGTGCGGGAGTGTCGCGGACGCAGTTGAAATGGACGCTTTTCGCGAGGGAGTGATATCGAGTGGAGTGATCGGTTTTAAGTGATGGTTGATTTTACAGCGGGGTTTTATTCAGTGTTGCCAGATTTTGATAAGAATAAAGTTATAATTTGTACTGAAATATAAGAAATGCGATTGGCCATTGCAACATAGGCTTGATCGCTATGCTGAGAAACTCATGGACATACGGTTTGATGTTTTTTTTTTCATTTTATTTGGGTTACAGTATCACAATAATAAAGGGCTAAAGTAAATGTTACAATCCAAAGTTTATTATTTGTGGCACCAACACCGTTTACTATTTATAATGTTGGCAGCACTGAGTAAAAATACCGCTCTAAATCGGGAAAAGAGTATAAAGCCATATAAATAGCATTTATATTACTCATAGTTATAAACCCATATAGTTTTGTCTATAATTTCGGCTTTGTCTTCCAAATTATTTTCTTTTAAAAAGATATTTCCGTTCAAAATTAGGCATTATTGTCTTCCAAATTGAGTTTATATTACTTTGTTATACGTTGGTTATGTTTGGATTTAGGATTGGCGAAATGGAACAAACATTGTACATTTGAAAAGCACGCGTTTTATAATGAAAAGGTGAACTACTTTATGTCTTGTATATTTTTATTTGGTAGCCTGGTTTCTGTCAAAAGAAAATAAAAAGTAAAAAAATATTGTCATAGAAAACGCTAATAAGCGTAAAGCCATACAAATTATAAATAAAAAAATGGCTATTCAAAGCCTAAATTGTGGTGTTGCCAACTTTATTCCATATTCTAATTTCAAAAATATATTTCGTTGATTTTTTTGACACGTCTTAAAGCTAGGTGAGTCTAAGGGGGCGTCCATAAATTACGTGAGGTGTTTTTTTAATTTTCTGTCCCTCCCTCCCCCCCTGGTGAGATGTCGTGAGATTTTATTCAACCCCCTCCCCCAGCCCCCAATCTCACGTGAGATTTTTCAAAATGTTTTCTTACGTAAACACGTTGGATTGTTAATGTAAAAAGAAAAAAAAATTGCGTAAAAAGCAATCAATATTGCTGAGAGTTATAAGTGTAATAAAAATTTAACAATAGAAAACTTAAAACAGGACCAAAATAGTATATATTTTTTTGTTTCCATCAGAAAAAAAAATTGCGTGATATTTGCCTTCTCTCCAACGTAAGATTAGATGAGATTTCACTCGACCCCCTCCCCCCCTTAAACATCTCACGTAATTTGTGGACGCCCCCTAAGTGCCAGTTCCATGCGACCAAGCCTAGAAAAACAAGCAATAAACTACGGCTTGGTTCTTACCGTTTTTTTGGAGGATCCTTTTACAAAATAATAATAGGTTTTTGACTAATTTTGCACTTGCAAGTCCATGTTAGTTGGTGATTTTGGGATTGGCTTAAGTTACCAGGCTTATCAATATTTAATAAATAGTTATTAAACCAGTATTGAGATGGAACAAACTAAAGAGAATACGTACAAGGATCTCAGTTAAATACACAAACTACCTATTACTATGTAAGGCTTAGTATATTTTTTAAAAGGCTAAATTATTGCTCAATAGAGTAATGTTTGTCTATGATATAAACGAGATAGTGAATTTTAAAACAGCTGTACCAAAATAAGGTTGTTTGGTGTTAAATAGAAAATAGTTTTAACAATACAAGACATAAATAGTTCAACTTGAAAGAAGCCAAATGGATAAGCTTTTTAGTTTTAAGACACTGAGTTGTATTAGTATTAAGAAACAAATTAAGTATTTATGAATAGTTTGTAAAGTTGTACAGATCTAGTTTGTGCATGTGACTGTGGTAACACTTTCTAACTGTCAATTTTGGTAGCTATTTCGGGAACTCGGTGTTACCAGCAACTTTTGTTAAAAACATCGAAAAAGCGTTTTCTTATTGGTTGAAAATCTACATGCTAGACGCCTACTTTTACTTTAAGATTTTGAAATGAAGAAGGGTTATATAGCCGAAAAAAAAGAAAGGGATTGACAGTCACATGTGCACGGGTTTTTTTGACTTGATGTTGAGTAGAGCGAATGGTAAGGCTGTATTTTTGTTAGCGTGATGTGCCTGATTAGAGATATTGCATGAATATTTCAGTACCATACACAAACTATCTACATCATCTGGTGAACGCAGATGTTTGTTCTCTGTCTGGGTGTTATATTGTATTCTTTGTATGTATTTACAAAAAAAAAAGTATATAAGTATTATATCAGCTACCTGGTTTCCATAGTACAAGCTCTGCTTAGATTGGGGCTAGATCTTTCTATCTATTTAGCCTGTATGCACCCACTGCTGGGTATAGGCCTCCTCCCTAATACGCCACTCTCTTCGGTCCTGTGCCAGTCTCCGCCATTGCTGCCCAACTACTCCGACAATGTCATCCGACCAACTGCCGGGTGGTATGTCAAACACATACTATTATGCCAAAAAAAAAGCTTAAAATGAGAATACAGATTACGCCGTTTAATACTATTGTTGAACGAGCCATGATCGTACAATTCCATAAAAAGTTTCCTTTAAATATTATGAATCTTGCTATATCCTTTTGAGGCCTTAGTGTCAGTTGTACCATTGATTTGTATCATTGAAGGTACAAGTGACACAACTTTGTATCTTATGTACCATTAAAGAAAAGTAAAGATATTCCACATATATATAAAATAATTAAAAATTTCATTGGAGTGTACAAATTAAGCCGTTTTCCTTACCTAACTTTAGTTACTGGTGTAACTTTTTAATTTTTTGCTCCCCAAAAATCCCAATCTCACTACTACCACTCTACGTTACTTCAAAATTGTTAAGTTGTATCATTCATGGTACTAGGGATACATTCATATTTATGATGGTACTTCTGATCCAAAATAATTGTCACAAAATAACGGTACTAAGGATACAAAGTTGTGTCACTTGTACCATCAATGGTACAACTGACACTGAAGCCTTTTGAGTAGTACCCGGTTATAAAGAATATGTGCCATCCATAAGTCATCTTTTAAGTTCATGCAATGTCACTAAGTTGAATGTTGATCTGTGATGTGCTAACAAAACATGTTTATGTATAAGGTGTGAGCTCGCTCAACGTAAGGCTATTACTTCTCATTGAGAACGCCATTCGGTGTTTTAGAATAAGATGAAAATGACATATTTTTGTGTACGAAAGTAGTGTTTATAAGGTAGTGGATGTTAATGAAGTAAATGAGATTTTTCGTCTTCTAAGTATTTGCTTTAATATATTTTACTTGCAGATTTAATCCTGTGTTATTTTGTATGGTTTCTGTTAGTGAATGTGTTTTTGATTTTTTATTGTAGTTTTTTTTAGAATTTTAACACTTTGCGAATGTGCAGGATGAGTTGTTTTGACAGAAGTTTTTACTGGAGTCGGCGCAAGATAATTCTGCGCGTGACAGATGGCGAAAAATGTATAAAACGTGACTTTAAATAATCTCCCAATTGCAATGCAATGCAAGTTGGAGTCCCTATTTATGCTTGAACATAATTATTTCCAGTCCATTTTATTCAAGTTCTCCACCTCTGTCGCGCGCAGACTCATCATGCGCGAACTCTATTTTACTTGCAGTTATTTTGACATAAGATTGTGTAACTTTATAAAAAACCAGTTTGACTTTTATTATTTCAAATCAATATTTTATTCAATTGAATTATAATTTTTTGGTTATATTATAGGTTATTTAGATGCAAGTACAATTAATTATTGATAGACAGACATCCTACGCTATTTGCTTTCATTATAATTATTGATCATCACAATAATGTTAATATAGTTTTGTTATTGCTTTTATAACGGTTTAGTTTATGCATCGGAATTTTAAAATTATTACATTTCGTTACCAATAAAGTAAAGAATCAAAATGTTATCAAAAGTTGTGTAAATAGTACAATTTAAAAAGTAAAATGTATTTTTGTCACATTGAAGTTCAAATAAGAATGCGATCGGTACCTTGAAATGAATTAGAAGCTTTCACAAAATTTATCAAAAATACCTCTTTATAGTGATCATTGGAATTAAAAGGGTTTTTATATAAATAAGTGGTAATTTTTAAATGAGTGTTATAGTTATGGAGTTAAATTCTACATACCACAGTTGTGACAGATTTGAACCATTGATATTATACCGAAGTTATCCAAAGTTGATGAATAAAGAGTTTTCGAAGTGTGAACAAGATAAAGATCGCTTGTGTAGTTCTTGTTTTGAACAAGTTTTAAGTCCTATGTCCCTTCAACAAAATCATTTGTTTATTTAATTCTATAATGTACCAAAAACTAGTGTTTTTGTGCAGGAGGAAGGAGGATCATTGTTATTGAAAATTAAATAATCTATAAACATTGCTTGATGAAATTTAATGAATAAGTGAATTAACTTATTTAATGTCTTGCGTTATTTTGTATCAGAACAACTAATTATTATTATACCCCTATAATTATAAAATGACTACAATTAAAGATTCGTTTTTTTGGGTTTTAAAATAATCGAGTGTGAGATATAACGGTTTTAGAGTTGAAATGGGTTAATTACCTACTCCCTAAAACCTACCCCCTTTTTGAATATGTTCTGATTAATTCGAAAAACAGAACAATACGTTGCTCGGATGACTAATAGCTCAAATCTAATAAAAAATTCGACAGTTTATCTCAAATTTTGCACGAAAAAAGTTAAACATCTGTCTAATATTTGATTGTGCGATTAGCCCTTGAAACCGGGCCTGATTGGGAAATATTATAGTTTGTTTTTGATATTATGCTACTGTGTACTTTATAACGTTTAAATATAAGTTCAAATGTAACTTACACACGTTAAATCACAATTTAATGCACATAATGCACAGTGTACTAGTAATTTTAGTACAGTCTTCAACAATGATAGTTTTTACAAGGTGGATACGACAGATAGGACTACCTTGATTTTTAGTACAGAGCTTGAAAATGGTGCCTAGTATAGGCAGTTTAAAGGAAATCCCATCTGTCGTATCCACCCTGTATATTAATTAATCCTAGCCTATCAGCTTTTAAAATGTTTTAATACGAGATTTAGTTCATTGTTTTAAAACTTAATTTGATATTTATCAACAATACAGATTGATATTTATCAACAATAATGTAACAAGTATTATAATTAAAACTATTGCACCATATTTATAAAGAAAACAAAAGTTGAAACACTTCGTACAAAAAATTAAGCAATATTTAGTTTTCACGAGAACTGTTAAAATTGAATGTTGTCTATAAAATGTTTTTATCCCTCGGCGAAATTTTAAATAAATAATTATTATGAAACATGTACCTATAAGTTTTTTATATTCTTGTAATAAATGTAATACATGCTTATTTATGTAAGTGGTATTCGTACAGTCCCCTGCAAAAAGATAGTTACACTTTACAATTTTCAAAATTATGCATTTATAATTGCCTATTACTTTTATACTCAAATAAAATAAAAAAACGCATCTGGTGGATTTTGAAATGAATTCTGTATCACACGTGATGGAAAAATGAAAGAACATCTTACTGTAGGCGACTCTACCGGCTAGCGCAAATTTCAAATATTTTATAACCAAAAAAATAAAAATAAGAAAATGTATCAACATAATATATTATTAAAAGATGCACCAACATGAAATAAATGGTTCGTTACATTTTGTAGAACTTCGTAAATGATCAGTGTATTGTTTTTACTGTGAAGGAAAATAAAATTGTCATAACTTTTTAATTTTTGAAAAAATGTTAGTACAACAAAGTTGATGGGATGTAGAACGTAGTATAGATATAAGCGTATAGTTAAGAGTGAAACTATAAAACAAATGAATATAAAAGGTTATTCCTGTAAAGTTTGTATTATTTTACGGTTTAGAATTTTTAAATTTCAAATTTTACGAATTTTGAGCACAAACATGAAGGAAAGCTCTGGTGGAACGATGACATGTAAGTAGGTGGATGAATAGGGCTCAGAATCATTCTTTCGACATCGCAAATTGACAGTTTGATTAAAACCATTGCAGCAAAAGTTACATGATCGGCCTGCTGAGCAACTGTCACAGCGTGGGTCGTAGGTAGTACAGAACCCAAATTAACACAGGTATTCATCGAATTTTTATGTCTTCTGGAAGTGGTTAAAAATCGACTCAACTGGACTCTAACCTTTTATCATGTGCATATTAGCCGTAGTTCGATTCCAATTGTTGGCAGATTTAAAACTAATCTAATTATATTTCTACGTTACAACTGGCAATCAACGCAAAAATTAAAAGCCTTTGATAAAGCATTAGATTTGTTAAGTAGCTACTCATTAAATCTTTTCTTTTCTTCCTGCCCTTAGGTATCCCACTTTATGTGAGATGGGAACAACATATTCTCTTTTTTGAAAATCATACCTGGCGGGATTCCATCACTTTTATATAAGTAGGTAGGTACAGTAGTACTTTAGCAGTCTTTCTGATGCGTGCAAAGCCGTGGACAGAAGCTAATGGTCCGTATTTACTGCACAGAAATAGATGTGTTTCTCATTATTACTTATACCAAGCCATATTATATTGGTCACTACACTATAAATACGACGCGACTCACTCCGGTTCGGCACCATTCCAACGATGATATATTTACACAGTGTCAAATATTATAGGTACATATCTTTACATCTTGAGGCTTGAAAAATGAGGAAATAGTCTTAAAGCCCCTCAGATCTCTCAGCACAAAGTACCCTGTCAAGATTATTTGATTCTCTTTGCTGGCTCTCTCTGGCCTCTCAAAATCCTTATAAGTACTAGGTACACCGGGTTTCACCTTGAGTCAAGGCTGTATAGGCACTTTTCTGGCATCGTAATAATAAGGTGTACAATAACTGGATGCAGGTACATTATTGCCTCCCTTTCGGTTTTTGCATTATCACCACAGAATAAAAATGAGCATCACCTGATTCCTCTTTCCTAGTATCACCTCCGCAGAGCATCTTTACCCACCATCGAATTTCGAACTCCGAAATTAAAAAGAATAAAATAAAGAATGCTTCGAATTTCGAAACATTCTTTCATTTATTATTTTTTTACTGCTCTTGAAGGTTGAAGGTAATTTTTTGCCAACGTAAAACTCCTTTATGTATGTGTAGGTAGGTATCTATCTCTATGGAATTTCTTTCCTCCTACCTAGGTAAAGCGTTCTAAAAATACTGGCTTCGTACGGACAGCAGCAAAAGAAGATTAATAGTTATTCAATGCTCATTTCCTCTGGATTCATCAGAGAGTTGTTAACTTCAATTGTTTTACAGTAAGGTAAATCTTAAAATAGTGAATACCTAATATATAGGTAGGTACTACCTTATTTAATTATTCAAATCAAAAGCATGTCTGTGGATTGTTTAAGAAATTATTTTAGTTGTAGGTACAAACTAGAAAAGTCTCCAGAGAATCTATTTTTCACGCTGGCTGTAGGTATCTACCTAGTTCATTTAAAGATTCGTGCTTTTGGCAAGACGCTTTATTCATATTTTCATGCTTTTATTTCATGGTCGCTAGTGGCTACAAATACATTTATGTAAATAAATTAATGACAAAATAAAATACGCTGGTATGTACCTATGTCGGTAAGGTACCTACCAAACCTACGCACCAGAAAAAAATGGTATAAAAAGGAATGAAATTATTATGTGACTTTAGCTTGCTTAAAATATATTTTACTTCTTGTTTCCTGTGAATTTTAAGCTAAGTATTAATTATAAGCTTAGAGGCAATAATACTAACCCAACCTACATAGCTTGGGTATAAGTACATTATAGGTACCACCAAATACGAGACCCTTCAAATTTTGAATGAAAATGAATGAAATGAACTTCTCTCTCCCCTGAAAAGCCATAACCAACTAATCTACTCTACAGTCCACGTGATCAACATAATAAACACAACACAACTGTAGCTATGTCAAGAGAAAGCGATTCATTACCTAGGTACCTACTAGAAGTAAAAGTTAGAAAACTTTGAATTTGGCTAGGCAGTAAACGAAGAAGAAATTAAATAGGAGCATTCCATATCAGCTTTTGCAAATAAATATGAACTTCTCCATATTTCCCCGACTGCGCTAAATATTTATAAGTATCTGTCTGCGGATTTCTCGAGGTGGAATATTCCGAAAATATTTTTAGACGAGGCCGGCCCTGTTTACATGTTGCTTCATGAGCTATTTCACACGATATGCTAACATTTTTCTAGTTCGATTCCTTTTAGTATTTTTTTAAATACACTACTACTTTTTCTACTTGTGTAAATTTTATTCGAAAACCAATTTTTTTTTTAGTTTCAGATTATAAAAGAAAACTTGCTTGCGAAAGTTTTTAAACATTCATCTTCGTAACGCTTGCACGGATATGTAGGTAACTTTAAATTTACTAAAATATCGTCTTTCAAAGGAGTACCTAAAGATTGCTTTGTCTCAGCTGTAAGCACCTAGTCTGCACTGACCACAGAGTATAGAAAAGAGACTGACCCTGAATCTTTGGATAGTCTAGTCGGCCCTGCTTGAGTAATTCAAATCTTATTATCGCTGTATAGAGCTGATATTTGTACAGATAATTTCGCGGTCAGGTACGTGGGCAGGTGATTCATTCCTTTAGTTGAGATCTGTGCGGGACCTGCTAAATGTAAGGTATTTCCGACCATCTAAAAAGCATTTTGGCCCGATCATAAAAAGGTTTATATGTAGGTAAAGGTCACAAAATTACATTCTACTGAATAAACAAAGGAAACGAGGAAGCTTTGGCCGCCCCTTGATTCGATGACATTGTGAAGATCGCGGGAAGTCTGGATGGAAAAGGCTCAAACTCAGATTCTTCTTGGAAAAGTATGGAGGAGGATTATGTCAAGAAGAAAAAAAAATACGATAGTGAGCGTGTAAAAGTTTTACAAAGCTTACTTGCTTTTCATATAAGTTTAAAGCTAAAAACGAAATTACATTTAAACATACTTCTGTTTTTCATTTTTATTGCGGGGAAAACTGAGTAAAAACCGTTTTATTTTTGAGCGTCGACTGCTCTCAATGCATTGTGTGGGTCGTTTTATTTGGTTTGGATATTAATATCTTTTCTATAATTTTATCACACGAAGTTGAAAAGAGCTCTCCGCAAAAAAAGAGGTACCTATTCATAACATGGTTCTGAAAATAGGAAACTCTTTTAATATTAAGTAGGTATACTTATGTCAAAGTTTTTTCGTTTATACAAATGAGAACTAAGGACCTATATAATCTAGTTACTATAAAAAAACACGCTGATAAATCTTACATCAGTAGTTGATCATCAATACTGGTATGGCACAGCACAAAGTACCAACCTAATAATACTGACTCTATAATACGCGGAGTAACAGATTTTCTAAAATCTTCGGTAAATACTATTGGCAAGCACATCCCTATGCCTCCCGGAGTTTCATCGCATCACTATATTACTATTCGCGCTACTATCGATACGTACCCATCCCTACGTCCCGCGGAGTCCCGCGCGCCGCCCGCCACACTGCCCGGGCGCCCGGCAGCACCGAACGAACGAAACGCACCGCGACCGTGTGTGAACGCAACCTTACTCAATTCCTTTTTCAAATCTGTTCCTTTTTCAAATTTTAGTTGAGTGATCGGATTTTGTTGTCGTGGGATTTTATGAGGTGAGTGATTTTTTTTATTTCAGGCACAGTGATTTGTTTATTTTTCACCATGCCTAGTTTTTTATATTTTTTTGCATGTCCTTAAATTGTTTTGTTGTGGTTTAAATTAATGCTGCCATATGTTCATTACCATACCATGACAGCATTAATTTAAAATTAAAATAATATACGAAAGTAAGCAGGTACCTGCAGGTTAGTAGGTTAGGTCACTGCATGCAACGAAAAACTGTAAACAGTGAACTCATATTACTACTTTAGTTAAAAAAAACAAAACCACCATGGCCAATCTGTATAGATTTCCCGCTCTTTTCTTGCGGCTTTACTTAAAATAGTTTGCCTACCTACTGGATGGAAAACCTTGCGTCCACAAACATTGATCCTATATCCAGCTATCCGTCGGCCTCGCAACAGATCTATAGAACATGACTCATTCCTATAAAATTAAAATTTACACTATAAACGAGTGTGAAATCAAAAAATTAGAACTTAGACCGTCGTTTAAATTGAGGCGTTTGTTTGTCATCATGGCTACAATGACTTATGTGAAGACTTTGATGAGTCAAGAGAAACCACAGATCGATTTCCATTGACGAACTAATAAACAAATATTGCGGACAAGAGAACGGTTTTTAGTTACGCCATCCACCGAATTTCCGCCATCTTTGGGGCACCGATAAAGAGTAAAACTGAGTTGAGATTGTATAAGTAGGTATACTACTACTACATCTTGAGGAAACTGGCAAGTCGTAGAACCTAAAAAGTCAAGTGCACGAAAGGAAACTCTTTGAGGCGCACTTTAAATCCTTTTACCACACTTGGTTCGAAAAAACCAGTGACTCGATAAGAAGAAGAAGCGGCCCGCCATCCGATCCGCCTACGACAATACTTAGGGTATTGTCGTAGGTTCAAATCCAGTCGTGTACCTACCAATGAGTATTCCTGTCGAAAAATATGTGTGCACTTTATGCCAGTAGGTGGTACTCTCAAACGGTGAATGATGACATCGCGAGGAAACAGGCATGTCGTTGAATCTAAAAATTCGAAAACATGGTGTCGAGTGCACGAAACGAGCCTCCCCTTTAAAAGATGAAAGAACCAATGACACGATAAGAAGAAGTTATACAAAAGTAGCCTTAATAAATTAGCTATGAAATAATCTTAAATTATTATAACGAGAATTTAATAATCCTCCTTATAATAATTTAAGGCGTTCCTTCTAATGAAGGATGGAGTTAAAAGGCCCGGTCTCGTGCGGACTATACTTATATAAAGCAGAGAAAAGTTGCTTACTTGGGACATGTCTAACGGCATGAGCGTTACCATCGGCTCCAACTTATTATGATGGGCAAGTTGTTGGGCAAGAGAGGAGTAGGTAGAAGACGAACATCATGGCGCAACATCCGGACCGGGATCAAGAAAGTAGAATACCTATTTAGGCTTGTCCTAGATAAAATAAAGTTTAGAAGGATGACTGCCAGCCTTCAGCAGTGGAGAGGC
Organism: Thera britannica; assembly: GCA_939531255.2. Taxonomy (NCBI): domain Eukaryota; kingdom Metazoa; phylum Arthropoda; class Insecta; order Lepidoptera; family Geometridae; genus Thera; species Thera britannica. Next base: position 7,465,532 of record OW618042.2, on the reverse strand, counting down.
ATCCTAAGAAGAAGGAGAAGTTTTACATTATCATAACTGTCTGAATGTCTGAATGTTTGAGATTCTGTGAGCGTGATGTATAGCTGTGTGTGAATTTCCAATGTCTAGTGTTGTATATTATTGTCCTGACATTTTTTTTTTTTTTTTTTTTTACTATTTTAACTATTGACATTGTATTTAAATTTGACCAAAACTGTTTACTTATACTTCGTTTATTTTATTTTTTCTGTCTGTCTATTAAGTCTTTAATTATTGTAATTGGTGTTAACCGTTATAATTAAAGTAAAACAATAAAATACAAATACAAATAACAATATTGAAAAACCGTAACGACCATGCGTTGCAATCATTACGCATATTACACGGCGTGAGTAATAGTGACTCAAAGGATCGAATTAGATACGCGTGAGCATCACAAAGAAACAATAAACATGTCGTGTGCTTTCTTTAGGCGTAAGTGATTTGGACTCCTGCATCCAAGGTATTCAACTAAATTTATGTAAAGTGAATTGATATGACTAGATTAATTTCAACCGGCTTCGAAAAGTTCTCAATTCGGCAGTATTGTTTAAATGTTTGAAGTCAAAGTCAAAGTAAATTTATTGCTTCAAATACATGTCGAGAAGATGGTAAATTATAATAGTTAATGTCCAATGTATTCTGCTTAGGTATATCTAGGCATGCAAAATTAAAATTTACATGGTAATGTCATGAAGATAATTAAATGAATTGAGAGAATTAAAAATAAAACATTAAATAAAACACACACGAAAAAAGAAGTCTGAGGTACATAAACAATTTAAAATTAGGTCAGTATACAATAAAGTTAACTATTTAAAAAAGCCTTGTCTTTAAAAAAATCATCAATTGTGTTGTAGCTTTTAAATAAAAGTAATGTTCTTAACTTCCTTACCTTTACTTTTTTGTTTGTTACCGCTTATCTCATTTTATTTTATGCAACTTGCTGATTAAACAAGAATATGGCCCAATCATATATATGGATAATGGAATGTGTATCGTTCTTCCTGGAAATGTGTAGGGGAGGCCTATGTCCAGCAGTGGACTTCTTCAGGCTGATGATGATTATGATGATGGCCCAATTGATGTTAAGTGGTAACCATCGTCTATAACAAAGTATTGTCATTTGATTTTGCGGTTGATGATGAGATTTGTTATGAAGTTTGTTTTTCAAGTTTTTCTAATTTTAATTATAATCATCCATGATTATTTATCGGTAAGTACCTATACCTAAAGAAAATTTATTCAAGTGAAGTTTAAAAACCATGAGAAACCAACTTCATAACCAAACTGATGAACCTATTTTGATGAAATTTCGATGGGACCCATATTATTATGAAAGTATTATTTTTTTCCCAACAGATTTTTTTAAAAAAAGGTTCACAAAAAACGAAGATCAAAAATTAAAAAAACAACCGACTTTTGAACCTCCTCTTTTTCTATTATTATTATTTATTTTCAGCCTATCTTGTCCCACTGCAGGGCAAAAGCCTCCCTACCTTTTCTCCAGTTTTCTCAGTCCATTGCTAGATTGGACCAGTCTGGTAGATGTACATCTAGCTCGTCACGCCATCTCCGTGGTGGTCTGCCGCGTGGTCGTCTTGCATTGGGCACCCAATCAGTTGTGGTTTTAGCCCAAAGATCGTCAGACATCCGGCAGACGTGGCCAGCCCAATCCCATTTGAGCTGTGCTGATTTCTTACTAACGTCACAAACTTTGGTCTGTGCTCGCAGTGTGGAGTTTCTGACTCTGTCAGATAAACGAACTCCTAAGAGACTGCGTTCCATACCTCGCTGGCAAACCTCGAGTTCGGACCGTTGCTGAAGTGTCAGAGACCAAGTCTGTGCACCGTATATGAGAATGGGGAGAACGCACATATCCATGAGGTTGCGTTTGAGGCAGAGTGGGAGTTCGCCTTTCATCAAGGGTTTCATCGACCAATAGCTTTTCTTTTTCTATTGTGAACTAAAAATAAAAGCTTTTGCAAACTTGACGGTCTCGCTAGGGCCCGAATAAGCTAAGGCTCAGCAGCTTCGAATTATAGTTGTATTCTGGCCTCCCAGCTCAGTTCATCAACCTGAAGAAGTCCACTGCTGGACATAATATGCCTCCCCTACACAATTTTAGGACTTCCCACAATCCCACAATGTCATCCTACGTTTCGACTTCGTGGTCGCCATTCCAGAATTCCCCAGCGGTTATCGATATCACAATATTCATCATACACTCTCAAGAAACATGTGATCAAGGGCCTAATTCTCGGGCAGACCGAGATTTTCAATGTCCCTGAAATACACATTGGCATTGCACAACCCCGCACTTTTTCTACGTTTTCCGTATATCGGAGCTGTCGAGGCTTCTACGATGAGGTCGTCGATAAATTAATCAAGGAAATCATCCATTCTCTCTTCGAAAAGAAGCAATAAAATAAAATTGCAAAATGATCGGTCGGCTCGAGAATTAGGCTCCAACTCCTACTACGCCCTCTGTTGGCCTACCACAAGCTTTGTCACAAGTGCACAGACCTCTGTCACCAGTGTATATTAAACTGAGTGTGTGACGTTTCGACGTAGGATTTATCAAATCAACACTCACACAGACTCAAAACCAGAGCCAGACAGAGCTTATATTAGACCTATACTGTTTCTTATACACCTGGCCGGAAATACAGCTGCACACGTAGGTAATAGCGTAGGTAACCTAGAGCTAAATATTGCAGGGCATTGTAGGAGGAAGTCATTATTTATAGTTGATGTGACTAAGCTAGCCTTCGTCAAAATTGGCATGCTCGATTCTCAAGTTTTCAATGTGCAAATAAACAAAAACACAAGAACATTTTTTAACGTTACTCGGAGTTAAGAAACCTATAAGATAAATTGAGATTTATTAAAATTTTGTTCACCTTGAAAAGATACCAAAAAAATATCGGTACATAGACATTTATTTATTTACTACATAAGAACACATAAACCAGTAAAAAACAAGGACACTACAAATAAGAAAAATACAAAAAGATACATCGATACCTACTCGAGAAGTGCGTCGTGTTTCTGTGTGCTACAGCAGCAAAAGGGCCTTGACTCAGCCATCAGCTTCAGCTCAGCTTGAGGTATACCTTTGTCTAAAAACCTTAAAGCTTAGTAAAGTTTACCTAACGGACTAACGGAAAACATATTTATCACTGGAGAGCAAAGTATGTCACACAAGGTAGCCCTAAACTTATATTGAAAAAGACAAAATTTGAGATTAGTACCTACAGTTCATACGGATAAGAAAAGCATTTAAGTTTTTTTTAATAGTTTTAGAATAAATGGCTTTTTTACCTACAATTTAGCTACTAAAACTCTCCAAACGCTAGAAACCCATTTTTTTATAATTATATGGAACAAACGGGTATTTATGGGTATTTTATAATTATGCATAACTTTCGCGTTAATTTAAAAAGAGCATTAAAAAGAGCATAAGCACTAACAAATACAATGAAAATTGGGATTGTTATTCAGGATGGAGTAAATAAAATCAAAAACAATAACATCAAAAATATAAATGATCAAGCTATGCAAGTAATTCAATCTACACCTGCGCTCGCGACCCTGTTCCAGCATCCCACAAGTTCTAACAATAGCAGGGACATGTAGACGTGGCAATTTCAAACGCTCCGGAAAATGAGGTCAACGCACTTCTGGACAGTTTTCCTTAGCATTTCACATGTTTCGGCAAACTGTTATAGCAAGGGACGATCCAGTTCTTTCGAGCCAGTAGTCTTCTTCTTGTTCTTCCTGCCCTTATCCCAATTTATTACCTACGTAAGTCAAAGTGCTTTCCACCTACATTCTCTTCTGTCAGCCGTCTTTTCTGTATTCACTCCAGTAAGTTTTATGATAATGCTAATTATTCTGAGTGCTAGTTCTTTTGAGTCAGAAGTCTTCTTTTTCCTGCCCTTATCCCACTTTATATGGGGTCAGCACAACATGTTCTTCTCCATTCTCTTCTGTCAGCCGTCTTCTCTGTATTCAATCCAGTGTTTTTTGATAAAACTAATTATTCTTGTCGCGTCTATAAGTTCTTTCGAGTTATTAGTCTTCTTCTTGTTCTTTCTACCCTTACCCCACTTTATGTGGGGTTGGCACAAGATGTTCTTTTAAATTCTCCGCACATTCGCACACATTCACCAAAAGTTTTAGTGTGTTTTTTTGAACTCTTTGTCTGCTGATTCCTTTTTAGAAATATAAAATGTACCCTACATGCACACTTTCCAAGTTCTCTTCTTTGTTCTTTTCCAAAACAAGTTTGTGAGAGATGCTTTCTTTCAGAAGATTTTCGATGATTTACCTACTTATCAATAGTTTTGAATAGGACTTTTACAAGGCGAGGTATTTTGAATTCACTATCGTTTTGGTGGATAGATCAATTTCTATATGCTCGAAGTTTTGTCGGCATCAAATATTGATTTATCGTTCGAGTGTTACTTTTATCTGTTTATCTTTATCATTATAATTTATCTAATGCATTTTCAAAAGCTACTTAGTGGTGATAACCATAGATGTTTATGAGCGTATTGAAAATATGGCGGTATTTACGCTGAGCTGTTGGCCCATTTGCCACTACTAGCAAATCTCCAATTCAATAAATAACTCATAGCTTGTATCTTTCATTTATTTATCATAAAGGTATACTATTAGTTATAGTAGGCGTTATAAGTTATAGTAATTTCATTTTTAATCTTTATTGTATGATGAAAAATTGTTTATTTATTATTTTTCTTAGCTCTGCTTAATTTGAGGCCACAATATTCATCTTTTATAATTTTAGTGATGTTTGAAGATAAAGTTTAGAAATATGGGGTATAGAGCTTTAACACCATGTGACTCGTACCAATAATCTACTTCGTCTGAGTCACTCACTACGTAATACTGGCAGAATGCAGTTCCATATACAATGTACAACCTACACCTACATAGATTTATTACTAACAGAAATGAAATCGCGCAATTTGAGCTATATTTAACCTGGCTTCTAGCCACGGTGTATAATTATCAGAAGAGTGCCAAAATTCTATAATAATTTCTAGCATACCATGTCAGGAATATTTATACTTTTTGTGATATTATATCGTTGACTTCATTTGATCAGTTTCAGTTTATTTATTTATAAACGTATTTGAATATTACTTATAACTAAATAATACAATTTATAATAATAACATAGTGCGACACAATAAATTTAATATTAAATTGTATGAATTAAAATAACCTAAACCAATTAATTATGGCGCAGTGCATTAGCATTGCTATTCAGCGTGGCAATAGCAATGCTAATGCAATGTTTGTAACGGTCTGCAGATAGTTCAACTGTTTCTTGTGTATTTTGTACATTTTGTAAACATCTGTTTAATTGTAATTATACATATTATTAATTCTTACTATTCTAGATTATCACGACATGTCAAGAATCGTGATCGTGATAAGCTAGCGCGGGCTCGGCAAAATCGGCAGATTTTATCAACCACACTTGATGTGCGGGGCTGGTTTTTCCGCAAGTAGGCCGCTGGGCGGGCCCTTGACACGTGTTGCTCGAACTTTTTTAGGTTATACGACACGCCGGTTTCCTTTACCGTTTGAGAGTATGTACTAGCATAGTGCACATACATTTTTCGACAGAAAAACTCATTGGTACACGACTGGATTTAAACCCACGACCTTAGGATCGGAAGGCGGGACCGTTACCACTAGACCACCACTGCTCTCGCTAGCGCAGGCTTTAGCAGGATAAAATTCATAGCTTTTTTCCTGAGTTTACAGTACTCCTTAGTTTGTTTTATTTTAATTAATTACTAAGCCGGTAGCAAAAGTTAAATTACTGAAAAATGTTTTAATAATTAAATATTCAGTCCCTTTCTCGGAAATTTAATTTTCCGAAGTGTTGACCAAAGTCCAAAGTCAGCACCTAACGATATTATAATTTAGAAAAAAAAATTAAACGTAGACTCTTGTTATATATTATATACGCCATACCCCGAAAACTCGACCAAATCCCATACAAGTCGCGTTCTAACTACCTATTACTACACATACTTACTCGATGTTAAATATTTGTAGCCTACTACTAGGCTACAAATATTTAACATCGAGTAATTTCGGCTTCATAGAGCGTTGTGTGCGTCTGAAAGAGCGCAAGTTCGGCAAGTTTATCATGCGCGCTTGATGTGCGGGCGGGTTTTTCCGCAAGTAGGCCGCTGGTGGGCCCTTTTTGCGTAACCCTTGACACGTGTTGCTCGAACTTTTTTAGGTTCTACAACACGCCGGTTTTCTCACGATGTTTTCCTTCACCGTTTTGAGAGTACTGGCATAGTGCACATAAATTTTTCGATAGAAGGAAAGAGCGCTCTACAACCCTACATATTATTATGTCGTTTCGTATATACACGCGCGTATTAAGTGCAGTGGCGTATTTCTCACTAAAAACTCGTCAGATCAGACGCTATATATAGGAGGATCTAGTATTATAATATGTTCTGTGTTATCGTGGTGACAGTGCTGTCAGTCAGCATTGGTCAACCATCAAACAAAATGCAATTATCCCTCCAACGCCAGCAACTCCTTGCACGCGTGATTTATTTTTCGTGACCGCGCAAGGACACGTGATGTAACTCTCCCAAAATACTTCCAACGTTCTGGATTTCCAAAATAATATGTTTGTGCTTGGTTAACGCCATGATCTCATTATTTCAGACGCAGTCGGTGTTTAGCTGCCACACTCACCTTTAATGCAATTTGAATCAAAGTGATCAAACCAACATGGCGGAAAACGGGTGAGTTATTTTTCTTGTGCTTCTGTTTACAAATCTTCAAACCAGAGCCAGAGACAGAGCCAGACAGAGCTTGTGGTAGGCCTACAGGTTTTCTAATGTCGTTTTTTGCATATAATTATATTTGTCAAAATGAGTGGAATACCATAAAATTGATGGTAGTAGATATGATTGCGTTTCTTACTTATACATAAATAGAACTCGTGGTCCCTATTTATAAGTTAAGAGACTGGCCTCTCAGCTCTTGGTAGTAGCTCTGCTTTCTGCGTCATAGGTCGTGGGTTCGATCCCCACCGATAACAAATATTTGTGTGGTGAACACAGATGTTTGTTCTCTGTCTGGGTGTTATATTGTATTCTAAGTGTGTATTTACCAAAACAATCATATTATATCAGCAATCTGGTTCCCATTGTCCAAGCTCGGCTTAATTTGGGGCTAGCTGTTGTCTTGCTTACTAGTTTCTAATTAACAAGATAAGTAACTATAGCTACCTAAGCACCCCCTAATTATAATTGCAAAAACATAGCTATTACCTACCTACGTGTAGACACACAAACACGCTAACGATTCTAATGATTTCTTTATTAGCATTGGTTTAATGTGAAATTCTTGTCTATTTGTGAAAATAGTTCGCTAAGTATGTAGGTATGTATGTAGATACTTACAAAATGTACAGTTTCAGTTTGCGCATTGGAAGGTAGAGAAGTGTTTAGTTACTTTATTATAAACTATTGCACTGGCAAGTAACTAAACTAGTAGGTAAGTAACTCTCAGAACTCGTTCTCAGAGTTACTTACCTACTAGTTTAGTTTAGTTTGACTGGCCTCTCAGCTCAGTTGGTAGATGGCTCTACCTTCTGCGCCGTAGGTCGTGGGTTTGATCCCCACCGCTAACAAATATTTGTGTGGTGAACATTGACAGAAGAAATATATAAGTATTATAATATCAGCTAGGTATCTGGTCCCCATAGTGCAAGCTCTGCTTTAGTTTGGGGCCAGAAAGTGTTGTGTGGATTGTCCATAATATTTATAATTTATTTATTTATAAAAAGTTAGAACAATTGTGGAAAAACTTTTGAAACTATCATGGTTTTTAACACTTTTTTTATGAAACTACGGGATATTTACCATGATTAAATTTTGTAAATATCCCGTTGTTTCATAACAAAAAAACTGTGGAAAAAATAATAGGCGTTATCGGTTATAGCAGAAGAAGTCCTTAGATTATAGGTATATTCTGATTCTGACAGACTGCTGCTTAGTAGGTAACAATTTTTTAGATTACTATGTCTTTTTAGGTGGGCAAACTTCAAAGCTTTAGAAATAAAGCTTTGAAGTTTGCCCCTCTGTAATTTCAAAGATTGTTTTGGTAAATGCTGTCTTCAGAACAGAGAAGGAATTCGAGAGTATATTCTCAACAACTTATCAAGCAGGTCAACAATGCGTGTGGACAGTGGACAGTGCGCAAGAGTGCGCAATAGATTGTCAGTGGGGTAAAAATAACGCGAAAATTGGCTGTGTTCCAGATACGGGCCAGCGCCAACAGCTGGACACGTCGGCAGAATACCCAACTTCGGCAGAACTCAAGTCAATGTGAGTATTCTTTTCACTTTCCCTATCAGATCGGCAGGTAGGTGAAATAGAAATGAAAATGAAAGGAAATTAATTGGATAGCAACATACATTACAGTAACATATTATACAGTGCAGTGTTTAACATGATATGCTAGATTCAAGATTGGATGAAATAAGCACACCTTTGGACACAATCTAGTCCAATATTGAAATAAGAGAAGTAATTCAAAAAGAAAATGCTAACTCCACACCTTATAAAAATTAAATAGGTACCTTAATTTATATAATCACAACATGAAAATATAATACACATCAGAGTGGGGCGATTGTGTATCTATTGTTGCAATCCAAACCTAGCCACACCTGTCAATTTTGACACGTGTTTGGGCTTTGTTGCAATAAAAAAAGAATAGAATAGAAACAGTTAGGTTACAGCTTAAGATGGAAATGTCCCGGTGGGATAACATTGGTGCAACAAACAAATACCTACTTTCCACAATTAAACTACTGGCGAACAAACTTATGAGTAAAATGTGTATAATGTACGAGAACATGTGACATTCAAACCGCCTAGAGCTGTATTAAAGCGTATTGGTTTAATTTCGTTGTATGCAAAGCGGATACATGGATTACGTATTTTTTCCATCGAGTTAGCGCTTCTTAGAAAACGAGGGTTTTGTCGGTTTACATCTTTTGTGTTTGTATGAAAACATGTAGCTCGTTTCTTATCCCGTTCTATTTAAAATTTACGTTCTGAAAACTAATCGCACATCTAAACAACATTATTTCTTGAAGGCCCAAACATTTCAATCGCTTTGAATTAAATGCTAACAATATTTGGCAATATTTCTTACCATCGTATTGTTCTCTCGATTCCAGCCAATGGGGAACTACGAGCCGCCAGCATGCATCCAAAACGCTATGATGACAAAGGACAAGAAGCCTTTTACCTACACTCCTGGGGGATTGGACCTGTCCCAGATTAAAACGCCGAGCATGGCTAGAAGAATGGCTCGCCAAAGATCACTTGAAGACCACGAGCAAGCATACCAACAGCCTCAGCAAATGAACAACGGCGGCTACCGACCCCAAGGAGGTCCCCAAGGTGGACCCCCACCACCTCCACCTCCTCCCATGAAAATACCAGCGCCTCCCCCTCCACCCCCCATAGTCATACAAGTCCCAGACTCGAAATCTCCCAAACCAGTAGCATTAGGCGAACGACCAGAAATCGTTATTCCCGAAAACCCTATTGGGATGTTGAGGAAAACGAACAGTCCTTACCACTGGGAGGTAGAAAAGGACCAACAGCAACGAATTGGACCGGTTCCTAAGTTCCAAGAAAAGGTTCCAAGTCCATTAACAGTGAAAATGCCGCCTTCTAGCTTTTCGCAGCAACAACCCCAGACATACACGCCTCAAAACCATAATAACTTCCAAAGACAACCTGAGAGTCCAATACATAGACCTGAAGCTCAGTACAGTCACCAACATTCTGCCTCACCACAAGCGAACGGATCACCTCCGACCCGAGAGCTTCTGGTGAGACAGGACTCTCAGTTCAACAAGAGCCCACAACCATTCTCAGGTCAATCACCAGTTAGCAACAGCTCACCGTTCTCTCCATCTCCGAACAACAACTGGAGGCAGCCAGAGAAGAGAGACTCTCCTATTATCACTAGTCCACCAACCCCTCAAAATAATCGTGGACCGTTTTCTCCAAACACGCAACAGTATTCACCGAGCACCCAGCAGTATTCACCGAGCACTCAGCATTATTCACCAAATACCCAACAGTATTCGCCCAATTATCAGAATCAAAGTCAAAACCAAAGCCCGTTGACCAATTCCGGACCCGCTTTTCACACTCTGCCAAGAGTTCAACGGACCCCAGATGTGCCACAAAACAACAATGTTATCCACAACAATGTTAGCCAAAGGCAACAAACTCCACCTGATGTAGCACCGTGGAGAACACAAACTCTGAACAGGTATCCAAAAGAGCCGGAAAGTAAATCGATCAATAACAACGTTAATGTTTCGTACACTCCTCAATGGAAATCGAACGAACCTACAAATAATAACGAAAATGTCTACATTCCGCCTTGGCAAGTAAAACAAGAGAACAAAATCCAACAGCATCAGCCAGCGAGTGTGTCACAGGATGCCAATAATAACAAAGTTCAGGAAAACCAGGCTCCATGGCGACAGCAAAACGATAAAGCTCCATCCCCTCCTAGATATCAACCACAAGAACAACCCAGATACCAATCGACGATGTCGATCCCTGTGACACCACGAAAACAGACTCAGCCAGACCACAACAATGCACCTCAGAAAGAAGCCGTGTATGTCAATCAAGAGCCTGTATACTTCTGTCCTGAAAGCCCGAAGTCTATACCACCATGGGTGAAAACCCAGAAGGAAAAGACCAAGACGCCACCTCCAGAATGGGTGCAAAAACCTTTAGAAGGTAGCAAAACCTTACCTAGAGACCTTGTCACACCTACACGGGAAACTGAGCCTGAATGGGTAAAGAAGAGTAACGAGTTGCAAAAAGGAGCTCGCGACGTGATCAGTCCTCCTAAATACCAGCAGCCACAACCAACTTGGTCCACTAGACCTTCAGATAATCGCAAGAGTTTGCCGAGAGATGGTAGCTCGCCACCGTCTAGAGTTATTCCTATTCAGATGGAAGTGTCTAGTACTGAGACGAGAAACAACAGGCAAGAGGGTCCACCACAACCGCAGTTGCGAATTACTATTGGTATGAACCCCGTTTCGGATACTCGTGTGCCTTTCTCGCCGCCAACTCAGAGGATTATGAGGGTTTTGTCACCGCAACTGGTGAGGATGGACGAACCACAGCATGACCTGCCGACCTTGAACAGATCCTTCCAAGGGCAAGACAACCAGCCAAAGACAAGGATCATTCCGATTCAGGTTGAAGGCGGCAATAGCGGGGCCAATAAAAGGTTGGTTCATTTCTTTACTGAAGCAACAGTTATTTTATTCATGACACTGTATCGAATTACAATATTTTACACACATTTTCTTTATTCTGATCAGATAGAAAACAGAGTTCATAATGCCGATCTAAAAATACTGCACTTATTTTAAGTAGGCAGCAGATTTTTTTCCCAAACATAAACTCGTATGTGCGTTTGACATTATTCTTATGCATTATCGTGTTCTCTAAAGTCTTATGTTCGTCATTTACATTAAAAAACGTATGAAACGTTTACTATAAGCTGTGTCCTCGTTTCAGCTTCGGTGGACGGTACTAAGGCGGTTCGCACTCTCCAAAGTAAACAAAATTTTTATTGCACCGCTTCTGAGTCACGCTTTTTTTAGCTGCTTTGCTCTAATTCTGTTTATTTCACTAATCGAATCACTGGTAGACTCTGTATTAATTGGTAATTGATTGGTCACGATGCGTAACTTTCTGGTAACCTTGCCTGACTTAACCTACTTTTAGATAGGTTAATCACTTGCTTCTTCATCTAAAATAGATCTTTGGTGTTCAAAGGCGTCTGTTTTCCTTACGATTTGATACTTGCTTCGTCTTTTAACGTTTTCTGTGTTAGTTTTGAGTTGTTCAACTATATCATCATTATTTTCACCATCTTCATTCACAAGATTTGGATTGGACAGGTTGAAGAGTACTTACCGTGGCATGTATAGGCATGTCGTGAGGCTTACGAAGATAATTTCAAAGGATGATGGGCGTTAGGTAAATCATGCTAAGTAGAAGAAGTATAAGTAAAAGCTAGAGTGAAACTGAGGCGATGAAAGACCATGGAAGAGGAAAACTTCTTGTTCATTGTTAAAGTGGGACTGGTTAACTAAATTGGTGACCATCGTTATTAAATTCAGAAAAGTAGTAGAGAAGATAGTTTGTAAAAATTGTCCGTACGTTCTTCTTCTTCCTGCCCTTATCCCACTTTATGTGGGGTCTGCACAACATTTTCTCCTTTTCCATTCTTCTCTATCAGCCATCATCTCAATTTTTTCTTATCCATGTCATCTTTTACACTGTTCATCCATCTTTTCTTTGGCCTACCTCTACCAACATATTCATTACTCTCCAAGTCACATGACTTTCATCCCTCTTCATGACATGCCCGTACCGCGCCAGCCTGTTGCTTCTCAATTTTTCAGTCACCTGTGTTACTTTCACACTTCTTGAAAATGAAAAATGAATATTTATTGCTTAGTATTACTTAGATTATTCTAACTGACTAGTGATAACAACGATTTGAACAATTACTGTCTTACATTTTACAATTAACACACAATAATATAGAAACAATATAAATAACTATTTTCCTGAAACTACGGGATATTTACCATGATTAAATTTTGTGAGTTTTGACTGCCGATATTCATCCCTCACAAAATGTAATCATAGTGAATTACCCGTTGTTTGATAAAAATAGTGTTACAAACCATGGTAGTTTCACAAGTTATAATATAGATAACTGTTTTAACTTGATCAAATTATTGCTTCTTGCATTGTTTCTTAATTATATAGGTCGCTCTAATATTACCAACATCATAACAATTTATTAAAATACCATTTGACGTTTTCTATTGAAAGATTTTACCACATTGGTAATAGTAATTACTAATAACAAACAGGAAATAATTTATTGTTTCTACATAATAATATAACCTGTTTTTTTAACAATTTCAGTGTATACTTCCACAAGTTTAGCCAAGAAGGACCACCTCGACAGTCGAAGGCTTTCAAGGTCTTGCAGATCATCACCGGCACACAGGACACTGATGTCGAAACCATCGAAAAACAACACGGCTTTTCTGGTCTATAGCATACCTCTATGATATACAGCCTGTTTGAAGAACTCGTATGAAACGTGTTTAAAAAAAAGTATTTGAGAAACGAAACGTCAATGTCAAAATAGTTTGACTTTGACGTTACAATAGAATAGATACAAATCAGGTATATGATGTTCAATACATTCTACTTATATACAGGCAAGGAATGCATATTACTGTTACAAAGTATACAAACTCCTTGTATACATATAATACATTATAGGTACGCGGTTTTATTTCTCCTTCGTATAATGCTGAGTGGTGGCCTATTTTGTCGTCAAATTAATTCGTAACAACTGTATATTTATTTTAAGAGACTTTTTTTTTTTTTTTTTTTTTTTATTGATGATAGCTAAACGTTTGACTGCCATCACACCTGATGGAAAGTGAAAATGCAGTCTAAGGTGGAGCACGCTTAGCTATTATCCACTTGTTCACTCTTGACTTGAAAATTCCAAGGTTGTAATGTTTCGGAAATACTGACGACGGTAAAGAGTTCCACTCCTTGGCTGTTTGCACTAAAAAAGTAGAAGCGAAGCGCTTTGTGCGATGTTGCGGCACCTCAACCATGAAGGGGTGACACTTATCCGTACGCCTGGTAGTCCGATGATAAAAGGGTGATGGGAGGATCAGATTGTGTAGTTCCTGCGCACACTCACCGAAATGTATTCGATAGAATATGGATAAGCATGCGATTCGTCTGCGGTGCTCTATACTAAATAAATAAACTAAATAAATAATATTCTAATTTATTTTCTTTTAAGAGGAATAGTATTAGTTTCCTTCAAACGGGCCTGGGCTGAAGAGAGTCGATTCGTTCCTTGTAGTCTTGTATAAAATAAAATTACTTTGGATAAAAACAGAAAATACTTTTTTAAAGTATACCTACTCTTAGTAAAGTCTATTTTTTTATAAGAAATATATTTTACAAAAATTTATAACATATTAGCATAGATTGTATAACATAAAGCTATTTATTGCTATTTGTATAGGTAATTGTTTTGTTAGATTATATACAAATAACTATACGCTGTGGCCGATTAATATAACAAATATTTATATTTTTAATGCTCATCGAAACAGCTAGTTTACCAAAGAAATTATTAATTGTAATATAGGTTATTGAATTTTTATTAGTTGTATAATATTATGTTTACAAAAATATAATGTATACTTAGAAATTATGAATAGTTAACTTTAGATTTCGAAGCTTTTTGTGATTATTTATAGCTAAGTATGTATTTTATATCCTATTTTTAAACTAACTCTCTAACAACTAATTTTTTTATTTAGTATATTTTTTTTTCATTTTATGTACATTTTAACTCTTATTTCCACTAAGTATATGTATATATTTTATGCTTTTACATATGTATTTGAATAACTAGGTAAATAGTATTTTACTTTTATATGCTTTTATTTTCATTAATCTTATTTTAATTCTCATCATAATCAAAACTTCGTTAATTAACCACCATTATTTCTCTTTGAACTGAGTCAAATGATACCATTAAAATAACTCATTAGTTTTGTCCCTTTTGAGGATTTCCCAATTTAATTTGATTAACACAATTAATAATTTAATTTGTTGACTTACTGTGGGGTATTTGAGGGTTAGTTTTATTAAATTAATGCTTGAAACAAAATATTTACAAACCATTATGAATTTATAATATTTCTATATTTCAACGTATTTTCTGTTGTGGAACCATTTTTAAATTGGATTGCAACGACTACACAAATACAATATACTTATTTTTGTTATTTTTTTATAATAATTGATAATAATTCCAATGATTTATCATACTAACATGAAAATACTCCCACACGTAGTAAGCAGCTCTAAAAGCAGACAAGGGGTGTGGCAATCTAGTCAGTGTGATCTTTTCTTAGTATTTTATATACTAATAGTTATAATTTATTTATATTAAATCTTATAATAATTTATTCTACGTATAATATGTTGCGCTATTATTATTACTATATTTTAATTAGGCATAGATATTTTTTTAATAAAATCTAAAAGCCGCAATTGTTTTTTTCTACTGTAAAAACCCCTTTTCTCCCCACTTTCTTTCAGAGAGTTTATGTGAACCGTCTTTGCCCAACAGTGGGCTTCAGACATTATGTCGACGATTCTCGTATAAATAATATTAGAGAGTTTTTTTTTTATACAACTAGCTGATCGAACAAGCATATGGCCCACCTGATGTTAAGTGGTAACCATCGCCTATAACAAAGCATTGCCTCGTAGGTCACGCTTCTACACTAGTCTAGGTACATCTACATTATCTACACTAATACCATGGACAAATTATATAAAATATTATTATTTGTCCATGCTAATACTATGAAGAGGAAAAACTTTGTAATTTTGTGTATTTGTTTGTAATGAATAAACTCAAAAACTACTTTGCCGATTTCAAAAAATCTTTCACCATTGGAAAGTTACATTCACCCTGAGTAACATTAGTTATATTTATGTGTTTAAAAAATAAATATCCACCCGTGCGAAGCCGGGACAGGCTACTAGTTAGTTACAATAGTAAAAGACGACGTGACGTAGCAAATTCTTTCAATCGTAGGTATTATGACAGCCTTTACTTGCCTTATATAATACTTCAGAGTTCCTCGTGGTTTTAGGGACACCGCACTATAAAAATAACATTTTGAAGTAAAATAGAAATAAAAGCTCAGTAAGAGTTTATCTGTTGTTCAGTATAAATAGTTTTATGGGCAGCACGTAACGAGCTCGTTCGGTAGCAAATACTGAGATAATGAGTTATTTTAGCTCATTTATTGCGTAGGTTTGTCGGTACTCACTATAACTGTTTTTATACTGGGCTATAACTCAGTTTAAAAACCTCAATGTCGATATTTTGCATTGAAGAATTTCTGAACAACGCGCGGCTCATATGAGGTTCAAAACAGGCAATTTTAGTAATTAGAGAAAACCAATTTTTATTGATTTTATAGTGACACCTATGGAAATCACAAAGATTTTTTCCATGTCCCAAAAGTTAAGAGCCGAGCGGGATTTGAATCCGCTGCGCTATCGGGTCCTTAATTATCACGCTTGACGACTCCAGATAAAATCTAGCTCTATATGGAAAAAACGGGTGTTTATTGCGATTACCTCTATTATTTCCCGACGTTTCAACCGTGTTACAACAGCAGTGTCTCCTCGCGACCACGGCTGTTGTACGGTTGAAACGTCGGGAAATGATAGAGGTACGCGATAAACACCTGTTTTTTTCTTATAGAGGTAGGTATTTTGCAAAATGTGTTGTAATACTTATTTGAATAAATAAAACATGTGGATTTTATTGCGTCGCTGTTGTAGGTTTGTGAAAATTTAAACAAAACTGTCATACATTTTGTAGCAACTCTACAATAACTCTACTTGAATTGGTTACAAAAATAGAAATGACCTAGATTTCCCGGACTTTATGATACTATTTATCCTCGCCGCTAGTTATAGTATACCAGTTTATCATAATATTTATTGCAGCTTTAGATAGTATGGCAAGGATAATCGCAGAATTATATTATCGTGTCTTGAAGAAAAATTTTGATTTTTACGTTGATATTTCGGGAAGTATGCCTAGATAATGCATTAAGTAGGCAGTCACATAATCATCGATACCCGTCGATTTCAGTCTTAGCAATACAAATTTTAGAGGTTCGCACACGCGGCAACGCGTGTCTGTGTGCGAAAGACCATTGAAGTAAGAGCCAAAGTAAAATAATATTTATTCAAAAGGATTACTTTGAAACGTCTTAAAGCTAAGCGAGTCTAAGAGCCAGTTCCACACGACCAAGCCTGGAAGAACAGGCTACAAACTACGGCTTGGTTCTTCTTAGCCTCCCCCGGAGCAATCATCTTATGGTATGTTAAAAAAATAATTAAGTTTGTAAAAGAATAACAAATAAAAACACAAGCTTTCCACTAGCTTACCACATATATACTACTGTCACATAAACAAGTGGAGTGGTTTTGATACAAAATCGAAAAATATTGCTAACCTTCGTCGCGACACACATCGAAAATAGCTATTATAATTTGGGTGTTTTTTCGGGAACCACTTAAAATAATATATCTCCGCCCACGACGCGCCTTCGACCAATAAACACAAGCGCGAGTTATACTAACTTTTTAGGTACATGTTTACAAATATTTGAGAAATTTAAAGGAAATTCAGACTTTGAACTTTTTTGCTTGGGATGGTAAGGTTATATGAAAAAGTGGTTGTAACTTGAGCTCAGATCTGAGGTTCTGTCGACAACAAATATATGTACGGAACTCTAATAGCGAGACTCGCACTTGTTCATATTACTATAAAAGTATTACAATAAAAATATTGTATGTAGCAATAAAATAAAAAATACAACCAAATTGCGCAACTTCCACAAAAAGATACCATCCACCGACTTATCCGCACTTATCACATGTGTGGTCGGTTACCACAGAATATGTGGAGCATGTCTATAATGTAGTACTGTAGTGTGTAGTACTCTACAATGTAGTACTGCGCTGCTCCACAACGAAAGATGCGAGGTCTAAGACAGGGCTCAGGGAACTTATTGAGTCTTGTCCATCCACATCCACATCTGTGTCACCATCCGGTTCACTGGAACAATACTGCCACTAACCAAAAGTCCTACTCCGCTATTTTCAGGAGCTGGGCTAGCTGGGGTGAGGTTTGTCAGGGGGACAATGCACAATACACCCCATCTCGGGACGTCAGTGCAGATCTTAGTCCCCCAAATCAATTAAAATTAGAATTAGAAATAATATAACAAATAATAAATAATATTACACCCCACTGTACATTAATAATCAACTATATCGTAGGTACATTCATCGCCCCTAAGATTAAACGCAGAAGAAAATTCAATTATGTTGCACAAAGCGGTTATTGTGTCAAGGTAACTATAATTATAGAACGTGTTTATGACAGACCATTATTCCTTTATTGTGTAGCGCTGAACTAAAATATTAATTGGTTTTGCAGACTATCACGGGGTATTCGACTGAAGATCTTGAAGAATAGAATAAATGCGGGAGGGATAAAATGGCGACAGTCACGAGAACAACTTGTGATCCACGGATGCCCCTTAAGCTAGAGGGGAAGATCCATAAGACGATCATTTGACTTGTTGTAATGTATGGATCCGAGTGTTGGGCAACGAAAGGGGCTGACGAGAGAAGGGTACATGCGGCAGAGCTGCGAATGTGAGATGGATGTGTGGAGTGACAAGAATGGACAAGATACGGAATGATTATATCAAGAGAAGTCTGAAAGTACCAGTGACAGAAAAATTGAGAAGCAACAGGCTGGCGTGGTACGGGCATGTCATGAGGAGGAATGAAAGTCATGTTAAAGAAGAGTGATTAGCATGAATGTATGTAGTTTGATATGTAGGTAGAGGTAGGCCAAAGAAAAGATGGATGAACAGTGTGAACGCAGATATGGATAAGAAATAAGTGAATACAGAGATGACGGCTGATAGAGGATAATGGAAGAGCATAGTTATATAGCTGATAGAGGAGCATATATAGAAAAAAATTGGGTTGTAGCAAGAAGCACTCAAGTTATTACTTAGAAAAAAATACGGCAAGAATAGAAAATTATCTTTGAATAGGGCGGTTAAGTCTCCCTCTAAAACTTTATTAACTAACCTATCTGATGCTCTAACTATAGCTATACCAAGCAAACTTAAAGTAAGTACCTACTAAACTCGTGCTTCTAAAAGTAATTACTTCTGAAATTACTTTCACAGTTAATTATATCAAATTATAGCACAACTAAACAATAAACTCGTACTTTTTACGTACAGTCGTCGGCTATTGAAATAAGGACCTCTTTAAAGACTAGGCAAAAATTATTTTACGGTATTATCAAAATTATTATTTAATTTCTGTTGCTTAATATTCTCCTGACAGCGCAAGTCTCTTCAAAGCCGGGGTTTCACAAGAGAACTCCCGCTGTGTTGGTGTGTGTGAGATTACATTTGTTTTTCTTTACAATAGATACATTTGTTTGGAGGCCAGACGTGAACACGAATACTGTACTGGAGGGCCTGGGCTAACATTGTTTACAATGTTCGTCCAATGTCAGGGTGTTATATTGTATTCTAAGTATGTATTTACAAAAAAACCCGCTGGAAAGAACTGGAGGAGGCCTTTTTATCCGAGAGGGGTCCTAACAAATAAATAATGTAAAATAATAAATAAACTATAAAAATTAAATATGCATGAAACAAATTAATAGATAAATTATTAATGATAGGATACAAATTTAAAATGTGAATAACAATTAATTAAAAATGCATGGGAAAATGTACTATAATTATGTGAATATTGTAAAAATTTGAATAAATAGGCTTTTTTGTGAATGTTATAAGTATTTTATTATGCTATCTGGTTCTCGTAATACAAGCTCTGCTTAGTTTGGGGTAGATGGTGTTGTGTGGATTGTACAAAATATTTTTTTAATTTTTTATAGGTGCCTACTTTATTATTTGTGCTCTATTAAATCTTTCTTCTTTCTTCAATTATAAAGTGTACCGATTTTAGTGGCGGTGATGGCGGCGGCTATCCTAACACAAACGAATCGAGCGGGCTGCAAGGTTACTTTTATTTAGAATAACGAGCAGCCTTGTTCAATAGTGTTCAGACGTAGTCGTTTTCAAATTAAATAAATAATTTCATTCAGTTCTTACTTTGCCATTTTATCTATTTAATCAAACTGAGTAGATTAATCACATATTTGAAAAATTACTGCATTGTTGATGGACGCACAGCAGTGCATTGTAGCCACGTGACCTGCGAGGCAATGCTTAGTTATAGGTGATGGTTACCACTTAACATCAGGTTGGTCATGTTAGTTCTATCAGCAAATTGTATACAAAAATAATAATATAAGCTTAAAGATAAGTTCTTGAGAATCGAACTCTACAGCCAAACTATTAAACCGATTTTGATGATATTTCTATGGGACCCATCTCAATATTTTACTTTTCATTTATAAATATTTTTTCAAATCAAAAAACGAAATTATGCGAACAATAAAAAAAAATAAAGCTGAATTCTTCTTCTTCTTATCGAGTCACTGGTTCTTTCGAACCAAGTGTGGTGAAAGGATTTAAAGTGCGCCTCAAAGGACGCTCCTTTCGTGCACTTGAAACCCTCAACCTTTTATATTTGAAGTCGGATTAAAAATATGATTTGATGATCGCGAAATTAACAAATTTTGTTTTTGACTTGTTTAATCGATTAATCAAGGGTTTATCGAGTGTCTGCGTAATCCCGCGGGTTTTGTGAAATGTTGAAACGTAATTTGAATCTCGAGATTATCGAAAGAGTAAGCTCAAAAGACAGGCACCTGTTCCTTGAGAAAATAGGCATGTCTTAACACTTGGCACATGCCCACTTTTGAACCGACTTTAAATAAAAAAGGAGGTTCTCAATTCGGTTGCATTTGTGTACTAGCTGATGGAACAAGCATATGATTCACCCTTAGACAATAGGATTCACCTGTTGTTAAGTGGTAACCTTCGCCTATAACAAAGCATTATAAACAAAAAACAAACAAACACAAATAACAAACAAAGAATAACGTTAATTATAAATAACCCTTATAACATTTTATACTAAACCTGCGTACAAATCTGCTAGATTATAATAATATCGGCCCGTTTCTACAGTATTGCAACAGCCTTACAGGTTAAATTATGTATTGATTCAAAAACTAGTTCTAAGATCTGACACTATTAAATTTACATACATAATAAGGCAATAAATATACTGAATACTGCATACCTCGTAGGACACGCACGTCAAAAAGATGACAGAAATCATGAGTCTTCACTCATGATTTCTGCCATCCTTCCTCTCATTCATTCGTTTTTCATTTTTTTCAGATGGCCCTGACATAAAAACCATTAACAAAGGATTGAAATGACTGTTTACTTCTAGTGTGTGTATGTAGTGTGGTCGTGTGAAACTGATATACCTAGATACTATTATACCTAGATGTAAGTCTAGGTCTAGCTCTAAGACGTTTTAAAGTCATCCTTGATACCATTGAATAAAGAATTGATTTTGAATTACCTTTGTCTATATTTTTTGTTTGTATAGTTAGTTTTCCATACGTGACAGGTAGAAAGCACACTGAAGCTTTTTTATCCTAGAAAATAGAGGAAAAATCAATAAACCTAGCCTGGCCTTGGTAACATCAAAACTTGGCACCATTGTTGCATACCAATTGGGGTACTGCGAGACAATTCGATTAGTTTGATTGTCGTCCTCTATCCACAAGATCTAATTTGACAACCTCCACGGTGTAGTAACGTGAGTTGCTGGTTCGAATCCCGGGTAAGATGCGGGTTTGAGATACGAAATAATGTGAAAGATATGCATAAACTTATATGCCGTAGGTCGTGGGCTCGATGGTTCCCACCGAGAACAAATATTTGTGTGCTGAACGCAGATGTTTGTTTATTCATATTGCATACTGATATTACATATTGATATTGCATTATAAGTATGTATTTACAAAAAAAATACGTTTTCATTGCTCATACTCTGAAAGTAGGTCTGAAGTTGCCTGAGGGGCCTAATTGAAAGTAAAACTTTCAGCCCTAGGGAGAATCGCTTTCTACTGACAGCTGTCAAATTATAAAATAAAACAAGTTCTATTTTATTCAACCATGTTCCAACTTTCTAAAGTCTTTCTAACTGCAAGGAGGTTGTTCAACCAAATTCCAACTTTTTATTCAGCAAGTAGGTTGGAAACCCATTACAACGGTATGAAGTTTAAAAAGTATAGATTAGAATTAGAATTAGAGCGCAATGTAAAATTTAAATTTAAATAACATAAAGATAGTATTAAATAAATAATATATCTTCTAAATTACTTTATTAATATATCATCCATGTCAACAATATTTATAAAAAATATGATAAAAATTAGCACTGCCTACTATCCTCGTGTGTTGATTCCTTATACGGCTTAATTATTATATTCGTACTCGTACGTTCAACTATTTCTTTAAAATAACATAGATTTGAGCAAACAATTTACCATTTTTTAAATTATGAAAATGACAATTTTGGCTGAATAATGCTGGCGAACCGAAGCCGAAGGCCCGCCAGAGAAAAATAAAAAAAAAACCGGGAAGGCGGCAATTCAATCTTCATTTTCACAAATTTTTCTTTCATGTTTTTATTGTTACTTTCCTTGTATTCGTAATGAAAAGCACAGTGTTTACCTCGGATGAAAGTCTTTTAAGTCCCTCAAGCTCCATTGGCGCCCTCGCTACGCTCTGGCGCCAAACCCGTCTCGGGACTCAAAAAACGTGACTTTCAACACTCGGGTAACAATGTACTATTATACAGGTTTCTGGTTCCCATAAAACAAGCTCTGCTTAATTTGGGGCTAGGTAGTGTCGTGTGGATTGTCCAAAATATACATAAATATGTTTATTTTATATTTACCTTCGATAAATACCTTTTGGAGGATATTTCACACAAAAGAAGATGACAGGTAGGTACCTACATATTATTCTAAGGTATAAATAAATAGACATAAAACGTTATGTACATAATGCTCGTGCTTTCAAACGGTGAAGGAAAACATCGTGAGGACACCCGTGGCTTAGTCAACTCCGCACGTATTAACCATGTTTTTCCTGTGTGGATTAGGCCGACTATCAGAATGTGATAGGTACTGGGCAAGCTTATTCCATCTAAAATCTTTTCCCAGGCACTATAGCGTCCCGTAAGTAGGGACATGAGTAAACACCAGTTGTCCCTGACGCTATATAAATCATCTACTATAGATGTAAAAGCCTGTTTACTTTTAAATAAATAGAACCTGGTTTATTCTATATACTGAGCTATTAAAGAGGCGGGAACGAGTTTGTGGTTCATAGAGCGGTCTTATTGCTTAATTTGTGGTCTCATAAAACCCAAGTTACCATACGAAGCAATTACTTTAATCATGTCTTCAAAACCTTAGTTGACACCCACAGAATAGATACTATTCTGACCAAGACGATGTTAGTACCCTATCAACGCAGGTAATATCTTTTGCAGAGTTTCTCAACCTTTGTATTTAAAATAATAGGCTTAAAACCTAATGCCTTAAAACTAATTCATATTATCTGTAAATGTCGAACAAACTGTCACTTATAAAGGCCTGAGCACACCTAGGCTGCTGGCGTCGGCGATCAGTGAAACGCTGTCAAATTTGACAGCGATATTTGACAGCGTTTCACTGATCGCTACAGCCAGCGAACTAGGTGTGGCCTTAAATTAACACAAGTGAAGTTTAAAAAATATTATTATTATTTTCACTTGACAATTAAGAAGAAGAAGACTGTCCAAACTGCTGAACTGATTTTGATGAAATGAAATACCTTCCAGACTACCATTAAAAAAAAAAACTAATAAGGTTATAACTTATACCTACAACCGATTTGAAAACTTCTTTTTTAGGGTTCCGTAGCCAAATGGCAAAAACGGAACCCTTATAGATTCGTCATGTCTGTCTGTCTGTCTGTCTGTCTGTCTGTCTGTCCGTCCGTATGTCACAGCCATTTTTCTCCGAAACCGAAAGAGCTAGACTGATGAAACTTGGCGAGTAGATGTATTCTGTGAACCGCATTAAGATTTTTACGCAAAAATAGAAAAAAATATATAAATTTTGGGGGTCCCCATACTTGAAACTGAAACTCAAAATTTTTTTTTTCATCGAACCCATACGTGTTGGGTATCTACGAATAGGTCTTCAAAAATGATGTTGAGGTTTCTCAAACACTTCCAAAGTGGAAAAAAGTTGGTCCCCCCCTCTAACTTCTAAAATAAGAGAATGATAAATCAAAAAAATATATATGATGTACATTACTATGTAAACTTCCAACGATATTTGGTTTGAACGATATCTAGTAAGTAGTTTTTTTTAATACGTCATTAATCGTAAACTGCAAAGTACCTTTCGACGAACTACTAGAATAACTTCTATATTATATTACTTACTGCTACGGAACCCTTCATGGGCGAGTCCGACTCGCACTTGGCCGCTTTTTTTTTATTGGATTCGGTTCAAAGTATAACTGGAAAGTTTGGCAACTAATATACCGGCTGTCTTACTAATCATTTGTAGGAACTCTTAACTCCTCAAACTCTGTGCACCTATTGGTAATGCTCTCTTTTTATTTTATTTTATTATTGTATGCTTTAAAGAATGGATCTTTGTTGACATTTGAATAAAACATTTTTTTTAATAGAACCCTACAGTTTGTTTCATAATAAACATTTGTATTTGCAAAGCAAGTAAGTACCAAAATAATTATAGCAAAATTCAAAAATAAATAATAGCTGAATTCTCGAAGTTTCCATTGTCGTGCTCAATTTTGAGAATCTCTGCTCTATTGGGCCATAATCCTAGGGTCCAGTCGATCATGAAATTGCTAATTAACACGCTGGTCTCCGCACGTGACGCGTGGGTATACTATACTGCTATTGTGGTTTAATCCTCCGATCAATGTAGATGACATGCTCAAAATTGGTTAGACTTTTCTGATAAGCTAGGTTGTGATTTTCATACCCATCGAAGACCAAACACCGATCGAGAGATCGAATTATGAAATATTCGAACTGTGTCTGGTTTTTTTTTTATATATTTTAAGTGAAAAAAAAGTTATTTCTTTAGGCGCAGACTCGCAGGCATTTTTCGAGGAGGGATAAAACCGTTGAACTCACTTTTCGGCAAAGATCGAAAAACTTCGTCAAAAGTCGGGAGGAAGGGAGGGGAGTGACACAATTATATTTTCATCCCCCCCACCTTGGAAAGTGTAATTTTGCTCTTCGATATCTGAGTGCAAATGCCGTTTTTATCTGCTACAGCAGGGTTATACCTTGTTTTCCTTTGTCTATGGTTATACCTACCATCTTTCCATTAAATACATTCAACTAAAAATAGTAGCAGTGAGATTTGTTAAATCCACAAATAAATATGTATTTTACTATCGCTGTTGCCTGTTATTGTGTAATAGCCTGCCGATTCCATTTTATTCAGTCCCAGAGTTTCAAAATAACAGAGTTCTAGCTGTATTGTTTTATCGCGAAACCCTAAAAATAACATTGTGTCGTATGTATTGTTTTCCTGTTCTCGTAAAGATGGAGTTTTACGATGACACACGCGATTTTAGATCGTCTGTAATCTAGAGAATACGGCGCAGTACGTAATCTCAGGAAATGATAAATAGATAAATAACGCAAACTGAAATACTGACAGCTGTGACCTTGACCGCCCTCTTATTGCGTAACGAGCGACAGGTCTGCGACAATCGTGAATACCTATTAGATATTAGATCATAATTACCTATTAGATCATTGCTAGGAAATGTCACTGTTTGTACCTACAAGTAAAGTTTTATAAACTTAAAGAACCGACTTCATGGCCACTGCTGAACCGATTTTGATAAAATTACTATGGAATTAACCTAGGATTACCTTACGAATAAAAAAAATCAAACCTGTTCATAAATGACGAAGTAATGCGAACCGAAAAAAAGAAGGTACCTTCTATTTTTATTTGAAGTTGCTGGCTTTTGACATGGACAAGTTGGTCAGTTTTTAAGAGTCATGTTGCATATTGTATATTCTCCATATGCAGATTTTGAGGGTTAACCACTGTCACCAGTTGCTGTACATTTTCTGTGCTATTTCTTTAGCCCTCTCTAAGACATATTTGAAAGATGATAGAGGTGAACTGGCAGCCAGCAAACTGTATGTTCCTTCAGCAAAGAAATCCTTTGTTTATACTGAGCCCACAACAACCTTGCTTCCTTCTTAGTAGTAGTAGAGCTTTTTGTGAAGGCCTCACCCGAAGTACTACCAGCAGTTGCAGTGAAGCAGTACAACTGTGTTTCGGTTATAAGAGTGTGGGTGCCGGTGAAATGACTAGCACGTTAGACTGCTCTGTATACCTAAAGTTGATAGACAAAGAGCAGTACATCGTAGGACACGATCCTGACGTGCGTGACCTACGAGGCAATGCTTTGTTATCGATAATGGTTACCACTTAACATCAGATGGGTCATATGCTTGTTACATCAGCTAATTGTAAAAATAAAGTACGCTTTGTCCTCCAGTTCATGGTTTTCTATTATTCTCACACAATCAAATGGTTTCACTAAAATAACGCTCTAATGCGACTACGTAACCTCGTAGGTCATTAATTGCATCTACGGCGTAGAGGTTGGTAGGCATTTGCTACGGTTCTTTCTCTCCCTTTTTAGTAATGGTTTGCTTAAAAAAATTCTACATCAAAATTGGCTAGAGTTTAGTTTCAGTTCGATTCTAGGTTTGATTAAATCCCAGTTGCCAATTCCCGTCACTGAAATGACATTATGATTTACCAATTCTGATTGAACTCCACTGTGTTTTGGATTGACTATAAGTTAATTAAGCGACATGATATGAAATGATTCGATATGGTTATTGGGTGACGGAGTTAATTAATAGTAAATATGTACGAAATTGACCAATTGCGTGTTAGTTCAAATTCAGTCACAACCAAAGAACGTAGTAGAACGGGCATGTGCTCTCGTAGAGAGTATTATATTCCTTGGGCATATGGCCGCAAAAGTGTCGCCAAAGTACAGTGACGGTATGAAAATGTTCGTCAGTTTTTAACTTGATTCGTTAAACGTATCGCGAGCACATAATATTACCTTTTGAAACTGAATATACAGAATACACCGATAAGTTAACGTCACAAATTATGTCAAAATGATCATGATCAAGGTACTGGTGCAAGCGAAAACCGGCTCTAAGGTGACGAACGTTTTCATACCGCGACTGTACATGAGCGCGTGTCGTTCCTCCATTTTCTCCACAAACGTAGTTTTTTCTGTAGTCATACTATGAAAAATATATTTACCTTCACAAGAAGGTATTTTTACTACGAGCAATAATTTCGAACAAGAAGTCAAGTCCTTCCGTATTCATAGAATGCTTATTTTAGAGATATTTTAAGTAAAACAGACTGGCGACAGCGGTTCCCATACAAACTGTGCATGATCGCCTTTCTACTCTTTTATGTATTCTGTGGTTACATAATTGCTACTGATACCGATATTAATTGCAGAACAAACACTAAAACATAACTATACATTTCCATTCCAATGCTAAGAAACTTACAAACTAAAGTGAAAGTGAAGTCAAGTGGTTTTTGAAGTTAGGCTTTAAACTTCTTTAATAGGGCACGGAAATAAAATGGCAGGCACGGAACCAATCAAAATCTTAAATTCCCTGTCCATGCTGATTACTAGGTATCTTCAGAATATGGAAACGGTAAAGTACCAATAAAATCCATACATTTTATTATTTTTATTATTTATTTATAGACGACGACGAGTTAGTAAGTTGAAGTGGCAATGGGCAGGCCATATAGCTCGAAGAACTGACAACCGTTGGGGAATAAAGGTTCTCGAATGGCGGCCACGAACCGGAAGACGAAGCGTAGGTCGCCCACCAGATGGACCGACGACATTGTTAAGATCGCGGGAAGTCGATGGATGGAAAGGGCTCAGAATCGTTCTTCCTGGAAATATGTAGGGACTTCTTCAGGCTGATAATGATGATGATGATGATGATTTATAGACGAGCAGCTTTCGCTGATGTGTCTACGTCAAACAGTATTTAATTATAGTGATATTGATATTGTCATTGTTCTTTTAGGTCACTATTTAAGCACTGATTTAATAGTTCGTAGCCAGTTGTCAAGTTTGTTTTTGAAGCTATTAACCGAGTCGGCGCAAACAACGTTCTCAGGCAGCTTGTTTAATTTTGATAAAACTTTTTCTACAATTTCATAGAGGTTCTAATTGTAACAGTGACAAGCATCTCTTTGTCGTCGGTGATTACTGATAAGTGATTGGCCATCTTCTACGACATGACAGCTTTATCAGAAATATCATCGAAGGTAAGGTAGAAAGAAAGAGAGGAAGGGGAAGACCCAGGATAAGCTACATGAGCCAAATAAAAGCGACGATCACTGAATAAAACCGAAAGAAATATTTGGAGAAAATGCATACATTACGCTGACAAGAGCATTGCTCCTAAATAAGAAGAAGAAGAAGATTGTTGATTGGAAGGTCGTTTCTCCTTAAATAGTCTAAGATCCCGCTATAGAAGGACCTTCACCGAGCTGGTTATTTAATGAAACGTATTTTATATATAATTAAACATGCCAATAAATATATTCTGTATGGGTTGCCTATCAAATTTCAGTCCAGGATAATTATGATTAATTAATAATTAAAAAAAAAAAAAACAACTTTCCACTGGTTTGTTTATTAAACAAATTCTATACCAATCGAAAGTATAGACCCCAGTATTTTTATTCAACAAACATACCGGTGCAAAATGCTAGTATCGATTTACCTGTTTATACCTGGCTACCCGAGAGTTGTGACCGAAAAAAAATAGGCAACCTAACGTTTGCATATTCTATGGGGTCTATACTTTCGATTGGTATAGAATTTGTTTAATAAACAAACCGGTGGAAAGTTAAAAAAACAAATATTTTTTTAACTATTTATTAATCATATCCTGGACTGAAATTTGATAGGCAACCCATATAGAATATATTTATTGGCATGTTTAATTATGTATAAAATACGTTTCATTAAATAACCAGCTCGGTGAAGGTCCTTCTATAGCGGGATCCTCTACTAAAAGTCAATTTTGATAGTATTTTGGCAAATACAGCAGGCAAATTCTTTTCTTACTGAAAATTTGTGCGCACTAAGTTGATTTTGTTTTGCGATTTTTATTTAATTCAACCAGTTCAT
The DNA here is from genome assembly GCA_939531255.2 of Thera britannica. Classification (NCBI taxonomy): domain Eukaryota; kingdom Metazoa; phylum Arthropoda; class Insecta; order Lepidoptera; family Geometridae; genus Thera; species Thera britannica. The sequence continues at coordinate 7,436,422 of OW618042.2, read as the reverse complement.
GAACTGTAAATACACAGCCAATAAGCAATTAGCATTTTCGAAAGGTCACTGACACGCTCTGCAAATACACCTACCTACTTCTATCTACGTATAGATATACAATATCGTGTCCACTCGATGCCAACGATGCCTAGATCGTGGGACGAATAATGACCAAACATTGTTTTCTGTAGACCTACCAACATGCTCTATCTAGCTCTGTCTCTGGCTCTGGTTTGGAGTCTGTGTGAGTGCTCACCAGTGTAACTGTGTGTGTGACGTTTTAACGTAGGATTTATTTAGTCAACACTCGCACAGACTTGGGTCTGTAACCAGAGCCAGAGACAGAACCAGACAGAGCTTGTGGTAGGCCTACCGCCCACGAATCAACTTGATGTCTGCGGCTAAAAGTGTTTGAAATTATTACCAAAACATGCATTTAATTATACTGTTTTGATCGGTAAACTTATTGCTCTTTGGAAAGAAAAGGCAATAAATACAGTTGTTTGGGACTAGAGAATTTAAAAATAATAAAAACTGCTTTGATGGTAAATAAAAACAGTTTCTTGAATTTTCATATAACATTCATGTATTTTATTAAATTCACGAATATCATAATTATCATAATTGTATTTTCTTAAAATATTAGGATTTTAAAATGTATAAATAAATATATATTTTTTTATTTTCGGAATCCCGGTTAACGTTATTTTAATTGTGATTAGCATCGTGAAACAGTCCCTTAGATCTTAGATGATTAGTTTTCAGTTATTTTTACAAAGCTAACCTTAAGTCCATTTTTATTTTATTTCAAGTTGTAAGATACGAGTACAATACACAATTTGATAGAATTTCTTTAATAAACTGCGTTTATTTTTCAGAATTCTATAAAACATGCATATTTCTGTTGACGAACGGCTGCATTTAGCAACGGAAATGAGATTTCCAGAGCCGTCAGTCCCGCTGAACTGTTTCAAATATTTATAAACGTGTTTTTTAGAGTCATGTCGTGTGAACTGATGTGAGAAAGCGGAAGAAAATATGGTAATTAGGCGGTTTCAGGAAAAAGTTGCAGAGAAAGCGCTCGCTGAAACAAGAGATGGATTTAGGCTTAATATTCTGGACCTATTAAAATTACTGGGTAAGCGATTCTTACTTTGTCTTTGGTTAGCAACTTCGGAGAAAAAAATTGTAGTATCTATAAAGTGTAAGCCGCAGTATTGGAAAGAAAAACAGGAGACGCGTTTTATTTGTCAGTGACGAAACACACTATCTAGCCCTAAACTAAGCAGAGCTTGTACTATTGGAACCAGATAGCTGTTATAATACTTACCTATCTATTTTTGTTGTAAATACATACTTAGGCCGAGATTCACATACCGAACTTTGACTTTACTTTGATGGAAAGATCAACTTTCAATCAAAATTATATTTCATAGTTCGGTCAAGCTCTTCTTTATTCAAAATATTGACAGGAAACTTCGATAAACAAAGCTTACTATGCAAAGACTGCTTTGCTGTAAAGAAAAGTGCGGTCCATGAATCTCAGCCTTAGAGTACAATATAACACCCAGACAGGTTGGGATCGAACCCACGAAATTTAGCGCAGAAGGCAGACCTACTATCAACTGAGCTGTGAAAGCTGTCATCCTTAATCCGATCCTGACCAAGACTTCCATTGCGCAATCCCATCTCAAAATACGCTCCCTGCGTCTGCGCCGACCTTGAGGCCGACATTGATAGATCTCTCGTTCATAAAGTTAAAGCTCACACGATTATCGACCTTATTCTGTTGACACAGACGAGGAATTTCTGTCCGGTGGTCATAGTTGTAATGGATAGTCGTTCATAAAGTTTTGCTAGCTCACACGATTTTCAACTCTAACGACATGACACAGTAACGTAGGATATTTGTTTGTAACTTTTTCCAGTTTTTAACAAACGATCTTGAACCTTATTTCTGCAGGAGACTGTAAGTACTGGTTTCAGATAAATTATTTCCAATTTGATGCAGATTTTTTGTAAACAAACATGTACCACAAGCTCTGTCTCTGTAATTTAGTCAACACTAACACAGACTCAAGACCAGAGCAAGAGACAGAGCAAGACAGCTGTTTTGGCCTACTGGTATACACAATACGTCATGTCTGTTTAAAAATATTCTGCACCAAATTTGGAAAAAAAAATATCTGAAACCAGTCCATACAAGTAGGCTTGCAGCCCGCCTAAAAACTAGCGCTGCTTGGCATGGTAGACATAGATATAGTCAAGCAAAAACCTGAGACGGGGCCTTTCGCATATTTTATCTACCACAAGCGGCTGCCCGCGGCTTCGCTCGCTCTGTCTCCGTTACTGTTTCGGGATAAAAGTATCATAATGCCGATCTCCTAGTTCGAAGCTCCCTGATGCCCACCAATTTTCAGACAAATCGGTCCAGCCTTTCACGCGTGGTGGCGACCAAGGGATAAAATTAGGGATTCATAGGATAAATAGGAAAATAGGGATTCATTTTTACATAATATTAAAGATTATTGTTAACGTCTACATCCTATGAATGCTTGTCGAATAAATGATGTTTGTGTATAGAATAAATGTATTTTCTTTCTTTCTTTTGTATACGACGTACGAGTATATGCTCAAAATATCCTCAGGTTGTAAGTAGCACGTACGAGTATAAAATATAGCATAACATTCGGTCGTAAATATTTTTCTGATCCTTATTTTAGTATAGTTCGTTTCGCACCCAACAATACATAAATCGCACCATATTTTGAAAGTACCAATAAAATTGAGCGGTACCTAGTCTTTGCTCGACTGAATAGTTCGGGTTCACCATATAAAATATTTTGACTATTGCTACTTTCCTTATTCTAGAACAAACGTGTTTTGAAATTGTATTTTTTTGTACTACACGCTGATGGAACTAGCAGATAGCCCACCTAGATGTTACGTAGTAATACACGATAAAAACGTGCTCTACCATGCACTATTCTGCCACTAACTTGATGGCGTCGTATTTGTACAGAACGGCGGAGAAAGCAACGGCGATAGGCTTGTAACCTGTCACGAAAAATCATGGTGAAAAAACCAGTTAAGTAATATTACTATTTTCATGATATTTTCCTTCACTTATTAACTAATATTTCAACACTTACGTAAACCTTTTTTGAATTGTACGCAAGGATACGCATCATACTCACTGCTAGCTCTTATGTTTTTTGCAGTAAGGGTAATTTTTCTTTGTTTTTAGGGAACTTGAGCTCTATACGTGTTGTTCATAAATAAAATGTTTAATGATTTCGGTTCCGAGCGGATATTGTTATGGGACGCGGCGAATAAAACGTATCATTTCGGTTTAAAGGCGAATTTAAATAAACTTTGTCGAGAATAATATTTTGATTTGCTGCTGTATAAATGTCAGTTCAAACAGTTGTATTTTAAGTGGGTGTTTTGACGCCCTTGCTTATTTTTATATCAAGAAAGAAAGAAAGAAAGAAAACTTTTTTATTTTACCTACAAACACGTTTTACAAATTAGTAGGTAGGTATAGGTAACGAATAAGAAAAACAACAACTAAAAACTAAAAGGAAAACATAGAATAAACATAAATTATAAAATCATAATATCAATGATTTTATTATACAACTTAGGCAAACAAGCATACGGCCCACCTGATGGGAAGAGGTTACCGTAGCCTATGGACGCCTGCAATAGTAAAGGCATCACAAGCTCGTTTTCGACCCTCTAAAACTTTTATAACGCCCTTTTTGAAGAGCTATAATCCTCAGGGAAAACCTCCGCAGGGAGATCATTCCACAGCCTGACAGGTATATTATTTTCTAAAAGACGTTTTAAAGTACATGCTTCACTTATGCTTTTACTTATGTATGTTTGGTACTAAAAGAGCTCTGTGTGGCGTCCGGGGAAGTACAACCACCATGCCTATTTCTGCCGTGAAGCAGCATTGCTGTGTTTAGATTTGAAGGGTGTGGGTGCCGGTGAAAATACCGGCACGTGAGACTGAACATCTGTATGCCTCCAGTTGATGGACGCAGGGCAGTGCATCGTAGGGCACGTTCCTAAAGTGCGTGACCTACGAGGTAATGCTTCCACCAGCTAGTTGTATAAAAAATTTGCATAAAAGTAGCAAATATTTTATTTATCTTCATTTTCCTTTACTCTGCATTTTCCCTTATAAATACCAGGCGATTTCCAGTGAACAAGAATAATAAATTCAGAATAGAATAACTGATCGAGTGAGCAAAGAGAACGAAGTTTTCCTTTATTTCTTCTCCCGTGCATCATGTGAATTTTCTACAATATACGAAGGATATCTTGAAGATAGTCTGTATAGAATTAAGTAATCATTTGTGAAGTTTTTTTCTTACGTTGAAATAAAGTATTTTCCATCTATCTCACTAATTTCCATTATTCTCTATCAAGAAATGCTAGCAAACCTGTAAAGTAAACAGATTATTTAATTCAACTAGCTAATGGAACAAACATATGGCCCACCAGATGTTAAGTGTAAAATAAAGTTAGAAACGCAAGCTGAAAATGTAATATCAAACACGCTACGATTTCTCGTAGCGGGGTCGGTGAGTCTACGTCTCTACGCTAAGTGCTACGAGAATGTGTAAACCAATCTGTAGTCCTACCACGAGCTCTGTTCGGCTCTGTCTTTGGATCCCACACCAAAAAAATATTTTTTCTTAATTTGGCAAAAAAAAAAATGCCTTAAAACAATTTTTATTCTACCTCACCGAAAAAAAACAAGAAAATGCTAAGGAAAATATTTTCATTCTGCCATCGTACGATTATCTGTCAGAAACGTCATAAAAATGATTTCGAAAATGATCAAAGCAATGCATATTATACGGTACAATAGGTAGTGATATCCGTGCGCCGGGCTGAGCCGTCGCTACACATTAGCCACGCCATTATCGCTGTAATGCCCAACAAGCCGGCACACACTTAAACTGATGGATTTATTTTAAACTCCAACTTGGCTGTTTGTGCAAAGGGTTAAAATTTAAATTTATGCATACCTATAAAAAAAAATAGTAGTACACCCTTCATGCCTTGCGCACATCTAGACGTTCTGAAATAGCGACCAGTACGCTGTCAAATATGACAGCGATATTTGACAGCGTTAGCAGGGCTTCACACGCCAGTTTTTATTTTTTTTATTTTTTATTGTTGATAGCTAAACGTTTGACTGCCATCACGCCTGATGGAAAGTGAAAATGCAGCCTAAGGTGGAGCAAACTTTACTATAATCCACTTGTTCACTCCTGACTTGAAAATTCCAAGGTAGTATAATGCTTCGGAAATACTGACGACGGTAAAGAGTTCCACTCGTTGGCTGTTTGCACTAAAAAAGTAGATGCGAATTGAAGTAGATCGACAGCGAGTTACTGATATGGAAGAATTTTTCCAAGAGAGAAAAACAATCAAACAAACAAGGGGTTTATAAATCATTTTTTTTAAATTATTATTGGTCATTTATGATATTTCTACGACAGTGCGCTTTCCAAATTGCCTGAATTTGTATGGGCGAGTTGCGAGCGATACATATTGTTTGGGTCAGTTTTTAGTGGTAATACCTAATCCTTCCACGTTTTAGATCTTCTAATTCACTGTGGATAGATTGCGAAGAGGTAATTCGAGGTAAATCGATCTTCGTAAAAATTCAAAAATCCGTTCTTTTGGAAAGGTATGGAATGGTATAAGAAAGGTGTATTAGTCAACTATGTAAGGATTAATCACTAATTTCTTTCTTTCTTTCTTGAGGAGGTTTTGGCCACGGATAGGCCTCCGTCATAAGTTGTAGCAAGAGTCCACCTAAGAAAAAACACCGTATCTATATTTTTTATGTCATAGCTGGCAGACGAGCAGACGGGCCACCTGATGGAAAGTAGTCACCGTCGCCCAGAGACACCTGCAACTGCACCAGAGGTGATGCTGATGCGCTGCCAGCCTTTTAGGAACTGATAGACCTGATCAATGTTGAAATTGAGAAGAAAATAGTTCCAACATACCTCAAAAACACTAGACTAAGCACTTACGTCACTCGTACTAGTTTTCTCTACACTTTACAAAATAAACGAGTTCCAGATAGTTGTATTTTAGTAGTTGTCAGTACTTTTGGCTCCAAATATTGTTATAATGTCAGCTAATTTGTCACGTGAATTCAAGGCTACACTTTACAAATATAATATTTACCTTACAAAAGTCGTTAAAAACTTGAAAACTGAGAAATACCAGGGAAAAAAACGTAAAACACGGGAGAAAAGTCTACAGTTTTTTCATTTAAATGTGTTCTTTTGTCGGGAAAAATGTTAACAGGTAAAATAAGCGTAAAATGCTTTATACGATTCTGTGTGACTTTATAAACGAGGAAAGTATCTTAAAGTGAAATACCTTATTTTTCTCAAAGTAAATTTTTCTTTTGAGATTCTGTAGTTTTTTAACCAACTTCAAATAAAAAAGAAAAAGGTTCTCAATTCAGTTTTTTTTATGTTTGTTACCGCATTACTAGTCGTAACTTTGTCTTTTAAGATCCGGTTTGAAAAACCTTTTTTTGATTTGGAAGGTTTTACTTCTAGATTGGTCCAAGAGAAACTTCATCAAAACCGGATGAGCCATGGGTTGGGCCATGAAGCCGGTTTCTCAAGTTTTTTAAACGTATATTATAAAAACATAGTAGAACTTTAAAAGTGTTCCAACTTTTATTATTTTCTGGCCGAACGAAGAAAGATTCGAATGCATTCAAGAAAGTGACGTCTTTGAATGATATGAAAGCAAGTGCGACAAGAATTTCGGACCACTGACCGAATTATGATCGAAAGGTCGAAATTTTGGACTGAATTCAATTGTTTTTATATACTTGCGTGACGCTGGAACTTTTAGGGACGTATTCATTAAAGTACTGGAAGCACCGCATTAGTGTGTCGGCCGCCACGCGAACTTGTCGCCAGTGAGTTTTCGCTCAAACAATAAAATTATAGGCGTTTAAAAATAGCTGTGTAGCTGTAGCCGTGCTCAGTTCGTTCGGGAGTGCCAGTCTGGAGGTCTGGAAGCGTACGGTGCGCGTGGGCAACTGACAGGTACGCACCTGGCTCACCTAACAATGTCATTATCACATAATACAATAACACTCGCTCTTAGGCGTGGCGGAAGCGCGCACTTTCGCGGGTTTTTGAGTTATCACCTGCTGAAAACGACGCTTCTATTTTTTTTTTACTGGCTGATGTATAGAGATGACTATTATTAAATGACTAGTATTAAAATATAACCTCGGCAGTAGTGTCTATAACTGCTTAAGTTTTTTTTTAATTAACATAAATTCTTAATCGTAGTAGATGTTATCCAATCTACTATAAAAAAAAACTTCAAAAGAAAACTTATGTTTCATATTAACAGAAGAATAGTGTCCATGTTTTCATGATCTGGGTAAATAAGAGCATTCACTATTGACGCGTCTATAGAAAAAGTGAATCAAGATAAAAGTGAAGTGTAAGTGAACATCTTGGAAAGTAATAACAGCGAAGTATGTTAATGACCGTTGAAACGGCGCACGCAAAGTACTTTGCATAGAAATTAATAATTTTCTAACTTTGTAACTGAAAACGAGCCGTTTAGATTGAAAATTAACGTTTTTGATGTAACCGCGGCTGAAAATTGTTTTGTAGGGTATTTTCGGTAAATTTCTAATCTCTAGATTCGTGTTTTATTTTTGGAACATGGTGATTTAGATTTTTAAATGATACTGCTATAAAACTAATAAAATGTAGTGAATTCGGGTTGGATTTATAACATCGTTTTTTTTTTCTGTAGAATATCGTGTCTGATAATAAATCTGACGATTTAACACATTTAGAATAACATTAACTACACGTGTAAAGTTTACTTTACCATTGAGTCCAAAATATTTATTTATTTATTTAATAGATGAAAAATCAAACGCAGCTGTAATCACGTAGGGTGTCATAGACACTGTTATAAATAAGTTTCAGTCAATTTGATATTTAGCAAATTCATTATTAATTATTTGGTTATTATTAAGCATGGAACACAATCAACAATGAGCATGGTAATATCGGTGTATATAGAACCTCTTTATCACTTCCCATGATTGTCATTTAAAGAGACCAAGAAAACTACCACGAAATAAATAATAAATAAATATTATGGACAATCCACACAACACTATCTAGCCCCAAATTAAGCAGAACTTGTGCTATGGGAAGCAGTTATCTGATATAATACTAAAATACTTTTTTTGTAAATACATACTTGAAATACAATAAAATATAAAAATGGATAGCATCGCCAAAGTGCATACTGGTAGCACTAAAGCTGTAGACATCAATACGTTTATTAAGCGTGGACTACGGTAAGCCCCCCCAAATATGGGGGAGACCATTGTCCAGCAGTAGATGTATTCTGACTGATGATGAAACATTATAACGCTGGAATTAATAACTCTGATGATCTTATGAAAGTAGTGTAGTCTAGAGAATACGTGAAAAATCACAATATCATGATTTCGAAATTCGGAACGTTCGTTAAGAAAAATTATACGATATTTTTATTTGTGTGCGTGGGAGCAGACATTTTGTAACTACGAGCTTTCTGCAATACCGTATCTATTTGTAGATCACATAAATACGTTTCAATGATGAACTTGCTTTAAAATGTTTGTGAATCGTGATTTCATAAATCAACGCTCAAACTGAAGGATGATTTTAAAAGTTTTTAGGCCGCCTATGGCCTCCGTCATGGCCTAAGAACTATTTGAGCTGAATTGATAGCTTAACGTGTCCTACAAAGCACGAAGCCGCTAATATAATGTATCCAAATGCTGGCAACGCGTGCCCCAAGGGCTGGTGAATATCTGGTTCAACGTATCGAGAGCACTGGTGGACTTAGGTCGTGGGTTCACGTCCGGTGTTGTACTAATGAGTTTTCTGTCCAAAAATGTAAGCCAATGTATGCCAGTACTCTTAAACGGTGAAGGAAAACAGCGTAAGGAAATCGGCATAACAACTTCGAAAATATATGTCAAGTGCAGGAAAGAAGCCTTGTTGAGGCGTACTAAAATCCTTTCACCACACTTCTAGGTTTAAATATATTTATTTTTAAAAGAATAGAGTTTACTTACAGAGAATGTGTTCTGTATTAGAATACATTTTTACATTTTGATTGACAATAATTGTCAATCAATAAAAGTAATAAAACATTTTGATCCTATAAGGTGTAATAATTATTATTACACCTTATAGGGTCCGAATGTTTTTTATGATGTGTTCCTTTAATATTTTTTTAAATGTGAACAATTTATTTGTATACTCGTAGTTCCTGCTCTTGGTTCCAAAGAAACAGCGACACGATAAAAACAACGCATAAAGAGTAAGATTTATAAAATTGTCGATGATTTCATAAATTTAACGAGATAGATGGACGCGAAAATAGCTTACATTAATATGATCGCTATTATTTCAGCCCAGTTTTTGCGTTAACTTGCGTATTGTCTTGGCACTGAGCTGGTTTTACTACATGTAGAGGTTTATATAATCTTTAAATAGTTGTACATGTAAATTCTATGGACTTGTGTACGTTGGCACAATATCTATTTGTAAAAATCACTTCTTAAAAGTTGTCTCTAGTGATAGGACGAAAACTCTTCATTGAGTATAGCTACAACTCTGTTTACTATACACGGCAAAACAACTACGTATATCGACGCCATCACCCTTCCTCTTCTTCTTTTTCCACCGCTAGAGATGTCATTCCTTGCTTGATCCGATTAGGGATATCCTATTCTAAAACTGGTTAACACTAGGTAGGTACATTTACGTTTGGGTCGCAAAGTCGCAACTACAGAACAAAGTAGAACGGCTATGTGGATGGAAAAGTGTCGCCAAAATACAGTCAAGCGACAAGTAAGAACAAAAAAACTTTCTTTATAGTCTTTTATTCATCCTTTTTCTTAGAATCCTCATATTTACTGATATTTTAAATAAAATTGTGAAAATGTTAAGCTGGCGACAACGGCTCTCATACAAACGGCGCATGATCGCCTTTCTTCTGTATCGTTGGGAATTACCAAGCGTATGACTATTGGAAATGGCTGTCAAATCGTGTACCAATCGGCTGACCCACACATTCGTGTCTTCATAGGTTTGAATGTGTGAGTTAGTTTTGACAGCTATAACCATAATTACCCATACCATACCACCACCATACCATATCTATACCATACCATAGCTATAATACCCGGAGAACAACTTTTGTTCAACGACTTTTCGAACTTCGATTGGTATCTCTGAAAAAAACTGCAACGAAGTTTCAACATTAACAGCTGACTTTATACAAAATGACAACCCTAAACTCAGCTACAGAGGTAGTAGGTAGTAGTAGTAGACCTACAGAGGTAGTAGGTCAAGGGGTTACAAGGATAGGGTTGTCAATTTATTTAGGCATTATGAAATTAAATATTTTTGTATGGGAAACTGAAAATAGGAATTTTTAATTATCTCCCCTCCACAACTGATCACCATTGTGGTCTGAAACCCCCCACCTTCGCATAGTACACATATTTAGATACACCTTGTATAAATTTTAAATCAGCTTTTTTTCTATTTAGGCTCCTCAATCCATAAAACGAAAAGCGATCCAACTGTTACTAAATAAATTATAGTTTAAAAAACTAAAAAAAAACGCTTTTATAACTAATTGAACTAAAAAGTTAAAAATAAAACTGTAATAATCAATTAAAAATTTATATTCTTGTAAAAAAGCGTGGGGTGCTTTTTATAATAACTTCAGATAATAATAAACTATTGATAAAATATTTACAACAATCAAAATCAAGCCCCCCACGCTTTTTGTACAATAATATAAATTTTTAATTGATTATTACAGTTTTATTTTTAACTTTTTAGTTCAATTAGTTATAAAAGCGTTTTTTTTTAGTTTTTTAAACTATAATTTATTTTTTACTTTTTAGTTTTTTTTTTTTCATGTATTTTTTTTCATATTATTGCATTGTCATCGACCTTTGACAGATGTGCAAAGTTTGAATCAAATCTGATCGTTCAAAGTAGGTTTTTTTTTTTAATTTATTTTTATTTCTTTTCATTTTTTTTTTTTTTTTCATATTATTGCATTGTCATCGACCTTTGACAGGTGTGCAAAGTTTGAATCAAATCTGATCGTTCAAAGTAGGTTTTTTTAAAAAAAAAAATATTTCTTTTCATTTTTTTTTATATTTTTTTTCATATTATTGCATTGTCATCGACCTTTGACAGGTGTGCAAAGTTTGAATCAAATCTGATCGTTCAAAGTAGGACAAAATCGAGCTCAAAGGGGTCGGTTACATACATACATACATACATACATACATACATACATACATACATACATACATACATACAGGTGAAGCTAATAAAAGCGTTATAAATTTGTTTAAGTTAAAACATTTGGTTAAAACATTTGGTTTATTTGATCAACCGTCTGGAGGTTGTTAAATATATTTTTTGTTTGTTTTCAAAGGTGAAAAGTGTGTTAGTTTATGTCGAACAGCCGGTCGAAATTACGTAATTTGCAAGATTTAGATACAATTTGCAGCTTTAAAAAGTATAAATTTGTATTTTTAGGGTGCTTCTTTAGTTTTCATGCGATACATTTATTTTGTATTTTTATGATTTTATTTTCTAAAAAGATCATTAGAAAAATAAGGTGGGAACCAACACATTTATTAAAAGTAAAGGTAACCTCTTTGACATTTAGAGAAGGCCAAAGCCAAAGTTTGTCCTGATCGCATGTGCTGAAAGTTGTGTATTGTGTTGTGAGAATGAATGAAGTTAAAGAGGTATTGTTTACTATGGCCTGTGATGATGAACGAAAAAAAAATAGTAGGAACCAAGCCTTAGTTTGTTTGTCGGTTCTTCTAGGCTTAATCGCGTGGAACGGACATGTAAACTCATCTAACTTTAAGACGTTAGGAAGTGATCCTTGTGATACAATTGAATTAACGAGTTTGTACTAGAAAATATAGTTTTTTTTTGCAAAAGTTTTAGAATGAAAAAGACCTGAAAGAGAATTTAGGTAACTGTGTCCAATAACACAAGTTGTGGCGTTGTTATATTAAGACATGTTTTTATTTACAACTAGCTGATGGAACAAGCATATGGCCCACCTCATGTTAAGTGGTAATCATCGCCTATAACAAAGCATTGCCTCGTAGGTCACGCACGTCAGGAACCGGTGCCCTACGATGCACTTCCCTGTGCCTATCAACTTGAGGCATATAGATGTTCAGCCTCACGTTCCAGTAATTTTACCAACATTCAAACCCTTCTCACCAAAACACAGCAATGCTGCTTCACGGCAGAAATATGCATGGTGGTAGTACTTTCCCGGACGAGCCCCCTACTAACTTAACTCTCATCAAATTGGTATGATAGAATAGTTATATCACAGTGATCATAACAAAATGGCGGCGTGTGCGTTTAGCAACGCTCTGTGTGTTCATTTTGCAGTTTAGACGAGTTAGCAGATTGCAAGCAGACGTGTGTCTTCAACAACGACACAACCAAACCCAAATTGTGTCGTTGTTCTAGTAAGACGTATTGCGTCTTATACAACAACGACACAATCAGGATACACGTGATTAAACATGTGTAACACCTGACCCTATTAGCACGTGCGGTTCAACGGTTAAGCTTTGAACATGAGATAATATAATAATCTTATACAATTAAACGAGAAAATCTTGTATATATTTATATATATATATTTAGGATCTCGGAAACTGAGCCAACGATTTTCATGAAATTAAGTATACAGGGGTTTTCGGGGACGATAAAACGATCTAGCTAGGATTCATTTTTAGAAAATGTCCCCTTAATTGTAAAGTAAATAATCAACTTTATCATAAAATCATAACTCCTAGCGCCATCTGATGATTAAGTCATGAGTTAGTGTGACAGAGAACGCCATCTATTGACGAGTAGTGGAGCTTATTATTATGTCGGTAAGGTCGAAAAATATTAATATTTAATCAGTATGTAAGTAATTCGTATTTAAATATAATTCATAACAACAGTTTACCAAAAAAAAATACCGAGCGAAGCTCGGGCACCAACTGCTAGTGGGTATTATGTGATTATGTAAAACATTTTTGGTAAATAAAATGGCTTCACGTCCTTAAACAAGGACCAAAAGTTTTAAAGATACGCTACACCTACTCGACGGCAAAAAGTTTACTCATTCTACGTTATAAACCTAAGGTTCTTACAAAAGGCAGGCAGGCAGGCATGGTAGAATTAGTAGTATTAGTAGTGGTAGAACGCAAATAAGAATTTTTCAATTCGGACCAGCAGTTCCCGAGATTGGCGCATTCAACCACACTAACAATCAAACTCTTCAACTTTATAATATTAGTATAAATTAGCGGGATATTTACCATGATTTACTTTTATTCGTTTTGACTCCCGATAATTTGCATGCACCATGATCGAGGGTTAAACTGATGAATCTAAAAGCTTCCAAATCGACATAGTTTGAAGGTATACCAGAAAAACTCAAACTACAAAGAAGTAGGTAATAAAGTTCCATAAAATAATGTTCGCCAGTTCTATAAAGTATTTTTTTCTTTCTTATAAAATAAAACGTAGTAAATACTCCACCAAAGGCTCTTTGAGTCGAGTTATTTTAATAAAACCTTTGGAAACTTGATTCTCTTTTACTGTAGGTAAGATTTTCATATTTCATTCGCAGTAGGTATTTTTAATAAAGGCATTGCAATGTTTTATATAACTTACTTATTTCTGTGCTTTGGAGTACGGAAGGAAGTTTTTATATTAATTGTATCTTTACCACAGATCAAGTCTTGCTAGAAATTTTGCTATGTTATTGTTTGTTACATTTGAAAAGATTATTTCGTAAAAAAAAACTGTTACTATTTTGACAGATTTTCATAGGTATGGACTATTTACCTATCTACATAGCTAGAACTCTATTTATCTTAAAAACACGGCAAACAATAATCGACGCATTACGACGCCATCTTTTTTTTTCCGGCTAGTGACGTGTCTCGTTGTCCGGTCTCAGTAGGGATGTTCTATTCTCAAAACCGGTAACAGTATAGGCTATAAACTAGTTTCTCCTTTTTGTTACCGTAAAGGTACATCTACATAACTAATAAGAATCCTACTTATGTTGTTATTAGTAACTATACTTATTATAAACCATTTTTGGAAAATATATGTATATTATTGTACTGTATTGTATATCGTTATTCTGAGAGGTGCGGTCAACAGCTTCTATAGATATTATACATAATGATATGTCGGTACAATTTTGGGTTGAAGCAATCTTTTTCCGCTTTCAGATAGTGAAATATGATTTTAAAACTGATAAAGATATCGATACACATACATTTTCGTTTAAAAAATAAACAAATCAGTAACAGTATGATTCTAAAATACTTATAAAGCAAGTACTCACATAAAATATTTTAGGCCTTAAATTTTTACGATTCTTGGCCCTCATAAGTCGATCCAAACCAGCATAGTATGAAATTTTATGTTTGGCTCTTATCTTGGATATAAAGATAGAGAATAAAAACCGATCTAAAGATAGCTATAACGTAGTTAGAGTAAGTCGTTTTAGTATGTCTAAAGTCTAGAATTTAAAGCTCAGATTTTCCAACACATGTCTTCTAAATTTCTTCGAAACGTAAATTCGCGTTGCAGTTGTCAGAGATGCAAATGTTGAGATGGATGTGTTGAGTGACAAGAACGCATAGGATACTGGATGGTGCCAGTGACAGAAAAATTGAGGAGCAATAGGCTGACGTGGTACGGGCATGTCATGAGGAGGGATGAAAGTCATGTGACTAGGAGAGTGATGAGTAAGGATGTGGGTGGATATGTGAGCAGAGGTAACCAAAGAAAACATGGATGGACTGTGTGAAAGATGACATGGATAAGAGAGGAGTGCAGAGATGACTGCTGACAGAGGGGAATGGAGGAGGAATACATGTTGTGCCGACCCCACATAAAGTGGGATAAGGGCAGTAAAAAGGAGATGTATTTACAACCATTTATAGAAAAATCTATGGCTAGCTACTACTGTATTTAGACACGACGACGATAATTTTAGTAGATGTAAATCAAGAGATGAAGAAGGATGTAAGCCGTAGATTCCTGCGGGATTTTTTGTGAGACGTGGGATAGTTACTACCAATTCTTTGGTGCGAAGATTTAATTTCATATTCTCAGTAAAAACAATGTAAAAGGTTTATCATCGTGTGTGGATCGTCACGTGTCAAACCATGTGTAACTGAATAAAAAACAAATAAAACAATGACACAAAAATAACTCGTAAAATATCTTCTCATTCAACACGATTGAGTGTTCAACATTCGACATGTCAATGAAATGGTAATATTTTTTCACCGTTTCCGAACGAAAATGGGTCTTTTTCTATTAAAAACAAAAGGTGAAATAAGAATTCGTTCACTCGTTATAGTCTTTGCCATAGATCTATTCTCAGTTTTTTGACATCATTTGCTCTCGCTTGTCTTTCGTTTCTCTATACAAAATCCGGGTTCATAACCTTTGCCAACTTTGTTACTGATAAGTAATTTTCCGATAATTAACGACAACTTCGAAACTTCCGAAAGCTTGGTGAATCTAGGTGCCAACAAAATCAATTTTTATTTCCTCTTTTTTGTCCTTAAATGCTTGCTCGCCTAGCTTTTAAACGTTTCAAAGTGAACCATGTACCACTGAATAAATGTATGACTTTGACTTTGAATTGTGTCACTCGAAGTTGTAGCAATTTGCCGTCGTATTTTTTTCAGAACAAAGATTAAAGCAGGTATTCTTAATGTATTCCTTGCAAAAAAATTATTTATCAGAATTTCGCATGCGTTCGGAATCCTAAAATAATTTTGTTATTCGTTCTGGATTCAGGATTTTTCACAACTTACATAACCTCACAATCTATCAGTCCTCTTCAAATAACTGAAGCGATTCGCTGTAAATTCGCTTTTTCCTTTAAAAAAGCATTTTTACGCGTTAAGCGGTTTTCCGCTCTCACGATCGTCCAGAATACTCATATTTTACGTCATCCTTTAATAAGATGAAGGGAACCCCATGGTTTCCTGACCACGTACGTTGCAGACGCGTTGAATGAAGAATAGCCAGGTAGATGGCAACGTGCCAAATGACGTAGTACGTACCTACAGGTGTCTTACAGTGCCAAGTGTTAATGAACTTTAGACACACCTCAGATGCTGACGATATGTTTTGTACGATAAGGTAGTAATAGTAGTAAGGTTGTAGTATAGTAGCGACCTTTGTTCTTGGCCTTTGAAACTTTTGTATTGCCTATGTCTTATTAGGTTGGACTGGCACCATACTAGAACTTCACTACTATTTTTATTTTGTAAAAAGAAGGAACTAAGCCAAAGTTTACGGCTGTTTCTTCTAGGCTTGGTCACGTGGAACTGGCGAACGAATAGTAAAAACCAAGCAAGAGTTACGTCAACCACGTGGTTTGTTACAATAACTTTATTCGTAAAAAAACGGGAGGATTTCACTTTTTTTGTATCGTAAGTGTGAGCTCTAGAAAATAATAGGACTGGGACTGACCCACACGGCAAGCGTATTCAAATGCTCTGAGTAAAGTTTTCTGAAAATCTTCGTAATTTTTGACATAGAACCAATGTTCTTCACCCCAAAAATTGAACATTTTTCGGGCTTAAAGGGATAACGTCCTTCTCCCACTTTATGTGGGGTCGGACAACATGTCTTCCTCCTCCATTCCTTTCTGTCATCCGTCATCTCTGCATTCACTCCTCTCTTATCCATGTCATCTTTCACACAGTTCATCCATGTTTTCTTTGGTCTATCTCTGCTCACATATCCATCCACATCCATACTCATCACTCTCCTAAGACAACGTTATACGTATAACGTTACACCCTGTATATCCGCTTCAGTATGCGTCTCGGTACGTATTGAAATCCATGAAATATTTTCGTCGATAATCGCCGCTTACCGAGTTTAATAGCATCATATTCGTGTAGAATGCTATTTGTAAATGCTTTCGGTGCTATTTTACGACTGAACGGTAACCCAGCGTGTTTAATGTTGTAAAAGTTTGCGTTGTGCAGATCCAAATACTGGTTATTTCCTGGTACACAGAAATATAAAGAAATAGTCTAGTGACTTTAATCTAGTGGTATACTAATAAAAATATTAATAAGTAGGCCTACCATGAGCTCTGTCTGGCTCTGTCTCGGGTTCTGGTTTTGAGTCTGTGTGAGTGTTGACTAAATAAATCCTACGTCAAAACGTCACACACACAGTATAATGCACTGGTGAGCACTCACACAGACTCAAAACCAGAGCCAGAGACAGAGCCAGACAGAGGTCATGGTAGGCCTAAAGGTCTAGGTTTGGTAATATTTAATAAACGAGGTTTTGGTTATAATATGTCTCGCA
Source organism: Thera britannica (assembly GCA_939531255.2). Lineage (NCBI taxonomy): Eukaryota > Metazoa > Arthropoda > Insecta > Lepidoptera > Geometridae > Thera > Thera britannica. The sequence goes on along the minus strand of OW618042.2, from coordinate 7,418,918 downwards.
GTTGGGGGTGGCCTCGTGGCATAGGCCTCCTCTTAAACCTTCCACTGGGCTCTATCGTGTGCCACTCTTCTCCATAGTATAGTATCTACTATCCTCCTTCTGATGTGCGTAACCCACTAAGCAGTGTTTTGGATTGTCTGCAATATTTATTTATTATTTAGATATACCTACGTTAGATAGTAGGTAATGTGTTGTAAAAACGATGTTGCAATATTATTTGTGATAGACAGAGGCAAAACCGTTCAAATCCTTCTGCCAACGTTTATTTTGAGGGTCGTTTCTGTCAGGGCGACTAATAGACGGCATAAGCTTGGCAATAATTTATGTTGCTTCTTAATTTCTTGCGTTAGATGCTTAGCATCAGTTTCTGACGTGATCGCTTCAATGGCGAGTATCCCTCGGCATCACTCTGCGTGCCCTACGATGCACTGCCTTGCGTTCATCAACTTGAGGCTTACAGAATGTTCAGCCTCATGTGCTAGTAATATCTCTTCAGATCTCAACTACCCACTCAAGAGTTTTTAAGCTTATGACATTAACTTTCATTATTAATTTAAAAGCCAAATTACCTATATTTAAATCATGTGTTTCGCTTGTGATTGTGGAATCTTTTGTTAGCTAAATATCGTATTTGCCAACGTTGTTATGGTTATTTTGGCATTAAAATCCCACACACATTTGTGTTTCCACTATTTTGTTCATAGGTTCCCTGAAAGTACAGTGGGTAGCAAAAGGCAGACAAGAGAAAACACGGCTAAGCCAATAAACCGTTTGTGATGAATTTTGCTACAAAAATAGCTTGCATTCTAGAGACGAACATTGGTAGCATTTTATCGACAACAGATTAGTAGTTTTTACATTAACCTATTCAGCGCCTTTTGTTTGCCGAGTTTTTTTGATGATTTTTGTTTAAGACGTTTTATGAAAATGAAAAGAGTAGTTAAAGTCTTATTAATTTTCTAATAGCTTGCATAGAGTCTATGGAATATTCTTAAAATGCTCGCCCGCTCGTGTACTGTGATATGTTAGCAGGACTAGATCTCTCGAACAGTAGCAGCATTTTTATTTTATTTTTATTCAAAGAGCTTTGTCGCTAAGTGACATAATAAAATAATAAAACGAGCTTTTGTTTACACTAAAATATCAAGAAATAATGATCTTCTAGCTCTAGCTATTAGTTTGTTTGTTCTAAACCCACTTTGAGACAATTACTCAACCTAGAAACTGTATACAAAATTTAACTTTTTATTGGAAAGCTTAGTCAACTAATATCCAAAAAGTGTTCATTTTACTTTTGCCCGTGAACGTACAATATTGTAACTATTAGGACTATCTGGTATGGCATGGGGCCAGTTGATCTAAAACGATTTGTGCAATAACACACTATCTTTAATACCTCCTATCAGTTTGTGCACCGCTTATAGTTGTGCTATTTGCTTATAATATACAACCGTCGATGGTCAACTCGTCGATATAAAATCTCAGAAGTAATTTATCAAAAATTGCAAGGTATCTTGTGTTAGGTTATATAATGTGTCAACAAGGTTGCAAATAAACGGTTTGATTTAATTGGTTCAGTTGGCTGTGATTGAACCACGAAGCTCTAAGCTCTCGCATAAGCTGGGTGACATTATTTTGATAAAATCTATAAGTAGCACTAATAAAAACTTAATAATAAATTATTATGATATATCGTATAGCCTGTCTAGAATATTTAAAATACCTTTTGGTCCAAACAACAAAACATAACTGACAACTGGAGGGAAATAAGAAAAGTTTGTATTGAGATTTACAAGGAAACTTTACGAGTTATATTTTGTGTTCTTTAATGTTTTGTGACGGCCTAGATGACTTATTATAATAAGAAATATGTTAGTTAGTTGGTTTGTTTGAAATAATTTACCTTTTATTTTATTCCTAACATGGAATTGTTTGAAATTTTTTTTGACCGTGTTCGTAATAGATACATGACAAGAGATACACAAGAAAATAAAAATATGAATAATTTGAGAAGAAATATTATATTCCTTATCACGTAGGTTAAACCAGGTGCAAAAAATGTAAAAAAAAACACTGCAGATACTTTTCACGTAGAAAAAATATCGAATGAGTATTATCACGGTTTTATCATTTATTTTTTAATTGATGTTTGGTACTTCATAGCTTGATCTGGCTTAAAAACTACGAGAGTTGGAAAATAACCAACAAAAGGGATTTACGCGCATCAATTTTAGCCGGCGGCGCATCAAATAGTATTTGTTTACTATTTCACAAAATACATTTTGATTTATTTTGCGAAATAATAAACAAATACCAACCCAATGAGCCAAAAGCCAAACGAAAATTGGATCACAAAAATATAGTTGGGACATGAAAGCACTCGGCACTATGCATACGTTTTTTTTAATATGATATAAAAACTCTATGTAACGAGATTGTAGATAGGTGGTTATAGAAACCAGTATTCTTACAGGTTCATGAAGCTATTTTCGAACAGAATTTGCCTTTCAAGCGAGATTTTCCGCAAGGCATGACATTATTTCATACGAGTTACTAGCCGCGCCACCAACAAACCACTCTAGCTTCTTGCATGCAACTTCAGAATGCACGTGGCATGCCGCATATTAAAGCAATCATCTCCTTTTTTTTTGCCAGGTTATGACGGTGCTGCGACGTTCTCTGTACAGTGCCACTAACTTACCTTTTCTAGTTATTTCTTCTATTACTTAGCACGTACAAATAAAGAAAAAAACAATTATTTTCATTAACGTATATTATGGGTTCACATATTTATTACACAGGTAATAAGGTTTTTCTTCTTCTCTGACAGTTATTTCATTTTATCTTTTGTGATTCTATTATGTAATGTTGGCGCTGTTCTCGCCAGAAAAGGTAATAGGCATTAATAAGTAGGAGACTAGATACTCGAAAACTTGCAGGTTAGCTCTGCCAGAGTAAAATTATATTAGATCGTAAAAAAATATAGACTTCAGCATCCGCATGTAAAACTTTATTTATTTTAATATATGGAACACGAGTAAAAAACACGCTGCAAGACAGTGCAAACGTAAAAAACATAACGATGAAAATAACTTAAATTTAGTATAAAATTTTCACAGGGACAACGTGGAAAACGTTTCATGCGACCTAAGATTATGAATTATTTGGTTCTAGAAACATTCGTTTTTTTATACAAATAAAAAAATATAAAAAAATATTGTGGACAATTCACACAACACTACCCAGCCCCAAACGAAGCAGAGCTTGTAATATGGGAACCGGATAGCTGATATAATACATGAATACATTTTTTTTTTGTAAATACATACTTAGAATACAATATAACACCCAGACAGAGAACAAACATTTATGTTAACCACACAAATATTTATTCTCGGTGGGGATCGAACCCACGACCTACGGCGCAGAAGGCAGAGCTACTACCAACTGAGCTAGAGGCCAGTCAAATAGTCTGACAGGCAGGCTTTTATCTGTTAAATACTATGTAGCACATACAAATGTAATTTGAAATTATTATAAAAAAATAACAATGTAACATGAGTAAAGTAACAGTGACAGCGATTAAACATATTATAGGTACCCTAGGCTGCATTGACACTTTCTATAACATTCTTTTTTTGATGGTACAGCCAAACGTTTATTTCTCGTGATTTTTTTTGTCTTTATGTGATTAAAACTAAAAACAGCAATGCGGCATTCCGTGTCGTGTGCAAGAGCCGAAGGGTGTTTCCTTGCAAGCATCTCGGCCGTATTTTATCAGGCTATCGTGAAAGCAAAAACTGGAATCTTGTGCTTGTCCAACGCATTATGAAATACTGCTTTTGTTGAACTTCTTTCATATTGCAGGCTAGAGCTTTGTACCGACCAACGCTTTATGTGCGTCTATTTTTATTTTTGTACCTTGTATTTACCGAGTCGCAATTAGATTTTTTTTATTTTGCCATTTACGGAATTAAACAATTTGTTGAATAAAACACTTAATTTTTTTGACAAACCTAAAAAAAGAGATAGATTTTTTTATCGGACGGATATAAATGTTGATGGAAAAATTTGCCCTTACTGTAGTACTATACAGGGTGGAATTTTGTAATGCCACCTGGAGGGAAAGTACTCTTAATACTGCAGATAGAAAATTTTACTCAAAGGAAACATTCCTTTATTTTTGAATAGAAAGCAATTTCTAAAATTAAAAATTAATTTTTTTTTTTTTTTTGAAAGGAAGATTTTTTTTTTTTAAGAAATGAATTTGTCAAGAGAATAAATTTGTGTATCCAAAAGAATGGAGCCCATTTCGAGCAACTAATTAGTTAGTTAACCATTTTTTGTAAATAATTAAATTAATTTAAGATTTCCTGGTTTTCCTTTCATTTAATTTATCATGTTTGTTAGAGAGATTTCATCCTTATAATTGACCCTAACGATCGATGTAATAAAAGTACAGGGTATAATTTTTACAGATTTTAGCCGGTTCGATTCCCGGGTGTGGGAGAAGAGAATTTTCGAAAATCTTTGAATGCAGTTTGCTTTCTATTCAAAAATAAAGGAATGTTTCCTTTGAGTAAAATTTTCTATCTGCAGTATTAAGAGTACTTTCCCTCCAGGTGGCATTACAAAATTCCACCCTGTATATATTGTACCTACCTTACTTACTATCTATGTAAGTCTGCATTTTGTTCTAGTTAATTTATGTTTAACAGTGAATTTCGCAAAGTCACGCCTGAATCAATTAATTACCTTATATTTTAAGCCTATTCCATCTGAAATCCTGTCCCAGGCACTATAGCGCCTCGCAAGTAGGGCTTGTGTAATCACCAGTTGCTCCTGACGCTATATAAATCATCTACAATAATGCAACGGCCTGTTTCTTTTTTTTACCTTATAAACCTCCTTGGTATGTGTACGAACCATAGACTTCAAACTCCTTGCATGGATTTCTTGCCGATTGGCGAATCAAAACTGCTTCTATTTTCAAACGTTGGCTACGTCACCTAAAACGATATGGAATGAAATATGGCCAAGACGAATCGATCATTATTAAAATGCATTTGTCTATCTCGAGGCGTCGATAACAAATCATCCAGCACATTAGGCAGCACTCCAAGAGCCAGGTCGTTAACCCCGTTCAGAGATCATGATCACAGCTGGCTAGCATCATGTAGAACAATTTTTTTACTTACAACGTTTAAGGAAGCGTTTGAACGAAATTGCTTGGCTTATTCTACGTACATTTAGCTTTTTCGTGCTTCGATGCTTCGTCTTCTTGGTCTTTTGCCCTCTATCGTGCCCGATACGAGCCTTTCGAGATTGTTAAAGAGGTAGATCGCCTGCGATTGCGAGTGTATCACTGTCAATTAAATAACGCACTTTCGAAGTTCGCAGCAGTGTTTGTTGCAAACCCTGTGTTGAAATTAATTGCCATCGCAGATCGCAGTTGATGGCCTAAAATTCGCCAAAAGGTCGCTGGCGATGACGATCAGTGAAACGCTGACAAATTTGACAGCGATATTTGACAGCGTTTCATTGATCGCCAGCGACCTAAGTGTGCGCAAGGTTTTATCGTGATGTGATGTCTAATGAGTGATGTGATGAAGCAACTTTGAATTAGACTTATTTGGGACGTGTATATTCCATTAGTTCTAGCGGGATCAAAGAGAGATCTTATTCTCTTGCTGTTTTAAAAGCGATTGGTTTATAAACAAACCACCATAATTAGGTTTTGAAATGTTGATTTCCATTGCACTAACCTAACTACTTGCGTCGATATCGCGGTCTAATTGATATCCATTCTTACATGACCTACGTAGTCGTTGAAACTTTTATTAATGGGAGCTCAAGTTTTCACAATTTAATATGTTTATCGAATCTCATATAAGGTACGCCGGGAAAAAGAAAATTGCCTACGTTCATAATATTTTTGCAACTTTTTTTCTTTATGATTTCATATTAACCTTTCGACTTATTTTAATCCATATTTGTATTAGTTATGTTCCATAACGTATGTCTGGTGAAATACTTACACAAACATGCAATGTAAATTTGCCTATTTTGTTGTTGCTCACATCTTCGCTCGCTTTGCTCGCTCAATCAAAAATAGCCTGTTGGTAGTTATTTAAAATTATTAATGAAGTGTTCCTGCCAACTTCGTAGAGTAAATACAATGTTGAAATATTACTAACTATTAATACTTGAACACAAAGTTGTTTATACTGCTATTATTTTACAATGTCAAATAAATCTTACTAAATAGACCTTGCTTAGTAAAACAGGGATTATATTAATTTATATTCGGATGACAAATTGTTCGTACTTACGCTTACAGAAACCATGTTGAAGCAGTATTTTCTAATTTGAAATAAAAAACAAATAATAATACGCCTGTGACTGTAATCTTCAGGCATGGTAGACATTCCGGTAGGATCCTCCCTACCACCTCTTATGTCTTACGGTTGGATTTTTTAGGTTATTCATTATAGTTTTTACATTTAAAAGAAATGGCTGAACCGATTTGGCTGAAAATTGGTAGCTTAGAACGAGGAGACGGACATAGGATACTTTTTATCCCGAAAGTAAAACCGAAAACAAATATTTGTGTCGTGAACTCAGATGTTTGTTCTCTGTTTGGGTGCTACCACAATATTTATTTATATGTATTTGTTAACCAAGTACAAAACCAACCGAGTTAAGAATAACACGAAATAACCGCACAATTAACCACAAAGGAAATGGACAGACAAGAGGCTAAAATTATCCGAAGATCCAAACAGTAGGTCTACCACAAGCTCTGTCTGGCTCTGTCTCTGGCTCTGGTTTTGAGTCTGGATGAGTGCTCACCTGTGTATTATACTGTGTGTGTGACGATTCGACGTAGGATTTATCTTATCAACACACACATACACAGACTCAAAACCAGAGCCAGAAACAGAGCTAGACAAAGCTTGTGGTAGGCCTACAGTAAGCGAGATCATCCAGATCTTTTGACAAAAAAATTAGAAAACTTCTGCTCTAATGATTTTAATAGGGGATTAGGAAAATTAGGCTGTGAAAATGGCTTATAATAATTACGTAAAGCCAGCAAAGCTCAAGAATATCTTTTAATACCGTATTATGTTTATAATTTAAAGATTTATAAACAAAAGTTGGTTGAGAATGATGCAATCTTTTCTGGGTTAAGCTTTTTTTCGACGTAGGAGACGGTTTTGTGTGAACTTAAAGTTTTGTTTATGTTTATTTATTTAATCTTAGGCTCACTGTTACAATATTGTTTATCTTAAGCTATTCGGTTCGAAAAAAAAATAATAAAAAACTACATAATATTACGAATTGGTTCTTATTTTATGATTCATCATCATCATCATCATCAATCTATAACCATCATCGTCCACTGCTGGACGTAGGTCTCTCCCAAGACGCACCACTGAGCCCGGTCTTCGGCTCTTCTCCTCCAATACTTGCCAGCTACATTTCGCAGATCGTCGCTCCACCTTGCCGTACTACGCTTACCTAAATGCGGTCTCCATTCTAGTATTCGTTTGCTCCAACGATTGTCTGTTCTACGGCAACCATGACCAGCCCACTGCCATTTCAGGTTTACAGTGATTTTATCATTGCTGCTTATTAAAGACAATGTTTAAGAATATTGCTAGCGTTTTATACAATGTCGCCGGTCCATTGGATAGAGGGGCCTTCGATGTTTCATTTGTATCCCCTAATTATAATATTCGTGCAAAATTACTTAAGCTACGTTTGTTTTCATTTCAGAATGGCGACTAAAACTGAGTCTGCACATACTGAAGTAAAAGTGAGTACTTAGCGTCCGGCTGTTGCTATGGCATATCATGAAGATACTTAATGAGCTTTGCTCAAAATTATTTTGCTCAAAAGCACACAATCAATCAATAAGACATTAATTTCCAAAGGGTGTAGGTACTTATTATTAATTTTACATCTTAACATTTAAAAATCTTACATACTATCACTCCTTTGTGTGTTGTGTGTAGCCTTTGTTTTGATCAGGTTCATGCACAAATCTATTCTACGGCTTTCTGTGTCTAGAGAGTTGAGCATGTATTGGAGGTCTTCGTGTTTAGTTGCTAAAATAACAATATTGTCCGCGAACCTTAGGCGAGTTAGTTGTTCTCCGTTTACGTTAATTCCATGTTCAGACCAATCTAGTTTCTGAACATGGTTTCCAATATTAGACGTGAAAAGTTTTGGAGACAAGTAGACAACAGTCAAATATGAAACTCTGTAAGCTTTTTGTGAAATGCCATATCAAAGCCGATACCATTTTTATTGATTTATGCTAATAATAATCTTAACTTTCAACCATTTGATTTAGGAATCATAAAAATGACTAATCAAGTAAATACAGTCGCGGTATGAAAATGTTCGTCACCTTAGAGTCGGTTTTCGCTTGCACCAGTGCCTTGATCATGAACACATTTTGACATCATTTGTGACGTTAACTTATCGGTGTATTCTGTCTATTCAGTTTAAAAAAAGGTAGTATGTGATCGCGATACGTTGAACAAATCAAGTTGAAAATGGACGAACATTTTCATTCCGCCACTATACATAACGTTCATACTTTGTATATTATGTATTGATATGTAATAATTAAACTGATTGAAAATAACAGATGTTAAAACCATAGTAAGTAACTCACAATAACATAGAAATACTCGTAGTTCCACATACTGGCGATTGAAATAAATAATGTCAATTAATAATAATCACGAGTAAGTAAGTACAGAAATAAAACAACCTTAATCTGGCATTGCAATTGGCAATCTGGCATAACCTTGGTGAAATGTTAGGTCTACCCAGTGAACAAAAATAAACCAGAAGAATTCCTTCAAGAAAAATAGACGCGAATAATTTGTGGTACGCATCCAATGTGTCTTGCAAAAATACAATAGAAAATCTAAGCCCGCTACTATGAGGCTGACAACCGTCAAATAACTTATCACTCGGATATTTCATATTTTTAAAGATATAAAAATACTGAATGTATACTCGCCCGCAAAAATCAAGGGTCACCCCCTTCACATAATTCCAAATAATTTCGAAACCATACAAGCTAGCTTTTTAAATTAAAAAGTATCTGAAAGAAAATTTAATTATGCACAAAATGAATTACAATTTGATTCAAAATAACTAGTCGGCGAGTGTAGTTATGAAAAATTACCGTCAAATAAGTATCTGAGAATTAAATTAGGTATTCTCAGAACTTTATTTGATTAGGTATTTGATTAAATTAGGTATTATTAAAAGGTTCAAATAAATAATTTTGATCAAACAAGTTTTACTAAATTATGAAATTGTATCAACATCGTTCCAGTCGTGGGACGATGTGTTGAGAGAAAACAACGTTATATAATTATAAGTTTAAAAAACTTGAGAAACCGACTTCATTGCCAAACGGCTAAACCGATTTTAATGAAATTTGTTTGGGACAGTCTGGACGTAAAAATAACCTTCCAAATAAAAAAACAATTTTCTAAATCGGTTCATAAATGACGGAAGCATGCAGTTACAAACATTAAAAAAAATATTTAAAAAAAATGGCAACACCGATTTTAATAAAATTAAAATGGGACCAATCTGGAAGCAGTACCTTTCAGATAAAAAAATAATTTTTCAAATCGGCTCACAAATGACGAAGTTATGCGGTAACAAACATTAAAAAAAAAAATAAAAAAAAAAAAAAAAAAAACATACAACCGAATTGAGAACCTCCTCCTTTTTGATTGGAAGTCGGTTAAAAATGCAAATAAAGTATCCAAATAGTTCGTTTTTGGCACAAATAAAGTTGTATAAATATGCTCATCATAAAATACTCTGTAAAGTTTGACGTCTCAACATTTTAGTTGCTAGAGTCTAGCTAGACACTCTAAAAGTAGCACCACGAGGTTTTCATCTGCCCTATTCATTAAATCTGGAATCGTCAATGGCAAAAAACGTGCCAGACCCTGCCTACGCTCCAAATATTTATATCACGCGATATTCAAAAATATTTATTGTAAAATATCACAGAATATTATGAGTATATTATATAGCTTTGTTTACTAGCGTGGTGGTTCATTTCTATTTTTTTTCGGGATAAAAGTAGCATGTTCTGTGTATAGGTTCTTATTAATTATTCTAGTTTTCATCCAAATCGGTCCATTGGTAATTTCAAATTTATGATATTCGCATTTAGGATATGATGTGAACTGGCGCCAGACATGCATCGTCCAGTGTGACGTCACAGTGACGTCACAAATATCACCCGTCCCAACAAATGTTCGCAATGCCGACCGTTTTGGTGTGTAGCCAACATTAATAGCCATGATATTTGGAAAAGCTCTAAATCTCGGATAAAGCTGCATTTAAATAAACATTTCGATACGAATAAGCTACGTCTGAAGACAAGTTGAAATGTGATTTTGAGGGTAAGAAAGAATGGAGTGGGCATCACACAGTATGAGGATAGTAATATCTTCAGTATTATTGCTTTAAAATAATATGGGCTATAAAAGCAACCAAACCAACCAACAGGTAGGACATCTTAGGTAGTATCAAAAATATTACAAAGGTGTAGAATACTAGTAAAACCCCAATATAAAGTAAAGAAGAATTAAAGATTAGTAAGACATACAACCAAAAAAAGAGCATGAAATATATGTAAAATGCAATAAGTATAATATACAGTAAAAGTATAAATTTCACATCTTGAAAAACGGACAATAAAATCCCTGAATATTTTTCCTGTACATTCCTAAAACGTTCCTAAGGCCAAATGTGCCAAATTAGAAAGATTTCAGGAATATATTGGTTGTATTGGTGCATCCACTCTTGTTATTTGGCAACCACGTGCGCATTCCACTAGCAATTATAGGTGCTTCATAAGTATACTCGCACTCTCAAACATACGCTGTAGTATGACTGGTCGAATGGAAGTCACTCCCAAGGAAACATCTACAAGCAACAGAAATATTTGGGTGGTTGTCTGTTGTTCAGCTACATCTTATCGGCTAAGGATGTGATAGCATTTGGCACAGAAGTTAGAAGCTGAATATCATTATGAGAATTTAGTAGATCAGTTTTATCTTGCCAAGTGAATAAAGCTGCGCGTGGAAGTAAACAATAACCGCGAAACTGTCGGAAGTGTTCGGTGTTTTGACGATTTGTACAAAACGAATCGCGGACGAGGTGCTGGTTATTGGGGTCGGTACCGAAATACATGTCGGGTGTCCGCGGCGGCAGTAGGCGGCAGGCGGCGCACGCGCCGACCGCGCTTCTCCACCCAGATGCGACCCACCGGCTCGCTTAACCCGCGCTATATTTAACCGCTGCGACCAGATTCAAATCTGCATGTTCCCACACAAAAACAAGTGAACCCCGAGTGATGCAAAACCGATCCAAGTGCTCCACTCCAGTGTCAGATACAAAGTGCTCGCTGGATAAACAAACACGCTCCATCCGCGCAGGAAGTAAATATAATATTTCGCGGCGAACGGACCTCGTGAGTATCTCCTATCTATTTTCTACCGGTGTTGTCAAATTGCCAAAACTTCTTGACGCGTTTAAACGAAATATGCTTCATATTTTCATAAATTTTATGGGGTTGATGGTTTTGATAACGTAGCGTTTATTTCAGCGATATGAATCCGCCGTCGGCGCTGCAAGGCGCTATGGGCCGGGATCGGAAGCCATTCACGTACACGCCAGGCGGGCTCGATCTCTCAGAGATCAAGTCGGAGCGGATGGCCCAGAGATTGATGAGGAATGCGATGAACGAGGGTGTTCCGCAACAGCCCGTGCAGCTTATACAGTCACCGCCGGCTTCTACCATAGCAGTTCCTAACTATAATTGCTTACCGGTCCAAGTCTTCCCAGCATTCAACTTGCCAGCGAATCCCAAATCGCTGTTGAGAACGAGGAGTAATCCCGTATCTCGCGAGCCTCTCGCGCAAAGATCGGGGCCGCAATTTGTAAACAATAAGGCGCCGGTACAATATGACACGTTCAATAAAAATACGCTTCCATCCACGCAGATTAACAATAGCAGACCCACGTCTATGTTTGAGTATGGAGCAACGGGAACTACTCCGCTTATAAATTATGATAATGATGCTTACAATACAATTTATCCAAAACAGGAGAGTTATAATGCACCCTTGCCAGAAATAAGTTATGATGCGCAATACTTCAAAGTACCAAAGATAAATAATTACATAGAAAATGTAGCACAACCGGTAGCGATAAATAATGATGTGACAAAGAACGTGAGAGATGAAAATATTCTATTATCTAAAGCAAAAGAAGCCACTTTTGAGCCAAAGAAGGAAGTTGAAAATGATAATATTCCGTCAAAAAATAGTGAATTTTATGCAGTGCCTTCTTTTGTAAACAAAGAAACTGTTATTGACATCAAACCTGAAATAATCAGTCCAGTACCAGAAGTTCTAGTAATCCCAGAAACGCAAATTCAAGAAGATGTGGGATACAATGATGAACAGGTTCAATTAAAACTATTGTACACTTACTATATTTATGTCTATTTATCCGTTTCTTTTATATGTTACGCGTATATATTATACAATATCAAAGACTTATAAAGAAATCATACTACTTAATTATTTATTGTGAGTCTACCTCAATATTAAATCTACTAACCAAAGTATTTTAAAATATCATTCATACTGTAAAATATTAATTTTCACTAATTGCATGAATAAATTAAAAACCAACAGTTATTCAAGTTTTGTTTAACATTTCCAAATCGAAGTGTTTTTGACATTTTCTTATTCTTTATTTCCAGAAAGAAGTAAGAACTGTTACAAAAGAAGTAAAAAAAGAAACAAAAACTGAGGAACAAAATGGGGACCAAAATGGTGACACAGAAGCGGCAATGACTGTGAAGCTGCCGACAAAAAAATCTGCAGCTAAATCGGAAACAAAAGTTGAAATATCGAAAAAGACTTTACCAGATGGTTCAATAGAAGAAGTAAAAAAGACAATCACAAAGACCACCATTGATGGTAAAACTGAAATTAAAACTAAAACGGAAACCACAATTATACCCAAAGATGACGAAGAAGAAGAAGAAGTTGAAGATGAGGAAGATGAAACTGCCGAAGGTGTAGTTACAGAAGTCGATGACCAAGAGGAAGAAAAACCAGTCAATACTGTTATTAAAACCGCAGAAGAATCTTCCACACAGATACGCGAAAATGGTCAAGATAATATTATTAAGACTGAAGAGAGATCTGAAACAACTAGCACATCAACCAAAAAAGTAGTAATTGTGCAAGACGCAAAAAATGATGAACCGGAAGATGAGGAAGTAATGCAAGAAGAAGAAGAGGAAGAAGAAGTAGAGGAATCTGAGCCTGTAACAGTTGTTCTTAAGAAACCATCAGAACCATTACCTTCTCAACAAGTTGAAGAAGAAGAAAAAATTAAAGTTGATGAACACAAAGAAACAGACGTTGAAAAAACGGCAGAAGAAACGAAAGAAGCTGAAAAAGTTGAAGAAGAGAAACTTGAAACCGATGAAGAAGAAGAAGAAGCAACTCCAATAAAAGCAGTTGAAACCGCAGCAAAAGAGGAAGAAGAAATTGTAGAAGAAGAAGAAGAATATGAAGAGGCTGAAGAAAAAGAAGTTGAAGTTCAAGTTATTAAAGAACCTGAAGCCTTAAAAGAAGAACAAAAAGGAGACGAAGAATCAAAATGCCTAGATGAAAAAATTGAACCAGAAAAAGAAAAAGCTATTGAAAAACCTGTTGAAGAAACTAAAGCGCCCGTTGAGGTAAAAGAAATCCTTATTGAAGATCCTAAAGTTTCGGTAGAAAAACCAGCACCAATTGAAGTACAAATACCAATTCAAAAAGAAAGTGATGATAAACAGGAAGTTATAGTGGAAAAGCAAGAAGAAATAAAACATGAAGTTGCTGAAGAAACAAAATCAGAAAAACTTACATCAACGGAATCTAAAGTACCTTTGAGAGAACCTTCTGTACCCTTGGAAAAAGTAGAAGATGTAGAAATAAAACCCATTGGTGCCGGAAATTTTGTCACAAAAACTCGAACAGAAACTACTGAAATCATTACTGGTACAGGTGACAAACCAACTGGTCTACTTACTGAGTATAACAGAACAGAAAACATCGTTACTGTTAACCGTACGACTAAAACTTTAGACTATGAAACTGTACCACAAACGGTCCCAACTCTAACTTACTTTACGCCACATATCGAAAAGTTTCCACCTTCTCCACAGCAAACTAACAGACCTTATCAGCCAGTATATCCATCAGAACCCACTTCAGAAAGAAGACACAGCCTACTTCTCGAGAGGCTAAGCATGGAACGCCAAATACCAACCAACGAAATCTACCAAAATACCCAACAGTACAACCAAACTAATGAGCAACAAAATCAATGGTCAGAAGAACCACGAGTTGAAATCCTCAACATTGAAAATGTTAAGCCTAGTTCAATAACTAACCAACAGTGGTATCAGCAAACAGACAAGAAGGACGTAATTTATAACAATGTAGCCGCTGTAGCACCACCGGTTGCGCCTTCTTGGACCCAGCCAAAGCCACAACAACAGCCAGCGTACCAACCTCCGCCACAACCTACTTATCAACCACCACAGCCGGCATACCAGCCCCAGCCACAACCTGCCTACCTAGCTCAACAGCAACCGAAACCTGTTTATCAGCCACCTCAACCACAACCCGTTTACCAATCACAACCGCAGTACCACCCTCAACCCATCACGCAGTCTCAGACACAACCACAATATCAATCTTCCTACACAGAAAACTTACAGCAGAACACTTCCAGCCAGCAAAGCACCTACACGAATCAAAACTACTCCACATACACTCCTAAGCCTACCAACTGGGATACACCTCGTATTAACGAACCAAGTCAGTACAGTACAGATACTTACCAAAACACACAGCAACGCACCGCATCATACGTACCACCTCCGTGGGAGCAAGACTCTACCTACGTAGTAGACAACTCCCAGAACTACTACCAACCACCACCATCGAACACGTTAACTGCAGACATAAATCAAGACTGGAAACCAACTCAACCAGCTCCTAAATTCACAAAAACTACACCTACAGCTTACATACCTCCTAAACCTAACCAGTCATTCGTTAAGCATGTCACCATTGCCGAACCGCCCAAGCAGCCAGGTCGTAAGACGTATTACAGCGAGTATGAACGGCGGTACATTTCTGTTCCTGAATCCACTTACATCCCTGGCGAAACAAAATTACCACCTCAACAAAGCCAACCGCAGCCCGATCCCTCGCCCGCTTACTACTACGACAACAATGAGCCTGCTGAGACTGTTGAGCACCAATGGCGAAAGGAGCTGAGAGAGTTTACCGAAAAAGCTCAGACACAACCCGAGAACGTAAAACCTCCTTGGGAGTCTTCCATTGAAAGCAAGACCCAGACGCAGTACGCAAAGACTCAGGAAACGACTTACGTAGCCACACCAACCTGGAGTCAAACTTTGCGGCCGCAGTCATGGCGTGAGCGCAGTTTTGAGTCCGAATTTGTGTCTAACGAATGGCCGAAGACGAATACTCTAGGAAGAGGTCGGCCCTTAAGTTCGTACGGAAAAGAGTCGTCGGCGATCCCGGAAAGGACGCGTGGCGTATCAGTAGATAGATACAACCCGAACAACTACCAGGCTCCAGTACCAGAACCACACCCGCCGGTGCAAACGTTCACGCACAACCCGCCGGCGCCACACGCAACTGGATTCCACAACCCGAACGTGCCTGCTTACCACGCCAGCCGTGCTTCAGCTGAACCAAGGTAATCGAAGATTTCCATTTTATGGCTTTCTCTTCTCTAAAAAGTTTGCAAAGACATTGTCTATCCCAATCTTTACTAAAGAAAATTTCGTTTCGGGGCAGTGGTCCAACTGCTCTGTCCAACTAGTTGGACTACGGGCCTTTACTAGGGGCCGTGGTCCAACTATCTTTGCAGTTGGACCACGGCACCATAGTAGAGTTCCCAGGTCCAATTAAAAGAATTTCAAATAATACAACTGCAATTGTAACCACAGCACATTTTTAATTAAATAATTAGTTTTACGTTAGTGTTTTTTTAATGCAATTTTCTGCAATAGAATAAAATAAATTTGATAATAAGTACTGGCTGTTAACAAATTGCATTAAAAAAATATGAATTTAAATAAAAATTAAAAAAAAATAATTAAATACGTTATAAAACTAATTATTTAATTAAAAATGTGCTGTGGTTACAATTGCAGTTGTATTATTTGAAATTCTTTTAATTGGACCTGGGAACTCTACTATGGTGCCGTGGTCCAACTGCAAAGATAGTTGGACCACGGCCCCTAGTAAAGGCCCGTAGTCCAACTAGTTGGACAGAGCAGTTGGACCACTGCCCCGAAACGGAAAATTTAATCTTTGACAGAGGTTGTTTTTTTTTCATTTTCATTCGGCGCTAATGACATATTATTTCAGTACTATTCGTGGAAAACAGCACCACGAATAACTTGTTCCAGAACATTTTAGACATTATAAATTCAATGTTTCAGAGAGCAACCGGTCTACCAGCAGCCGCGGGCTAGGGTCGACTCCAGAGCTAGCCCGTTCCAGTCCAGGTCATTCAAATACCTTCAGTGGATAACCGGCACCGAAGATTGAGTAGGTTAATAATAAGCTAGAACCATAGTTAAAGACATTGTATAAAATTTCAAACAAAAATGTTTCCCGCTAAACTTGACAGTTTTTTATTTAGCAAGATATATTTACGAGAAATGTTTGATGACAATTATAATTATTTTATGCAATGTTTTTAAACATGTATGTCCGTTTTTAGTGATACAGAATTCTGTTCGCTGAGAAATCCCAAAATTCTATTCAAACGAATTGGTGGAGATTTTTTAAAAAATGTGAATGTAATTCGAATGCTACGATCTGATCGATTGGTTAATAAGTTTGTTAGGTACTTAGTTTAAGCTAACTTATTTTAATATTTTATGTACAGTTGTCGGTCCTTATAATACGTATTAAATGTTTTATGAATTATTTATTTAATTATGGACTCATTTAGTTAAAATAACAGTAGAAAACAAGGATGAATAATAAAATATCGTTACATTAAATTCTGATGCTCTGACAAACGAGCAACTTTTTGTAGAAAATAGTTTCGTGCGGACATGCTTATTGCGTAGCATATTTGAACAAAGTAATAATCACATCTTAATTATCAACTTTGTTTTGTATCGTGTAATGTTTGTTGAAAGATGCATTTTTGAAAAGAGACTGACTACAAATTGTTTGCCGTTTGTCGTAGCAAATTACTTTGTGCGAGATTTTCAATTTTTTCAATTTTATCGTCAATAGGTTTTATTGTTTTAATACTCATGTGGTATGTGATAATTTTTAGCTAAATAAAACCTTAACCTAGTCAAGGATAACATTTTGTATAACATATAGAATCTAATGCATTTCTGCCTTGATATACTAATTTAAGAAAACTATGCAGTCTTATTTCAAATTAAATTAATTTTATAAAATATTACATTAAATAATGTTTTAATAAAAATAATTTATAGCATGTGTACGTATGTAACTTTGCATCCTTTTATACAAAGGAATGATCTAATGTTCATTAGTTTGTACACAATAATTTTAATATTTAAATCGCCGGTTTGCATAACAAAGTTCCTTTTAATTGTTGTATAATTTAATTTATAAATATTGCATGATACATTGAGGAGTACTGTAACATAATTTTATAATAATGTTATTTTTATTTATGTTTTGTGGGGTCGTTGTTGGGTTTATACTATTTAAATAAAATAAAAAAGATTACATAAAAATATTACTTTATTTTGTTTACACAAAGAAACTTACAATTAAACAAATATTTACAATATGTACAAAATACACAAGAAACAGTTGAGCTATCTGCAGATCGTTACAAACGATCCAAATCAGTGCCAGACGGAAGCGTCCCCAAGACGCTGGCGGCATTGCCACGCTGAATAGCAATGCTTATACGCTGCGCCAGATACCCACCAGCTCTTGGGTCACGCGTCGCTTCGATCAGTCACCTAGACAAAATTTTGAAGACTTTATTTAAGACTTTATTTTGTTGTTTCCTAGGTTTATATTGGTCGAGAAAATAAACTAGATTTTCCTCGTAATGTTTTGTGAGTCTACAGTTGTACACATTACCGTCTAGTCGTAGGTATTATTAGACTCAGCTAATCCAAAGTAACTACCGCGCAGTAAGAGCTGGTATAATTTTAAATCCTAGTTGAAATACACAGTCACGTACGAAAGTAAATAAAGATATACGTCCACTATCACCCCTTCTCCCTCTTTCTACCACCCCCCCCCCCTTAACAAATGCTGTGCACCCGTAAATTTTTTCTCCTAACAGCCATAGTACAAGAAAAAGCTCTCTTCCTGTACATGAAAGTACTTTAATCTAACACCACGTCCTAGGTTTCACAGTTATTAAGGACTCCGTATACTAAATTATTATAATTATGTACTGAAATATTATCATCTAAATTAAATTTTTCTTAAAAAAAAATCATTTCATATGCTAACAAGATAATGTAATGTCAATTTGATTAACGCAGGGCAGTGCATAGGAGGGCATGATTCTGACGTGCGTGACCTACGAGGTACAATGTAACATCAGGATACAGTTGCATTTTTTAAATAAGTATTTTGAGAAACAATAATAATTCGCCTGGGGAAATACACTTTGCGGCAGAAACGACTAATTATAGTATTTGCCAAAAATAGTATTTCGTTGTAATTTTAGTATCACTAGTGATGGTCGCATCCATAATAATAAATATATAATATTGACTAATACTTATCGTAATAAGTAATAGTCAATATTGGTGGATATTGCACGCAACACCATCTAGCCCCAAACGAACCAAAACAAGTACTTAGGGCCAACTAAGTATACATAAAGCTGAATAATACTTATGTATATTAATTGACTAGCCTTAATCTCAGTTGGTAGTAGCTCTGCTTT
The DNA here is from genome assembly GCA_939531255.2 of Thera britannica. NCBI lineage: Eukaryota > Metazoa > Arthropoda > Insecta > Lepidoptera > Geometridae > Thera > Thera britannica. Next base: position 7,399,838 of record OW618042.2, on the reverse strand, counting down.
CTGCACCGTAGGTCGTGGGTTTGATCCCCATGCGTGGTGAACGCAGAGGTTTTCTGCCTGGGTGTTAGACAGAAAACAAACATCTGTGTTCACCACACAAATATTTGTTCTCGGTGGGGATCGAGCTCACGTCACGGCTCAGAAGGCAGAGCTACTACCAACTGAGCTGGCAAAATGCAGCAAAGCTTCGGTGAGTACAGTCCTTAAGCAGTAAATGCACTGGTTTATGTTCATATGGAGATTTAGTTGTACCTACCTACAGTACCTACCTACTTCTGCTTTTCATTGCATTTCAAGACTGAATGCTGACTGAAGTACCTGAGAAATAAAATTTCCATCTCTTTATCTCTTTTTAAAAGGCATCGTGCATTAGCATCCCCTTTGGTGTTGCAGGCGTCTATGAGCAACGGTGATTGCTTTCTATCAGGTGGCCTGTATGCTTGTCTGCCAGATTTTTAAAAGAGGAACTACTATTTTGTTTTAAATTAGTAAAAAGTAAAAGCTTGTTTATTCAGGGACAAATTAGTAGATACATAATACCGTATTATAACAAGTAAACAACATACTAAGTAGGTACTACTAATACTAAGTTAATACAAATATTTGAATCTTCGATCAAAATGTTATTACTCACATCCTTTAAACCGAAACAGAGCAATGCTGCTTCACGGCAGAAAACTGCATGGTAGTACTTTCCCGGACGAGACCTTCACAAAGAGCTCTACTACTCTAGACTTTTGCGATATTTGACAGTAGTTAGCCTACTGTCACATATATTGCAGTTTATTTGTGGCCGTACATGCAATAGAATCCTGAAAATCTCACTAAAGACGTACTCAAGTGTAACAAGCAATATGTATACAGTCATAATTGGATAAATACCGTGACGGATGCCTTGGCGGCTCGCCAGTTGTGTGATCTTACTTTTTGATAGCAAAGCCCAGAGGTAGTTCAACAACTAATGGCCAGATCTAGCTTCTAATTTAACCCTATTCGCTTTAAATCGTCTTTTACTATGAGCTGCAGGTTGTGAGTTCGATTCCCGTTAGGGATATAAATAAATAAATAAAAATAAACAAGTATTTTTTTTTCCATAGCTGACAGACGATATTTTAGTCAATCAACAGCAACACTGCCTAGCCCCAAATTAAGCAGAGCTTGTACTATGGGAACCAAATAACTGATAAAAGACTTTTTATTTTATATAATTTTTATGTGGTAGGTACACTTCTATAACTTAATGTTTTTTCAGATTCAACACTTTGGATTGTGATCTTGGGTATTTCGTCAATTTTTATTTAACACAAAGTTGTTCAGCTACTTCTGACGACTTTCGATGCTTACTTGTTTAAAATGTTCAACTGTTTATTGTACTTTTAGCACGATTCTGGGTGCAGCGACAATGTTACCGCCTGATTTATGACCAAGCGCGATCTCTTGTTTGCACGGAACTTATTTCAGAATGGTTTTAGGAAACGCGTTTCAACTACTACCAGTAATTCTATAGCTGTGACTGTTACTACATATCTATAGGCATAGAATACAGTGGTAGGGATATTTATCAGAACGAGAGTGAGGAAAGACAAAGCCAAAGTCAAAGTCAATAATTTTTTATTCAGTACGATGCAAGGATCACTTTGAAACGTCTTAAAGCTAGGTGAGTCTAGGTGCCAGTTCCACGCGACCAAGACACAGACAGACAGCTCAACTGATCCAAATTAGTGCCAGACGGAAGCGTCTCCAAGACGCTGGTGGTATTGCTACGCTGAATAGCAATGCTAATGCGCTGCGCCAGATACTCACCAGCCCTTGGGTCACGCGTCGCTTCGATCAGCCCAGACAACATTTTGAACCCGCAAGGCCTCGGGTCCCCATAGACTTTAGACTTTAGAAAGGTACTTATTTTGAATTAGTTTTCATGTTGGTAACATTCCGCAATACATTGTCCTGGCCAAAGAGCATCACATTACCCCAATCGCGTGCACTTTACAGCGAAACATGTGTTATTTGATGCCACATTCCTGCAGCCACGTGTACAGACTGACCAAAATACTTAAAATATGCTTAATTCTATGCATATTTTTGTAAATCAAAAAAATCCTTAGCTACCTTCTAGCCTAAGGTCTTATTGTAAAAAGTGAGTGCATTATAATGTGACAAATGTATGGCTTTTTGCTAGTCCCTGATTACCTTTAAACATCCTAAAGGATGTTGAGCATCCAAAAACTTCAAGGGATCTACTATGGGTTACAACCATAGGCCTATTTCTTTTTCTTAGCCTGGGCTTGAATTTTATATATAAAATCAGTTCTTCCCCTGAACTATATGTATATTTGACAGAACGTAAATAACGTCTGATTTCCGATGAGAGTTCATTTACCATTGCTACTAAAATACGCAGTAAAAACGGTTGCACTGTTCTCATAAGTTGACCAAGGACAGGAAAGTCAAAGAATTTACAGAAAGTTTCAGCCGCTTCAAGTGCTCTTGAAGCTAAACAAATTATGGATTTATGTATTCTGGTGCAACTTCGCTTCACAATATCTGTACACATTTGGCACGACCCGGCTTACACCACGAGTGCTGTGACAGTTTTGATATTGCTACCCTTTGTGGGATATGCTCTTTTGGGTTTCACTTAGTTGCGGTGCAGAGTGACGTATTCAAAAATTCGTGCGGAAGAATTTTAGAGTGAACTAGAAACGAAAGTGTAAAAAGTCAGCTATGAGTAAGTTTACAGATCAAACATTATGGACTGTACTACAAATAAATAAATCTTACTAAATTGGTCAACAACAAAAAAAACATATTAATATTATGGACAATCCATACAACACTATATAGCCCCAGTTTAAGCAGAGCTTTTAATTTGGGAACCATAACCTGATATTATACTTGCATACATTTTTTTGTAAATACATGCTTAGAATTCAATATAAAACCCAGACATAGGACAAACATCTGTGTTCATCATACAAAATATTTGTTCTCGGTGGGGAACGAGCCCACGGCCTACGGCGCAGAAGGCAGGGCTACTACCAACTAAGTTGAGAGGCAAGTCCGTCAGAAAAATGGAAATCATTCAGATTAAATCTTCATCTAGTCTTCATCTGAATCGCTTTAATATAACACCAGTACTCTTCAGGCTGATGATGATTAGGAAACCATTGTAACGGATGGATGACCTCCGAAAACTGATAACAAAACCATGTTTTTATATTCACGTATACTAAGATGTATTTCCTAAAAAAAATAACAAAAGAATGGTTAGAAAATTGAGAACCTCCTTCCCTTTTCAGTTATGAACACAGGTCACGTGTAAATAAAGGCAAAATAAACTGGAGTGTTGTGGCTGTAACTCGATCAGGCAGAGCTTTACAGCGCGCTGGCGGCCCATGGGAGTTCCTGCGCAATTCTCGTTAGGCGATTACATGTCTAATGTTTGCGATGAAAAAACGTGCCACTGTAGTGCTACACGATGAAAAGAAGCCGAGTAAACGTAAAGGATGAATATAAAAAAATATCTATGTTTCCAAGGAGTTATCTGGTTCTTATTTTTCAAGCATACTTACGGGTTTGGAATGGCATGTCTAGTGTCTTTCTTGTAAGGAAAACGCAACAGAAGGCGGCAGCTTAAGCGATGGGAAGATGAGCTCCCTAAGAAGTGGCGAAGATCATGTCAGGACCGCACGAAATGCACCAAACCCTGGAGGAGGCCTGTCCAAAGACAACCCGACCTATGTACCGCCACGCCGGTGTCATATTAGAACTAACTTTTGCAAAGTAATATTTATTACGTAAGATTAGGATTAGTTATGGTTAAATTAAGCAATAACTGTTTTTTTAAAGTCGGTGAAATAGAGGCCCATTTTATTTATTATTTGATATTTGTGTCGACAATATCAATGTCGACACTAAACACAAATATCAAATAATAAATTAAATGGGCCTCTATTTCACCGACTACCTAAACTACAGTCAGCTCACTCTGCGTATATTATGTACCCATCTTCTGCTTAAGGGCCCCTTCTTTCGAAGATTTAGGTATTTAACTCACCCAGTCGACTTGCATCCGCGTTACGCGGGAGCCGACTTGATATGAACTCCGGTGACCCTTTGACGGCGGGCGAGAACGCCACAGTATAACATAATGCAGTAGGCAAAGTAAGTTTAATATTATTGACTATATTCTTTTAGTATAGGTATTGAAATGAAAGTTTATTAGACTTAAATAGGTATTAACTGTTAATATATACTCTAAAAGTCTAAACTATTTGAATTAGTGAGGTGATAATGATATGATGATTATAGGAGAGTTTGTGGTACCTACCTAAAAATACAAACAACAAATGAAAACAAACATAATTGTTATGTACAATATTTATTCTCATTTATTATACTTACAGGTTGATTTAATATGATGTACAGAATGCTTATTTTGATTAAAATTCATTATAATTTGTTGTTGTGACGTGCTTTTTCCTGTAATTGACTAAACAAGTAGTTGATGTCAATGATGCGTCTCCCTGAAGCTGGTTGAAACTCGTGTTCTTGATTTTCAGACTCTACGAGAAAAGGGTCATCTTGACTAGATTTTCTGCAACAATAAGTGATTTTTGATATTTGGTAAAAATTTTTAAAATTCTTAATATGGAAAATAGCAATGGTTTTAAGCTATAAATTATATTTTATTTCCATAAACTAACAAAATTATAAAATGATGAAGAATTATTTATTTAATATAAAAAAATATGACATTCAAAGTTTGTGCTGGGGGGGTAGAGGGAGGGGAGTACAGGGGGGAGTGTGGGGGGAGGTGCGGGGGGAGTGTGGAAGGGAATACAGGGGGAGTGTGGAGGGGAGGTGCGGGGGGAGTGTGGAGGGGAGTACAGGAGGAGTGTGGAGGGGAGGTGCGGGGGGAGTGTTGAGGGGAGTTAGGGGGGAGGGAGTAAGGGGGGAGTGTGGAAGGGAGGTGCGGGGGGAGTGTAGAGGGGAGTACAGAGGGAGTGTGGAGGGGAGGTGCGGGAAGAGTGTGGAGGGGAGTACAGGGAGTGTGGAGGGGAGGTGCGGGGGGAGTGTGGAGGGGAGTACAGGGGGAGTGTGGAGGGTAGCACAGGGGGGAGTGTGGAGGGGAGGTGCGGGGGGAGTGTGGAGGGGAGTACTGGGGGAGTGTGGAGGGGAGGTGTGGGGGGAGGGAGTACAGGGGGGAGTGTGGAGGGAAGTATAGGGGGGAGTGTGGAAGGGAGGTGCGAGGGGGGATGTGGGGGGGGTGTGGAGGGGAGTGTGGAGAAGAGTGCGGGAGGAGCTTAGTGGGGAGTGCAAATTAAAAATGCTACCCATAGACACTATACCACGCGGACGAAGTCGCGGGCACAGCTAATAGTTAATATTTCATATTTCTTTCCGTACTTATACTGCTTTAATTATACTGTGGCAAGGAGTTGGTACCTACATACTAAGTATATTCTCAGCTATTTATGGAACAAAGTAGGTAAGTAACGTAAGGAGTAAAGTAGGTAATATTTAAATAGAACAATATAGGTTCCTACATAATAAATAAACACGTACGTGCAAGTAATGTACTTACTTAACATTTCTTTGTAATGCATTCGTCCTGTTGCGTTTGTTAGCCATGGTGACGACTTAGCGAGATCAATTTTAGTTTATTTTCGTAAAACCACTGCACGTCACAAGTCGCGCGTCGGGCGGGAAGAGCACTGGCACAGGTCCGTCGTCGGTAAGCGCTACCGCGCGACTGACTTAGCCCACGGCGTCGCGCCGCTCGTGTGTTTGTAGGTAAATAATTCATTATAAATAGGAAAATAACATTACAACATCCAACTCAGCGATTTGTACTAGAAAAGTGATTTATCTAAAGATTGGTGTAAAAATAAAGTAAATATTTTGTTTATTTTAGGCACAGTATTGAATTTGTTTTTTAAAAATAGGCAACTTTGGTATTTTTTTCTATCGAACGAAATTCATCTGATTGTGTAACTGTAAGCGAATTGCACTCTGTAAGATCCTCAACTAAAACATATATTTTTTTCAGAATTTTACGTTAATTTTTGACTGATTCATATTGATTCTACAACAGCATTTGCGGCATAAGCAGCTCTTAACGCCATCTAGGCATCAACAGTTGAACTACTTTGCTTCCAAATCTGTGAGTATTGATGATTTGAATTAAGTATTGGTCTGTACTCCAAAACTCCTTCCTGCGCTGGATTTTTAACCTTCTTGTTCAAAAATCGTTTTCATATAGGGGGAGGGAATAAGGTATGTATTGGAACTGATAAATACGTACACCTAGCCGTGACTTACAGACTGATCCTATGACGAAATCTGCTCTGCCAAACCGAAACTGTAGAGCCTAGTGGTCTGAAACTTGCTAAATCACTCGTACAAAATCACAGCGCACAGAAATTACTAAGAAATGATTTCCAAAAATTTACACCTTTAGAAGCTGCCACCTATAATCTGTGTTGTACTATGCTAGCAGGCAGACAATTTGCCAAAGGCGCCCCCCGTGGTATTCGTTATCCGTCTCCAAGGGCGGCCTGTTATCTTTGACGAGCGCACAAATACCCGAAATTGTTCTAATTTATACGCTAGGCGTGAATTCACCTTCGCAAGCCTTTTATAGATTGAGATGTGATTTTAAAAACCATAATAAAAAGTAAGCAGGCCTTTGCAAATACATGATCTACAATAGATATTTTAGTTTTATATAGCGTCAGAGGTAACTGGTGATTACACAAGTCCTAATCGCGGGAAGCTAGTGCCTGGGACAGGATTTTAGTTGGAATAGGCTTAGTCCATTGAAATGTTACATAAGCTTTACATTTTAGAGCACGCAATTTTATTTTTGGGACATGTATGGGAGGGGGGGGTGTTATAGAAGCTTAACTACTAGTTTGTGGGGTTGCCGCCCTTGTCCTCCAGCCGCCATCTTCGAAAAAGGGGTGCAAACACCTTTTTCGCGCCTTGCGAGCTTGAAACTCTTGCTCGTAAAAATCTTGTGTTCTTCATTTGTTTTGTTCATGAGTTTCAACGCACTTCAAGCATCAAGCTTCAGATCTAAACAGTTGCCGTAGTAATGTGCCGTAGTAGTGTGCGATGGAACTTCACAATTTTGTTCCCCCATCCCCATTCTATCATCGGACCACTACACCCACGGAAATGCGACATCCATACCTGGTTGATGTTCCAACTGTCCGCACCAAGCGCTTTGCTTCAACTTTTATGTTGCGGACAGGCAAGGAGGGGAATTCCTTGCCGGCGTCTGGTTTTCAACGTAACTTGGACGTTTTCAAGTCAAGAGTGAAAAGGTATCTTCTAGGTAAGCGTGCTACACCGTCGACCGCATCATCAATTAACAACAGGTGAGATTGTGGTCAAGCGCAAGCCTATATAATATTGTAAAAAAAAGTAAAATGCCGTTTAAGGCACGTCTTTGGTCAACGTTCTTTTGAGTTGATTTATAATTCTATTTTTGCACTCCACTTGGCATTTCTACACACGCAACTAATATGCTTCAGCAATCCCATTAGTTATCGTAGTACACTTCAATGCAAGCCTGTGCACGCTTGCATTCATAAAGTACTTTCGGTATTCACAAAAGCGGTTTTCTTGACAGACGACCGCTGGGAAATCTCGACTGAATTCAATTAGTTGGGTCAGGATTCGACTCTATATGCCCGTCTTGTACTGCTAAGGCGGAAGAATCGTGGGTACGATCCCCGACACGACAATATTAGCGTTATATCAAAAGGTTTGGTTTGGTTTTGGGTCTGATACCATGACGAGGGTCTAGAGTGAAAGTCAAAAACTGTATGACTTGGATAGGTCTAACAAATCTGTAGATTCAAAAAAAGAAACGCTAGCAGCATTTCGGACAAACTATTGGTGAGATGTCTGATCTATAGCCAAACCTATGCATAATCTATGTCCTCGTAGTGAGACTTATATTTTTTTGATACTACATAACTTGAACTGTATCCTACTTACATAATTAATATTAAGATTGCTAACTTTTTATTTTTATTTTTGTTATTATTTTTGTTATACATTACTTTTCTATATTCATACTACCTCATTTAAGTACATATTTACCTTCTAAGCATTTGGAACCTTGAAACTTAATAGGTGTTGCGGAGGATGGCGTTGATGTTCGCGACACAGTTTTTAACTCCTGCGAATTTCATCATTCTTCAATCTGTTTCTGTACCATTTGTAAAAAAGATCCAAATAAAGTATTTTTTAAACGTAAGGCCTGCACACACATCTAGGCGATGGCGATCAGTAAAACGCTGTCAAAACCAATATCATATTTGACAGCGATTCACTGATCACCATTGCAGATCATTGCAGATATTTTAGGTAGCAACAAATTTTTGGTGAAATAAATTTATGATTTATGAGATCGCTTAGATGTGCTTAAAGCTTTAGAGGTTATACGGTTTAAATATTCCTAAGTGTGGTTTAATGCGTGCACAAGCAGTTGATCCTACGTTGGGTACAGGCGAGGAAGTAATGACTAACGATTTGTATTGTATGCTTGTGGCTTTTGGCGTCGAAGTGTGTTGAAGTGACGCGACGTGTTTCAAGCTCATAACGTATGAGGAAACAGTTCCCATTATTCGTAACTCTGGGTACCAACCGAAACGTGTTCAGGCCTGTCAGTTTGCAAGCTTCTGTAGGCCTACCATGAGCTCTGTCTGGCTCTGTGTCTGGTTCTGGTTTTGAGTCTGTGTGAGTGTTGACTTAATAAATCCTACGTCAAAACGTCACACACACAGTATAATGCACTGGTGAGCACTCACACAGACTCAAAACCAGAACCAGAGACAGAGCCAGACAGAGCTCATGGTAGGCCTACTGTGCGTTTGCTATTTATTTTATACCAGGTAATTTTGAATTTGGAAGACATCTTGCAGTATTGTGTATATGACATGTGTGCGTGTGTAAGCCTGCATCGATTTGGAAAAGATGGCGGTTGAGCTTAGTGACTGGACTCAGTCACTAAATCAAAATTGTTCAAATATATATTTATTTATTTACATACAAATGAGTATACAGAGTAGGTGCCAGTTCCAAGCAACCATGCAAGCCTAGAATATTCATCCTGAAAGCCTTATTTACAGCGTAATCGCTTTAAATTGCAGGAAAACTCACGATGTCCCACAATAGGTATGTCCTGAGGGATCCCAGTATTTATGGGAATCAAATGATCAGGGCTTGTCCTTTTCTTACAGCTGGGGCGGGAACGATAAGAACGGGTTTTATTCGACAAAATGTTTTGTGGTTTTTATTTTTTTTCTATCGCGGAATTTATTTTGTGAAGGAATGATTCATATAACCTTTTTCGTATCAAAATAACGTCGAATGAATGAGACTTACGAAACTCCTTGCAGGGGTTTCCAATCTCTTTGGTGTTCATATTAAAAAAACTTACAAAGTAAAAGTATGTTTATTTGGTGAATTTACATTGTAGAAAAGATGTTAAAAATTGTTGTTGAATCAACGTAATTCTACCTACAAGTATATGGCATGCAAAAATAAAATTATAAACGGTTTAAATTAAATTATATAAGATTAAAATTAACATACAAATAGTTATGAGAAAGTAAAAAATTCAAAAGAATAAATTATTATACTGCTGTGGTTTTATTTTGCGTGAAAATGTGTTTATTATCAACAACTTACATAATGTTTTTACTGATGGCCTACCACAAGCTTTGTCTGGCTCTGTCTCTTCAAGTCTGTGTGAGTGCTCACCAGTGAACTATACTGTGTGTGTGACATTTCGACGTAGGATTTATTTACTCAGCACTCACACAGACTCAAATCAGAGCCAGAGGGAGAGCCAGACAGAGCTTGTGGTAGGCCCACTGATTTTATAGTGTTTACTACACTTATGAAAATCACAAAGACTTCACAAGACACAAAGAAACTTACGTATATGTATAGTGGCGGAATGAAAAAGTTCGTCGATTTTCAACTTGATTTGTTCAACGTATCACGATCACATACTACCTTTTGACACTGAATAGACAGAATACACCGATAAGTTAACGTCACAAATTATGTCAAAATGTGTTCATGATCAAGGCACTGGTGCAAGCGAAAACCGACTCTAAGGTGACGAACATTTTCATACCGCGCCTGTACACATATATTATAAACATTATACCTACTATAAAAAAGAAACTAAAGTTTATGAAGAAAGTAGGTACTTGAACAGAAACTGCTGAGATATTTAGAAAGTGGGTGGTAGTCGTAACCAAAATCCTTCCGCTAAAACTTTTTAAATCTAAAAAGTTCCTAGCTTCTGTAGGTTTATGCACTTTTTAGTACGGATTTTATTTTTTTTGATAGTTTAGCTCAGTTGTAAAACTTTTAGAGCTATATAAATAATATTATAAGAAAAACCATGCGATTGATAGTAACTATCAATCGCATGGTTTTTCTTATAATATTATTGACAGTATTGAAACTTGTTCGTGGCCAACTTGATGTTGAGAGGTCACTTTTATCTACAAAGTTTTTATTTTCAGGTGTACTTAATTTGAAAGCCTTGTAGCAAGACTTAAGCTATAGTCATAATCATCAGCCTGACGAAGTCCACTGCTGGACATAGGCCTCCCCTACACATTTCCACGAAGAACGATTCTGAGCCCTTTCCATTCCACCGACTTTCCTTGATCTTAACAATGTCGTCGGTCCATCTGGTGGGTGGTCGGTGGTAAGCTATAGTAGCTTAGTTCTTTCGAACCAGTGTGCTGAAAGGAATTTAAATGCGTCTCAAAAAGGCTACATTTTTTTAAAGCTTTTCTACAAAAAAGAGCACTTAACGACCGACAATGTAAGAGTTTTCTTGTGTAAAATTGAATGAAAATGATTAAAAAAAGGGTTAGAAGAAATGAATTAGGAACACGCTGTGTCCGAGAGTATATACATGAATGTGAGTACTGTTGAGGGAAAAACACTTACGGCGAAGTATTGTAAATCAGTTTTCACTATGTTTTCATCGCTTCGAATTTTAGACAGTTATTTACATTAGTTCTCAAATGATGGCATAAAAAATCATTTTTAACTGTGGTTACAATCCAACAAACAAACGAAAGTTGAAATACGTCTTGTTTTTTCTATAGTACTTAAATTCTTAAATAAAGTATAAAATAAATATATTTCTGGCCTTTGTTTTATATAAATAATTCAGGAACAAAATGGCTTCACGACTTTTTTCCCCAGGCACTGTAAATATTTAGAATGTGTAAGTAAACGCCCACGCCAGCGGCCTAGGTGTGCGCAGGCCTTAAAGGGTAAAACGGAACCCTATTACTTAAACTCCGCTGTCAGTCTATCTGCCTGTCCGTCTGTCACCGGGCATCTTATGAACCGTAATAGTTAGACAGTTGAAATTTTCACAGATGATGTATTTGGGTGAATCAACTATTTTACCCACACTAAGGTCAGGCCAGAAATATTTTTTTGAAAAAAATAAACATGTATATTCTTTAATTCTATTTTGATTAGGGTATTAGAAATATTATCTACTTTAATAACCTAGAAGGGCAGCGACCTTTATTCATATTTTAGTCATTTTTTCTAAGAAACTACAGCACATACCCTCAAAATCTGTCACCTGAGTTACCTGCACTTAACCTTACATAAATGGTGAATGAAACATGAAAGCATTACTCATGTTCATTTATTTTCTCTTGCACGCATAATCAAATACTTTGGCGAAATCAGTCTTTATATAATTCTAAAATTTAAGTACAAAATTAACTGACATTGGTCTTTTGCGTTACCTTTATACAAAAAATAATAGCTAATACTTAATAAAATTAAATACAAAAGTAATACAAATGGAAATGATTTTTTTATAGAAGCTCACCAATTTTAAAAATATAGTACTGGTAATTTAAAAATATAATGGAAAGAAATTAGCGTATTATGATCAAAAATGTAATGTTTTTATTAGGGACAATAAGTAACTCCAGAGACAAATTTGGGTAACGCTTAAGACATTCTATAGAAATATTGGACTACACATTATTAAATAAACACCTAATCACAATTTGTGATAAAAAATCAAAAAATAAACAACAAATCAACAATAACAATCATTTCGGATATTCGTATGTCACTTTTCGAAGATATCGGGGTTTCAAATTTGTATTGCCCATTTGCCAAAAAGGCCGTTCTAAAAAGGTAGATTCTAGGTACCTGGATAAGTATAAGGTAAGTAGGTTATGAAAATTAGTTAATTTTACTTTATACGGTACAAGCTAATCTCACTAAGAACGTGAATGTCTTAGGAGTTACCAATAATGTCTATGGAGTTACCGCCAATGTAACTCAGTATACAAGGAACTCAGCAGACATTTGGTGTATTTTCATGAATATTCCACATTATAATTTGATTATAGTACTAGGCGTAAACTTTAATTGAAAACATATGTTAGGTACTACAAAAATATCTAATTATATTAAATAAATAATAAACTTACATCGAGAAATCGCGGTTACTCAGCAGACGACACAAAAAGGCACGCACTCCCTTCGAACGTTCTCCGCGGACTGGCGGCTCGACGACGTCATCAAAAGACACCGCCGAGCCTCACCAACGAAAGCAAACACAAATGAAGCTACCTACGGCAAACAGTGCCATCTATGTGTTTCCGGGTGAAATTTATGAGTGTAACTCAGCATACGAAGGTAAAATCATTCTAGTTAGGGACACAACTTAGCGATTTTTTTTTGGAAAAGAGAATTGGGCTATTTCAATTTTTTTATGCACACGATAAACTATAACATACTGACTTGTTGTATAATAAGAATCAACCGAAAGTAAGAAGTATAAGTTAATTTAAAATAAATAAATTAAAGTTCACATAGTGAATGCGGTCTTCGGACAGGAAAATTTTGTATGGAGTGAATATTTCGTATGCTGAGTTACCATAAAATTTCATGGAAATTAAAGATATTAGAGAACGTAATCAAGTTTCCTTTGGTGCCTAATAATCGTAGATGCTATTGTCATATTCATTAAGTGTGTAACTATACCCACTTTACGTATTTAATAAGAAATGGTCGAGGACAGCCAAGTGTGGGTAAAATAGTTGATTCACCCATTTCTGTTGCCACTATAACAACAACTAGGTACATTTAAAAAAATACGATAACGGGCTCATAAGCAATGGACATAATTTCTCACAGTTGGCTGGTTTTTTATTAAATTTACTGTAAATTGTATTTGAGCTGTTTTGTGATTGTGTGAGAAATGATATAGGTATCCAAGAAAGGAGTGAGTACTGAAATGACGAATGTCAGAGGAATGGAAGAAAAAGACAAGCGATTGACATGAAATCACTGGCACGTGTGGTTCAACACCTGTATGCCTCAAGTTGATGGACGCAGGGCAGTGCATCGTAGGGCACGTTCCTGATGTACATGACCTACGCGGAAATGCACTTGTTCTATCAGCTAGTTGTATAGAAAACATTTGTGCCGACTCCACCTAGTGCGACAAAGACTAGAAGAAGAAGCTAAGTATATCTAATGTATAAAATTTCCATGTCACAATGTTAGTTACCGTACTCCTCCGAAACGGCTTTACCGATTTTTACCAAATTTTATATGCGTATTCAGTAGGTCTAAGAATCGGCTACTATCTATATATATTTTTTTCCTAGAAATAATTTATAAGGCAAAACAACGTTTGCCGGGTCAGCTAGTAACTAAATAAATATGTCTTAAGCTTGTTACATAATTTTACACGATAGTATTTCACCGTGACTGTACCCACCGTACCCACACTAATTCGCAAAAATTCCTTGCCAGACGTGGACACAAAAATAGTTAACTAAATTAAACTGCACGAGCGCGGGCGGAATCGTGACGAGTTCTAATGAAGCGTCCAGTCTTAGTGGGAATTTCACGCGAAATATGAGCGGGGAATATGAGAGCGGGGAATAAGGGTCGGCCTTTGCATAGGATAAGAGATTAGCAGCGCGTTGAAGCTTTGGTCTGGTGATCATGACGCACAACGCTGCGGCATGCGGCTTGCGGCTGCGGACACAAAATCTTATGAAAAACGTCTAGAATGGTCTCTTGTTCCGTCGCAGTATGCGTCAGCGGCGAGGGGCAAGCGCGGTGAGTGGGGAGGTGTACTCCCGCACAGCGCGGCGTCAATCTCGTTTCAACGCTGCGGTGTGCGGGTAGGTATGCGTCAAGGTTGACAATATGGATTTTTTCGAAGACAATTTAATAGAATTAATTCGCAACTATCCTTATTTATATAAAAAAAAATCTTCTTCTTCCTCCTCTTCAAGCAAAGCACAAATTACAGAAAAATTGTTCATGTTCACGTCTACCTTGGTAGCTGCGGCAAAATCAACTGACCACCTCTCAGCGAGACGTTTTCAGATAGCAGCCGACAAGATTGAGGGGAATGGAAGAAAATTACCTACATGTTATGCCGATCCCATATAAAGTGGGATAAGGGCAGGAAGAAGAAGAGAGTAAGCTTGAGCGACGAGAGATCGATGTTTATTATTCAGTTTAAATTGTTTTAATTTAGAGGTGCAGTCACAGTAACCCCTACCTAAGCGGTAGCTTTGATTGTTCGTATATTGTGATTTAAATTAGTGTCAATTTAAATATGTATTTTTTTATGTAGTAACACTCTTTGAATCGTAAGGAAACCCGCAGCTTAGTCAGCTCCACACGTATTGACTATGTCTTCCCTGTGGATTAGGCCGACTTAGCTGTCGGGATGGTATAGGTGCCTGGGACAGGTAAAAAACCTGTCCCAGGCACTAGAGCGTCCTGGAAATAGAGGCATGAGAAAAACTGTTATCCCAGACGTTATTAACAGGCCTGTTTACTTGTTTAGTGCTCTTTGAATAAAGCAGCCGACTGTATATCATTGATAAGAATAAAAAAAGAAATAAATCACATCTACGAACATAAGCCAGTATCTAACTATTCAGCTCGGCGACAACGCTCCGCTCAACGCTCACCGCTCCGCTCAACGCTACTCTTATAACATAAAGGTTGCCAGTGTTGCCAGCGGGAAAAAGTAATGAAAAACGCGACGGATAGTATTTAAGTAACGAAGTCACTTCTCACTGTGGTCACTTTATTAAAAATGTGATTTCGTTTCATTCTAAAAATATCATGGATAGCTTTAAGAACTTTATATAATGAAATATTTTCTAAATGTTGGTTTTGTGTACTTTTCTGTTTTTTGATATTGGTATGTGGTTTTGTTGTTGACTTAACCAAAATGGCTTTGTTAAAAAGACGGCCATGGTCTTGACAACAATTGAATGATAGCATCAAATAATGATCCAATACTATTTTATAATTTTCCAAAAGAGGATTTGAACCCGTGACCCCTATTGGTACGGGGCTGCATCGACCACTGCGCCATCGGCTTCTAATCACACTGGACGGGACTGGTTGGCTTACAGCACTGACACGACCGTTTACCGTGGCTTTGTGTTTGCGACATTATAAAAATCTTTGTGATCTCCTTATGTGCAGTAAACACTATAAAATCAATTAAAGATGAATCAATAGTGTCCTTCGATTTATTTTTTAAAGTTCGTTAACAACAATTCAATAGAAATCTATTCGTTAGAAATAACTAATCTTGCCTAAAAAAAGTTTTAAAAAAATAGTAGTGGAACGCATTAATACTGGCTGAAAACGTGCGTGCTTTTCACCATGAATTTCGAATTTCGAATGTAGGCTTTATTGGTTGTCACTTTGATGTGTCACTTCCTGGTGATTGGAAGCCTCGTTCGAAATTTAAAAGTGCACATAGCACAAACAGATTTTATGATTTGATTTTTTTTGGGTGTACGGTTTTTTGTATCCATACCTCCGAGAGTAAAGGTATGATCCCGATCTCGGCAGCACGTACTACTGCTGAGCTAGGAGATAAATTAGGAACCAGTAGTACTGCGGCAGCACTGATGCTTGCTGCATAATCAGAATAGATGCTTCAATAAAAAAAAGTGTTTTATAGGTTTTTTTATTTATAGTTTTAAAATCTTTAAACAGCTATGCCTATTTAAATATTGTAAACAAGTGCCATGATAACTTAACAAATAATCCAAACTCAGCGGTAAGAACATATTCCAAGCTCAAGATTTGGCCAGAGAGCCATAGAACGCAGCATACAGAGTATACGGAACACCATGCTGCGTTCACGACAAGCATTGCCGATATAGGGTCTAAGGCTGCCCTGCTGAAGTGGGATTGGGCAGAGCATGTCATCAGCACACCTTGGATCCCTGACTGGCGGCGGCAACGGGGCCGGCCGAGAAAACTTTGGCGGGACGATATGGACTCCTTTGAGAGGAGATGGTGGGAGGAGGCTCGAGAGAGAGATATGTGGAAGTCTGTGGGAAACACCTTTGCCCAGCAGTAGGACAAAATAAGTTAAATTAAAAAAAAAAAGGTACATTTTAGGTACACTCTTTTTATTATTGTCTGCAATAAAAAACTTATATCACATGACTTTACTGGTACGAGCGCTGGTGGCCTAGTGGTATCGGCCCCGCCTTCCGATCCTAAGGTCGTGGGTTCAATACCAGTCGTTTGCCAATGAGTTTTTCTGCCCAAAAATGTAATATGCCATTGCTCTCAAACGGCGAAGGAAAACATCGTGAGGAAACCGGCATATCATAGAACCTAAAAAGTTCGAAAACATGTCTTAAGTGCACGAAAGGAGCCTCTTTGAGGCACACTTAGAATCCTTTCACCACACTTGGTTCGAAAGAAACAGTGACACGATAAGAAGAAGACACATTTCGAACTTACTAGATAAGTTCGGTAATCTAGACAAGTGTCCAAACAAAAACTAGCGAAAATCATCCGCCGAATCGATTGTTGTTCAATAGGGCGGCGAGAGGTAATTCTAACTTTTAGTTGGATCACTTGCTCAAATCATTACTACTTGTGAGAAGTTTTGATTGGACGGGGCCCTGTGGACGTATTCAAGGGAAGTTATATCATTATTACGAATTTATTTATTTGACAATTAATTTCGTACATACACGATAATGTGCTAACCTGAGAATCGAAACAAAAATCCCGGGATTGCTTGATGTGAATGTCGATTGGCGTATCCATATTAAGTTTACGTATAGTGAAATCCCGGTTTTTGCACCCGATAATCGGATTATTTATCATTATTATCATACTTAAAAAAATAGTTTTCTGCTTTTTTACTTAAACCCAAGGTTGATCATAATATCAGGCTGGCAAATGGTTATTCCATCAGTAGTATTATCAATATAAAAATCAAAACTCAACCGTAAGAAGCATTCTTAATAATACTTACTAACAGACATTGTTTTTTTCTGATATATTACTTACAACAAAATAGCTGAACATAAAAAAATGCATCTTTATCATCATCATCAGCCTGAAGAAGTCCACTGTTGGACATAGGCGTCTCTTGTACATTTCCAGGAAGAATGAATCTCTCCATCTGCACTGACTTCCTGTAAATGTTGTCGGTTCATTGGGGAGTGCCAATGAAATCTGCTGTTTTTATATTCAAAAAAAGTTCAACCAATTCAGACCTCCCCGCTCTGAATACGCCCTTATACGTAATCGACTATGGTCCATTGGTTTTTACTTACCTATGGGACTTAATTGAGCCTCCGAAGTAATCGCTTTTAGTCGATTTACGCACCATTTCGCATTTATCACCATACTCTTGTTATTTAAAAAGCTTTTCTTTTCCAACAAGAATAATAATTATCGTTTATTAGCGCGGAAGTTTATTCCAAAACATTATCAGAACAAAACAAAATAATAAATAAATATTGTAGGTACCTAATCCACACAACACTATCTAGTCCCAAACTAAGCAGAGCTTGTCCAATAGATCCAGATAGCTGATATAATACTTACATATTTTGTTTTGTAAATACATACTTAGAATATAATATAACTCCCAGACAGAGAACAAACATTTGTGTTCCCCACACAAATCTTTCGTTTCCCTACTAAGAGGGCTGGTTTAACTGATTACTAATCGCCCAATTAAATATTTGACAGCTGTTTATCTCAAATCTATTAAACAAAAATTTGAATTAAACAAGCTGTTAAATATTTAATTGCTCTATTAGCAATACGTTGAACCAGCCTAAAAATCTCTAGTGAGACTGGACTTTATTAAGGCTCACACCCAAGGTGTGAGCCTATGTAAAGTAAAGGCCTTTTGCATCAACTGTAGATGATTTATATAGCATCAGGGGTAACTAGTAACCACTCATGCCCCTACTTAAGGGACGCTACAGTGCCTGGGACAGGATTTAGTCGGTCTAATCCACAGGAAAAACAAGGCCAATACTAAGCCGCGGGTTTCCTCACGATGTTTATGTTAACTTTTTGAGAGCATTAGCATTGTGTACTTAGTACATACATTTTTCGACAGAAAAACTCATTGGTACACGACTAAAAATATATTATTTTGAGGTACTTACCTTCCTAAAATAGCACTTTCTTAAACTGGTTTCAATAAAGGCAGGAAAAAGAAAAAACCAATGACAAAAGGAAAAAATAGAGGAATAACAATCAAAAAGATCCCATCTACCCGAAAAATATTGGATTCATCTATTCAGTGAGTATCTTTTGGTTGAATTAGGTATCTATTGAATTCTCGTGCCAAAGCGCAAGATTTATTTAATTTAATTTCATTCTCCCGGAACGAAAATAATTTAGAAAACGCAATATTCGACAGAATGAAAAAACTCCCCCTCCCTTAAGTTATAAATCAAAAATAAAATGTAATAAACATTACTGGCTAGAGGGTGCTAACATATCATTACCCCAATAATTCAAATAGCACTCCCAATCAAATTATTTTGTGATTTCACTATTACCATTTGTCACGTCATGTCGGGGTCACCTATGTTTATGTTTGTTGGAAATATACCAAATTGGGGTCTAAATATTGAGTTTAGATCCCTTAGGGTTTCAGGTTATTAGAGTTAATATCGATGCCGAAATGGATGTTATTTCCCTAAATTGTGCAGGTAACGATAACTATCTACTAAACTGTTAGATGTGAAACCCGTAAAAAATATCTAAGCACGCCACAAGTGCACGAAAAGAGCCTCACTGAGGTGCAATTAAAATCCTTTCACCACATTGGTTCGTTAAAACATACACGACGAGAAATAGAAGTTCTCAATAATTAGGCACCTATTGTTTTAATGTCACCGATTCCTTCCGAATGTTTTCCATTTGACGAGTCTTTGGTACAGCCAGTGCTCAAATAAGGAAAGATTTCTGGGATTTTGGAAAAATACATGTCGAAAAACACGTTTCTGAAAGTTCGAAGTTTTTCGACATGCTCTTACGTTTGAGGTTAGATCAATACAATGATTTCTTAATGATTTTCACTCTCGATTCCGGATTATGTGATGATGACTTAATGAAAGTGTCCGTAGACTTTCATCCGGGTCTTCAGTAAAAGCTTTCGATGGACCTTTTATCGAATTGTCGATAGTATGAACGGGTCGTTGATACCAAGACAATAAAAATCTTTACGATAAATAAAACTACGGCTGCGTAGGGTTAAGTATGATTAGGGTGTGTGTGTGTGAATGTGCGATGGCAGTCGCCACCTCTGTTTGACAAGTTTATAGCGCTGACAGTACAGTCGGCTGCGATAGAATGTGTACAATTCGTAAATTTCGAGTTGATGTCACAGCATTGCAAGGGACATTAACAGCTGGGCGATTGTGTAATTCTGCGGAGATTTTGAAATTTATTTATTATATCATAGAGTTACAGTAATATAAAATACACGACACTAATAGTGTTGTGTGGATTGTCCACAATATTTATTTATTTATATTATCATTGGTATGTCAATTTTTCACAATAATGTCTTATAAATATAAAATACTAACGGCCGCCCGCAGTTTCGCTCGCCGTTACCGATTCCGTTGAAAAAAAAAACCTTTTAAACCTTTTCTGGACCTCCACAAATCATTCAAGACCAAAATCAGCCAAGTCTGTCCAGCCGTTATCGAGTTATAGCGTCAGGAAGGAAAACCCATCTTATTTTTATATAGTAGAAGAAGATTAGCTGTACCCTGCCATGCTTCGCATTGTGATTTAAAAAAACAATCATTGATATCATGCTACATTTTTTCAGCTCGATCGGTGCAGAACTTTTTGAATTTTTGAAGCGTACACAAACCACCATAACTTTTTTATATTATATAGATTTTAATAGAATAGAATAGAATAGAATAGTATTTATTTCAGACATTATTCATCCATAATTTTGTTAGTAACAATGTAACTTAGAGACTAGTGTTAGTACTACTTTATGAAAATTATTTATTGCGGAGTGTGCAGCTGCATCCAGAAATGGTTCAGGAGACAGTCCCACCTTTCGGACAATACATTCACGATGCTGTTCGGGCTGCCACGGATTCGGTTTCTTAATGACGCGCAACGCTTTCGTAGTATGGCGTGAAAACCGTCGACTCTATTTAGAGCAAACATGCCCGAAGCGCTACAAAACCGTGGCAGCCCCAACAACACCCTGAACGCATTATTGTATTGGACCCATTGGTTGGACGCATTGGTGTAATAATATACACTTGTTTTTTTGCGCATATCCCCACATATATCGATAAGTCAACCAAACTACTTTATTGTTCGCGCCTAAGATCCGTGCCTATAGGCATGTACTTTATTGTTCAGTAGATGTTTTGCTATTCCGTAGCTATTTTCTCGTTTACGTATCGGGTCTTTAACCCTAAATCTAGTCGTAATTAAGTAGTAGTCAGCGTTTGTGACTGGTTCGTAAACAGTTAATGTGTTGCGTGACCATTGTATTGATGCTGTTATATTAAAGAAGAAGATCCTTTTCCATCGGTCCTTTTAGCACTGATATTCTGCTAATTAATGTGTAATGTCCAAAAAATGTGCACTATTCCAGTACTCACATAGTACAAGCTCGTTATCACGTCAAAAGTAAAAAAAAAACATGGGAAAAGCGCACAAAGAAAAATCCTTCAATAACAAATGACGGCCATTTTGACAGATGTACCTTTAACAAGATGGCCGCTATCAACTGTCAAAGCTCGGAACTCTCTATTAGAAAACCTTAGTGTTAGTTTCAGATCAAGACTATTATAATTTATCTGAGTAGGTTCACTGCTCAAATGACTGTGACAATGACTGGGTCTGACCTTGCTTATTACGCTGTTGAGTATGGGTTCGATTACCTAACCAGAATAAGCATTTTGATGAGAATCACAAACAACTGCATGTCTTCATTAGATAAAACAGTACGTCATCATTAAGTAAAAACAGCCACCATTAGTAAGTTTAAATTGCGTTTTTGTGAACACTTTAACTTGAGTAACAGGCCAGGTAGTCCACGAAACAAGACAGCCAGGCGTGACGATGACAAATGTGGATTTTCACAGAAAATGACTAAACTTGAAAATAACACAAAGCTAAAATAATTTACGAGGGATGTAGGTTATTTCACCCGCGTCCCGTAAGGCATACTGTCTACTGTAGCAATCACAAAAGCGTAAGTTGTCAGTTCGTTTAGGCTTGGTCGCGTGGAACTGGCTTTATGACGTTACCAAGTGGTTTTTGTGATTGACTTAATTAATATAGTACAGGACAGAGAAAAAAGAAGCGGACGGTGCAAGCTGAAAATAAATCAAATAATATGATATTTTATTGATAAGATCGAAAGAAGTCGGTGGATGGAAAGAGCTCAGAATCGTTCTTTCAGGAAATGTATAGGGTAATAGGCCGATGTCCAGCAGTGGACTTCTTTACGCTGATGATGGTGATATTATATTAATTAAATTTATTATTTTATTTATTTTCAGCATCAGCGTCAAAGTAAAAGTGTCATAAACCCTTTGATTTGATGACATTGATACATTTTGCCGTGATTGCCGTGTGCGCGGGTCTGCCTTATGTCAAGCACACAGCTGTCAACTGACAGCTATACAGAACACGTTCCGCTTCCTAACTAGTTCTCAATGATGAAAATTTCATACATCACATAGCATCGCATTTATATTATGCTTCATTGGACATCCGACCTAACATCTACGTCCCCGTGTCTCGTAAATTTCTATATCTGAGTTAATGTTGTTTGTACTTTATGTCAATGTTGATTACCTAGCTTTCCACTCGACGCCTTTTGGGTTAATACGTAATGGGATTTATGTCATTTGATAATTTTGTTTTGGATTAGGAGTGTTTTAGTGTGCTGATATTATTCAAAACGAACTTTTACTATGCAATAAAGGTTTTACAGTATGAAGAAAGGCTTCGGCTTATTTAATATTTTTCATACTAGGATCGTTCTTCCCTAAACAATGCGCTAAGTTCAACTTATCAGTAAATAGAAAATAGGATATTTCGTACGTTGCTATCGAGCCACAAACTATGCAAAGCTTGAACCTACTATAGGAATCAAGATAGGTGAAAGAATACATCAGCTTTTTTGTTTTATTTTTTTGATGGATTTCTTTTGTAATGTACTATTGAGGATTTTCTGTCATCTACTTAAGGATTTTAGTTTATGTTCTATTTATCGTGTCACTGATTCTTTCGAACCAAGTGTAGTGAATGGATTTTAAGTGCGCCTCAAAGAGGCTCCTTAGTTTATGTTAATATGTACATACTTTTGTGAAGAATGACTATCTTTTGAGGAGGTTTTTCGTCTACAAGAAACCCTACACCTGTGAAAGGGTTCTTGTAGACGAGGATTATGAGGATTACTACAAAATAATATATTACAGACATCTACTATTTTTGTCACTAACATTCTGAATTAAGAAAGCAAATATTTTGTTCACTAACCTCACCAAACATATTTTTACAGCTGAATTTTTCGTGTTAAGTATGTAGGTACTTAACAAAACTTGTACTTTACAAAAGCTAAAAAAGACAAGGTAGGTACCTACCTTATTACTGCTGGACATAGGCCTAGACCATAGACATATTTTATTCACTGCTGGAAATAGGCCTATTTTATTTATTAGTTCTTCGCAAAAATAGTAAAAATAATACACTACCACTCCTAAAGTTATACTGACCACTAAGAATAATAGACATTTTGTACTGTCGCAATATTTTTGTTTTCCCAATTCGCTCCCGAAAACAGTGACGATAAAGTACCTGCCTTTTATCTAGGGTTTTGCAGGTGGGAATTCCCCCTACCATTTGTATTGATGGACTAGTGGAGTCCCACGTGACTTCGATCGCGTAAAGTTATACTTAATACAAACTTTGACAAGCCTTTTTGGAAGAGGTGTGCGTTTAAAAAAAAACTGAGCTGTATGTTTTTTTTTTAGTATAGGATTCTGCTATAAAGACCTTCACCGAGCTGTTTAATAGATTAATAGTATTTTATATTCAATTAAGTATGTAAATAAATATATTACATAATGGCGTCTAAAAAATACAGTTCAGAATATGACTAATAAGCAAACGCTTGAACGCTATGTCACGACTGGCGATGTCAATATTTTTACTTATCGTTCATTAGTAATACAGTTAGTTCTCGCAATTTCCACAGGGGCGCTCATCGCTTTTTCATGCAAAATCCGGGTCGATAGCCTTTGTAGCCTTCGCTAACTAAGTAGGTAATTTGCCGTTCGATAATAAAATGATGTGTGACCGGTAAGACCCGGTATGTTGTTAAGTGGTACATTCGAAGGTGTTGCGCGCTTACCTAAAAGATACTTTATCTTGAAAATATGAATCGAGTTCGAGTTTCAAGAGTAGCGGTTAGATTGTGTCACTCTGTTTAAAGTGGAAAGCCTGCAATAGGTGCCGATGGAAATATTGAAAAACTGGAGAACAAAGCGGTTTCTATTGAAAGCAATATCCGAATTGACTTTTTTAGAGTCGACGTATAAAACTGAAGTCCAAACAGAGTCAAAGTCTTTATTTTTTCGTCGTTAACACCACTATCCCACTAATATAATAAATGTGAAAGTTTTGATGGATGGATGGATGTTTGTTACTCAAATACGCCAGAATAGCTGAACGGATCTGAATGAAACTCGGCACAGAGATAAATTATAGTCTAGAATAGCATAAAGGCTACTTTTTATCCCGATAATATGTATGGTTCCCGTGGTATGGATTTCTTTAAATTTTTCATAAAGCAAAGAATTGAAATGATTTTTTGCATAGCTAAATGGTAGCTTAGGAAAAAAAACGAGAACGTTACGTAACGGGAATGTGCGAGTGAAGCCGCGGGCAGCCGCTAGTATGTAGTATGTGCCGCTAATATGATATACGGTTCTCGAAAAGTCCATGATCCGGAAGACAGACGGACGGATTTATTATTAGCATTTTATCAAACAGAAAATGAAACATCTCATGATCATAACACACATTCAGCGAAACTCAAAGATGCCAATCCTACAACAATATACGCTGAAGAAACGTATTCCAGGTAGATAGCTTTGGTACCGTACACAGCCCCGGATTTAGGGGAGGGCAAACGGGGTGAAAGCTCCCAGGCCTCCACAAACAGAAGGCCCCCACGATAGAGACTTCGGAAAAAAATCTTTCAAATTCCGATAAGTTAACACTAGTAAACATCTTGTCCTGATTCAAAACCAGAGCCAGGGACAGAGGCAGACAGAGCTTGTGGTAGGCCTACAGCACTTTGTACATTTAGTTATAATTATGATTATAATCATGATTTTTAAATATAAACATAAATAGTTTATCTATTTTTGTTCACTCCAATTAGGTAATCAGTAAAATATCGAAATGTCAAATGGCACTAGCGATTTACTACCCATCTTTATTTTATTTATTCAGGGACAACAAACAGCTAAAACATAAAAATAATCTAAATTAGTTTAAGATTAGATTATAACTACCTACTTCACTAATAATATTGCAGCCCACTGCGTAATCATCAAGTTAAATTGATTGAATCTTCTTCTGGAGTATCTCAATGACTCAATGGCTGAGTGCTGAAGTTATTCATTTTATTTGGAAAATAATTAGGCACCAGGGGGCCTCCGCTCCTCTGTTGCCCCTAGGCCTCCAGATCTCTTAATCCGACCCTGACCGTACATAAAAGACTCCTATTCCTTTGATGATATTTTCGGCCACCTGCCTACATACCATATCTACCCCAGAAATATATGTCGTATTGTTTGCGTCATATCGAGTTTTCCATAACTGAAAATGGATAGGCAAGGTAGTGTGATAGGGGAAAGAACGCGTATATTCAATTGTTGAAAGGGTCAAATGAAGTAACTTTTTGTTTTGTTGCATTTTTTTAGAACTCGCAGAACCATAAACGCATAATGAAAAAGTATTAAAACTTTATACAAAGAAACGTACAAGTTCCTACATGTAAGTTTATTTACAAAATATACGTGAAACAGTTGAGCTATCTGCAGACCTTTACGGACGATTAAGAGATAGCTGAACTGATCCAAATCAGTGCCTCACGGCGCTTGCTGTATTGCCACGCTGAATAGCAACGCTAATGCGCTGCGCCAGATACCCTTGAGTCACGCGTCACTTCAATCAGTCACCTAGACAACATTTTGAAGACCCGATTGCCACGCTGAATAGCAACGCTAATGCGCTGCGCCAGATACCCTTGAGTCACGCGTCACTTCAATCAGTCACCTAGACAACATTTTGAAGACCCGATTGCCACGCTAAATAGCAACGCTAATGCGCTGCGTCAGATACCCTTGAGTCACGTCACGCGTCACTTCAATCAGTCACCTAGACAACATTTTGAAGACCCGATTGCCACGCTAAATAGCAACGCTAATGCGCTGCGCCAGTTACCCACCAGCCCTTGAGTCACTTCAATCAGTCAACATTTTGAAGACTCGAAATTTTTTCAACATGTATTTCATGCAATAAATACTTTGACTTGACTTGACTGGACGCGTCGCTTAGATCAGTCGACTTTCAAATACCCAATGTGTGATATTCTGATATGATCGGAAAGGCTTCTGATGGTTTTGAAAACAAACGACCATCATTTGTTTTCAACGCCAAGTAGGGCCGACTTGTCTATGACTGACTTGACTTGACGAAAAAGTATTGTGTCTTTGTAATAATATCCTCATTACTCGACACTGGCAAAATTGATCCTAAATGGACAGATGCCATTCATTAAGAAGGAGAAGAAGAACTGTAGCTTCCAATATATTTCAATACATTTGGCAAATTAATTCAATTTAATGATGTTGTAAACAAACTAGTTCATAACTTTGAAACAACTTGTGCTTTGGAAAGCAACCGAGTAAGTTTTACAAATTAAATTGCGGTTTCGATAGAGCAAGACCAACGAATCTACAGAAGTTAGCCGAAGTTGCACTCCGTATGACATGTGGCTAACTAATAACGCATAGGGCACGTCATAGAACGTGCTCTGTGTTTGTAATGCTATATAGTTATAGCCAATAGCTCAACCTCAAGCGTTTGCTTATTGCGTCACCTTGTACCATAAAAAAATTGAGATAAATCTGTATATACTAGTAGAGTACTTTGTGAAGGGCTCGTCCAGGGAAGTACTACCACCATACCTATTTCTGTTGCGAAGCACCATTGCTGTGTTTCGGCTTGAAGGGTGAAGGCCGTTGAAATTACTGACACGTGAGGCTCAACATCTGTATGCCTCAAGTTGATGGACGCAGGGCACGTTCCTGACGTGCATGACCTATGACAATTCTTTGTTATAGGCGATGACCACTTAACATCAGGTGGGCTATATGCTTGTTTCATCAGCTAGTTGTATAAAAAAAGATTTATTCCTGTATAAAGTGCCATTCATGGTCTTACGGTCATAGGCAATAAATATTGCACATCGACTTTTCTGCTTTCGTGGAGCGCTATCTCTTTCTGACGCACACTACGCTCTATGAAGACGAAATTAGATGATTTGCAATAGGTGTTTGGGCTTAAACTATTGCCAAGTGTTACCACAAGGTGCAATGATTAAATTTAACTAACGTTTGTAAAACAGAATGGCTGGTAGAATACATTTTCTTTGTTTAGGACAAGACACATCTTTGCATAAGCAAATGGGGTCTGAGTGTAGGATGCTTCCTAATATGTGAAAAGTACACTATTATAGCGTTACATTTTAGGACTGATGATGATAAAAAAATGAATCAAAATTCATTAATAAAAATTTATTAGATAAAAGTATATTTTTTCATAGGACAGACAGTATGAAAGAGAAAGCAGAACCTACAAACATTAGGGTACGTGCAGCACAATAGTTCGAAAATGAAATCTGAAGATGATGCATGAATTGCTGCCCGTAGCATCATGAATGATAGTTTTATAAAAAAAAACTCCAGAACGATCCATCTGCAATTCGAATATGGAACGTTTATCGCCAATAGCTTCTGAACGCGCAAATGACGTAACAGATGTGGACAATATCGCCTTGCTATTGCCCCCGAGATTTATACTATGTTTGTGTCGTCTGTCTGTGTTTATCGCCTTGCAGTGGCAATAAGCCGTCGATAGCCATAAGAAGTGGTTGGACTGTAAAAATAACTTGGAATTAGCTCCCAAAATCAGCTGCCGTGACACTGCCGTGAGATCAAGACAGTAATGAGTTCAAAACCTTGCAGTATCTGAATTGATTAACTGAACGGCGAAAAATGATCACTAGCACACAAGCTTTCATTAGTATTTTGAGGCAATGAAGTTCAATCAAAGTTGCCTCATAA
This sequence comes from Thera britannica, assembly GCA_939531255.2. Lineage (NCBI taxonomy): Eukaryota > Metazoa > Arthropoda > Insecta > Lepidoptera > Geometridae > Thera > Thera britannica. The sequence continues at coordinate 7,372,062 of OW618042.2, read as the reverse complement.
TTTATAAGAAAAATCAGTAGATTTTTTTCTCTGTTGGCGATTGGGTAGTAACACTTTTTTTTAAAGTTCTAATAATTCATGGCGAATGTGACAGTTGAAGTTCAAAAAACTTAAGAAACCGACTTCTTTTCCAAACTGCTGAACAGGTTTTCATAAAAATTCTATGGGTCAATCTAGAAATGAAAGTTTTACATTAAAAAAAAAAACAAATCGGTTCATAAAATACGAAGCTAAGCGAAAAAAACAAATAAATTCCAACCAAGCTGGAAAGTTTGTTCCAATTTACTTGAACAAAAAACCTTCTAACAGCCTAAATTCCATTTATTTCTCGCAATAAAACTCAGATATTCAACGTACGACCAAAAAATTTCTCGTGACTATAAAAATTTAATCACGTACGAGTTTCAAACTTTTTAATTTCACCACGTGTCGACATAAGAATTTTATTGTTCTCGGTACATTGTAATTTGCTAAAAATATGCGGAAAATTTACCCCTACTCCTCTCGGGAGAAACAGGGATGGTCGGCGACAAACCGGGATTTATTTATCGGGGACTCCTAATTATTTTTTGCTGTAAAAAAATTGGAAGAACTGACTTCAAAAAGCTTCATCATCTCTTAACAGCATCAGGTGAGATCGTAGTCAAACGCAAGCCCATAAAATAAAACAAAATGTGCGAACGAGAAGTATAGCCACAGCTGTCTTATACAAAACTAGCGGCTGCCCGCGGCTATGCTCGCCCGTTCCTTACATCCGTTCTCCGTTACAATATCTTCATAAATTGTAGCCTACGTGTTATTCTGATGTTCTCCATCCAGGCAAAAAAACCAAGGTGCGTGTGACGTACGCGGGCCCGTAGTCGCGACGACTGACCATCTTGTAATTTTTAAAATCTATGCTAACGAGCTTTCCCCGCGCCCCTTACGTACCCCGCACGCGCCCTGGGTTGCACTCATAGAATGCATTAGTACATTTATTATGTAATAGAAAACATTATATTTTTAAGTAAGTATGCACTGATGGTGTATTGATGGTTACCCTTAGCATATTACCGTCTTGTTTTTTTTAGAGACCATCACACAAGATCACTTAACTCTATTCCTTGCTCCATAAGTATCAATATGAGTTTTTTGCAGTACTTGTGACGTTATTATACAAAAAATATGTAGGTATATATCATTCAGTGGATCAGTCACGACGTTTTGAATTTTTACGATTTGCAAATATAATCCCATTTGTGCGAGAAAACTCGCCATGTGTTACATAAATTAGGTGCCTCGCGTTCTCCCGCTGATATGATGTAATAAACGTTTGATGTTATTCTAGTGCTCTCAAACGGTGAAGGAAAACATCGAGAGAAAACTAGCTAGCTAGACTAGCAGTGGCAATGGGCTGGAAAGTCAACCTCTGACTACCCCTTTATCATCTTTAGATAATCTTGAGCAAGTACTCGAGTTTCTTTTGATGGACGATTCATTATACGAATGATTGGAAATTTCAATTTAAATAGGTATTTCTCGTTTCCCTAGTTCCTATGAACCAGTGTGGTGAAAGGTTTTAAATGAGTTTCAAAGAGGCTCTTTTCGTGCTCTGGACACATGTCTCAACCATTTTAGGTTCTAATAGATATCTAAGGTTGTAGTCAAAGGTACGTCTCTCGAATAGGAAAATGCGATTTTAATGTTTTTAGCCACCGTATTTTCAACCATCCTTCTCCAACGTGTCCTATCTCTCCTTTCCGCTTTGACGGTGCTTTCGCCGCCCCTTTAGTTTTAGTCACAATTATGTAAAGCGATGACTTTAAAAATTGGTGGCTGCTATTGAACGAACGTTTTATAGCGGATAACGTGGCATATAACAACTTCTATATATTGAGTAAATAATAGCGGACTTCACACAGCGCCATGAACTGTCAAACTAAGCAAAGCCATAATGAATGTCGGCTAAATATTGCTTTCACTAAAGGTAAATACATTTAGAATACAGAGAGAAAAGACATCTGCGTTCACCACACAAAAATTTGTTCTCGGTGGGGATCGAACCCACGGCCAACGGAACAGAAAGTAGAGCTACTACCAACTGAGCTAAGAAGTCAGTCAAAAAATAAATAAATAATATATACTGAATACATATCGTCTCAGATTTAGAAATACGGCCACAAAATCTCAAGAAACGACATTCTAAATATAGGCAATATTTACTTAGGTCTTTTGTTTAAAACAGGGTTCGACAATACGTAACTGATATGGTAGTTGATGGAAGAGAGGGTTGGATAGTTGACGTAGGCTGTTGCGCAAACATTCTCTTTGCCCGCTGGCTTTTGCATGTGGTGTACAAAATCATGTGTAGGATGGTCGGAAATCGGTAGGTTTTACGACATACTTGAAATTTGAAATCCTTTCACCACACTGTTTTGAAAGAATCAGCGACGCGCTAAGAAGCGCTAAGAAGAAAAAGAAGGTATTGTGGGGATCGTAATAGCTAATGTAGTATTATTTTTTTCTCTCTGATCTGATGTTAATTCGGTAGCCATCTCCTATAAAAAAGAATTGTATCGTAGGTCACGCACGTCAGGACTGTGCCCTACGATGCCTACAGGTACAGGTAAGGCATACAGATGATTAGCCTCACATGCCAGTCATTTCCCGCGACCATAAGCTTTAAAGAACGGGCAAGAAAATAAGGCATGTACCGAATGTAACACTTGAGTATACCTCTGAAGTACGAAAGAAGCCGCTTTAAATTCACAGAACCTATAGATAAAATCTTCTGGTATTCCTAAAACGTAAAAGAAAAACCTTGTAGCAGCGGCAGAGTGCTGCGGATTTGAAAGCATCCAGGTACATTTGCACGATGATTCCATTTCTGTGGCACCAATGCCCTTGAGACTGACGCTTCTTAACCAGCGGGACAATCTCTAGGAAACTTACTTTTGGATCCATCTGGACAACACACACACTCTCGTTTTTGTTAAAGCCCTCAAATAGTCAAGGTTATTTGGAAGAAAGAATAAAAAAATAAAATATTAATCCGTGTTCGCCACACACATATTTAATTTTGTTCTCTAATATTAAATAAAAAAATATTAGTGAACTTAAACAGGTGAATATAAGGGAACGCTGTAAACTACAAAAGTATACATAAAAAAAATAAAAAAAAAAACATACATACAGCCGAACATAGAACATCCTCCTTTTTGGAAGTCGGTTAAAAACTGTGTCGCAGCTATATAAATATCATAATAATCAAACTACTTTTCGCAGTTTTCGTGGCCACACCTGACCCACAAGGAAAAGAAAGTCGGTCTATGAGCCTTGTTCGATTATACAACTACCACTAGTGCCAACAGTAGGCCTACCACAAGCTCTGTCTGGCTTTGTCTGGCTCTGTCTCAGGCTCTAGTCTTGAGTCTATGTGAGTGCTCACCAGTGTATTATACTGTGTGTTTGACGTTTCGACGTACGATTTATTAAGTCAACACTAACACAGACTCAAAACCAGAGCCAGAGACAGAGCCAAACAGAGCTTGTGGTAGAGGCCTACAGTAGTGCCAGTAGTGCCAACTAAAGAAAAATTATAACTGGGTTTTAAACAGTTTCTACATTCAAATAAACGTATTTGCTACTGTTCAATAGATTATAATCACCACACTATAAATTCGGTAGCGAACATACTGTTCATTATAGAAGTGTTTCTCCTCGGTGAAGGTCGAACCCAAAACCAAATGCGCCGAAGCTACTAACTGAGGTGTGAGGCATATCCTTGAAACTTTGGCTCAAAATAAGATAAGTTAAGACCAATCTGGAAGTATTACTATACAGATCAAAAAAATATGTTTTCTTTATTTGAATTTGGTTAATTAGATTGCTCTGTTTCAAATAGAATGCAACGCAGTGAATATATAGTTTTGGCATTGATATTCATTGGAATATTGACCGCCCGTCTAAAATAATACTAAAAGGTTTAGTTAGCACCGACAATAACCAGTTAAGTAAAAAAATATATATTCGTTTTTTAAGCTTTTTATTTTGAACCCATGTCTTTACAGAAGGTGGAGTCCCACTAGACAACAGGTGCTCTGTAAAATAAAACAAAGAATAACAAATCATGAAAACGAGTCATAAATACGGTTACAGACGACATGATAAATAGCTTGTGTCGGGTTTGTAGCGGGCAACATCGAGTGAAACCCATGTCCATGACGTCATGACCCTTGTAACTGGAGGTTAGGCTTCCACCACATGTAAGGGAGTCCAGCACCTTATGCCAAATTGTTTTTCTACGTCCACGCTAGGAGAAATTAAAAAATGTATGAAAGGGACAGATGCTTGCGATAGTATCGATAGCGATCATAAGCATCTGTTATTTACACATATAATTATTTATATACCATTATTTATTTTGTTTATTAATTTGAATGCTTTATTATTTATTTATTTTGACACACCAGCGACAGATACATATAGGGTTACCATATCTCAGGATTTGTCCTGAGATTTCAGGATTATTCGACTCTTCTCAGGATTCCGGCCGGATTTAGCAAATCTAGTGATAGCTCAGGATTTTTAATAAAAAACAGGTTACATTTTATCTCTCTTATTAAACTACTAAAAATAATCTTCTTTTGGTAACAATTGCAGTTAAAATCAATACTTATGTATTAATTTAAAACAAACTTAAAATAATCTTCTTTTGGTAACAATTGCAGTTAAAATCAATACTTATTTATCGAAGTAAAACGAACTAAAAACAATCTTCTTTTGGTAACAATTGCAGCTGCAGTTAAAATCAATCCTTATTTATACAACGATAATAATACGTTTTTGAGAGAAAATTCTCATCTGTAGAAAATCTCAGGACTTTTCCATGGAAATCAGGCCTTTTCTCCGGACTTTTGATTTTTTCATCTGGTAACCCTAGATACATAACACTAGAATAAATTAATTTGTAACAGTATGGAGTATTTGCTGCAGGAAGATGATGATGGTATTTTTTTCACTCATGCCCCTATTAACGGGTCATAAATCGCTCTGTAGTCGTTAAAGTCAGCCACAATCTGAATTAATTTTTTATTGATTTTATAGTGTTTACTACACATATGGAAATCACAAAGATTTTTATAATGTCCCAAAAGTTAAGAGCCGAGCGGGAGTGTGATAAGGATCCGATGGCGCAGTGGTCAGCGCAGCCCCGTACCAAGGGGAAGGTCTCGGGTTCAAATCCCGCTCGGCTCTTAACTTTTGGGACATCATAAAAACAATCTGAATTGTCCAAAATCATCAGCAGGTTCAGTATTTTGAGTTATTGAAGTGTTTTGCTTAAGGTTTAGCAATTATATTCTTCTTCTTATCATGTCACTGGAACCAGTGTGGTGAAAGGATTTTAAGTGCGCCTCAAAGAGGCTCCTTTCGTGCACTTAGCAATTGTACGATCGTTATTCAGTGGAAATCTTTCTTACATGTGGGGTCTTAGCCGACCCCAGGGATTGCTGCTATTATTGGTGATAGCATCTTTTACTGAACGACTCACCGGGATAAATAATATGTTTAGTTTTTATTTCTAGTTAATTTCTACATGTTTTTGTGGTAAAACTGGTTTGTCTCGATGGATCGACTGGTCGCGGAAATTCTTCTTATCGTGTCTCTAGTTCTATGGAACCAGTGTGAAAGGATTTAAGTTGTGCCTCAAAGAGGCTCCTTTTGTGCACTTGACACATGTTTTCGAACTTTTTTGGTTCTATGACATGCAGGTTTCCTCATGATGTTTTACGTCACTGTTTGAGAGTACCGGCACATTCATTATTCACGTTTTTTCGGAAGATCGTCTAGATTGGTCCCATTTAAGTTTCATTAAATTCGGCTTAGCCGTTTTGTTTTTCTGGAAAATAATACAATATAATATTACACCTAGACATAAAACAAACATCTAAATATAGTAAGATACATTTTTGTGCAAAGGACTCTTTGAAGGGAATCGATTTTGGAAAATTCGCACCTTCACTTGAACGAAACTCGGAAATTCTTTTATAACGCTACCTTCAGTATTTTAATGAGAAACAACTTAAGATATCCTCGAATACATTTGCGAATCCAATTGGGATGTGTAGCAATCAGCTTAGATAAACATGGCGAGTCAATATTTTGAAGTCTTTCAATCATCATTCGAACAGATATTGGAAGTTAAATGAGGAGTTTGAATTGAAAGGAAACTTCAAATTCATAAGACGGTTGAAGGGCGTTATTGTGAAAGTGATGTTCTTACCCCCAATATATCTGCGTTTAAATAGCGTTGTTGTTTTGGTTTGAACGGTGCGGGCGCGGCTGAAATAACAAGTACATTTTTTTTACATAATTGTCAGATGGAACAAGCAGATGACCCACCTGATGTAAAGTGGTGTGGTCTATAAAAAACAATCTTCGTAAACTGTATACAGGGCGTCCCACGGATATGAAACATGGAGGGAAAGTACCTTGAATATTGTAGATGGAACATACGAGTATTACTGAAGAAGATATTATTTGAATTTAAAAAACAATTTAATCTGCATTCATAGTTTTTTCTCATTTTAAGCATTTGATAAATAATTGATTAATTTTGTATTAAAAATGTTTAAATTCATGGTTTAACTTCCTTTTATTTCTGACACTGTGTTACTTAGCAAAAAATAACCCTTATGAAATTATTAAAATATCTATGAATGCAATTTAAATTGTTTTTTATTTTAAATAATGTCTTCTTTCAGTTAAATGTTCCATCTACAATATTCAATGTATTTCCCCTCCATGTGGTATATCAGTGGGACGCCCTGATATACCACGTAGAAAACCTATAGTTCTTTCAGCAATATTAAATATCGCCGTTGAATTTTTACACAGCACACAAAACTCGAGTGGCAATAAAAGACATCCCTGATACTATCCATTCCAGCGCTCGTGCTGACTCGCTCAACTGAATCTGCAATATTTTCTGCATTGACCGCACAGTGTTGCCAGCGCTGAATCCCACAGGGCATGCACGTCTGTCTGTCTAAGGTCGAGTGCTGAGGAAGTAAAGGATCTTTTTACAAGTATACAAGTAATTATAAAGTAGGTATACAAGTATGTATACAAATAAAAGTATACAAGTAAGTAGAAAAGTAATTATATCAGCTCTCTAGTTCCCATAGTACAAGCTCTGCTTAGTTTGGGGCTAGAGAGTGCTGCGTAGATCGTCTAAAATATTTATTTATTTTTGAAACCTGAAAGAGTTAAATTAAATAAGGATGAACAGTTTTGGGACTTTTAGGTCCGTATTCAGAAACAGTGCTTGAGTCTGAGTCGAGCCTCCAGCATGCCTAGATTGTTGACATTTTTCAATAAACAACTGTCAAATATTCGTTCGCCACAGTTTCTGAGATATAACGATTAAAAAAAAAAAAGTTGTTATCGTCATAATATGCACACGTTCCCACGCTGAGTTTGAGTAAGTGTAGTTCGCGCCTTTTTTAAATAATTATTAAATAAATAAGAAGTTATGTCAAACCCCCCAACCCTTAGGGTTGGCAACTCGATCTTCAAAGGTGTGGATAGATTCAAGTACCTAGGCTGCACTGTAACGGATACCAACACTAGAGGGGACGAAATAGACATACGGGTCCAAAACACACTTCGTTGCAGTGCGGCACTACACAAAATCCTTGTGTCCAAGCTTCTTTCCCGGAGGACCAAGATCCGAATATACAAGACCATTATTCGGCCGATCTTGATGTATGGATGTGAGCCTTGGACACTGACCCAGAAGGAAGAACACAAGCTTCTGGTCGCAGAGCGAAGGGTACTGCGAAAAATCTTGGGCCCGGTCCAATGCGAAGATGGATCCTGGAGGGTAAGGAAGAATCGGGAGGTCGCGGAGCTCGTGGCTGAACCAAATATCATCGGCGAAACAAAAGCACATCGGCTGCGGTGGTTCGGCCACGTGCTACGAATGGGGGAGGATCGGGCGGTTAAGCGGGCTTTCCTGGGGGTGCCAGTCGGACGGCGACCAGTCGGCCGACCCAGATACCGGTGGAAGGACGAAGTAGAGAAGGATCTCCGCTCTCTTCGAGTTTCCAACTGGCAAGAGGTGGCGCAGGAGAGAGACCGGTGGCGTTCTATTGTGTCGGAGGCCAAGACCCACTTCGGGGTTGATGCGCCGGGATAGTAAGTAAGTAAGTATGTCAAACACAAACTAAAATTCTTAAATTATCTTTTATAGAAAAGACACTTGCATGTAGGTATCTTATCGGTTAGGAATTCGTCAACAGAATAGTAGAACTTGGATATGCGCAGTTTTTTTAACTATTATAGAATAAGGAGTTTTTATGCAACCTGTGATGTTTTTTCCCAGGAAATCCTTAGAAAACCTCGCGCTATTCCAAGAAGCTTTACCTTACGACTTGCAACAGCGTTTCTCGGTATAACCCTAGGTTACTGGGTTCATCTTAAACACGCCATAATAGTGCACGCAGATACAGCTTATGAAGAAACACCTGGTCTATTCAACAAATAATTTTTATTTTAATCAAACAAACAGTGCTACAATTTACGTGTATAAAAAAATGAAAAAACAAATCAATTAGTGGTTCTCAGTTAATGTATTTAAAAAAATAATAATAATACATTAACTGACCGTTTAACTTCACGTCAGCAAAAGGCGTCGTAGGGCATGTCCTGACGTGCGGGACTTTCAAGACAATGCTGTGCTATAAGGTGGTTATAAGCGATGGTTAACACTTAACATCAGGTGGGTCACATGCTTATTACATCAGCTAGTTGCATAAAAAATCAGTTGTCTGTAATGACCCGAACACACCTAGTTCGCTGGCGGTAGCGATCAGTGAAACGGTGTCAAATATCGCTGTCAGATTTGAGATTGGACAGCGAATATTTGACAGCGTTTCACTGTTCGCTACCGCCAGCGAACTAGGTGTGCGCAGGCCTTCGGTATACTGACGATAGTTGAACGTGACAACGTCAAACAGCTGTCCACGCGGACGCATCGCTCACTCAAGTAGGAGAGAGACAGATGTCAAACGCTGCCGAACGCGGAGGCCGATTGTGCCTCTTTGTCGCTCGTGCCGCGCGCTCGCTTGCACTTCAACCCTTAAATGGAACGCCTCAGAGCGAGGTAACGCCGCATGAGTCATGTTTTTTCGTGCGTGCAGCCGGCACCATCGAATTATAAGACGTTGTCACGTCAAAAAATTATAGAAATGGTCTCGATAGGGATCAAACCCACCGCCTACAGTGCAGAAAGCAGAGATACTATCAACTGAGTTGTGAGGGCTGTCAGAGTCTGGTCCTAACTCCTAGTTAATGTATACAGACAAAGCATTGCCTCGTAGGTTACGCACGTCAGGACGACCCTTCGATGCATTTGCTTAGTCACGTGAAGTTAGTTACCCAGTTATTGTGCTTTTAGCTGTGACTTGGCAAAGTTGTAAGCGTTTGCGAGCTTCACATTAAACTTAGGCTGTGTTTAGTTACCAATATACGAACTATAACGGAAGACGTACTCGAATGTCATCAATCCACAGACATAGAAAGAAAGAAAATACATTTATTTGACATATGTACATACATACTAAACTCTTCACTGAATATAGCTAGAACTCTGTTTTACTTATTACACGACAAAACTACGCATGACGATGCCATCTTCCTTCCTCTTCTTCTTACTCTAGGGATGTGTCCTGTTGCTTCAATTAGGGATGTCCTATTCCCAAAACCGAACAATACATAGGTGTAGACCTTAACAATAGATGATGGTAAGTAAAATATGCCAAATAGGTCCCGACTCCACTTTTCATATAGACTTTACTATTTCTATGAACACCGAGATATCTACCACGATTTTTAGAAACCATGATAGTTTCAAAAGTTATATCTTCCTACCTACTAGATTGATATAGGTAGATTGATTACGAGTATAGATTATAGATTGATAGAGATTTGATCGCAACGGCTGAACGTTTCGATATAAGCAAGGCAATAAGCTATCTCCTTAGTATTTAGAGCACTGGTGGTCTAGTGGTAGCGGCCCCGCCTTCCGATCCTAAGGTCGTGGGTTCAAATCCAGTCGTGTACCAATGAGTTTTTCTGTCGAAAATTTATGTACACAATGCTAGTGCTCTCAAACGGTGAAGGAAAACATCGTGAGGAAACCCGCGGCTTAGTCAGCTCCGCACGTATTGACCATGTCTTTCCTGTGGATTAGGCTGACTAAGCTGTCTGGATGGTATAGGTGCTGGGTAAGCTAAAATCCTGTCCCAGGCACTATAGCGTCCCGTAAGTAGGGGCATGAGTTGATCACCAGTTGCCCCTGACGCTATATAAATCATCTATAATAGATGCAAAGACCTGTTTTTTTTTGTATTTATATCTATGGTGCATACTTAGCCAAGCATACAATGCACAATGCACAAACTTCTGTTACATTCTCCATTGAATAAGTTCTGATAGTTTGCGAGAAGCCTTTATGGCCCGAACACACCTAGTTCGCTGGCGGTAGCGATCAGTGAAACGCTGTCAAATATCGATGTCAGATTTGAGATTTGACAGCGAATATTTGACAGCGTTTCACTGATCGCTACCGCCAGCGAACTAGGTGTGTTCGAGCCTTCACTCCTAAACTTATGTATTTTCCGCATATAAGTTTAAGCGTGAAGTTGAAAATATAGAATTATGGTATTGTTGTAGTGACTTGAGAAACATCGAGTGCGTTTGGATTGAAGAAATATATTTATTTACGAATAAATTTACTTACAACTAATAGAAGATGTTAACAAAATGTGCAAAACACGAAATATTGAAGCTATCTGCAGACCGTTGCAAACGGTCAAGAGATAACTCAGCTGATCCAAAACAATGCCAATAGGAAGAGACACCAAGATTTGAAACTGAAAGTAATAACAAGAAATAGCAAACGGTTTTGATTGTGTTTCTACTTACTGAAAAACAATTAAGGCAGCTTAACATTGGTTTTGCTTAAGCAGAATCAAAGGTTTAATTAAACTCGGATTCAAGTTAGAGATAATCCACTCTGATAATAACTTAAGGAAATCAAAAGATATCAGAGCAGTAGGTCTAACAGAAGCTCTGTCTGGCTCTGTCTCTAGCTCTGGTTTTGAGTCTGTGTGAGTGTTGACTAAATAAACCCTACGTCGAAACGTCACACACACAGTATAATACACTGGTGAGCACTCACACAGACTGAAAACCAGAGCCAGAGATAGAGCCAGACTGAGCTTGTGGTAGGCCTACTGGGCCCGTTTTTCTTAAAACAAAGCACACCCAATAGCGTTGGTGATCTAACTCGGTTTCAACTAAGAACTGAATGACAGAACTTTTTCATTAGTTGATTACCCGTAATGAACTAAAAACAATTCTACTCAGTTGGTTACGAAACCCGGTTACGTACAAGCACTTAAGGATTCATTCAAGAAGTCTCAATTATACATTTTCGAATTTATTTGTATTATGTGGTTTTTTTAGACAATAATTTTATTAGACTACATTTGAATAAATGTTCCAGATTCTGCGTTGTTTTTTTTATAAATTGGACAAACTCTTAGTTTTTTTCAACAAATACAGAGAGATAACATTGCATTAGTATAAAACGTATATTTATAAATTACACCTTTCACCACGCCAGTTTAAAAGAACTAGCTACACTTCAAGAAAACTACTAAAGATGTTCAGTAACGCACTTTCTGACAGACTCTATAGCTTAGTTAGAGTTTGTTCAGAAAGAGACCCGTCGTGGGATTGGAGGGCGCTGCTGTGCTTAATCACCTTTTTTGTTTAGTGAGCAATACAATAGCGCGTCTGTTGCGTTTTGATCCTATCACAACTAGTGTACTATTCCTTTATTTTATTTTTATGATGTTAAATGCTGACAGAAAGAAAGGGATGAGCTGCCATATAAAAATTGAAACGTTAGTTCACAATTTGGCCACGACGGCTCTCTTTCTTAACAGACATTACTAACTAAATTAGCATTATGCAATTTCAAAAAAATTATTAACCATAATTAAAAATATTTGGTAGTTCCTCTAGGGAATGGAACTCTTTGCCGTCGGCAGTTTTTCCTGACAACTACAATCTGGGCCTCTTCAAGGCAAGAGTGAATAGGTGCCTTCTAGACCATCCTGCTTCATCGTCGGCTACATCGTCGCTTACTATCAGGTGAGATTGTAGCCAAAGGATGTCTATTTAATGTAAAAAAAAAAAAAGTTGAAAAATATGCGTCTGTGTATGTTTATTTCATGAGAGCGGCAGCAAAGTTAAAATAGCCCAGCGTTTTCACAACTCGTCAACATGTACCCACTAGTTTGGACACCCCGAGACTATCTGATACTGTATGGTGACCATATAATATAAAAATCTATATTTTTTCATAAAACTAACAGATGGAACAAGCATATGGCCCACCTGATGTTACGTGGTAACTATCGTCTATAACAAAGCATTGCCTCATAGGTCACGCACGCCAGTAACGTCCCCTACGATGTCCTGCGTCTTTTAACTTGAGGCATACAGTTCAGCCTCACGTGTCAGTAATTTCACCGGCATCCACACCCTTCAAACCGAAACACAGCAATGCTGCTTCACGGCAGAAATAGGCATGGCGGTAGTTCTTCCCTGGACGAGCCCTTCACATAGAGCTCTACTACTACTAAATGTTCCATTATCTTCCCAATAGTCTAATGTTTATTAGAATGTTTGACCGTTTCTCTCACACTCCACCTTTAAAAGATCCATAGAAGTGCAACCGACAACGCTGAGACAGAATAAGAGATAATGTTATGTTTTTTTTCACATAAAAAAACTATTTGGGATTGGGGTAATAATAAGCGGTCTTATTGCTAAACAGCAAGAACTCTTAATGACTCCATTTTTCGCTCGCCTGCCGTTGGCTGTGCTACAAATTGCTACGCTGAGCTACGATGTCCTACGCAGTGCTACGAAGAGCTACAATAGGCTACGCAGTCCTACGAAGTGTTTGTATTATGGAACAAGCAAAATGGGCCAACGTGAATCTTTTTGAATATAACGCTTGCATTACATACAACTTTACTACAGCTTATTTTTAAATAAACTAAGCGTTGTGTATCCCGCTTAACAGAACAGATTCGGCCATCCTATCCCTGACATAGCTGCCGACCCAAAGTTGTGGGGCCCTAAAGTTTAACAAATTCCCACTACGTATTGCCACCTACGAGAGTTGTATCATTATATAACCGTCCTCGTGGACGGCTGAACCGTATATTTAAGCATGCTGCAGCATCAATATCATTAGGACATCGCAACAAATTCCCAACAAAAATGTTTTTTTTTACATTTTATTTACACAAAGAAACTAACAATTTAAAACATATTTACAATAAACAGTTGAGCTATCTATAGACTGTTATAAACGATCTAGAGATAGTTCAACTGATCTAAATTTTATTTCATAAATGTAACGGTCTGCAGATAGTTTAACTGTTTCTTGTGTATTTGTATACTTTTTAAATATTTGTTTAACTGTAAGTTTCTTTGGTTCAAATTGGTGTCACTTGCTGTCTGGGTGTTATATTGTATTCCAAGTATGTATTTACAAAAAAAAAATGTATTCAAGTATTATATCAGCTATCCGGTTCCCATATTACAAGCTCTGCTTAGTTTGGGGCTGGGTAGTGTTGTGTGAATTTTATTATTATAAAAAAAAAAACAAAAAAAATCCATGTGACCAAGCCTAAAAGAGTAGGCAACCAACTTACAACTTTGATCCTACCCTTTTCTCTCATTTTTGAATCACGGTAAATAAATTTTCTTGCTTCTTGTTGAACTGATGCATGCCTTGTTTATAGCTTAACCCTTATTTAGACAAATTAGCCACCGCGACCCGGAGTTTAATAGAGTGTAGTGTATTTTATTGTTGTTATTTTGTAATTTTAAGGGTTAGGGTGGCTTTACTTGTTTTATTAAACTCATCAAATTGATTGGAGTAATGAAGGCATTCAATTATATAAAATTGGGTAGAATTAATAATTTATCAGATTGGTATTGATAAATAAGGATATAATTTCGTAATGGGGATAATGGTGATAGTGCGGTTTAGTGTGGGTTTGATCCCCGAAACGAGACAAATATTTGCACGTCCTGTAATTTTATTGTTTTTGTGTTATTAACGATCAAAAGTGAATTTTTGATTATTTGTTGTAGTTACATTCTCAAAAAAATGGAGCCGGTGAAATTACTGGCACGTGAGGCTGAACATCCGTATGCCTCAAGTTGATGGACGCAGGGAAGTGCATCGTAGTGCACGTTCCTTAAGTGCGTGATATACAAGGCAACGCTTTGTTATAGGCAATGGTTGCCACCTAATTTCAGGTGGGCCTTATCCTTTTCCATCAGCTAAGACAACAAAAAAATATCATTAAGCTACCAGCACACTTTACACCGCATTAAGTAAGTTATTTTTATATCTTCAAACAAGTCAGCTTCTTAAAAATATAAGTTTTTGAGCATCAATCCTTAAGATGCCACCGTCGATTTTCGTCGAAAATACATCATTTTTCTCTTATCACGTATCTGGAAAGTATAAGAAAACAGCTTTCAACTTTGTAAAAATATCAAATGGGTTTCTTCGGGTACTTTATCAACTTCATAGCATTAAAAGTATCAAGTGCGTCTAGAGTTTGCTAGCTATATAAATTCACGCGATATCACTTGCATAGTTTTAAATATCAAAGTCTTATGTTGGTTTGAGCTGGAAATTTTAGCATACGAAATAATCTGCATCAACGATTATTTTTAGGGTTCCGTAGCTAAATGGCAAAAACGGAACCCTTATAGATTCGTCATGTCTGTCTGTCTGTCCGTCCTTATGTCACAGCCATTTTTCTACGAAACTGTAAGAGCTAGACTGATGAAACTTGGCAAGTAGATGTATTCTGTGAGCCGCATTAAGATTTTTACACAAAAATAGAAAAAAAACAATAAATTTTGGGGGTCCCCATACTTGAAACTGATTTTTTTTTTCATCAAACCCATACGTGTGGGGTATCTATGAATGGGTCTTCAAAAATAATGTTGAGGTTTCTAATATCGTTTTTTTCTAAACTGAATAGTTTGCGCGAGAGACACTTCTAAAATAAGAGAATGATAAAACTAAAAAATATATATGTTGTACATTACTATGTAAACTTCCAATGATATTTGGTTTGAACAAGATCTAGTAAGTAGTTTTTTTTTAATACGTAATTAATCGTAAACCGCAATGTACCTTTCGACGAACTGCTATACTAGAACTTCTATATTATATTACTTACTGCTACGGAACCCTTCATGGGCGAGTCCGACTCGCACTTGGCCGCTTTTTTATATCTATATTCAACGCTAATGAATTCAATGGAAAATGGCTAAAAACACTCAATTCTTTGCGAAAAATAACAGTAACTCCAATCTCATCAGTCTGAAATCAAAAGCTCTCTCTATCTAGACTACATCATCAGTTTGTGTCAATAGTTTTCGCCAGCTCGATATCAGATTGCACGAAAAGAACTCCTTCGAGGCGCACTTAAAATCCTTTCACCACACTTGGTTCGATAAAACCAGACATGATAAGAAGAAAAGACTAAGATTTAAAACGTTTCAAAGTGATTCTTGTGATTCAATTAAATTGATCCCGGATCTTGGTGTTGTGGTCCTCAGGCTCCCCACAAAACTTTGATGGGTACTGATTAAAATGACCTTCTTGGAAGTGTGTATGTCTTTTCATAATACACAAAGGGTGACCTACTCACCGGTCAGTGACCTTAAAACCTCTATTGTTTAAAAGAGGTGAACCAAGAAAGGTCCAGTGACATGACAAAGGTAGATCGCATTTCGAAACAGCTTGTAAATAATGTGGCCCTGACCTCTTTTTTACTGTTTACTGTTGCTTTTTGACTGAGTTTGTCCTAACTTCAACCCTATATACCCATATGTGATCGTACTTCGTTATAACTGCCAAAAGAAGAACTATTTGAATAATTATAACCAGATCGAAAACCTGTTGTGCCGACCACACCATGAAGTGAGAATAGGATATTACATATTTAACCAGAACACTAAAACTATAGCGAAGTATAATCTGCGGTCTCATCGCTATGAGCAATTAGACCAGTAGACCTACCACAAGCTCTGTCTGGCTCTGTCTCTGGCTCTAGTTTTGAGTCTGTGTGAGTGTGGATTAAATAAATCCTATACGTCGAAACATCACACACACAGTATAATACACTGGTGAGCACTCAAACAGACTCAAAACCAGAGACAGAGACAGACAGAGCTTGCGGTAGGCCTACAGATATAATGATAGTTCAGACGATGATTATTATGTCACTGTCTCGGTGCTGTTTGGGTGTATCAATAAAAATATATTATATTCTGAAACAGAGTGTCTGGATACGCTTATACGTGGTCGGAGCCCCAATAGCCATAAAATATTTATACAGGGGTCCTTCGCTCACCTGATGTCGATCTTCAAACAGTATTGCTGCCTTTTCATTAGGTTGTATATTTTAGGGCGATATAAAACTCTTTCAATGCAAATGGGAACGTAAAACATTTTGAAGGGAAATGAAAGGCGTATTACAAACGACACCGCGAAAAATGCTCTGCCCTGCTATTCTCGATTGAGCGATCGCTGAATTCGCGTTCCATTTTCAAATTTTTCAAACAAAAATTGACAACTCACATAGAATTCAGTACCTACCACCAGTAGGTAGGTATTTTCTACCTCACCTCATACATTATTACTTACTACTCCATGTGTTACGAGTAGATCACAAACATCAATTTGGGGTGAAGTACTGTAATTATAATTACCTTTTACCATCGTCCATGGCATGATACAGGTGAATGGACAAAAATGTTGCCTTCTTGACGCACCGCAACGGCACCACAGTTTGTAAGCCGCCTAAGCCTTGGGTTATACCTCTTTTATAGGAATAGCAAAATGAAAAGGTTTACCAAACTCAGCTTTTGTTAGTAATGACGATAGATATAGTGTTTTTTTTATATTAGCAGATTATTTAAAAACATTAAAAAAAGAGAAAACTCATCACTATTTTCTTTTGTCTAATGTTTTCTCTTTTCTTAGTTAATTTCACTACAGTGTCAATTTTATATTTAACTAGTGGAATTCCGTGCAACTGCTATGTCCATACAAACTTCAACCCCCGCTGCACCTCTTTTGGGGTTGAATTTTCAAAAATCCTTTCTTAGTGTTACTACACGTTTTATAAACAACCCAACCGCCAAATTTCGAGTCGGTACGACCAACGGTTTTTGATGTGATAAACATTAAATCTAAAGACGTTTGCATATGGGTATGCATGAGTAAAGCATCTAAGCAGTCCATGTACTCCAGGATGTTGGATTATGTACGTTCATTACGTACCTCAATCTAGTCTCCAAACGTATTACTGCAAAACCTGGGGTTTCTTAGATGACGGTGTCCATAATTTATCAAACGTCAAAAACAAACTTGTACAATGGGAACCAAATAAATACACTTTTTCTTTTTTTGTAAAAATATACTTAGAATACCGAGATAAAACCCAGATATTCACAACAAAATATTAGTTCTCAATGGTAGGTACAAATTGTTACATGAAAGTCACAAAAATCATCGCACACGAAGTCAAATAATAGTACCTATAGTTAATAATCTGCACTACTATAGTGCCAATGCTATCTAAAAATTACCTGTGTGACGTATTTATTAATTTTACATTCCTATTTTAAAATAGGAAATAACCTAATTTAATTTACAATTGTTTACTTTTATTTCATAATTTAATGTATGTGTTGATTAGAATTTATTTGAATTTTTTATGTAAATCATATATGTATATTTGTGTGACGTATCTAAGCACATGTAAAATGTCTAAAGAGAAATAAAGATTATGATTATCATTTTTAGGGTTCCGTAGCCAAATAGCAAAAACGGGACCCGTATAGATTCGTCATATCTGTCCGTCCGAATGTCACAGCCCATGTTTTTTCCGAAACTGTAAAAGCTATACTGATGAAACTTGGTATTCTGTAATCCGCATTAAGATTGTTACACGAAAATAGAAAAAAATAACACATTTAGGGGGTCCCCATATTTAAAACTGAAACTCAAAAAAAGTGTTTTTCGTCTAACCCACCATAATTATTAAAAATGATGCTGAGGTTTCCAATTATAGTTTTTTTCTAAACCAATGTCCGTCTATGTCAATCCATTTCACCGGGGCTCGCTATAAAACGGACGTACATTTTAGAGACCCCAGCTTTAATTCCCCACAATCCAATTCCACCTTTGGACATCCTAGATGAGGACTAACGAACTCAGGGCATTGCAATTAACACCGTCTACTCCGCACTTTGCTTCGAAAGTTCTGACTGACCCAAAAGTTGTTTAATCTCTTTGCTATAAAGGCGTTATCGTGCAGTTTTCAAATGGTATAGAATTTTGAATGGAACGTTTTTGGTAGTTAACGTTTTTTTAGCAACACACAAAATTATTTTAAGAAAAGATGAGTTTTTGATAACAGCCAATTTTAGTGTATTTTTGAAGACTCTGGTTCTGGTTTAAGTCAACTACCTGTTAGATCAAGCATATGGCCCATTTGATGTTAAGTGGTAACCATCGCCTATAACAAAGCATTTCCTCGTAGGTCACGCACGTCAGGAATGTGCTCTACGATGCAAAATCATATTGGTTTCTCCTTTCCAAGCCACTTTTAATCCATTTTAATAACTGATACAGTTATCGAGCAAAAACTTAAAGGTATTTTTTCATAACGAATTATGAAAAATGTTGTGAAAGTGGACTAAAGGTTTTCTAAGTGGTCAAAATATCTTATTGCGACACACTTCACCTTAAGAGCCAAAAATGGTTGCATGAATAAACACCATTAGTACAAGCCCACCAACAGAAGGATGGACTCTTTTCAAAATATTCAAATACATGCAAATATTACCTAGATAATATTATTAGAGCTTAAGTAACACGCAGGAAGGGTATCTGCACATTTGCCCTGTAGTCTTGGAGCTAGTCGCGAAATACTCAACTTACATAGTATTTAATATAAAATAAAATATAACAAATGTAGTCAATCCACACAAAACCACGTATACGTTCGTCATTTATGAACTGATTTAGTAAATTATTTTTGTTATCTAAAAGGTGTTAACTCCCAGATTAGTTTCAAATTCATATAATCAAAATCGGTTTATCAGTTTGGCCATAAAGTAGTTTTTTTTTCAAAGGTCAAAAATCTTAAACCGCAATTTACCTTTCGACGAACTAAAAGAACTTTTATATTATGTTACTTATTGCTACAGAACTCTTCATGGGCGAGTCCGACTCACACTTGGCTGCTTTTTTTTAAACTTGAGAAACGAACTAAGTTTGATCCCCATCGAGAAGAATAATGCTCATTATATGAAGAACTTATGCTAATTAAAATACAAAATACAAGGTATCTTTAAGTAAAATACATAATACAGTATTTTAGCAATTATGTATATTGAAATACAAAATAATAAAATACAACAACCAACAAATGATAAAATACATTGACAATCTTTCGATTTTTTTTGCGTTTTTTTGCCAATTTTCACGTACAGTCATAGCGTACAGTATCCATAGCAGGTGCAATGTTGCCAACTCTAACAGCTACTTTATTATTGAAATACAAATACCAAATACGTATTTGTATTATAATTACAAGTAGTTCAAATACTGCCCAACTCTGGTAATAGGCTCCTACTCTACTACCTTTATAAGATGTTTGCAAAGGTAGTTCTATTAGTAAATAAGATGAGGTGGGTTTCGCTCGTCCTTCAGGAAGGTAATGATCTGAGAGTAATGCTTACACGTCTTGCCGTAGGTACTTATTTATTCATGTATTCTAACCGTTGACGACATTTTTTTGTTAAATAAATTAACTTGGAAACTTTTCGTAAAATATGCGAAGGTATTTTAGATATTACAGAATTTCTTATCTTCTTTTTTGAACTCTCTTATTTTGTGAACTCAAACAGTAAAGAAAAACATCGTGAGGAAACTGGCATACCTAAAATACTCGAAAACATGTGTCGAGTGCATAAAAAGATAAGACAGGTTAAGCTTTATTAATAAATCAAGCAATTCAATAAAAATATAAAAACATCATGTCGTTACCGGCATGTGTGTTACACTAAGTGATAAAATTGTGTTGTAGATGATACCGCGTTACCTTTCAATGTTTACATAAATTCCATGTTGAGCTGTTATTAAATATACAATTTTATTAAAATTTAGCAGGTAATAATAAAAGTACAATTTTATTTTTACCTGCTAAAAGAGCCTCTGAGTGAATCCTTTGACCACCTTGTTTTAAAAGAACCAGAAAAACAATAAGAAGTAGAAAAAAAAAATATAAGCAGATGATTTCATACATCCTTCAAAAGATCATCTAAGTAAGGGTTAGTAAAAGTTATAGCTTATTAGAAAACTTCCAAAAATATTAATAATTCTATTACTCATAACTTTCCAAGTCCTTCGCTGCAGTAAAACGCGGTATAAAGGTCCTTGTCCACTAAAATGAACACAAAGACGCAGATTAAAAAGAATCATTTTCTTACCACCCAAATAAATATTGTAGACACTCCCCAAATTAAGCAGAGCATAGATAACTAGCGGCACATAACTTTAGCGGTGAGCGATACGCGCTGCGCATGCGTCGTAGTGTGCCATGTTGCGCACACTGGATGTGTGGATGTGTGCAGAGTGTCCTATTGGTACAGAGAGCGGAGTGCGACTGGAGAGCCAATCAGCGCTACGCACGCCCGTCCTTCATTCCGCTAGCCCCCCTCAGGTACCTTATTTTTGACTTCTGCGCAATAATGGTCAGCGCTAAAGTTATGTGCCGCTACATATACTATGAGAACCAGATAGTTGAGAGAGAGTACGGAGAGTGGTATCACGGATGACCAGCAATATAGTAGCACACGTCACTGTAGCATTTATGCTGAGTGGCAGACAATTGTAATGACATTGTTCCCTTTTATTATTTACACTTGCTTATACCATTCCTATGTGATTGAGGTTTCTTATATCGTCTTTTGTTTTTGAGAGAGCCACTTCCAAAGTGGTAAAATGTTGGTCCCCCCCCCTGTAACTTTTATAATAAGAGAATGATAAAACTAAAAAATATATATGATGTACTAAGTAAACTTCCAACGATATTTGGTTTGAACGAGATCTATTAGTAACTAGTTTTTTTTATACGTCATAAATCGTAAACTGCAATTTACCTTTCGACGAACTACAAGAACTTTTATATTATGTTACTTGTTGCTACGGAACCCTTCATGGGCGAGTCCGACTCACACTTGGCTGCTTTTATTATTAACACTTGTTTTTACCAATCCTATATGACGTTAAATAAATAAACTTTGATTTAATGATATATGTATTAAGTTATTATAAGCTTATTGGTTTTCCAATAAAAAAATAAACACATAAATAAATAAACTGTATCTTTTGCCAGCTTTTCGTAGCTCCTAGGTTACTACAATGTTGGTTTACGAGTCAACATTACCATATTATGTGGCCCATTAAGTATTTTAATATCATGTCACTTGCAACGCTTTATAAACTTTATAAACTTAGAGCCACCATTGCAAACCTTTTCTAAGAAGTTATGATCGTTATAATACGGCAGTAATATGCAGGGTGGAATTTTGTAATGCCACCTGGAGGGAAAGTACTCTTAATACTGCAGATTTTTTTTACAGAAAATTTTACTCAAAGGAAACATTCCTTTAGTTTTGAATAGAAAGCTTTTTAAGATTTCCTGGTTTTCCTTTCATTTAATTTTTCATGTTTGATATAGAGATTTCATCCTTATAATTGACCCGAACGATCGATGCAATAACAGTACCGGGTATAATTTTTTCAGATTTTAGCCGGTTTGATTCCCGGGTATGGGAAAAGAAAATTTTCGAAAATCTTTGAATGCAGTTTGCTTTCTATTTAAAAATAAAGGAATGTTTCCTTTGAGTAAAATTTTCTATCTGCATTATTAAGAGTACTTTCCCTCCAGGTGGCATTACAAAATTCCACCCTGTATAGTTAGGTGTATGTATTGGGACCGTTAAGCTGACTAGCACTAAGTGAAGTCGGGCTGTGGATGTTGATGATGATTATATATTTTTTTAAATATATAATTAGCTACTGGAACTAGCATAATAGCCCACCTGATGTTAAGTGGTAACCATCGCCTATAACAAAGCATTGCCTCGTAAGTCACACGCGTCAGGAACGTGCCTTACGATGCACTGCTCTACGTCCATCAACTTGAGGCACAAAAATGTTCAGCCTCACGTGCCAGTCATTTCATTATTTGTAATAAGTAATATATTTTACTCAACGTAGTTGGATCCCCACCGAGCACAAATATTTGTATAGTAAACGCAGATGTTTGCTCTCTGTCTGGGTGTTTTACTGTATGTATTTAAAAAAAGTATACAAGTATTATGTCAGCTTGATAGTGTTGTGTGGATTGTCCACAATATTTCATATTTATGAAAAGTATTATTTGTTTTTAGCAATGTGAAGTTTTGATGAAATCAAGTACCTAGTGTCTGCTGCGAGTTTTCTCATAGAATCTAAAAGTTATGTTTTTTATTGTTTAATTAGGATCGATCGATGTTTTTCTTCATCATTTGAATAGGATAACAAACATGTTACTGCGACAAATGATCTTAGAAGCTATCCTCTTCATTACGGTGCCAATGGAGATATATTACGGCCACCGTGCCTTAGGAAACTAAAGCTTGAAGAAGTTAAAATCCAAGTTGTTCCTGACGTCAGACTGAATTTTATTACTTGGTAGAATAAGGCTATAAAACGCGGATTATTATGGTGCAGGAACTGTATTAATTTTGTAGGTACCTAGTTTTAGAATTTAGTTGCTACTATTTTCGTATTTTATTTTTATATGCCGTGTAGATACTTTATTATCACTTTGAAGCGTAGCGTGTGCTGTCTTTGAAACTTTTGCTTGTGTATTATTGACTACGTCTCACTAAATAGAATGGCACCATGCTGGAATTTTTCTGCTATTATTTTTTTATTGTTTTTTTTTAATAACATAATTCGAATTTTTTGTATATTTATATTAATTTTGATATAAGATGCACAATAAATTATTAGCATATTGTTAATGATAGGTATTAAGAATAAATTGAAGTTAAATATCAAATTATTTCTATAATAAACTAGAGTTTCTTAATGATGATAAAACGGTTAATTTTACCTTACTATTTACCGTTTAGTCGAAATTCATGTTAATTTTAAGAACTCTCTATAAATTATTACTCCTTGCTACAGATTGCTTAATATACAATCAAATCTATAGATTCTTCGCATTAAAGCGCTGACAACAACTTTTCACTCGCTATAAAAGGTCACAGAACTTAATTATGAGAAATTGCAAATGCTTTGTTCAATTACACTGATACAGTTTTATTTTCAAGTCGTGGTTCAAATCCAGTCGTATACCGATATGTTTTTCTGGCCAAAAATGTAAGTACACTATGCCAGTGCTCTCAAACGGTGAAGGAAAACATCGTGAGGAAACCGGCATATCGTAGAACGTAATAATTTGAAAATATGTGTCAAGTGCCCGAAAAAAGCCTCTGAAGCGCACTTAAAATCCTTTCCACAATTGGTTCGGGAGAGTCTGTGACATGATAAGAAGAATTTTAATTTGGATTCGGACAGGTTTTCCAACGAAACAGTACTTTACTTTTTTTTGTACAAAGTAAACGTTTCATTCAGGGCATCGACCAGTAGTCTGCCACGTAATCAAAAAGCGGCCAAGTGAGATTTGGACTCGCCCATGAAGGGTTCCGTGGCAGTAAGTAATATAATATAGAAGTTGTAGTAGTTCGTCGAATGGTACATTGCGGTTTACGATTAATGACGTATTAAAAAAAAACTACTGACTAGATCTCGTTCAAACCAAATATCGTTGAAAGTTTACATACTAGTACATCATATATATTTTTTAGTTTTATCATTCTCTTATTTTAGAAGTTACCAACATTTTATCACTTTGGAAGTGTATGGGTTTGATGAAAAAAGTTTTTTGAATTTCAGTTCTAAGTATGGGGACTCCCAAAAATTATTGTTTTTTTTCTATGTTTGTACAAAAATCTTTATGTGGTTCACCGAGTACATCTACTCGCCAAGTTTCATCAGTCTAGCTTGTACAGTTTCGGAGAAAAATGGCTGTGACATACGGACGGACAGACAGACAGACATGACGAATCTATAAGGGTTCCGTTTTTGCCATTTGGCTACGGAACACTAAAAAGCATTATTTATATTAATTATTAGTTATGATTTTCTTTGCAAATAACAGTAATAAATAGAGACTCATCATTCCGGCTTATTAACCCCATTCCTCGAAATACAAATTACACGCGTACATAATTCACAGGAAACTCTCGAGTAATTTAGATATCATTTCATTGCCTATGTGTATCAATAATACAGTTCCTGGCATATAGATAGAAAAAACAGTGGTATGCTTGTCCGAATGAAAAAAAGCTTTATTGCATCGTATAGGTATGTAATAAATTGTCTGGTTCGTTAATAGGTACGAGTATATACTACTTCAATCAAAATTTAAAAGAAGCGGTTTAATGTATTTATACTAGAGGTAGAAAATGCTTACTTAGAGTGTTGAAGAATAGTGTGTGATAAATTAGATAAATACCACTTTGGACACGCATCACGACTCAGTTGGTGTAACCTTGTATTCTACCGTATAGGCCGTGGATCCGATTAACGCCGAGAACAAATATTTGTGTGGTAAACGCAGTTGTTTGTTCTCTGTCTGTGTGCTACATTGTATTATTAGTATGTATTTATAAAAAAGTGTATACCTACCTAGGTAAGTATTGTATCAGCTATCTGGTTACGAAAATCGAACTCTCTCGGCTCGATATCGAAGGTCTGTTTTATTTGGGGCTTAGATAGTGGTGTATGAATTGTCCAAAATATTCATCATAATATGCAGGGCTACTTTGTCTACACATTTTTTGACGTGTCAACGTCTTATAACACGATGGAGCCGGCTGCACGCACAAAAAAACATGACGCATGCAGCGTTACCTCGCTCTGAGGCGTTCCATATAAGGCTTGAAGTGCAAGCGAGAGCGCGGAACGAGCGACAATGAGGCACAATTGGCCTCCGCGTTCGGCAGCGTTCGACATCTGTCTCTCTCCTACTTGAGTGAGCGATGAGTCCGCGTGGACAGCTGTATGACGTTGGCACGGTCAAATAGCGTCAGTAAACTGACTTTACAGACAACCGTTTTTTTTTACATGCTTAGAATACAAATATCAAACCAGACAGAGAACAAACATCTGCATTCACATACGCAAATATTTGTTCTCAGTGTGGATCGAATCCACGATCTACGGCGCAGAAGGCAGAGCTGCTACCAACTGAGCTGAGATGAGAGGCCAGACCATGTTGCTAATGTCACGGGAATTTCCTAGTCTACCATGGATTTGCGAGCCTTATGCATAATTTAAGCTTTGCTCATTGATCTAAATTTAGGCTGTATTTGAGTGAGTGGTAACTTGTAACATGAGTATTTTAATGAGCGTATATTTGTTCAAGAATTATGATTGTGTGTTTTAGAATAATTCGTAGAGGCGTACGTTTGTATGTATAAGTATTAGTCATCATCATCATTATCAGCCTGAAGAAGTCCACAGCTGGACATAGGCCATTATGCAAAAGTTTTTTTTATTTATTTATTTATATCTATTGCCCTATCCTTACAGGAGAGTCCTAATACGATAGTGCAGCACTTCATAAAAGTGAAGCAATAACAAACATTAATAATCCGAATTGAGAACCTCCTCTTTTTATTTGAGGTCAGTTAAAAACTACAAGATTTTAGATTTTGTTGGCGGCGCCACTGGTGGCGCAATCCTGGTATGCTGGTGAGATAGAACCCGTAGGGAGGCATCACAGTAATGAGGGGGAGGGGGGATGTTTAATTAAGCGGCATAATGCTATCATAACGTTGGTGTTCCCGTACATTGATGATCTGACATCACTGTACGGCTGACCGGTCACCTAGGAATAAAGGTCAAATTAGTAGATGAACTCACAAATCATGTTTGACAGGCTTCATAGTCACTATTACCTTTGAGCTCTGCCTTATGCGCTGCAGGTTGTGATAAACATTTGAGGATAAGGCTGCCTGGAAGAAATCGCTCTCAGCGATAAGGCCGCCTATTGTACACATTGTTGTCCACAATATTTATTTATTTATTTATTCATAGTTTTGAAACCATATCATCACAGAATATAATTTTTATTAGAAAACGGGTCACATAATTAAATATTAATAAACACAGCACTATCTGGCCCCAAACTAAGCAGAGCTTGTACTATGGGAACCACATAGCTGATATAATACTGACATATATTTTTTTGTAAATACATACTTAGAGTACAATATAACACCTAGACAGTGAACAAATATCTAAGTTCACCACACAAATATTTGTTCTTTGTGGGGATTGATCCCACGACATACGGCACAGAAGGCAGAGCTACTACCAACTGAGCTGAGAGGCCAGTTAAAACTATGCACCCGACACTCTGTCAAAATTTAAAACGTGCCTCTCAACTCCTTTAAACGTACTTGAATCAATTCAAAATGAAGCCCGCCTGGGGCATTTCCTAGTGTAAGCAACTCACTACTTGAAAATCACAAATTGAACTTTCCAAACGATTGGTAAAGTTTGGTGACACACATTTTCCAAGAAGTTTAAAGTTTATAGTTTGTTCTGAACTGGCGTGAAGCGGTGGTC
This sequence comes from Thera britannica, assembly GCA_939531255.2. Lineage (NCBI taxonomy): Eukaryota > Metazoa > Arthropoda > Insecta > Lepidoptera > Geometridae > Thera > Thera britannica. The sequence continues at coordinate 7,345,133 of OW618042.2, read as the reverse complement.
CAAAAGACACGACCAAAGGACCACGACGCGGAAACGTAATTGCGCAGACGTTGCCTTTAATAAGAATTAAGGATGGTTCGTTCGAATTTGCAGGCCATAAAATTACTTGCTTTTGTGCAGAAGAGTTCTTGAGATTTTATGGTTTTTCAATCTCTTGTCTTGGCGCCAGAGAACACACACTATTTGGATCAGTTTAGCTCTGTAAGCCTTTGCAACGTATTACAGTATCATACACCAGTGTTATACTGTGTGTGCGACGTTTTGACGTAAGATTTATTTAGTCAACACTCACGCAGACTCAGAACCAGAGCCAGAGACAGAGCCAGACAGAGCTTGTGGTAGGCCTACAGATATGTTGGGTACCAAGACTCGAAGGACCATAGGTAATATGTTGGGTACCTACTCACATAGAAGATGAAATAAAGGAGCGGACTGTATAACTGGACTGATTCTATTGACAAAAGTAAAAACAAGTCGTCGTCGTTGCAAATTTAATATCTCTTATGTGTAAAATGTAACTAACCGAAAAAAACGATGAAAACTACCCAACTCTGTTCCGTGGTAGTGCGAAGTGTGGAACCACACTTCCGGCTTTCCAGCACACACCGGCACTGACGGTCAAGTTGGCCCCTCTCCCCGGGCCCCGCCGAGGGGACGAAAGACCAGTATTGACCAACATTGTCTCCAACAGATGCTCCTCATTTTCCTTTGACAATTTGGAAATACTTGTTGCATGAATTGTATTTTCTTTGTAAATAAACTCAATCTTAATGTCGATTTTTGGATCACGATCATAATTTGATCTTAATAATATTTTTTCATACCTTGTCTGGCTTAAGAAGCATTGTGCAATGCAGAAGTTCTCTCATAGCCCTGAGGCTATAAATTTGCATTCATACTGTGGGGTATTTAGAATAACGGACGGCCGAAGGCGCGATTGTTATTATGAGAACTCGCTACTACTAAGTTTGGAACTGTTTCCAATCGTACACGGAAGAATCGGGAGTGATTCCGTGATTTTTACGAGAAGAGCGCGAATTTTTATTACGATGCCAGTTAAGCCACATGCACCTAGAGCAATTCAAACATGGATTTTTGCTTTTTTGTTCTGGCATTGGATGCTTATACCTTGTTCTTGATATACTTTATAGGGCGGATCTGACTTGGATAGGTTAGGTTTTGATAGAACATAAAAATTACGCACAAGGCGAGCAAGCAGAGCGAGTGTGCCGCGGCAGCGGCCGCCGCAATAAACTACCGCTGCCGCTGGATAAGAAATAAAAATAATCGAAATATTCATCTGCGACAATGTGCCTTTACAATTTCACAGTGGACAAAAAGAGGACTAGTTTTAACTGGATGTAGATTAAATGGCCGTACATTAACCGTTCCCGATCAAAATGTGTGCAAGACTGTACGGAATTGCCGTATTACAATGGAAACATGCAGAATATCGTAGTATTTAGATAGGTTTATAACCAACATCCGTGTTCGGGTTCCGTTGCCACGGTCACCACCAATTCATTGCGTTTCCCGCCATTGAATAATTTAATGCGACGAATGCGATAAATCTATCCGTATTTTGAAACTGACGGTGAATTAAACATTAGTGTGGTATTTTGACAAAGGGAAACTCTTGAATGAAGTCTCTTTGTCGTGGAAAGTAGTTCTATTTAGAAAGCATAAACTGACATAGTAGATTTTTTGTAACAAAATAAATAGATGTTGTGGACAAACCACACAGTACTAGCACAACCACACAGTAGTATCTAGCCCCAAACTAAGCAGAGCTTGTACTATAGCACACATATCACCCCTTGTAAGTAACATCAGTCTTATCCATCCAACGGTTGTCTGGTAGAGATCGCTGCATAGCGATGAGACCGCCTATGGTTTTTAAAAATAATTTTATATTTATTATGTACCATTGTTTGTTCCTTCATGTTAAGTGTATTTAAAAAAGTGAATTTACACTTATTTTTGATTCATCATGCCACTGGTTTTTTCGAACAGTGTGGTGAAAGGATTGTAAGTGCACCTCAATCAGAATGCTTTCGTGCACTTGACACAATGTTTTCGGACTTTTTAGTTTCTACGAAATTCCGGTTTCCTCACGATCCTTCCTAGTTTGAGAGTGAGAGGTATACTGGTGTAGTCCATACATTTTTGGACTTATTATAAATATAGTATGGTAGACAATATAAATATAGATTGATTATAAAATTACTGCACTTAGACTACTTATTCTTATGTATAACTTATTATTGAGAAAAACTTACGCGACGGATTTAATGTTTTGATTTTTATACCTAAGTTACTTGATTTGATATTTCGTTGCTTACCAGATAAAAAGGGTCTTAACAAAAAGGGCATCGTTATACAAGGTTATTCATAACCTTTCAAGTTAAACCTGGTTTTACTCAGTTACCTGCTATAAACACGAATCTTGAAATTAACTCCCAACTTTCCCCAAGTAGCCTTCATCAAAAAAGTAACTTATTACGTCTTACACACAGCTCAAATTGGAAATGGCTGGGTACAACGTAATTGTTTTGACATTACATGAAAGAAAATACTGTTTTTAAACTAATCTATACTAATATTCATAATAATTAGACTGGCCTCTAGCTCAGTTGGTAGTAGCTCTGCCTTCTGCGCCGTAGGTCGTGGGTTCGATCCCCACCGAGAACAAATATTTGTGTGGTGAACATAAATGTTTGTTCTCTGTCTGGGTGTTATATTGTATTCTAAGTATGTATTTACAAAAAAAAAAATGTATTCAAGTATTATATCAGCTATCTGGTTCCCATATTACAAGCTCTGCTTAGTTTGGGGCTGGGTAGTGTTGTGTGAATTGTCCACAATATTTATTTATTTATTTTTATAATTATAAGTTTAAAAAACTTGAGAAACCGACTTCATTGCCAAACGGCTAAACCGATTTTAATGAAATTTGTTTGGGACAATCTGGACATAAGAATAACCTTCCAAATAAAAAAATAATTTTCTAAATCGGTTCATAAATGACGGAGGCATGCAGTTACAAACATTAAAAAAAATATTTAAAAAAAAATGGCAACACCGATTTTAATAAAATTAAAATGGGACCAATCTGGAAACCTTTCAGATAAAAAAATATTTTTTCAAATCGGCTCACAAATGACGAAGTTATGCGGTAACAAAAAAAAAAAAAAAAAATACAACTGAATTGAGAACCTCCTCCTTTTTGATTGGAAGTCGGTTAAAAAGAGGAAAGATTTGTATTATTTTACTACTGTGCCTATTGCAAAAATTCTTTCACCATTGGAAAGCTACATTTACCCTGAGTAACATAGGCTATATTCATGTGGTTAAAAATTAAATGTCCACCTGTGCGAAGCCGGGGGAGTCCGCTAGTATTTGTTGTACTTTTATACACAAACGGAACGGACAGTTTAATAAGATGAAGACGAAACAAACAAAAGTTTGGAAATAATTTATTTTTAAATACCTACGCGTAAAGCTAACCTTTCAGATTGATCCCATAGATTTCATAAAAATTGGTTCAGCAGTTTGGCCATGAGGTCGGTTTCTCAAGTTTGTTTAAACTATTATTTTGAATTTATTTTGATGTTGGTTGAAAAATAGAAAAAAAAAATAGAAAATTTATTTATTTAACATAACATAAGCACACAGAACGGAACATACTAAAATAAGCACAAAAAATAATAATAGTTAAATAATAGACACACAAATAATAAAGTCCTATCCTAGCACAAAATAAAAGAAAGAAATAGGATTAGAAATGTCTCAGTTATTCTATTTTAACTAAACAAGGGTCGAAAGCAACTTAAAATACGTCCAGAACCGTCGGTAAGAAAGTACACAACAAGCATAAATTTAAAGAGTAACGCCGGCCTAAGATTTTAATTTAACTTGAGCCATTTTTCTTAATTTGTAAGTGAGTTCTTAAAGTTCGCCATCGGTCTTATCCTGATGTATTGTGATGTTTGCAAACGACTTGTTTTTGTAATGAGTTCTATGGCGACAAAAAAGAGGGTAAAAATAAGGTAATACAAGTCAGAAGTAGATTACCACTGCCCTACTAGGTGGGTAGACACTGGTTGGTTGGTTAGTCATAGACGTCATCATCAGTATCAAGAAGTCTACTGCTGGACGTAGGACCCTTAACCCAGTGGAGTAAACGTCCTTTTTTTAAGACTTTTTTTACTAATGTTATCATGCTAAAAGAATACGCAAACTATATGCAACCCTTTATTCAACATATTTTACTGCAATAGCATAAATTTATTTCTAAGTAAAAACGCCCCGTTTTTAAATTCTGATTCATATTTCAATTTCAACTTCTTTAATTTTGTATAAATTGATTTTCCTTATCCAATTCAAGTACTTTGTGAAAAATCATGCCTTTGACTTTGTAAGAATGCACTAGATTTATTTTCATTTTCAAATTTAATGGTTATTTTAAATCAAACTCTTAGTTCATTTTATGCGTAATTTTTTTTTCATCGCACTGCTCGCTATAGGCAGAGAGTTCATCCTTGGAGCCTGGTGGTCGCGCACCGTGAGAAATTTCCTCCCGCGAAAACTCGGCTGTGGAATGAATTCCGAATGATCTCCTTGCTGTGGCTTTCTCTAAGGACTATAGCATAGGGTTCTTCAAAAAAGGCGTTTTAAAAGTTTTAAAGGTCTGCAACGCGCATTTGATGCCTCGGGTATTGCAGGCGTCGATGGGCTACGGTAATCACTTTTGATCAGGTGGGCAGTATGTTTGTCCACTTTGAAGTATAGAAAAAAATTAAACTTCTTGCTTGCGTGGTTTCAAAGTTATTTGGAGTTGGCCCTATATTTTTGAGGGCGAGTGTAGTATATAGAGTGTTACTAAAGTAGCAGGTGCTATGTAACTACGAACTTCATTGTAGGATATTGCTCTAATTTGGTATTACTGCTGGAGTCTAGCTCATTAGCAGGCTTTACTATCTAAACACCCAGTGGAGGTCGTTCTTGGAACAAATAGCACTCAGGAGGGCGTTGCACACGGAGCGGAAGCGATCATATTCACTATAAAACAGCGGATAAAGATCTCCAATATCACGTGTAATATAGAACGATGCTTCCAGCAATGGACAAGCAATTCACAACTAACCTGCTTAAGATTAAACAGGAAGACTTAAAACTGATGGTTCCATCATGTCTCTTCTCTTCTCTTCTTCTCTCTTCTCTTCTTTAGACAGGCGCAATAGACAGCAACCTCACGGCTGCCTGCAGGAAAAAACCTGTGGAGCATGTAGTACTGCACTGCTCCGCAAAAGAAGAAGCGAGGCCAAGACAGGGCTAAATAGAGCACTGGTAGTCTAGTGGTAGCGGCCCCGCCTTCCGACCCGAAGGTTCAAATCCAGTCGTGTACTAATGAGTTTTTCTGTCGAAAAATGTATGTGCACTATGCCAGTACTCTCAAAATGGTGAAAGAAAACATCGTGAGGAAACCGGCGTGTCGTAGAACCTAAAAAGCTCGAGCAAAAAGGGTCACGCAAAAAGGGCCCGCCAGCGGCCTACTTGCGGAAAAACCAGCCCGCAAATCAAGTGCGGATGATAAAATTTGCTATTTTTTTGACAGCGTTATATTTAAAAAAATTATAATTGTAATAATTTTTGTACCTCCCAAATTTGTATTGTAACCTGGCCCACCAAGTCGTAGATTCCACGTAGCCAAATGTCATCGGTATAAATCTCGGGTGGGAAACTAGAGGGATGTTTGTAACCGCTACCGCTCACCACCATGGCCAGTGCTCTGCCCAGTTCAGGACGCCAGTTAGCACGCGGTACAAGTTTCGTCTGACGACTTCCTCCACACTCTTGCATATTTAAATCGCCCGACTCCAAATTGAGAACAGCAACGCTGTAGGAATTGACAATTGAATTTTATATGCAGTCCCTGCGCGTGAGAAAAAAACTATAGTATCTAAATAAAAGTAGAAAAAATTAATCATTATTATATTATGAAAGAAATGGGTATTTATCGCGATTTCCTTTATTATTTCCCGACGTTTCAACCGTGTTAGCCGTGGTCACGGGCAGACTCAAAAACTTAAAGGTAATCGCGATAGGTACCCGTTTCTTTCATATAATTATGCATAACGATCGCGTAAATTTAAAAAGTAATTAATCATTAGTCTGATTTTTCTTCTCTTCTTCTTCATCATCAGTTAAACATAGGCATCCATAGTTTGGAGGTGACCGTACTCACCACGCTTGGCAAGTCGATTGGTGACCGTAGTTTTGGTAAAGATTTTTATAATATATACCAAAAGTTTCTAAGAGTTTTGGTGTCAGAACTCAGGAGATAATATTGCCCATCTCTGATGTATCCGTTAGTTAACTTTTCCGACATCCATGTGTTTTGATGGAGAGGTTTTAGCCTAAGCCAAGATCACAACGAAACCAAGAAAATCTATGTTTTATAACGAACAAAACTAAAACTTTTGCGCTTCTATACCAATTTTCTGTCTAACTGCTCCAAAACAACTAAAACTAGATTAGTTTTTTTATGAATAAAACAGTGTTCACGATTCAAAATGTTATTCCCCATAAAAACACATTCCAAACATACAGTTTAATCAAAAACATAAAAAACGTTGAGTCAACAATCTACTTGCAAATAATCAAGTTTACCACAGATAAAAACAATCGGGAACTTTAAAAGATTAAATTGTGGACATAATTCGTTTCCCAGACAGCTGAGATAGAATAGAACGAGTTGATAGCAGTCTGAGACTGAACAGCTAGGTCACAACCTCCCTCCATAACTATATAGATAGTGCAATCCACGAAGGCGCGCCCCACTATTCCTCCTAACCGTTTATAGTATAATGTGTGCAAGCTTCCGTCAATGTTTGAGTGTTATCGGTACACACTAATTACCTATGAGTGCACACGCACACTACAATGAATAGACTACGGTTCGCGACTGCCGCTCGGAGCAAACTCCCCGCACCCCGCGAGGGGCGCGTCTTCGTGAATTGCACTATCTATACTCTTTGGTCACAACCTAATGAAAAAAAATCGGTTGTCTGTAAAGTCAGTTTACTGACGATAGTTGAACGTGACAACGTCATACAGCTGTCCACGCGGACGCATCGCTCATTCAAGTAGGAGAGAGACAGATGTCCAACGCTGCCGAACGCGGAGGCCGATTGTGCCTCTTTGTCGCTAGTAAATGGAACGCCTCAGAGCCAGGTAGCGCCGCATGAGTCATGTTTTTTCGTGCGTGCAGCCGGCTCCATTGAGTTATAAGACGTTGTCACTTCAAAACCTTACTTAACCTTAAAATCCTTTCACCACACCACTGGTCTGAAAGAGCCACGAATGTGTGAAAGTGGCACGATGAGATGAACCTCAGTCAGAGCTCCGTCATTTATAAGCCAATTTGGAAAATTCTTTTTTATTTTAAATGAAATAAAATATATGTTTGTAAATATAAATAGACTTTCAAATGGCTTATAGAGATTTCTTCAAAATCCGTTGGTTTTGAAAAAAGAAGTCAGTTTTGCAAGTTGTTGAAAATTTGTAAAAAAAATGAGATGGTCTGTTAAATCTTTTTTTTGTAATTCATGGAAAGATCATTATAACCAACAAAAACAAAAAAATGTTGTATACAAAACTATTGTTAGTTATTTTTGTTTTGCTAAAATTAAAAAGTTATTTTATTAAGTTAAAAAGAATATTTCCGAAACTCTTTACCGAAAACACGCGGATTGTTTCCGATTGAAACCGAGTGCATGACAATATGAAGCAATAATGAAATACCCCAGCTGTTCTCTTCCAAGCTGTTCTAGAACACAGGGAAACTCATTTTGGAGTCCTTTGATCATTTTTAACAAATAAAAGGGAAGATTCTCAAAGGAAGCGGCTCCGTTGCACCTTGTGTGTACAATGCGTTCAATGCTAGATAGAATTAAGTTTGCGGATCTTTGTAGGACGAGAGTTTAAACGAATTCCTTTGATCGTTTTGTCTAGGGTTTTTTTTGCAGTTAGTACTTACCTGCGCCCAGTGGTGTTTGAACAAAATTTTAGTATTTTCCTTTAATTAGCTATAATAAAAATAAATAAAATAATGTGGACAATCCACACAACACTATCCATTTAGAATACCTCTAGTAAACAGGATGTGTGGTTTTTTGTAGTAAAAAATGATTGAAAAAAAAAATCTGCAATAGCACTTTTTAAATTAACGCGATCGTTATACATAATTATGCTTACCAACAATAACCGCATCAACAAACAATATTGATATTGTATATAGAACAATAACTGCATATTAATTAATATACAGTTATTGTTTTCTTATAAATCGAGGGCGTGTTTCCTTTCACGACTTTTCCGTAACTCTCGTGGTTTCGGACTTGGCCATCACCAACCTTCTCAAAAAACCACCTTGCATAGTATACTTCTTATAAATACATACATACAATACAATATAACACCCCAACAGTGAACAAACATCTACGTTCATCACACAAATATTTTTCTTAACTACCAACTGAACTGTGAAGGTTTGCTTGGAAATTATTCTGAAACTACTTAAATCTTCGAATATTAGTCAAAATTTAGATCTGTAAGGCGTCATTCAAGATTTTAAATAATCAAAATGTTCGTTGGGTTTCAAATCAACTTCCGTTGCGAACAGTACGTAATTTGATTGCAAAATAGCGGTAAAAGCATTGGAATCAGAACTCTGCTCAAATGTAGCACAAAAATAATATTGCAAATGGAACGGACGGTACCGCGAAGTTTGACAACCAAATGTAGTTTATTACTAACTATTGCTCGCGGCTTTTCTTTCGTTGGCCGTGCCTGCGAACTTCATCTAAATATTCCACGTTCTGTCAAGATCTTTAAAGATCAGTTAAGCTATCTCTAGATCGTTTGTAACGGTCTGCAGATAGCTCAACTATTTCTACATATGTACATTTTGTAAATATTTTGTTTAATTTTAAGTTTCTTTGTGTAAATAGAACTTTAAAGACGACGCTAAAAACAAAACCAACACACCCACATATTACAAATCAAAAGTTTACTCTACAGTCTACACCTTTCTCTAATTACTTTCTTTGTTATCTTTCGAATGAACTTTACCCTTATTATGTACACAAAAGTTTGTAATAAACTTTACTATAACAGATACAGTACATCGGTGAGCAAAGTTTAAGAAAGCTGCTCCTAACTTTATAGCCAGCGTCAGGATAGATCCATAGAGTTACGAAAACTCTTTCCAGTCGATAGAGACAGACGAGAATCTAGCAGAGCTCAGAGCGAATTTAAAACATTCGTGTTCTGTCTTATTGGTTTATAACAAAACAAAAGCAAAGAGATAATATTTAAATAAAATAAAATAAAATGAGCTTTTATTTCTACTACTTTTTAGACGAATTTTATGATACATACAACAAACAAACATGCTTAAATTTTGAATACACCTTTCAAAAACTGAAACGAGACAATCAAACTTTTTGATCGACTTGTGTATAATGATACATGTTAATTATAACTTATAATACTTGTATAATATCTTCATAAGGCCGTTTACTTTCATTCAGTACTGTTTCTTGTTTTTTTTTGTACTTTTTGAAAACACATTTAATTTATCTTTATATAAAATCGTGAATGTTTAACTGATATTAAAATACAAAAGTTAGATAGATCTATTAATGGCCAGAAATAAAAATTCATTGATCCACGGTACATCTACAATTAAACCAGGAACTTATTCCATGCTCGCAAATTATACAGTTTAATCTAGACTGCTGTACTGTAGCGAAATTATTGAATAAACAAAAGGAGTTTATGTTTCTGCATTTATTAGGTCCTTGGGTGAGCCCCACCAAGATAGTGAAAACTTAAAAGAGCGAAGGTGCACTAAATTATGAACGTTTATCACTTGTAACTTATTTTATATATTCAAATACAAGATAAATCAACTAAATCGTTTCCATGTTTTCTTCTTAGTGACGGCTCCCTCTTTTTTTTTTACATATAATGCTAAAGTCCAACATCCGTATTCTACCAAGTAATCACACAAACTCTATTTATTGCAAGTAGCAAAGATTAGAAAATTAACTATAGGACCTTATATAATTGAATTATCCTTATTATTATACCACTTAATTCCCTTTTGCTTTCATTCGACCATTCTGACTATGCACGCGTCCCCGCGTGAGTACTGTTAAATATTTAATATTTCAAACAAATAAATAAATAAAAAATAATATTTAATAATTTAACAATTTCAATTAGTAATTCAAAGCTCAACGTGAAAACAATAATGGTAAGAAACTATTTCCTTAGCTTACAAATCTTAATACGAATCTTAACAATGATTTCAATCTAAAATGATTGTCTTTAACATAATATTTCTAAATGATATTTCAACTTAATATGACTGTAGTCAACATAAAAATAAAGAGGCTCTATTTATCTCTTCTTCTCTAAAATTTAAAAGCTACCTATGCTCTTTTCGGGGTTTTGATGCAGTTTTCTCCATTCTTTCCTCTGTTGTTAACAATGCCGCAAAGTACTTCTATAACACAGCGACTGAAGTCATAGCTGCTGCATGGCTGCCAGCTGCTAACGCCACAAAGGGCTAGTAACGCCACGTAGGGCTAATAACGCCACAAAGGGCTAGTAACGCCACATAGGGCTTGTAACGCCACAAAGGGCTAATAACGCACTAATTTTCAATATTGACCATATTTCAAACAAATAAATACATTTCATTTCATTTAAACGCCACAAGGGCTAACAACGCCACACGGGGCTAATAACGTACTAATTTGCAATATTAACCATACTCCAAACGAATATACATTTCATTTCATTTTAACGCCACTAGGGCTAACAACGTACTAATTTTCAATATTGACCATACTCCAAACGAAAAAATACATTTCATTTCATTATCGTCTCATTTTCATTTCATTTTAACGCCACATAGGGCTAGTAACGCCACAAAGGGCTAGTAACGCCACAAAGGGCTTGTAACGCCACATAGGGCTAGTAACGCCACATAGGGCTAGTAACGCCACACAGGGCTAGTAACGCCACAAAGGGCTAGTAACGCCACAAAGGGCTAGTAACGCCACAAAGGGCTAATAACGCACTAATTTTCAATATTGACCATATTTCAAACAAATAAATACATTTCATTTCATTTTAACGCCACAAGGGCTAACAACGCCACATGGGGCTAGTAACGACACAAAGGGCTAGTAACGCCACAAAGGGCTTGTAACGCCACATAGGGCTAGTAACGCCACATAGGGCTAGTAACGCCACATAGGGCTAGTAACGCCACACAGGGCTAGTAACGCCACAAAGGGCTAGTAACGCCACAAAGGGCTAGTAACGCCACAAAGGGCTAGTAACGCCACAAAGGGCTAGAAACGCCACAAAGGGCTAGTAACGTACCAATTTTCAATATGACCATGCTTCAAACGAATAATTTCTTCTTCAATTTCTTCTTCATTTCATTTCATTTCATTTCATTTCATACCTTCTGTGTTTTTTTTTAAACACTTATTCATTCTTGTTTTAAATATTCTCTTCAATCATGGTTATCATCTATCTATCAGCGATACTGCAACATTTTTGAAGCATGTTGCCATAATTTTCCATCGATGAAAAAGCCGACTTTATTTTTTTTTGTCCACTGAATTACTTGCACTATTTGCACTTCTGTATTTTGCTGGCAATGTGTTATCATAATGAAATATACCTGCATAATAGGGTAGGAACATTTAATTTTGTACATTTTCATCAAAATGATTTAGGTTCGCTGCACTTCATCGATTTAGACTACGACATAATGGTAACACGCCGGCTCGTCGTAGGTCGTAGTCGTAGACAAACTAGGTAATTCCTTGGTGTTTGTTTTGTGTGTCTTCGCAATGTTCTAGAAAAATCTTCCAAAAGGCCGGTCTATAGACGATGCCTCAACATCACTCACAGTTTTGCAAAAAGTCCAGCACATGAGTTGACGTCTCACACTTCTGATTGAAAACTTAAAAGAGCGAAGGTGCACTAAATTATGAACGTTTATCACTTGTAACTTATTTTATATATTCAAATACAAGATAAATCAACTAAATCGTTTCCATGTTTTCTTCTTAGTGACGGCTCCCTCTTTTTTTTTACATAACCCCTAATGCTAAAGTCCAACATCCGTATTCTACCAAGTAATCACACAAACTCTATTTATTGCAAGTAGCAAAGATTAGAAAATTAACTATAGGACCTTATATAATTGAATTATCCTTATTATTATACCACTTAATTCCCTTTTGCTTTCAATAGTATCTAGATGCAATGTTACATTCCATCTTGGTGGTATTACATGCCGTTAGTTTGATAAAGACAAGCCATAATACATGCCATAATCCATCGTTGAACTAAATAAAACAATATAACTTTTGAAACGATCATAATTTTTAACACTATTTTTATGAAACAACGGGATATTTACCATGATTAAATTTTGTTGAGTTCCATTCTCACTCTTTTGTCGATTTCAACACAGTGGGACATCCACTACGCGTCCTGATACCATCAGTGTTGTGTGTCGAAATCGACAAAAGAGTGAGAATGGAACCAATAGTAGTCTCGAAACCAATAAAAGAGTGCAAAAGAGGGTAGATCGATTTATCTGCCAATAACATTTCTTTTACTCGTGGGCTTCAGTTCAACCGTGATCACGGTGCATGCAACTGTGCCGAAATATCGGAAGTCAACTCAACAAAATTTTATCATGGTAAATGTCCCGTTGTTTCATAATAATAGTAAATAAAACAATATAATAGTAAGAACCAAGCAGTAAATTGTCACTCGTTATTCTATTTCTTTCTTTCTTCTATACATCTTCTTCTTGCTAGGCTTGGTCTCGTGGCACATGATCCTTGCGCTACCACTGAAAAAAAGAATTTTGAGTTTGACTTTGACAATTCATTATTTTCAGTCTATGCCACTCGAAAGTTTCCAATTTTTTACAGAGCGGGGCACGGAAAAAGCGTTCTATTTTTTTGGCGGATATTTGTAAAACCGCAGCAGTGTTCCAGCGCAAACTAAATTATATTGTTCGGAAGGCAGACACTGTGAAAATAACAGTTGTTGGTCAGGGACCAAGTTATAGAGACGGACACATTGCCACTGAAAATCGGCAGCTATTTGTAACAAGGTGTACGAAAAATAAACACATTTTTTAAATATATGCGTCTTGGAGCTTCGTCTTTACACATAAAATGATTCAACCAAAAGTTTTTTCTCTAGGATATCTAGCTGTTTAAGAATGTTGATGTATTACATGATAGTTTGTTTGTTTTTACAATCTTGCCACCAATAATTTAAAAGTTAAAAGTTTGTCAAAATAATATTGTATGACTTCAAAAAACTACTTCCATACCTAATGTATGCATGGAAGTAATTTATTTGTATGAGATGAGTAGTTTTTTGTATGATATTTCGATTTTAGAGATGGCGTAATCGCCTATCTCTGCCAAAACACAAGCTTATCGTCATCAGCCACTGCTCCATCAACTTCCGCGATCTTCAATTCGAATGTCGACTGTAGACTGAGGGGTGTCTTGCTTCTTGTTTCGGTTCATGAACATTCGAGAACCTTTATTCTCCGACGCTGTCGGTTCTTTGCGTTATGCTACTTGCCCAGATTACCACTTCAACTGGCTAACTTTTTGAGCTACGTCGGTGTCCTTATCTAAAAATTCTGTAAATAGCATCTTTAACTGGCCTCTCAGCTCAGTTGGTAGTAGCTCTGCCTTCTGCGCCGTAGGTCGTGGGTTCGATCCCCACCTTGAACAAATATTTGTGTGGTGAACGCAGATGTTTGTTCTCTGTCTGGGCGTTATATTGTATTCCGAGTATGCATTTAAAAAAAAAATATTCAAGTATTATATTAGCCATCTGGTTCCCATATCTTACAAGCTCTGCTTAGTTTAAGGCTAGATAGTGTTGTGTGAATTGTGCACAATATTTATTTAAATATAAATATCTTCAAACAGGACAGCTGTGTGTCACAACTCACAAGCAGTCTGCTACCAGCTTCCAAACGATAGTGAGTTCCAAAAGTATTGGATACCGAACGAAAAGTAAACTTCATTCACCAATTTAGGAGCTTTCAGACGATGCTCGGTTTTAGCATTTAGGACGTAGATACTACCGCTGGGATACAGTTAGTAAACACCGCGGGGAATAAAGGTTCTCAAAAGGCGATCAAGAACCAGGGTTATTACCTAAAACAAGCGATAGATTTAGTAATAACAATGGGATAATGAGTCCATTTCACCCCTATCCTATAGAGAGAGAGATAATAACAAAATGCTTTTTCACTGCTCATACTCGGAAAGTAGGTCTGAAGTTGCCTGAGAGGTCTAATTGAAAGTAATACTTTCAGCCCTAGGGAGAATCGCTTTCTACTGACAGCTGTCAAATTATAAAAAAAAAACAAGTTCTATTTTATTCAACCATGTTCCAACTTTCTAAAGTCTTTCTAACAGCAAGGAGGTTGTTCAACCAAATTCCAGCTTTTTATTCAGCAAGTAGGTTGGAAACCCATTACAACGGTAAGAAGTTTAAAAAGTCTAATTAGAGCGCAATGTAAAATTGAAATTTAAATAACATAAAGATAGTATTAAATAAATAATATATCTTCTAAATTAGTTGATTAATATAGCTTCAACTATTTATTTAAAATAACATAGATTTGAGCAAACAATTTACCATTTTTTATATTATGAAAATGAAAATAATGGCTGAATAATGCTGGCGAGCCGAAGCCGAAGGCCCGCCAGAGAAAAAGAAAAAAAAACCGGGAAGGCGGCAATTCAATCTTCATTTTCACAAATTTTTCTTTCATGTTTTTATTTTTACTTTCCTTGTATTCGTAATGAAAAGCACAGTGTTTACCTCGGATGAAAGTCTTTTAAGTCCCTCAAGCTCCATTGGCGCCCTCGCTACGCTCTGGCGCCAAACCCGTCTCGGGACTCAAAAAACGTGACTTTCAACACTCAGGTAACAATGTACAATTTCACTGCTCATACTCGGAAAGTAGGTCTGAAGTTGCCTGAGGGGTCTAATTGAAAGTAATACTTTCAGCCCTAGGGAGAATCGCTTTCTACTGACAGCTTCAAATTGTATAAAAAAACAAGTTCTATTTTATTCACCATGTTTCAACTTTCTAAAGTCTTTCTAACTGCAAGGAGGTTATTGAACTAAATTCCAACTTTTTATTCAGCAATGAGGTTGGAAACCCATTACAACGGTAAGAAGTTTAAAAAGTCTAATTAGAGCGCGATGTAAAATTTAAATTAAAATAACATAAAGATAGTATTAAATAAAGAATATATTTTCTAAATGACTTTATTATTATTTAGCTTCAACTATTTCATTAAAATATATAGATTTGAGCAAAACATTTACCATTTTTTAAATTATGAAAATGAAAATAATGGCTGAATAATGCTGAAGGCCCGTGCCCAGCCGAAGGCCCGCCGGAGAAAAAAAAGCGGGAAGGCGGCAATTCAATCTTCATTTTCACAATTTTTTCTATCATGTTTTTATTTTTACTTTCCTAGTATTCTTAATGAAAAGCACAGTGTTTACCTCGGATGAAAGACTTTTTTAAGTCCCTCAAGCTCCATTGGCGCCCTCGCTACGCTCTGGCACCAAACCCGTCTCGGGACTCAAAAAAAGTGACTTTCAACCCTCAGGTAACAATGTACTATTGCCATCGTTCGTTATGACCACCCTTTCTTAGCGAACCGGGGCGCCGCGACAGATTACCTATAAGCTACAGCGATAGTATTCAATAACTAGTGGTACCTAATAGCAGTAAACTAAGTTGTTGATTTTTGAAGTGAAAACTTCTTTAGCGGCGTTGAGCACTTTTTCTGTAATGGGTATAAAATCTTAAACTCGCGTCAGCGCGTCAGGACACGTGACCTGATCGAAAAAGCGTAAGACGGATGGAGAGTAGACAGCTATCCCCTCTCTACGGCGCGGCGAAAATGTATGCCTGGGCCTACTGTTTCGTTTAGGCAGCGCAGGGCGCTTGCGCGAATGTTCGTGTATGTTACAGCGTGCCAAATAACAAACAAGCCCCCCCTAACCATTCCAAAATATCAAACATGCTCAACGTTAATAATCAAGTTTTCACTTCTGCCGGCACTCCCGGAGTGCAACCCGTATTTTTTTATAGTAAATATTTCCGATATAAAGTAAAAAACATATAAACATAATAATATACTACAACATATGTATATATAAATAATATACATCACACCTGTCCAAAGTCGAGTGGACCTTGTTAGATAACGAATGAACCAAATGTTTTTTTTTATAGAGTTCTATGCTGGTGTTGTTTCTACTAACACTGTTGCTTTGTTCGTAGGTAATAAAACCGCAGAGCTACTTACCAGCGAAAATATTCTTAACCCAATCCTTTCCCAATATGTTTTCACAAATCACTGAGCATCGTAAATAAGTCCCAACACGCACGCTAAGGATACCGCACGCATTATTATTCCTTCCACAAACAAACATACTATATTCTTTACCCTCCTTACCCTCCAAGGAGGTCGCAATTAGTCTTAATTAAAGAGAACAAAAACACCATGCCATTAAAAACGTAGTGAATACAAACGTATAGAAACGCAATTCCTTGTTTGAAACATTTCAACACTTGAGGGTTTTGTCAATCCAAAATAACAGTTTTTTTAATACCAAGCTTACGTACCGTTTTTTGAAATGGCCAGTTGTAAAACCAAACCACTTATTTGACCAGTCAGAGGTCAGTCTTACATTTCATTTAATTCGTTTATTTGCTTAAAAACATGGTATGGGAAAGTACATAGATGTCAAAAGTGTATAAATATAGTGTATCACACTTTTTTATTATTTCGGTGTGCAAAAATTTGAATTTGGAGAAGTTACTTATATTATAATAATATTAAAACTGACAAAAGTAAAATTGTAGGCATGTCAAATCAAAATTAATTACATAATACTATACAAAAATAATAATAATACCCAACCTATCTCCCTATTACCCAAAGGTTAGCTGGTAGATAATGCTATCTAGCATTAAGTTCGCCTGTGTACAGTAATTTTTAATTTTGTGCAATAAAGAATTTTCTATCTATCTATCTATAATAATGAAGTCGACATGTCAAATTGTAAATAAAGCTTGCGTCAAACTACTGTCTAATATTATGTTTGGCCGATTAGTCATCTGTGAAACTGGGCCTATGTAGTCTAGTATTAGCGACACAATTTAACTTGCTTACAGATTTCGTTTCCGATTTAATCAAATCAAATAATATTTATTTCAGACTTGATCCATCCATACTTTTGTTAGTAATAATGTCACTTAGAAAGAATATTAGAAGTGATATTACGAACACTATTTATTGCAGAGTGTTTTTTAAAGAAAGCTTCTATTTTTTGTTGCATAAACGTATTTGAGATTAATTAGTCTGTGGGTAATATTTGTGTTTTCCTCGCCATGGCAATTTACGGTGTTAGGTAATTTGTTTAGTTTGCGTTGAGTTTCACTTCTATTGGTCAAAGTATGCAGTGCGCAAAGTATTTGTTATGCAAACGTAAAATCCCCCATACGTCTTCATTGCTGGGTAGTCACGTACCAGCCTCGGCTAATGTAATGGCTGACTCTTGGATATAGATACTTTTTGGATCACTTTGATCAAGATCTTTTACTAGAGATTTAGCTACGCCAAAAAATCTACAGCTTTTTTATAAGTCTTTAAATAAGCCCTAGGATGACTGCGGCCTCTCCGCTCAGTTCGCTCAGCCGTGGGTTCGATCCCTACCGAGAAATATGTGTGTGGCGAACGCAAATGTTTGTTCTCTGTCTGGGTGTTATATATTGTATTCTAAGTATGTTTTTACAAAAAAGTATATTATGTATGTATAATATGTATTTACAAAATTATTATATTATGTATAATACTAGCTATCTGGTTCCTATTGTATAAGCTTTGCTTAGTTTGGGGCTAGAAAGTGTTGTGTGGATTATACAAAATATTTAATTATATTTTTTATCACTATATTTCCTAAAGACCATTTCATTAAGACCTCTATATAATGCAACATAGTTAAACAATAAATGATTCTTATTCTTATTCCTAGTCATTCAACTTAGTAGTTTAAAATTAATTCTGTGCTAGTAATGGTAATACAAAGTAAGTTAAAGTCCTCAGAAGGAGCTATCTTACAAAGTAACCAACAGTATACAAGCACGTACGTACCAATGTAACCTAATTCTAAACTTTGAAGTTATTTGTGCTCATAGCACTGGTTTAACCACTTTTCGCTCACACACCTTTTGAAAGATAAAAAACCATTGTTAAACGCTATCTGTGATTTAAAAGCTAAACCACTTTTCTTCTTCTTCTTCTTAATCAATGGCATCTGTCCATTTTGGATCAACTTTGCCAGTGTCGAGTAGTGAGGATATATTTATTACATAAATAAAATAGTTTTTAGTCAAGTTAAGTCAGTCAATAGACAAGTCGGCCCTGATTGGCTTTGAAAACAATGGGTGGCCGTTTCTTTTTAAAACCATCACAAACATTTTTGATCAAATCAAAATATTACATAATATACTTTCATTCCAACTGTTAACACTTTGAGCTAAGACCTCCAGTAATGTTGGTTAAAATACCACCGAAATTACACAACAGAACTCAAAATAACACCAGAAAAACAATTAAAATGAAAAAGCTATGTGACTTCCCGAAATGACGGAAAACGAATCTCCACTTTTCACTTACATAATAACTTCGCTAATCACTGACAGATAATTAGTTCCGTCAATATACGCGTGCGACACCTGCGCACGCGGCATAATTAGGTTTGTTTGGAGTGCTCTCGCCCTCTTTCACTCGGCACCACCGAATGCACTTGTCACTCACCTATCTATATACCTAACTAGTGGAATCCCACGCGACTTCGTTCGCGGTTTTTCCATATAAACTTCAAACCCCGCTGCAGACCTTTAGGGGTTGAGTTTCGGGAATTTCTTTCTTAGTGCACCCCTACCCTACACCATGAATCTACCCTGCAAAATTCATACTCCTAAGACCATTCGTTTAGGCTGCGCGTTGATTGTCAGTCAGTCAGTAACGTAAGAGTTTTATATATTTAGATTAGTAAATTTTACATTTGGTGACCCCGTCGTGATCGCCATCTGTGACTTAACAACCATTGTTGCCGTTTGTATAATTGGTTTTCGTAAAAGTAAACTTTTTAGTAGGAAAACTATTTGAGGCCCACTTAAAAGCCTTTCGCCGCACTGGTTTGAAAGAATCAGTGACACAATGAGAAGAAGAAGTAAGAAAACGTATTATGATCAAAACTGTTCTTTCTATAAGCTGTGAGCAATCGGATTGCACACCAAATATTTGTGTGGTGAACGCAGATGTTTGTTCTCTGTCTGGGTGTTATATTGTATTCTAAGTAAGTATTTAAAATAAAAAAACGTATATATGCATTATATCAGCTATCTGGTTCTCATAGTATAAGCTCTGCTTAGTTTGGGGCTGGATAGTGTTGTGTGGATTGTCTATATCATATAAAAAAAAAAAATTAAATATATGTACCCACGATTTTTTATCAGTAATTTATATCTTTTTGCGACTGAAAGGTTTTTCCCGGTTATCAGCGTACGCGCAATCGCTGGGCAATTCCTAAGTCAAAATCTATGTTAAAGGGGCCGCGGCCGTCTTCATCGTTTGAGAGTACTGGAATATTGCACACAGAAAAACTCATTGGTAGAATTCGTCCAATCTTAAACTGCACGCCCCACTCACTGCATTTAGTCACAGTAAATTGTTCTTTATCACTTATGTACATCAAAAGGATCATTATGAAGAACTTTGCTGTGAGTCAACTACAAGAAAACGTGGTGGAGGGGCGTGCATTTTTAGACTGGATTATCTCTACACGCGTATTGGATTTGAACTCATGACTTTAAGATCGGAAAGCGGAGCACTTGGCGCTAGTGCTCCGGATCAGGGAAACTAGTGCTAACGGATCAGAACCGGATCACAGCCAGATCAAATTTTGAGAGGTACCATCGACTGTCGAAGACGCTCCTCGATACAGTTATAATGGAATTGAAACGTGAGGTAAATGTAAATCGTGCTGTGATTTGGAAAATATATCGTGTGGGTCCCTCTTCTTCTCATCTAACCAAGAATGATGGTGTTTGAGGGAATTTCTCTAAATATTATTTACCACTCGTTACCAGAGTTCTGAAATTATACATATTTTTGTAAATATTTTTTAATAAATACATATTCAGATTACCGTGCACTCGAGATATTTAGACGAATATAGTTCGAGGGTGCAATAGCTACTTACAAACGAGGTAAGGATTCTACTTAACATCATAGATGCGAGGTAAATAAAATATATTAAATGACAAAATGTATTTTTGTTGCAGTTTTTTTTTAAATATATATCCGTTAAAATAGTCACAGACCATGCATGATGGATAAGCAAGACCCGTAGATATTCCAAAGATATTTAATTAAATTGATCAGCTTGATTAAAGATGGGTTGAGTCGGTCTAGTTAGACGGTGTGGTATGCCAATAATGATAGAAGATTGTCACCCTCTAGAATCCAATAAAATTGAGAGAATCTGTCTCTCAACCGACCAACAATTATTTCAAATCATGGGTTACTTTTGTCACACTGTAACACACTGTCACACTGTGTAAACGGCGTCGTGCGAACCTATCATTGTGTGCAAGAGAACGCACACAACTAGCGAGCTGCAGTAAATACCTATTTGAGTCCCCCTTGTTCGCTTTACGCACCCTTAAAGGCGTGGGCCCACCGCTGCGCACGGAGAGGCTACGACCGTGTATCGAGCTTCGCTTTGTAAAAAAAATCATAAGAAAAAGAACTACATTACCTTATTTGAAACATATTAACGAACAAGAAATTGAACACTCTTTATTTGCTTTTAAATACCTAGTAGAAAAAATTAAAAATAACTGGCAACACCTTTTTCTATGGGCGTATTGGATCCAATCTCTCAGCAAATGTCAAAAATCTATGATTAACGAGAAAATGAATCGTAGTCCTATAATACATTATCCAATATCATCTAAATATATAAAACTCTTACGTTACTGACTGACTGACTGACAATCAACGCGCAGCCTAAACTAATGGTCTTTAGAGTATGAAATTTGGAGGGTAGATTCCTGGTGTAGGGTAGGGGTGCACTAAGAAAGGAATTCCCGAAACTCAACCCATAAAGGTCTGCAGCGGGGGTTGAAGTTTGTATGGAAAACCCAAAGCGAACCAAGTCGCGCAGGATTCCACTAGTTGACTCATAGATCTAAGATCCGAGATATATGATGTGACCTAAAACTTATTTTTAACCGACTTCGTGTCAAAATGTTATTGAACAGATCTTGATTTTTAACCGACTTCTAAGTCCAAGTGGAGGTTCTCAATTAGGCAGTTTTTTTGTATGCTCGTTAAAACAATATTTTTTATCTAAAAGGTCTTCCAAAATGGTCCTATATTAATTTCATCAAAATTGATTCAGCAATTGAGCCGGTGTAGGAGTCGGTGTCTCAATTTTTTTAACTTATATTATTTTTAGAGCAAACACATGCACTATGCATAATGAACTAACTCTAGTATCTTTATCATAAAAGCTCTACCATTTAACAGTCAAAATGTTGATAGCCTCGTTTATTCTTGGCCTACAATAAAGAAATAGGTTCTAAGCGTTTACCATTACAGGCATTTCTATGACTACACTCATTATCCCCGCTGAGCTTGCGCTAAAAGGTTTGAGCGCACAATGATCCCATTCCGTAGGTTTGATGGCTGTAATCGTGGTATTATCCACTTGGGATATGAGCTTATGTAGAAGAAAGTATTAGGCGTTGACCTCACATACATTTTCTTTTTTATTTGTCCGTCTTTCGCTTGTCTAAACCTTGGACACACAACTACCAACTAAGCCATGCCACTTAATTTGAGCCTTAAGAGCGGGTCGTGCGAAAATTTGAGATTTAAAAAAAAAAATCATAACTAAATAACTAAGTGACATTTTAAAAATCGCAAAAGGACTAATTGTAGACTATACATTTGAGATTAATTCGAATTTAAGTGTGTTAAAAAAATATACTATTTAACATGACATTCTATTTAACGCTGACATACGATTTTCATTAGCGTTAAATAGAACGTCATGTTAAATAGTATATTTTTTTACAATTAGCCCTTTTGCGATTTTTAAAATGTCACTTAGTTATTAAGTTATGAATTTTTTTTTTTTAAATCTCAAATTTTCGCACGACCCGCTCTTAAGGCGCGAACCCACCGCGTTGCACGCTGTGCACGTGCACTTGGCGCAGTTTAGCTGTATTATTTTGTTTGACAACGTGGGTCTACGTTTCCACTGGAGCACACGAAGACTATATATAGCGTGGCACGGCGCACGGAGAGGCTACGCACGCGCCACTGCAATCTATGGACGAGCTGCGCTGCCATACAATTATCACCATATTCTTGAGCTGTGCATATTCGTGTGACATATTGCATTCCAGTGGAAACGTACACCCACGTTGACAGCTTGAGCTATGAAATTGCTTATTCGAGCAAGCTACACATGTGCCAGTGAAGTCAATTCATGCGTTGCCTCTCCGTGGGTTGCAGTGGATACAACCACATGATTTTTTTTACAAAGCGAAGTTCGATAACGAGATCTAGTGAGTAGTTTTGAGGGAGCGATTTAAGGAAATTAATATCCTCACAGTAATATATGAAAACTTACTGTACACTCACAAACACATCTGTAGCTTTCAGAAAAATTGTGATTCACATAATATTAACACTAGAAATAAAAATAAACTTTATATTCCCAAATTTCGTTTACAGAAGGTAAATGGGTCTTTTATGGGGAACACTGTACGCTTCTACAATAAACTTCCGGAAAATGCAACTAAGCTTCCAATTCGGAAGTTTAAAGCCTATATTAAGAGTAATTTGATAAAGAAAGCGTACTATACTCTAGATAGCTATATGAATGATAAAACTGCGTGGCCCGATGTCCCGGTCACTCTACCCATAGGAAGCTAGCATGTCAATTTGCAATGTCTGTACCTACTATTTAATATCTTATTTTTATATCTGTGTAGATACTTTATTATAACTTTGAAGCGTAGCGTGTGCTGTCTTTGAAACTTTTGCTTTTGTATAATTACATTGCATACGTCTGACTAAGTGAAGTGGCACCACACTGGAACTTCACTGCTATTATTTTAGACTATTTTTGATTTGTAAAAGGATCATATAAAAAAACGGTAGGAACCGAGACGTAGTTTGTTGCCTGTTCTTCTACGCTTGGTCGCGTGGAACTGGCACCTAGACTCACCTAGCTTTAAGACGTTTCAAAGTGATTCTTGTATCGTATTGAATAAACGCTTATTGAATCTTGAATCTTGAATCTTGAGTTTTTTTTATACGTCATAAATCGTAAACTGCAATTTACCTTGCGACGAACTACAAGAACTTTAATATTATGTTACTTGTTGCTACGGAACCCTTCATGGGCGAGTCTGACTCGCACTTGGCCACTTTTTTTTTAATATCTCGTCGGTGCTGTGATTCTGCATATCATTGACTGCGTTAGAATCGTGTTAAAAACGGTTGGGTCACGTATGGAGAAAATTGTATTTGTCCCGCAAACACGTCCTAACCCCAATAAACTGTTAACTCCGATACGGAACCTGTGTATTTGTGGCGTGCAGAAAACTTATCTAGTATCCAATGTGATATTCTATTTCTAGGGCACAAGTTATGGGAGAAAATAATAGTTAGAATAAAATAGAACAGAATTGAAAATTCTTTATTGCACCCCTTACAACAATGGAAAAAACAAGTAACAATAATTTAGAACATACTAATGTACAATGGGCGGCCTTATCGCTGAAGAGCAATCTCTTTCAGACAACCTTATGTATAAATACCAGCTGTGCCCGCGACTTCGTTCGCGTGGAATTGTGTAGCATTTTTAATTTACAGCGGAAAAAAAAATCGGTTGTATAAAAAAAAAATTATATCGGTAATCTATGAGCCGATTTGAAAAACTTTAATTGTTCCTATAGAAATTCCATCAAAATCGGTTCAGCAGTTTGGCCAAGAAGTTTTTGAACCCTTCATTCTTCAAAGACTCGCCATCGCAAATTGCTTATAATTATGTACAATAGAAAATGTACCTAACTACTCAATAAACAATAAAATATTAAAATAAAGCGTCGCGTCAGCGTACAAGCATCTAAAAGCGTATAAAAAACAGACTTTTTTAAACAAACCTACAATGACAACCACTCTTGGTTTAGTGCTTTTCAATTATCTGATGAAATTGAACCTTATTTTTATCACCCTAAGGAAGCATACTAGTTGCACAATCAAAAAGTTGAAAATTTTGACCTTACTAAATTAATGGACGACAATATAGATACTTATTAATCTAATGAAGCAAAAAACTACACTTTAGATAGCCTATATATATATAAATGATAAAACTGCGTGGCCCGATGTCCCGGTCAACATGTCAATTTACAATGTCTGTAGGTACCTACTATTTTCGTATCTTATTTTTTGATCGAGTGAGCGAAGCGAACGAAGAGTTTTTCAAACAACTTGGCCAATTTGGCATTTTATGTGCGTATGTATGATAACTTTCGAACCGTTTGATTCCGATCTGCATGAAATTTGATAAGTCGATATCTTGTACTTGAGAAATTTACTGGTAAGTATATGAGTATAATCGGATAAGGGTTTATTAAGATATGGGGTTTTTTGAGGGTGCAAAAATTAAAATGGTGACACAAAAAATCAAGTTAGATGTCATATGAAAGAACTTTGGTTGGCCATACTATTGGCACCAGCCAAAGTCCAAACACAGGTTTAGCTTTTAAAATATAATTTATTCCATGTTCCACAAATCCATGTCCTTTATCAACTTAGAGGCTAATTATCTTAAGCCCTGTTTCGTTGCTTGCTACCGCCGGCCTGAGCCGATGTGTTCACCGCCGTCATGTTGTCGCCCTCTCTCCAAAAAACAATATGGCGGCGGCGAACCGGAACGATTGTCAAACAACCAACTACATCAGAAAACAATTATAAAAATAGTTCGCATCAAATTAAAAAAAACTTACATAAATAAGCAAATAAATAAAATAACATTTTAAACAATAATAAAACTTAATATTTATCATTTTAAATATAAACAATTACGACTGCAACGTTGGCATTGACGTTCTAGAAGGAAGTCAAGATTGTACTTCTACAACTTCAAATATTAAATAAATAAGCTTATCAGACTAAAATAACAGTAATTAGATTAGATAAACAATTATTTAGAAAACATATTGTAAATACCCTAACAGCTCGGCCTTCCTACAATGCGCAAGTCCCTTCGCGCCATGCATATGGATCTACATATTATTCAAGTCTGTTGGAATTAATACAAAAACATTAAGCAGTTAAATCCAAAATAAATGTATCTCTAAGGATCGAGGTTACCTTATCTGGTTTAAACTAAGTAGAACTTGTACAGAACAATACAGCTCAAGTTACATAAAAACAAAAACAAAAAAAAAAAATGACACCACAAGGCCATAAGAGCGAACAGAGTATAGTCTGATGTGTATCCCTGTGTACCTTATAAACTAGATAGCAAGTCATCACTCTTGCATTATAGTATTCCTCTTAATGCAATGCATACATAGATAGAAGAAAAATAGTGTGTAGTATAATCCGCTTTGCAAAAGCAAACGAAAGGCTTTGTTTATTCAGCAGCGCAATGTTTGCAGAAGCCCAAAGTAAATCCGTATCAACATGTTACGTTTCTTTTCAGTACCTGCCTATTCCAATTTAATTATTTGTGCCTTATTTTTATTCTCCTTACAAATGCGATCAACATTGCAAATGTATAATCAAGCAAAACAGTCCTTTTTTCCGATTTGATTTATGCCTGTTGCCTTATCATTATTACAATCATCACCACAGCTCTCATTTGCAACATGTGACCGAATGTGAGTGACAATATTTCCATCAAAATAAGAGGGTTATTATAATATGCATCGTACTTATTTATTATTTTATTTTAACTTTATCACTATAAAACTACATTAAACACGCTTTAGTCTACAAGTAGAATTAAAGTTTCGATCATAGTTCATTCAAGATTTACCTTAACATATCCTCCTCTCAGATCCCGTAGGGATCACTCTAAAAACGAACAATAAATACTGACCCCTTCATCAGTGTACATTTTGAATGTCCCAAATACGTTAGGCAAAATATTCAAGATTTTAAAGTACTAGGTAGTAATAACACACGTAGTAATAGACATGTGATGTGCCTAGAATCTGACACGCATAGGCTCTCTTTTTCTAAAAAATATACCTTAGGTTATTGGACCCAAATTATTTAACAAACTTCCTCTATATATAAGGCTTTTGACATGTGAGAACTTGTACCATAACAATATTAGGAAATTATCGCTCGACAAGGCAACACACAGTGTATGCGAGTATCCAGCTAATGACCACAACCATTTTATGGACGAAAACTAGAACTTACTAGCCAGGTAATTGATTGCTTTGTTAAACAAGTTTATTCAAATTATTAGACTCTATTTATGTTACCTATCCACATATCTTCTGTTGAGACGACGACGAGGCCCTATAGCCGAAATTATTTACATTTTATATTTCCCCATTGCAATTTTGTAAGAATTGACGAGACACCAACGCCACACAGCAGTCCCATCCATTATTAAACCATTGTGTTTGCCTTAGCAATCAATAAATAATTTTCATTTCATTTCATAGAAATACTCATCTCAGGATTCACCGTATTTTACCTTTTTACCTAGCATTTCCGTGATAGGCTCAGCGTGATCTTCGCGTAATAAAATAGCTATTGCTAAATTAAACGTAGTAAAATAACTATAGCTAAATTGTTAGCATTTAATATGTTTGATTCTGTTATAAGTACTATTACACAGTCCACTGACAAGCCCGCAGTTAATAGCAGTACTAATAAGGGTGAACAAGTTTTGTGGCCTATTGCCCAATGAGAAGTCCAGGCATTTTAAATGTCATACACCAAAATATGCAAGGGCTTCCCAGCAAAGTTTTAGAATTAAAACTATTTATGAATTGTTTCAGTGTAGACATCATATTATGCATTACAGAATACTGGATAGTAGAACTAGAGTTATTCCCTTTTTATGAAAAATATAGTATTGTAAGCTCTTTTATACGAAAGAACGCTATGCGAGGTGGTTGTTTAATTATTGTAAGCAATCAATTTAAATGCTAGAAACGTAAAGACATTGCAAATCTCAGTATCGAGAGGACTGTTGGGCTGTCATGTGTGGAGCTGGAGCGGCACATAGTTGTGAGCGTTTACCATTCCCCGGACGCGGATTTCACCTTGCATGAATCCACTATGGAAGATGTAATGCGTAAAATCTTTAACTCTAATAAAACCGTACTAATCTGTGGAGATTTTAATGTGGATATCCTGGTTCACCCTCTTTCTGAGAGGCTGCTAAATTTGTTTAAATGTTTTGACCTACACTGCTTGATCCAGCAAGGGTGACACTAACAACAGCCACCTGCCTTGACAATATTTTTAGCAGTCATGAGCCAGTTAGTAAATCAGTAGTTAGGCATTTTAGTTCAGATCACTACGGCCATAGCGCTAGATTTGCTTATAAAATTTTAGATAAACACGAGATTTTCACCCACCAACCTATCACAGAGAGCCGTATTAAAAAGTTTCAAAACAATATTGAACTGAAAGTGTCCCTCATGCCCCCCTCATGCATGCTTGACTGACCCGCATGATCTTAACCACCTTGTCAAATTTATCAAATGAAGAACGTAAGGATACGTTTAAACTTAAAACATGTAAAGCTAGTATTAGTGTCGTGTAACCTGACTGGTTCATCCCAGGTATTTACAAAAGTAGGAATACATTATTATGACCTATGCTTCTAGAGCTCAATGCATTCATTAAACCCAGCATCTATTTAACATATTAAAACTACTTTAAAGCATTTAAAAGAGCTTGTCACGCAGCAAAATCCTTGCATATCAAAACAAAAATTGGAAAACCACAAATAAAACTCAAACTGGCTACCTGGAAGATAGTCAATAATGAGCCTGGCAAATCGTAACTCATCAAACATTTAACCCTCGGCATGCCTGGTAGGGTCTGTGAAACCCACCGCGGCATTTAAACCGTTACAACTCATTCAAATTTAAATTTCGCGCGTAACCGCTCTCAGTAGCTGACCGTAGTGAACTACCTAACGCCCTACGCTAGCTACCTCAGTCCGGGGTGCGCTCCACTAGTGATAGGACGTGTATAAAGTGCGCTCGGGTCTCCCTGACACCACCAGGCATACGGCGTGACATTTTTATGTAAGTATTAATTTAGTTTCTGCTTGTGATTTCGTATCATATTTGCTAAAAATATTTTTTTTTTTAACTGCGAACACAATCTATACTAATATAATAAAGCGGAAGTGTTTGTTTGAATGCGTTAACCTAGGGAACAACCAGTCGGATTTGAACTGCTGAACTCTGCAGGAATAAATGCAAAAAATATTCAAATGCTCAACTGCCCTGACTTCAAAAACAATCGGAGAAGTTTCATCAAAGATCTGGGTGTCACGCTGACAGAACCACATCTTCAATCAAGACAGAAAAACACTCGTCTTTCTACAGATCTTCGCAAACGAATTGCCAACCATATTGGTCTCCAAGATGGCCCACCGGTAAAAAAAACAGCTCCAGGTGTAAGGCGTAGATGTCACGTTTGTCCGTCAAAGAAAGACCGCAAAACGCAATACATCTGTGAGATGTGCAAGAGCCACGTGTGCCTGGATCATGCAATTTTTCAGTGCGAAAGGTGCTTCGGAAACAATGCTCGTGAAAATGATGTTGGAAATGAAGAAGACTAATTATTTTAGCTTAGAATATAAGATAATATATGTGCCTATTATTCCCCAAAGTCTGATTGAGATCTCTTTTGTTTTAGTTGATTTTACATGTTTATAAACATAAGATGTCTAATTTTACGGTACAAAACGTATACTGAGTTTAATTGCATATTTTATTAATAAATATTGTTGATTCGAACACATATTTTATTTAAAACCCTAAAAAGCATCTTTAATATTATTATAAAACTATAAATTTTAATATTTGATACCAATTTGTAGGTGAAAAAGTTATTTGAAAATCCGGGTCTCACACACCCACCAGGCATACCATGTAACTTTTAGCCACCAGGCATGCCGAGGGTTAAAAGTAGACAATCATCTTTTGACAAAAATATTGGAGTAGCCAACGCGTTTGATAGTTTATTTTCCAGTATCCGTAAAGTAGTGACATCGTCTTTAAATTCTTCGGCTACTGGCACGATGGCATTGTTAGAATCTAATGTTCAAAAATGTAATAATATCTTTAGTTTTAACATGAAAAATACTGAAGATTTATGGAGTATGTCTACAAACTACTCAGCGCTATCTTAACTGAGATTGCACCATGTCTAGCGTATATTTTTAATAGATGTGTTGACGAGGGTGTTTTTCTTGATATAATGAAACCTGGTTAACTCATTCCCTGTTCAAATCTGGAAATGTGAGTGACCCTGCTAATCATAGACTTATCTCAGTATTGCATACGCTTAGTAAAATCTTTGAGAAAGTTTTTCTTACTCAGTTGTTATCACGATTAACGACTGATGTCGGTATTTTACTCTTAAAGCACTCACAAGAAGCGATTGGGGTATTCTGCGACCTTTCCAAAGCTTTTGACCGTGTAAATCATGCTGCATTAATATCTTACCGTAAACATTACGGCATTCTAAATCGCTTTATTTATCTAATACAATCATACTTGACTGATAGAGTTCCTAAAGTCTTCTGGGTCAGTTATTGAAATGGGGGTGACTCAGGGTTTGATATTAGGTCCTTTTTTTGTTTCAAGTGTACGTAAATGACCTCCCTTTTTTTGGTTAAAAACAAATCGGTTGTCTGTAAAGTCGGTTTACTGACGATAGTTGAACGTGACAACGTCATAAGAAAATAATGATGGAATGGTTGCATTTTCCAAAAGAAAATTTTAATTTTATTTGTTTGATTATATTTTGTATGGATATAGAGAAAAAGGTAAATGGAAATCACAATTGAATTGATCAAGTTACATTTAACCTACAATTAATTGCTGCTCGCTAGCGGACCGCTGCTATTTATTTTAATTGATGATAGCACGAATATTCGACAATATATCACTGAACATAATTTAGATTCAGGTAATATCGAGAAAATCATTACTTTTACCGCCAAAATTACCGTTGCTTTAAACAATTGACACCACATTAACTTTGACGAAAACTTGTAAATGTACCTATTATTGTATAGGAGCTGTCCACGCGGACGCATTGCTCACTCAAGTAGGAGAGAGACAGATGTCGTGCTATGTGTGCCAGTTATGCCTCTTTGTCGCTCGTTCCACGCTGCCGCTTGCACTTCAAGTCTTGAATGGAACGCCTCAGAGTGAGGTAACGCCGCACGAGTCATGTTTCTTCATGCGTCAGACGACTCGGACTCGGACTCGGTCTCGGACTGAGACTCGGACTCGGACTCGGACTCGGTCTCGGTCTCGGTCTCGGTCTCGGTCTCGGTCTCGGTCTCGGTCTCGGTCTCGGTCTCGGACTCGGACTCGGACTCGGACTCGGACTCGGACTCGGACTCGGACTCGGACTCGGACTCGGACTCGGACTCGGACTCGGACTCGGACTCGGACTCGGACTCGGACTCGGACTCGGACCCGGACTCGGACTCGGACCCGGACCCGGACTCGGACTCGGACTCGGACTCGGACTCGGACTCGGACTCGGACTCGGACTCGGACTCGGACTCGGACTCGGACTCGGACTCGGACTCGGACTCGGACTCGGACTCGGACTCGGACTCGGACTCGGACTCGGACTCGGACTCGGACTCGGACTCGGACTCGGACTCGGACTCGGACTCGGACTCGGACTCGGACTCGGACTCGGACTCGGACTCGGACTCGGACTCGGACTCGGACTCGGACTCGGACTCGGACTCGGACTCGGACTCGGACTCGGACTCGGACTCGGACTCGGACTCGGACTCGGACTCGGACTCGGACTCGGACTCGGACTCGGACTCGGACTCGGACTCGGACTCGGACTCGGACTCGGACTCGGACTCGGACTCGGACTCGGACTCGGACTCGGACTCGGACTCGGACTCGGACTCGGACTCGGACTCGGACTCGGACTCGGACTCGGACTCGGACTCGGACTCGTCGAAATCACCTTGCTCTCAAACCTGAGCATCACCACCTTGCTCTCGAACCTGAGCATCACCACCTTGCTCTCGAACCTGAGCATCACCACCTTGCTCTCGAACCTGAGCATCACCACCTTGCTCTCGAACCTGAGCATCACGACCTTGCTCTCGAACCTGAGCATCACGACCTTGCTCTCGAACCTGAGCATCACGACCTTGCTCTCCAACCTGAGCATCACGACCTTGCTCTCGAACCTGAGCATCACGACCTTGCTCTCGAACCTGAGCATCATCACCTTGCTCTCGAACCTGAGCATCACGACCTTGCTCTCGAACCTGAGCATCACGACCTTGCTCTCGAACCTGAGCATCACGACCTTGCTCTCAAACCTGAGCATCACGACCTTGCTCTCGAACCTGAGCATCACGACCTTGCTCTCGAACCTGAGCATCATCACCTTGCTCTTGAACCTGAGCATCACCACCTTCCAACCTGGGCATTTTTTTTCTTCTTTCGTATCGATATTACAATCATTATCATTAAAGCCACTTCGACCAGTAGGTGGCCACATCCACGGCATTGGCCTGAGCCAGACATGATACCTGGGCATCTTCATGATTCATTGCTCTGCAACTTAGAAAAATAAAAGGATTAGTGCTTGTACGTAATCGTATCACATGTCATCTGATTTATTCACCGTTTCATTCATTCAAGCCAAAACTTAATACTGTGCTCAATCATTTTTTCATTATTTCTGTAGGTATCCAAAAACTACTACAATACAAATGTTTTGCCAGCCAACAACTTTTATGAATATAAGTAAGTATCTCATAAACACACTATAATAATTGTGTACGTGGAAGCAATAAATGGGTTCAGCTTATTACAGTTTACTCTAGTGCCCCAATATTATGAAGCACCATTAAACAACTTCATTGAACAACCGAACATGCACCAAAACAGCGCCATACTACATATAAAATGATTATAAACATTTAAAACACTAAAATAAAAACAACTGTTATTGTTATGAACTGTTTGCCTTAGATTAAATCCATTTCCATCCGTGTTATTTTGCTTTATTTTGTCATGTAATGATTTCTTTTTACAAGATTATTAAAGGAACTACATATTAAGAACTTTATTTTTGATGTACCAACCGTACTTGCTAATAAAAATTACTACTTTGATAAGTCTCAAAATATGATGGTAGTTTGTAAAAATAAAATAAATATGTATGTTCTAACAGAACAAACTGTAAACCAGCTACATACTTTTTGATCGCTTCAAATTTACCCTCATTTTTATCTTTAAAAAAAAAAGAAAAACTATGTCCATAAAATTCACAAAAACTCGCCAATTTCAAACGATACTGTATCACGCATCTATTAGTTTGGATTAAACCAGAAAAAAAAATAAAGCATAAAATAAATTTTAAAAATCTTAAAATCTTCCTTTGCTTGGTATGTTGTATAAAAAGACAAAAGAAAAAAAAAACATCTCCACAACTAAGTATCAGAGTATAACGCTACTTACGTTTTTGCAGGCGTTTAAGGAAATTTTATTTATCCTTGTTCGTCACACTTCTGAACTATTGGCACCAGCCAAAGTCCAAACACAGGTTTAGCTTTTAAAATATAATTTATTCCATGTTCCACAAATCCATGTCCTTTATCAACTTAGAGGCTAATTATCTTAAGCCCTGTTTCGTTGCTTGCTACCGCCGGCCTGAGCCGATGTGTTCACCGCCGTCATGTTGTCGCCCTCTCTCCAAAAAACAATATGGCGGCGGCGAACCGGAACGATTGTCAAACAACCAACTACATCAGAAAACAATTATAAAAATAGTTCGCATCAAATTAAAAAAAACTTACATAAATAAGCAAATAAATAAAATAACATTTTAAACAATAATAAAACTTAATATTTATCATTTTAAATATAAACAATTACGACTGCAACGTTGGCATTGACGTTCTAGAAGGAAGTCAAGATTGTACTTCTACAACTTCAAATATTAAATAAATAAGCTTATCAGACTAAAATAACAGTAATTAGATTAGATAAACAATTATTTAGAAAACATATTGTAAATACCCTAACAATTCCAAAACAGTTTTTTTTTTAGGACCCTCAGTTTTTATTATACAAAAAAAAGGTTAAATTAAGATAACCGACGCTCCGAGAGCTCCCATCTCTAAGAATTTCGGTGACATCAAGGTTTTTCAACTGGTCGGTCAATTATTTTGCTTTTTCTTATTTTTTTCTTGAAATAAATTAAGAAGGTACTCAGCTGTCTTTAAAATGGTGAAAACGGCCTGGTCTGATGATGGAGCCAAGGTATGTCCAACCAAACTCTTCAATCAATTGGCCAATAATTGAGTTAAAACTTGTATAGTAGTACCTACTTGATAGTCAGAGGCAAGGTTAAACAGTTAATCAGGACAGAAATCCTTCACAAAGTAGATATAACACAATGCGTGGTGGTGGCACATTTTTTCTGATTAGGTATTTATTTAAGTACCTATGTACTTAACTTTTTGGAGCATTTGGATCGCATCACGAGATCTCAGTTCGGGGCGAACTACTAGTACGTATTACTGTGTAGGTTACTTCCAAGCGTAGCGTGTGTTGTCTTGGAAACTTTTGCTTTTGTATTGACTACGTCTCACTAAGTCGGAGTGGCACCACACTGGAACTTCGCCGATGTTTATGTTGACGTGATAACGTCTTATAATTCGATGGAGCCAGCTGCACGCACGAAAAAACAAGACTCATGCGGCGTTACCTCACTCTGAGGCGTTCCATTTAAGACTTGAAGTGCAAGCAAGAGCGCGGAACGAGCGACAAAGAGTCACAATCGGCCTTCGCGTTCGGCAGCGTTCGATATCTGCCTCTCTCCTGCTTGAGTGAGCGATGCGTCCACGTGGACAGCTGTATGACGTTGTCATGTTCAACTATCGTCAGTAAACCGAATTTACAGACAACCGATTTTTTTATTTTGTAAAAGGATCATACAAAAAGAACGGTAGGAGCTGAGAGGCTAGTCAATTTAAAGCATGGATTAAGACTGTTTCTTTCTAGTTTTAATAAAAAAAAAAGATGATAGGTGTTTCAACAGAATAAGTAAGTAGCTATAACTTATAGAACAGTACAGTTATAAGCTTTAGAGCACAAGTAACTCAACGGAAAATTCAAAGCCAATGAGGAGCGAAGTGCCTGGGCCAGTCATTTGCAATGAACATGGCCGCAGGCCAAGGTTATGTGTGATAGCGTGATGTGTCCAACCAAAAACATCCACCAAAATATCCAAAACTATCTGTAGCAAATGAAAATATAGTTTAATTATAAAAAGTTATCAGGAACCTGATAACCTTAGGATGTTTACGTTTTAAATCTTATAAAGGAATCACATTTTGATTTACTTTAGTTGGTAGCCAAATATCATAGAGGAGTAGTAGCTTGAAGTTCTATGATGTTCGGGAAATATGTCGTGCTGTTCTTCATTGGTTTGGTAGGCGTTCAGGGTACGTGTACAGCTTATTATTGATTCACACAAAAGTTTAAGTATTGTTACGGGAAGTCTTGGATCATACGTAGTTTCTGAGACCTATCACCATTTCATCCATCCCGCATTTATTCTATTATTCACTCTCGGTCAATGTCGCCGTGAATCTGAATCAATGAGCCGTGCGTAACGGAAGTCGTGGCAGACTGGTAGG
The DNA here is from genome assembly GCA_939531255.2 of Thera britannica. Taxonomy (NCBI): domain Eukaryota; kingdom Metazoa; phylum Arthropoda; class Insecta; order Lepidoptera; family Geometridae; genus Thera; species Thera britannica. The sequence goes on along the minus strand of OW618042.2, from coordinate 7,309,946 downwards.
GATACACCATCTAAGGCAATAGGGATAATATTTAAAAAAATAACCCTACTAAGCATTATTACTTATGTCATATTACTTTTTATAATTATTTGTGTGCGGCTCGTCCGGGGATGTATTACCACCACCATACCTTAATAGGTATGGTGGTGGTCCATCCCGGATACCACCTGCCTTTTAGCTGCATCGCTGTGTTTCGGTTTGAAGGGTGTGGGTGCCGGTGAAATAACTGGCACGAGAGGCTGAACATCTATATGCTTCAAGTTGATGAACGCAAGGCAGTGCATCGTAAGGCACGTTCCTGACGTGCGTGATCTACGAGGCAATGCTTTGTTATAGGTGATGGTTACCACTTAACATCCACGACATACCATGTGGGCCATGTGCTTGTTCCATCAGCTAGTTCTATAAAAAAAATAATAAAAAAAGCAGCCAAGTGCGAGTCGGACTCGCCCATGAAGGGTTCCGTAGCATCAAGTAACACAATATATAAAGGTTTTTGTAGTTCGTCGAAAGGCAAATTACGGTTTACGATTTATGACGTATAAAAAAAAAAACTACTGGCTAGATCTCGTTCAAACCAAATATCGTTGAAAGTTTGCATAGTAATGTACAACATATATTTTTTTTAGTTTTATCATTCTCTTATTTTAGAAGTTAGAGGGGGGGGACCAACTTTTTTCCACTTTGGAAGTGTCTCTCGCGCAAACTATTCAGTTCAGAAAAAAACTATATTAGAAACCTCAACATCATTTTTCTTCATTTTTTTGAAGACCTATTCATAGATACCCCACACGTATGGGTTCAATGAAAAAAAAATTTTTGAGTTTCAATTTCAAGTATGGGGACCCCCTAAGCTTATAGTTTTTTTTCTATTTTCGTGTAAAAATCTTAATGCGGTTCACAGAATACATCTACTCGCCAAGTTTCATCAGTCTAGCTCTTACGGTTTCGGAGAAAAATGGCTGTGACATACGGACGGACAGACAGACAGACAGACAGACAGACCGACATGACGAATCTATAAGGGTTCCGTTTTTGCCATTTGGCTACGGAACCCTAAAAATTACACTATGAATACAAATACAACTTTACCATAAAATTTCGAATTTTGTTTATTACAGGTTACAGCTTCCCAGGCTACACATACTATCCAGATTTAAACGGATGGATAAAACTGCACAGAGACGCGGTGGACTGGCAAGACGCAAGAATCAACTGCCATGTTGAAAGTAACAAATAAATAAACTAAATATTGTGGCCAATCTATACAATACTGTCTAGTCCCAAATTAAGCAGAGCTTGTACAATGGGAACCAGATAGCTGATATAATTCTTATACACCTACTTTTTTAAATACATAGAATACAATATGTTATACCTCAGGCGCGGTACAGTGCCTATACAGATAACTAATTAATTATTAAGAGGGAATCACACAGGCGATTCTCTCTCTCAATAAGTTTCTGAAAAAAAGGAAAACATACGAGCACGTATATAGCAGATCTGGATTTTATGAGACAAAATGGTTACTCTAGAGGCATTATCCAGGGAGGAAATAGGGGACTACGTTTGTATATAGAGTCGCCTGTGTGATTCCCTCTTAAGTTATAAGATGTCTCTAAACGCTTGCTTTTAAACTTTTGACCTTGGGGTAAAATGTACCGCGTCGTACCCGACTATAGTCGTAAGCCTATTATCGTGTTCTTCAATGAATTTTCAGGTGCGTTTTTGGCCGCAGACTGGAATCCTAAAATGAGATCAGTTATCAATAAACTACAAGCTGCTGAGGACCAATCCTTCTCCGTCTTGCACGTTGGAGCTAACGTGTCATTAAAAATTAATCATAAAGGATTATACTCTTATATAGACGGTAAGCATATATAACAACAGTAGATTGTTTATGTACAAGGAGCTCAAATTACCGATTACAACGAGGTAGTTTTACTACCGAGCTTTAGCGAGGGAGTAAAAACTTTTCCGATAGAGGAAGAAATGCTATATTTTTTTCTTCGCTCTGCTAAGGCACAATGACGGTCTTTTTGAGCAAGAGGAGTGAAAAAATATCAGAGACTCATGAGGCTCGGGTTTGATTCCCATGCTAGACTAAATGTATCTAATCGTAATTTGTCCTGGTACAAATTTCCAATGCCAGTAGGTATTCGTGGTTTCTGATACCCACGTCACAGGGAAGTCACGTGGGGTCAGACTATTGGTTCTTGTAGAACTTGAAAAAAACTAGCGTGTATAGATTTTTAAGCAACAAATAATAGAGTGGAGTTCATTGCCGCCGGCTGTTTTTCCTGACCACTACAATTTGGGTATCTTCAAGGCAAGACTAATTAGGTGTCTTCTAAATCATCCTGCTCTATCATCAGCTACATTGTCGCTTACCATCAGATGAGACTGTAGCCAAACGATTGTCTATACCATGTAAAAAAAATACATAAGCAACACATCTACTTGAATGTGGAAGAGGTCAACTAAACTTCTCCGCCTGAAAACCAGCGCTGCTTGGCATGGTAGATGATACCTTGTCAGGCAGCAAAAAGCTGAGTCGGGGCCTATTTGGCATAGTTCATTATTGTTATATGTTGTGAACGTCTACACCTATGTACCTATTATGTCAAATAAATGTATTTTCTTTCATTCTTTCTTTTTTAAACTTAGCTAGCTAAGTAGTCCTCTTTCACATTCAAGTTTTTAACTTTAATTAGCGCTTATACAGGGTTATTCATAATTAGCTGCAAATACTCAGGAATTAGGTTCAACAAATAAAATAAAAAATATTTATGTAATTATTTTTTTTTAATTTTGATTTTAGTTTTTGTATCAAAATTTTATTTTAATTAATTTTTTTACGGCTATTGCATAATGATTGCCATGGAGAACAGGACGATGACCCACCCAGGCGGTGACTGAACGCAGAGTGTCGCTCACGGCGCACGGGCGCGGATCAAAGGTCAAAATAGGTCAGGCGCCAATGATTCCAAAGGATATTCTTTGTCGATTTTCTCGGGATTTTCATAACAAAACTTTAAAAAAATCATTTCATAAATATTTTTTATTTTATTTGTTGAACCTAATTCCTGAGTATTTGCAGCTAATTATGAATAACCCTGTATAAATCGAAGTTCTTGTTACAGGAGAATCGACCCTCTTGAATTCACCAGGTGGTCTCACGAGATCGGAGCCCTGTGCTGGTTTCTTAGCGAACGGTACCATAGGTGAAGTTGACTGTAACCAGAAGCTACCTTACGTCTGCTTTGCACTCACATCAGCCTGCGGAAACGAAAGTCTTGGTATGAAATACGAGTTAGGGTCAGCGCAAACAGAGAGGAGCGCAGCGGACAGGATTTTATTATGGCATATGAAAATCAAGTTCGTCGAGTCGAACATCAAGCACTCTCAAGCATAGATTTTTTGTCAGTTCTCCATTGAAAAATGACAGAAATCTATGCTTGAGGCTTGACTCAGACTCAACCACTGTTTCTGGATACAAGCCTTAAATTAAAGTGAATATATTATGGATCAGTAGGCCTACCACAAGCTCTGTCTGGCTCTGGTTTTGATTCTGTGTGAGTGTGAGGCCTACTGATCTGACGGATCGTGGACGCGCGAGCATTTTATGTCAGGTTCAAGTATATACGCACTTTATTTTAATAAGTTTAAAGTTGATTTTCGAGTGCCTTAATATAATCATTTGCGCTGCGCTTCTCTCTATCTGCGCTGACCCTTAATAGTGATGACCGACTGTGAAAACTGTGGAAAAACTTTTCGCTCGCACACTTTGAATTTTGAAAGATATAAATCCATGAACTTATTCATCAAAAATTATTAAAATACTTACCTTTTAAAGATTTAAAGTGGCGCTAGTGAATGAAAAGATGAGCAATAGGTTAGTGTGGTACAGGCATTTCATGCGAAGGGAAGAATGTCATGTAACGAGAAGAGTGCTAGATATGAACGTCGATGGATATAGAAGTAGAGGTAGGTCAAGGAAAAGATGGAAGGATGACATGGGTAAGAAAGGAGTGACTGCTGAAATGACGGCTAATAGAGGAGAGTGGAAAGCGAAGACCCTGGAGCCTAATTCTCGGTCCGACCGAGATTTTCAATGTCCCATAAATACACATTGGCATTGCACAACCCCGCACTTTTTCTACGTTTTCTGTATATCGTAGTTGTCGAGGCTTCTACGATGAGGTCGTCGATGAATTACTCAAGGAAATCATCCATTATCTCTTCGAAAAGAAGCAATAAAATAAAATTGCAAAATGATCTCGGGCGGCCTGAGAATTAGGCTCATGTTGTGTCCACCCCACATGAGGTAGGATAAGGGCAAGAAAAACGATGATTGATTAAAGTTACCTATTTATTGAAAATCACAAGCAACTGTCTGCGAGCAATCCGATTGCACACTGTTTAGCAAAAAAATATTTTGATCCTAGCACGTTTTCCTGCACAACGAGCTATGGAGAGAGCTATGCTGGGAGTTTCACTACGTGATAGAATCAGAAAAGAATATCCGTAGAAGAACCAAGGTCAACGACATAGCTCTTAAAATTAGTAAGTTGAAGTGGCAATGGTTAGGTCATATAGCTCGAAGAACCGACAACCCTTGGGGAATAAAGGTTCTCGAATGGCGACCATGAACCGGAAGGCGAAATGTAGGGTGCCCACCCACTAGATGGACCGACGACATTGTTAATATCGTAGGAAGTCGGTGGATGGAAGGGGCTCAGAATCGTCCGTGAAGGGAGGCCTATGTCCAGTGAACTTCTTCAGGTTGATGATGATGATGACGTTTTCCTGCTTAAAAATTGGCCTGAAAAGAGTCCATTCCACGTGACTCCTACTCTCCGTGATGTATCTCTTCCGATTTCGGACCAACTTGAGCTTCTAGGGTTCACGCTAACCAGAAAATTGAATTTTGGCTCGTTCATAGAGTCCAAGGCCAAGACAGCTGCGAAGAAGCTAGGCGTTCTATCGAAAGTGAGACAGTACTTCACACCGGGGCAGCTTCTCAACCTGTACCAAGCACAAGTCCGATCGTGTATGGAGTACTGTTCTCATCTCTGGGATGGCTCTGCCAAATACCAGCTTGAGGCATTGGAATCTATTGAGAGACGAGCCAAAAGACTCATTGGTAGCGACACTCTATAGTCGAATCTAAGCTCCTGAGTCTCGAACATCGCCGTAAAGTAGCCAGTCTATCGGTATTTTACAGGATTCATTTGGGAGAGTGTGCGATGGAACTTCACGATTTAGTTCCCCCATCCCCATTTTATCATCGGACGACTAGACGTACGGAAATGCGACATCCATACATGGTTGATGCTCCAACTGTCCGCACCAAGCGCTTTGTTTCAACTTTTTTGTTGCGGACAGCCAAGGAGTGGAATTCCTTGCCGGCGTCTGTTTTTCCGGACACTTATAACTTGGATGTTTTTAAGACTAGAGTGAACAGGTATCTTCTAGGTAAGCGTGCTACACCTTAACAGCCTTAACAGCAGGTGAGATCGCGGTCAAACGCAAGCAAGGTTATAATATGTAAAAAAAAAAAAAAAAAAGACTGGTTTTCGTACTTGAGTAAATAATGTTTATTTTATATTTTCGTACAGGGTATGAGTTTTTCAACGAGACTAAGCACTGTTATAAGTTCCACGACAGAAATTTGACCTAGACTCAGGCGTACAAGACCTGCAAGCAAGAGGGGGCGTACCTCGCTGTCATCAATAGCGATGACGAGCTTCATTACATGGTTCAACTCAAAAATCATTCTAAACAACCATGTTGTACGGCAATCGGAGTTTACTACTGGACTTGTTCATTATCTTGGTGGACTGTTACTGGTAAGTAATACGATGAGTCTATCTAGTTCAGCGGTCGTCACACTTTTCTGGCCAAGGGCCACAAAGGTAAAAGAGATACCCATGCTGGACCGCACACTGAGTATGTTTATCTGAATTGCAGACGTAAGTAGCCTAATAGCTCGATTTGTTTCATCATTTACCTGCCAAGCCTTAATTAGCCTAATAGCCTGGGCGCAGGTGTAAATATTCCTTAAGACTACGCCGAGTGAAATAGTTTAAATTAATAGCTATAGTCTATTAACTATTCGATTCTAATATGTATTATATTATAAAGCTGAAGATTGTTTGTTTGGTTGAACGTGCCAATCTCGGGAACTGGGAACAGGAGTAGGGGTAGGGGTAGGGGTAAGGGCAAGGCAGAAAAAGAAGGCAACAAATAAAATTAAAATTTTCTTTTGAAAAATGCAACCATTCCATTAATATTTTATTTTCTTATGACGTTATCACGTTCAACTATAGTCAGTAAACCGACTTTACAGACAACTGATTTTTTGTTTTGTTTTGGATAGTCCATTGATCGAGCAAGGCATAGGCTATATAACCTCACGCTACGACTAATAAGAACAGAGCATCAATGCAAAATGTTACAAAATCGGGGAAAAAATATCCCGTTGCGGGAGTTAGTGTGATAGAGAACGCCATCTATTGACGAGTAGTGGAGTTTATTATTATGTGGTTAAGATCGAAAGATATTAGGTAGGTACTATTCATTATTTCATCAGTATGATATTCGAATTTAAATATAATTTTAAAAAAACACAATTTACAAAAAAAAAATACCGAGCGAAGCTCAGTCACCAACTGCTAGTACCTATCTATTTTTTAACCGACTTCCAATCAAAAAGGAGGAATGTTTGTTACCGCATAACTTCGTCATTTGTGAGCCGATTTGAAAAAATATTTTTTTATCTGAAAGGTACTGCTTCCAGATTGGTCCCATTTTAATTTTATTAAAATCGGTGTTGCCATTTTTTTTTAAATATTTTTTTTAATGTTTGTAACTGCATGCCTCCGTCATTTATGAACCGATTTAGAAAATTATTTTTTTATTTGGAAGGTTATTCTTACGTCCAGATTAACCCAAACAAATTTGATTAAAATCGGTTTAGCCGTTTGACAATGAAGTCGGTTTCTCAAGTTTTTTAAACTTATAATTATTATGATTAAGGCACTAAAATAAGCTCAGAAGCGTGGTGATGATCAGTCAAATATTGTTCTAGCGGACTGTTTTTAACCGACTTCCAATCAAAAAGGAGGAGGTTCTCAATTCGGTTGTTTTTTTTTTTTTTAATGTTAGTTACCGCATAACTTCGTCATTTGTGAGCCGATTTGAAAAATTATTTTTTTATCTGAAAGGTACTGCTTCCAGATTGGTCCCATTTTAATTTTATTAAAATCGGTGTTGTGGTAAAACTGCATGCCTCCGTCATTTATGAACCGATTTAGAAAATTATTTTTTTATTTGGAAGGTTATTCTTACGTCCAAATTGTCCCAAACAAATTTGATTAAAATCGGTTTAGCCGTTTGACAATGAAGTCGGTTTCTCAAGTTTCTTAAACTTATAATTATCTAATATTTACTCTTCATTTCAGGTCATATCTTCAAAGAAGCTGGATCTGTAAAATGGAGAACCTCAGAACCGGATTCTAAATACTTCCCTTACTCGGCATATAGATTTGGATTTATGGATGAAGATGGTTTAATATATACCGGACTTGAAACGTCATCAACATCATTCATCTGTGAAAAAAACATTTACTTTTGGGACATAAAACCAGTTATTTAATAAATATATAAACGCAAGATAGGACTTAATAAATAAATTAATATTAAGAATCATCATTCAAGCCGTAACACAGTTATAAACTAGCGCGGGAGGTAAAGTTTCTCAAACTGTCTACCTACAAAACTGTACATAGTTCTAACCTTTTTATCATATATCATATATATATATATATCATATATCATTTATTCATGAACGATCATACAATCATGTTTGAAATAAGTACACACAATTGAAAGAGACTAACAAGAAATAATCAATAAACACAAATTAAATAATAATAATAGTACAAAATTCAATTTTACATAGTCAAATATCAATATTAGAAATGTGTTTATGTTTGTTTACGAGTTTTTTTTCTTTGTAGGTTTTGATTTTTAATAAAGTTATTCTTATTCTTATCCACGCAACACTATTTAGCCACAAATTAAGCAGAGCATGTACTATGGGAACCATGCAGCTGATATAATACTGAAACATTTTTTTGTTAATAGGTATAATACTAAGAATGCAATATAACACCCAGACAGAAAACAAAACATTTTCAACACACAAATATTTTGTTCTCGGTTGGGGATTGAACCCACGACCTACGGCACAGATGGCATAACTACTTACAACTGAGCTGAGAGGCCAGTCAATAACAGAATTGAAAACGCTATATTATTATTTTGTATGTCACTAGCTGCGCCCCGCGGTGTTAGCCACGATTAAAAAGTATGTACTATTCCTCTATGTCCTTTTCTGTACCCCTTGCGTGCAAAAATTTCATAGAGATCGGTTGAGTAGTTAATGCGTGAAAGCATTACAAACAAACTCACTGTCACAATTTTAGATTTCGCATATTATTATTAATTACAAATAAATATTTTTTTCTTTTCTTTCTAATTATTATTATTACTAGTAGTTTGCCCCGAACTGAGATCTCGTGATGCGATCCAAATGCTCAGAAAAGTTAAGTACTACATAGGTAGATACCTAGTAATAAAAAAAAGGGCCACCATCACACATTGTGTACTAAGGTACTTTGAGAAAGTATTTCTGTCCAGTTTTGGCCATTTGATTGAAGATTTCTGTTGGACAGACCTTAGCTCCATCATCAGACCAGGTCGCTTTTACCATTTTATGATAACTGAGTAGGTACCTCCTTAATTCATTTCAAGAAAAAAAAATAAGAAAAAGCCAACGAATTGAACGACCAGTAAAAAAACCTTGGTGTCAACGAAATTCTTAAAAATGGGATCGTTGGTTATCGTAATTTAAAAATTTTTGTATAGCAAAAACTAAGTGTCCTGGAAAAAAAGTAAATACTGTTTTGGAATGTCCAAACACAGTTCTTTCATATGACATGTAACTTGATTTCATTGTGTCACTTTTTTAATTTTTGCACCCTTCAAAAATCCCATATCTTAACAACCCCTCATCCGATCCTACTCATATACTTACCAGTAAATTGCTCAAGTACAAGCTATTGACTTATCAAATTTCATGCAGATCGAAGCAACGGTTCGAAAGTTATCGTCGGCAAACATACATACATACATACGCACATAAAATGCCAAATCGCCCAGGGGCCTCATTCTCGGGCCGATCTGGATCATTTTGCAATTTTATTTTATTACTTCTTTTCGAAGAAAGAATGGCTGATTTCCTTGAGTAATTCATCAACGACCTCTTCGTAAAAGTCTCGACAGCTACGATATACGGAAAACGGTGAAAAAGTGCGGGGTTGTGAAAAGAAGCAATAAAATAAAATTGCAAAATGATCGATCGAGATTGGCCCGAGAATTAGGCCCCAAGTTGTTTGTAAGATTTAGAATTACTACCTGAGCTATGAAGGCTGCCATAAATAGCATCAGAGACTGATGCTATCTCCGTAGGGGAAAAGTTCACACTTGCATAAAAAGCACCATTTGCAATCTATGTCTCCAACGATTAGCTTTGAAATTGTCCAAACTGTGTATTTCTAAAGTGTAAGGCACTAGTAAGTTTTTAAAATGAATAACCGTAGCTCGGGAGAAATATATTTTAAATTGAATTCCGTAGTATCTGGATAAAAGCTGTAAAATTTCCCGGCGCTACTAAAACCTCAAACGCTCATTGTTACCCACTTCGAGAGAGAGGCCTAGCCCAGTCGTACATTGTTAAACGCCATCTAGAGTTTAACAGCTGAACTATTTCTCACAGTACCAAATTGCATCTGCTAATTACTATAAGAGAAAACAGCAAGCCCACTATGGGCTAGACTCACACAGGACAGGGATAGATGGAAACAGCTGGAGGTGGCCTTTGCGTCGGAGGGACGTACTGAAATGCAAACTGAAGTGCATTAAACTTAGGTAGGCATAAGATTTTTTTTTTACCTATTTTGTCTCACTGCTGGGTAAAGGTCTCCCCCAAAGACTTCCACTTATCTCTCTCTCGAGCCTGCTCCCACCATCTCCTCTCAAAGGTGTCGATATCGTCCCGCCAACGTTTTCTTGGGCGGCCCCGTGTGCTGATGGTCGCCCACCTATCAGGAGGCATCCGGCTTACATGCCCTGCCCAATCCCACTTCAGCCGGGCAGCCTTGACCTTATATGGCATAATGTTAATTTTATTTATATAAGTTCAGTGAATAAAGGCTTTGGACTACTACCATCAGACAATTAGTTCCTTCAATACCAGGGATGGGCCAGGGATGCTCCCGTTCTCTTACGCTCGGGACCATACTGAACGCCTGTCACATGATGTAACTCATCTAGGCGATGGCGATGGCGATCGGCTGAAACGCTGTCAAATATCGCTGTCATATTCAACAGCGATTCAGCTAGTCGCCAAATGCCTTCATGCGAAGATTGAGGTTGTGTGTGGTTGTCCAGTTCAAATAATCTAAAACAATTTTTTGTTATGCTAACGGAATATCGAAAAGTTTAATAAGGCTCCACGTATTACCCCGTTTCACATTCTTTCTGCTGGGTCGATTAAGACACGTACTAATCGACCCAGCGACGGCTAGAAAGAATGTTGTTGAAACTAACGGGCTCGATTTTGATGCAAACTGCATAAAAAAAATTAACAATAACTTTTTCACTTATATATTTTTTCTGTTATTCGTTCGTAAAAAATTCAAAGTTATTTTGCTTACTGTGCGCTAGTTTGTTGTTTTATTTTAATTTGACTTTTTAATTAGCTGAGAGCCATGTGCCCTTAAATCTTCTTATAAGACGGGCCGAATTAAAATTCAGCTAAGCTGTCCTTAGTTTTATCGTCTCGACAAATAATTCTGTTTTTTAATAATTCCGCCCAATGTTCACAAAAATTTGAAGTGAATTTGAGAAAAAAAGTATGAATAATAAAATAAAATAATTACATTAGATAATTCCGCCCAATGTTCACAAAAATTTGAAGTGAATTTGAGAAAAAAAGTATGAATAATAAAATAAAATAATTACATTAGATTAAGCTTTTGCTGCCGTGATCAAAAATTGGTGATAATGTACTTTGGAAGTACCTAATACCACCACGTAGTAGTAGTGCTCATTAAGAAAGGCCCATCCGGGAAAGTACTACCACCATGCCTATTTCTGCCGTGAAGCAGTATCGCTGTGTTTCGGTTTGAAGGGTGTGGGCGCCGGTGAAATTACTGGCACGTGAGGCTGAACAAAATAAAAACTACCAACCAAAAAATGATGGTGCGTGTGTTGCAGCCAGATAAAAAGATAGATGCTCAGCGCATATATTGCTCAAGAGCAAAACACTGGTTTTCAGGTATTGCATCTTTGACAAGAAGACAAGTTACGATGCCAAACGACGGAACTTAGTGTACGGAACTGACTGAGGATTCGTTTTCTGTCATTTTGGGAAGTCATAGCTTTTTCATTTTAATTGTTTTTCTGGTGTTATTTTGAGTTCCGTTGTAAAAAAAACTACTACCATTTGTTGTTCAAAGCCAATTAGGGCCGACTTGTCTTGACTTGTATTTACTGACTTGACTTGATTAAAAACTACGAGCCGGTATGACCGAGCTTCGCTCGTGTTTAAAAAAAAATTGTATTATTATTTGCCAATAGATGTCAGGAAGAGTCGTATCTTTATTGGCTTATTTTTAATTAACAAGGCCTTCTAGCTTGCAGTTAGTTGCTCACAATCGCCAATAGATGGCAGGAACAGTTGTATATGGAGTTTATGTTTGATTATTGCAAAACACCAACTTCTCGTCATTTTCTAAAAATAAATCCTAGCTAGATCGATTTATCGCCCCCGAAAACCCTTGTATAGTAAATTTCGTGAAAATTGTTGGCTCAGTTTCCGAGATCCTAAATATATATATATATATATATATATATATATATATACAAGATTTTCTCGTTTAAAGGTATAATAAGATATATACATATATGTAATAATTATATCATCACTCGAAACTGGCAAAATTGATCCAAAATGAATCATCATTATGAGTGATGTCATTAAATGAAGAAGAAGAAGACTGACTGAGAATTTAAAAGATAGTGTATGTGGGTGTGCTTTTGAGAGCTCTTCTGATAACACAAATCTACTACGAAGTTCGATACCTATATGTGTTCAGTGTACGAATTGGACTACTTCTCATTTGCCAGGTGGTTCGTGGCCAATAAATTATGAAGGAGCGTGAAAATGGCAGTTCGATCGATAACGATGATATTACTGACAGGAAATTAAAGACACCTCCATTTTATTATGGACTGCTCTATTATATTTTGGCTGGCCTCTCCGCTCGGTTGGCAGTAGCTCTGCCTTCTACGCTGTAGGAAGTGGGTTCGATCCCCACCGAGAACAAAATATTTGTGGTGAGTACATGTTAGTTATCTGCCTGGGTGTTATATTGTATTATATTATATTGTATTGTATTATAAAAATGTATTAACAAATAAATGTAGGTATGTAAGTATGATATCAGTTATATGGTTCTCATCGTTTATTTTTTATACAACTAAGTTGACAAACAAGCATACGGCTTACCTGATGGGAAGCGGTTCCCGTAGCCTATAGACACCTGCAATACCAGAGGCATCACAGGCGCGTTGCCAACCCTTTAAAACTTTTAAAACGCTCTTTTTGAAGAACCCCATGCTATAGTCCTTAGGGAAAGTCGAAAAGTTGTCGAAAAGTTTATGTGCACTATGCCAGTACTCTTAAAACAGTGAAGGAAAATATCGTTAGCCGATGTGCAATAATCGTTGCCTACTCGTACTACTGGAACTCGGTACACCCAGAACAAAGATCTGCGTCCACCACACAAATATTTGTTTTTTTCTATGATCGTTCTCGGTGGGGACATACATGCCCTCCAACGCAGAAGGCAGAGTTACTAGCAAGTGAGCTCTGAAGGATGATGATGATGGAGATAGGTATGGATAAAAGATATATTTCTATTAACACATGGTTTAGCAGCCCCCAACAGCAATTAAACCTCTGAAATCCCACCGCCTAATCTTAGAATGCTACACAAAGTAATTACTAAAATTAGTGAGAAATTGTGTTACTACGAAAGATTAGTAACTCTGAGTATAGTAACACAGGAGGATACTTTAAGTTTCTTGAGAATTCAATTTGAAGATAAGTGCATTGCAGTAAGGGCTCGGTTACAGTGAGGAGCGCACGCTGCTGCGGTAGCAATTGACGTCCTGAATTGTTGAGGTTTTTTTAAATGTTTACTACACCTAGGAAAATCACAAAAAAATTGAAATGTCCCAAACCCCAAACCGACGATAGCTGAGTGATATTTTTAGGAGCTGGGTCGCATTAGTGGCGTATTAACAGTCTCTATGAGTTATTTGTCAATTATGATTAGGGTCCGATGGTGCAGTAGTCAGCGAATCCCCGTACCAAGGAGAAGGTCGTGGTTCTAATTCCACTTAAATAATTACTAACTTTTGCTACCTCAATTTTCTTTTACCTTAGTCTGAAGAAAATAATCTATATTATATAGTTATAAGTGCAAGAAGCACCACAATCACACGCGCAAATCAATGCAAAAATCAGAAAAGATACTCTGCTATCGCTTGTACTAATAGCGGTATGCACAAAGTGTTAGTGTTCAAGTGTAGTTTTTTGACACTTCTAAATGGTATATGAATATATTATAGTGGTAGCACCTTCGGATTTTAAGGTGGTGTGATCGAATCCAGTTGTGTACTAATGATTTTATCGGTAGCTAAACGTATATACACTATGCCAGTACTCTTAAACGGTGAAAGAAAACATCGTAAGAAAACCTGCATGTCGTAGAATTTATAAAGTTGAAAAACATGTGTCGCCTGCACGAAAGGAGCTTCACTGAGGCGCACTTAAAATCCTTTCATCACACTGGTTTGAAAGAAACAGTAACACGATAAGAAGAAGAATGGAGAACTAATATAGCATCTTAAAGTTTGAATAAGATAGCGTGGCATTGGTGGGCAGTTGGGCACCCATAAATAATAGGTAGGTATACTTTTGCTAATCGCGTACGCGCCCGCTTAAGCCTCTTCATGTGCACTACCCTTGTCTAGATTGCTGCTTGGTGGCGGTTATTTGGCGGGAGACGAGGAAATTGTACGGGTTAATTTTAGTCACTTTTGCCGAGATTTCATTTGTTAATGCTTATTAACTCTGGGGCTGTACTATGATCGCTTTTAGTAGAACTAATTCAATATGCTTGTCATAAAGTGTGAACTGTAGGTATATAGATACTGAATTTCCGACTTAAACGGAAAACCGTAACCTAGATAAATTTAGTGTAAGGAATTTAGTTATTAATATTAGTGTAGAATTAACGAACAAAAAACACTTTGCATATAAGCGATGGTTACCACTTAATATCAGGTGGACGGGGAAGACCTAGGCGCAAGTACCTCGATCAGATTGCAGACGTTTTAGAGAAAGGCCAGGTTAGGAGTACCCTAAACCGACGAGCATGTATGAAGAATGTTATGCGAGTGAATGAAGCGAAAGAGTGTGTCAGATCGTAGCAAGTGGAAATCCGTGATCTCTGCCTACCCCCATGGGAATGAGGCGTGATTTTATATATGTATTCTTCTGATAATGCGATTACCGTAGAAATAAGTGATTTTATATACAATACAGAGTTGTGAAAAGTTGAGATCGTGCAAACCCATTTATTTTAACCCCTACAAACCCCTGAGACACACTGTCAGCACACTTATTAATAAATCCAGGGTGCAATAACATATAATAATAGTGATGAATTGAGCGGCACTCAATTTGAGTTGATTAGTAATCACAGTTATCAAGGTCTACTCAAACGTTAATTATTGCTCTCAATATAACCAAGGTCTGGTCGTAGACAAAGCGATTTAGGAAATGCTACTAAACAAATTAATTAATTATTTCACGCAACACTATCTACCCCAAACTAAGCATAGCTTGTACTATGGGAACCAGATAGCTGATATAGTACTTATTTACATTTCTTTTTGTGTTCATCACACAGATATTTGTTCTCGAACCCGAACCGTTCAGAAGGAAGAACCGAAAGCAGAACTACTACCAAATGAGGTGAGAGTCCAGCCAAATAAATAAAGATTGTGGACAATCCACACAACACTATCTAACCATCTACATATTCGAAGCTTGTAAGTTTGTAAGGAAATATCCACAGATTTTCGTGAAAAAAACTGACCTGCCACGGCGTTACCCATGCAGGTATAAGCACAAACTAGTACTGCCTAATTCTAAGTTAAAAATACACAGTTCCGGTCCAACAACAATGGAATCAAAAATTTATAATAAAATCCCCGAACAAATAAAAAATCTAGAAAAGGACATTTGAAAGTAAATTAAAGGACTTATTGATAAAAAATGCTATTATAATTTAAATGACTTTTTCAATGCCTGCGTTATAATAATAATTTAAATGACTTCAATAGAACACTAACAACAAGCTTTTAATTTATCTACTTTTTCAGACTTCGGCCCGCTTCCACTCCAAATATTGCTATGCTCTAAAGATAAGGGCCTGTTATGTATTCACCATTTATGCTCTAAAGATAAGGGCCTGTTATGTATTCACCATGACGTCACCATGTAACATAATAATTGCAATAAATAATATGAGTATGAGTATGAGTAGGTACCCCAAATAAGGCAGAGCTTGTTCTATGAGAACCAGATAGCTGATATAATGGTTGAATACTACTGGTGCTACTGCTTTAACCCTCTTACGCCGTGCATTCAAAAGCTGCGGTGGCGATCAGTGAAACACTGTCAAATATGGCAGCGATACTTGTCAGTGTTTCACTGATCGACACAGCAGAACACTGAGATGTGGCAAGGCCAGTATCCTAGATATGTCAGTTTTTCTATGCATGTCGGTTTTCCTATGACGACTCGATAGCGACTAGTTATAATCCTAAGGCCATCCTAAGGTTGCATGGAAGAACTCGCTTTCAGCGATAAGGCCGCCATTGTACTTTGTTTAATACCGCTGTTACTGTAATGTACCCTTGTGTACAATAAAGTGTTCTATCTAATTAAATACATAATACGAATGACATAGTTTTAAGATTAAACTGTGAATGACATAACGGTATGGTTTTTAATTATATCTTTTGGTGCAAAAATATCATCAAATTACTCCAAACAAGTGAAGTTGAGAAACCGACTTTATGGCCAAACTCTCTTCGTCCTGCCCTTACCCCACTTTATGTGGGGTTGGCACAACATGTTTTCCATTCTCCTCTATTAGCTGTCATCTGCCAAACTGCAGAACCGATTTTGATAAAATTGTAATGGGATCTATTTAAATTAAAATAAATGTTCAAAATGGTTCATAAATGACGAAACACGATATCAAGCATTAAAAAAATACAGCTGAACTGAGCATATCCCTTTTTAGGGTTCCGTAGCCAAATGGCAAAACGGAACCCTTATTTATTCGTCATGTCTGTGTGTCTTCATGGGTGAGTCCGACTCGCACTTGGCCGCTTTTTTCATTTGAAGTCCGTTAAAAACGCGGATCGCTCTCCGCTTTCACCTCACACCATAACTTTAGGTAAGTATAAATTACATTACAAATTGACCGTACAATGCTCATTACTTATTGTGCCTTAAATGCATATCTAATTGAATGCCTCTCAGATTATGATAGTAGGGAGTCTAATGTTGATTGCGCCATGTTGCCCGCAAAAAAAATTACGGACAGGCACAGCATAGAGCGCTCGAGAGTGCGACCGAACGTGGCGAGTGTGCGCACGGAACACAGATGTTTGTCCTTTGTCTGGGTGTTATATTGTATTCTAAGTATGTATTTACAAAAAATATGTGTATGTATAAATGTATATCAGCTATCTGGTTCCCATAGTACAAGCTCTGCTTAGCTTGGTGCTAAATAGTGTTGTGTGGATTGTCTATAACATTTATTTATCGTAGAACCTAAACAAATCGAAAATACGTGCCACGAAAGGAGCCTCTTTGAGCACTTAAAATTCTTTCACCACACTTGGTTCGAAAGAATCAGTGAAACGATAAGAAGAAGAATATTTATTTTATTAATTTACTATTAATTTTATTTTATTAGCTTCTTAAAGATAAAGCTGTTTAATGTGAAGTCACGCGCACAAGCTTGAACTTTGAAGCGTAGCGTGTGCTGTCTTTTAAACTTTTCTATTATTGCATACGTCTCACTAAGTGAAGTGGCACCATACTAGAACTTCACTGCTATTATTGTTTAAGTGTTTTAATCATATAATCATGGTAAATATCCCGTTGTTTCATAAAAACTGTGTTGAAAACCATGATAGTTTCAAAAGTTATATAATAATATAACTTTTGAAACTATCATGGTTTTTAACACAACTTTTTTAAAGGATCATACAAAAAAACGGTGGGAACCAAGCCGTTGTTAGTTGCCTGTTCTTCTAGGCTTGGTCGCGTGGAACTGGCACGTAGACTCACCTAGCTTAAAGACGTTTCAAATTGATCCTTGTGATACTATTGAGTAAATAAATATTTGACTTTGACTTGCATGGCTTGGCCCTGTTTTAGTCCCCTACATAAAAGAGGGATAAAATCAAAAGCGATGTTTTCCATCACAGAATAAGTTCAGTGACAGAAAACAGTGTGAAGAATACCGAATTGAAGTAAACTCCTCGTAGCTAACAAAGAGCGTTCGCTTATTCCAAGGATTTTTTAACTTCCCACCAGTCCAATGTTTGTAATTCTAAGAGACGGCCTGTCCCTGGATCACAGCCCTCTAGAGTCGGTTGACTTTGAAAGAACTAAAGAAAATTATTTTATTTCAGCTCGTAGATAGAGAAGCAACATAAACAAACAGTCCAGAGTAGGAACTACACCAGAGAAGTATTCCTACAGTGATTTTTCTGTTAGATGGCCTCCCCTTAAAAAAAAAACTAAATAGAAGAATATTCTGTCACTTTCATACATTTTTGTCCTTTCCTAGTTTGTCGGCCTAGGCAGCCTTCCGATCCTAAAGGAAACTAGATTCGCGGGTTCAAATCCACCTATGGGTTTTTCCGTTTGGAAAATTTATGTACACAACCCTAGTGCTCTCAAAAATCATCGAAAAATCGGAAAACATCGTGAGGAAACCCATGGTTGCTCGGCTGTGCACGTATTAACTATGTATTTCCTGTGAATTGGGCTGATTTAGCTTTCAAGGTGGTATTATAGGTGCTGGGCAAGCCTATTCCATCGAAAATCCTGTCCCAGGCACTAAAGCGTCGTCGCGCAAGTAGGGCTTGTGTAATCACCAGTTGTCCCTGACACTATGTAAATAATCGAAAATAGATGCATACATTTACGTTTCCATACTTTTCCTCACTTTTTTTTTTACATTATTGTAACTTTTAGCTTGTTGTGCGAAAAATTTGGTTTAATTTATTTCATTAATTTTAACGCAGTTGCTACATTGTGACTAATTACTTACACAAATTAAAATTAAAATCTATATGCTAAAGATGACAGAAAACAGTCAATAAATATATACATGTATATACAAAAAAGATCGAAATTTCCTACAGCTATAGATAGTGCAATTCACGAAGACGCGCCCCACCAATTTTCGGTTGAGGGGATCGCGGGGTGCGGGGAGTTTGCTCTGAGCGGCAGTCGTGAACCGTTGTCTATTTATTGTAGTGTGCGTGTGCACTCATAGGTAATTAGTGTGTACCAATAACACTCAAACATTGACGGAAGCTTGCACACATCTATATCTATAAAAAATTCCTGTCCTAATTTGGAACGCGATAAACTCCGAAACTACTGAACGGATTTTGATAAAATTTTGTAACCGTCTATAATATGATCCAACTTAAAAGATAGGATAGTTTATATTCAATATTTAAGTGTTATTAATTTATAAGGGGCAAAAGTTTCGAAATCTATGTCTATCCCTTTCTATCACGTAGGGACTTATATATGTCTATCCCTTTCTATCGCTTAGGGATTTTTCAGAAAATTCACGACTTTGACGAGAACAGAATGCACATAGACGCTCTAGAATGATCTGGAATAATCAAATTTAAAGTCGGTTAGCATCCGGAATGCTCCCACCCAAACCTTAGTAATCCAGAATTATCTAGAATACTCAAATATACCCATGCAAACGGTTCTGAATTCTAGATTTGGACAAAATGTTCTAGAAAATAGTGCTCCTAAACGTTATAGAATGTTCTTTCATCATCATCATCGATTGATATTAGTCCACTGTTGGACGTAGGTTCACCTTGAGTAAAATAGGCTATATTTATGTGTTTAAAAAATAAATGTCCACCCGTGCGAAGCTGGGACAGGCAGCTAGTATACTATAAACGGTTAAGGAGGAATAGTGGGGCGCGCCTTCGTGGATTGCACTATCTATAATAGATAATAGAAACAGCGCTACACCATCGAATCGCTTGGGCTCGAATGAATGGGGCAGTTCAAACGTGCTAATCCGCTATTCATTCTGCTAGCATTGATCTGACAATATGGCTCTAATTAATGACTACGTGCATGTGTTTTCTGGAAGATTTGGAATGCTACATTTTGGAATCCTGTAAGTATTTTGCCAGCGCTTACCGTTTCGCGATCCGGTAGATCTTCTTCTTATCGTGTCACTGGATTTTTTCAAACCAAGTGTGGTGAAAGGATTTAAAGAGAACGCAAAAAGGGCCCACCTGTGGC
Organism: Thera britannica; assembly: GCA_939531255.2. Classification (NCBI taxonomy): domain Eukaryota; kingdom Metazoa; phylum Arthropoda; class Insecta; order Lepidoptera; family Geometridae; genus Thera; species Thera britannica. Next base: position 7,290,142 of record OW618042.2, on the reverse strand, counting down.
CTACTTGCGGAAAACAGTCCGCTCACCAAGTAAGGATTTAAAGTGCGCCTCCAAGAGGCTCATTTCGTGCACTTGCCACATATTTTCAAACTTATTAGGTTCTGCGACATGCCGGTTTCCTCACGATGTTTTCCTTCATCGTTCGAGAGCACTGGTATTGTGTGCATACATTTTTGATAGAAAAACTCATTGGTACACGTCTGGGATTAAACCCACGACCTTAGGATCGGAAGGCGGGGCTGCTACCACTAGCCCACCAGCGCTCTCCGGTAGATAAAACAACAATATATCAATATAATATTTAAAAACTTGAGAAACCGAATTCATGGCCAAACTGCTGAACCGGTTTTGATAAAATTTCTATGGAATTAATCCGGAAGCATAATCCCAGATATTATTATTTTTAAATCGTAAATAACGAAGTTATGCGATAACAAACATAAAAAAATTACAACCAAATTGAAAACCTTATTTTTTATTAACCTACTTCAAATAATAAAGGAGGAGGATCTCAAAACGTTTTTATTTTTTTAGTCAGTTTAAAATAGAACCACCCAATGATCGTAAACAAAATTTTTACACATTAGGAATCGATCAACCGTCCAGGTGCGGCATTCTCAATCCACCCTAGAGTATCCACTTGCGGCCAACCCTTCAATATTATATGTCGGACCAACCGGACAACCTATGGCGTGCAAAGACTCCAATCATTAATACTCAATTGTGCAATTGTGGAGCCTTTTATAGTTTGCTTTTGCGTATAATAACTCTTCAAATAGCTAAAGCTTTTATCCACCGAAGACTTAAATAAGTAAATTTTCAAATCGGATCTTATATTATGACGAAGCTATGCGATGCCAAACAAAAAAGCTGTTCACAGTAATAAAGTGAGTTTTCCATTTATGTTTCAAAATTTGAAAATCGAATGCGGATTCAGCGGTCATTCATACGAGCAACTGGCACCTAGACTCACCTAGCTTTAAGACGTTTCAAAGTGATTCTTGTAATCCTACTGAATATATAATAATCAAAATAAAAAGTGTATAATATATAAATACACTTTTTATTTTGAGCCATGTTCTAAGACTAGCAGGGGAACCTACACGTACCTACTTTACTTTACTTTCATTTTTTATTTTAATTATTTATTTATTTTCAGCCTATCTTGGCCCACTGCAGGGCAAAGGCCTCCCTACCTTTTTTCCAGCTTTCTCGGTCCATTGTTAGATTAGGCCAGTCTGTTAGATGTTCATCTAGCTCCACTCAGACTCCAGCATTGCTTTTGCATACGGGCCTTAGAAGGGATTTTTGTAAATTCAACCCCAAAAGGGGTGCAGCGGGGGTTGAAGTTTACATGGACAAAACTCAACACGAACGCGGGATTCCACTAGTCGCTAGATAAAATAACATATCGTTTACGATATCGTAAGATCTATGTGACAATATCGAGATCTCATGCGCACTCTTGCTCTTTTTTCCTCGCCCCCCCCCTCGCCGCATTTTCTTAGGGAGCGGCACAGCGGTTGCGGTCAATCTATAATAAACCTCCAAAGTTCCTAGTTACGTGAAGTTTGTAAAAATATTCCTTTGAAGTTATTGATAAAGCTATGGCTTTGGTCTAGTCACGCCTTAAGACTCCAGGTGGTTATGGCTTGCTGATAAAATATTCAAAGACACCTGGTATCATCGGTCGACCCAGTTCTAGTCAGTAAATGCATAGGAAATCGACTTTCACTTATTACTGTCATTAAGTAAGTAGTTGGAATGGAAGAACTCTTTGATTGAAGCGACAACATCAGTAGGTCTACCACAACCTCTGTCTAGCTTTGTCTCTGGCTCTGGTTTTGAGTCTGGGTGAATGCTCACCAGTGTATTATACTGTGGGTTTTTTTTAATATAAATCTTAAAAAAATACATGATCTAATTATTATAAATAGCACTAAAAAAAACCACTAAGGTTTGTAGGGATAATGCTACAGAAGAGTCATACGTCGATAGCTTTTAAATAACACACAGAATACATAATTACATACATAATGTGTGACGTTTCGACGTAGGATTTATTTACTTAACACTCACACAGACTCAAAACCAGAGCCAGGGACAGAGCTTGTGGTAGGCATACAGGTGGTGTAAAAACTTGACGGGGGTGACCGAGGACTGGGAAATGAAGCGTTGGACGTCCATTAGCACGGTGGGTGGGTTGACGACATTGCAGACGGCTGAAGGTAAGTTCGGCAAGTTTATCATGCGCACTTGATGTGCGGGCAGGTTTTTCCGCAAGTAGGCCGCTGGTGGGCCCTTTTCGCGTGACCCTGTTGCTCGAACTTTTTTAGGTTCTACAACACGCGCCGGTTTCCTCACGATGTTTTCCTTCACCGTCTTGAGAGTACTGGCATAGTGCACATAAATTTTTCGATAGAAAAACGCATTGGTACACGAGTGGATTTGAACCCACGACCTTCGGATCGGAAGGCGGGGCCACTACCACTAGACCACCAGTGCTCTCATGGCTGAGGGTAGCCCAAGATCGTGGCGAATGGCAAGAGCAAAGAGAGGCATAAGCCCAGTGTGGGCCTCTCGTAGAGAGTATTATATTCCTTGGTAGTGGGCTGTGGATAATGATGATGATACTTGAGCTTATTTTGTCAAAATACAATTCTGACAAACAACGATCAACACTAATTTTTCTCGCATTGAAGTGTTCATTTTGCTGCTCGCATGTATCTGGCCAGTACAGCAATTTCAATTTTTCTCGAAGAAGGTGGTCAAGTCAATTGCTCAAACTTCCAAGCATGTTTGAGAAAATATGATTATGATTGAACCCTATACTTTTTACAAATTTAATCAGACTCCAAATTGTTTACTTTACGGGTGGCGATAATATACATCATGTTATTGTACACACTGTTATTACGATGCCAGTTAAGCCACATGCACACTAGAGCAATTCAAACATGATCACTTACTTTTTTGTTCTGGAACTGGATACTTAAACCTTGTCCTTGATCCTTTACAGGGCGGATCCGACTTGTATAGGTTAGGTTATGTTAGAACATAAAAATTACGCACAAGGCGAGAAAGTAGACCGCCGCGGTAGCGGCCGCCAGAGTGCCAGAGAATGTTTTTTTCCCAATAACCTCAAAGGGGCTGCCTGTTTAGTAAAATTATTCATCGCTATATAAAAATAATAATAATCGAAATATTAATCTGCCACAGTGTACATAGGCCTTTACAATTTTCCAGTGGAAAAAAGTAGCATCGTTTTAACAGTGCGTACATTAACTGGCGTACATTAACCGGACTCTACTTTACCATTGTTTTTACTCTTCTGTTGCGTCTATCTATCTGTCTCTCTCTCACTCAACAGCTGTGTGTATCGCTGATTCATACACGCACACATACAAAGTCTGCGGCGCATGCACTTGTTTTATTGCAGTGTCGAGTCGACTACGTTATCGTGGAGTTCTTATTTCAAAATTCCAAACGTGGTATTGTATTTATTTTTTGTTTCAACTAAAAGAAGCGAGAGGTATACAGTTTTTGTATCACATTTTTCCTCAATGGGTATAATTATATGCCTGTCAGTTGGTATTCCCAATAGACGAATATAGGTGTGTTCATTCAAGGTTATTTCTTGTGTTTTAATTGCTTGTTTATTGTTGTAGTTGTAAAATGATATCGAGAGGCGAATTGCTGTGTGGCTTAAAACTGCGTACGCTATGCATGATTATCGGATACTTTCATTTGGTAAGTTTAAATATAAATTACTTACATACATACTAAGTTATCAGTGTCTACTTCTTCTTCTTCTAGCTCTTATCCCACTTTATTTGGGGTCAGCACAACATGTCTTCCTTCTCCATTCCTCTCTGTCAGCCGTCATCTCTGCATTCACTCCTTTCTTACCCATTTCATCTTTCACACAGTCATTTTTCATTATTTGTTATTATTTACCTACTCCTATTTTGTATTGTTATGTAGTTATAATAGCTAAAATTAAATAGAAACTAAATGTATGTTCCTGTACCTACCTTATTCTTTTTCACCGACTTCCAAAAACAAGGAGTAGGTTCTCAATTCTGTTAGATAGGAAAAGTATCTAATTTGTTCTATGTTTTTACCGCTATTGTCCCCATAGAAATTATCTCAGTATAGAAATTACATTAAAATCGGTTTAGGTTTCAAGTTTTTTGCATATATCTGGTTGTTTCTATAAGATTTTACATATTACGTACATTTTTATTAGAATTTGTTTGGTTACTTTACCTACCTTGTCTACTTACCTAATAAAGTATCTACCTAAAAACACTCATAGTGTCGCTGTTTCTTTCAAACCAGTGTGTTGAAAGGATTTTAAGTGCACCTCGGCTCCTTAAGTATGGTCCGAGATCTAATTAACATAGGAGTGGAAAGTACCCACTAATGAGGTAATTAGTATAAATAGATACTTACCTAATTATACTATTACTATCTTCGTCTACCCTATCGGTCCTTTTCTACAGTATTGCAACACCCTTACAGGGTAAATTATGAATTGATTCAAAAACTAGTTTATGTCCATAGTCCTAAGATCTGACACTGTCATGCCTAATAATAAGGCAATAACTATATTGAATACTGAATACGTCAGTATAAATACTTTTAGAAATACATACTAGTACCTACTCTAGCGAAATTCGATGCAGAACGAATAATAATACCTAGGTATATTTATATTTATATTTTTCGATGTAACAAAAACATCAACTCGTTGTGATTGTGTATTATAGTATACTGGTTTGAAAGAACTAGTGTGGTGATAGGATTTGAAGTACGCCCCCTCTATTCGTGCAATAATTTGAAACATAATAGTAGTAGAGCTCTTTGTGAAGGGCTCGTCCGGGGAAGCACTACCACCATGCCTATTTCTGCCGTGAAGCAGCATTGCTGTGCTTCGGCTTGAAGGGTGTGGGTGCCGGTGAAATTACCGGCATGTGAGGCTGAACATCTGTATACCTCAAGTTGATGGACGTGCGTGATCTACGAGGCAATGCTTTGTTATAAGCGATGGTTACCACTCAACAGGTGGTGGTCCATATGTTTGTTTCATTAGCTTGTTGTATAAAAAAATGGAGGGAGGGTTCTACGACATTCCGGTTGCTAAATATGGATAGGTTCTTGCATTGAAATTATGACATGTGTTTAAAAAGAAACGGTGGGCAGAGGATTGGAAGGATTGGTAGAAATAGAAGTCTGCGAAGGTCGACATAGGCTAGAAAAAAATAAGAAATATCTGTTATGAAAATGACTGGATAGAATCCGTAACACAGAACTGCGCTCACAAACACAAATTGCAGATGTAGCTTCGAAAGCTGCCAAGAAACTGGGCTGGTCATGTCTGCCGTAAGGTGAGCTGTGGGCAAAGATAGCCACCGATTGGCATCCTGCCCCAGCGAGAAGGCGACGCGGCAGACCAAAACGGAGATGGCGAGACGAGCTTGATGTTTTCCTGGCAGACTGGATAAGCATAGCAAAGGATCAAGACGTCTGGAGGGAATGGAGGGGAGGCCTTTTCCCAACTGTGGGACTCGGAGGGCACATAATATTAATAATAATCTGTTAGGCAGTTTTCATCGCTATTTCCTGTTTACAACAACACGCGTCATGACGTCAAACAATATTCAATTTCTCAGTATCGCTTGTTTTCCTTTCCAGGTGTCAAGTGTTGTGGACATTTGCTGTCATTTACTGACAGTAGGTTTCATCACCAACGGCTTTCAATGCGATGTTGATGGAGATAGTGTGAGTATTTCTATGCAGGAACAATGCTTGAGTATGAGCCTGTCCAGATGGAGCGTTTCAATTTATATTGCGTCCAGATGCCGCGTTTTACGCGCGCTCCTACCAAATAGTTGCTCGCGTTTTACGCGCGATTGAGGAATCGCGCGTAAAACGCCCCATCTGGCTCTATGAGTCCAGCCATACGCTTAGATTTTTTGGCACTTTTCAACGGAGAACTGTCAAAAAATCTTTGCTTGGGAGTGCTTGCGGCTCGACTTAGACTCAAGCACTGTTTCTGAATACGGTCCTTTAAAATTTCCATACATTTTTTTAACCAAAATCACAGGTTAAATTCGGCATGCGATAATACAAGTCAAACCGATGACATTTCCTATCCGTTGTTTCCTGCCTTCTGCATCGTAGGCCGTGGGTTCGATCCCCACCAAGAACAAATATTTGTTTGGTAAATTTAGATAATTGTCTTCCGTCTGGGTGTTGTTGTACTCTAAATATGTATTTACCATAAAAAGTATTCAAGTATTATAATCAGCTATCTAATTCCTATCATATACAAGCTGTGCTCCAATTTATTATGTTTAAATTTTTTCAGCTCAAAAAAATTTCGAACCTGCACTTCCTGGAGCCGATCCTCCTAGTTCTGAACCTCGGCACCCATGGCTTTTACCCGTTTCCCCATATGATCCGCAATCAGTACAGCACCTATGTCGAATACATGGCAGTGTCACCGGTCCCGAAGTGCTACCCTGGGGTACTCCACGTAAACGCCAATGATTTTATTAACTTCGTGATCAATATGATCTGGCTGAAGTTTGTCATTGGCTATGTGAAGGGTCTTCATAAGGTAAGAATTATGTAGTATACTAGTATCCATTAGTAAAACGATCATAAAACCTGTGGGGTGATCACGTATCTTTGTTGCAATCAAATGCTTGTTGCAATCCTCAGTTTTTACATGATTGTGAGCTTCGATTGCAATAAAAACGAATACAAACAAAGCCTTGTGTCTGACAAGCAAGGATTGCAATTCATATTCGTTTTCTAAGAAACAAGGATTTCATTGCAACAGAAGATACGTGATCACCCCGCAGACCTGTCGTACTGTATGGATCTGAGTGTTGGACCACGAAAGGAACGGATGAGGGAAGAGTGCATGCTGCTAAAACGCGATGTAGTGATGGTTGTGTGGAGTGAAATTGAGTGGATGGATAAAATAAGAAATGAGTATATTAGAGGAAGTCTAAAAGTGGCACTGCTGACGGACAAGATGAGGAGTAATAGGTTGGCATGGTATGGGCATGTCATGCGGAGGGATGAAGGTCATATTACGAGGAAAGTGTTGGATATGGATGTGGATGGTGGATGGATGTATTAGTTGTGCTAGTTGTATTAAAAAAAACGTAATCCTAACGATGTAAGCGTACAAATGACTGGCCTCTAGCTCAGTTGGAGTAGCTCTGCCTTCTGCGCCGGAGGTCGTGGGTTCGATCCCCACCGAGAAGAAATATTTACGTGGTGAACATAAATGTTTGTTCTCTGTCTGGGTGTTATATTGTATTCTAATAATTTATTTACAAAAAAAATGTATTCAAGTATTATATCAGCTATCTGGTTCCCATAGTACAAGCTCTGCTTAGTTTGGGGCTGGGTAGTGTTGTGTGAATTGTCCACAATATTTATTTATAATGATTTTTACTTTGAACCAGATAACTGAAATACTTAAAGAAACAAAACTGTTTTCAGAGGCAACATGAGCCAATGGACATGTTCGTGGACCTATCAATCTTGAAGCTGGTATTGCAGGTGTTGTACCTGGGTTACTACCCGCTGTCATTCGAGGGGCTGATCGATATCCAGACCTATTGGCTGCTCAAGATCGTCGATATTGGTGAGAGTAAACGAGTAGTCACGATTTTAGATAATATCATGGTCACGACTTTCCTGCATATTTTTCTTGTTGTTCTAGTAAAAACCATACTGTGTCGTTTATTGGTGGTCTTATCATACAATTTTTATACAAACTTAACCACATTGTGTAGAGACACAGTATGGTACACTGTGTATAGTGTAGTTTATTGGTGGTCTTATCATACAATTTTTATGCCAACTTCAAATAAAAAAAGCAGCCAAGTGCGAGTCGGACTCGCCCATGAAGGGTTCCGTAACAACAAGTAACATAAATATAAGTTCTTGTATTTCGTCGAAAGGTAAAATGCAGTTTACGATTTATGACGTCTAAAAAAAACTACTCACTAGATCGCGTTTCAACCAAATATCGTTGAAAGTTTGCATAGTAATGTACAACATATTTTTTTTAGTATATCATTCTCTTAGTTTAGAAGTTAGAGGAGGGAGACCAACTTTTTACCACTTTGGAAGTGTCTCTTGCACAAACTATTCAGTATAGAAAGAAACGATATTAAAAACCTCAACATCATTAAATTTTTTGAAGACCTATTCATAGATCCCACACGTATGGGTATGATGAAAAAAAAAATTTTGAGTTTCAGTTTCAAGTATGGGGACCCCCCAAATTTATAGTTTTTTTTCTATTTTTGTGTTAAAATCTTAATGCGGTTCACAGAATACATCTACTCACCAAGTTTCATCAGTCTAGCTCTTACGGTTTTGGAGAAAAATGGCTGTGACATACGGACGGACAGACAGACAGACATGACGAATCTATAAGGGTTCCGTTTTTGCCATTTGGCTACGGAACCCTAAAAAAGCAGCCAAGTGCGAGTCGGACTCGCCCATGAAGGATTCCGTAGCAGCAAGTGACGTAATTCAAAAGTTCTTGTAGTTCGTCGTAAGGTAAATTGCGGCGGTTTAAGATTTATTACGTGTTAAAAAAAAACTATTTATCACTCGCTCAAACCAATTTTCGGTGGAAGTTTGCATGGTAATGTACATTATATTTTTTAAGTTTTATCATTCTCTTATTTTAGAAGTTACAGGAGGGGAGGGAGGGGCACATAATATGTGCCCCTCCCTCCCCTCCTGTAACTTGCAAAAGTGGTAATATTATTACCACTTTGCAAGAATAGAAAGAAAAAGCAAAATACATCTACTTTCCAAGTTTCAACAGTGTAGCTCTTATAGTTTCACCCACACCCACACCCTTCAAACCGAAACACAGCAATGCTGCTTCACGGCAGAAGTAGGCATGGTGGTAGTACTTCCCTGGACGAGCCCCTCACAAAGACCTCTACTACTGTTAATTTACCACCTATTTTCATTTTACTACCAATCAAAGATAACAAAAAATGCACCCCAAATTTGACCCTTTTTTTGATTGGTTCTATTCCCAGCGTTGGGTTTACCAAAAACTGTGAACTGTGTGAAAAATGACATGGAAAGGAGAGGAGTGAATGCAGAGATGACGGCTGACAGAGGGGAATGGAGGAAGAAGACATGTTGTGCCGACCCCACATAAAGTGGGATAAGGGCAGGAAGAAGAAGGGTTTACCAAAAACTAAAAACTTTTTCAAAATTTCATATCATCCTTTTCATTTTCAGTGATCTCTTTCTACCTGCTCATGATGCTAAAGAGGTACACCAACATCTTGAAAGTTGAGAAGGAAGCGTCAAAGCCTCCTTCATACTTCGAATGCCTGATTGGTGCTAACCAAGGTGCTGCAAGACTTTGTGAGAAGATGGCTGTCATCAATGTTGAAGAAGATAAGAAAGCAGTGGTACCTCATACTTCGCAGTAGAGTTACATTTTTAACATGACTCTAGTGAAGAAGTATTATATTTATATTATAAACCACTTCAAATAAAAACTTACTTATATTTATAATTATTGTTTTTGTTTGAAATAGTATACGATGCCAACAAGGTTTAATTTAAAGTTGGATTTTCGAGTTTACTCTATAATTGACTCATACATTTTTATTTTTTTAATTTTATTTATCTTGCAATTAGAAGTTTATTTTTATAACTATCAAGTTAAAAATTAAATATTAATGTTTAAGTTTTGTAATCTCATGTGGTTATGTATAATGGCGGTATGAAAATGTTCGTCGATTTTCAACTTGATTTGTTCAACGTATCACGATCACATACTACCTTTTGAGGGACGCTATAGTGCCTGGGACAGGATTTTAGATGGAATAGGTTTGCCCAGCACCTATACCTGACATCTCAGTCCGCCTAATCCACAGGAAAGTGCGGAGCTGACTAATCCGCGTGTTTCTTCACGATGTATTCCTACGTTTGAAATTATACGTTTTGTAGATTAAATTATATTGTTGTTTAAATTATACGTTTGGTAGATGTTATTAATAAAACTGCATATATTTTTTGACAGAAAAACTTATTGATACACGACTAGAAAGAAAGAAGAAAGAAAAGAAAGAAAATCATTTTATTGACCTAGCATAAGTACACAGGAATACCTACCTACTTAAAAATAGAATTCGCATAAAAATTATAACAGAAAAAGAAAATAATAATCATTAGTGGCAGGTAGGCAGCTGTCATACAGTATTAGGTACATTTAAATGGGTAACAATATTATAGGTCAATTAGGCCCCGGCTCTGTATTTGCCCGACTGGATTTGAACCCACGACTTTAGGATCGGAAGACGGGGCCATTACCACTAGACCACCAGTGCTCTCGAAATTGGTATGATAGAATTGTCATATAACAGTGATCATAACAAAATGGCGGCGTGTGCGTTTAGGAATGCTCTGTGTGTAGTTCATTATGCAGTTTAGACGAGTTAGCAGATTGCAAGCTCTCGCAATCTCTTGGAATTGCACCAATTTCACAGGTAAGCTTTATTGCCTAAGACTATGTTTATTGGACTCATAATTTCAGCCCGTTCGCGCCCACTGCTGAGTATAGGCCTCTTTGTCACACCACTTACACACACTTAAGAGCACTGGTGCCCTAGTGTTAGCGGCTTTCCTTCCGATCCTAACATTGTGGGTTCGAAAAATATTTGTGCACTAGGCTAATACTATCAAACAGTAAAGCAAAACCTGAAGATACCGGCATGTCGTCGAACCTAAAAGGTTTAAAAATTTTACAAGTGCACGAAAGGAGCCTCTCTAGTAGCACTTAAATCCTAAAACACACACACTAAAGGCCTGCGTACATCTAGACGATGGCGATGGCTATCAGCTAAGACGCTGTCAAATATGACAGCGATATTTGACAGCGTTTCAGCTGATTGTCTTATAACCTATTTTCGGTCTCTGCAGTCGGAAACGTAAGAATTAGTCTAGCTTACTTCGGCTTTTTTTGTGAATAAATGACATATAGAAACCAACGTTTCCGACTGGAAAGATTTTCCGATTATTTTAAAAGTAAGCCTAAAGACCTTTATGTAGTTTACACGCCAATCTAATTTGGATAGGTTCGTTGTTATTAGTGAAGTCCAATGACTGAATTGTCCTTAGTATTTCCGTAGTGAGCACAATAAAATTAGACTACGTATTATTAAGGTGTGTCTGTTTTAATTACATCACCAACAGGCTTTAGTTAAAATTAAATCTTTTATGTTTATCCGGATTTGAGGAGCCTTAATATAACCACTGCTCTTTCAATAAGAAAAGCTAAAACGGGACTTATTTTTTTAATGGAAACTATAATGATGAACACGCAGATATTGAGTGTGGTTACCTCTGTCTTTAATGTGATTTTAATATATCAGAATAAAATAAAATATTTCTAAAATAGTCGGAAATATTTATATCTTTCGGATAGCGTTTCTCTAAAATGGCAAAATCCACCCTCAGTGATATCGTTTTAGCAAGGGTGTTAGAGAAATTAATAAAGGCGCATTATTAGCTTCTTGCCGCAGCGGTTTCGCTTGGATCCAATCCAGGTTGGATACATTTACACAGTTTGCCGATGATTTCATAAAGATGATAGAACAGCCCTTCTCTGATAGGGAAATCCAGCACTGGACTTCTTCCAGCTGGTTATGAGTTAAAAATGAAGATTTTTGCTACAAAAAGCGATGATATTGGATCACGATGAAAAGAACCGTAAATTGAAAGCGTACACAGGCAGGCTGAACGGACGTAGGCCCGTTGGTCGTCCCAGGTACCGGTGGGGCGACGAAGACCTGCAATAACTCTGAGCAAGCAACTACGCGGAAGCCTGTATGGACGGAGAAGACTGGCAGACTTTGGTGTCGGAGGCCAAGATCCACTTTGGATCGTTGCGCCACAGCAGTAGTAGTAGTAGTAGTCGTAAGTATCTAGTAGTATCTAATCTTATAATCAAGAAGTCTTCTTACTCTCTCTCTCTTCTTACGTTATGACATAATTCACCGAAACTACAAAGCGTAAGTTTGGTATGGGATTCATAAAAGAAATTGAAAATTAACACCTCAATTTATTGAAAAAGGGTGTCAAATTTGTAATGAAAAGAGTTTCACGCGAGTAAAGACGCGGGATCCCACTAGAATTTTTATAAAACCAATATTTAGTAACCTGTATTTTAGGTTTAGTTTTCGCCAGCGCTTGGTTGAGCCCAGCTTTCGGTGTCATTGCGTCCATATTGTAATACGAAGTGAATATGCAAATACGAACTGTAGTAGGGATTTTATGCAGTTTGTGGGCTGTGAAGATTCTGAATTTTGTAATTTAGCCCTGCTTTAGTCTCGTGTACAGACAGCAAAAGAAGTTAATGATTTTCAGTATATTATATTCTAAGAAAATGTTTTTACTAAGAACCAGAAAGCACTGGTTGTCTAGTGGTAGCGGCCCCATCTTCTGATCCTAAGGTCGTGGGTTCAAATCCAAATGTAACAATGTAATAAATGTATACTATTTTTTTTTCGTAAAATTTATGTGCACTATACAATGCTCTCAAATAGTGAAGAAAAACATCGTAAGGGAACCAAAATGGCATGGAATCTAAAAAAATAGAAAACAAGTGTACGAAAGAAGCCTATCTCCGAGGGCCACTTTAAATCCTTTCACCACACTGGTGACTCGATAAAAAAAAGATTTAGCAACAATTACCTAGGATAAAGAGTGAGCTACTACTGATGATGGAGCCAAGATCTGCTCAACAAATTACATTGCACTTGCTATGGAAGGGTCCACATCAGGCTATACAATACACTCGCTCGCCTTTTATGTCTTTGTACTCACCATTACTGCTACGTCAGTTGTCGTTGGCTTTGCATAACTTGATCTGTATTCGTGTGTACACATATTAAACCCATGTTCATAAGACACCATTTGTTCTTTCCCAAATTAATTCAAAAACACCACCTAATCTACTTTTCATGGTAACTGTACCTACCACTGCAGTAAACGAGCACCGAACGCAGGACCCCATAAAATAAAAATATGAATATGTCACCGCATTAGCCGTAAACTGTAGCTGAATAACCTAAAACATGGGAAGTACTCCCATAATCCATTAAATTAACAATACTTCTGCAATACTACAGTACTCTCACTTCCTTTTCATGAGAACGTGCGTTCTCATGAAAAAGGAGAAGAAGAAGTGGTCTCTTGGTAGCGGCTTTACTTTCCGATCCTAAAGTCATCGGTTCAAATCCGGTCGTGCACTGCGAAAGGAGCCTCTTCGAGGTAATACCTATCACTACACTAATTTTAAATAACTAGCGACACGACACGTAGAATATGAAAATGAAGCTTATGAAGACAATATGTAGAGATCGTCCAATTTTAAACTGCACGTCCCACTTCTTCAGTCAGTCTAAGTAAATTGTTCTCTAATACCTACATCACAAAGATCATTTTGAAGTACTTTGCTGTGAAGCAACTTCAAGAAAACGTGGTACAGGGGCGTGCATTTTTAGACTGGTTTATCTATACCTGTTTGTTGATTTGTTCCAATCAGTTTTATAAATTCAAATTCATAATTTCTTTATTCAGTTGTTTCAATTCAAGGATCAATTTGAAACGTCTTAAAGCTAAGTGAATATAGGTTCCTATCATAGAAGCTTTCCTTAGTTTGGGGCTAGATATTGTAGGACCCATTTTACACGGTTTGGGAAATTTGATTTTTCCCAAATGTGTGAGAAAAATACCGTGTAAACAAGCCTTTACTTACTGTGGCTTTACACAAGGCATATTTATAACTACCCACAAAACAATGTAACGGGGTTAATGTTAATAGCATTGTACCCAGGCATCATAAACAGGAGCTAAGATAAATTGATTAGATTTAAATCAAAATACAAAGCTTCTTAGGTATCTTACACAACCTCCCTCAGGCTATATCAAAGCATAAACAGCAAGGCAGGTCTCAGTGGCTTTGGGTATGAACAAGTTGAAATTTTTCTTCTTCTTCTTATTGTGTCACATGATTTTTTGACGTGACAACCGTTTATAATTCGATGGAACCGGCTGCACGCACGAAAAAACATGACTCATGCGGCGTTACCTGGCTCTGAGGCGTTCTATTTAAAGCTTGAAGTGCAAGCGAGAGCGCGGAACGATCGATAAAGAGGCACAATCGGCCTCCGCGTTCGGCAGCGTTCGACATCTGTCTCTCTCTTACTTGAGTGAGCGATGCGTCCGCGTAGACAGCTGCTATACAATAATACATTTTCATGTTTTCGTCAAGTATGAAGTGCAGTGAAAAGTGAATGTGGTGTCAATTGTATAAAGCAACGATAATTGCGGCTTATGACGTTGTTACGTTCAACTATCGTCAGTAAACCGACTTTGTGTACCACATCTACGCGGTACCCTCATAATATTACCATCTAGCCAAGTAGGCTTAAGTTAGGCTTTAGCTTAGTTTTATAAATTAAGTATTAAGTACTGAGAATGTATCCATTGGCACTTTTCTTAGAGCTTTTTAGATATGAGCTCACATTATAGGACAGTTTTGCAAAAAACATTTGTATTTTGTATTTGTACGAATCGTACTGCTTGCCTTAAGCAAAGGCTTACCGTTCGGTTCTTCCAGTGGACACTCAGGCTGTGGAATGATCTCCCTGCTGAGGTTTTCCCTAAGGACTAGAGTATGGGGTTCTTCAAAAAAGCGTTTTATAAGTTTGAGCTGCCTCTGGTATTGCAAGCGTACATAAGCTACGATAACCGCTTCCCATCAGGCTTGTTTGTTTACTTTGAGCATATAAAAAATATCGGTATCGGCGGGGATCGAACCCACGCCCTCCAGCACAGAAGGTGGATGTACTACCAACTGAGCTTTGGGATTATGTCAAAAAATTTAAAAATGTGCGATCGAGAAGTGTTGCTGCGGGTGCTTTTCTACCATGAGTGATAGCTAGCTATAATAAACTACTCTAGTATTTTCTACGTACGTATCTACAATATTATAATTTAGGTAATATCTTTGCTGCTTTGTTCGTATTTCAGAAGCCGCGAATTACTTGTTTATTATTATCGTACCTACTAATATTATAAACGCGAAAGTTTGTAAGCATAGATGGATGGCTGTAGGCCTACCATGAGCTCTGTCTGGCTCTGTCTCTGACTCTGGTTTTGAGTCTGTGTGAGTGTTGGCTAAATAAATCCAACGTCGTAACGTCACACACACAGTTTAAAACACTGGTGAGCACTCACATAGACTCAAAACCAGAGCCAGACAGAGCTTGTGGTAGGCCTCTACTGGTAGGATTGCGGTCAAACGCAAGTCTATTTATTATATGCAAAAAAAAACAAATAGTAGACCACCAGTGCTTTTTACCCGACTTTAAATAAAAAGAATGAGGTTCTCACTTCGGTTGTTTACATTTTTTTTATGTTTGTTATCCGTTTGTTTTGTCATTTATGCCGATTTAAGAAATATTTAATATTTTGTATCTGAAAGGTCTAGATTAGTCCCATAAAAATTTCATCAGAATCAGTTCAGCCGTTTGGCCATGAAGTTGGTTTCTCAAATATATTAACTTATATTATTACTGAGGAAACGATGTAATAAATTTCTTCGAAGCCATTACGTTAGTACAACACTTCTCACTTATCTTGAACTAAGTGGACATTTTAACGGTAACTTTTTACGTGACACGCTCTCTAATGATACAAAAACTACTCTTTAGAGTTCTTGTAAAAAAGTAAAACAAAAGTTTATCTAACTTCCAAAAGAAGACGGATATACATTCGGTAGAGTCCGTGAAGAGTCTCTGCGCGTGACAAGTGGCGGAAAATTTTAAAATGTATTTAGCTTAATTTGTGTTAATACACAATATTTATTATGTTAGGTATAAGTATTAATATATCCAAACCCCCTTGTGCACGTACCCACCTCTTTTTTCAAATAATTATCTATCCCTATAGGTTTGCTGGAAGAGAACTCTTTTAAGGGTTAAGCTCGCCTTTGTACAGTGGCGGTATGAAAATGTTCGTCAGTTTTCAACTTGATTCGTTCAACGTATCGCGAGCACATATTTGAAACTGAAACTGAATAGACAGAATACACGTCACAAATTATGTCAAAATGTGTTCATGATCAAGGCACTGGTGCAAGCGAAAACCGACTCTAAGGTGACGAACATTTTCATACCGCGACTGTACATGGCTTTGGTTCGTGCAACGGGTCGAAAGTTGCCACTTTCCTCCCGGTGAGCTGAAATACCTATTTCCAGTGCCTTTTTTTTTTATGTTTTCCACCATCTGTCACGCGCAGAGCTATTTTCTAGCGGGGTTTCTAGCATTAATTTTGCACATATAAATTTTGCACAAAAAGCTTACAAAAATTTCAATCGAAATCGGTAAAGCTATTTGGTTGTAGAGTTTTTGAAGTGACAACGTCTTATAATTCGATGGAGCCGGCTGCACGCACAAAAAAACATGACTCATGAGGCGTTACCTCGCTCTGAGGCGTTCAATTTATATAAGACTTGAAATGCAAGCGAGAGCGCGGAACGAGCGACAAAGAGACACAATCGGCCACCGCGTTCGGCAACGTTCGACATCTGTCTCTCTCCTTGAGTGAGCGATGCGTCCGCGTGGACAGCTTTATGACGTTGTCACGTTCAACTATCGTCAGTAAACTGACTTTACAGACAGCCGATTTTTTTTTAAACTTGAGTATAAGGAAACCAAAGTTTAACCACCTCCTTATCCCGGACATCCACACCGTATTTCAGCAAACTATTATCCTAGTCCCACATTTTACAAGGAAAGAATTCCATTTAATTCTCCCGCTATTAATTAAAGTCTGAAGCGACCTATCGTGGTTTTATTCATTTGCTTCTGAGAAAATTGTTATAACTGACTGAATCTGAGCGTAACCCGTAGCTTTGTCGTACTCAACAATTCTAAAATCTGAGCAATCCTTTCACCACACTGTTCGATTCACAGAAACATAATTAATTGATCTCTCAGCTCAGTTGGTAGTAGCTCTGCCTTCTGAGCCGTAGGTCGTGGGTTCGATCCCCACCGAGAACAAATATTTGTGTGGTGAACGCAAATGTTTGTTCTCTGTCTGGTGTATATTGTATTCTAAGTATGTATTTACAAAAAATATGCATATCTTATACCTTTAAACGAGAAAATCTTGTATATATATATATATATATTTAGGATCTCGGAAACTGCACCAACGATTTTCACGAAATTTAGTATACAGGGGTTTTCGGGGGCGATAAATTGATCTAGCTAGGATTCATTTTAAGAAAATGATTATTTCTTTCAGAGTTCAATAATTAAACATCAACTGAATATGTGACTGCTCCTGCCATCTATTGACGATTGTGAGCAACTAACTGCAAGCAAGTCCAGCAGATGGCGCTGTTCAGTAAGAATAAACCAGTAAAGATGATAATATGACTCTTATGATTTCTTAAAAATACAAATTAACGAAAAAAATTCCGAGCGAAGCTCGGTTTCCAACTAGTTAAGTATTATATCAGCTATCTGGTTCCCATAGTACAAGCTCTGCATAGTTTGAGGCTAGATAGTGTTGTGTGGATTGTCTATAATATTTATTTATTAAATTTAACAACTAGATGGCGCGCAAAAAATATAAGGTTTCTATCGATCTATCGCGCTATCGTTGCGTTTTGAAGCATAGCATAGGTGAAATTAATGTTTTGAATAAACGAGGCTCATTGTACCGACGGAGTTTTCGTAATGCCCATACCTCTCTCGCAGCCAGTAGTCTAGTATGTTTATCTGAAAAATAAATGGACATTTTGATTTTCTTACCAGTTCATAGTGAGTATGATCACTCACAAAAGTGCTCAAAACTCGCAAAAAGTCATCGGTATTGCTGGCACGTCAGCAAATCGAAATGTTCGTACGTGACAGTTTGGACATAATACGCGTAAAGCAGGTACTAGCGCCTGTTTACAAGTACCAGTCGGCGTGAACCTGCGTCGTATAAATAGGCGCGCTATATAATAAAAAAACTATCCTACTCCTCAAAAACATAATTAACAAAAACATGAAAACACACCGTGTGTCGTGTATTTTCTCGGAATCCACTAAACGCAATTAAGATGGTCCTTCGACTTCTGTTTATAAAATTTTTATAAAAAAACCTGGCAAAGCTTGACACTTCTACATTTTACCATGAGTTTGAATTTGAGCTCTTTTTGAAGGGCTCGTCCGGGGAAGTACTATCACAATGCCTATTTTCTGCCGTGAAGCAGCATTACTGTTTTTCAATTTGAAGGGTGGGGGGTGCCGGTGAAATTACTGGCTCGTGAGGCTAAACATATGTACGCCTCAAGTAGATGGACGCAGGGCAGTGCATCGTAGGGCCGTTCCTGACGTACTGATCTACGAGGCAATGCTGTGTTATAGGCGTTGGGTACCACTTAACATCAGGTGGGCCAATTACTTGTTCAAGGAGCCAGTTGTATAGAAAAAGGTTATCAATATTATCTACAATAAACATGGTTTACTCAACCTTTTTTTGTGCGAAATTTTAACAAGGCACTGAAAATATGCTTTCAGTGTGAATGCTCATAGTTGAAAATGCTTTAATACTAGTTGAAAACGTAATTTGACTGTCACTTCTCAGGTTTTCACTTCATGAAACTTGAAGTGGTTTCAACATCGGAATATGGCAGCTAGAAATAAATTGCATCTACACATCTACTACGTTAGAACTTATTTTAACACATGCGAATACTGACATTGGTGTGTGGAGTGATGAGAATGGATAAGAATAAGGAATGAGTATTATTAGGGGCAGTTTGAAGGTGGCGCCAGTGACTGAAAAGATAGGTACGGGCATGTCATGCGATGGGAAGAATGTCATGTAACGAGAAGAGTTCATATCTAATAAATGTGATGGGTATAGAAGTAGAGGTAGGCCAAAGAAAAGATGGATGAATTGTGTGAAGGATGACATGGGTAAGAGAGGAGTGACTGCTGAAATTACGGCTCATAGAGGAGTGTGGAGAACGAAAACCTGTTGTGTAGTGTAAACCGACCCCACATGAAGTGGGTTAAGGACAAAAAAATTATGAGTATATATTACGCATTGGATGATGACGTAGGATGCTTCGATGGACCGATGACGTTGTAAAAAATTCGGAAAGTTAGTGGGTAAGTTTTTTTTTTAATTTCAGTAGGCCTACCACAAGCTCTGTCTAGGTTTGTCTTGGCTCTGGTTTTGAGTCTGTGTGAGTGTTGACTCATAAATCATACGTCGAAACGTCACACACACAGTATAATACACTGGTGAGCATTCATATATATACTCAAAACCAGAGCCAGAGACAGTTTATACATAATTATGGTAAATTACAAATATAGGTAAAAGTTACCTGCGCAAAATATGTTTATGTTTATTTATTAACACTTAAAAAACTTGCAATATATAAAAGTATTATTTACAATATGTACATTAAGCACAGTTAAGCTATCTGCAGACCGCTTCAAACGATCTAGAGATAGATCTACTGATCCAAATCAGTGCCAGACGGAAGTGTCCAAGACGCTGGGAGCATTACCGCTGGATAACAATGCTATAAGTTTGAAAGTCTTGGGGACGCTTCCGTCTGGCACTGATTTGGATCAGTTGAGCTATCTCTAGATCGTTTGTATGAATAAGTATTTAATTTATATTTTTTCTTTTTAATATACTTGTGCGTGTTTGCCTTAAACAGATTTAAACTCTTGTCCAAGAGCTATTTACCTCGTAAGTTTTATCAAGTTAAAACTCTAAAACTTCACATTTAAAATTTGATCTTGAGTCTTTAGAGCACTTTTTTATTTTATCTTATTCTCCCTCGTTAAAGATAATGATCACAATTTAACTTTGCAATTACTAAATTGCTGACTTTTAACCATTTATTTTACATTGCTACTACATTCGTCTAGTTCTAAGCGGTAATAAAGATATAGAATAGAGACTAAAATATAATCGAGTACCCTCAGTATTTCATACGAATGTGACTCGACAGTGTAAGCCCACATCAGTAGGGCAAATCCCTCTTCATCTACACCACATCACCTACGAAATGTTCCGCCTATTTCTCTCTCTCTATTGTATGGAGAAAAGATGAGACAGCAAAAATACGTTACCTAGAAACGATCAAAACGAGTTGTTGTCTCATCAATTTTTCGAACAAAAGAGAGAGACAACACACACACGGAAACAACATTTGGTAGCAAAACTCCGACTTCGGGTATAGTAGGAGAATAATAAGAGGTAGGCTTTGAACTTAAAATTTTTTTAGCAAGTAAAAGTGTTACCAATATTATTTTTTGCCATACTGAGTGCAATCGTATTGTAGCTCGCGATAGTTTAATAAATAAATAAGTACAGTTTTTCTTATCGTGTCACTGATTCCTTTGAACCAAGTGGGGTGAAAGGATTTTAAGTGCGCCTCAAAGAAACTCCTACAGTAACAGTGATTTTATATCTTTCAAAAGATCAAAGGGTGCGAGCCTGATATAACATCGGCTACTGTCTTTGCTTTTACTATGGTAGGTCCACTGTTCTGTGACGATACCGTAGACTGTAGAGCCAATAAAATTTATTGATTCCATTTTCCAAGATGTGAATATATGAATTGTTAGAAATGATGTTGAGTTCGCACTTTTATTGAATACCGCCCTTAGGGATATAATAAAAATAAAATATCAGTGTAATTTGATCACATTATTTTGGAATACTTACGCTGTTTCATTTTTTACTGCGTTAATAATCATAATGGTTTCACTTTTCTAGTATTTTACTAGTACGCTCTTTTTTGTAGTGGAACCACTTATTCCAATAACGGGCTACTGATTTTTCTTTTTACAGAAATTCAGCCTATCTAAGGCGCCTTCATGTTTTTAGTATAACTAGCTGATGGAAAACTCCTATGGACCACCTGATGTTAGTGGAAGCCATTGCCTTTAATAGAGCATTCTCGGAGTTCACGCACGTCAGGAACGTGCCCTACGATGCACTGTTATCCATCAGTTTGAGACATACAGATTTCCAGCCTCACGTGCCAGTAATTCAACATATCTTTATAAAGTGGGTAATAAAAATGGTTTCTCATTTTGGCTGCGGCTCACTCACTGTGGCTCTGAATTTTCGCAGATAACATAGGTACATTGTTTTCTGTATCAGTCGTACCTACTCGTATTACGAAATTTAATAAAGTCTTATACAATTTCGTTCACAATTGGATCCAGAAACCGAGCGAGTAGAAATGTTTTGTCAAGTCTCAACGCGCCTGAATATTTTACCGACATCTTGGATACGTAGTCAAAGAAACAAACCAAGATAGAGTTTCAACTCGACTCGACTCGAGATAGTCAATTCTATCTATGAACTCTGTTTTCCACCTGTAGGTATTACAGGTAGAAAACAGAGTTGAGATCACCGACCGCAGGCAATGTGCCCAAAAGGCTGGCAACGTTACCTCTTTGAATAGCTAAGCTAATTCTTTGCCCTAGGTAAGCGCCAGCCCTTTGGTCACCAGTCTCCATTTTTATTTTTTCTTTTTAATTAGGTAATTCATGTTGTTTAGTAATAGTTTTTGTAAATAATGTATATTCTGTTGTAAATAAAATATAGTTATATTGAGTATTCTATCTTACAAATATCAAAGTCAAAAAACCAGCCAAGTGCGAGTCGGACTCGCGCACGAAGGAATGTTCGTGCTCCCACGAACATTTTATTTATAAAAACGGCAAAAAAAACTGTTGTATCCCTTAAATATTAATTTAATTTTTATTATTATTTAAATTTAAATCATATAATTTAATATTCTGTGAATATTTCAAGCGTGTATCTGTTGTCGGCATCAATATCAAGCAAAATTGGGCAAAAATAAAACAAAGACTCCCCAGGCAGGTTACAAACGATAACGCTTCTATCTTATGCCAGTTCTGGTATTCCTTCTTTCGCCAATACAGAGTCGGTGCGTTTTTATATAAATTTTGGCGATATTTGTCACTTCATGAAAATACAGTATCGTTCGATGACGCCAAATTTTACGGGATCCTATCGCATTGCCAGAATTCCAATATGGCTGCGGTTATTCTGAGCAGAATTTGCTTGCTCATTTTTGTTGATCATATTTTTTATTTTTTCACCACCCCTTATTACGTAATCTGCAGCATCTTTGCAATACGCGTAAAGACAAAGTCAAAATTCGTTAATTCAGTTTTATTTGGTTGTATCATAAGAAACACATTGAAACGTATTAAAGCTAGGTGAGTGTAGATGCCAGTTCTAGACGATCAAGCCTAGAAGTAAACAGGTTTTTGCTATTGTAGATGATTTGTATAGCGTCAGGGGCAACTGATGATTACACAATGGCTACTTGTGGGACGCTATAGGATATATAAAACTCACACAGACTCAAAACCAGAGCCAGAGACACAGCCAGTCAGAGCTTGTTGTAGGAGCTTTCTTAGAAAAAAACAACAGCACTATATTTTTCTTTTTTTATTGTGCTGATGCAAAGGTATTTGTTGCTATAGATTTAATTATAGGCTACTAGAGGTTATTATGACATATTAATCAAAATGTAACCTTAAATTAATTTAGTAGGCCATTCCTTGAAGCTGCACTGGTATATTGGGGAGGTAAGAAAGATCTTCCGCTATTCAAAGATACCTCTGGGCCGGTTGTCTGTGGGGCCATTAAAATCACGTTTTTATACGAACAAGCCCACCAGCAGGCCGATCATGTAACTTTTTTTGCAATAGTTTTAACCAAAATATTATTGAAACTGTCAATTTTCTAACTAATGCTGCCTTCTACGGTGCGTGGTTCTGCAGATCATCACGCACTGCCGACGATGACGCACGGCAACGCACACAGAAAAGGCTCCTGTGCTACGCGCACCTCGGCGCACGAGACCGTTCCCATGGTGTGTCGTGCGAGCTGGTGCGGGCTGGTGCGCGATATCACGCACCAGTGGGAAGGGGCTATACGGGATCGCAAACCGACAGTTTCAATAAGATTTTGATTTAAACCATTGCAACAAAAGTTACATGATCGGCCTGCTGGTGTTCGATTCCGATACAAACTGAATTTACACAACTATGGGCAAACAAAGTATAAATGTACACTGAAATAGCTATAATAGAATTTTACAGTGGTTTTTATTGCCGGCCAGTTATATAAAGTTGGAGAAAACTGTAGGATAACAGAAATATTAATAAAAAACCAAAAAAGTAATTTTTTCGTCATTCTTTCTAACGGGTACTCGGCATTGAATACGTGAATGAGCTTAAAACATATGTCTCAAAATAGTCGTAAAAGTCTGTTAGTTCTTTTTCTGAAGCCCCGACTGCCACGACCAACGGCTACCACTCCAACTTTATATAACTGGCCGGTAATAAGGACCACTGTAAAAGCCTACTACAGCTATTTCAGTGTACATTAATATTTTATTCACCCATAGTTGTGTAAATTAAGTTTGTATGGAAATCGTACCCCCTTAAAGGTGACGCGTCTGTGACAGATTTCCCACCTCAAAAATGCTCAAGCCCGCATAAGTTTAAATTTAAAAATTGTAATTGTCGTTGGTTTTTTTTTGTGGGTGCCTATTTTAGAATTCTTCTTGAAGATACTGGATGTCAAAGGCCAAAAACAGAGAACTGTCTGAGCCAAGGAGGCGACTACTACTCCAAATCGAATTAGAAATATAAGAAAAGTTATTAAGTAAATAAGTAAGGCAATAAACCTATAGAAGAAACAAAAAGTAAAAAGAATAAAAAATAGCAAAAATTAAAGCATGTACTATTATAAAATTTGTGTAAAAAGTAGTAGAATTAAATGCTCATTTTATTTTATATTTTGTAAATTATGTTTGTCAATGTAGCCGTTCTTTGTATGTTATGTTAAAAAAATAAATGTTCTTTCTTCTTTCTTTCAAAACTACGCTGGTCCTGGGACAGAATAAAGACAGCCTACGCAGTGGCCCGAACTACAGAAGAAGACAGCGCTGGGTCCATTAGCAAGGCAGGCTGGCTAATTTGCATCCAAGATCGACACAATTCCACGTTGCTCCACCTGACACCTTCCTTATTAAGCTGTGGCCCTTTAAGAAGCGGTGACTGGCATATAGCGGACGTTACCTGCTTCCGTCAATTCCGTCAGAATTTGTCTCTTTCTCTTTTTGTTTGCATTTAAACAAAAAAAACAGAAACTGACGTTTTCGTCATCCCCGTAGAGGTAGGTCGTTCTTCTTTTTGCCGTTGGTATACATAAATACTAAGGGAAATTTTACCGTCAGGTAAATAATGTATATATCCATCTCTTCTGTAGCCTTGTCAACAAAAGGGACTGACATTTTTAATCAGCCCTTAATTACATACATACAATAATCACACCTCATTCCCATGGGAGTAGGCAGAGATCAAGGATTTCCACTTGCTACGATCCTGGCACACCTCTTTCGCATAAAATTCCTCATATATGCTCGTCGGTTTAGAGTACTCCTAACCTGGCCTTTCTGTAAAACGTTTGTTATGTAATCGAGATACATGCGCCAAGATCTTCTCTTTCCAGCAGATCCATTCACACTCCCCTAATGCAATTGTTTTTCTAATCTTCTTTCATCCATTCTCTATAAATGGTCAAATCATCTAATTATATAAGTAAATAAAATTATTTGACACGTAACCATTGGATATGAAGTTCTTCGACTTGTAAGAAACCAAGAATTACCTGGGAAAATACAAATGGAGAGTTTTTCAACGGCATCTGGAGATTCCACCTATTTCTTCAGGGAGTCTTTCGTCTAAAATATTGTTGTTTCGACCCATTATATATTTTTTGTAAACAAAAGGTAATGAGTTTAAATAGGACAGTGCTTTTACTTCGTGTTTTTATTGGTCGAACGAGCTAAGCGTCTCTATATCAACTAGCAAGATTTGCTTTCATCTGTTAGTATATATGGACGTAATTCTTCGTATTTCTTACGTAAAAAAACGTTGCTCTAAAATGAAATCTGAGCCCAGCTTACAACAAATTTTGGGAACTTTTTACGTCATTGCACCCGAACACTGAGCTCAGGACAATGATTACGGCGCTCAAAACCCCTTAATTAAAAGTTTAATCCTGAAGGAAGTTGGTTGACCAGTCAGTGTAATCTGACTGCTACATTTGCGTCACACACTTTACGTAGGCCGATGGACCGATGACATTAGATGAGCAGGAAAAAACTATTGAGGAATACAATGCTACAAAATGTGGGGATCTTACCTCCTACGGTGGAGATAATTAGTAATTGTTGTTGATTGTTAAGTGTCCTTTCACCACACTTGTTTAAAAGAACCAGTGACACGATAAGAAGAAGAAGATTAGTAATTTTTGTTAAATTATTTTCTTAAAACGCCTCCTTCATACATCTTCAGAGCAGAGAAATCGATTTTGTGCTGTCTATCCACCGACTTCAACAAGTTTTACGATGTCGTCGGTCCATTCTTTCATCATCATTATTTGCCTTCAAATTATAGATAAACAAAAACGTTGAATATCAATGATGGAAATGAAAAATGAACTAGTAAACTTTCAATTTTCAAACGACACTCATCAAATTTCAAAATGTTCGTTTTAATATAATAAGGAAACTTTGTGCCTATAAGCCATTGCCGGCCGTAACAGTATCTTTCATTTATGTGTTTTATTTAATTAGGCGTTTTATTGGGTATTTTACCCAATTTTAGGCCGACCAATTGGCCTAAATTGGTGATTTCAGAAAATGTCTTCAGAAAATTAATTTCTGTGGTTGGTTTTTCTTAAAATTAGCCCTGTTACGATTGGCAATACTCATTGTTTCGACTTTCCTCTCAGCTCAGTTGGTTTAGCTCTGCCTTCTGCGCCGTAGATCGAGGGTTCAATCCCCACCGAGAACAAATATTTGAGTGGTGATGTTTGTTCTCTGTCTCATCATCATCAGGCTGAAGAAGTCCACTGCTGGACATAGGCCTCCCCTACACATTTCCAGGAAGAAAGATTCTGAGCCCTTTCCATCCATCGACTTCTCACGATCTTGACAATGTCGTCGGTTCATCTGGTGGGCGACCTATGTTTCGTCTTCCGGTTCGTGGTCGCTATTCGAGAACCTTATTCCCCAACGGTTGTCGTTTCTTCGAGTGTACTCTGTCTAGATGTTATATAATATTGTATTCTAAGGGCCGTATTCCAAAATAGTTCTCCATTGAAGTTATTGTGTTATATTGTATTCTAAGTTTGTATATACAAAAAAAATGTATATAAGGTTTTTATCAGCTATCTGGTTGCTTGTCTGGTTTTACAAGGTCTGCTTTATTTGGGGCAAGATAGTCTGGTGTGTGTTGTCCAAAATATTTATTTATTATTTATTTATTTATTGAAAAACGGATAAAAATCTATGTTTGAGACTCAGACTCAAGCACAATTTCTGAATTCAGAACCAACAAACGGAGGGACGGAAGTTTCTACAACTAGAGTCCTTGGTAGGTAGTTAAACCTGAAACTCATTCACCCATTTGTTCAGAGTTCTATAATCCGCTTACCGCCCGTTTGATTATATGCGGTACGCGATAATTAATTTACACGCCCCAAAACATTTATTTATATTAAAAGTAATTTAATTATTTTCGCGCGCGTATTAATGGTTGGAAACTTTGAATACAATTCTTCCTCATTCTTCTTCTTCACAGACTTACTTACTTCTTCTTGACTGCCTTCACAGCTCAGTTGGTAGTAGCTCTGCCTTCTGCGCTGGAGGGCGTGGGTTCGATCCCCACCGAGAACAAGTATTTGTGTGGTGAACACAGATGTTTGTTCTCTGTCTGGGTGTTATATTGTATTCTATGTATGTATTTACAAAAAAAAAGTATTCAAGTATTATATCAGCTACCTGGTTCCCATAGTACAAGCTCTGCTTAGTTTGGGGCTAGATAGTGTTGTGTGGGTTGTCCGCATTATTAATTATTTATTTATTTATTCTTCTTATCGTGTCACTGATTCTTTTGAACCAAGTGTGGTGATAGGATTTTAAGTGCGCCTCAATGAGGCTCCTTCATGCACTTGAAACCTTTTTCGAACTTTTTAGGTTCTACGATATGACGGTAACCTCAACGATGTTTTCCTTCACTTTTTGAGAGCACTGGCATACCAGATGGACCGACAACATTGTTAAGATCGCCGGAAGTCGGTGGATGGAAAGAGCTCAGAATCGTTCTTCCTGGAAATGTGTAGGGGAGGCCTATGTCCAGCAGTGGACTTCTTCAGGCTGATGATGATGAAGTTTTTGGAAAATATATATTTGTAGAACAGATAATTTGGTAGCACTATACGGCAAGTTGGCCTAGTGAGGAGTGAGGGCATTCGTTCAGCGTTTCATATTCATGTATTCAGTTTCATGTCGACATCAAATAAAAGTTCTGATATTTTCATTCGTCGAAAAATTTGAATAATGTGTATAACATTTTTTTTACACTTGATGAGGCAATTGAGAATTCTCTGAAAATTGTTTTCAGTCGTATTTTCATGATTCGTGCAGAGACTAAAATAACACTTTTCCTTGACATTGTAGGTACTTATCTATGTAGATTGTGGTTTGTTTAGACATACGTAAAACTACACCTTAAAGACTTGCACACATTCTTTCTGTAGGCCTATCTGGCAAGCTCTATCCGGCTCGGTCTCTGGTTCTGGTTTTGAGTCTGTGTGAGTGCTCACCAGTGTAGTGCAGTGTGTGTGTGAGTTTTCGACGCAGGATTTATTTAGTCAACACTCATACAAACTCAAAACCGGAGCCAGAAACAGAGGTTTTGATAGGCCTATGATATAAGCTGTGGTTATCAGTGAAACGCTATCAAATATCGCTGTCATTTTTGACAGCATTTATGTGTGTTTTTGGTTTGTTTCAAGTTTCTTCGTATCATTCTTCAAGCCCCCTGAAGGAGTTTTCAGAAAAAATTACAAAAGTTTCGCATTTCTAGGTTTCCCTGAAGTTAGGTAAGTTGTAAAACACAATTTGAGAAAGCACGCAAATACCTCTTTACGCCAATTAAAAGCTCGGTAAAAACCAATCAAGGTGTGTGTACAAAAGCTTAATTATAGATTATAAAAAGAGATTATAGAACTAGAAATGGTGCCTTTTGCTTAAAGAAAAAGAGAGGGGAGGGTTTCTTTAGGCAAAAGGCACCATGGGTTGTGTTCTGAAGAACTGTTCGATATGATGCCCACATCTTCATTTTATCATCGGACAGCTCGCCATAGGCAGAGGGCTCATCCACATACCTCGGACCCGGCATGGTCGCGCATCGTTCGGTTCCATAAGCACTTCCTCCCGCGCACTCTAAGGTTGTGGAATACTCTTCCTGCCGAGGTTTTCTCTATAAATTACAGCATCTTCAAGAAGGGCGATTTAAAGGGTCAGCAAAGCGTGACTGATGCCTCTGGTCAAGCGTCCATAGGCTAAACTAACAGCTTTTCATCAGGTGGACCGTATGCTTGTTTGCTAAATTGGTTGTTTAAAAAAGGGGTGACTAGGTACATGAAAAACGAATTACCAAAATTTTATGTAGATTATTTTATTATTAATTGTGTTATGACATTTAATTTGTATATAATTCAAATATTTGTTAGCTGCAGGTAATTTTGATCTTTATTGTATGATATGTTTTTTATTTTGTTTTGATTTTGTCATTTTTTGTATGCTTTTTTAATCTTAGTTTTTGTATTAATTAGTGTAAGTGGTCGAAATGTGGACCGTATTAATTAATTTATTAAATAAATAAATAAATTTAATTATTCTCGGTTTCGGTCTACTCCAACTGAGCTATAGGGGTAGTAAAAGGGTTGATCATTATTAGCGTGGGTCAAACAAACTTAAAGACTCAACTATCTTTCAAAACAAAGCTGAAGTTTCAAAATAGACAACAACCTAACCACTATTTGTATTTTAACTAGACGGAAAGTCCGGGTACAAAATCAAACAAAACTGGAAGGGTCAAGTGAGCGTGTGCAGATTGTTAATCCAGCGTCAATGCTGTTTTGTCTCGTTAAAATTGTTTTCTCTAGTTCACATTAGAGAACTCAGCTTATAAAAAAATACATTTCTGTCCAAGCCCGAAATACGGGTGAGAAATATTGGAAGGATAAGGTGAGGTATAATCTAGCGCTGGACTTTTTTTCTTATCGTGTTTCTAGATATTTTAAACCAGAGTGGTGAAAGGATTTGAAGAGTATTTTTTAAGAGGATGTTAATAATGATGACATCTTCATTAATCATTCCTCTTCATTCGGTCGGCAATTTGGCACTTGCTCTCTTTTTCCATTCCCGTCTCTCAGCTGTCATCTCTGTTCTCTCTTTTCTTATCCAAGATGTCTTAAACACAATTCTTAATTATTTTCTATGGCCTACCTTTACCTCCACCCACAATCCATCCACATCTTAGGCTCAATTTACACCGCCGCGGAAAAGAATGAAAGCATAATGAACTTTCTATCAATTGTGTAACGCACAAATTTAATACGAGCTACGCAAAAAAATTGACGCGCATCTGCTGCGGAATCCTCGCGCATTCTCAAGACTTTGGCTGGTATTTAATTTGTGTTTTATACAATTGGCATAAAGTTCATTGTGCTTTATTTCGTCGCTTCCATTTCATTCCGCGACGGTGTAAATTGAGCCGATTCTTTTCAATAAATTCGATTAGTTAAGTCAATAATCTATCCACAACTAAGTACGTACTACGTTTGAGTGTAAGTTGCCTCTGTTAACAATTTTGATGGCCTTGATTCTACCAGCTGGCTTTGTACAATCAAGGAAAAAGAGGATAATATAAAAAAGTGCCAAAACATCTTATCGACGTCATACTTTATGTATTATGTGTTGTATTTCCACAATACATTTATTTTCTTTCTTTATTTTCGTACAGGTACAAAAAATAAGACATCAACAACAAAACACACACACAAACACAGATGCGACAAAAAATATGTCAGGAAGTTAGAAGATCTTTATCGCATTTTGTTTGATACTCTGGCATCAAGCTGGCATTCTCTCGCATTCGTAGACACTACGTAGAGGGGTCTACGCCGTAGTCCTGTAGATACAATCTTACTCTCTTTATGTAAGTACTAAATTTTAACCTGTACTCTAGGCACATAATTAGGATGTAATAGAGCTCTTTATGTGTGGCTCTTCCGGGGAAGTACTACCACCAACCACCAATTCCTGCTGTGAATTAGCATTGCTGTGTTTCGGTTTGAAGGGTGCCGGGAAAATTATTGGCACGTGAGGCTGAATATTTGCATGCTAATGGACGCATCGTAGGGCACGTCAGGAATGTGCCCGTGCACGTCAGGTAATACTTTTTTATAGGCGATGGTTACGACTCAACAACAGGTGGGCCATATGCTTGTTCCATCAGCTAGTTGTACAAAAACGAATAATTAGTTTTCTCATATTTCGTTCATAAGACTATTCATATATTTATCACAACGAGCAAAGTGAAGAACCATCCAAAAAATGAAAATCCCTATTTATCGAAATTCGACCCACATTATTCTATTTCTGTTTTCGTATTCACAAAAACTTCTTGCTTACAATGCTTACTGGAGAATGGTGAATATACCATTGTACTCGATGTTCGTTTGAAGCTTAAGAAGTACCAAATTGGTATTGTAATATTTCAACCCACACATATTTGCCTTACAAGACTTACTTTGCTTTTAACAAACATCGGTAAAATCGGTATGATGATCGATTATAATTATTGTTTGTTTCTATTAGAAATAAAATAAAAAAGCCTTTATTTCTAATATGTTATACCAACTTATTTACAAACTCTATCTTTTTTCTTACAAACTATTTAACCCGGCGTCATGGGGGTGGAAAATGACTACACCGACGTTGGGGTGGGTCATTATGACCCAACATTTTGACGGACGATATTTCTAATATTTCAAAGACATGAATTCTTATTTTTAGGTTTATGTGTTTATTGTTTCATAGTTTAGTAAATTAAACAAGAATTTACATTGCAGAAAGTTTTTATTATGTATATAAACCTTTAAAAAGAACCACGTAAAAAAATCAACAAAATTTGCATTCCTTAGCTAAATCTCACTTATCTTATCATTAATTAACAATCTATGATCTTTTATAGTACTTTTATAAACTAAACTAAGACATCTTTGGAAAAAACTTACTAAAATCTAATCAGAATCATCGTTGTTAATGCAATCACTGCAGGAAGGTACGACATGTTCAGAGCAAATATATTTGTTGCAACCATGATAAGTATGGGTTGTTTTGCGATCTTTCTTTGCTGGACATACCTGACATCTTTTACGAGCATTGGCTCTCTTAACTGGAGGCTCCTGTAAACCTTCGCCAGCGAATTGTCGAATTTTTTTTTTCAGTTCTCGAGACTAATTTGCCACATTCTGGCGGAAAAAGTAAATCAATTAACAACCAATCATAACAAAAGCATAATACACATACAATTACATCAAAAGCAACAAAATTAATTACAAATCTTATAAAATCATTACGAAAACAATGGCGCAAAATTGTTACACCAAGTGCGGGGATGGGTCATAAATACCTTTTTTAACTTTGGGCACACGCAGCTGCTAGCACTGTCGCTGTCCAACTGTTTCTTTGTCAACAACACTTAGAGCAACTCATTACCTCCAGCTACTGAGAAAAACGGCAGCGTCGCCTACGTATTTACGAATCTGCAAGCTAAACAAAACGTCCCGGGTCAATTTGACCCAACCCCCATGACGCCGGGTTAAACACTTACTAATTATTTCGACTACATTTACTTTATATCTAACATATAAGTCGCCTCAGCGGCGTAGGCCTCCCCTAAATTCCTCCACGTAACGTTGTTTCTAATATAAGAAAGTGTTATAAAATTTGTTAGAAAGTACCTTTCTATACTATCTATACTAATATTATAAAGAGGAAAGATTTTTATTTTTGTGTTTGTAATGAATTAACTCAAAAACTACTGTGCCGATTTCAAAAATTCTTTCACCATTGGAAAGCTACATTATCATACGTTTGTACAGAACCGTAATGAGCTGGATATTGTGAAGCATTGGGTCAAATTATTGTCCTTCCCCAGCATAATTCCTCAGACCTTCCTTTAGATAGGGCACTCGTCCCAAAGGACCCTTGACATATGATAACGACAAGATTCCATAACAAACTAGGCATACCTACTATGTAACATATAACTTTGTCGATAAGTAGTGACTAAACTTGTACCACGTAAGAGCTTGTCCAGAAAGGGCGAATTCGCCGCGAAACATTTCGCGCGTTAGTGGGATAATAGACACCAAACAATTACATCGCATCCACAAGCATCGCGCAAGTTCAAAATACGCCAGACTCTCGACTCGCGCTTGATTCGCGCGTATTGCGCGCGAGTCGAGATACTAGGGTAGGGACGCCTTGTTGCGACCAGTTAAGGGGTTACGATTTCCATACAAACTTAATTTACATAACTATGGGCGAATAAAGTATTAATGTACACTGAAATAGCTGTAATAGAATTTTACAGTGGTATTTATTGCCGGCCAGTTATATAAAGTTGGAGAAAACTGTAGGATAACAGAAATTTTAATAAAAAAGCAAAAAAGTAATTCTTTCGTCATTCTTTCTAACGGGTACTAGCTTTTAGCATAGAGTCAATTTTGTACATCACTTTCAAAATAAACGTAAAAGTCTGTTAGTTCTTTTTCTGAAGCCCCGACCCGACTGCCACGACCAACGGCTGACACTCCAACTTTATATAACTGGCCGGTAATAAGGACCACTGTAAAAGCCTATTACAGCTATTTCAGTGTACATTAATACTTTATTCGCCCATAGTTGTGTAAATTAAGTTTGTATGGAAATCGTACCCCCTTAACGCGCGAAAGAAAGTGTACATATCGAAGGAAATGGAGCCCAAAATTTTGTTACGGAATTCGAGCGTTAGTACGCTCCTCTTGGACGCAACGGTTGCGCGTAACATGTACGAGAGAATCGCGGCGAATACGCCCTTTCTGGACAAGCTTTTAGGCCTCACCATACGCCTGAAGAAGTCCTCTGCTGGTCTCCCCTATACATTTCAAAAGAACGATTCTGTGCTCTCTCCACCCACCAACGTAGCGCATTAACACATAGGGTACGCTTCGTTTTTTTTAACAGACAAAGAAAAAAAACAGTTCTCAATTCAGTTGCATTTTTTATCACCGCTTAAATCAGTCATTTATTTACAGATAAAAAACTCATTTTTTATCCGAAATATTTACACAAAAGATTAGTCCCATATAAATTTCATCAAAAACGGTTCAGCAGTTATAAATAAATAAATAAATAAATATTGTGGACAATTCACACAACACTAACCAGCCCCAAACTAAGCAGAGCTTGTAATATGGGAACCAGATAGCTGTTATAATACTTGAATACATATTTTTTTTGTAAATACATACTTAGAATACAATAGTTACGTTGGTTCAAGTGTTGTAATGTTCAATAAGATTATTTATGTTGTCTTAATTTATTTTAAAGTCTCTACTTAGTTCACTACCTTTACCTATGCAGGTGTGAGTGTTAAATTCTGTAGCGGTAGGTGCTTCCACCAAACCCCCATAGAATTAACATAACTGTCTCATATCAGTCAAGCTAGTCTATGATAAACCCTCCCTTGTTAGCTCCCCATAATCCCCATCATAGATTAAAGATCACGCCATGGCACAGACTTAAGTTGGTAGGTACAGTCAGACAGAAAATTCTAAATGCTTCCTCAGAAATAAATCTACTTCTTACAGTGTCACTGGTTCCTATGGTCACGTGGAACTGGTACAAAGACTCGCCTATCTCTAAGACGTTTCACAGTGATCCTTGTAATATAACCACGGAACTTTATTATCCTGAATACTACTGAATAAATATATTATTACGTTTGATTTTCTGGTTAAAAAAATGAAAGTAAGTATATGTATTTAAATATAAAAAGTCAGATATTTTAATTTTTGTAAGTATAAGTAGGAATAAATAAAACGTGTTTTTTATATCAATTACATCACTTTATTCATCAATGTTGAATTGAATATTTTTATTTCTATACAAACAATTTTAAAAAGTACCTTACATTCTCTTACTGTAATTAATAACCACATTAAAATAGCTACACGCAATGGAAATCTTACGACAAACATCAGTCGGTTTCTTTAGTTCAATATACGAAATTTAGTGAGAGCAAAGTACTACGCCCTTTTCACCAACTTATCTCACGAGGCTCTTACGCATAACACGACTGGTTTCATATCTTCAGAAGGGCAAGTCCCACTTCTTAGACAACATTTCGTCTATGAAATGATATTTTTGTTTCGCCTATTTGTCTCTCTCTATTGTATGAAGAAAATATGAGACAGGAAAAATACGTTACGTAGAAACGACGTAGTTGTCTCATACATTTTCCATAAAAAAGAGAAAGACACGTGCTCACACCAAAACAACATTTGGTAGACGACATGTGGTAGCAAAACTTCGACTTTGGGTACAAATTTGACACCTCGATCTTTTTCGAAAACAATCGCGAAAATTACAATAAATGCGCAAGTTACAACGTAAACTAGAACTCTGTTAGTGAATTTAGGCCTTTATTTAGTACAAACTCTTTTTACAATAACACATTTTAACATTATCGCAATCACGGAACGCCGTGATAACAATTACTCTTACAACTAAATTACAAAAGTGTAAATAAACAAACACACTCACATTTAAAAACAAACTGAACAATTTCGAAATAAAATAATCTATTTTACCTTAAAATGTTCTGACGTGAAGTGTATAAACAATTTTGTCGGCGAATGTACACTCACGCTCTAATAGGAAATTAAGATTCAATAGAATTATTTATTTTGACGTTTTTATCGTTTCAAATGTCAAATTATTTTGTAACGACAGTTTTTTTACTGAATCGTTATTGTGTTCTGATGTATTTTTTTAATACTTGCTCGTACTTTTTTATAAAGTACGGATGGTCAAGAATTTCACAAATATTTATTTATCTAATATTTTACCTATACCATTACTAATCATGGTACGAATTATAAATAATTATAACTTAAATAAAAGTACAAAAATGTTTAAATTTTATAACGATGGGTTTTTTCTAGTCCGAGAGTCGCACGTATTTAAATACTAAAGTCACAACAATTTTTATTAACAATTTTAGTGCCTATGCCTAATCAACTTGAAATGCAGCAAAATTATAATGAAATCAATCAAGAATCGAACTATTTGTATTTTTAGCTGTTTCGTTAGTTTGCCAGCTATCTCTCGCACTATAATGCCATTACATATAAAATATGACAGCAAATATCACATGGGCATTTAATTTAGTTTCAAAATAAAAAAGTACATACGATTTTCATAACCTATCTAGATAAAAAAATAATTAAAAAAAGGGTAGTACAAAATTCACACGATAACCAAAGCTGAATCCTTATAATTCAGGAATCTAAAAAGATGCTTGACACAAAGTCTTTTGACTTAGATTTACGAAATACCTAAGTAGGTATTTCATAAATATATCCTATTAATATCCTTAAATATAATAATCATGGCAGTGTATTTCTGAAGGTGCACATTTTTGGCCGGAACAAAATTTTATATATTTGAATATAAAAAAATGTTCACCCACAGAAAACTAAGTACAATAATTGATCCGATAACTTATTTATACTTATAATATTTTTTACATTTATATCGATTTACTCAAAATGGAATGTATCACTTTTTATCATAACATTAAGCTGTATATAGTATCAAATATGAAAACATTAAATTGTATAAGATTTTTATTTTTAATTCAAATTAGAAACAGTACCCGAAGTCTGAGCTTTGCTACCACATTTCGTCTAACAAATGTTGTTTTCGTTTCGTCTATTTGTCTTTCTCTATTATTGGAGAAAAGATGAGACAGCAAAAATACGTTACGCTTGAAACGAGTTTTTGTCTCATCAATTTTCCATACAAAAGAGAGAGACACGTGCTCACACGAAAACTACATTTGATAGACGAAATGTGATAGCAAAACTCCGACTTCGGGTACTGAACTCGAAAAAGTAAATGAAAATTGGGAAAAATTATAATTACAATTAAAAAATTATAAAGTCGTGAAAAAAATTTCAATTGAAAAACAGTTATCTATCTAAAATACATCAATATTATTCTATATGATTTTAGTTAGAACGATATCAATGTATGTGAAGTAACAATAGCGCTTAGAGTAAGGAACTCCAACGATTACATTTATATATCTTAAAATTCGTTGATATGCATACTGTTAAGACACCTTGTACATTTTCCTAATATTAGTCATACAAAAAGTTTAAATTATTTTTGTACATATTTACATTTACAAATTCTAAGTCAATGTCAAGTTAAAATTAAAAATTATAAATGTTTGATTAAAATTAAATTATTTTACTGTTTGTTATAATTCACTAGTATTTTTTTTTACAATAATATGACGTTTTTACATTTGACGTCACTATTCACAATAATATGACATAGTGTCATTGACCCCAAAGGGCTGGTCATAAGCATTAATTGCGATTAAAAAAACACGAATATCGAAAAGCGTCAATCTCTTGTGTATTTGAAAAACAAGTTTAATGAACGCAAAAACATAAATTGGTTGTATATTAAAATAAAAAACAAAATGGCACTTTTATAAAAATCTAGATTCAATAGCTGTCTTCAATGTCAAAATATAGATGCCTGAGGTAAAAAATGAAAATAATTCGTCAACAATATTGCAATAAAAAAACGACAAAGGTCGACGAAATTATTACAAACAAAAAAATTTGCTCATAAGCTACCTAACAATTATATAGAAAACAAGAAAAGTCTAGATCACTGAAATAGAGTACACAAAAACATGAATTTAGAAAGCAAAAGATAAAAGCGATAAGGCATCTCGGTTATCTACCAAGCACTAGGCACTGGGCACTCGCCCGTACGCTAAGGTTCATATTTGTTCAGCACTGAGCGTTCAACACTAGGCATTATCGGCCTTATGTGGTTGTATTAAGGTTTAATTTGGCTACACGAGCCAGGCGCGCTGCTAGCACCACGACTCTTCATGCGGCGCTGGTCTGTCGTCATCATCGCCATACATATCGGCCAGTTTGCGGAAACGCGGCCCGAAGGTGGATAGATAGTTGAACTTTAGATCACCATCGTCAGTACCTAAAGACAAAAAATAATTAATGCAAAAAGTTTTTCCTGCTGGTGGGATTTGAACCCACGTGTAACGCATCATCTGTAGTTTTATTATGTATTTTTTTTCTGAAGTTATGGGATCTACCCGCAAGTTCTGCGCAATGGGGAATTCAGTACATAATATTTATTTATATGTTTATTTTGTGTCATACATAAGTCATAATTCGTAGTATTTTCAACCAATCTTTCATGTTCATAGGAATAATATCATAGAACAGAGTAGGTATACTTACAGCTAGCTAACGAAGAAAGAGAGCCACTAGTATTGCCGTCTCCCTCATACGCGTAGTGGCGCACGTCGTCGTAAGGATTGATGTCTGGGTCCCGGTCTAGGACGGATTTCTTGTCATCTAGGAAACCTGATAGGTCTGGGGCCGCTCCGACTAAGCCTGAAAACAAAATAAAGTTATAACTTTAAGTGTTACACAGAACTTGCATTATGGATTCCTGCTTCTACCACCAAAAAAGCGTCTGTATCGGGCGGTGCGCCATCATACATTTTCCTCAACACTTATTCTATGAGGAATTACTAAATAGACAATAACGCTATCTATTAAGCGTGCACTCAACTCATGTATATATTCTTCCCGCTGTATAAAAGTGCGTGTATCGAGAGGTGCGCCATCATAATTAGACAGAATCGCCATCTTTTAAGCGTGCACACAACTCACCTTTGTTCTCCGCGCTGCATAAAATCATCTGTAACGGTCGGTGCGCCATCACACATAAACATAGATAGCACCGCCATATAATGAGCATGCACACAACTCACCTATATAGTCTCCGCGCTGCATAAAATCATCTGTATCGGCCGATGCGCCATCACACATAAACATAGAGAGTATGGATAGTTATCAAGCGTGCGCACTACTCACCTATATGTTCTCCCCTCTGCATAAAAGCATCTGTATCGGGCGGTGCGCCATCGTACATCTGCCTCAACACCTGTAGGTCATATCCAGCGTCTCCCTCGCCGCCGCCTTCGTCGTCGTACGCGATAATGTTCTCTCTGATGTCATCCATCTCTTTCTCAGGCCATGCGTCGGCGCGTCTTCTGTGGACTACCACGGCTAGGAGAAGAACTGGAAAGGAAAGATTGATTATTGTTTGTCTAGATCTACTTTTAATTTAACTTGCAGTTGGCGACCAAGCTTCGCTCGGTATTTTTTATTGTTAATTTGTATTTTTTAGAAATCATAAGAGTCATCTTAACTTTAGTGGCTTATCCTTACTGAACAACGCCATCTGCTGGATATGCTTGCAGTTAGTTGCTCACGATCGTCAATAGATGGCAGGAGCAGTCACATATTCAGTTTATGCTTAATTATTGAACTCAGCGTTAAATAATCATTTTCTAAAAATGAATTCTAGCTAAATCGATTTATCGCCCCCGAAAACCCCTGTATAGTAAATTTCGTGAAAATTGGTGGTGCAGTTTCCGAGATCCTAAATATATATATAGGTACAAGATTTTCTCGTTTAAAGGTATAAGATTTAATACATTTATTTACGCCCAGGCAGTTAGTCGTTGGGGTCGCTTTTTTATGATAATTAAATAATAATTAAATAATATAACTTCGATAGCGAGTTGCACAATGGAATAAAAGGGATAGATAGGAAGATGGAGCACGCACTGACCTTGTATGTCCTGGACACTGCACGTAGCACGGTTCTTCCTTTTAGCTGCGGTTTTATAAAGCCCAAGAAAAATCACTTTCACAGGACGCGGTGGCGGTTATATTAGCGGCGGTATGTGCACTCGGCGACACTCAGATTTTGACTGTTTGTCTTGACGTAAGCCAAGGGTTTTGACGTGCGTGCGATTATGGATGGACGGATGGGACAGGTGATGCGCAACTTCACTATACTAATTATAGATGGCGTTACCATTTCCGCCCGGCCTTGATGGGTCACCATTTAAAGGCAACCATAAATTGAGACTAGATTACCTAATATCTCATAGCGTAAGGGGAGACTAGGATGAAACCCAACATCTCATAAAGAAAACTCATAAACGAGTAAAAATTAAATCGCATGACTCTAAAGCTCTGTAATAGAGTAGAATCAGTAGACTCACAAAGCGGGAAAATTATGTTTGAAAATAAGAAGCGGTGTTATATACTATATTATTGATAGATTAAATACTTACAAACTAAATAATTATGTTTATAATAACAAATTATTGACGCGGGATTGGGCATAAGCGAACGGTCGGACGAAGTAGACTTGTTCCACTCGCGAGCTTAACTGTACAAGTACGAACTACTCCATCCTTTGAAGGATGTACCTTTTCTACAATAGCTAGAGGCCAGGCTAAACTCGGTACATTATCTTCTATCACGACTACTACCACTCCTGGAGTGATAGGTGTGGAATGCGTATTCCACTTCTGTCTAACCTGTAATCCATGCAGATATTCCATCCTCCATCGCTGCCAAAAAGACTGAACTAATTTATCCAGTAGCGAGTGCCTTTGTAGGAGGCTGAGATTTTCAGGCCCTACCTCAGGCGCGGGTATAGAGCATAAAGGCGCAGTATGCAAAAAATGACTTGGCGTAAGAGCTGCAGGCTCTGCGGGGTCGGAACTCAGTACTGTCAGCGGTCGCGAGTTAAGTAAACACTCTACTTGAGTGAGAACAGTACAAAGTTCTTCATACGAAAGCAGCTGTTGACCGATTACACGGTACAGATGAGTCTTAACTACCTTAACCATACTTTCCCAGGCTCCACCCTTGTGGGGAGACCTTGGGCTGATGAACGACCAACTAAAACGACTCTCAGCTACCTCATGTTCCAGCTTAGGATGATATTCATCGTTCAAGAATTTATACAAATCGCGTAAATACGCGGCGGCACCTTTAAAATTAGTCGCATTATCAGAGTACATTATTTGTACAGGACCGCGACGCGCGAGAAAACGTTTCAGCGCGGCTAAGAAGCTGGGGGTGCTGAGGTCAGTGGCGACTTCAATGTGCACAGCTCTCGTCGTTAGGCATGTAAACAAGCACAGGTAGGCCTTCTCGCTGCGCACTCCACGGCGACGAATCGGAGTGTATGCGATGGGACCGGCGTAATCGCATCCCGTATGCGTGAAAGCCTTGACTGTTTGTCGTGTGCGACATTCAGGCAAGTCGGCCATGAGCGGATATGTCGGACGAGGGTTAAGTCGAAAACAAGTATTACACATGTGGACTCGTTGTCTCACAATGTGCCGCGCGGATAAGATCCAGAACTTTTGTCGAAGAAGCGACATTAGTAGTTCAGGTCCAGCGTGTAGGTATTTTAAATGATAATAGTCTATCAGCAAGTTGACAATATGGTCACTGCGCGGTAAAACGACCGGGTGAATCTGAGCGTAATCCAAACCGGAATTAAAGAGACGACCGCCTACACGGATCAGTCCGTTTTCGTCTATGAAAGGCCTTAACCTATTAAAGGTACGAGAACCTACTTTATTTTTGCGGAGGTTATCAATTTCTTCTGCAAAATATTTCATCTGCAGGGCGAGTAATATTTTATTTTCGGCGAGCTGAAGCTGATCAGCTGTTACTGCAATAGTAACGCGGCGGGGTATCAATTTAGCGAACGTTAAAACGTATACAAGAATGCGCAGTAATTTAGACCACGACGACAAGCGCAATGCAAGATCGTAGATTGCACACTCCGACACATGCGTACATACAGCATGAGACAATAACCTTTGTTCTGGAATGTCATCGATAGGCTGGCCATCGAGGTCTCGAAGAGGCCACTGGGAAGGATCCAGTATGGCCCAAGAAGGCCCATGCAACCACAGAGGGTGCGAAACTAACTTCTGTGGCGTGACTCCACGCGACAAACAGTCAGCTGGGTTCTCGGTACCCGAGACATGGTAGAAGTGGTCGGCCGGTATATTCTCCGTTGCCTGAACCACGCGGTTAGCAACAAAGGCTTGCCACCTGTGAGGCGAACTTTTTACCCAGTAAAGGGCGACTTTAGAGTCGGTGAAAGCGTACGTTTTGATTGGGAAGCGATTAGCATAATTATTCAACACAGAACGCAACAATTTTGTAAGTAAAACTATACCACAAAGTTCCAAACGAGCGATTGTGAGCGGTTTAGTTGGTGCGACTTTAGACTTGGCGCAGACTAAGCGAATAGTGTTAACACCGTCTGAACTGACGTGTAGGTACACTACACCACCATAAGCATGTTCGCTAGCATCGGAAAAACCCACAAGGGTGACAACGCAGTTCGCGGACACACCAAGATGACGCGGTATGCGCAGCTCATTGAGAGCTGGTAGCTCAATACAGAACTGTCTCCACAAATTAATAATGTGGGGCGGGGGCGTATCGTCCCAATCTAAACTTAAACTCCATAGCTGTTTTATTAACAACTTAGCGAAGAGAATTGTGGGAGCTACAAAGCCCATAACATCCCACAAGCGGGCAATAGTAGATAAGATGGAGCGTTTAGTACACTTCTCATCTGCGGGGGGCGTAATTTTATAATAGAAGACATCAGAATCCGTCGACCAATGCAAACCTAATATTTTATGCTGCATAGATTTATCAAACTCAACCTCAGTTGGAAGTTTGTGCGATGCGGGAATGCTATCTAAGACAACACGAGAACTACTATTCCATTTAACTAATTCCCACTGAGCGCCTTTAAACAATTCGATCAGCTGCTTCGATGCGGCGACCCCCTCCTCCTCGTCCTTCACTGAAAAAACTACATCATCCATATATAACGACGAAGCAGCTACTTCTGCAGCGAGCGGGTACTTAGCGCCGTCATCCTCGATCAGCTGTCTGACCGTGCGCATTGCATGGTACACTGACGAAGCTAGACCGAAACAAACACGTTTGAATTGATAAAGCGTCAATGGATCTTGCGGTTTGAACCTATACAATATACATTGATAGCGACGGTCGCATTCTCGAACAACGACCTGCAAAAATTGTTGCCGGCAATCTGCAGTCATAGCAACGGCAAAAAGACGGAAGTTCAAAATTATTTGGAAAAGATCACCCTGTAGGTTAGGTCCGTGATGCAATATGTTATTAAGCGAAATTCCAGAACTAGTTTTACAGCTAGCGTCTAAAACTATGCGAAGACGCGTCGACGTCTTATCCTCACGAATGACTCCGTGGTGCGGGATTACATAGATGGGTGATGATGAGTCATCAGACATATTTGGAGGTGCGGGTGAAATATAATCTTTCTCCAAATATTCCTTAATCACGCCATCGTAAGCGGTTCTTAAGCTAAGCGAAGCTTCTAGCTTTTTCTCAAGACACAAGAAACGCCTGCGTGCGATTTCGTAGGATCTACCTAACGAGTATACATCCTCACTAAACGGTAAGCCAACAGTATACCTACCACTAATGGGATCGCGGGTTGTAGTATGCTTGTAAAAGTTTTCACACTCTACGTCAGCGGGACGCAGAGAGGGCGGCGCGGAGGGAGGCTCTTCGAGCTCCCAAAATCTATTAATAAGATTATCTATACCATGCTCCTGTACTAGGCAGCATGTTAAAGCCTGGCGGGGAAATATTGTAGGTACGGAACCCATTACTATGTATCCCAGTACCGTACGTAAGGCCTGCGGGGCCTGCGCAACATCAGGTGCTTGAGTCGCGTCAGGCAATAAAAGGTGGACGAACAATGGCGCGCCTATCAACAAATCAATTTTGTTCGGCGTTCCAAATGATTCATCTGCGAGCGGTAATGCGTGCAAGTGTGATAGGACAGTCGTATCTACCACAGCACTAGGTAGCAAGTCAGTAATTTGATCTACTACCAACGGCGAAATATTAAATTTAATATTTTTATCAAAACGAGAATAAAATTCTAAGCTTATAGAACTTGAGTTTATCATTTTTTCAGACCCACCGAACCCCTTGACAATAGTACGTCCGATGTTATGAACCTGAATACCTAGCAACATACATGCCTCTCTTGTTATAAAATGACTTTGTGAACCTGAGTCGATCAAGGCTCGCAACAAATGCAAATTACCTGCACTATCGTACACTGCGACTTGAGCGGTCGCGAGTAAAACGGTACATTGCTCGTTTTGAAGCGGCTTAGATTGCGGGGCCTGCACTGATGCAGCAATGGACGTCGCACATAACGCAACGTCTGCGCGCTCGGAGCGCGCTGGGCCGGGTTCGTCCGCTAAGCGCGCGGTAACTGCGTTGGACAGCGGTGCAGCTACGGCTTGAGGTGCGGGTTCGATTCCCGACATAAAGTGCAATAAACTGTGATGGCGAGATTTACAAGAGCGGCAGCTCGTATCTGATTTACAGTACGAAACTCGATGTTTTATGCTAAGACAATTTACACATGCGTTTCCCTCCTTGACAGCTTTAAATCGTTCTTCGGGGGTTAATTTATGAAACTCAGGACATTTAAATAAATGCTGATGCGTTATGTTTGTACATAAACATTTAGAAGCGGAATCAACGGTGTTTATATAAGCGTGATATTTTGGCGGCGTTGATTTATTATTAGTGTAATCTTTCGAGCGGCCGTGGTCAACCTTATTTGTTGGATAAACCTTTTTAGTGGCGGCGGCAGTAGAAACAGCGGTTGCAGCCGACGTTGTGCGTTCAAAAACCTTAGCACGATTTTTTACAAATAAATCTAGGTCATCAAATGTAGGTATTGACGAGCCGACACTCAACTCGAAAGCGCGGACAGTACTTGAATCTAATTTCTTTAGAGCGATGTAAACTAGAATCAAATCACCTAATTTTTCTATATTTAAATTATTCAGA
Source organism: Thera britannica (assembly GCA_939531255.2). NCBI lineage: Eukaryota > Metazoa > Arthropoda > Insecta > Lepidoptera > Geometridae > Thera > Thera britannica. The sequence continues at coordinate 7,245,969 of OW618042.2, read as the reverse complement.
GCGCGGACTGAGCTAATAAATTGCTCACTAAACAAATCAAAGTTAGCAGCTGATGCAGTACCTAACGGTTTGAAGTCGAACATCTGATTTAAGTAAGCAGATGCTACCATGCGTTTATCTTCGTATTTATCAACTAGCGTTTGCAATATTAGTTCATAATTCTCTGCACAGGGCGTAATACCTGCACATAGCATCTCAGCCTTACCAGATAATTTACCTACTAAATAATATAGCTTTTCGGCATCGGTGAGCGTTGGATTATCATGGATGGTAGACTTAAAACAGGCATAAAACACTGGCCATTTCCTAATGTCTCCTGAGAACCCAACCAATTCGATTGGAGGTAATCTAGGCTTAGCTTTACTAAGAGATTCGGAAGCAACATTACCACATGATGATGATGATGGCGGGGAGTATTGTAATTGCAAGCGTTTTACACGACTATATAATTGCTCAAATGCAACCAAACTATTATAATCAGGTTTTGCAGTTGGAGTTACAACTAAAAGACGCGAGTTGTAATCATCCAGCACCTTTATAAAATCGGTGCGCAGCGTATCTACATTAGCACTTTGCTCAAGAAAATCATTTCTCGATCTAGAAGTAAGTTTCGATGAAGAATCGTAAATATTCTGAATTAATTCAAAAATAGCTTCTCTTTTAGCTTGTAATATTAACAGCTTGGAGTCTTCTGGGCTATCGGTATCCGGTACAGTTCCGGTATCCTTCTTAGTAGTCATTTTAATTACCTACGTAACTTCCTACAATCAGATATTACGCGGTTAACTACAATAGATAACAACCTACAGAATACGAAAAGTAACCTTGTTAACTCGATCGGGTTATAGCGTTGAATAAGTTTAGCTGGGCCTCAGCTGATCGTACAATGAACCAAGAACCGTCGCTACTTATTATCCGACCGGTCACTTGCGGGTAGATATGAATTACTCGTACGTGTAAAATATATTTTAGATTATTTTTTAGCGAAATAAATGTATATAATTTATCAATATTATGCAAGTAAACACCGTATAAAATAGGGAAAACACTATAAAATAGTATTATGCAGCGGGATTGAGATGATTTTGTCGGATTTACGCAACGCAATGTCGCGGGCGGGACGTCACAATGACGGAAAAAAATGACAAAATCACCTTGAAATACGCAATGTATTTTAAACAGCGGGGAACAGCGGTAAAACACTTATTAGATCAGTAAATTAGATATTCTAATAAGGGCAGATTTTAAAAGGATGTATGTCATCCGACTCGAACTTAATGGGGTCGCTTTTTTATGATAATTAAATAATAATTAAATAATATAACTTCGATAGCGAGTTGCACAATGGAATAAAAGGGATAGATAGGAAGATGGAGCACGCACTGACCTTGTATGTCCTGGACACTGCACGTAGCACGGTTCTTCCTTTTAGCTGCGGTTTTATAAAGCCCAAGAAAAATCACTTTCACAGGACGCGGTGGCGGTTATATTAGCGGCGGTATGTGCACTCGGCGACACTCAGATTTTGACTGTTTGTCTTGACGTAAGCCAAGGGTTTTGACGTGCGTGCGATTATGGATGGACGGATGGGACAGGTGATGCGCAACTTCACTATACTAATTATAGATGGCGTTACCAGTCGTATATAAAGATGTAATACTCACTGACTAGGATGGCAATGCACACCAGAATGGCGACTAGGAAGTTGGTGTCAATGCCAAAAGTGACAGCTGTAAACATGCTTCTTTGACAGCTGGGGTCGGCATTCTTGTGCACAGACGGCTCGCCTAGGTTGTACATCTGTAACAAAGCATTTTGTCAAAGTCAAAATCAAAAGTGTAAGATGTATTTATTCAGTAGTATCGCAAGGACCGCTTTGAAACGTCTTGAAGCTACGTGAGTCTAGATGCCAGTTTCACCCTACTTTAGCTAAGTATAAGATAAGTGAAGAAGATACGCGATAAATTAAAGTCATAATATTGAAGCCCCTCTTCTTTTTGCTGGATCTTTCGAACAAGTGTCGTGAAAGTTCGTCCCAAAATTGCGTGCCCAAAAATGACCTTTCGTGCACTTGACACAATTCTTCACTATGTTTTCTTTCACCGTTTGAGAGTAGTAGCATCTAATGTTATTGGTGCACCACCGGATTTGAACCTTAGAATATTATCTCAGCAGTCAAGACCCTTGACAAGGTTTGGTCAGAGGCAGGTGCAATAATTTTACTACTAAGGAAAAATCTATAAACAAACAAATAGGCTCTCAACCGTAACTCTAGGCATGGTTAGCATCCCTACAGATGCAATAAACCAAACACACATAATTAAACCAAAAATTGTAATTTCGGGTTATTTTAAAATGGTCACAAAAAACATTTTTTCCCAGAAGTATTTGATGAATAGCTATAGAATAACAATGCCAAATTAGAATGCTTTCCGCTTAATTAACAAGGGAGTGACAGTTTTTATTCCAATTTACTGAGTTTGGGAATGCCATGAATTTTAATGACACGTGATATGAGAATTAATATTTATGACATGAAGTGGCGTGACCTAAAACTTAAATCAGCTTAAATTATCATCATCATCAGCCTGAAGAAGTCCACTGCTGGACATACACATTTCCAGGAAGAACGATTCTGAGCCTTTCCATCCACCGACTTCCTGCGATCTTAACAATGTCGTCAGTCCATCTGGTGGGTGGGCGCCCTACTTTTCGTCTTCCGGTTCGTGGTCGCCATTCGAGAACCTCTATTTATATTATTATTTTCAACTTATATTGTCTGACTGCAGAGCAAAGGCCTCCCCATCTTTTTACCAAGGCTTTTAAAAAGAAAGTGAGAATAAAAAAAATGTTTTATATATTGGAAGTTTAATATTTTGTAAATATTTGTTTATTTGTAAGTTTATTTTAATATTTTGGAGGTTATAATATTACTTACATAGTCGTTGTACGTAAAATTACTGATGCATCCGACGAAGTTCTGGTCCGTTGGTACATGCCGCCATCCAAATGCTCTGGCGACGTTCTGTATGTCTATACTCGACCCTCCCAACTGAAGCGGACCGTTCACTGTGTGGGAAAAAACATTGATTAAGTCTCCCTCTTTTTGTTCCCTCTTTCTCTCTTTTACTGCTATTAAGCAGGGCACATTTAAAGTTTTGTTTCGTCTGCATATTTAGAGTTAATTTACCTAATTTCGATGGAAACCTTAACAAAATTAGGTATTTGAACAATCGAAATAACTCTTAAACATAAATCGAGGCTGAAGCGTTGATTTAAAAAAGTTACAAAAACTTTGCTTGAAGCTCGCAAAATCAAGCACTGTTTTTCCATATGGCATTTGAATGAATAAAATGACAGCAGTCTTTCGAAATTTGACTGAATAGTTTTTATACATTGCCACTGGCAACATTGTTTCAATTTTTTTTATGTTAAGTGGTAACAATCTCCTATAACAAAGCATTCCCTCGTAGATTACGCACGTCAGGAACGTGCTTTACGATGCACTGCCCTGTGTCTATCATCTTGGAACATACATACTGTTCAGTGCCAGTAATTTCACCGGCACCCACACCCGAAACCGATCCATTCATTCATTTTATTTTATTCCAGTAAGATACACTTGGAAATGTCAAAAAATAAAATTACAATAATATGATAATAAAAACAAACTATTACAAAAAATTGCATCGAAAGCTACATTTATGGAGTGTTTAAATCGTCAAGAGTATAATAAGATTTGGTCATTAATAGTTCCCTAACTCTAACACTAAAACAGTCATGACTTGAATTTCTCAGGTCATGTGACAATTTGTTATACACAGCAATGCTGTTTCACGGCAAAACAAGGCATGGTGGTAGTTCTTCCGCGGACAACCCTTCACAATGAGCTCTTCTATTATACTACTATATTACTATGCTATAAATTAAAGAAGAAGAAGACAAAAACAACTCACCGTTCAATATCTCCCTCGGTCCAGTCGGCGCTGCAAGACTCATACAAGTCGACAGCTTGCATCGATCCACGAACATCTCTATAGAGCTGCGCATAAGCACAATCTCTATCAAATGCGGTTTGCCGTCAGCTACTTGTACTACGCTGTTGTTCAAGCGCGTAGTTCCTGATCCGTAGTTTACCAAAAGCACGGGAAAGCCTTCCAATAGCTCCAGTGACATGAAATCTGTTGACAAAATACTAATTATAACATAGATAAATAGAAAATATTTTATCAATGTTACTACGATGAAAACAATCTATTCGACGCCGCCATCTTTCTATTCCCGACTATAAATAGTGATGTGTCTCGTGGCCCGGTCTCAGTAGGGATGTCCTATTCCCAAACCGGCTAACAATATATATAAAAGAACGCCGTATGAGTTGGTGGGGAGCTTAAAACCAGGATACGGACATAGAATACTTTTTATCCCGAAAAAGTAACGAGCGAAGCCGCGGGCTGCCTTATAGATAAATGAAGTTTAAAAAACTTGAAAACTAACTTCATGGCCAAACTGATGAACTGATTTTGATGAAATTTCTATGGAACCAATCTGGAAGTATTAACTTCCAGATAACCGACATAGAAAAAGTATAACCAAATTGAGAACCTCCTCCTTTTTTAATTGAAGTCTGTTAAAAATACAAATTATACAAAATGTTGTCTAGGCGACTGATCGAAGCGACGCGTGACCCAGGGCTGGTGGGTATCTGGCGCAGTGCATAGGCGCTTACGTCTTGAGGAGGCTTCCGTATGATGATTTGGATCAGTTGAGCAACGATTTCGAGAAGTCGTGCCCCCTTCCGACACGACAAAAACACGTTACATTTGCCGAGACCTAACCTTATTACACAATCATCTATCACCGTCGCTCCATACTAGTAAGAATACGCGTTACCTTTCACGCGATGTTCATAATTCATAGCTACACGCCTGTCAGTCATTATGTGATCATTAAAAAATCATTATAACCTTTCGTTAGGGAACCGCCTTACAAATGCAACGAGAGAAAGGTAGTTTTCTTGAATCGATCGCCGTATTAAAACGACCAAAAATCATCAAAAAATTTATAATAAAACCCTAAAACAAATACTTATAGGATTTAGAAAAGGATAAGACATTTTATTGTAAACTAGTGACCGCCCGCGGCTTCGCTCGCCCGTTCCCGTAACACCCCGTTCCCGTTGCTTTTTCGGGATAAAAAGTATTCTTTCTCCCGGTTCTAAGCTACCTCCCCACTAATTTTCTGCCAAATCGGTTCCGCCGTTCTTGAGTTATAAATTGTGTAACTAACACGACTTTCTTTTATAAATATAGATAGATTAAAGAATTTATTAAGGTTCGCTCTTCGCAATATAACACCCAGACCCAGACAAACATCTGTATTCACCACACAAATATTTGTTGCCTCCTCTCTCACCGAGAATAAATATTTGTATCTCCAGCGATAAGATAGGGTAAGATAAGCATTCAATCCAACCTTAGCATATCTTAAATAGCTTTTGGCCCATTTAAAAACCACCAATACGATAATCGAGCAATCGCACTCCGGGGAATTGGCATTTGGCATTCGAGTACCCTACTTACATATACCCACAAGCATGCGTATAAATTCAGCATTTTCTAGCTTCATAAGAAACCATACAGGATTGCCTTCTTATAATGGAGCCCAGTTCCACAGAGGGATAATCATAAAAGTTTTTTTTCCCTTTGATGCTGACGACTTTTTATGATTTTATTAAGGTGCGTGGGTTGCTTGGGTTTCGATACCAAAGAGTTTTTCAAACTCTTGAATTTTTTACCACCGACCGAGAGAGGTGTTATAAGTTTCACAAGCTTGTGTTTATGTTTGTATATGGCCTTGCAGCTTCGAAAGGAATGATTTGAATGCGTGGTTTTCGTGAAAGGTGATAGTCTTCAGATGGTTCTTAGCCATGTGTGATAGAAATCCATGCAGCCGAATGAATGGTGATGGAGTGGAGTGGAAGGGATTCGATTGATGATTAGGTGTTCTTGCCAAAAAAATAGAGTATAATTTGTTTTTATTGTTATTGGGCACAAAATTCCCATATTGCCCTTTTATTGTACGTCCGGAACGGACAAACTGTGAAAACTGTACCTACCTAGCCATAGCCATTAAGATCTTTTCTGTACAACAGTTTCATTAAATATTTCTGATTTCTGATGAATTTGAGCTCGATATGCACTTAACATGAATGTGTGAGTCCAACATGGGGGTGGAGTGACAAGAATGGGTGTGAAAAGACCAGAATGGATAGGATTCGGAATGAGTGTCCAACAAGAGTGTGGAGTGACAAGAATGGATAGGATTCGAAATGAGAAAAATGAATGCCCAGGTATACAGAGGAAGTTTGAAAGTAGCGCCAGTAACAGAAAAATTGAGGAGCAATCGGCTGGTGTGGTACGGGCATGTACCACACCATGAGACATAAATAAATAAAATTAAATATTGTGGACAATTCACACAACACTACCCAGCCCCAAACTAAGCAGAGCTTGTAATATGGGACCGGATAGCTGATATAATACTTGAATACATTTTTTTTGTTGTAAATACATACTTAGAATACAATATAACACCCAGACAGAGAACAAACATTTATGTTAACCACACAAATATTTGTTCTCGGTGGGGATCGAACCCACGACCTACGGCGCAGAAGGCAGAGCTACTACCAACTGAGCTAGAGGCCAGTCAACATGATGATGATGATGATGATGACATGAGGAAGGATGAAAGTCATGTGACTAGGAGAGTGATGAGAAGGAATGTAGACGGATATGTGAGCAGAGGTAGACCAAAGAAAAGATGGATATTTTTTTTTAATACAACAAGCATAAGGCCCACCTGATGTAAAATGGTAACCATCGCCTATAGCAAAGCATTGCCTCATAGGTAACGCACGTCAGGAACGTGCCCTACGATGCACTGCCCTGCATCCATCAGCTTGAGACATAAAGATGTTCAGCCTCACGATATGACCTCCTCATGACATGGATAAGAAAGAAGTGTATACAGAGAAGACGGCTGACAATGACAATGACAATGGAAGAAAAGAACATGTTGCAGACCACACATAAAGTGGGATAAGGGCAGGAAGATCTTCAAAACATTACTTTTCGTGTACGGTGTACCTATCTAAATTAGAACTTTGTCGTGGCTATTATGCCCTTGTTAAGTAGTTACATGAACTACACAAAAACTCTAAAAACGAGGGTATAACCTCATTAATATGCCATCAGCGTGGTGGGACCGCAGCCCACCATTTGTGCTTCCCATAAAAATATACCATTTCTTCAGCAATGGCCCATTGTGAGAAAGTCATTACTCAGGCCCAATAACTATGCCGTCATCTGTGGCGTAACGCCAATCTGTGTGACATGTTCATTGTTATAAGAACGAATAACGTTACGGGATTACGGGATTTAGAGCCTTATTTAGACGTATTAAAGTGGAAATTGGAGTTCAGACCTTCGCTGAAATGTTCGACAATAGAAACTGAGGTTTGTGGTTTTAATCAGACGTTAAGATCCGAATTGAAGCACTTGGGAAACGTTTAAGCTGTAAAGGTAGATGATTGGCAAGGAAGCCCTAAATTATTTGCCGTAATGTGAAACTTAACAGATATTATCTAAGAATTTAGAGGACTGGTTAATTTATTAAGAGGGGGTCGTGCGAAAATTTGAGATGCGTTTTTAAAAATTCATAACTAAATAACTAAGTGACATTTTAAAAATCGCAAAAGGACTAATTGTAGACTATACATTTGAAATTAATTCGAATTTAAGTGTGTTAAAAAAATATACTATTTAAAATGACATTCTATTTAACGCTAATGAAAATCGTATGTCAGCGTTTTTCGCACGACCCGCTCTTAAGGGATTATATCTTTATTAGAACCTTTTTCTGAGGCCAATGGCCATAATCATAATTATCGTGAGGGATCACCAAAAAGTCTGAAGACTTAAAACAAGAGGTATCAGGTGTCCCAATCAACGTTTGCAGAAGTAATTATTCTATTCTACCGTTCTACCGTAGCGTATTTCTCTAAAATGTCCTTTGGTAATCAAATTGACTGGCATCTCAGCTCAGTTGGTACCTCTGCCTTCTGCGCCGTAGGTCGTGGGTTCGATCGCCACCGTGAAAAAATATTTGCGTGGTGAAACAGATGTTTCTCTGTCTGTGTGTTATATTGTATTCTAAGTATGTATTTATAATTATAAATTTTGCGCAATAGGTATATCAGGATCGTAGCAAGTGGACATCCGTGATCTCTGCCTACCCCCGAAAGGAAAGAGGCGTGATTTTAATTTTATTGATGCATGTAAGTATATAAGTATTATACCAGTTGTCTGGTTCCCATAGTACAAGCGCTTAATTTGGGGCTTGGTAGTGTTGTGTGGACTGTTCACAATATTTATTTAATTTAATATTTTAATTTAATAAAAAGGTTATCAAACTGTTCTTAAAGCGTTGTCTCAGTTCAAAGAGTTTCAGCTCAAAACATCTTGAAATTTATCGCGTAAATTAAATTTTCAACTGTAGTGTATTTGACATAAACTAACTACACAGTACTAGGGCCAGCTACTTAGCAAGATTGGCAATTTGGCAGTAGATTCTACTTCAAGTATAAAACCTTTAAAACAAATAGAGACTTAAAACTTTCACAAATAAAGTTTAAATTACAGTAGCCGTGTTTGTGATTGCGGTATATAATTAAATTTCCGAATCACCATTGTTCTTATTGTTATGGCTTCTAGAAATGTATTTCAATTTGTAATTTGTTACGAAGTTTTCGGTTCTTGAAGTTTCAAACAGAATATTTCATCATCATTATCATATCAGGCACTTCAAATTCAAATTTAATTTCAAAAATAAACGCATTAGCATGTATTTTTGAAATTAAATTTGAAATCTAAAAAAAATCTGACGTATTTAATCTACGTCACAGAATAAATACGTCAGAATTTGAGATTCAATAAATTAGGTAGGAAATTAGGTTCAATAAAAATCTGTTCAGCCGATTCGGCGTGATTGAGTTAAAAAGCTGATATTTTTGTAAATACATAATTAAATAAAATATAATAGCCAGACAGAGAACAAAATCAGTTTTTACCACACAAATATTTGTTCTCGGTGGGTATTGAACCCACTGCCTACGGCGCAGAAGGCAAAGCTAAGCTGAACGACCAGTCGCAATGGGACACAATAGGCAAAATAATAAAAAAGTAGGCAGTTTTCTATAAATAGCAGATAAATACCTTCATCTTTTTTCTTTGACAGATAGTCAATAGTTTGATATTTAATTTTATTAATACTCTTTTATGACAAACAAACAACACATAGAAAAGCCAAAGTACCTTGAACATCCAACAGAGGGTTATGCCTCAGTGGTCCCAGATAGAAGATCAAGCTGTTCCTCGTATGTGACGTCACAGTCAAGGTCACGTGTCCTTCGTGACACGCTGGCGGTGACGCGTACATAGCCCATCCGTCTCCGTGGAATCCTATAGAGGTCTGCTCGCAGTGGGGTCCGGAGAGACCTTCGGGACACTCACATTTGTCTGCGAAGGGGGTTCCTATGGAAGGAAAAATGTGGTGGAGTTCGAAACAGCGCTATTTATCAATACGATCAGCAAAGCTCTTCTAATAAGAAGGTTAAGTTTAATTTTAATATTTTTAAAAATTGCATTTCTCGAATGCGGACAGAAGTGACCCCCGACTTGGGCCGAAGTTTGCCGATCTTTGCCGATGAGGTGACACGTAACAGTGTCAAATTCATTGTTTTTTCGGCTTTTTCTCACTACAATAATGTTCTAAACCCGCATTTAAAAGTTTTCACTTTAAAAATAAGTTTTTTTTACGGTAGTGGAATTGAAAATTTTGTCTAGATATTCCTATTAAACATTATATTTCCAGACAAAGAAAAAACATTAATAATCATTACTCAAATGTTTTTTCTAGGTTGAAATGAAATGAAAATTATTTACAGAATATTATGAACCACAGTCTGCAGTCCAAACGTAGGATCAAACTAGTGACGGTTCGAGCGAGAAGTTAAGGGTTCTAATCCACTGAACAGCCCTAAGGATTTGTCGCGAAGTTGTTGATAATTCTAGGACATGCTTCGGCTAAGTCCTAACTTTGCTCACATTGTGGCTTCTGGTGCTCCTTCTTATCGTGTCAATTTCAACCCAGTGTGGTGCAAGGGAAAAAAATAGGTGCGCTTCAGAGGCTCCTTTTGTGCACTTGATACTGTTATAGAACTTTTTATATTCTACGTGTTCTTTACGATGTTTTTCTTTAAATTTGAAATTGCAAAGTGCACATACATTTTTGCACCGAAATACTGATTGGTACACGACTGGATTTGAGCCCACGACCGGATCGGGAGGCGGGGCCGCTTCCACTAGGCAACCAACGAGTACCCATAATCTCTCAACATTTTATCAATTTACCTTTTTTTATGCAAATGATAGACAATGCAAGGAATAGAGCTGTGGGGCTCGGCCAGTAACTCCAATGTCGAAATCCTCCAAAGATTCCAAAATATCGCCCTTAGAACCGTCTCAAGCGCACACTGGTTTGTCAGAAACACAGAAATACAAGAATACCTAGAAATGCCTACCGTCAAAGAGGAAGTCAGCAAGTACTGCACGAAATACAAACAAAGACTTGAAAATCACACGAATAATCTGGCTAAAAAACTGCTAAACACTCAAGAAAATGTAAACCGCCTAAAGAGATGGCAAATACTTAACCTGGACCAGAGAACCTAAACATTCTTCTACTCATACGGTGTTGTCTCGCTGGAAACACACCCCCACCGCATCAACCCAGAAAAAATCTGATTATGGCTAAGAAGCCGATCGCAGATGAAACAGGAAAAAAAAAAAAAAAAAAAAAAAAAATTATAGACAAACGGGCTTACGGCCCACCTTATGGTAAGCGGTCATCGTCGCTATGACCCTTTGTTTATTAACATACCTCCATTCAAGCATATAAGTGGTTCTTCCACATCACAAGTACATTCGGACTCCACCCGCGCGCTGACTCCCACAAAACTCGTGGTGTTGGTATACACCGACAGTGGAACGTTGTTTTTCATCAACACGTTGCGGCAGGAATCCTCGCATTGCTCCTTTTCAATCAGACATTCGTCGATCTTCACCATGTAGATTTTAGCTTGAAGCTCTTCCTCCAACTGTGAAGTAAATTCATCATTAAAATCATGATTACTAGCTTGAAGAAATCCATTGATTCTTCCTTCCAAACTATTTCTATTTTACAAAAATGATAATTCTCAAAAACGGCTATGAAACTTCTAAGAACAAGAATAATTAAATAAATGAATAAATAAAATAAATAAATAAAAGATTTATTATTAACAAATATTTTTATAACATTATGAAAATATTTGCGATTCTCTATAAAATCAACAAAAAAAACAAACATCTGCGTTCATCACACAAATATTTGTTCTCATAAGGAATTGAGCCCACGACCTACGGCGCAGAAGGCAGAGCTACTACCAGCTAAGCTGAGAGGCCAGTCAAAAAGAAGAGAACAAGAAGAGAAGAACTTTCTCACAAAAAAACAGCATTTAAATCAGAGCATTTGTTTCGGAAGTACGAGACCACAGAGAGGCCTTTGTTATCTTTTTAAATTAACCTGCTTGCAATCTGCATGATTATTAATATTATTTATCTAATTAACTAAGACGGTCTACATTTCGACCACTTACACTAATTAATACAAAAAGTATGATAAAGCGAGATACAAGCAAAAAAAATGACAATATCGGTCCGCTTCCTATAAATTGCAACACCCTTACATGGTAAATTATGTGTTGATTCTATAAACTAGTCCTAAGATCTGACAATTTTAAATTTACATTCATAATAATGCAATAAATATACTGAATAAAGACAGACAAATAAACATACATACATACTAACGCCCGTTGTAGAAAGCTAATAGTTCTGAGAAAGTTCTAATTTGCGTTTGATGGGAATCTATGCAACCGTTTTCATTTTCTGAGAATATTCGGAAGTCGGTTTAAGTTTTCCCAATAAATGATCATGCAAAATTCATTCATTTCTATGCGTTCAAAAATATCCAATGTGTTTTGAACAAACATTGGATACAAGCTAAATCAATAGGGAAAGTTCGTAACTAATTCATAGTTCAAAGTTTGAACTGATCAGTGGTTGCCCAATAATTTGCGGCGCTAACTTTAGTATGGTGCGGTGTGCGGTATGACCATGACATAACCCTATAAACTCATCATTATAATCATCAGCCTGAAGAAGTCCACTGCTGGACATAGGCCTCCCCTACAAATTTCCAGGAAGAACGATTCTGAGCCATTTCCATCCACCGGTTTCCTGCGATCTTTATAATGTCGTCAGTCCATCTGGTGTGTGGGTGCCCTACTTTTCGTCTTCCGGTTCGTGGTCGCCATTCGAGAACCTTTATTCCCCAACGGTTGTCAGTTCTTCGAGCCTATTAACTAAAAACCGATAATTTCAGCTCAAGACCTTCTACACAGACACCTAGGTTTAGGTTGCTTGGGAGAAGTCACTTTAATCCATAAGGCTGACCATTTTACGCAATTAATTAACGCTTAGATTTATCTGTACTTAATTGTGTGTACAAGTGAAAAATCATACTTCGACCTTTAATTAAATCTATACGAAAAGAACCCAGAAAATAAAAATAAAATTTGCCTTTTAGAGTTAATTTAGGAAATTATTCTCGCCTTGAAGGAAAATCTAAAATGCTACTGTTTGAGTGCAGACGACAGTTTGACGTAAAGTTGATACCAAGAATTTAAATTAGTAGGAATCGCGTTGAAATTGCGAGCGATATTTATGTTCGCCCGGTAACTTTTCACACGAAAAAGCTATTCGAATTTAATAAAAATATAATTTCTATGAGGAAAAATGACGAATTGAATTTTGACATGTTCTCGTACATCACAGGCTTACTTATCAGAATTTTCAAGGCTATGCTATTATTTACATTCAATTTTGGTGCTTTAGTAGATATTTGTATATATTTCTGGGTATTTTCAGATTAACCAGACACTGACACGTTTTTTTGCATTTAATTTCTGTCCAAAAACAAGTGTTTCGATAATAATAAATATTGTGGACAAATCACACAACATAATCGAGCCCCAAATTAAGCAGAGCTTGTACTTGGGAACAAGATAACTGATATTATACTTATATACTGTTTTTGGAAATACATACGTAAAATACAAAATAACACCCAGACAGAGAACAAACATCTGCGTTCACCGGACAAATATTTCACGGTGGGGATCGAACCCACGACCGCAGAAGGCAGAGCTACTACCAACTGAGATGAGAAGTCAAATAAAAACATGAGTCCGTAAGTCCTGTGGCGTAGATAAAATTTATTGCACGTCGAAAAATAATTTTATTTACATCGGACACTGAGTAAATGGGATCGTTCTGCTAACAAAGCGAGCTGCTGCACTGTATATTTTGTATCGTCAGCGTTGGGATTATTTTAACTTTGTTATTCCAGAATTACATTATGGAGATACCTATTTCTGTTGCGAATTTTAGCAAATAATTTCTCAGTAATCGCCTACACTACATCCCCTCAAACCTACCACAAGCTCTGGTTTTAAGTCTGTGAGTGTTGACTAAATAAATCCTATGTCGAAACGTCACACACACAGTATAATACACTGGTGAGCACTCACACAGACTCAAAACAAGAGCCAGAGACAGAGCCAGAAAGAGCTCGTGGTAGGCCTTCTGTTCCCTATTTCTCAGAAATTTCGTGATGAGTGAGTGGTCGAGTTTTGTTTATCTTTTAACCTAAAAATATAATATTATGCTTATGCAAAAGTTACAATCTTCTTCCCGTCGTGTCACTGTTTTTCTAAACCAGTGTGGTGAAAGGGTTTTAAGGCTCTTTTCGTGCATTTGACACAATGACATGTTTTCCAACTTTTTAGGTTCGGTTAACCTAACCTAAAAAGTTTTAATGTTTGTGGCTCAATCAAGCTTTAACTGCTGGACCGATTTGAATGATTTTTTTCAGCAAATAATAAAAAACCACGGCCGGCTACTAGTTCATTATACATTGTAAAACCATAATTGTAATTTATGGTTTATTGTAATTTATTCTGACATTTGATTTTGTTTGTTTATGTGTAGGTATTTATTTTATTTGATGACTGTATTTTAATGTTTTATTGTTTTTTGCATGTTAGTTTATAGTAAACATTCAAACACGATTTGTAAAAGGATTGTTATTGAATAAATGAAATGAAATGAAATAAAAACCAACCTTTTCTTGAATTCCAGTAACCATACTATCAAGTTTCTCTGGAGGGTAGTACGGAGAACCGTGTGCTGAGAACCTAACGTCCAAGAAGACATCTTTGACAGTTGGCTTGCTGAAGACGGTGAACACGTCCACATTGTCCATAGACGTGTTGTATAGGAGTGACAGAGTGCGATGTAGTTTGTCCTTTTTACTCGTACCCTGTTGAGAAAATCGTATATTCATATTCATTTATTCATTGTTTCATGTGTATTATAGGTATTAGGGGGTAATAACGTCCAGAACATGAGCCCCGCTGGGGCATTACAATGGCCTTACGGCAAAATTAAATTAAATTAGGTAAATCTAGGTAACAAACTTCTTATATAGAGAATGTAACTTAACAATAAATCTTATTATATCTATGCATGACTATTTGACTTGGACGGCTTGGTAATATTTAGAGGTAGGTAAGGTGTAGTTTTTAAATCTCGTCTTTCATAAATTCCTTAATGCTGTAGTATGTATATCGTTACGTCAGTGTATATTATTGTAACACAATCCCCATATAATTTCTAACGAATTTGACTGTACAGGATAATCTAATCTTTTGTGTCAGGATATGTAGTAGTATTATAGCTCTTTGTGTGTGGCTCGTCCGGGAAGTACTACAACCGTGCCTATTTCTGCCGTGAAGCAGCATTGCTGTCTTTCGGTTTAAAGAGTTTGGGTGCCGGTGAAATTTCGTCCGGGGAAGTACTACCACCATGCCTATTGCCGTACGTGGAGCAGCATTGCTGTGTTTCGGTTTGATGGGAGTGCCGGTGAAATTACTGGCACGTGAGGATAAACATATCTGGTTCACATAATTACCCCATAGTTCAAATATCCTATAGTTAAATAGCCTATAGTTTGGGGTCGATATGTGAATTGTCCAATATTATTTTAACCCCAAAAACTTTACGACACAATCTACTAGTCTGAATTCTACCCCACATTGTGACGTAACACTGAATAATCCTTTTCCTCCCCCAACCCTTAGGCAATTATCCCCTGTGCTAACTCGTTAAACCTTGAATGTGTGATGAAACTAACTGGTATTGAGGCCAAGGCCTCGGATGACTGAGAACTACTAAATAGCTTGATTAATTCTGGGTTCCCGTACAAGATAATTCTATTAGTTTCAATCTGTACCTGAAGTCCCAGTGCATTTACAACATTTCGTTACCAAATGTTGATTTCGATTTGTCTCTGTCTATTGAATGGAGAAAAGATGAGACAACAACTCTGATAACGTAACGAAATTTTGACGTCTCACATTTTCTCCATACAATAGAGAGAGACAAAAAGACGAAACGAAAACAACATTTGGTTACGAAATGTGGTAGCAAAACTCCGACTTCGGGTACAGATCACGTTTATGTAGGTTTGTATCATTGGAAACATTTTCGTTCAAACCAATCAGTAATAAACTGCAGACAGAGAAGAGCGCAGCGGAGAGGATTTTATTTATGCACTCGAATTTAACTTGTCTCTGTACCTTGTTTCCAAAAAAATATATAACTACTACCTATAATATATATTATGTACCTACCCGCCACACACTCATAAACATTGTCCAGGGGTATTCAACATTTTGTTGATTTTCACAAAAACTGGAAATAATTTGTTTAGAAACTAGATAATTATGGCAAGAATCTTGATTTTGTGTTGTTTATTAATAAAAATAAAATTCAATTTTTGATATTATCTCATAATAAAAATTAAAGTAGGAACGAAATCTCGAAAAATCTGAAAATCTATTCGAAATGGAATATCCCTAGAAAATGTTGATGCGTGTATGTGCTAAGAAAAAAATATATACTTACATCATCCTCAGGAACAATAAACTCCTCAGCAGTGACATTCACGAACCGGATAGAACCGGACTTATCCACCGCTTCTTCTGGTATCTCTTTGATCGTTACATTGACTGTGGCTTCGACCCAGTGGAATGGGACTACTGGTTCGTTTTCTTCTGTGACCTAGGAATTATAACTTGCTTAGAACATTGGACGATACACTAACTTGCACAAGTGAAATAATTGGTGCGTGTAAAATATTGTACTTTTCAGACACTTCATATACAGAAATATTCATGAAATTTAAGGGTCAAGATGTCCAAAGATATATTATTAAACAAACAAAATTATAAACATGTGGGCTTTATAGTTTTTTAATTATAGATGTGTCAAAAGTAGCTCAAAATGCGTCACCCGTTTCTTTTCCTAACTTGACTGACACAGTGCCTTACGTCTTATAGATAAGTGTAAACATATCTTTTGTTGTGTCCTACAAAGAGATCGAAGACAGTCTGACTTATATTCACCTAGCTTTAAGAAGTTTCAAAGTTATCCTTGTGATACAACTTAATATACATATTTATGACTTTGATGAGAATATCTACCATGCCTGGGGGACCTATTAAAACTTTTAGCTCATTTTTATTCCCACTAGCAACTATTCCAATATTGTATCGATATAACTGGCACACAAACTAGCGTGACAGACACGTCTGAAAATCAAATAAAAGCTATACGTTTTTTAAAACAAAACTTGCGTAAAATTGTATCACGGCCGCGAAATATGAGTGTAGTAAAATGTCACGGCTCTGTAACGACATGCAATTTAGATAGTATCTCTAAAACCAAGGCCTATGTCCACTAAGCCTGATCTATGTGTGACGGTAAGGTATCTTCTAGATAAGCGTGCTACATATCGATCGCATTATCACCACCCGAGTGCAATTTTAGGCAATTTTAGTTGTTCAATGCCACTTTTATGTATGGCTCAATTCGATTTGCAAATAGATCAAAATGAAACTCCAATATAATTCAAATGCTTCAATCGAAAGTAAGGTATAAGACATATTTAAATTTAACAGTCCTAATCTACTTTTTATTCTGAATATATACGTATTGCTTCAGTGGACAGCGCCCTCAAAAACTAAATTCTAACTGAAATGGAAGCCGAGTAAAAACTATTACGCGTAAATTCCAAGGATTAGAGAAATAAACACAAATAAAGTGTGATAGCGTCGGTCGGTAAACAAGGACCGCTGTGCAAAAGTTTTGTTCTGTAATTTGTTTTAGTTACTGTTATAAAGTTAAGTTATGAGCACTAGTTTGATAAGTTATCAAACTAGCTAGATAAGCTCACGACTTATCGTAAGTATGGGGTTCGATAAGGCGTAACATCAATTTTAACAGAGCTTAGTTTTATTTTATTTTAGAATTTTGAGAAAAATCTTAAGAGAGATAGTACTAATTCAAAAGATAAAAAAAAACTATTTTCTGTAGTTCAAGTTCTGCTGATCGAACTATGTGGATATTTTCTCCCACTGTTACGAAAAAAATCCATGCATTTCTGTATAATGAAAAAAATAAGTTATAGAAAAAACGTCCCGCTCTGTTCCCCACTGGGTCATTTTTTGTATAGCAGTAATAAAAGAACTATTACTATTATTTATATATTATATGTCTATATTAAGCATATAAGTAATTTCATTCTTTTAAGGATTTCTTGTTATTTTTTAACTTTTTATTTTTATTGTACACGAACCTGCCTATATAGTCACCTCTCTCTAGCCTCAAAGGTTTGCTGTAAGAAAACTCTGCTCAAGGTTAAGCTCGCCTTTGTACATGTCCTCTTCTGTCCTTTTCCTATGTTTTGCATTGTGTGCAATAAAAAATTAAGAATTAAAACTAGTCACAACTTACATTGAACTTCAGCAAGTATGACCCGTTAGGCGTTCCTTCCTTCATAGTTATCATTCCAGTGTTGCTGTGTACGTCAAAATACGGGCTCCTCTGTTCGTATGAGGGTAGCCACATGAAGCGTTTGTCAGGCAAGTCCCAGTCGTCAGGGTCATCCACAAACACCCGCCCGATCTCTGTGTCCGGTGCTTCGCCCTGTAAAAAAATATAAAATAAATATTTTGGACAATCCACTCAACACTATCTAGCCACTTCTTCTTCTTCTTCTTATCGTGTCACTGATTCTTTCGAACCAAGCGTGGTTAAAAGATTTTAAGTGTGCCTCAACGAGGCTCCTTTCGTACACTTGACACATATTTTCGAACTTTTTAGGTTCTACGACATTCCGGGAGGAAGGAAAACGATGTTTTCCTTCCCCCCGGCATGTCGCTATTGTATTCTGTGGCCATAAACCATAGCCGTATGGATGTCCCAGTAGGCCAGCTACATTTTAATTAAAAATCCCGGCTAAAAACCATTTTCAGCTTTAAAATGTGGTTATCAATTACTTTTTAATTATATACCTAAAGGATTCCGCTTTCATGTGTAATTATTTAATCGAACGTTAAATTAACTGAGCTCACCCCGAACCGAGTTAACTTAATAGTTTATTTATCAAACTTTTATTAATCGGCAGAGGTATTTTAGTTACAGCATTGAAAGGTATGATTTACTTTAAGTTATAATATAAACGGTTATTTCTTAAGATATAATAGATCAGTTGAGCTATCGTCTGAAGATGTCTCAACTGTTTCCTTGCGTATTTTGTACATTTTGTAAATATTTGTTTAATTGTAAATTTCTTTGTGTAAATAAATGTAAACGCGGTCAAACGCAAGCCTATATTTTGTAAAAAATCTATGTATTAGTATGGAGAATCTTTGTTTTCGTCACTAAAACCTACAACACTCAGTACACAAGAATATCTTCTCTAGGCATTTCAAAAACCCTTTTTATAAAGGGGAATAGCCCTTTTCAATAGAAATACGGATGTAAGCTTGCGACAAATCAATTATCCCCAAAGCCGAGTTGGGTAAAGTTTCGGACACAAACCAGGCTCGGTGGTAAGCTACCGTAAAACCATTGAACAATGGGACTGATTGAGTTAAACTTAGGAGGCCCGCGGAGGACGGATGTTCATAAAAACGTAATACCAAAATGATTACTAATTTAAGCAGATTTTCACTATGTTATTATTGTAATTATTGTATTTGTATAGTATTTATCTACGTTCCTGAACAATTTTTATTTTATATATCGAAAGTATGTCGAAGGTGTGCGTTTTCACTTAAGATTCTGACGAGATAATGCTGGTTAAACAAAAAATGCACTCTTGCTCAGTAATTACTTTCCAACCAAGTCAAAACAAAGATCAAGTCAACAAGTTAAAACAAAGAAAATCTTCATATTTAGTGATATCTATATTGTATAAAAGAAAGTACAGACATTTAAAATAAAACTGTTCAGGAACCTAGATAAATATTACACAAATACAGTTATTACAATAATATAGTGAAAATCTGCCTAATCTAGTAATAATTTTGGTATTACGTTTGTATGAAAATTCGCCCTCCACCGGCCTCTTACAGTTAGTTAGTTACCGTTTTTCGATAAATTCACAACCGAGTGAGGAAAAACGGCAGCTAAGTTTATTTATTCGAAACATTCGCACAAAATAATGTCATGCTATTCATATTTCTCCTCTTTCTTGATAGACTGAAAATACTTTTTTGTACGCCACATAAAATTAACAAAGTAATACAGAAAAACATCGAAGTTGAATTGAACAATGGGCGGTCTTATCACTAAAAACTATCTTTTCCAGACCACTTTGTGGTGTCCTCTCGCAATCAACTCTAGTCCGCTAAGTCTGTTGCCATCTCTATAATTTGTTGACATGAATGAGTAAAAAAAAATTTAAGCGAGCCGATAAAAAGTGACAGGGATTATGAATGAAGGAGTTAAAGTCTGCGCACACCTAGGTTGCTGGCGATGGCGATCAATGAAACGCTGTCAAATTTGACAGCGATATTTGACAGCGTTTCACTGATCGCTATCGCCAGCGACCTAGGTGTGCGCAGGCCTTACCTCAAAAGTGTCAATAGGAAACTTCATTTATTTTTTTCATGGTACACCTGCTGAACGCCAGCGAGAATAAAGCTTTATCCAAAAGTTAGGTCAGTTTGCCTACCTATTTCTTATCATACCACGTTTCTAAAAACGCTTATTACATTGGCTTATTGAAATAAGGTAACAAGTAAATAGACATAAGGTAAACATATACGTGGTAACGTCGTTATTCCGAGATTTTGCTTAGATACCAAAATATTGGGGTTTGTGTTAGAGACCCGGATTCATGCTCCTGAGTGTAGTTCCACTAAATAGAGTAAACAGAGACCCACTATCGCGAGGGCGAACGCACCAAATAGGCCTTATCCTCGTAACTTATAAATCAAGACTGGGTATCCACACCGTAAATATGAAGCAGTAACACAACTCCAACTACCTGGCAAAAGCAAGTCCGTGCAACAAATACTAATAGTCACAAATCTGTCTGCCTACATGTCCAGAACTAGACTCGTAAATTGTTGAGAACTATCTCAATATTTCAGCTGAAGGACATCCACTACTGAACTTCCCACCACACTTCCAATAGATATTTCTTTCGATCAATACTCAATACTCAATAGATTTATTGTAAACACATGGTAAGTGAGGTGTTAATTTTACAAACAGTGGTAAGTAGCACATGTGAGCCCCTTTAGGACACTACAATAGTAAAAGGTTGGCAGACCGAGGTTTTTTAATACAATAATTATAAAAAATATTTTTTCCTATAAGTAATAATATATCAGTAGATAGTTAGTAGATAGATAGTAAAGTTCCAATTTTTGTTTGATTTTTATATTAGTTTTAGTTACGTGTCAGTTTTAATTACAAATACAGGATTTTTTTAATTACAATTACAGGATACATTTGATTTAATTAATTTGGTAAGTTAAGTATACGTACGAGTGGGTATAAAATTATTATTTATGTCAAAAAAAATAATTTAATTCATAATAGCACTCGTCAATTAAATATGATTTTAATTTCATTGGATCTTCATTGGGTCGCCTTTTCATATAGTGGGGCTAGTGGAAGGCAAAGATTTTTATAATGTCCCAAAAGTTAAGAGCCGAGCGGGATTTGAACCCGCGACCTTCCCTCGGTACGGGGCTGCGCTGACCACTGCGCCATCGGATCCTAATCACACTCGACGAATAACTCTAGGGACTGTTCGGCACTAACGCGACTCGCCGCCGTCGCTGTTCGCGTTAGTGCCGAACGATTAGTCCAAACAAAATTTTTAACAAAAGCAAATAAAATTACCAACCAACGAAACAACAGTTAACCCAGCTTATAGTACACACATTATGCGCACACTGTCATGTATCGCTGCATGTGTGCGTGCGACAAATTCGCTCGCTTTCCAAGCTTAGCAACTGCGCTAAATCAAATTGACTGTGGCAATAATAAAAACTGCTTCCCCAACATAATCCACGTTTACGCACCGTACTAAACCCACTTTCATTAAAGCTCAAAATTAACATTTTAATAGCGATATATTAAGTGTTACTAGCTATTGCTTGTGGCTCCAACCGAATGATTTCATAAATCTGTCCACTGTTGGACGTAGGTCTCTCCCAAGACGGGCCTCTGAGCCTGGTCTTTGGGTCTTCTCCTCCAGTGTTTGTCAGATCCATTTTGCAGGTCATCACTCCACCTTACTGACTACACACTAGACTGTAAAAACTACGAAAATAGTCGTCAAGTAGCTCTGCCTTCTGAGCCGTAGGTCGTGAGTTCGATCCCCACCGAGAATAAATATTTGTGTGCGGTGAACACAGATTTTTGTTCTGTCTGGGTGTTACATTGCATTCTAATATGTATTTGGGGCTAGATAGTGTCGTGTGGATTGTCTATAATATTTATTTATATATTTATTTACCAGAGGGTGTCATACACTGCGCCTACTTAAACACGGTCTCCACTCTTGTGGTCTAATAAGTAAACAAACATTTCCCTTCGTTCGATTGACTCGGCATAAATATCGTAAAAAAATGCATTTGCGTTTAGAATCCAATGAGTACTAGCGCCATCTAGAATGTCCTATGGAAACTTTTTTTTCACTAGCTGGGCGGTTTTATGCCGATTTTTAACCGACTACAAATAAAAAAGAAAGAGATTCATTTGTTTTTTTTTTTTTAATTCATGATTGTTTTGTTCTTTTCGGGATCGTCGGGATAAAAAAGCTTGTTATACATACAGGGTATATTCAACAGTCATACACAATTTCATCCGAATGAGACATACAAACATACCTCCAAACTTTTCACTGTAAAATGTAAGATTCAGATTCAGATTCAGATTATATTTATTGCTTGAAATACAAGTCGAAAAGATGTTAAAGTTAGTAGGATTATAAATGAACAAACAAACATACCGACAAACGAAGAGCGTTTATATACATAGAGATAAAACACGGGGATCATCGTTAATGTTTATGGGCGGTATCGAATCGGTATCAACTTAATTATTTAGCGACCAGCGGTCGGGATCACTAAGTAAGGTACTATTAGACCTTTTGCATGAACATTATTTTAATGTAAAACCAGATTTTGAAGCTATTATTTAAACAACAGGCCTATCCGTCTATCCTCGACTGCCTTCACAGCTCGGTTGATAGTAGCTCTGCCTTCTGAGCAGAGGGGCGTGGGTTCGATCCCCACCAAGAACAAATATTTGTGTGGTGAACATAGATGTTTGTTCTCTGTCTGGGTGTAATTATTGTATATATTTACAAAAAAATTAGTATTTAAGTATCATATCAGCCATCTGGTACAAGCTCTGCTTAATTTTTTTTTTTTTTTTTATCCACGTATAGCATCTCATCTCTTCTTAAATTTAAGAGCTTAGCTCTTGTCGGGGTTTTGATGCAGTTTTCTCTAATTAAGTCTTTCGAATGCGGCCTCTTTGGCTTCCTTATACGTCATGACAGCGACTTTTTCTTTGATCTGGCTCATGTAACTTATTCTTGGCCTTCCTTTTCCCCGTTTTTCTTCAACCTTTCTTTCAAGTACGATAAAATAAAAATAAAACCAAAGCCGTCAATTTCTTGTTCTGGCTCGGTCGCGTGGATCTGGCGGTAGATTCAACTTTTTTTAAGACTTTAAAATTTGACATTAACAATTTGACAGTTCTATAAGTCCAATTATTGCTTGCAATATTGGAGTTAAGGCCTGCGCACACCTAGTTTGCTTGCGCTAGCGATCAGTGAAACGCTGTCAAATATCGCTGTCAAATTTGACAGCGTTTCACTGATCGCGGACGCCAGCGACCTAGGTGTGCGCAGGCCTTTAGACAACCATCAAATATTTGATCCGGTGATATAGTCATCCAATCAAGTCAGTAAATCAACCCTCAAGGATGTATTTCAGATTTTATGGAAAAAATGCTATGCAGCTTTGACATCATCATGCAGCTAGCTTAAAAACCACCTTTTATAAATAACAGCTTTTATTGCTTTTTCCAAACAAAAGCTTTCATTCAGCTCTTTCAAACTGAATTCTAGTATTTATATAAGTCGCATTTCTCTATAAAGCGCTCCAGTTTTCTCGCCTTTTATTATTTTAATATTATTTCAGTAGGTTACTTTCATTACGAAATTTGTATTCAGTGCTGCTAAACAGCATTAAATATGAAAGCGTCAGTATTTCATAGCTCTATAAAAACCCGTAAATTTTACGGTTTTTCATTGTCGACGTGAAATTATCACCGCATTTGATGGTAGTCGGGCCCATTTGAGTACAATGTACTTTTATCACTTAGGCCTCCTAGGCCTTTCTGAAAACTGATTTTCATTTTTTTTCTTTTAATAATATTGATTATTTCAAATTTCAGACAAGAAAATCTTCTTGAGGCATTGACTGGGACTCAATGTATGAAAATTTTGATTTCTTATTTGTATGGGCGTGCATTCGTGGAACTGCCCCATTTTACATACCTACTTTGCATTTCTTCGAAGTTAAACTTGAATCAGAATCTAAATATTAGGTGGCTTTCGCGATCATAGCACATATTGAAACTATTTACACGAAACGTCGGGAAAATAAATAAAATAAGGTAATACACGCGACGTTATATAACTATATCCGTAAAATAGTTTCAATATGAACATTATGCATATTTTTTTATGTATACCTACCCATGTCAATTTCCCATTTAAAAGGTCACTCACCCTCGAGATGCCCTTTGTCAGAGTTTTAATTTGACGTTGAATTTTTAAGTTTTTAAGCTTAATTATTTAAAGCTAGATTAGCTTAAATATTCAAATCCGAACTAAACTAACCCATCATCGCAGACCAGTTAATTATTCAAATGTAAGTAATTAAAATTAAATAATGTGCCAGATCACTAAACAATTGACGGGATAGTGAAATTTCGCCGATAAATTCAATGTGGGAAAATTAGTAAATTAACTTCATCGAATTAGCACTGATTTAAACTTTGCATAAATGATAAGTGACCGCTTAAATTCATAATTTCATAAAATCGTATGTCTTTATTAGCACTCTCCAAAACGTTGCTACATCGTCGCTTACCATCAGGTGAGATCGTGGCCAAAAGAAAAAAAATACGGGTTGCACTCCGGGAGTGCCGGCAGAAGTGAAAACTTGATTATTAACGTTGAGCATGTTTGATATTTTGGAATGGTTAGGGGGGGCTTGTTTGTTATTTGGCACGCTGTAACATACACGAACATTCGCGCAAGCGCCCTGCGCTGCCTAAACGAAACAGTAGGCCCAGGCATACATTTTCGCCGCGCCGTAGAGAGGGGATAGCTGTCTACTCTCCATCCGTCTTACGCTTTTTCGATCAGGTCACGTGTCCTGACGCGCTGACGCGAGTTTAAGATTTTATACCCATTACAGAAAAAGTGCTCAACGCCGCTAAAGAAGTTTTCACTTCAAAAAAATTACAATAATAAATAAATAAAAGTCCAAATTTAAGACATAAGAGATCACTTCTGAAACGTCTTAACACTAGGTAAGTCAAGATGCCAGTTCCACGCGACCATTATTGTTTCTCTCTAGCACTCTTCTTATTTTTTTAATTCATAGAGTCTGTCCATTCGGTCAAGTAATATTATATGACACAAATAAAATAGTTTTTAGCCAAGCCAAGTCAGTCAATAGGCAAGTCGGCCCTAATTGGCTTTGAAAAAAATGGTGCGCGTTTTTTTCAAAACCATCGGAAACATTTTCGGTCAAATCAGCTATACGTTTTCCCAAAATGAAACCCTAGCATAGAAAGTGACTGACGAAAATATTTTAGCAAGCCTTTAAAAGTGTCAGGGATCATAAATTAGGTTTATTATTACATTAGGCTTTCAGGAATAATTATTTTTAGCCTTCTCCATCCGACTTCTTGCGATATTTACGATATAATCGAATCATCTCGTCCTACGCGAGTAGAACACAAATAAATAATATCTCAAATGTATCCTTATCCCGAATCCCGGTAGATCCTTACAGACCCAGATCTCATACGTCCTTGAGAGTTCAATTGAAAACAACGTGACAAAAAAATACATGCAGCCTATACACGTTTTTTGTAAACATAGGTATAGTGGCGGAATGAAAATGTTCGTCGATTTTCAACTTGATTAGTTCAACGTATCACGATCACATACTACCTTTTGAAACTGAATAGACAGAATACGCCGATAAGTTAACATCACAAATTATGTCAAAATGTGTTCATGATCAAGGCACTGGTGCAAGCGAAAACCAACTCTAAGGTGACGAAAATCCTTTCACCACACTTGATTCGGAAGAATCAGTGACACAATAAGAAGAAGGTGACGAACATTTTCATACCGCGATTGTACATCGTTTTTGAGATATGTGGGTGTCGAGAGCAGCTCGATATGGTTCGTATAAATATTAAGCACACTTCCGATGCATCGACAGTAAAGGCCTCCGCAGATATAGGCAATGGCGATCACTGAAACGCTGTCAAATTTTCAGTGATCGCCATCGCAGATCGCTTAGATGTGCGCAGGCTTTTACGTCAAAAATATGTCAAAAGATAATCAATGATAAAATTTTGGTCATCTCTTACCAACTTGCGAGGATAATTATCGGGAAAAGATTTAATAATATTCGAATGAGAGTCACGTTTAAAAGTAAGGGAAAACTTTAAAATATGGTTTGTTGTAAAATCCCTTTTTGTCCAAATGAGACTTTACTTGGACATAATATAATTGTCAAAATCTAGAGAAAACAGAAATGAAATTACGGAAATCATAAATACGTCATAACAAGGCAAAAAAAAACTGCAAACGTATTCATACTCACATAGTATCTCCAACTGTACAACTCATTGAAGTACATTTCCGTCTGGTTGCGTTAAAAAAACAATTATTTATTATTAATAATATCGATATAAATAAGAGTGAGCACTGACATGACAAATGATAGAAACTTAATCATATCATATAGCAAGCACGAGAAAGATTTAAACGAAATAACTGTACTGGTATAAATATACCCCCAAAATAAATCACGAGATTTTTTAAAAAGCCACGGAAATCTATTACCTGTGAAGAAAATGATATAAAAAGGATCTTGGGTACAAAGAAAATATGTGATGTGTGTCCCAAAGGATCAAGGGATTTTTTTACCTTTTCCCGAGACTATTTTGTACATTTCCACACGTGAGTAATTGGGCCTCAAGTACGTAAGAAAGATTTATATCTTTTAGCTAATAATATAACAAAATAATACACATGAATTTTTAATTTGTCGACATTCCAATATCTCTTTGTTCTTAACGTAGGCGAGACTTTATAAGGCTTTACACTGGTATTTTGCCTTGAAAAAATCTCAAGCTCACTCAAACTTACTCACAATCTGAACAAATAATGTTTTTGGGTCATAGGTGAATAACTTTTGGGATCATTCAAAATCTTTGAGGTTTTGACGTCATTATTTTACAATTTTTAGACTGCAATTCTTTCTGATAACAAGACAATAGAAGAACCAAATCTTATAAGTGCGAGTGAGACGTAGCTTATGTAATCCATCATGTGTAAATGAGAAGGAATGATTTGCGCGCTCATATAAGATTTGTTTCTTTATTGCCGTGGGTCCAACGACAGAATATCAGGGTTCATTGTTGAACTTATCAAAATATAATTACTTAGATGCCGCCTTAGGGGATTTGTCATAAATGATATTTCAAACAAAATTGTTATTCGTTGTTTTCTGTTGAAATGTATGAATAATTATAATGCCCCCGGCCTACTAAATAAGCTATCTTTGTTATTACTTTTTTTCTGAATTTTTGTTTGAGATTCGTCTCGAAATGTAACAATTGTTGTAACAATTACAAACTTTTATATCGTTAATAGTTTTTTGGAGTTTTACCACGTCATGTAAAATGTATGAACCTATTTATTTTGTAGATCTATGGGTAAGGCTCTAAGTAAAAACATTCTACGAGTATAGGAGTTTGATGTAGAATTTATACAGTATGAGGTTAGAGGCAACTTTTTTCAATCATGCCTCTATTTACGGGACTCTGTAGTTCCTGGGCCTGGGTTTATATAGTAGAAAAAAACCATACTGGTGGTTTTTTGAGAAGCGCGGTGATGGCCAAGTCCGAATTTTTACTATTTTCTTTTAATATCTCAATTTTACCCAACTAACAAGTTGATCAAAATGAAAATAAGTAAAAAATTTTTGAAATAAATAAATATGCAGTTAATTTGTCTTATAAATCGAGTGCATGACTCTTTTCACGACTTTTTCCTAACTCTCGTGGTTTTGGACTTTGCCATCACCGCCCTTCTCAAAATCGTACTATATACAGGATACTGTATATAGTACGTACAGTGTGTGTTCAGTACCCAAAGTCCCAGTGCATTTACAACATTTCGTTACCAAATGTTGTATTCGTTTTGTTCACGTGTCTTTCTCTTTTGCATGGAAAAATGATGAGACAAAAACTCTAACTACGTAACGTATTTTTGCTGTCTCATCTTTTCTCCCTACTAAAGACAGCGACACGTAGGCGAAACGATTCGAAACGACATTTGGTAACGAAATGTGGTAGCAAAACTCGGACTTAGGGTACGGAAAACGATTACGTACGATTATCTCATTAAGAGAGCACCGAGCAAAATAGTTCAAAACGATATTCACGGTTAAATCGATGTTATGAAAATACTAGCAATAATTAATCTAAAACTATGTATAAAGTACCAGACTGAACGTATTAACAATTATTCCGTTACAAAAATATTAATTTATGTATAGTTAAACAAACAGGGTCTTATTAATAATCCTGGCGTAGCGTTGGACTAGTTGATCCGTGTTTTGTCTCTTGCATTGACATGCAATTGTCAACTCGAGCAAATGTCACAAAACACGGATTAACTAGTCCAACGCTACGCCAGGATTATTAATAAGACCCACAGAGTTAAGCAAAAGTGGGCAAATCGGATAAAACTAGTACTCTGCTAGTAGACACTCACCTTATAGTTATATACGAATATATCACTATGTCCTGGTCCCATGGGGTTGTCGTTCCTGTCTCCAATCACCACGTGTAGCGAAGACACGCCCGTCAGTCGAGGGGTCCCGGAATCAGTGATGGCTACTGGTATTCTGTACTCCTTGCGCTGTTCTCGATCGAACGAGACCAGCGTTGACAGGATGTTTCCTATGGAAAATAAATAAATAAAATTTAAATAATGCGGACTATCTATCTAGCCCCAAACTAAGCAGAGCTTCTACTATGGGAACCAGAAAGCTGATATAATACTTTTTTTTTTGTAAATACATACATAGAATGCTACAAACGATCTAGAGATAGCTCAACTGATCCAAATCAGTGCCAGACGGAAGCGTCCCCAAGACGCTGGCGGCATTGCCACGCTGAATAGCAATGCTTATACGCTGCGCCAGATACCCACCAGCTCTTGGGTCACGCGTCGCCTCGATCAGTCGCCTAGACAAAATTTTGAAGACCCGCGAGGCCTCGGTTCCCCACGGACCCAGAGTCTCAACCCCAAGAGGAGCAAATAAGTAGGCTCTGTCGAGACCTGCATATTTGCGCCTCTTGAGATCCTCGGCTAGATCTGCCGCCGCGCCCGCCACAACGGATGTCCTTGGCACGTATAGCATCCCACACAAGTGGCCTCCCCAACTCCCAAGGAACAAGCGTCATACCGTCAGGCCGCTCAGTTGAGCTATCTCTAGATCGTTTGTAGCGATCTGCAGATAGCTTAACTGTTTCTTGTGTATTTTGTACATTTTGTAAATATTTGTTTACCTAATTGTAAGTTTTTTTAACCCTGGTATTAAGAGAGCTCACAGCTCGAAAGCCTTAATTGTAGACTTTACAAATTAATATTCGGTACAGTACTTACGTTGAACTAACGTCAATAATTAACACGAATAATCAATTTTATTTGGGCGTTATGTGGTAGGTATAGTCTTAATATAACTGGACGATGCTTTTGCTGATTTGAATATGTTTATGTTGGTAACACTGTATATTTTTATTCTTTTACGTTCAATCTGTTCATTTTTAAGTTTGACATGACATTTAATTTACGTGTTACTTCATTATATTTTAATATAAGTGACTAGTTCTAAGAACATTTTATAATGTCAAAAGATAAATAAAGAATTGAATTGAATAGTTGTTTTAATGGTTTTTGAGAGGTTATATATATGTGAATACTGATATTTGTATTGTCTGAGTGTTATATTGTAATCTAGCAATGTATTAAAAACTAATAAAAGCGTTATAAAAAAACAAGTATTATAATATATCAGTTAACTGGTTCCCATACTATAAGTTCTTAGTTCTTAGTCTAGATCGTGTTGTGTGGATTTTTAACAATATTTTTTATTGAAATATTTTATTTATATTTAAAAATATTTTAGTTTTAGGTAAGCAATAATTATTCGTTGCTGATTTTAGAAACTGTGTAGTTAATACATATTGTAGACGCGACGGACGAAGTCACGGACAAAAGCTAGTGATCCATAATATCTCCCATCTAATCACCTCAAATCTATGTACCTATGTATATCTAGAAAGGTCCACTCGCTTATTAGCGAAGTCTCCAAAACTACAGGGTCTAAAATTTGGCACAAGCCTTAGAGTTTGGAAACCCATTAAGAAAGGGTGCTGATTTAATCTATAGTATTGGTGAAAATGTATGGAGATGGTTGTCACTTGCTGGAACTTTCTGTCAAATACCCATCGAGATATATGTAAGTACTACGTACTAGAGAAGCTACGTCAAATAACTGAATTGTCCTATTCTAGCGCTAGATTTGCTGCGGAAGTGTATTTATTCTCGGCAAAAAGGTCTTAAGCGCCATGTAAATCACGGTACTTACGCGCGAGCTGAGAGCGACTGAGTGAGGTGCGGCGACGCGGACGGTGCGGCGCGATCGCCGCAGTTGAACGAGACAAAGTAGGAATTTACGGTGTCTTCTCTAGTACGTAGTACTTATATCTCGATGCAAATACCAAAAGGTTTTGACAGATAGTTGCAGCATGGGCGGCAAGCTCAAAAACCCGTTATTGCATTTCTACATATACTGCTCTGGAACACTTCCTTGAGAGGCCTTCGTCAATATTTCCGGAGCATTATTACCATGGAATTTTCAAGTCAAGAGCTAAGCGTGCTCCACCTTAGGCTGCATTTTCACTTTCTATCAGAAAAAAAGCGTTTGCGTTCAATAAGAAACGATTTCTGAAAATTTGTAAACAGTATCCAGTCCTAATTAGTGATTGAATCCTCCTTAAGCCCCAAGATATCTCTTTAAACACAAACATTCTCCGCAAATGTGCACGTGTCAGCCAGCTGTGTCAAACGTGGTCTATCTTCTGCTAAACTATCGCATGACTCCTCCAAACACAGGCCACATGAGTCAATGTCAAAACCGCGGCGGGCGAGTTATAAAACTGCCACTGCTCATAAATTGAACGAAGTTTAGAAGCGCGGTTGGCCAGGGTAGTAGTAAGGAACAGTTAGCTTGGTTACAAAACAAATTAATTTTACAATAGTTTGAAAACTCCCGACTAAAGTGTGATGATGATGAATTCTCTGAACTACAAACCATAAATAAAATATAAATAAATATTATAGGCAATCCACACAACACTATCTAGCCCCAAACTAAGCAGAGCTGTTACTATGGGAACCAGATAGCTGATAAAATACTTACATACATATTTTTTTTGTAAATACAAATACTTAGAATACAATTTAGAACCCAGACAGAGAACAAACCTCCGTGTTCACCACACAAATAATTGTTTTCGGTGGGGATCGAACCCACGACCTACGGCTCAGAAGACAGAGCTACTACCCATTGAGCTGAGAAGCCAGACAACCATGTCAGAACAAACGGCAATATTTAAGGCAAAATATAAGATTTTCAATGACCCTGTACTAGTATTTTTTTCCTTCACGGCTTTACTACTAGACTGATACCATAGAAAACAACAGATAAAAATATTGTACCCAACACACACATGTGTTTATTACCAACCCGACTAACAACATTTTTATTTAAATCTAAAATGCCCCATAAACATACTCAATACTCAATACTCAATACTCAATATATTTATTGCTTTACACATGGTTAAGTTTGTACATACATAGTTTTTAGGTGTAAGTAGGTATCACATGGACCCTGCATAGGGTATAGCAAACATGGAGGCAGGCCGAGGTTTTAAGGTAAGTAGGTACTTTCGATTAAACTATATATATTATTATGTAGTAATCTTGATATTTAGGATTGTGATGTACCTTATCTTGGTAGGTAGTTATTGTGCCGGTTATTGTCTAGTTTTTGATGTCAAAATTTTATGCAGGTATCATTCCTAGCTACACCCCTCTCGATGGCGTAAGTAATCCTTGAGCAAAATTATCAACACGCCAACGGAGCGAAATTGAAGCGGCACTTTGCAAACACGGTTAGAGTTTGCGTCTTTTATTGCATGTTAAAGTATTAATTGATTGGAATTCGGTTTAGGAAACATTTCCGGTAAGACTAGGGGACGATTTGTTTACGGAAGTAGCTTAGCTTATGTGGCTTGCGTCGCGCTTGGCTGAATGTCAGCATAAATGAGGAAAAATTCCCAGAAGTTCTGTCAACAGATCACAGGGAGTACACGATTTTAACTAAAATACATTTTGTTTTAAACGTTTTGGTCTCATTCGGCTAGTATATTTTTTTAGCTAAGTTGTAGTTCTTGTGCTGGATCAATACGTAATCCTACTCGCCCTCATCATCATCATCAGCCTGAAGAAGTCCACTGCTGGACATGGCCTCTCCTACATTTCCAGGAAGAACGATTCTGAGCTCTTTCCATCCACCGACTTCTCACGATCTTAACTATGTCGTCGGTCCATCTGTACTCCCCCTACTTAATCCGCCCTAGATAAAGAAAATTATTTGCTTTCAAACCTGTAAGAAAATAATTTTGAACAACTTGAAACTCGCTGACCCCATATTTTATGAATGTCGTATTTAAGCGTGATATTAGAGGAAGTACTGAAAAGCTAAAATAGCATTTGATATTTCGTGAAGTGAACGGTATCCCGATTTTCGAGTAGATTTGCCGATAAACGGAAATACCTAAAAGTCTACATCGTACAAGTTTCAGCTAACAATTTGGTAAAGTTTGGAATACGGCGGAGTTTGTATTTGAATCGCTCTATTAGAGATAGCTAAGGACTGTTTGACTGAACTTTAGAGATTCGGAACAGGAAGATGCCGTTTTTTGGGTTTAACCAAATCAGAGAGCATTGGATTTAATGTCACTACTTTCCAGGTGTCCTGATGGAGCCATGAATTAGCGAAGATAGCGTAGAAGAAAGGCAAAAGATAGAAGCTCGCTTTAAGACTAGTATACCTTGACTGGCCTCTCAGCTCAGTTGGTAGTAGCTCTGTGCCTAGGTTTGTGGGCTCGATCCCCACCGAGAACAACAATTTGTGTGGTGAACACAGATGTTTGTTCTCTGTCTGGGGGTTATATTGTATTATTCTACGTATGTATCCCATAGTACATGCTCTGTTTAATTTGAGGCTCGATAATGTTGTGTGGATTGTCCACAATATTTATTATTATTATTATTTATTACAGTAATATAAATATTTGTAATGAATTTATAGCCGCTCGGCTCTTTAACTATTTACAAACACATTATAAAAATCTTTGTGACTAATAATAGTCAGCCCAGTGGTAGCCTCGTGCTTAAAAGTCAGCTATATTATGTCAAACTACCTAATTTAATTAATCGCTTCTATACAAACCCAGTGAAGGACTCGTATTTTTTTATTCCATACGAACTACCAAACGAATACGTGCAGACGGCCCACCTGATGCTAAGTGTTCACCGTCTCGCCCATAGACACCAGAAGCGCTGCTATTCCGTTTCCTGGCTTAAAATCTTTTTAATTCAAAAATTACACAAAACAAAGCCTGATTACATCCCAACACATACTAAATGGTAATAAACGTGTAAATTATTCAATAAAGTTTATTCTGTTCAGTGCATTCTGTATTGTTAAATTACACAGTCCAATGCTGATAGGCTGGTTCACTTTGGAATAAAATGTTTTGTTTTAACCAAAATTTCTCAAGGCCCTTTTTTTGTTCTTTTTTTGAGTCTGTGGAAACGGAGATCTAATCATAATCTTAGAATGATTTAACACCGTATTCTTTAAACCATATTTTCTTATTTTTATTCTCTTCATTCACCGAAATAATTAGTATATTCGTAGTAATCGTTTCTGTCATAACGGCATTCCGGCATAACGAGGCGGTTTTTTTTATTTCTTATGCGGTTTTGTAAAAGATACGACAAGACAAGAATACAACCTGAGAGTTTAAAATTATCTGTAGGCACTAAAGAGAATTAACTGGAATTGTTTACTTGCTTTAGCTTTTAGCCACTTATTATTGTCATGACACAATTATTTAAAACCAGTGTAGTCCTACTTCTTATTAGCCGTATCAGAGTTAAGTGGAATTGTTTGCTTGTTCAGCTTTTAGCCACTTATTATTGTCATGACACAATTATTTAAAACCAGTGTAGTCCTACTTCTTATTAGCCGTATCAGAGTTAAGTGGAATTGTTTGCTTGTTCAGCTTTTAGCCACTTATTTTTGTCATGACACAATTCTTTAAAACCAGCTTTTAGCCACTTATTCTTGTCATGACACAATTATTTAAAACCAGTGTGGTGAAAGGATTTCTAGTACACCTTAAGGAGGCTTTTTTCCTACTTCTTATTAGCCGTATCAGAGTTAAGTGGAATTGTTTGCTTGTTCAGCTTTTAGCCACTTATTTTTGTCATGACACAATTCTTTAAAACCAGCTTTTAGCCACTTATTCTTGTCAAGACACAATTCTTTAAAACCAGTGTGGTGAAAAGATTTTAAGTATACCAGGAGGCTTTTTTCCTACTTCTTAGCCGTATCATTCTTTTCAGAGTGGTCGTGGTCGTCATGATGGGGCTATAGTATGGAGTCTTTTCCTACGCTGATTTGCTATTTTATTTATATT
Source organism: Thera britannica (assembly GCA_939531255.2). Classification (NCBI taxonomy): domain Eukaryota; kingdom Metazoa; phylum Arthropoda; class Insecta; order Lepidoptera; family Geometridae; genus Thera; species Thera britannica. Next base: position 7,211,197 of record OW618042.2, on the reverse strand, counting down.
TATGTGACAGTCCATAAAGTATACAGCTTTTGAATGGAGTGATCTAGCTTTTTAAATAGTCCAGTCGACATTCGAAGTTGCTTTGACTATTGAAGTGCAAACAGATGGTAGGTTTTAGGCTGATTAACTATAGCGAAACACAATGCAATGCATCAGTTGCAAAACAAAACCGCATTTGAATTGAACGGTTAACTATACTAACGAATTGATGGAAAATTCAGAAGTGTTTGTGCTATTGGAATTTGAATTGGGATTAGTTTATATTGCTTTTGTTTACAGTGTAATTTTAGTCTACTATCTGGCCCCAAACTAAGCAGAGCTTGTACTATGGAAACCATATAGCAGATATAATACTTATATAATATTTTTTTTTGTAAATACGTACTTAGAATACTATATAACACCCAGACAAAGAACAAACATAGATAATGTTCACCACTCAAATATTTGTTCTCGGTGGGGATCGAACCCACGACCTACGGCTCAGAAGACAGAGCTACTACCAACTGAACTCAGATTCCAGTCTAGTCATATTTATCTAAATTTAATGGAAAGTGCATCTTTTTACCCTTTACTAGCGGTTATTCGTGACTTCGTCCCGAAATTCAACCCATAGGGGACTGACAACCGTCAAATTACTTCTTGCTCGCACTTTTCTATATTTTTAAAGATATTTAATCGTTGAACTTATTAATGAAAAATCGCAATCAACAAAGATTTAACTTTGTCAATCTTAATTTAAATAAGATTCCTTACAAAAAGTTTGATATTTTTTAATTTGTTTAGTAGAGGTAGCTAAGCATGTGCCATAACACTGAAAAATGAGGATGAAGCTCTATGGTATCCGTTTTTGTACCAAACTTGTGCCTCAAAAAAGCCTAACGCAAAAGAAGTCGCGTGGTATTCGACTAATCGCTTACAAAAGTTTTCTCTCTAGAGCGCTTACGACTTCTTAAGACTTTCTTAAGGGCAGGAAGGTGATGATGTCTAGAGGGCTTACGACTCGCCCTCAGGCGTCCTCGAAAGTTAAACCATTAGCCTTGACTTACCTTGGATTTGGAACTTGGAGCGGATATCGAAAGAAGCGGACTCGTTGAGGGCGAATGCAAATGGCGGACCGTTTTCGAGAGAGTCGTAATCTTTGGCCGTGAGGATCACCACTTGACCGGGAGGCTCGTTTTCGTACCAAATCACTGGTTGGGTCTGTTGAAAGAACACACAAATTATAAAAAAAATAATTTTTAAATTGTACTTGTACTTTTATTGTAATTGTACTCCTAAAATGTTTAATTTTGTAGAATAATAACAAAATAGGTGATATTTAAACATTAGTAGTGCCATCTATTGTCAGTTTCTGTAGTAATTGTAGGCTCGTTCAATAGAGTTTTTAAGTCAGTTGAAAACAAAATTCTTCCTAACTTAGTAGAACTGTCTATAATTTGTTAATCTATACTGGGTTTGTAGATGTTATTTTATATAGTTTTTGGCAGATATTGTAGTCACTGTTCTTATTTTTTACTAGCTGTGCCCGCGACTTCGTCCGCGTGGTATAGTGTCTATGGGTAGCATTTTTAATTAGCAGCGGAAGAAAACAGTAATTAAATAACAACGTCATATTCGCGTGCACGTGACACAGTCGTCTGCCCTCTTACTAAACTTAGACATATGGCGTCGTACTACGCCACACTTTCATCCCCCCCGTATTCCTCTCCGAACTCCCCCCACACTCCTCAACACCCCCCCACATTCCCCCCGCACTGCCCCCAGACTCCCCTCCACAATCCCCCTGTACTCCCCCCGCACCCCCCCTCCACACTCCCCCCCAGCACAAACTTTGAATGTCATATTTTTTTATATCAAATCAACAGGCTAAAAAATAAGTTTTAAGTTTCTAGCTCTAAAAATGACGATACTTCCATACAACTTTCAACCCCTATTTTCAACCCTTTACAACCCTTTTTTCGAAATAAAAAGTAGCCTATGTCCTTCCTCAGGCCCTCAACTATCTGTGTACCAAATTTCATTTCAATCGGTTCAGTAGTTTTGGCGTGAAAGCCAGACAGGAAGACAGACAGACAGACAGAGTTACAAACGCATTTATAATATTAATAAGGATTATTAGGGTTTCTTCTTAGCCTTTCATATCACGTCTTATTGTTCGCCACTTTACGCATTTTGTTAACTCTTATAAGTCACAATACTGTGTTTATTATCTTGATTTTTGTAAAACTGATTTCTCGAATAAATAATTTTGTAAGTATTTGTATTTTGAATAAAAATCAATCATACTTTTAGAAAAAAATTGGCCTTGTAGATATGCCCTTATATCTCTTGGACCTCTTGGACATAATATAGCTACAATCAAGGTCTTTCAAGAAGAGAGGTTGTCAGAGACAGGTCAAAATATTACAATTGAACCATGCTTGGATTTTGCAATAGCTGTGTTTCTATTCAATGCATTTTATATTTGGTGCGGAGTCATAATAAAATAGAAAAGTCTCGATATTAGGAACTGGGTCTTTCTGTTTCCACTGCTATTGTTGTAGGGATATATTGAACCCACAATGTCCAGAACCTCAATGTAACATGGGCGGGCTGCGGTTTTAATTTGAAATAACATGCATGTAAAACCACTAGAACCCTAGTAATATTATAAACTGACCCCTCAAACTTTCAAATTCTAGCCTGTCCTACTAATATACTAATACAGCTGAAGTTACGATGCATAGAAGTTTTTGTCTCAATCGTGCCTTGACCACTTCTTCTTCTCTCTTCCCTAAATATTGTGGCCAATTCCCTGAACACTATCAAACCCCAAACTAATAGAGTACTTACGCTTAGCGTAAGCGCTTGCAATATATTGTGCTACCAGCGAACTTGAGTAAAAAAAAAGCCCATTAGAAGCAATCTAGTGCTGTATATATTTGGCTTGGTTAGACGATCTAACCTCGTAAAGCGCTGTAGCAAACCTAAGTTATAACTTGCTAAAAAAGAAAAATACTTGTTCAAAATAGTTTGTCTCGTACGCAGTACATATTATAGTAACTCGATAGCGTCCGCTAGTTACTCATATAATTTACTTAGTACATGCAAGGAATATAAGCCCCACCATTAGAGTAAGCCTGTACAAACTTTTGAATAGGCCATTGGGGGTTATTGTTACACCGAAACTACGTGACGTAGTAATATAGAATGATTATGACATCACGTGTTTTCGACATTAAAAATAAACCTTAGCTCAATGTCTGAAAGTGTAATTAGATTGCCTTTTTGGGGCATCAGCTAGCTTTGGAGAATGGAGAAATTAAGTTGGACGGAAAAAGTTACGAACGAAGAGGTCTTAGAGCGAGTAAAGGAGAAGAGAGTTATACCTACTTGAGACGATACCAAACCGAAAAGGAAACAATTTTGGACATTTATTATGACATGCCAGCTACATAAAGAACATCATTGAAGGAAAGGTTGAAGGAAAACGGGAAAGAGGAAGGCCAAGAATAAGTTACGTGAGCCAGATAAAAGAAAAGGTCGCTGTCATGTCGTATAAGGAAGTCAAGGAACTGCATCTAAACCCTGACAAGAGCTTAGCTCTTAAAATTAAGAAGAAGAGGTAGCTTACACTTCTATCCTCCATTTACTTTCCAAATAAAAACGAAACAGCAAAGACGGTAATCGTACAGAATATAATATAATACTAAAAGTAATGTGGAAATAAATCCACTTGTAGGTAGGTACTTTACAATAATTCTCTGAGCAATAATTATTCATTCTCTACAGTCAACCATTCGTATCAAATCTAATGAAAAATTCAGCTTCACGCTTCCCAGTTAGTACCTAAAAGGATTCACGGAACCATTTGAATAAAACTGAGTTAAAACATTCCCTGAAATCATATCTGGAACTCATAACCGGCATGTTTGAAATGAAAGGCTAAAGCTCTGGTTTCCAAGAACATGTTCTGGCACGGTTCCGTTCTGTATGTTCATCATCATTTCATCATTTTATTGTCCTTGTCTTCCAATCCTAAGGTTCAAATCCAGTCGTGTACCAATGAGTTTATCTATCGAAAAATTGATGTACACAATGCTTGTTACGCTAGGCGCCTCTGAATAAACCGATGACAAGACAATACCTACTTACCGCGCACCTTGAACTGCAGCTTGCGTCAGCGCAATCAACGCGACGCACGACACAGTTACAGAATCACCTAGTTTTAAGATTTTGGAAATGTACTCATTCTGTTCTCACACTTAGAGACTCAATCATTGACAAAATTAATTATAGATTTAAATTAAAAATCTTCTTTCCTTTAAACCCGGTCGGCAGCCTACGTATTTGGCGCAGGCACGGATATTTTAATTTACTAAAATTAAGAAAAAGAACCTACTAGTGCTGTTGTTCCGGGTGGTGATAGTGGAATCAAGAAATCGATTCTGCTGAGCAGCTGACGACGACGACAAGAAAAATGCAGTAAGTCCTTGAATCTTTCAAGTCCTTGCTTAATCCTACCTAAACTATAGTCCTTCCTTTAGTGTATCCCATATTTTTTTATAACGTTAGTAATTAACTTCCAAGATTTTTCATCCAAGAAAGTCGAGGAATATTAGGTTAGGTAGTAGGTTAAATAGTAGGCTCAGTGTAATAGACGAGCATAGAGATATAGAAGAAAGCATGGCTCAGCCTCCAGTTTCCGCCGGCAGTAACCCGATTGATATAATTTTTAAGTCCTTAAGACTTGTGCCAGATTTCGATGGAAATCCGCACGTATTAACGAGATTTATAAATCTCTGCGACCAGTTGGTCCTGGCTCACTTTAACCCAGAACCAGGCAACGATTTGACCAATCTAGCGCTTGTGAACGGAATTTTAAATAAAGTCTCGGGTTCCGCCGCTAGATTAATAAACTCGAACGGGATACCAGATAACTGGTTAGGTATAAGGAACGCTTTAGTGAACAATTTTGCGGATCACCGTGACGAGACCGCTCTTTACAGTGATTTATCCTTAGAGACCCAAGGTTCGAGTACCCCGCAAGAATTTTATGAACGATGCCAAAACTTATTCAGTACCATAATGACGTATGTTTCACTTCACGAGAACTTGAAAAGCACCATCGACGCAAAACGCGATTTATACCAAAAACTAACCCTTCAGGCCTATTTAAGAGGACTCAAGGACCCACTTGGATCCAGGGTACGTTGCATGCGACCCGCTTCGATGGAAAAAGCTTTAGAATTTGTTCAGGAGGAGCTCAATACTCTCTACATGCAAGAGCGCAGTAGTGGTTCAGCTAGTAAGAAGGATTGGCAGCAGCCAAACTTAAATGCAGCCAAGTTCAATCTCCCTATTCCCAACTATGTCCCCAGACTGACTGACGGATTCGGACCAATTAAACAACCCATTTTTACCATGTCTGGTCCATCTAGGCCTAACCCCATTCAAGCTTCACCTAGTCAGGGTTGGAGGCCTACATTTCAACCGCAACCACTACGTGGTCCTACTCGCACGCAACAGATGTTCCGCGCCCCTCCACAAAATTACAACCCGCAAAATAACGCTTTTAGGATGCCTTACAGACCCCCACAGAAACCAGATAATTTTGGTAATACTTCGCGTCCTATTCCAATGAGTGGTGTTAGTAGCTATGTAGAAAGACGTCCACCAATGACGGGAATGACAGGACATGACTGGAGGAAACACGGGAATCCACCCCCGACTAACTACTTCAAAACTCGCGAAATTAACTTCAATGAGTTTGACGAAAATGACTATTACCCCGAGTATCAAGACTATTATTCGTGGGAGCAATGCCCCGATTATTACTACTATGACCAAGACCAGTATTATAACTCCGAGACCCCAGTAGTAGAGGAAGTTTTAGATCAGGCCTCTAATGAAAATTTTCAGAAGGAGTCGAAATCCGAAAAACCAAGATAGAAGTCAATTTCCACATTCAAAGGCAACTAGGTTACATCCAGATAGCAAATCCACCTTTAAAGTTCCTAATCGACACAGGTGCTAACCAATCGTTTATAAGCCCTGATGCCGTCGAGAAATACTTTCGTCACGTTCCTTTGAAATATGATCCATTTGAAGTGACGAACGTGCACGCGACTAGTATAAACAATTATTCTGTAACAATGCCTTGCTTCCAGGAATTTAATGACTCGAATGATATAACTTTGTACGTCTACAAGTTTCATAATTACTTTGACGGACTTTTAGGCTTTGATTTACTTGACGTATGGGACTCTAACATTGATTTAAAAAATAGGTTACTGAAAACTCGCTATACACAGATACCTATTCAGATGTATGATTCTAGAAACGCTAACTTGTACGAGGAAATTATTCCAGCCAATTCGACTAAAGTAGTTAGATTACCAGTTAATACACATGACGGAGAAGTATTAGTAGGCAACCAAACGATTTGTAATTGCCTTATTTCAGACTGCTTAACGACGGTTCAGAATAATAGGGGCTGGGTAGAAATAACTAACCCTACGTCTAACGATGTAATATTTTCTATGGATCGTCCTATTGAAGCTGAAATATTTAATATTGAATGTGACAGTACTGAAACTTTATCAGACCGCGCTAAAGATGTTTTATCTCGTCTACGAACCGATCATCTTAATTCGGAAGAACTCGCCAATTTACAGCGTTTGTGTTCTAACTACGCGGATGTGTTTTATCTTGAGGGCGAATCACTTTCGTTCACCAACAAGATCAAACATAAGATTAGGACTTATGACGAAATTCCAGTACATACCAAGAGCTATCGCTATCCTTACGTTCACAGGCAGGAGGTCAGAGATCAAATAAATAAGATGCTTGATCAAAATATTATAAGGCCATCAGAATCTGCTTGGAGCTCTCCCATCTGGATTGTACCAAAAAAAGCAGATGCCTCCGGTAAAGTTAAATGGCGTCTTGTCGTGGATTTCAGGAAAGTTAACGAGAAAACGATTGATGACAAATACCCTATACCTAATATAACAGATGTATTGGACAAATTAGGTAAATGCCAGTACTTTACGACCCTTGATTTGGCCAGTGGATTTTATCAGGTTGAGATGGACCCCTCCGATGTTCATAAGACAGGGTTCAATGTAGAAAACGGGCATTACGAGTTTTTAAGAATGCCCATGGGGTTGAAAAACTCACCCTCTACCTTCCAACGGGTTATGGACAATGTCCTCAGGGGCTTACAAAATGAAATTTGTCTAGTATACCTTGATGACATCATCATTTTCAGTACTTCGCTTCAGGAGCACATAGTTAACCTCGACAAGGTATTTAAACGATTGAGAGAATCCAACTTCAAAATTCAAATGGATAAATCCGAATTCTTGAAGCTGGAAACTGAGTTTTTAGGTCATGTTATCTGTAAAGAAGGCGTTAAACCAAACCCGAATAAAATTAAAGCTATTGAAAATTACCCCATTCCTAAGACTACCACTGAAATCAAACGTTTTCTCGGCTTGCTCGGATATTATAGGAAATTTATTCCAGACTTCGCTCGTATCACTAAACCACTAACCCAATGTTTAAAAAAAGGTTCAAAAATCACGTTGGACAACAAGTACACCAGCTGTTTTGAGCATTGCAAGACACTCTTAACTAATGATCCAATCTTACAGTACCCGGATTTTACACGTGATTTTATATTAACGACTGATGCATCCAACGTAGCTATAGGTGCTATCTTATCACAAGGCACTAAGGCCTCCAACAAACCCATTGCATATGCATCGCGGACTCTTAACAGCAGCGAGTTGAATTACAGCACCATCGAAAAAGAACTTCTAGCTATCGTTTGGGCAACTAAGTACTTTAGACCGTATCTCTATGGCCGTAAATTTCTAATTCTCACGGATCATAGGCCTTTACAATGGGTAGTGAATTTAAAAGATCCTAGTTCACGGCTTACAAGATGGCGCTTGAAGCTAAGTGAGTACGACTATAAGGTCGACTATCTACAGGGAAAGTGCAACACTAACGCCGACGCACTGTCGCGAATAGAAATTAATAATGAAGAGCTCATGTCGATAGCAGTTAATCCATCTGAAACTGACCCTGAGTTAGATGAATCTCGAACTTTAACCGCTACAGAAACTGGAGCTGGTTCGAGATCTGCCACTGTTCATACAAATAGCGAAAGCCCCATTTTAGAGGTCCCAATTTCAGATGACCCCCTAAATAGATTCACGAAGCAATTAATTTTCAACGTTGTAGGTGACATTAAGAGTAGACCAGTAGTCACTAAGCCGTTTGACACGCACACACGAACATCTGTTCAAATATCTGCATCTAATATAGAGGAAGATATCATAAATGCGATCAAGGAGTACGTCCACCCTAAGATAAAAACCGGACTTTTAATAAATCCTTATTCGGCTATGTACACTATCGTACCTATTATACAAAAAACGTTCAAAAATTCGGCAATGAATTTTACACTAACTAAAACAGAATTAGAGAACGTTAGGGAATATTTAAAGCAGCAGGAAATAATTAATAAATATCATGATGGGAAGACCAATCATCGCGGCATCAATGAATGTTACTTAGCGTTATCCAATAAATATTACTGGCCTAAAATGCGAGAACACATTACTAAATTAATAAACCAATGCACTATCTGCGGCCAAGCGAAATATGATCGCAGTCCGATAAAGCAACAGTTTAAGGTGGTACCACCCGCTAGCCGGCCCTTTGAGTTAGTTCATCTAGATCTTTTGACTATTCAAAGCGAAAAATTCTTAACCATTGTAGATGCATTCTCTAAATATGCACAAGCCTATCATATAAGAGACGGCACGGCTGTTAGTGTGGTTCAAGCCCTATTGAATTACTGTACTCATCATGGTATACCTATCACTATAGTAACTGATAACGGAACCGAGTTCACAAATCAGCTGGTTGCGGAATTTGTGAAGATGCATAAAATTCAGCATCATAGAGTGGCTCCTCATTCCCCGAATGAGAATGGTATTGTTGAAAGGTTCCACTCCACGGTACTTGAACATCTCCGTATTCTAAAATTAGGACAGAAATCTGAATCAGTAATTAATCTTATGCCATATGCCCTTCTGGCTTACAACAGTAGCATCCATAGTTTCACAAAATGTAAACCATTAGAGGTAGTAACGGGACACTATGACCCTCGCGATCCCTTTGACATAGACCTGTCCGCCCATTTAATCCAACAGTACATGACTAATCATAAGAATAAGATGACTAAAGCCTATAACACGATTCACGACATGTGTAGTACGACTCGTAAAGACTTGACAGACCACCGAAATAGAGAACGGGAACCAGAGGTTGAGTACTCTCCTGAACAACAGGTTTTCGTGAAAAATCCGTTTGCTTCCCGACAGAAGTTAGCTCCCCGTTATACACATGACGTTGTAATGGCGGACCTCCCTATTCATATTTATACTAAGAAAAAACGAGGTCTTATTGCCAAATCTAGGCTAAAGCGTCTCCCTAAAAATGCCCAATTGTTACAAGACCCTCGTGATAATTCACTTGCTCCTGGTACCAGCTTTGATATTTAACAGAGAAAAAGTGTTCAATTTAGACATTGGAGAATATTTTGATATAATTAAGTTAGGTTCATATTATGTAGAAAATAAAATAGTTATAGTTTTAAATTCCCAATAGTGCTTTCATCGTTGTATGTTATGTATAAATTATCAATTATACCTAACAAACACCATGAGATCCTTACTCCTCCTTTCCCATACCTAGCTATCCATGAGAAAGATTTCAAGCACATTGAGGCTGAATGCCCGAAGACCAGTAAATGGTACCTCTGCGAGGAGAAGAAAAACCAGCAGAATCGATCACCAGACGACTGCATCCAGCATCTCATCTCAACGCAGCAGCGGAACGACGCATGCAGCCCTACCACTATCACCCAGTCCAAGCCAGCATACGAAGAACTCGATGAGAAACACTACACCATCAGTTTCCCTATCTTAACAAAAGTACACCTATCCTGTGGACAAAATCTCTACCAAACCCTACAAGGCAGTTTCCTCGCTATAATTCCCAAGCAGTGCTACTTAGAAACACCAGAATTTACGATATCCAACACCAATGATCGGTTGAAGGGTCAGGTATTGAAGATAATGGACTTGCCCAAGAACAATGTCGTAACCCCATCTTCAACTCCTTCATTCAAACTAAACTCTATCAACCTGGACCAGCTTCACGCCACTAATAGGAAAATAGCGCTACAGTCCCCACTTCACCTGCAGAAAGACACCGAATATACCCTATACCACACAGCGATCCCTATGTATGTGGTTCTATCCAGTGCATGTGCACTTGCTAGCGTCCTTTTATACAGAAAGTATAAACTTAAAAATAATTCACATAAAGTACAGAAAGCAAGTGAAAGCCAAGCTGAACCTGATCACCAAGCAATCTATTCCCTACCATCTACAGGAAGGGTTGACCGCACTCCAACCCCAATCCCAGCTCAATTTACAGAAAGCTTCAATACTCGCTGTTCTTCGGGGAGAGGTGTTACGCTAGGCGCCTCTGAATAAACCGATGACAAGACAATACCTACTTACCGCGCACCTTGAACTGCAGCTTGCGTCAGCGCAATCAACGCGACGCACGACACAGTTACAGAATCACCTAGTTTTAAGATTTTGGAAATGTACTCATTCTGTTCTCACACTTAGAGACTCAATCATTGACAAAATTAATTATAGATTTAAATTAAAAATCTTCTTTCCTTTAAACCCGGTCGGCAGCCTACGTATTTTGCTAGTGCTCTCAAACGGTAAAGGAAAACACCGTGAGGAAACCCGCGGCTTAGTCAGCTCCGCACATATTGACCATGTCTTTCCTGTGGATCAGGCCGACTAAGCTGTCAGGAAGATAGGTGCTGGGCAAGCCTATTCCATCTAAAATCCTGTGCCAGGCAAGCGTCTCGTAAGTATTAAGGGCATGAGTAATCACCAGTTGCCCCTGACGCTATATAAATCATCTACAATAGATGCAAAGACCTGTTTACTTTACTTGTCCTTGTCCCACTCTATGTGGGGTCGGCACAACAGGGTTTCGTTCTCCCCTCTCCTCTATTAGCCGTCATTTTAACAGTCACTCCTTTCTTACTCATGTCCTCTCTCTCTCTGTGTATTTTATGTTAAATAAATACATTTTCTTTCTCTTTCTTTCACTTCACATTGCTATTTGTGTTCGTGTATTCGTCTTATTTGACCAAATACGACATGAAGTAATTCCCCTACTGCTCCTATTTTACTAAAAGAAGACATTGACCGGGAATTAAACCCGTTACACGAGAAAAATATTTACCCTGTAGCTTTATCCATCGAAAGGCTTCATCATACAGGTAATTTTTTAACAAATGTTCAGTTTTTTTAATATTCATGAATGCAGTTTAAATTGTTTTTTAAATTCAAATAATGTCTTCTTTCAGTAAAATGTTCCATCTACAATATTCAATGTACTTTCTCTCCATGTGGTATATCCGTGGGACGCCCTGTATAACGTCGAGAGTGACTGAAGTGCCTTACTAAGTACAAATTTACGCTATAAATCTCAAAAGGAGTTTAATGTCAGGTTTTTTTTTTAAATACCTACTGAGTTACAAAAAAACCGTGATCTACTTTGTCAATATGACGGTACCGCATATCAGTAAACAAGGGCTATAATATTCAGGACGTGCGGTATCCAGCATGGAATTACATCCTTGTACCCTCTAAAAGCTCCCTTAGAGAGGCTTGGAATGGAAATTAAGCAACCTTGCCAATATTGGGCCGGCCAACGAAATAAGAAATTGAACACCCGTTGGTATTTGCATAAGGAATCGTCAACTTTCTACGTTCCTACTTATGTTACTCGTAACTCTTTTACGAAGCGGACTACGTTGCCGATGTCTGTTTTTTTTTAATAAAAATTGACGCATTTTGGTCACGACAGCAAAGCATCAGTAGGCCTACCACAAGCTCTGTTTCTAACTCTGGTTTTGAGATAGACTCAAAACCAGAGCCAGAGACAGAGCCACACAGAGCTTGTAGTAGGCCTACAGTAGTGGTATAGCGTGAACTAAGATTCTGGCCTTCAGTTGCATCAATCCGAATCTTATTGAAATGGTCTCAAACAATGAATAAAAACATGTCTTTCATTGATCAAAGCCTGAGAGGATGGTAAACTTCATATAATGGCTAGGTAAGGTATAGGCACAGGTGAAAAGTTGCCCCTAACGCTGTTCAAATCATTTACAAATTGACGTAAGGTGACGTTTACTTTTTTATAACAACGTACGTCACGTAATATCATAAGCATCATCAGCCCGTTTACACCCACTGCTGAGTATAGGCCTCATCTTTATTGCGTCACTCTTTCCGGTCCCTCGCGAGTCTCATCCACTCATTCACAACAATGTCGTTCGACCAACTGGCGGGTGGTCTGCCTCTAGGTCTTTGAGCACGCACCCTTGGCCACCATTCTGTAGCCGCCTTCGTCCATCTCCCGTCATCCCTTCTTGCCAAGTGCCCTGTCCATCTCCACTTCAGTTTCGCGATAGCGAACCCACGACCTTTTTCTTCGTCACGTAATATAGCGGAAGCAAAAAACGCAACAGTTTTTTTATAAAACCAAAGCTCTAGATGGCATGAGGATAAGTATAAGCGAAACAAATATAGATATTTTAACCTTTATTTATATCGGTTTCAGACCGTAGATTTGAAAGGGCAAAGCAATATTGAATACGGTTTACCGAGGTTCTAGTTTTCAAATGACATTTTTATTATTCAAGCTGAAACTTTCATGTAAAAATTCAGCGATCCAAGTAATTTCGTATTATGGCCTATTTGGTGCAGCGAGAGGCCAGCTGAGGCAAGTGTGGGTTCAATTACAGCTGCAGATCGTTATGAGGGGTCAAATCTCGTATGAGTTTTATCTTTATAATGGAGATAAAACTTTGTAATTTTTTTATGCTATTCCCAATAATACTTATTTAAATTCATTCTACTATCGATTACATTACGATTTAGTTGGATTTCAGCAATTTTATGTGACATTTCATGCACCGAGACAATATCGGAAATTAGACTATTTTTTGATTACGTGAATACGTTGCATAATTCATGGTAGTGATTCATACTTTTTGTACGCGCTGTGAGTGCTTTAAGGGTCACCATTATTCTTCTGGAATTTTCATCAAAGTTATCCTTGCTGCAAGAGTTCCTTCGGGTGATCAGCGCATGTAACATCACACTGAAGTTTGTCGAGGGTCACCAATTTAGTGGTAGAAGGAGAGATGCTACCCTTAACTTCATAGATAGATAGATAGAAATAGTTTTTTTTATTTTACAAAACTTAAAACTAGGTATTTCCCTCATACAATGGGCGGTATTTTCGCTTAGCAGCGATCTCTACCAGACAACCTTTGGATGGAATGGACTCGTGATATTTACAAAGACTGTGTGCGAAGAAAGAATAAATAAATAAATGCCTAAAAAAATATCATTCATTATAATCTATTTTCTGGAGGATGATGCATCAACAAACTCATATTTTCTTGTTAATTTGCACAAAAGCTACAGGTTCGCACGCCACAGTGCTTTGTTTGCGAAATCTGAAATGTAATCTAAGCATACAAAAGTCCAATCGCAAATCCGTCCAAGGCACCCATAAAAGACAAGGACTACTAGTATGTTAACATAGGACAGTCCCAACATATCTTCGATTTACTCACCCTCGTCAAATATATTTTCAATGACAGCAAACATATCGTCAAATAATGATTGTGATTTGCATATTATAATGTAACACTGTTTGGTAGGCCTATACCTAGCCGCAAATGATAATTATGGTTTTCGATAAACGCCTAAATTTATGCCAGTACTTAACATTCAGCAAAGCTGATTTAAACTAAAAACCTACGAAAATATAAATAAATTCAAACGAAAAACGAGATTACATTCGATTTCATTCCACTTATTTTGAAACTTCTTAAAGTGAAACCTTTCAGGTACATAATAACGTTATCGAAAGAGGAGATTAAATCTGTTTAGGTCTACTAGATTTAAGCCCTAAAATAGCTCTTAGGCCCATGAGTTAGTTTATAACTGAAATCACGATTAGATCGTGAAAAGTCAACCTGAATTTTCATTTTACCAGTAGACCCACCACAAGCTTTGTCTGGCTCTGTCTCTGGCTCTGGTTTTGAGTCTATGTGTGACTGCTGTCTAAATAAATACTACACCGAAACGTCACACACACAGTATAATACACTGGTCAGAACTCGCACAGACTCAAAATCAGAGCCAGAGACGGAGCCAAAAAGAGCTTGCGGTAGGCCTACAACTCATAGAAAAGCGCAATGATTGAGCTATGAGTCAGGTATGAGTAAAGTTCTCGAATGGCGACCACGAACCGGAAGACGAAAAGTAGAGCGCCCATCCACCAGATGGACTGACGACATTGTTAAGATCGCAGGAAGTCGGTGGATGGAAAGGGCTCAGAATCGTTCTTCCTGGAAATGGGGAGGCCTATGTCCAGCAGTGGACTTCTACAGGCTGATGATGATGATGATGTTGAGCTATGAGTATGTAATGTTTTGGACAAACTGACGCCATCAGTCAGAGCGAATGGAGAGTGGTAACATCAATCGTCATAAACGCCATCCCCTTTTAATAAATGAGGATGTATATTTCGCCACAGAATGGAACGTCTGATCGTCTGCATAGTTATTGCTAGATATAGAGATATCATTTCATCGCTTCAGTTAGAACGTAGCTTTATTTAAGATCAACAAACAGTTATGTCTATAACTTCTATATAAATTCTTTACAAAAATGCAGTCCCATTAGTCTGATGGATTCAATACGAAGACCACTGGGCATAGGCCTCCTTATTTTGCCTATTTTGAGCCCTAAATTGTATTTCCGCGCCATTGTAATCGTTGGTCGTCGAAGTATTAATACTTCGTCTTCCAGCTAGTGGGCGCCATTCAAGAATTTTTATTCCCAAGAGCTTGTCGATTCTTTAAGCTATACGAGAATGTCATTGTGACCAGCGCAATGCCTATCAGATCTATATTAGTGGCCTTGGTTCTTCTACGCATTGTTACATTTAAAACAACACGCAAAAGCATGTATAATCCAATCTTCATCATACATTCTTAAGCCTGAAGGTGAAGTCTCATCAGCATACGAAAACAAAATTATTCTTTTTATTCAAACAGTTTTAAGTACGGTTATATTTCCCACGCTCAAAAATACCCGTAGACTTTGAAAGGCCGCCCAAACGTAGCCGATTTAAGGGTTCGAGGTAAGAGATCCAAATGATATGAAGCAAGTTCGTAAGCATTACAAACATGCTTAGACCCGTGGTTCTACCCACGGTTCAACCCACTTTTATAAAAACCACTTTTAATGACGTCATTGGAAAATTGCAAAAACACTGACAGATAGATTTGTCAATGCAGGGTGTCGATTCTAAAGACACAAATCACTCAAGCGATCGTGTAAATAGATGTGAGTTGTCAATTTTTGTTTGAAAAATTTGAAAATGGAACGTGGATTCAGCGATTACTCGACGATCACTCAATCGAACCGTGTTGCTGGAATTGACGCCCAGTGCCTTAGAATTTACCCCCTTACTAACAAGCGTTCTTAAAAGATAATCAGTGTATAATCATTTAAAATTAGGAATACAATGACGTAGTATTATCGTCAAATTAATAAATGCTAACAAACAGTCAGATATGTAACTGCAGTAAGCATTTATAGATTAGGATACACTGCGCAGTATTATCGGGAAATGAATAAACGCTGACAAGCCGAGCGTGCGGCGTAAATCCGAAGAGCAAATGATTCTTGGGCGCTAGATAACATGCCTAATCCCTCTCCATCCCTCCGAATTATTTAACCGTTATGGGGAAGGGAATATTGATGAAGAGTTCTGAATTAAGGCCAGCTTAAGGCACACTATCTATTTTGATTAGATTACTTGGCGTTTTTTCGTTCTTTTCTCCCGAGAATACCTTTTTATGCAAATGGTGCGAAGGGTAAGGACACATTTTCAGTGCGGATTAATTTGAATAAAAGCACATCGTCCACTTCCGCAGGAATTGATACCAATAAAGAATGTTCAATGGTGATTTTCGATGCCTTGCTCATTTGAGAAAGTATTTTCGTCTGGCAATTTGTAAATGGATAAGATACCTACCGCAAACCGCAGTGTTGGGCTCCAAAAAGTACCGATAGACTAGAATTTGCATAAAAAATTGACAGCCTCCAACCGAAAGCGCCGTCCCAAATCGCTCTTAATCATTCTTCGGAAATTCCAATACCCCAAGGGTTTCCAGAAATCGAGGATTTTTCAAGTTGAAACCATTTGCAATGGACGTGATGAAACACGCGAAACAGATTATCTCGAAACGAAAAGCTATTGGTTGTTTTATTCAGTGAATCTTGTCCTGAAACTAGCCGGTGCCTTCACCAATAAACGCAATTTCCATTGTAATTGCAAGAAGAAAATTTAATGTCATTTGAAAGCTACTTACTATTTGTTACTTTCTTCAGGTTTTCATTTTTAGATCGTATGACATCAAGCCGTCTTGACATACCTAATCCAATTTTCTCTGAATACGCAGCATCAGCTGTTATGTTAGTAAAGTTTATCTAAAACCTACGAGTACCAATGTCAGTAAAAAAAGATTCAGACCCGTATGTTCTTGAGTTCACCCAATAACAAAACTTTGTTGTTTTTACGGCCCAAACTCGATTTTACGACTCAGTAAATGTCTTTATTCCTTTCAACATATGCTCCACAAATCTAGCTTCACTTAAGCTAGGTCAATGTCTAGCTTACTGGCCACTTAGGGTAGGAACTAGAAACCTAGCTCGGATCTCGGCATGTCTAGATAGCTGACATCCTAGATCCCAGGATTTATACAATTCAATTCATCTTTCAACAGTTTCAACCCTCGAGGGGGTTGATCTTTGAATTCTACACCAAAGTGCATTTAAGTGAGACT
Organism: Thera britannica; assembly: GCA_939531255.2. NCBI lineage: Eukaryota > Metazoa > Arthropoda > Insecta > Lepidoptera > Geometridae > Thera > Thera britannica. Next base: position 7,194,162 of record OW618042.2, on the reverse strand, counting down.
ATAATAGAGCTTGAAGTGAGCTGCGTTTTATTTAAGAATTCGTTCATAACACAATTGTTTTACAAGTTAGGTTGACAAAGACAAGTGGATTTTCCGTAGCTCTTGGCTTTGTTAACGTAAAGTCGTACTACAAAACTTTGTGTATGATGAATTTCGAGAAATTTCGAGATTTAGTGTACTTTTCACACGAAAAAAAGATACCCTCCAAAATCGAGAATAGTTTAAAAACGTGACTGAATCTGACGTCCAGCAGTGGACTAACATTGGTTGATGATGCTGAGAAAGTACTTACATTTGTCAGGAAAGGAGCATTGTCGTTGATGTCGGTGAGCTCCAGAATCACTTCGGTAGTGGATCGCAAGCTGTCGGAGCCTAGTCTACCGCCATGGTCTGCTGCCATGATAAGAATCTGCCATCTGTAAATGTAAAATCAGTTTAGCAAGAATTGCATCTATAATTTTGATAGGAGGACCAGAAGATTTGGTCCTGTGTGAGCTGAGTGATGATCGTGATTTAATTTTACAAAACTTAAATATATAAATCAAAGTCTAGAGTTTAGTGGGTTAGACTGGTACAGTTTGTGTCGTCTATCAAGATATGAGAGGTGTAGATAATGATGATTGTAAGTTGATCGATAGCTTGACGCACCATCGTAAGCAGAAACACTGTATCATGGTGTTGGAATCAAGATCAGACAGAAAACATCACAAAGTGAATATTTCAAGTCGAGTTACAAGTTTTTTTGCCAATTATTATACCTGGTGAACCCAAGAGGTTGATCGCGGTCCAGTGGTTTGGTCAATCGAAGGCAGCCATCATTGTCGATCTGCAGATACTCTTTCTGCTCATGTTTGACAAGTGAGTACACGATGTTTTGCGGGGCATTCCTGTCTTTTATATCTGGATCGTATGCTTCCACCTAAAAATATATATATTTCATTTTAATAATTACTTACCAATATTTTTTCTTCCTGCTCTTTTCCCACTTTATGTTTTCTCGGCACAACATGTTTTTTTTCTCTATTTCCGGCTGTCATCCTTCATCTTTGCATTCAGACCTCTCTTATCCATGTCATCTTTCACACAGTTCATCTAGGTTTTTTATTTGGTCTACTACTTAGTCTCCTATTCACATGACTTTCTTCACCTCCTGATTTATTTGACCCAAATACTCGTAGCTGAGACTTAAACTAGCACAAATAATATTATCAGCCTACCATGGTTCAAGGTAAATCAAATGAGTAACTAAACTTAGTCAAACTATATTTCATAAGTATTATTTATAGAGGCGTTCAGTCAGAATAACACGGTTATGCCAGTTCATCGCACTATAACGAAGACGAACATAAGTAGTAAGTTACCTTGACTTATTCTACCCATATCTTCCACTCATATTCAGCTGACTTTTGATTCATACATTTGATACCTCCTAAGCAATTCTTAATACGCAACGATAAGAAACGTAAGCAGGGCAAAATAACATTTCATACCAAAGTAAAAAACACTTACTTTCACAATACACCCTTCATACAGCTTCTCCTCTTCAATAGTCTTCGTATAGTTTGCCAGGAAAACAGGTGGGTTATCGTTCAAATTCTCAATGTTTATGATAACTTTGGCGTAATCTTCGTAGATACCGTCAAAAGCTCGGACGTCCAGGCTATAGCTGGTGATGTTTTCGTAGTCAAGCTCGTTGTTGACCCTGATTTCACCAGTGAAGTTCCGAATAACGAAAGCGTCGTATGTGTTGCCAGCGACGATGCTGTAGGTAACTACGGATGCTGCGAAAAGAATGAGGGATGATAAATTACTTCGAAACGCGAATAGAAACAAAGAATTTTAATTAAATGGAAGAAACGGGTATTTATCGCGATTGCCTTTATTATTATAATAATGATAAATACCCGTTTTTCCATATAATTACGCATAACGATCGCGTTAATTTTAAAAGTGTAAAAGAATTTAAGTTACAATGCAATAATTTGAACTGCAAAATCGAAAGTATTGAATCGCCTCGAGAGAATCAAATGGTCGTGACAAAGATCCATGGTGGAATAGTATTTATGACTGGTGATCTAATAAACTTCATTTTACGCTAAAGAGTAGCTTTTACATAATGCTACGTTGACATAGTGTGTTGGAGTCTTTGAAAGTATACACATGCCATACATTTTGCGTCCTATGAACTTTATTAAACTTACCTGTATCAACATCCAATGCACTAACAACGGTTACAAGCTCATTAATGTTTGCGTTCTCAGCTATAGACTCAGCAACATACGTGTCTTGGGTGAAATGAGGCGGGTTATCGTTCTTGTCAGCTATTTCTATCAAGAACACCTGCTGACCAGCGTTATGCTTCCCAGGAGTCAGAGCTGACTCTGAATTATCAGTAGCAATAATTTTGATGTTATAGAAACTCCGCTCTTCTCTATCGAACATTTTTAGTGTTGTAATGTTTCCGGTTTCGCAGTCAACGGCAAAAGGATCCGACGGGTCCCCTAGCTCGTAGGATATTTGGTTGTTGTCGAAAGTACCGTCAGCATCAAAAGCTCTGACTTGCATGACAGGTGTTCCTGGATTCTCGTTTTCGAGAACACTGCCTGATCTGATTTCACTGAAGATTGGTATGTTGTCGTTCACATCTTCTACTTCAATTTGGATTATGGTTTCAGCAGCTAATTTGTAGTTGTTCTGTAAATACAAACTGGATTAGTAAAACGAAAACAGTTCAATAAAGCGCAAGCCCAAATTTTTTATAACTTAGTGCCTATTTTACCATCTCTATATTATGCTTTGCGTCACATACCTACATTTATTTATATTTATATCTGACGGAGACCGTAAAATAGGCTCAAGTAAATTATTCTCATCTTCCAACCAGAAAATGCGCACTGTTCTGAGAATGTTGAAAAAACTCACGTTTAAAAAGGAAATTTAGCAAGGATTGTTGTTGTTCATACCTGTATTCTAACAGTGAGTGTATAATCTGTAATTTTCTCATAATCCAAATGGTTTCCTAGCTTGATAACCGCCGAGTCAGCCTCCGGCTCTAACACAAACGTATGCCATTTATTTGTCTGTTCAGTCTGTCCCTGCACTAGTTCAAATTGTAACTTTTTCTCTTCAGGGATGTTTGAGCTGTAAATAAAAAATAAGCATGACCCTCATATATCACACGATCACGTATGAAATTATTTTATTTTCCCCCTGAGAACAACCCCAAACGGCTCCCTAATACAAACTTCGGAAGAAAGTGACTGACGTTAGTAGACACTGTTAAATTACTTTGTGCGAAGTTTCGGAATTGCAAATTCACATTAAACTCTCAATTAATTCGTACTTACATCGCCCTTACTGTAGCTATAGGCGTATTGAAATCAGCGTAATTTTCTTTTAATCTTATCGCTTCGTCGGGAACTTCTATGAAAGATGGGCTCTTCTTGTTAGATTCCACAACTTGGATGTCTAAAGTTATAGAACTTTGTTGCGGGGGATCGCCCATATCTTTTACTATCGCGCTTAGTTTGAACTTGTAACCGGGCAATTTCTGCAGGAGAAAATGGAGTTTGTTAGAACATTTATAACAATATTGATTGCATAAAACTTTATAAACTTTAGTAACAATGAAACACTTACATCAATAGTTTTGTTTAAGAAGATGACCCCGTTGTCAGGGTCAATGAAAAAATATGCTTGATCCGGCGAATTTGAATCCAAACTATAATGAACAATAGAATTGTTTCCATCGTCTATGTCCGTCGCTGATATCCTCATGACTTCTCTCCCACTCGGAAGGTCTTGGGGCACTGACTCCGAATATGACTGTATATGAAAAATTACGTTAGTATAGTATGTGAATTACTAAAATTTCATCAAAATCTTAGTATTGGCAGAACATCAAAAAATGTATTTATCAGTTCATTGTGAACGTCAAACGTGAAATCCTAACAAATTGTCTATTTCTAATCTAGCCTAAAAGTCTAAACAATTCAGACATGTTCTACGCGAAGCATGCCCAAAGCATAGAGAAAGATTTCATTTCGTAAATAATAATAATCGTGCGGTGTGATAAAATGCGCCTAAGGGGAAAGAGCGGCCTAGCTAAAGAAAACACATCAACTACCAAATGTGCAAAGAAAGTGTATCAAAACACACGAACACATAAAACATATATTACCAATATCGCCTTGAGTGGCGGTCTATGATCCTAAATCAGACATGCAGGAACATGCAAGTAAAAAAACAGATATTTTAAAATCAAAGACTTCGATTATCACCATTGCTTATATAATTAACTACAATATAGACAAAGCGATGGCGACAATTGAAATAGAACACGGAAAAGTTAGTGACAATTTATTGACTTTGTGCAAAACGCTTTCTCTCATTGTGATAGTTTCAGTTGTTTTGGACAAACCTTCCATACGTCTCCACGGAAGACCTTGGAAAAACAGGCAAGCGTTAATAATATCTGCGCCACGTTTTGAGGCTAATGAACGAATGCTTTTTGTTAGTCACATCATCACATGATAAACAGATACAAAATATAAAATAATGCTAACCTCTATTCTTCACATGAAACAAAAAGTTATTGTTAGAATCCTTAATGTAACAGAGAAAATAATAGCATTAGAAACATGCGTTCGTCACACAGATTGTCCAATGCCTTCTCATAACCCTAAATTTTAAAGAGAAATCAGAAAATACTAGCCTAAGTTTAGCATAACATACTTGGCCTGGCTAATTTAACTCGTGTTTGCAGATACTTTAGATTGATACTTACAACTTTGTCGAAGACCGGCTGATTGTCATTGATGTCCTCTATTAATATTTTGATTGTACACGCGTCATCAAGTTGTGGTTGACCGTTATCACTTGCTCTTACTGTTATATACGCTTCTTTTTCTCTCGACGGTTCATCGTGGTCGAAAATCTGTATCAATTTAGTATTATTATACATCAAATCAGCATATTTGTTACCGGGAATGGTCTTACCTACATTATCCTTCATTGAGTGTGCAAAAAAGTGCATAATGAACCAAATCGTATACCTAGTAAGACATCTTTGTGGTATTTATTTATGTAACTATGTAAGTAAATGAGAGGTGTGAAGGGGTACTAACGTCAGCTGTTGTTATTCTGCCACTTTCCGGATCGACGTGGAATCTTTCCTTTTCTCCTGGTGTGGAGACGAACTTGTACGTGACTGTCCCACCCATTTCGGGTGGATCTCTGTCTTCTGCTTTTACCTGTAGGTGATAAAGTTTCGATCAGACACCTTTTTTATTTTTTCATTGAGATTTTCATTTACCTGTTCCCACAATATTTAAGAGCTGCAAAAATCGTTACGAAAAAATTTACTAAATATATGTGTTAAGGGTACTTTGTTCAAAACAATTTTGTGCGTAAGTAATTTTGTAAGTAAAATGTATCACTTGATCACATTTTGTAAATACATACTTATATTCATTGTAAATTACTTGTGAAAATAAAGACCCAATGAAAAAAACCAATGAAAAAAATCCCTTGTTAAAATTGTAATAATCAGAAACTTTGGTAAACTTTAAAGCTCAGTATTAGTCGGTACAATAAAAAAACCTTGGAAGCGATCAAGGGTAGAACACCCTTAGCAAATTGTTCAGACACAAATCGATAGCTCGTAATATTAAGGTTTTGAATACAAAGCTAAGTCAAAAGTTTATCAATTGCGTGCATGTGAACGCCAGTGTAAGGCGTCGATTTATTTAAAAATCTTATGATCATCACGATCTTAATTTTCAGTTCACTGCTTGACAAAGCATCTAAAGTATCTATACAACATCAACGATCGATCATCCGTCTAACATCTAATAACCATGTACACTGAACTTTGACCAAGCCGAAATGCTCAACTTTCCAAGTCACACTTGCAGCGGCGAATAGTTTCATCTCTAAAAGCGTCCAACTTCAAGTTGAGCTTGAACCTAGAGTCAAAGTTCAGTGCCGAGACTAAACTACAGATGTAAATGAATGTATTATGTTACTTACCGTAAAAACATAAGTGCCCACAGGCTGTTCTTCCTTCACAGTCGGCCTGTAGCTCAGGCATTCTGTAAATAGGGGTTTGTGGTTGTCCTTGACTGCTAGCTTCAGGGTCGCAGCCGGTACAAACTGAAACCGCATTAGGTTGTACTACTTTTTGTTACGTAACCTCTGCGAAATGTTTTACCATATTCAGCCTATCTTGTTTTACATATTAAAAGGTCTTCAGAGAAAAAATAATAGAAACTCTACGAGCCACACTTAAAATCCAGTCGTTGAACTACTTGGAAAAACTAGCGATATACACCTACGATAGTAAAAAGTTTTTTAAAATCTTCTTTGCAGGTAGTAAGTATTTTCTAAACTATTAAAGAAAAATATTTTTTACTACATTTCCAATTTGGCGTGTTTTTTATGTCACTCAATCATTTCTTCAAATAAGTAAATTGATTCAGGCGTGACTTTGCAGAAGGCCATTGTAAAACTCCTAAATTGTTGGTTTGATTCTATGGAATTTAATTTTACTGATTATATAGAGAATGATCCAGAGGAGAGGCATTCATTTGTAAACGATAGAACTTTTGAATATGACTCAAAATATATGCATAGCTAGGTATAGTCTCCTGAGATAACCTTGACAGAAATTTTAATGTTAAACTTTCTTTGAATTATTTATTGTACACACATACAAAAGTTAGAAAGTTGTGATTATAAAAGACGTGTACAAAAGAATAAGTGAATCTTTTTTTTCGTCGGTAATGTTTTTCTAGAAGAATTATGGCTGAATCTAGTAATGCATTTCTTTCTTTATACAATAAACTCAGATGTGAAAAACATATAAATTAATCTGACCAAATTTATGATCCCACATTGCATGCTGTCTAACTCAATAGTCATTGATCACGTAAACCCGATTACGCACTTCGTCAACGAAAAATGTTCTAATTGTGTAAATCCAATTACAACTTCAGCGGACAAAATTGATGTGAAAACTTCAGCATGCAATGAAGTAACTTTGAAAATAATTACTTTTCACAACATAAAAAAGTCCAATGTGCTATTATTATCCAAACAAAAAAATATTAAACTACCCGAAATAAATAAATTAATTCATAAACACAATAACATCGGTAAGAAATATATAGAAAAGTGTAGAGACATGTAAACAGTGTGGATATAGTATAGTAGAATATAACACTTAATAAGAGCTATTATACCTTGTGTCTTTCCTGTGTAGCATGTCAGAGAGCATTAGAAATAAGTGACAGATCGTTAGTGGAATTAACAGTTAGGCTATACTTACTTATAATCCATTTATGTGGCATATAGAACACAACTATTGAAACTATCATGGTTTTTAACACTATTTTTATGAAATAACGGGATATTTACCAATTATTAATTATTTTTGAATGTGGCATCTATTACACGTTCTGATACCGTCAGTGTTGTTTGTCGAAATCGAGAAAAAAGTGAGAGTGGAACCAATAGTAACGTCGTAACCAATAAAATAGTGCGAAAGAGGGTAGATCGATTTGTCTTCCAATAACAGTTCTTTTACTCGTGGACTTCAGTTCAACCGTGATCATGGTGCATGCAACTTTGCCGAAAAAATCGGTTGTCTGTAAAGTCGGTTTACTGACGATAGTTGAACGTGATAACGTCATAAGAAAATACTGATGGAATGGTTGCATTTTTCAAAAGAAAATTTTAGTTTTACTGAATTGAATGGAATGTGAATGAAACTGAATGACACTGAATGAAACTGAATGAAACTGAATGAAACTGAATGAAACTGAATGTAACTGAATGAAACTGAATGAAACTGAATGAAACTGAATGAAACTGAATGAAACTGAATGAAACTGAATGAAACTGAATGAAACTGAATGAAACTGAATGAAACTGAATGAAACTGAATGAAACTGAATGAAACTGAATGAAACTGAATGAAACTGAATGAAACTGAATGAAACTGAATGAAACTGAATGAAACTGAATGAAACTGAATGAAACTGAATGAAACTGAATGAAACTGAATGAAACTGAATGAAACTGAATGAAACTGAATGAAACTGAATGAAACTGAATGAAACTGAATGAAACTGAATGAAACTGAATGAAACTGAATGAAACTGAATGAAACTGAATGAAACTGAATGAAACTGAATGAAACTGAATGAAACTGAATGAAACTGAATGAAACTGAATGAAACTGAATGGAACTGAATGAAAATCCGGACCCGGACCCGAACCCTTACCCTCATTTACCCTTACCCATTACCCGACCCGGGCTCGGGCTCAGGTAAATGGAACGACGAAACGACGTAACGACGCATGAGTCATGTTTTTTCGTGCGTGCAGCCGGCTCCATCGATTTATAAGACGTTATCACGTCAAAAAAGTCAAAACTCACAAAAATTTAATCATGGTAAATATCTCGTTGTTTCATAAAAATAATACTGAATACATTCATGCATATCATCTAAATGTACATCTAAAAGTATCTTTAGAACTAGAATTATTTAAATAAGCATAAAAATAATCGAAATCTAAGGGGGTAAAAGCTGTTGGGGCTGGGTACTGATGTGGTGAATAAAGGTGAACGTGATGTGGTATGATGAATACTCACAGGTGCCGAGTAGCTGGGCAGATGCCTCGAATGTCGTAACCTCGTGATGTGGTGTGGTGTGAAGTCTCGTGCTGTGGACAAAATAAATAGTTAGGTTAGATTTCGGTGATTCTTATCGTGTCACTGATTTTTTCGACCAGTGTGATGAAAGGGTTGTAAGTGCGCTTCAAATAGGTACTATTCGTACACTAGACTTTCTTAGGCTGTATGACATGCCGGTTTCCTCACAATGTTTTCCTTCGCCCTTTGAGAATACTGGCATAGTACATTTCGGTACACAGTGCATAATATACATTTCGGTAGGCCTAACATAAGCTCTGTCTGGTTCTGGGTTTGAGTAAAACGCACAGTATAATACACTGTTGAGCACTCTCACAGACTCAAAACCAGAGCCAGAGACAGAGCCAGACAGAGCCAGACAGAGCTTGTTGTATGCCTACTGAACAGAAAAACTCATTGATACACGACTGGATGTAGTTCTAAAACATGGAAACATGTAATTGTTTTAATTGTTATGAAAGTTTCAAATAAAAAAGAGAAATATTAAAACTTCTTATCGTGTCACTGTTCTTTTGAACCACTGTTACTAACTAAATCACTGTTATTTCGTGTGAAAGGATTTTATTTTTAATATGAAAACTATTTGTAGCATTCTCATCTTTTAGGATAATTAGAAAATGATTTCCTAGATTTCTAGTAGTTCATTTGAATACATTTTTGTAACATGACACACCGAGTACAATCATCGAGTTTCTACTTCCACGAAAGGAAGCCGCATTATCTAACAAAGGTGTAATATCGGCTTATATTACTGTTTACATGTTACACTCGGATATACGTAGCTGTTCTAAGACAGCGATAACAAGTTGATACTGTAGGCGTACCACAAGCTCTTTCTGGCTCGGTCTCTGGCTCTGGTTTTGAGTTTATATTTATATTTATTTATTATACAGAAAGTTACAATTAACAGTGAACAGTGGTTTAAAGCCTAAGTAAGGTTTGTCTTACCATTGGGTTTTCTATATCAATACACTTATAACTAATAAAATAATTTACACAATTAGAAAAAAACGCAAGGAACAAATACAACCGTCTCGTGTTTGTGGGAGTGTTGACTTAATAAACCCTACGTCGAAATGTCACACACACAGTTTATTACACTGGTGAGCACTCACACAGACTCAAAACCGGAGCCGGGGACAGAGCCAGACAGAGCTTGTTGGTAGACCTACTGTTTGTTTGCGGCGGGATTACGTTAGTCTTGAGTTTATGTAAGTTTCTGTTTCGCATTTACTGTATATTTGGAGTATATATTATTTGTTTGCGTGGCGCAGTGTCAGTTGATTGTAGGTTCCTTTCAACCTTGCGCACATCTAAGCGATCTGCGATGGCGATCAGTGAAACGCTGTCATATTTGACAGCAAGCCTTTCCCTAAATATAGCGAGATGAGAAAAACTTGTAATCAGGATCAGTCAAAATATTTAATTATTGTGTTATTTCAATTACCTATTTGAAGTCGATCCTATTTCAAATTGTACCGGTGTGAACTGTGACAAACAAATAAACAACCACAGCGAGAATAATTCCAATGCATCCTGCAATCTTTAAGCATTCGGTACGTCTACAGAATAATCCGAAACAAAGCCATTAACTACGAGAAGGATTGAGTCTGCGCCAATACACAAACAATAGCGCTCCCTGAATACTCCATCACAGTCGATCGGTATAAAACAATAAGACAGTGAGACAGTGCATCTCAGCACTGCAGAATAGGAACACGTAGACCACGACACGGAGTAAACATCAATAGACGTAGACGCACAAGTTTATCTCTCTGTGGTGTAGATCCCCACGCCCAAAACGCTTGGAAGCATTTCACCTTCCAGATAATGAAAATTTTAGAAAAGAAAGAAAGAAGAAAGATAGAAAACATATTTATTCACAGACACTTAGCAATTTAAAGTACGATATCTACGCTATACTTACATACATACAAGAAATATAAAGAGCCAAGAGCTGCAAAACGGTCCCTGACTCAGCGTGAAGTTAGTTGGCTAGCAACTAACGCTGGTCTTCCGTCAGGGCCGCGCAGTAATGCCACGGACAATCTTAACCACACTATATTTTACATGTAGTAAAGTCTTACAAATCTTCTCAGCAAAACTTTCAAGAAGACTCATAATCATAATCACTTTATTGCGAACATAGGTGTCAGGGTTTTGTGTTAGATCTTCCATATTCAACTAATAATACAATCTCAAAATAAAGACTAAAAGGACTCATTGACGCTTTAGTTTCTCTCTCTGTGGTGTGGTAGTGCTTTAGACTGATTCCCGCCTAAAACGTTAGGAAGCTTTCTCATCTACCAAATAATTAACATTTTACAAGCCGTAAAGTCTCACAAATCTTCTTAGCAAAACCTTCAAGAAGACTCATAATCATAATCACTTTATTGCGAACATAGGTCAAGGTTTTGTGTTAGATCTTCCATATTCAACTAATAATAGCATGAAATAACTTAAAGATACGTACAATCTCAGAATAAAGACTAAAGGGACTCATTGACGCTTTAGTTTCTCTCTCTGTGGTGGTACTTCAGACTGATCCCTACCCACAACGTTTGGAAGTTATCTCATCTACCAAATAATTATTATTTTACAAGTAGTAAAGCCTCATTATTATTTCAGCAATACCTTCAAGAAGATTCATTGACGCTTTAGTGCCACTAAGCGCTAGAGTGGAAATCACTACGCAGTTTTGGCAGTGTAACTCAAGACGTCGACGAAGTAGACATGTGAAGTGACATGAAGAAGACACCAAACCACTTTTCCTACGAATACTAGATTGAGTCACAGAACATGGTAGAACAGCCATGTAACCGAAAAAGTGTCGACAAAATGCATGAGCATAATGTGCTCCTTCCTCCAATACAAATTCGTCAGTTTTTTCGAAAATACCTTGAAACGGCTCCCATATGATCACCTCCTTCCGATCGCCTCTTTCTACTGAATTCTGATATCGTGTGATTGTAGTCACCCGGAAAAATATAAGGTAACGAGTTCCCCTCCTTAGTGGTTACCTGGTTTGACTTGTTAGACTTGCCTAAAGATACTTGCATAAAATCAAATCAAAAGTGTATTCAGTAGGATCGCAAGGATCACTTTGAAACGTCTTAAAGCTAGATATACACTATCGTCCAGAAACCAAATCCTTTTGCAACAAAGCTTTCTCCATCACTACCTGGTTCAGTGACAGTCGTAAAGGTTCTTATCCAAATCCGGACATGTAACACCTTTGAGGGATCCGCTTTTGAGCTAGACTCGGTCGCTTTGTCTAGTTCAATCGAAGCTCTAATGAATTCAACGCACGATATACTTCAATGTTAGATGCATGATTGAACTAATAGAGGAATAGTGCAGTTACTGACGATGAACGAACAAAACAGGCATCGAAAATTCTGTGCTCTAGATGCCTGTTTCGTTCGTATACCTATGTATATAGAATTATATAAAGTTTCGATAAGCTCTTGATAGAATGGATAAGAAAAGAACAGTTAGGAATGTTTATTAGAAAATACTTGAACGTTTTTCTTTAAAATTGATCTAAATTATATTTGTTGCATGTCTAAATAACATCTATAGCTTACGCACATACCTTACGTGTTCTGCGGTGGCGATTAGTGAAACGCTGTCAAATATCGCTGATAGCAATACAGATAAGTACAAAAAACCCTTAACATGGTTGATAAATTTTATTATAGTTACTTTTTTACACACAACTAACCAATTTTTAAAAATGATGAGTTATTTTACGCCTTCGTGATGGAAAACCCCCGAGTAAAATTAGAATCGTCATTGTTTGCATGTTTAAAAATGCTACAATCACTTTCTAGTAATATATCCCACCTAACTCTAAAGAAACACGATATTTAAAATCACGGTCGCAAAAATTCACGAATGAAGAAGGCTTGAAATCGTTTTTTCTACAAAAGTGTAAAACTTCTTACACCTTCATGTGCTTATAGTCCAGTCATTTAAGCTACCCAAGATACCCAGCTGTAAGTCTGTAAATACTTGTATATTGACACCCTAAAAGTTGTCACAAAACCTACATAAAATATGGTAGACGCAACTATTAAATTTCAAGGTCAAAGTTCGTAAAAATCAGTATTTTGCATTTTTTTTTTAAATATCTCATTTCCTACGGTTTTTTGCTATTAGGGTGTCAATATACAAGTATTAACAGACTTACAGCTGGGTATCTCGAATTCCGAGGTGAACTTACTATAATGACTGGACTATAAATAATGTGTGTGTCGATAACAATAGAAATTGACACACAAACTACGAAACCGGGACGAAATTATGGCACGGCATTTACGTCAGTAAAACTATTTACGGCTACCACTAATATCAATAAATAATTTTTCATGAATGCATAACGATAACCCGAATAAGCTCCACTGATTTAGCTAATCAAAGTGAACTATACCGCTGTCAATCACATAAATAAATTACGAGGTACTATTATATTCTCACTGGGGATTCCAAAAGGCCTACCACAAGCTCTGTCTGGCTCTGGTTTTCAGTCTGTGTGAGTGCTGTCTAAATAAATCTTACGTCGAAACGTCACACACACAGTAGAATATACTGGTCAGCACTAACACAGACTCAAAACCAGAGCCAGACAGAGCTTGTGGTAGGCGTACTGACTTCATAATCTGACGTTTCACTTTGAACTACCATAGAATTACAAAACCATTAATTTTAGACCATACAACGAGGCTATTGTTGGTGTTTTCACAAAGAGTATTGTGCGGACGTCCAAACAGCATTCTGAAGTTTCTACCAGCTATTAAAATGTATAGAGTGGGCCAAGCACGTCATATTAGTGACGTAATATATCAAGCTAATCGAAAATGCTATAATTACAGTCAGATACTTATGAATCGTGTAGTAAAAACGAAAAAGTGCCTCCATTATCATTATCTCTCACTTACACTTACTTTTGACTGGCCTCTAGCTCAGTTGGTAGTAGCTCTGCCTTCTGCGCCGTAGGTCGTGGGTTCGATCCCCACCGAGAACAAATATTTGTGTGGTTAACATAAATGTTTGTTCTCTGTCTGGGTGTTATATTGTATGCTAAGTATGTATTTACAAAAAAAAAAATGTATTCAAGTATTAATTATCAGCTATCCGGTTCCCATATTACAAGCTCTGCTTAGTTTGGGGCTGGGTAGTGTTGTGTGAATTGTCCACAATATTTATTATTATTATTATTATTATTGTAAATAAAAGTGTTCAAGTAATCGTTTCTTTATTGAACCGATAAACTAAAAAAAAAAGTAAGTAGTAATTTTCATTTCATTTTAAGCAATTTTAAGTGAAATTACTGGCATGTGAGGCTGAACGTGTGTATACCTCAAGTTGATGGACGCAGGGCAGTGCTTCGTAGGGCACATTTGTGACGTGCGTGACCTACGAGGTACGAGTAATGCCTTGTTACAGGCGGTGGGTACCACTTAACATCAGATGGGCTTGGTATGGTATAAGCTTGTTTTATCAGCTAGTTGTATAAAAAAAAACTCGCACGGTAATATAAAAATATCTGTAATACATTGACTGGCCTCTAGCTCAGTTGGTAGTAGCTCTGCCTTCTGCGCTGTAGGTCGTGGGTTCGATCCCCACCGAGAACAAATATTTGTGTGGTTAACATAAATGTTTGTTCTCTGTCTGGGTGTTTTATTGTATTCTAAGTATGTATTTACAAAAAAAAATGTATTATATCAGCTATCCGGTTCCCATATTACAAGCTCTGCTTAGTTTGGGGCTGGGGAGTGTTGTGTGAATTGTCCACAATATTAATTGTTATTTATTTATTTACATAAATTAGGCAAAAAATTTTTTTTTGCAAAAACGCGAGCATCTATTGACAAAGACAATAAAATACTAGATGAAACAAGCCCGCATTGTAGCGCACAGCTTTGAAAGCAATTTTGCAATTTTTCAACCCGCAGAAATTTAGAGGGCAAAAAGTCACAGTGATCGAAACACTCAATTTATTTTAAGCTGGACTGGAGCTAGACAAATGATGGCATTGACAAAGTAAATTAAAGAGATTTGAGCTAAAAGCTCTATAGTTTTTACAGGACTTTTCACATCGTGTTTGTTTTGTGACAGTAGATTAAATTTATAACTTTTGAAACTATCATGGTTTTTAACACTATTTTTATGAAACGACGGGATATTTACCATGATTAAATTATTCTGAGTTGACTTCCGATATCCGTGATCATGGTGCATGCAACTGTGCCGAAATATCGGAAGTCAACTCAGAAAAATTAAATCATGGTAAATATCTCGTCGTTTCATAAAAATAGATAAAATTTATCACTAAAGATATCTAAGCGTTCTGTGGGGGCGATCAGTGAAACGCTGTCAATTATGACAGCGATATTTGACAGCGTTTCACTGATCGCCATCGCCTAGATGTGGCTATAGTTGCATCGCCTAATAGGAACAGCATCAGTGCAAAATTCAAAAATCCATGTCTATCCTTTTCTAACACGTAAAGACTTTTCAAAAAAATCTCAATTTTGATAAGAATAGAAAGCTCCTAATCGCTCTAGAACGTTTCTCTTCTTTTTCTTTAACATTCTGGAATGTTCTGGAATAATCAAATTGAATTGGGAGACTTTGAAATTATTTAGAAAAGTCATCATCATCTAGAATATTTCTATACGTTCTAAAAAGTTCCTTAACATTCTGGAATGATCTCGAATAATCGCATTCTCGGGCAACGCCGAGACTCGCTAGTATATAAATAATCAAAGCTGCTTCGCCTACTATTGTGAGACTGTTCTAAGATAACAAAGGTGTACTATCCAAACGTACCCAAGGCACGACAAACAGCCCTACAGGAGAGCCCTTGTATGGAGAGTCGCCTGTGTGATTCCCTCTTAAGGGATTCAGGAGAAATTATCGTTTTAATGGAAAATAGCACGCAAGGCTTCACTCAAAGGGATGAAGGGCTTTGATGTGTTGAGTATGGAGGCGGTTCGAAAAAATATAAGCTAACATAATATCAAAAACATATAATGACACATTTTAAAAATGAATGGAAAGGTGACGAGGTTTTTTTCACGGAAATGGGGGTTTTTATAAAGTTATTTATCGCTGAAGAAAGAAATGCCATGCTGATACGTTTAACCTCAGGTACAGCCATTTTCGGGGAATGACATGGCAGCGTATTCTTTCACGCTCCAAAAACGGTAAAACAATCATGTTTGCTTGTGTTTCGGTTTGAAGTGGGTATTAGGCTGAACATCTGTATGCCTCAAGTTGATGGACGCAGGGCAGTGCATCGTAGGACACGTTCCTGACGTGCGTGACCTACAAGGCAATACTTTGCTACCACTTAACATCAAGTGGGTCATATGCTTGTTCCATTAGCTAGTTGTATATAAAAAAGTTTTCTTACAAAATAACCCAAATGGAAAACCTTGATCTGAGTCAGGTGTTCATACACAAAACATAATATTATACATTATAGATACATTTTTTTGTTATTGGAATCTTAAATTAAAGTTAATGTTACGCCCAATTTTTTTATTATTTTCTAACTTTAGACCATAGAATAGAACAGAATAGAAAAGAATAGAATATTACTTTATTGTACACCAAAATTAAAATAGTCTAATAGCCCCTTCCCACTGGTGCGTGATATCGCGCACCAGCCCGCACCAGCTCGCACGACACACCATGGGAACGGTCTCGTGCGCCGAGGTGCGCGGTAGCACAGAAGCCTTTTCTGTGTGCGTCGTCGTGCGCGATGCGTGATGATCTGCAGAACCACGCACCGTAGGAAGGCAGCATACGATTCTAACTTGAGCAAACGTTTTCTGTATTCAATTTAAAAAAAAATCGGTTGTATGTAAAGTCGGTTTACGTGATAACGTCATAAGAAAATACTGATGGAATGGTTGCATTTTTCAAAAGAATTTTAATTAATATTTGTGACTCGCGGACCCGGACCCGGAACCCGACCGAACCCTTACCCTCATTTACCCTTACCCTCATTTACCCTTACCCTCATTTACCATTACCCATTACCCGACCCGGGCTCGGGCTCAGGTAAATGGAACGACGAAACGACGTAACGACGCATGAGTCATGTTTTTTCGTGCGTGCAGCCGGCTCCATCGATTTATAAGACGTTATCACGTCAAAATAATTATCACAACGTACTATCTGACATTGAAACAGCAACAGTCCACCCTGAACCGGCAAGTGTAAGTCCACGTCCGTCCCCGGGGGGTAGGCAGTAGGCAGCTATTGTACCGCGCGGCATAATTAATGTATTTGTAACACGAACCTTATTAGAGAGATAGCGCGCGCTGATAGTTACTACCTTATCGTTGGAAGATGAATGCTAGTTTCTAAGCTATATAGAGCATTATTTATATTCTTTTTTCATCACTGGCTCTTAAAAACCAGTGTGGTGAAAGGTATTTAAGTGCGCCTCGGAGAAGGTCTTTTCGTGCACTCGACACATGTTTTCGAATTTTTTGATTTTTAGACATGCCGGATTCTTCACGATGTTTATTCTGTTTCTTTGTAGTATGTATATGTAAGTTGTTTATTTATTAGTATATGAGTTTCTCTTGTTCCATATATAACTTCAATTTGCTACACATTACTACCATTCTACTTTTAGCTCTCTCTTAGCCCCAAAGGTTTGCTGGAAGAAAACTCTTATTAGGGTTAAGCTCGCCTATGTACATGTCCTGTTTTATCACTTATTTGTAAATGTCTCTGTATGCAATAAAGAATTATGATGTTTTCCTTCACCATTTGATAGAACTGGCATATTGCTATATTAGAACAGTAGGCCTACCTCAAACTCTGTCTGGCTCTGTCTCTGGCTCTGGTTATGAGTCTGCTGTGAGTGCTCGCCAGTGTATTTATTACCTATACTGTGTGTGTGACGTTTCGACGTAGGATATATTTAGTCAACACTCACACAGACTCAAAACCAGAGCCAGAGACAGAGCCAGACAGAGCTTGTGGTAGGACCATGGAGCATGGAAAAATAATAGAGCTCGTACGAAAACAGTAGAGGAAAGGAAACTCATAAAAATGCTCTGCTGTTGTTATAAATGCAGTAGAAACAATGGTTTGTATTTAGTTAAAAGAAACTACAACGATAAAGCAAAACACGGCATAGACTAACAAAACTATAGTAAAGACACTCGATGGCAAAAAGAATATAATTTTCAGCATGAAAATTTAATTTAATAAAAAACCTAAAAAGTTCGAAAACATTATGTCAAGTTTGGAAAATTAGCCTCTTTGACTTAAAATCCTTTCACCACACTGTTTCGAAAGAACCAGTGACACGATAAGAAGTATAAAAAGATTAGCTTATAAATATTAGTGAGTTTGTTATTTAGAAAAAAGCCTTATTAAGTTTTTGACAGCCGTCTTGGTCTACCCTCTTTCGTAATTTTATAAAATACTAGCGGCCGTCCGCGGCTTTGCTCGCCCTGCTTTTTCTCCTGATACTAAGCTACCTCCCCACCAATTTTCAGCCAAATCGGTTCAGCCTTTCTTGAGTTATAAATAGTGTAACCAAAATTCGGAAGTTCATAACGTTTAAATAGTGATTCGGTGATTTCCTAAAACTCCAACTTTACAACTAAAACTCAAACTAAAAGCAAATTATTAAAAGTAGTTTAATTTCTTCAAAGTCGCTTTAGCCAGCGGGTACGTGAGTATAACTGTAGGGAAAAATAATAGAAATAGAGATGGGTTGTGGAAAATTCCAGGTATTTTCCACAACCCATTCAAAATCGGGGACACGGCGATATCGCGTGTGTCTGACACCGGAACCTAGCTTTTTTCTCAGTGATCCTTTGTTGGGCTTCCTTTGGCTAACTGTGGGGCTCAGCCGGCCCCAAGAGGTCGTAAGGGGGCCAGGGTGGTCCCATTGTGTTGGGCCTATTTGAATATTCAAGTGTGGG
This sequence comes from Thera britannica, assembly GCA_939531255.2. Lineage (NCBI taxonomy): Eukaryota > Metazoa > Arthropoda > Insecta > Lepidoptera > Geometridae > Thera > Thera britannica. The sequence goes on along the minus strand of OW618042.2, from coordinate 7,175,484 downwards.
CACGTTCCGTAAACGATGTCGATGGCCGAGAGGGTTAACTTTATTTTTCTATAAGGCTTTCTTACGCTTACTATAACTTTGATTTGAACTGACGTTTATATTAAATCGTCAAGTTAGTTATACTTACTGGGTTAGTCTCACGAATGCCACATCCATATAAAATCAAACAAATGAGAAATCAAAATTTTCATACTTTTAGTCCCAGCCAATGCCATGCCTTCCTTTTTCAAATGTTTATTTAGTAACCCTAGCTGCAAGAAGTTTCGCGAGAACATGAAGAACCAGCCCTTACCACGTCGACTACGGTGACACCAAACAGCAAGCAAGCAAACATGCAAGAAATCAAGCAAAAAGCAAGAAAGGTCTCGCAAGGTTGTGGATTATAGGAAGTTTTTCTGAATGCATATTTTTGACATTTATAATTTTTGGAAATTGTCGTTCTTCTGACGTTCCTGTATTTTGGTTCCAAGGTTTCTAGCTAATTTAGCTATTCCAGTAGATGGCGCTGTTAGTAGAAAAAAATATTCATATTTCATCATTTCATCAGTATGTAATTCGTATTTCAATTTTATTTCAAAAAACACAGTTTACATTAAAAAATATGCTCGGTCATACCATATTGTATACTGACAGCCAATACAAGCAAACTAAGTACGGGGAACCTAACTTATCGGAACGAACGTTGGTTGAGGCTAAGCTATCAAGTTATTAATTGCATGCAGGCTTATTTAAACGACTGGTTTAAAAATGGTAAAGCCTACTTAGGATTTAAAAATAATCCGATTAGTCAAACCGTTAGATTTTATTATTGCTTCATAATAAATAGTTTCTAAAAACCCATTAGCGATGAATTTAATCATTGCTGATATTAAATTTAGAAGGTTTTAGATGAAGGGCGTAATGTATTCAGAATCGTGAAAAAACGATTTGCTTAACTAACCCCGAAGTTAGATTAAAATTCTCGCAACTAGTAAAGATGGATGAATACCTTCATTCGCAGTTTTAATGAAGCGTTTTTAATAAATAATCGTTCGGTTTACCTTTGAACAATTTAATATTGAATTTGTTAAGAAGTTTTTTATTACGTTCGCTATTTTTATGAAACTTCATCTCGCCTTTATAAAAGAGATTTAAAAAAGGTCTTCTATATGATTAAAAAGATATTGTGTAGAAAATTTTATAGAGATGATAAGACTGAAAAGATGGGGAACAATAGGTTAGCGTGGTACGGGCATCGGGCATGTCATGCGTAGGGAAGATTTTCATGTAACGAGAAGAGTGCTAGATATGGATGGGTATAGAAGTAGAGGCAGGCCAAAGAAAAGATGGATGGGTTGTGTGAAGGATAACATGGGTAATAAAGTAGTGGAAATTACGGCTAATAGCCCCTTCCCACCGGTCTGTGGTATCGCGCACGGAGGCGGATCAGCTCGCACGACACACCATGGGAACGGTCTCGTGCGCCGAGGTGCGCGGTAGCACAGGAGCCCTTTCTGTGTGCGTTGCCGTGCGTCGACGTCGGCTGTGCGTGAACTGCAGAACCACGTACCGTAGGAAGGCAGCATAATAGAGGTGAGTGGAGAACAAAAACCTGCTGTGCCGACCCCACATAAATTGGGACAAGGACAAGAAAATGAAATGATGACTAAAAAAATGTACTTATCGATATATCCGTACATTATGCTTTGGAGCTACGTCACTAAGCAGTGTTTCGTGGTACCCAGATCATTATCAAAAGTGAGAAAGTAACTACCTAGGTAGCCGTAGCGATAAGGCCGCCCAAGACGAGTTATTATGCAAAATTTTATGTCCGTAAATTACTGGCTACACCGCACCGCTGGCAAAGTAAACAGGGGTAAAATAATTGAGAATATTTTGGAGCATAACTTTTGTATGAGGCTTTCTATGAGGTGTTTTTTATGAAGATGATGGTTACCACAGCGATAGCGTATTTTTTATGGGGTTTGAGGACGTGTTTGTTTATCATCTGACTTAAAAAAGGATACTTTGAGGTTTTTTTTTTGTTTTATTGTATTTAGATAGACACCTGTGTGAAAGTACGTAGGGCAAGAATTGTTGTTCTAAATTGCAGTAGGTAGATGAGTTTTTATTAGTGAAAGAAGTATTTAGTGGGTACCTACCTACTGAAATTCAAATTAGATGACTGGTATGTATTTAAACTTAATAAATAATTATAACCAAGCTACCACTTCGTTGAGTGGCAGAGATTTTTTAATAATTAATTTCCACCATGTTAACTTATTACTTTTTGATAATTTTTTTAGTAATTATTTTCACTACGTATAACTTTTTGATTACCTACTAACTATTTTATTACTAATTACATTTCATAAATTTGAAGTGAAAAGTCTGATAAAATCTACATAGATTAATTTGACAACGATAGTTTAAATTAAAATATGAATAAAATTAACATCCCGAACATAAAAGGCACTTTAATTAGCAAAGAAAGTACTAGAACTTAAAACTAAGCGTGAGCTTACAAAGGTTTACGCAAATTAAGCTTAAAGAGATTTTAGGAGTTGAGGCTCTATAAAAGGTTATTGACCTGTCATCAGCTGTGCGATTGTACCTACTAAGAATCGTGTTGATGCATTTTATGGCCTGCGCACACCTAGGTCGCTGGCGATGGCGATCAATGAAACGCTGTCAAATATCGCTATCAAATTTGACAGCGTTTCACTTATCGCTATCGCCAGCGACCTAGGTACGCAGGCCTTTTGGCTTTTGAAGATTGGTCAAAGGCCGTAAATAAATAAATAAATATTAAAGACAATTCACACAAGTAAAGCTTAGTTCTGTCCTATCATTGGTGCAAAAAAAAACGATACACGACGCTTTGTTGAGTTTTGAGTTAAGCTTGCACATCTAGATGGGCAGCTGTTCTTGTTTATAGTTTTTTTTTAAACTAGGAACAAGTTATATTTTTATCATAGTGAAAATCTTTAATCTGATTAGTGGTAGGGTCAAGGCGAAGGGAGATTCCCACGGCAACGCTCCGATGCACACGACTGGACGTCACGGACGCCCTGGCAAAAGTTTAATTGTGGGTGAATTTTTGTTCTATTTGCTTTCGTTTTTGGACTAAGGTGCAATGCAAACCTTAAAAAATTATGTAGGCTGGCTTTCTTTTTTTTTTCTTTTCTTTCTTTCTTTCTTTTTTTTTTTATCTTTTTTTTCTGCTTTCTTTTTTTGCAGTTTTATCTTTGATTGTAACTAAGTTTTTTAGGATAAAACATGTGTCGAAATATGTGTCAAGTAACGAAAGGAGCCTCTTTGAGGCGCACTTAAATCCTTTCACCACACTTGGTTCGAAAGATCCAGTGACGCGATAATAAGAAAAACGATAAAACATGGGATGTTTCTACTTATCATGAAGACTCGCTCGTTTAAAGTACACACCTTATAAAAAAGCTCACTCCATAAATTGTGTGATCCATTTTGACGACCTATCGTTACATTTGCTTTATCTTACCAACGGATGCTTGTAAAAAAACAACACAACATCACAACTTTCCAAAATTTCAACTCGCAATTTCGAGTATTAACTAAAAACACGGACGTAAAATTGTGTACAAGGAAACGGCGCTATTATCTTAAAAGCAAAACGAAAACTTTCAAAAACAAACTCAAACGAAACAAAGTAAACTAACAAACAATAAATCTCGAGAACAAATCTACGTCGAATCATGACAAAACGAGACTCACTCGTTGTTTACGAGGTCATTTGTTAATACTCCGAAGGGCAATCATTTGTTTGAAATGTTAATAACAGGCTTTTAATCCAGGGTGATTGGAGCCCTGTCCTTCGTCAAATGTGATTCCTGACATCTTTGACATAGAGTTGAAAATCGCATGGAAGCTTCACGTTGACATTTTGTTCCAGGACTCCATAGATCAATGACACAGCGAACGAATACACGACGAGAAATTCGTCGTGAGAATTTCAAGAGACTTGTTCGAGTAGTGAACTTGACAGATACTGGGTATGATAAGAATTTCGTTGCGTGTAGATACATTTTATCAAACCTATTCCATCTATGTAATGTCTTGGGTGCCACACAACACTGTCTAGCTCCAATCTAAGCAGCTCTTGTACTATGGGAACCAGATATAATACTTGAATATTTAGCTTGAATTCTAGCTGATGCAACAAGTATATGGCCCACCTGAAAATAAGAGGTAACCATCGCCTATAACAAAGCATTGCCTCGTAGGTCACGCACGTCAGGAACGTGCCCTACGATGCACTCCCCTGGGTCCATGAACTTGAGGAAAGTTTATGGACGCACTTCAAAACATTTATACGCAACTTTGTTCACCCATCGTTTTTTATAGAGATCTACTAAAGCGTTCTTTATAAGAAAAGCAAAATAGAATACAATCAAAAGCCTCACGAAACCCATCGCATAGTTTGGAGCGATAAGTAAGTGCTCCCTGGCGACTTCCTCCCAAATTATTTCCAACAAAACCTCCGTTAATGACCTTTTTGCTACGACTAATGACCTTTTAATACGATTAATGATATCAATGATGTTTTAATTCGACTAATGAGTTGCCCTTCGATGTAATAAATTGGATTTCCGACAGCTGCATGAGTACTCACGCAAATTAGACAGGATTTTAAAGAACATTCTGGTTTTCTTCTTCTCCTTAAGGTGGATTTACATCAAACGAACACAGAGCTAGAGCTAGAACAAGAGCATTCGTTCGTGGTCTTTTAGTGTAAACGAAAACTTGTATTCAGCGTTTACACCAAACGAACAAAGAGCTAGAACACAAGAACGCTTTGAAGAGACCGCTCAGTGGCGCGAGCACGTCCGAACACGCTAGAACGCTCTAAGCAACTGTTCGCGCGCTCTTGCGCCGTTTACATCAAGCGAGCGAGCATTCTTAGAATATTCCATAGAATCTTTGCGAACGCACTAAGAACAACGAAGGAATGCTCTACGCCTGTTTACACTAGAAGAATTAGCTGTAGTGGGGATAGAATGAGCATTCGCTCGTTTGATGTAAATCGACCTTTATAGCGTCCCTGCTATTCCGGCAACACGGCTTGGTTGAGTAATCGCTGAATGCGCGTTCCATTTTCAAATTTTTCAAACAAAAATTGACAACTCACATCGAATTCGCTCCAAGTCTAACACTGTTTTTATTGATTTTATAGTGTTACTACACTTAAGGAAATCCCGCTCGGCTCTTAACTTTTGGAACATTATAAAAATCTTATACTGTTGATTTTAAAAGTTATAAAACTTGAACAAGCATATAGCCCAACTGATATTAAATGGTAGTCATTGCCTATAACAAAGCATTGCATCGTAGGTCACGCACGTCAGGAATGTGCCCTAAGATGCACTGCCCCGCCTCCATCAACTTGATTACTTGAAGAAACTAAAAGGTTTATATTATTGGGTAAATTATGGCTTTTGGGAAACTTTTCGCTCCGACATTAAATTTTATCTCGTCACGAGCTTTTCTTAGTAAACGTGCAGTTTTACCAAGAAAATAAAATGAAAAATCCCGTTTATAATCTTACTGGTGTTACCGCCGTTAGCTCAGAGCTAACAAGGCAAAGAAGCTAAGTGGTGATGAAGAACACTTTTTGAATTTCCCTCAGCCGGAGTAGTAAGGACTAATTACAACGCCCGCTCTTCCCAGCTTATTTTTAGTTGAGTGTAGCGTAGTCAAGATTTTTCGCACTTTGTCAGAAATTTGTTTTTTTTTCAAAGTAATGTTTAGACGTAGGTACTCCTAGCCTCCTCAGATATATTAAGGATTGTTTACCGAATGAAGAGACTGTCATTTTGAACCCGCGACCTTCCCTTTAGTCAGGGGGCTGCGCTAACCGCTGCGCCATCGGATCCTAATCACACTCGACGAATAACTCTTAGGGACTGTTAATACGGCACTAAAGCGAACGCCCCGTACCAAGGGAAAGGTCGCGGGTTCAATTCCCGCTCGGCTCTTAACTTTTGAAAAATCTTTGTGATTTCCTTAAGCGTAGTTAACACTTTATAATCAATAAAAAAATACTGTTCATCAAGATACGACGTTGGACAAGAACGGTTTTATAATCAGACAGACAGAACAACGTTTTTATAATCATACTAGCTGTGCCCGCGACTTCGTCCGCCTGGAATAGTGACTGGGTAGCATTTATAACTTCCAACGAAAAAAAACTGTATTCGAGTGCATGTGGCACAGTCAGAGTCGGGCAGACGCCGAGTAAGCACAGTTAGGCATATTTCCCCCCCATTTTTTTCTTGTCGCAAGCTTAAATAAAACATTTACATAAACCTTACATATTTTCATGCAAACTTTCAAGAATAGTCTTATTGTTATTTTACACCCTTTGTAATACATTAATTTGTGGGGAAGTAGAAGAGAAGATAAGGAAAAACAGAATAATAACTTTAAAAAAAAATATATTTATTTAATAATTGTGTCGGCCAAGATTTTACAAAATTTACTGCAAAGGGTCCGGAGGCTTTGTTTGGCTGGTTTTTATTCTAGTTGATAATCTAAGAACAGTAATACAACTAAATTTTAAGTCAGACTCGGTTGTACTTACATTCAAGTAGTTTTTATTTAGATTATGCTCATAAATTAAAACTTAAACTTGGTCTCACTCAGTTTTACCAACACACTCGATTCAACCAAAGTTTACCGCTGTTACTTCTAGGAACTTCAGGATCAATAATAGGTATATTATGTACTTGAATACAGGCCCAGATAACAGACTGACCACACCAGAATTGGTCAGGCTTGGTACCCAATAGGAACGGATGAGATGAAACTCCACCAGGTTAAACACTGGACTGGTGAAATATTTTTTTAACCAGAGTACAACAGACACTTTCACACCTTTTTATCTACTATAATGCTCTGACACTTACTTCTGCAAATACAATAAAATCAAATATGTAAGTAAGAAAGTGATTGAGTAGATCTGAATAACAACATTTTACATTGGAAATACAGCAGGTAGGTACACATAAAGCTTAGTGAAAACTTACCAGTCAGTCTTATATTTTTGTTCCAAATGAGCCTCCAAATAATAATTTGTAGGTACCTACTCATTATTTCGGTAACTGCTGCTACGTCCTTCAGATTCGCTGTAAAAGAACAACGCGCAACGCGCCTACATGGTTTTATTCATTCTTTAGCGCAATAATCTCAAAATCAACTCTAGAACAAAACAAAAACAATTAATTTATTTAGTCATCCTGAATTTGGGTAATAGTAATGATGGCACACTCCGATTCTTGTTTTCCCTAATCTTTTGTAAAAAGTCAAAAAGTACCAACCATAGACGACGACTATTATGAAGAATATTATGACTGAAACGAAAAAGTAAGTCAGATTCATGGGAAATGGTAAACCGTGGTTTCTGCCTCTCTGGGAAACCGGCATTTTGTCTATTTTTGATTCAGAATGACAAAATCTATAAAATAGTTCAAAATTATTAATTTGCCGTTCATAAAAGTGGGTTTCAAACCGTTCGTCGTTATTATTGTTATTTATAGTACGCGCAATCATTATTTTATACCACCCTGAATTTACCCAGCTGTCGAGCTTAAAGTTCGTAGGTGGAAACACATAAACACATTAGTATTGCCATGTAAAAGGTTACGAAAAAATGGTCACATCACAGTTGACATATTGACACGTGACAGTGACAGTTTAGCTGCCGACTTTAAAAAACATGTTTCGATGTTTTTTCCTGTTCGATAAATCGAGCTGTACATCGATCTATCTTCTTTATTCTTTCGATGTATCGAATGACAGATTATGAAATGAAATGATGTTATGTTATGATATGTGTAGGTATTTCTGTTGCCGCTATAACAACAAACACCAATAAATAGAATTTACAGGTCACAGAACAGATATTCTACTTCAACTCAGCTTTCATGCAAAATAAGACTCATTCAAACATTTTTCAATGAGATTTCATGAGAAAAATCTTTAATGTAATTTACTTAGAACAAAAAAAACATCCACATGAGCTGAATCTTGAGATCATTAATAAAAATTATAGGGCTCTCATTTAGTCTGCCTACTGGGCTACGTAAGTAAATAAATAGTGTAACTGAAATATAATGGTCAGATTTCACCGTTTTCCAACTCATGAGTTACGATCTTTCCACAGAGAAAAAGAATTAAACTGGTCAAAGTTGAGGTTTTATGAAATTAACTGCTTACAATCAATTCGATATTTTTCTATTTAAAACCGAAAATGCATCAATACATCGAGTAAATCGAAAGCATTTCAAAACATCGGGTCGGTTCGATGTATCGCATTGTAACGCTGGGAACAATTTAGCGGACGCGGCTGACGGACGCGGCTTACAGCCGCGACTGATAGTGTGCACAGTCGAACGGGACCTGGCTTGCCAGGTTTCTGTCAGACGTCCGAACGCTCAAGGTTACGTCCGCGGCTTACATCCGATAGTTTGCACACTTCAGTGTACATTCATTATCTAGATATCTATCAGTCGCGGCTGACAGCCGCGTCCGCCTAATATGTTCCCAGCTTAAATATCGATCTTTTCAATCCATCGACGCTTATGACTATCTGCCACTGGCAACGCTGGTCGGCAATCAGTCAGTCATAAGGACTTGGCGAAAAGACTTTGCATCCCCGCCAGCACAAAAAAAAAGTCAGTCAGTCACTACACAAACAGAAATTTCTCGATCGAAAGCCGTCGCAATTGTACAAAAAAGTGTAATTCTCATGAAAAATGGTGTTTTCAATGAGTGTTTTGCAATAATAAGTTGCATAAATGTCCTTTCTAATGGTTTCACCTATCTGTGTACCAAATTTCATTGCATTTGGTGATTGGTGATCGTCGGAGTGTTTTGGTGTCAGAGTGAGACAGAAACATCAATGTGATGCTCTTTATAACGTTTTAAAAGGTTTGTAAACCTTTTTTCACAATAAAAAGTAGCCTATGTCCTTCCTCAGACCCTGAACTATCTGTGTACCAAATTTCATTTCAATAGGTTCAGTAGTTTTGGCGTGAAAGCCGGACAGGAGGACAGACAGACAGACAGACAGACAGAGTTACAAACGCATTTATAATATTAGTATGGATGGTGTTATACAAATAAGGTGTGGAATATCACGGCTCGAAGATTTAATAGGCTTTGAAGGGATCCATTAACGGGTAGGATTAACTAAGGGACCTTTAAACAGTTTATTGAATTTCACAGTATTTTGTACTAGTTTTGGTTTGAATACTAAGAATTGCTTTTAAAGCTTTATGTTTATGTGGAAACCAAAGTGAAAAGGCATAAGCCGTGCTAAAAGCATATAGCAATGGGTAAAAAGACAGTAAACGCTACACTAACGCTTAGTAAACGGAAATAGTACAGGGAAATTTAGATCAGAAAGTATGGCATCAGTAAAGTAGAGAAAGATATACTTTTTTTTTATTTAACTTATATTGTCTCACCATATGGAACGGCCCAGCTGGCAAGAGAAGACGAGGGAGAGAGAAATATGACAGGACGACATAGCCGAATTGGCATGAAAAAATTGGAAGAAGAAAGCGAAGGAAAGAAAAGAATGGATACTTTTGGAGGCCTGTACTCGTTTTAGTCCATAATTTTTATAAAAATATAGATATAATTATTATGGCGGAGACTGGCACAGGACCGAAGAGAGTGGCTTATAAGGGAGGAGACCCACCAGTGGGTGCATACAGGCTAAATAGATAGATAGATGTTAATTACGGAATAATAAACGCTTATTTTTTATTTATTATATTGTCTGCCAGCTAGGCAAAGGTCTCCCCTAAATCCTTCCAACCGTCTCTATCCATCGCTTCATCCCACCATCCTCGCTCGAAAGCGTCGAGATCGTCCCAGGTATCGTATCAGGTTCGTCCATTTATCGGGATGCATCCTACTGACATGACCCGTCTAGCCCAGGACGATGAACTTAACTAACTGTAATAAAACTTATGTCTTTCAATCATCGAGATATAAGTACTACGTACTAGAGAAGCTACGTCAAATAACTGAATTGTCCTATTCTTCGTAATTTGTTCTCGGCAAAAAGGTCTTAAGCGCCATGTAAATCACGGCACTTACGCGTTTTCGAGAGAGAGCGACTGAGGCGACTGAGTGAGGTGCGGCGCGATCGCCGCAGTTGAACGGGACAAAGTAGGAATTTACGGTGTCTTCTCTAGTACGTAGTACTTATATCTCGATGCTTTCAATATATATATTTTTTTTTACTTATTTTGTCCCACTGCTGGGCAAAGGTCTCCCCCAAAGACTATTACTTATCTCTCTCTCGAGCCTCCTCCCACCATCTCCTCTCAAAGGTGTCGATATCGTCCCGCTAATGTTTTCTTGGGCGGCCCCGTGACCGCTGCCCGTCAGGGACCCAAAGTGTGCTGATGGTCGCCCACCTATCTGGAGACATCCCGCTGTCATGCCCTGCCCAATCACACTTCAGCCGGACAGCCTTATTATATTTCAATAATATATGAAGGCTTAACAGGTTAGCTGTCCCGAAGCAAGTTTCGATCTTCTTTGTACACGTCCTCGTAGTAAATAATGACAGCTAACGCTAGATTGATTGCATTATCTACATCATTGGCCATGAGGCACATATGCCTCATGGACGTACCAGTGCAATCACCCATCAGGCACATGTGCCTCATCGGACAGCTAACCTGTTAAGAGGCCGGCGGCGGGTGAATTTTCATACAAACGTAATACCAAAATTATTACTAGTTTAGGCAGATTTTCACTACATTATTGTAATAACTGTATTCGTATAGTATTTATCTAGGTTTCTGAACAGTTTTTATTTTCAATAACTTACCTCAAATGAAATAAACACCTATCGCATTTTACACATTTTTTCCTTGCAAAATGTGATTGGCGTTAATTTCATTTGAGGTGAGTAATTTAAAATTTAAACTGTTCAGGAACCTAGATAAATACTCTACAAATACAATTATTACAATAATACAGTGAAAATCTGCTTAAATTAGTTATCATTTTGGTATTACGTTTGTATGAAAATTCGCCCTCCGCCGGCCCCTTAAAGTATTTTTTCCTGAAAATACATGATCCACACACCAGCCTAAATCGAGTCTCGTTGATTACATTTCCCGGAACGAACAGATCATTCAACGACGATACGCCACCCATTACATTTAGTCCATGTAAAAACGCTGAGCTGTGAACAAAATCTCATCAAAAATAATCTCTACCATCGCCAAGAATAAATAACCCGGGTTTTATGAATAAATCCGTTTAACCCATTTTCGTAAGGACGTGACGTGTCAGCGGAACGGAGAAACAAGTAGGCACACAGCCTAAATAATGAGCCGTGAAATGAACATGGCCTATCCTTTGGGACGAAACCATGATCTTCACATCTACAAAAAGAGATATTCGCTGAGTGGGTTTCTGTTTAACAAATCGTAAGGATCATGTGAAAATCTGTCAAGACGCGTGTACAAGTTAAAATATTTTTTTTTAAACCTGCACTGTCCCACTGCTGGGCAAAGGTCTCCCCCAAAATCTTCCAAATATCACGATATTTGGCGACTTCCCACCAATCCTTCTCAGAGCTTCCAGATCGTCTTGCAATCGTCTTTTTGGCCGGCCACGCCGTCGCCTTCCGTCCTACGGTACCCAATGAGTCGTGATGTTTGCCCACTTTTTAGGGTCCATCCTGCTGACGTGGCCCGCTCACTCCCACTTGAGCTTCGCTGTTTTGCTCCCTACATCGGTAATGCCAGTCATTGAACGCAGCATTGTATCGATGCGTTTTAAAATAAATCAAATAAATATTGTGGACAATCCACACAATACTATCTGGCCCCAAACTAATCAGAGCTTGTACTATGGGAACTACTACAAAAGCATGTTTGCTGTCATTTTATTTTACCTTACGAGAGCTAGTAGTAGAGCTTTTTGTGAAGGGCTCGTCTGGAGAAGTTCTACAGTCATGCCATTTAATACTATGAAGCAGCATGGCTGTGTTTTTGTTTCGGTGGGTGCCGGTGAAATTACTGGAACCTGAGGCTGAACATCTGTATGCCTCAAACTCCTGACGTGCGTGACCTAAGAGGCAATGATTTGTTATAGGCGATGGTTACCAATTAACATTTTATTTTATTTATTCACGGACAACGAACAGCTACAACATAAAAATATCTAAATTAGTTTAAGAGTAGTTATAATTCTAACATATGCTAGATATATAAAACAAAACTTAATTGTCAATGGGTAGATAAAGTATAAAAGCTTGTCACACGATCTACAATATCCAAAAAAACTTTACAACCCACATCGTCATAACCGTCGTCGTTATATGGACATGTTTTTGTCATGAAATCTTTCACACTCTGTCCCTGTTTTTACGTTGGTGTAAAATTTTTACGGAAAATTTTACACCAGCGTAAAAACAGGGAATTCCCGCACGTTCTACAAAGTCAATCATTGTTTTATTAGTCACGGATGTTTTGTACTTTAACATTTTGTGATCGCGACTCGAATTTAAATTAATTTAAAGGATTTATTGGAAATTTGATTATTTATTGAAATGATAACATTTGAGTTGGGTTTATGTTGTTTTTTTGACCTTCAAGAACATACGCCCCTTTCTAATGCTTTTTGTCAGAGGCTTTAAAGCCCGACCACATCAAGGTCAAATCACACCATGATTAAATGACAGCTTTACTTGTAAATATCGCTGTCATGTCATCGTAGTTCAAGATTCAATAAGCGTTTATTCAATACGATACAAGAATCACTTTGAAACGTCTTAAAGCTGTAAAGTGTTATCGCAGATCGCTTTGTTATCGCCTTGATGTGGCTTGGGCCTTTACTCGTCTCGTTCGCGATATTAAAAATATTGACCTAATAGCAAAACATAGTTAAGCCTGCATTTTTTTCGTTTATGCGAGTACTAAGGACAGGATAATATCTTTCATAATTATTACAAGGTGGAAATAGGTACCTAACGGACACGAGCGTAGGTACAAATCCGAACAGTGAATTCCAAAAGTTGGAATTGAAAATTTCATTTGCGTAAAAGTGCACAGTCGGTCCACTCGGTAGTCGGTACCAGGCACAGATTAAAAGATTGTGCTTCTAACGAAGTCTCACTTCATGGACACTTAACTGGTAGGTACATAAGTATACAAATTTGTAAGCGGTAGACAATCCTCGCATACGTTTGACCGCAATCTCGTAATGATGCGCCGACAGTGTAGCACGCTTACCTAGAACATTTTCAGTCTTTTCTTAAAAACATCTAAGTTATAGGTGTTCGGAAAACAGACGCTGGCAAGGAATTCCACTCATTGGCTGTACGTGACTTATAAGTTGAAGCAAAGCGCTCCATCAACTAACTAGAGGCATACAGATGTTCAGCCACACGTGCCAGTAATCCCCACACCCTTCAAACCGAAACACAGCAATGCTGCTTCACGGCTGAAATATCCCTCAAACCGAAATACAGCAATGCTGCTTCACGGCAGAAATAGGCGTGGTGGTAGTACCTCCCCGAAAGAGCCTTTAAAAAGAGCTCTACTAAAACAAAACTTTTAAAGTGACACACACCCTCTAGGTAGGTGCATAGATTTCACAATTAAATTAAGTGGCGAACTGGCCGAAAGCCCAACTGATAACATTACGCCACCATGCCAACTATTCCACATTAACAATAAGCCTACTTTACAAGTCCACTTGGCATAGCACGCGCGGTTTAAATAAAACATTACTTACTCTTTTATTAATAAAACTGTATAAAATATAAAATAGTCAGCTTCTCCAAAATGCTTGTAAAGTTTTGATTGAAAGTGGCGAGTTTACACAAGCTGAAGAAGTTTACTGTTCCTTATTATACATTCCATAATACCCGGTTTACATTATTCCAGTAAGCAATCCAGCACTGGACTGGATTGCTGGACTGGAATAATGTAAACCGGGTATAATATGCGATTCTTAATATTCGTTGGATGAAAAGATTTGAGCCTTCAGTTTCATTTTTTAGTTTTATTTATTTGTTCCGAATTTATCAGGTTACACGTCATTAAAAATATCAAGTAAATGTAACACAGATTGTTTAAATACCTTCTAACTGACTCTTTCTCATTGTCTATTTAACGAGTCGTCCTACGCTTCTTCTTGTTTGTGATCAACATTGAACCTTCATTCCCCAGCGGTTTCACCAAAGTTTCAAGCAAGATCTTCACTAGTTTGTGTTTTAAAGTTCAAACCCATGCTAAGTGGTGAAAGCATATCTACGAAGCACTATAAAATATATTCAGTAGGCAAACTACCCAACCACAATCAGCTGAAGTATCTCCACTTTAGACAACTCAGTTCTAAACTGAGTGAAAAGCACTGTAACGCATACCGCAAAACATAATCGTTTTACTTGCATGAAAACAATGTTTGTGAAATTCGTCTTCATGAGGCGTGGAAGGCTTTAACAAAGTGCACGAAAGGAGCCGCTTTGAGGCACACTTAAAATCCTTTCACCACACTGGCTCTTTAAAGAACCAGTGACACTATGAAGTTGAAGTAAACACTCCATTGTGTATTAAATGTCAATGTCAATGTGTCAAGCGCTGTATGTAAGTTGTCTCCCTCTAGCGCTATACCCAGTCTCTTTCTTTTCCTAACCTCCATACTCTATTTGTACGGTGTGCGTTATGTCAAATCTTAGTATGGATGGATGATGTTTGTTACTCCTTCGCGTAAAAACGACTGAATGGATTTAAATGAAACTTTACAAATAATATAGCTTATAAATCAGAATAACACACAGGCTACAATTTATAAAAAATATTGTGACGTAGAACGGATGTAAGTAACGGGAACGGAACGAGCGAAGCCGCGGGCGGCCGCTAGTATATAAGTTTAAAATGATTTTAATTTATAAATTATAATTATTTTATTGCGAAAACCCATATTCCGAGTTCCATACAAATATCAAAATAATAATTCTTAACTTACAAATTATACGAGAAGGATATAAAAGTATTAAATTCTTAATTCACTGCGGTGATTCCAGACACAATAGAATTTATATAGTGTCTCGACCGGATCTGTGTTTACACAGACGAGAATTGTAAGGGTTATACAGTAGATAAACATATATATTTCCTTTATTGCTTGTACGTAACCGAGTTTTGTAACCAGCTACGTAGGATTTTTTTTCTCTGCGTAGAATGAATGTTCTGTGATACAGTTCTTATTTCGTAACCGGGTTACGATGCAAGACAAGAATCACGTGTATCATGTCCTCATTCACCACTAGTTACAAGTGAAGGGCTCGTCCAGGGAAGTAAGTACTACCATGAAGCAGCATTGCTATGTTTCAGTTTCAAGGGTGTCGATGTCGGTGCCGGTGAAAGTAGGCCTATGTTCAGCAGTGGACTTCTTCTGACTAATGATGATGATAATGATACGGTATATATATTAACCGATGAGAACGATATTAAGATAAAATATAAATATATTAAATAAATATTTTTTAAATATTTTAGACAATCCGCACATTACTATCTAGCCCCAAACTAAGCACAGCTTGTACAATGGGAACCAGATAGCTGATATGATACTTGTACATATACATTTTTTTTGTAAATACATACTTAGAATACCATATAACACCCAGACAGCGAACAAAAATCTGCGTTAACCACACAAATATTTGTTCTCGGTGGGGATCGAACCCATTCCCGAAGAGATTTTTAAATAAAGCTATTAATACAGACCAATGTAGATACTCGTAGCTCAACGGATCCAAAACACTACGTGGAAGCGTCCCCAAGACAATACTAGTATAGTACAGACTTGCATCTAGTGTTTCTTAATCTCGAGAACAGCAACACAGACACTTGCATTGTCTGAACCGCACGTGTATCATTGCCTAATCTATCCTCAAGCGAGCAGCTCCGAACAATAAGTACGGCGTTAGATAGGATAGAATGCATATGCATATACCGCCTTATATGTTTCGACTGGAACAATAGAAGCTTTCGATATCTATAGCTATACTAATATTATAAAGAGGAAAGATTTGCACCTATTTTTGTATGTTTGTAATGAATAGGCTCAAAAAGTACTGGACCGATTTAAAAATTCTTTCACCAATAGAATGCTACATTCTTCCAATTTGACATAGGCTACATTTCATTTTGAAAAAAATTAGGGATCCTTTGTAAAATTTGAACAATGTAACCGAAGGTGTAGAAAAATGAGTCTTAAAATGTCTTTCGTCGAATGCGCTGCCGAAACTATTAGCGATAGAACAAAATAATGTACAACAATATTGTCTACCCCGTGCGAAGCCGGGACGGGCTGCTAGTTGTATTATATGTAGCATTTCCTTTTCTTGAAATCTAACACTCACTGAAGCGCAACTGAAATAGCCTAAAATATATATATATATATATACAGGGTGTTCCACGGATATGCCTCATGGCGGGAAAGTAGCTTGAATATTGTAGATGGAACATTATACTGACAGAAGACATTATTTGAATTTAGATTTTTTTTAGATAGCCACTCAGCATCAGTAGACCTACCACAAGCTCTGTCTGGCTCTGTCTCTGGCTCTGGTTTTGAGTCTGTGTGAGTGCTGTCTAAATAAATCATACGTCGAAACGCCACACACAGTAGATACCTACTTAAAATGCACTGGTGAGCACTCACACAGACTCAAAACCAGAGCCAGAGATCTGTCTCTGGCTCTGGTTTTGAGTCTGTGTGTGTGGTGTGAGGCTTGTGGTAGGCCCACAGGTGTGTGTTCCATCATATTTTCTCACAAAAGTAGAAATAAAATTTCCAAAGCATTCGAGTTTATTAAAAACACTTAATAAAATATTCTTAATCTGAAACATTGTGTCGTGAGGAAATTGCGAAAGTAGAATGCAGAGAAATGAAATTACAGAACGGAAGAAGGAAATAGCAGTAATAAGGACGCATTAACATCGTGGAAGGATACTCCTTCAGCAAATTGGATTAAAAAACTGTAGCACAATTGAATGCCTCGGGGATAGTGGAACAAATAGTACATTGTTACCCGAGTGTTGAAAGTCACGTTTTTTGAGTCCCGAGACGGGTTTGGCGCCAGAGCGTAAGCGAGGGCGCCAATGGAGCTTGAGGGACTTAAAAGACTTTCACCCGAGGTAAACACTGTGCTTTTCATTACGAATACAAGGAAAGTAAAAATAAACACATGAAAGAAAAATTTGTGAAAATGAAGATTGAATTGCCGCCTTCCCGGTTTTTTTTTTCTTTTTCTCTGGCGGGCCTTCGGCTACGGCTCGCCAGCATTATTCAGCCATTGTTTTCATTCTCATAATTTAAAAAATGGTAAATTGTTTGCTCAAATCTATGTTATTTTAAATAAATAGTTGAAGCTATATATTAATCAAGTAATTTAGAAGATATATTATTTATTTAATACTATCTTTATGTTATTTAAATTTAAATTTTACATTGCGCTCTAATTAGACTTTTTAAACTTCTTACCGTTGTAATGGGTTTCCAACCTACTTGCTGAATAAAAAGTTGGAATTTGGTTCAACGACCTCTTTGCAGTCAGAAAGACTTTAGAAAGTTGGAACATGGTTGAATAAAATAGACCTTGTTTTTTTTATAATTTGACAGCTGTCAGTAGAAAGCGATTCTCCCTAGGGCTGAAAGTTTTACTTTCAATTAGGCCCCTCAGGCAACTTCAGACCTACTTTCAGAGTATGAGTAATGAAAAGATACATTGTATACTAGTTAGCGTACGATAGGATAACTATTTTGATAAGAAATAATCATTGTCATCATCAACTTGAAAAAGTTCACTTCTAGACTAACTTTTATTAAAAAAAGCAGCCAAGTGCGAGTCGGACTCGCCCATGAAGGGTTCCGTAGCATCAAGTAACATAATATACAGAAAATAAACAGGAAACAGGTTCTTGTAGTTTGTCGAAAGGTAAATTGCGGTTTGCGATTTATGACGTATAAAAAAAAAACTACTGGCTAGATCTCGTTCAAACCAAATATCGTTGAAAATTTGCATAGTAATGTACAATATATATTTTTTTTAGTTTTATCATTTCCTTATTTTAGAAGTTAGAGGGGGGGGGACCAACTTTTTTTAACTTTGGAAGTGTCTCTCGTGCAAACTATTCAGTTTAGAAAAAAACGATATTAGAAACCTCAACATCATTTTTGAAGACCTATTCATAGATACCCCACACGTATGGGTTCGACGAAAAATTTTTTTTTGAGTTGCAGTTTGAAGTATGGGGACCCCCAAAATTTATAGTTTTTTTTCTATTTTTGTGTAAAAATCTTAATGCGGTTTACAGAATACATCTACTCGCCAAGTTTCATCAGTGTAGCTTTTATGGTTTCGGAGAAAAATGGCTGTGACACGGTCGGACAGACAGACAGACAGACAGACAGACAGACAGACAGACATGACGAATCTATAAGGGTTCCGTTTTTGCCATTTGGCTACGGAACCCTAAAAACACTTATTTAATTATTTTTTATTTTTAAAGAAATAATGGTGTCGATCTGGACACCTTCGAAATGGGAACGAAGGAAATGGTGGTGGTCAGAATAGAGAGAACTAGAAGTCTTTGGGGGAGGCCTTTGCCCAGAAGTGGGGACGATGTAGCCTAGTAAAATAATTAAAAAAAAATTTTTTTAATGGATAAGGAGAACCTTAAATTTGTATTGATTATAAGCCGGATAAAGGAGGCAAAATTAAATATGCTAAACTGAAAACAACGAAAATACGTCACAATGTTTCATAATTAATATTTAAATAATGTACCTTCTGTTGTAAATAAATTTCGAAGCCCAACTAAAAGATCAAATACGTCTAAAATCATCTTAGAAGTTATCTAGAAGTCAGACTTATCCAACGCTTAAAATCTAGGCTATAAAGTAGCTTAGATAATCTAGGTTCTATAAAAGGTATCGATTACGGGTTTCCGTTTCAAAGTCTGACCCTCCCACTTTTTCTCTTAAATGAGTCATCACCAGTAAAGTTTTATAGAATACCACCGGTTCCAGCCTCGGCCGCATTCTTGGCTGATGCATCATCTTATGACGCACTGTTACCTGCAACAAAATAATCTACATGTATTATCCACGTGAATATCGGTTAAGAGAATATTTATTGTCCTAAGAAATAAAAACATTTCACTAAAAAAAGGCAACATTGCAAAATAAAAGTATTACAAACACAAGATTACATTTCTACCTGCAAATTAACAAAGTTATATTAAATCGGTAAAAATATGTTTTCTTTACCCGTAACCAAGTTAAGAGAACAATCTATATTTAGAACGGTAGAGAGTAAGAAAAAGAAATGTTGTGCCAACCCTACCTATTGTGATAAGGGCAGGAAGAAGAAGGTTTTGAAGTTATTCGTTACAAACATATTTCCACTTTATTAATATTAGTTTGAAGTACGATGGCGACCACCACAAAATGCAGTTCCATGCGTTTATGAATTCTCGAATCCTAATGCTCGTATTTGTCGTAATCCGTACTGCAATTTCGGATCACGTTGCAAACTGCACGATTTGTGCACCTTATCTCGTAGCGATAAGAGCTAAATTGGTTCAGGTTGCAATATCCGTGCTAACAGTCCTTTTCGCTTGATGTGCAATTTCTAGTTGGAGTTAGCAACAGTTTCTGACGCTATCGAGGCTGAAATTAGCAGATCTCGAATTCAATACCACTTCTTGTATTTATCATTTTCTATAATCTATGTTCTATTAGTTATAGCAAGTGTGTATTGTATTTTTTCAATATTTTATTTGAATAAAAAAAATTTCTTCTTGAAATAACTGGAAATTTTGACCAGTCCAATAAAAGGTCGCTTTATCATTTTCCCCTGCGTGGGAGTTTTTCCCGTTCCTGTTTTTTCCATGATATAAAGCAGCCTAATGTTAATCAAGGTTACAATCTGTATTTTATCCCAAATTCAATTTAAACTGGTTAGAGCGTGATTGAGCAAGTCTTTTTAATGTCAGTATTTGAAATAATTATAGGTCAACTAACATTAGCCAAACCGAACTCCGGGAACTTCCGAGTTCGGAATGGGTTTCTTCACATGACCGGTGCTAGTGGCAATGTACCACGGCCACAAAGATAGCCAACCCACTTGGAAGAAAGTCGTGTTTACGTTCAACATTCCATGTAATGACATAGTGGACTGTACGCGACTTGTTTCGCTTTGTTATTATTCAATTTAGGTGGATATAACTTTGAACTTTTCGACGCACAAGCTAACTTTTTACTAGTTTTAATTAATGCAAACTTTTTGATAGGACAACAGTTTCGATATAATTGATGTTTTTGCTTAACTGTGTTTTATCATTGCTCACAAGATTGTTTGCTCGCAAGTTTCGATAAATAGAAGTGGGTTCGTGGAGTTCAACGTAAAAGAGTGGTAAAATGTGCCAACGCCGGTCATGGAAGGCAATCCCTCCCCCCCCCCTTAACACTCTGTCTACTCAATTTTCAGTAGAGAATAATGAGCCAATTTCAGCTCATCGACATTGCTCAAAGATAATTTGAGCTCGTTAAGTATTTTAATATAATTTCAATATGAAGCTGCATTAATCTGCATTAAATGGGCTTGAAATTTCCTCGAACCACATGAGATTTTTAACACGAAATTATTTTCATTGTTTTGACACTTTGTTTGAGGCGAGACTAGGCTTTATTTTATGTCATACGTTCGAAAGAAGAAGACACAAACTGTTAGTTGTTAAAAAATAGTCTTAAATACATTCAGTTCAGTATTCACTTAAACTTCTTCTTCCTGCCCTTATCCCACTTTATGTGGGGTCGGCACAACATGTCTTCTTCCTCCATTTCCCTCTGTCAGCCGTCATCTCTGCATTCACTCCTCTCTTATCCATGTCATTTTTCACACAGTTCATCCATGTTTTCCTTGGTCTACCTCTGCTCACATATCCATCCACATCCATACTCATTACTCTCCTAGTCACATGACTTTCATCCCTCCTCATGACATGCCCGTACCACGCCAACCTATTGCTCTTCAGTTTTTCTGTCACTGGCGCTACTTTCAAACTTCCCCTGATATACTCATTCCGTTTTAGTATATATATATATTATATATATATATATATATTCAGTATTATATATATATATATATATTCAGTATTCACTTAAACAAACTTGACAAAGAATCGTTAAAATTCACTTATGGTTTCTGCCCACCCTATTTTTGCAGCTTCAAGGCTCATTGAACAATTATAGTGAACATCTGTTCCAAATTCAATCTGTTGTGTGCAAATCCGATCGGAGCTTGCACCTTGCGAGGCCTGCCTACTAAAACAAGTAAACTTTAAAAAATATAAAATTCGATCCCCACCGAGAACAAAATATTTGTGTGGTGAACACAGATGTTTGTTTCTGTCTGAGAGTTATATTGTATTCTAAATATGTATTTACAAAAAAAAAATAGTATCTTCATTATATCAGTTATTTGGTTCCCATAGTACAAACTCTGCTTTGTTTGGGGCTAGATGGTGTTGTCTGCAATATTGATTTATTAAAAGTAAAATTTAAAAAACTTGAGAAACCGACTTCGATGTATTAATTTCTGTGTGTCGGTCTCCGACGAATTATGTACGTACCTAAGCCAGTTTTTTACATACCCACCCTATGACCTAATTGTACCATACTTCTTGCAAATAAATATATTACATTTTTTGTGTTGTTGCCCTGTTTTTCAATGAAAAACGTACCTACAAAGCAACGTTTTACGCAGTGAGTTGCATATTATCCAACAAAGACAAATTATGCATCGTCATACAATCATACACAAAAAAATATCCCCGTATCTGAACGAGTGCCCCTTAGTACTGGTTTCTTGCATTTTCAAGTCCCTAAAGACTTGCGTACATCTAAGCGTTGAGCCGTGGCGATGGGCGCAAGAAGCTGTATCAAAATCTTTTGGCAGGCCTAGACATAATAATACTTGAGTCGATACAAAATCGAAGAGAAAAATGTTTAGACATCTTCTAGGACATGACAGCTACATAAAGAACATCATTGAAGCATAGGTTGAAGAAAAACGGGGAAGAGGAAGGCCAAAAAATAAAAGCCAGATAAAAGAAAACGTCGCAATCATGTATCGTCTAAGGATGTCAAGGAGGCCGCATTTAAACTAAATTAGAGAAAACTGCATCAACTCCCCGACAAGACCTAAGCTCTAAAATTTATGAAGAAGAAGACATAATTAATAAGAAAACACAAAGAAATAATAATATGAATATATAAAACGAAGTTATTGTTTTTTTATCGAGAGTTTTCGTCCAAATCTTATCTACCGATCACTGCTCGGGCTCTTGATTCGAAATCGTTAAAAACTAATGCTGACACCACAATACCGTCATTCATTTCTGATACCGCAGTAGGCTGTACCAAACAACAGAGGTTTTGATTTTTTCTGCCTGGATTTTGATGCATGACCGTAAAACTGGGCCAGATGTTTATGACGCTGAGTCACTGCCTTTTCACCTTATTTTAATAGAAGCCAGAGGAAAATCAACCATAACCCATTGATATAGAATTGCTCAATTGGAGCAGGAATTGATAGCAATAAAAAGAGATCAAATTTTAGTAACGCAGATGCTTGCAATGAGCATAACTCGAAATTGGGATTCGTAAATTTCAAGACAAACGATAGGATATAAACTTGGGCAATAAAATATTAAATTATAATTTTAATATCAAGAATCTACCATGGCAAAATTTATTATGTGATCCAGTTATGGTATAGTATTAGGATGACCAAGTATCATGACCCAGTATTGGTATGCTATATAGCCCCGTCTCATCTTCTTCATTTATGTGCACAATACTAGTGCTCTCAAACGGTGAAGGAAAACGTCGCGAAGAAACCCACGGCTTAGTCAGCTCCGCACGTATTGACCATGTCTTTCTTGTGGATTAGGCCGACTAAGCTGTCAGGATGGTATAGGTGCTGGGCAAGCTTATTCCATCTAAAAATCTTGTCCCAGGCACTGTACCGTCCCGTAAGTATGGGCATGAGTAATCACCAGTTGCCCCTGACGCTAATGAATCATCTACAATAGATGCGAATGCCTGTTTACTTTACTTTTTACTTCTTTCTGCTCTTATCCCACTTTATGTGGGGTCAGCACAACATGTCTTCCTCCTCCATTGCCCTCTGTCAGCCGTCATCTCTGCATTCACTCCTCTCTTATCCATTTGATTTTTCACACAGTTCATACTTGTATTCTTTGGTCTACTATACCATATAATCCAGTCTGGTATATTATATTATATGGCACAGTTTTGGGTCGCGCCCATACCTTCCAATCACGTCACGGTAACTTGAGAAAACCATGAGAATGCGTCCGTTAGACCAGCTTGTCTAATTTCGCTCACATTTTACTTTTTGGATTGATTTAGAAGTTTTAGCTGCGAGCTAAACCTAATAAGTTGACCAATTCGCTATTGTTCGATTGAAGTTGTGTTCGAAAATCCTGACGAAATATTTATTTAGTCTTGCAAAAAAAAACAAAGTAGTTTCTTACGCTACCATCTGCCCATCGATAGCCTATCAAATTCCACAGATTTAACTTTGCCCTACACCGCAAAATCAACCTTATTCCTTCGGGTAACAACTCGAAATTGACGGGAGATCTTTGGGTAAAGTTTGAACACCTGTCGTTCCGGTTAGGTTTTTAAGCATAATGGCAAAACCACCTGGCTCTTTTCGGCATTCGATACCTGTGCTCTTAGCATCAGTTTCTAACATACCCAAAATTTGCTGAAGATTACAAATCGCCCTCAAAAACGGAATTTCAGGGATAGAATGAAGTAAACCCACGCAAGAGATATATTAAACTAAGAGCGACTTAGAGCCCAAACGCATTCGGCAGCCCGGCCGAGTCAACCGGGTCGTGGCGTCCAGCATCTTTTTGTATTCTTATTGTCACTAAGCGCGCGTATATTTTCAAATTTAGAAAGAAATCCGTTAAGATAACCAGTTCAGTCCAGTTCCTCTTGGCCACTGTGACATGGCCGCCTAATGCGTTTGAGCTCAAGTCTGATGACTCGGTTTTGAGGCTTTTGACACGCACGGTCAACTGCTACAGCCGGAACCAACACCGTAACGTGCCTTACGAAAGCGTTTAGATGAAAATTGAAAAATTTAACTAGCGGTCATCCGTTCAAATGGATAGTGAGGTTATACTTAACCTTATCAACAGCTAAACACTTCACCAGCGATCGGTTGCTATGTACCACGGTGATTGACTGACACTGCTACCGAATTTCTAATCCTAAATTCAGATGAGTTGATCTGATTAGTCTTTGGGAAACTTCGCCAGACCTTGTCGCACGTTTGAAATAAACCTGGGCTGGATGCCTAGGTTTATCATATTTAAAACCAAAATGGTTGTGGACTCATTGCGCTTATGTACTGCCTTATGGTTCTTGTTTAGCAAATAAATCACTATTCTATTCTATGATGGTAACCAATTTCTCTGCAAAAGAGAATAATGGTTACATTGGTTACGATTTCTCTAACAAAGTCTAAAACCAGTGCTTTGTACTGTTCGGTATCGAATTACCTCCAATATTCGGCTTGAATAATTCAAAGAGATAAAAATACAGTCTGCTTTTGAATCTGAAATGAAATGAACCTATCAGTTTTGACATGTTGTGGCTTTGAAATTCCCTTTTGTATTGATCAAATTTGAAAGGTGTGAGTTAGTGTTCAACGCTGTAGTGTTTATATTCTCGATAAAAATTTCCGTCATAGCTTACTATTCTATGCCTGGACAACTGGACAAGAGACGCGCAGGACAGAGGTAGCTGGCAGAAGATGAAAATCGCCAGAAAGCATCCAGCAGTGCGTGATACCAGGCTGAAATTATCATCTGTGCCTCCGAAAGATATATGAGCTGTTAAGCTATAAGAAATACAGCATATCAAAGATCGTGATCAGTAAGTAAAACCCGTCTCCATGGTTGATGACTTGATTTAGTGCAAACTTCCATCATCGTTTTAATCCCCGATTTGTTAGAAGTGACAATCACAAGAACTTCACCCTTCTAATCCGTCAAATTTCAATTTGCACGATGACGGGTTCGCAAGAACAATATTGATCCTACAGTCCAGCCCTTCGAAGTTTGACTCATAATCGTTATTAATTGGAATTATGGTAATATGACAGCAAATCCTTAGGAAGTGTGTTTTTGAGTGACGTTTTCATAGCCCGGATTGGGCTGATTGAGTTGTATTTGAAATTCTGAAGTCAAGAGATTTCAGTCCGCAACCGGATTAAAATAACTTTCTGGAATCTTAAAAGTTCCAAAACATGTGTGTCGAGTGCACGAAAGGAGCCTCTCTGAGGCGCATTTGAAATCCTTTCACTACACTGGTTTGAAAGGATCAGTGACACGATAAGAAGAAGTCCGTAACCGTTTCCCGAATGCTGAGATCCAAACAAAACTTCTTTAGGCAAATATTATATGTGAGTACTGAGAAGGATATTTAAGCTGTCTTTATCAGCCTGCTTTTCCCTTCCTTCTATATTAATAGATTCCCCTACTAATTCTTCAACTCAGTCTTTTGACAATGCCTGAAAAGTTTTTATTTTTCCATATTCTAAAATATGAGAAGTATTATTTATTATGGCCAGGTTAGGAGTACCCTAAACCGACGAGCATGTATGAAGAATATTATGAGAGTGAATGAAGCGAAAGAGGTGTGTCAGGATCGTAGCAAGTGGAAATCCGTGATCTCTGCCTACCCCCATGGGAATAAGGCGTGATTTTATGTATGTATGTATGTATTATTTATTATAAGTTAATTGAAAGTAATTCACAAATCATTACAAAGTTTATTACGTTTATAGCTTTATTTCCTTCTAAACACCATCAAAAACAATACTGCTGCCGAGCGAGGGTTACAATTATTACTTCAAAAGTTCCTATCACCACTTTCGCTTTATCTATGTGAAATAGGTCTAACTGAAGTTGAAGTCTACAACAATTTTACGAGGTCCCACGATTGCTGTAATTCCGTCGTTCAACTGAACATCTGAAACTCCATAAGGCTATAACCATTCCTTTTTACGTTTGCTAAAAACTCTATTCGTACATTTGTATGCGCGAAGACACCGCAATTTAAATCTTTAATATTTAATTTCCTATCGTTGATGCTGACAATATGGATATGTAGACAAAAGAAACATTGATGAACTGGGTAAGATGATAACTGAGTAAAAAGATAATAAGAACCAGTAGGCCTACCACAAACTCTGTCTAACTCTGCCTCTGGTTTTGAGTCTGTGTGAGTGCTGACTAAATTCATCCTACGTCGAAACGTCAAACGCACAGTAAAATACACTGGTCAGAACTCACACAGATTCAAAACCAGAGCCAGACAGAGTTTGTGGTAGGCCTACCAGATGACAACTGTTAGATGAGAAAGGAAAAATAAAATAAAACCTGTTATTCCAAAATTATTTAGCGTACGATGATGGCGAAGTTGTTGACGAAGCTGTTGAAAATTGTAGATTTTGTAAAAATAATTCTACATCATCGATATGATTTTTCTGCTTAAGATTTCCTAAATGAAAAAACAACGTGACATTTCATTTAAAAGTAACAAAAGACCCGCCTTCGCCCTCTCAAACATTCCGGAAGAAAATCCCCTAATATTGAACGGCCCATTTTACACTGTATTTATCGAGTCTGAGCACCTAATTTGTGAATAAGGCTTTTTTCCTTATAGTATTTTTGCTCAATTGTTTGTGACAAAAGATTTGCTAAATGGAGCCATTCTAAAGTACCCTAAGTTTGTATAATTGTATAAGTACAGCAGTAGTAGACCCTGGTGACGTCATTCATAAGCCTGAGAGCCTTCTTGGTTTAACGACTGTTATAGCAAAGCCTTCAGTAGTAGAACTAATGGCCTTACTTATAAAAATATGTCAAAAGATAAACAGTGGTTAAACTATTGCCATCTCTTACTGGGTAATGACAAACAGTGACAGGACTAACTTTAAGCAATGATTAAATTTAAATTGCGTTTATAAGTAGGGCTGTAAATAGATACTTGCACCACCATCGACCAGCTTTTGGTGTAATTTAAGTTGTTTTTGTTATGTGCTTGCTAAATTTTAGTTTTATTGTTACTGACTGTTAACTTTTCGTGCTGTGTTTATGTGTGTTGTGTGTCCAAATACATGTATTTTCTTTCTTTCTTAGAAGTGGGGAAGTACTATCATGTACCTATTTCTGGCGCCGAGAAGTGATGCCAGCATTGTTTTATATTGTTGCACCTACCTCGTAATATTGTTTTGTAGTTTTTCAGAGTTGAAGCCATCGAGAATCGAGACGCCCCGTATTGAATTTGAAAAAGGCTATAACAACTATGTTACAAAGCGGATTTCAACGAACAGCGCGTGGGAGTGACCTTTACTTTTCTTTGGAAATAAACAGGTAAAACGTTGTTTATGTAAAAATATTAACAAAGTAAATATTGTACCAAAAAATAAAAATAAAACTTAGGTAGGTACCTATAAAACATATTGTGGAACATGTCGTTTCTTCTGTAAGGTACATGACAGTATTTTTTAAAACAAATAATAACTGCAAAAAAAGTGGCCCATGAGGGGATCGAACCCGCGACCTTCGCGTTATTAGCACGACGCTCTAACCAACTGAGCTAATGGGCCGATGACGCCTAGTCCAAAAATAACCACGTGATTATTTGTGGATACTGGTTATTTTTAAAACGATCAATGTTATTAATCACGTGACTAACTTGACCTGTTGATAACTACTACAAGTAATAAATACTTCAAATAAGAAGTTTCCGAGTTTTTATCAGTCACTATTTTCTTTTAATATCAGTAACATATTTACCTAGCCTCAAATAGTAGCGTATCGAACCAAGCAAACACAGGGGTCATGGACCCCCGATAAGGATTCAATAACCCGAGATAACGGCTATCTGTTATGCAAATATGTAGGTAGTGGTTATTATGTCAGGAAGATTTATTGGTTGGAGTCGGAAATTCCGCATGTGACTGCTTGCTTCATACCTGTATCCCTTTTCTAAGATTTGTATTGACTTGAGATCATTGGCGTCCATATCATGCGAGTCCGTTTTTAGAAACACGCGACTTCTCAACACGCATATTCGCATACGGGCCTTAGAATAGTGTAGGAACAAGGTATGTGTAAAATAAAGGAAATATTTCACTGAAAATTTTAATGAAATTTGGGGATGTGACGTAAGTTTTCTCATTTCACTGCCATGAGTAAAGACACGGCAGACATACTCGTAAGTGTATAGTTTGAAGCTCTTACAAAATGAGACTACGAAGTTTCGAGTTTACAAAATTAGACGGATCTAACAATAGCGAAGAAGCAAATGTGAAATACACGTTCAGATAAATATGATGAAAATTTCACACAGCGCCCAAAATAAACACAACTAAAATTGGTCCGAACCAAAAGGTAAACCTCATTGGAAGCCTTCACAACTAACTTGTGCAGTGTTTTCTAGTAGGTACTGTGTCCACAAATTGATACCGTTTCTGGCATATAAAAAAAAACAAAAAAAGGTACACATTTTTGTGTGTAAGTTTGTAATGAATAAATTCAAAAAATACTGTGCGGATTTCAAAAAATCTTTCACCATTGGAAAGCTACATTCACCGTGAGTAATATTCATGTGTTTAAAAAATAAATGTCCACCCGTGCGAAGCCGGGACAGGCCGCTAGTGTATCATAAACAATTCATTGCCTAACTCTAAACAAGGACAGTATTATCACTGTGACGTATGGAGGCGCCAGAGAGATCATTAAGATATATTAAAACCAGATCACGTTCTGTATTACTACTATACTAATATGTAGGTATGTTTGTGTACACTATAACAAGGAGGTTGTTATTACCGTTAATGGAATGCATTGACTGACGAATAAATGGTATGGTAATTAGTAGGTTGAGGCGTAAGCTTTAGGCTGCTGTGGAAATATCATTATCAGATGATTTCTTATTCTTCTTATTTTCCAACTAGTGGAATCCCGAATTTCCATACAAAATCGACCCCCAGCTGCAACCCTTTTGGAGTGAATTTTCAAAAATCTTTTTAGTATATCTACAAAACACACCGAGCTAATGTCAAGTCGTTACGACCATCGGTTTAGGCGTTGTATTACTTACGCCAGGTTTTTCAGTATTCTGATTGTATGTGATTAAAAGTGTCCAAATACAAATTCTACAACTCTCGAAATCTATAAATTATGTTTGTATTCGACCACAAGCTTTTATTTACATGCGGTCCCACGAACAATGGGTGACCGTGACATCTGACTCCCGGGTCAACACTGTCTCCAGTAGGCCTACCGTGAGCTCTGTCTGGTTCGGTCTCTGATTCTGGTTTTGAGTCTGTGTGAGTGCTCACCAGTGCATTAAACTGTGTATGTGACATTTTGACGTTTAGTCAACACTCACACAGACTCAAACCCAGAACCAGAGACAGAGCCAGACAGAGCTCATGATAGGCCTACAGATCGTATCAACATCACTGGACTTGTTAATATTTATCTGTTGACTTCCATCAACAGTTGATAGTTGCTCCCATCTGCCAATAAAATTACTTAAAGTCCTTTCACCACACTGGTTTGAAAGAACCAGTGACACGATAAGAAGAAGAATCAGGTCTAAACAAAATAATACTAACCGTCCTACCGATAAAAATATTACTTTCCAAGAATTTTGTCTCTTAACAGCCTTTTGAGACGTCGACGTCGGCGTCGTTTAAAATTTCATAGAAACATAATCTAAGGAAACATCGTATTCGGATTGTACATTTTCGGAAAACCTTTATAATAATAATCAATTCAGGCAACACGATATAAATCAGACGAAGCATTTGTATCGAACTTTTTTGGCATTTGAATCTATAATTCAAGAGTTATGGCGACAGCGTCTCGTCTACAGAATATTTTGACGTGCCAACGTATAATTCGATGGAGCCGGCTACATGCACGAAAAAATACCTCGCTCTGAGGCGTTCCATTTTAAGGCTTGAAGGGCAAGCGAGAGCGCGGAACGAGTGACAAAGAGGCACAATTGGCCTCCGCGTTCGGCAGCGTTCAACATCTGTGTATTTCTATCTATTTGACGTTGTCACGTTCAACTATCGTCAGTAAACCGACTTTACAGGCAACCTATTTTTTTGGTAAAAATAGTGATATAAAAACAACTATCGGCCGCCCGCGGTTTCGCTCGCCCCGTTCCCGTTACTTGCATCCGTTCTCCGTTACAATATCTTTATAAATTGTAACCTATGTGAAATTCTGATGTATAAGCTATGTTATTGTAAAGTTTCATTAAAACCCGTTCAGTAGTTAGATAGATAGATAACACTTTATTGTACACAAGGATACATCACAAGTAACAGCATATTTAACTAAAGAACAATGGCCGGGTAGTTTTTACGTGAAAGAGTAACAAACATTCATTCATTTAAACTTGTAAACTTTCGCGTAGTAGGATAGATTTTCTATCAAAAATATTTTCGTAAGATGAATTTCACGAAATATTGTTTCTGAAAGAGACTTCGTTCCCTCATGTAAATTAAGACCACGAGTTACTTGTTAGTCTCAAGTTTCAAATCTAAGAACATTTTCTTTGTAAAGGTCGCGTCTCGTATGACGAGCGAAACAATTAAGAAATCACTTTAGAAATGCCGACAAATAAATTAAATATTTAAGGTGTATTTGTATCGAATACAATGGAGTTAATTGTTTTTTGAATTATGAATGATTTTGCGTGATTGGAACTTCATTTCGAAATCAATTAATCAATCAATATAATAACTAAAAGTTTAAAAAACTTGAGAAACCGTCTTCATTGTCAAACGGCTAAACCGATTTTAATCAAATTTGTTTGGGACAATCTGGACGTAAGAATAACCTTCCAAATAAAAAAATAATTTTCTAAATCGGTTCATAAATGACGGAGGCATGCAGTTACAAACATTATAAAAATTAATTTAAAAAAAATGGCAACACCGATTTTAATAAAATTAAAATGGGACCAATCTGGAAGCAGTACCTTTCAGATAAAAAAATAATTTTTCAAATCGGTTCACAAATGACGAAGTTATGAGGTAACAAACATTAAAAATAAAAAAATAATAAAAAAATACCAAAAAAAAATACAACCGAATTGAGAACCTCCTCCTTTTTGATTGAAAGTCGGTTAATAAGCAACTAGGATCTACTCCCAGTTGTGGTGGTAGATACCCCTTGATCTCCTGCTGTGAGTAAGGAGTTTGCACAGAATTGATGGAAGTGGTTGGTTGTGGGTGGTAAAAGTTTTGAAATATGTATATCTTTGTATATGTGTATCTTTTTTTATCACATAAAGACTTTAATATGCCTATCTTTTTCTATCACTTATCGACTTACCTAAAAATTCTAAGTTTGTCCAAAATGTACTAGAATTCTCTAGAACGATTTGATATTTTCATGACATTAAACATACGATGTATTCTACCTGGCAACCTAGTAACGACATAATTTTCTTTAGGTGTTACCGGTGTTATATTTCAGCAATTCGCTAGGTCAAGGCCAAAAGAATATTCGCAACATTCAGCCGACTGAAAATATAAAAGTAAACAACACGAAGCCCCGTACTTACATTAGGGAACAGACAAGATCCTGCAAATTGGAGAGGACTTAACAGATTAACAAGTCTGGTACAAACGACCAATGGAAAAACAGATAAAGGAAGGGGTTAAGAATTCGAGAAGCAGAAATGCAGGGAATATTTTTAATTAGACTGAGCTGAGAGGCTACTTATTCACAACGATTGAATGATTTATGCTGCCGAGGGCTTTGAAAGGGCCTGCTTTTACTTGTCGTAAAGGATTTACGAGCTTCCTAGGTGGCAACACTGGTGACCTGGCAAGTCAAGTGGCCGCGGCCGATCGAAAACCGTACAAACCCATTCATATATTGTGCGGACGTATTACCTTCGCGAAGGTGTTTCCAATTTTGTCGTGAAAAATAAGTAGGGACTCGTACGCCGGGAGAATTTAATAAAGGCAACGTAATATCACGTTGAAGATCTCAGCGAAATTGAAAATTAAGAACCACTTTAGTCTTACCGCTGTTCGCGCGTTTCAATTCGCTATTATTTAATTTTATTTTTTCCGCAATAATACGCTACTGTCGAGCTTAATGTACTCACGGATGGATTTTAAAGTCAATTTTCCTCATTATCGTTACTCTCTTGTTACGCTTTTTAGATAAACATGCCTTGTCAATGTTTATAAGACATAAAAGCTCTTTTAACAAGGCAGTTTTCAAATATAATCAAAACATACGTGAGTGTTTTTCAACAAGTAATGTAACATACGATGAAAGCTTTCGTACCAACACGCGCTGAATGAAAATACTTTAAAATAAACTTGTGATATTTGATTAAATGCATTTCCGAATAGTTACGGATTCGATTCGTAAATTCGGATCCGTATCAAGAAATTTTTACTCATACTCATATTTTTTATTGCAATTATTATGTTACATGGGTGAGGTCTTAAAGTTAAAAATAGTGAATACATAATAGGCCCTTAAGTTTAGGGCATAGCATAAGTTATGTATAGAGCTTAGCGTTATATGGTTGTGAGACATGGACATTGGCGCAGCGGGACAGAAAAGTACTGGAAGCTTTCAAAATGTGATGCTGGCGGAAAATGAAATAAAATTAGTTGGACGGAAAAAGTTACCAATGAAGAGGTCTTAGAGTGAGTAAAAGAGAAGAGAGTTACCAGATGAGACGCTACAAAACCGAAGAGGAAAAATGTTTGGATATTTTCTACGACATGCAGCTACTTATAGAACATCATTAAAGGAAAGGTTGAAGGAAAACGGGGAAGAGGAAGGCCAAGAATAAGTAACGTGAGCCAGTTAGAAGAAAAGATTGCTGTCATGTCGTAAAGTAAATCAAGAAGACCGCATTCGAAAGACGTTATTGGAGAAAACTGCATCAAAACCCCGACAAGAGCTAAGCTCTTTTTAAGAAGAAAATGATCTAAAGTGAATACAGATACTTGATAAAACTTTATGGCCGCTACAATTTACACAGCAATCTTTCAGATTATACGAATATACATTTCGACACGTGCAAACAAGAAACAAAGAAGAAACTCATTGCGTATACCGCCTCCAGTGAAAAACTCAACCTTCCCAAATTATTTCCATCTCAAATCTCATTTCAAGACCAGGAATAAACAAGTTTAAGCATCTCGCATTAAAACTGTTCTGTAACTAAGAGAACGTATAATGTAAGCAAATCCTTCCTGGCTAAATTAATTCTATGAAAAATCTTATAAAACGGGTAAATTAAGGGGTTTAATTCTATACATTTTTTATCAGAAATGTGATCAAATCACACTTATTATCACACTTAATGTTGGGTCAGGTAAAATTACTGGCACGTGAGGCTGAATATCTGTATGCCTCAAGTTCATGGGCGCAAGGCAGTGCATCGTAGAGTACGATCATGACGTGAGTGACCTACGAGGCATTACTTTGTTACCACATTACATCAAGTGAGCCATATGCTTGTACCTTCGCATCGGCTAGTAGTAAAAAAACACTTCGAATGAAAAAATGCTTTTAAGGCTCGAACACACCTAGTTCGCTGGCGGTAGCGATCAGTGAAACGCTGTCAAATATCGCTGTCAGATTTGAGATTTGACAGTGATATTTGACAGCGTTTCACTGATCGCTACCACCAGCGAACTAGGTGTGCGCAGGCCTTTAACCATATGCCGATTCTTACACCTCTACGGGAGATTTATTCTTAAAACCGAAACGAAATTAAACATTTGACAAGCTAAACTAAACGTCTGACAAGCTCTGTCTCTGGCTCTGGTTTTGAGTCTGTGGGAGTGCTCACCAATGTATTATACTGTGTGTGTGACGTTTCGACGTAGGATTTATTTAGTTTAGAACTTGTGGTAGGGCCTACTCTTAATTTTATATCACAGCAAGTATAATGTAATGCCAATACAGAGTATAGGAAGTAATTTATCTCAAGAAGCAAGCAATAATTTATTTTCACACAAATATTGTCATATAAACCATGAAACGCAACGATAGCGCGATCTACGATTGTTACACATCATCATCAGGGGCGCCATCTAGTTGTAAATTACGTAAACCAAGCTTTCTATAATATTTAAAATTCCTACAGTACATTTTTAGTCTCAACCCCAACGTTCGACCTCGCCAGCAATGTGTTTATTAAAAACAACGATTTAATTTCGCCAACGTAATAAAGGGTTTACTTGGTCTTTTTACTCGTACTTGAAACTGTCGGGTGCCACAACAGAAGCTTGGAGTTGTTTTAAGAGCTTTTTGTCCAGTGCAACCGGTTGGTAAATTGCATACCTTTTTTATTAGATTGCTTGTAATTTTTATAATCGAAGGAAAGAGAGGAAGTAATTTACAGAGCCAATACAGAGTATAGGAAGTAATTTATCTCAAGAAGCAAGCAATAATTTATTTTCACACAAATATTGTCATATAAACCATGAAACGCAACGATAGCGCGATCTACGATTGTTACACATTTAGGGGCGCCATCTAGTTGTAAATTACGTAAACCAAGCTTTCTATAATATTTAAAATTCCTACAGTACATTTTTAGTCTCAACCCCAACGTTCGACCTCGCCAGCAATGTGTTTATTAAAAACAACGATTTAATTTCGCCAACGTAATAAAGGGTTTACTTGGTCTTTTTACTCGTACTTGAAACTGTCGGGTGCCACAACAGAAGCTTGGAGTTGTTTTAAGAGCTTTTTGTCCAGTGCAACCGGTTGGTAAATTGCATACCTTTTTTATTAGATTGCTTGTAATTTTTATAATCGAAGGAAAGAGAGGAAGGGGAGGACCAAGGATAAGCTACATGAGCCAAATAAAAGCGAAGATCGCCGTCATGTCGTATAAGGAGGTCAAGGAAGTTGCCCTCAAAAGAAATGCACGAGAAAAATGCACATACATTGAGCCGACAAGAGCAATGCTCTTAAATAAGAAGAATATGAAACATTACTGGTAGTAACTTATGAGCCCTTCTTCGATTTTGATCTTTTATTGCGATATAAAACCGAGATTAGAAATATTATGAAGAAAATCTATATTTATAAAAGACAGTCGTGTTAGTTACACTATTTATAACTCAAGAACGGCGGAACCGATTTGGTAGAAAATTAGTGGGGAGGTAGCTTAGAACCGGGAGAAGGACATATGATACTTTTTATCCCGAAAAAGCAACGGGAACGGGGTGTTACGGGAACGGGCGAACGAAGCCGCGGGCGGCCACTAGTATCAAATAAGTCTGTGGGCCCGATTTACGGATGACTAATCACCCAATCTATTTTTGACAGTTGTTTAACTAAATTGTTTGCTAGTAAATGTACGAGTGTTATGAGTTAAATACTTGATTGGGGGATAATTCTCCCGTGATACCGGCCCTTCTGTTTCTGTAAAAATTTATAGCTATTAGCTAA
Organism: Thera britannica; assembly: GCA_939531255.2. Lineage (NCBI taxonomy): Eukaryota > Metazoa > Arthropoda > Insecta > Lepidoptera > Geometridae > Thera > Thera britannica. Next base: position 7,139,833 of record OW618042.2, on the reverse strand, counting down.
TTAACTTTTGCTATTAGTATTCGTACAAAGAAAATGAAAGTGAGCTATGGTTATTTTACCATTGTGTAATAGAGATTATAAAAAAAAAATTGTGTGCGTGCGTTGAAAAGTTCTACGTAGCTTTTTCATAAAATTAACTTACAAATGTCGCCTATTTCATGTTATTGCAGAGAAAATTACGTTTCCAGCTTTTAATTGCTTGTTGTTCGGAGCTCGAAGGCATTTCTAGAATCCAGGCTCTCCTAGAAATTACCATTTAATTACATATAAGGCTTTACTTGGAAGCAAAATCGTTGAATCCTACTAATATTATAATTGGTAAAGCTTTTAGTTATAGCAACACCTAGTTATCGTTTTAATTACACAAGTAGCTGATGAAACACGCATATGGTCCACCTAATGTTAAGTGGTAACTATCGCCTATAACAAAGCAGTGCTTCGTAGGTCATGAACGTTAAAAACATGCCCTACAACATTGCACTACGTCTATCAACTGAAGCATGCAGATGTTCAGCCTCACGTAATTTCACCGTATTACACGTTACTTTACCCATTGGATTATCATAGGTATATCTTTTGACGTGATAATATCCTATAATTCGATGGAGCTGGCTGCACGCACGAAAAAACATGACTCATACGGCGTTACCTCGCTCTGAGGCGTTCCATTTAAGGGTTGAAGTGCAAGCGAGAGCGCGGAACGAGCGACGAAGAGGCACAATTGGCCTCCGCGTTCGCAGCGTTCGACATCTGTCTCTCTCCTACTTGAGTGAGCGATGCGTCCGCGTGGACAGCTGTATGACGTTGTCACGTTCAACTATCGTCAGTAAACCGACTTTACAGACAACCGATTTTTTTATATTAGAAATATTATTGATCGGTAACTTAAATATTAATTTTATAAATATCAAAATGTATCCGTTACGCCATGCACCCGACAAAAACAAACATGTTTAACCCAAAACAAACAAATCACTTCGACACATCACTCACAGAACCGAATTTGTTTACACTTACATCAATTAATACCAAACTCCGAAGTAGTTTTGTAACACAGACACTTTCCGCATATGATTGATGACGGTAACACTTCACGTCACAACCATTTTGGTCCTTACTGCACTTGACATAAGCGCCATTAGAAGGCTATTCAGCATAGTTCCACTTCAATGCCTGTGTTCCACACGCACACAATTTTGAAGCTTAAAGCCTAGTGTTAAAGATCATTAGTCATGTGACAAATACCGAAAACTAATATAATTATATCATGTTTAAAATAATATCATGTTAGTTAAACTATTTATAACTCAAGAACGGCTGAACCGATATGGGTGAAAATTGGTGGGTAGGTAGCTTAGAACCAGGAGACGGACATAGGATACTTTTTATTCCAAAAAATAACGGGAATGAAGCGAGCGAAGCCGCGGGCAATCGCTAGTAAATAAATAAAAATCGACTCAATCAAAATCAAGTCTCTGGTTAAAGACTTGATTTTGATTGAGTCGATTTTTATTTATTTATGTATTGAATTACAAGAATCACTTTGAAACGTCTTAAAGCTAGGTGAGTCTAGGTGCCAGACTATTTAGGATAACCAAATCTAAAACATAACAAAGAGGAAATAAATCAGGGATTATTTTATCCGTATAAAGTTTTTCAGACTCTAAATCTAAGAACAACACGGTTCATTTTACATTAAAGTAACACTTCAGTGTAAGTTAGAACAGTGACGTATATATGACGTCAGACGTGCAGTGTTCGCAAATGATGCACTTAGCCGTATTGGCGTTGAGTTGAATATGTTGTTTTAACCATAAGCGACCCTAATTGATACTGTGGATAATGGATTGTCGGCTAATGCGAAAGGAACAGAATTAAAAAGTTATTTTCAGGATAGATTATACTCTGTTTTCGTCGTGTGCGACTAATTTTATTATGGTACTTACACACTTATATAATTATGTTATTATTACATACTTATACATGGTACTTATAGATAGTGCAATCCACGAAGGCGCGCCCCACTATTCCTCCTAACCGTTTATAGTATAATGTGTGCAAGCTTCCGTCAATGTTTGAGTGTTATCGGTACACACTAATTACCTATGACTGCACACGCACACTACAATGAATAGACTACGGTTCGCGACTGCCGCTCGGAGCAAACTCCCCGCACCCCGCGATCCCCTCAACCGAAAATTGGTGGGGCGCGTCTTCGTGAATTGCACTATTTATAATAATTGATGAATTCATTGACTTTTAGACGTGACATACATTGTTAAAGATTTATACTGACTTTCGATTTTATTTTGCTTTTGTGTGTTTCCCATAAAACAAGCTCGGCTGATTTTGTGTGTGGATTGTCTACAACATTTATTTATTAAATGAAGACGCTATACTGACTTTCGATTTTATTTTGCTTTTGTGTGTTTCCCATAAAACAAGCTCGGCTGATTTTGTGTGTGGATTGTCTACAACATTTATTTATTTAATGAAGACGCTGTACCAAAATTTACTATAATGTATTTTTCAAGCGTCATGTTTTATGCTAATGATCATGTAATTAACCAAATAGATTTAAATTAATTAACACTAAATTCAATTCGACTTCCACCCTCAGCTGTCTGTTATTATAATAATCATTTTACGAGACAAAAACAACGCGTTTTAATTTAATAAATTCTATTTTAGTTTTTTCTAACTGCAATAGACACGCAGTAGACGCATAAATTTTCATTGTGCAGTGACTCATATTGGGAGGGGAGAATTTGACTTATTAATTTTTGAAACATGCTTTGAGTGATATTTTGGATAGCTATTACGTACATACATGCATATTATGTATGTATGTATGTACGTAATAAAATTATCCTCTTTCCCATGGGGTTAGGCAGAGATCACGGATTTCCACTTGCTACGATCCTGACATACCTCTTTCATTCACTCTCATAATAAATATTACGGGCAATCTATCTAGCTCCAATTAAGCACAGCTTGTACCACATAGCTGATATAATTACTCCAGATATATTATTCAGTTCTTCGCGATCAAAGCCCTTCTAGACAGACAAGAGAGAAGCTTTTTATTACAATAATGCTGCGATACACTTCGTTTGGTTGACTATGCAACACAACCGAAAAAACCCGCGGGTAGAACCAAATTTTCTAACAAAGTAAAAATACTTGTTCACATTGAATAACACTGTCCGACCGCATGGGACACGAGACACGGCACACACATGGCCATCAATCAAATCGTGACACTTCTACGCTCGCTCACTCACGTGCGTACCACGCTTTAGAGCTTTTTACCATAAAAAGTGTAACATAAAGTGTGGATCTGTGTTGCCAGTGTAATGTATTTATTTTGAAATGTCACCGGCTTTGACTCAGAACATAAATCTTGGTATAAATATTTTTAACATTAAGCAATCATTGTTCCTGTTTTCCAGCCATAGCTACGAAACTGTTCTTTGGTGTTAATATCGTTAAACTGGGCAAACAGGTTTTGCATCATAACGCTCATAATGTTTATGTTTATTCGTTATCAATCAGAAGGCAAATTAATGGAATACAATATATGAAAAGATCGAAATTGACATAACCAAATCCAGATTCAATTCAGTGAAGTTGCGCACATAAGTGTGAAACGCGCTCAGTGAAACGCTGTCAAATATCGCTGTCATATTTGACAGCAAGGTTTTCGGTTCAAAATTCTGCCAGAGAAAGCCAATACGAGCTTTCTTGCACTCAAAAAATAATTATCTTTCTTCACACTGTAAGGTGAATAACTCAAAAAATCAAAAACATTGCAGTTTAAAAGAAATAAGATGAAAGCGACTACTAGAGAGTCACGCAACCGACAAATAGAAAAGTATTGGAGTAAACTATAGGTTTATCGAATGCTTTTACCACTTGATGCAAGCGATCGCTAGGCAAAATCCATTACCGTAGGGCTGTCTCTTCTCTTTGATACTTCAAATTTCCATACCTGAAACAAAAAACAAACAATTAATTTGAGAAACTCTAAAATTCAGCATAACGTAAAAACTGATTAATCTGATAATTTGAATTTCAAACTAAACTACCTCGTATCTAATCGTCCAAAACTCGTCCTTAATGTCGCAAACGACATCATGGACCCCTATTAAGATTTTTGCAAGCGCAACAATTTTCCCATTATCGGGGAAATTGTGCCATCCTGGCAACCCTAATTACGGTGCCCCCTTAAGTGGTCGACAACGGCCGATATCACGGATATGGACTTTTGATATGAGAACATGTTATTATATGAAATGGGCCGATGTAGCGTAAAAGCATAGCTCAGATAGAAGAAACAGATAGTTCACTCCACTTTTTATCATGTCACTGGTTCTTTTGAACAAAGTGTGGTGAAAGGATTTTAAGTACGCCTCAAAGAGGCTCTTTTCATGCACTTGACAACATTTTTTCGAAATTTTTAGGTTCTACGACATGCCGGTATCCTGTTTTCCTTGATCGTTTGAGGGTACTGGTATAGTGCCCATACATTTTTGAACAGAAAACTTGTTGGTTCAAGACTGGATTTGAACCCGAGCTTAGGATCGGAGGGCGAGGCCACTAACACTAGGCCTATCATTGTCGTGCGTATTGGACACGAGCGTCACAGCTGCGTCACGATAAGTGATTGGATGCACGCTAAGGGTTCCCCTCATTCGAAATCTTTTTAAATTATATCGTTTTTTTGGTTTTTCAATGTCACTTCATACTATCCAACCAGTGTAGTAAAATTGACTTTTAATAGAGAGACTAACCCTAACTAATATCTATCTACAGGGGTGGTTTTTTGAGAAGGGCGGTGATGGCCAAGTCCGAAACCACGAGAGTTAGGCAAAAATCGTGAAAAGTCATGCCCTCAATTTATAAGAAAACCAAAACTGCATATTTTTTTTCCAAAATCTTTTAATTTTGACGACCCTATAGTATTGAACCAATAGATTCTGTTGCTGATAAGGATCAATCTTTGCAAATAAATGTTTTACTAGAACGGAATAGAAATAGCTAATTTTTATTATTTTATATTTTTTACACGGAAGAACATTTAATACATTTCAATTTCAAAAAGATGAATGTGTTGTTATAGATTTTTTATAAATCGAGGGCATGACTGATTTCATTACGGATTTCGTTTCGGACTTGGCCATCACCGCCCTTCTCAAAAAACCACCCTGTATACCAAATTGTATTGTTTATTCTTGCTAGTTCCTCAATCCAGATTCATAGTTGTTCTATTGAGAATAGTTTTATACAGTGAGCTATCTGTATCAAAAATCTTAGTGTAAAAGCTTATGCTAGAGTGCAACAAGAGCTTTTCTCGTGATATTTTCTTATACCAGAACATTGTTAGAACAACAAAAGATGATTTCAATCTCAGTTATTGTTATCGAAAACAATAGGAAATGGCAATATCTTGCAGCAAGGTAAATAGACAAGTCACTTTGAAATAGCCTAATATTCAGTCTAGCAGCATTCTCATCTCTCTCTATTTCCGAGAACCTTTAACTTAGATGTTTTCAAGACAATAGTTATCTTCTATTAAGCTTGCTACAGTCGACCCCATCATCACTTAACAGCAGGTGAGATAGTGGTCAAACGCAAACCTATAAATGTACAAAAAAAACTTCCCTTACCCCTTAAACCTCTTCCCTTAACCCTAATCCCACGCTAAGTGGGGTCAGCACAACAGATTTTCTTTCACTCTATCATTCGTCATTTCAGTGCTCTTGCTCATGTCAGCTTTGACATAGTACATCTTTTCTTTGGTCTACCTCTTCTTCTGTTACTACCATCCATACCTTTTCACTAATATGACTTTCATCCCTCCGCATGCCCATACCATGCTAACCTTTACTTCTCATCTTCTCCATCACAGTACGCCTACCACAAGCTCTGTCTGGCTCTGGCGCATTTCAGCAGTTTAGTAGCATACATTTAAAATGAACATAGATTTAACTAAGGCACACGCAGAGAAAAGTTCCCTACTTGGCGCATGTCTAACGGCATGAGCGTTACCATATGCTCCAACTTATTATAATGGGCAAGTTGTTGGGCAAGAGAGGAGTAGGTAGAAGAAGAACATCATGGCTTCGGAACATCAGAGAATGTGCTGGGATCAAGAAAGCAGAAGACCTATTTAGGCTTACCCTAGATATAAGAAAGTTTAAAAGGATGCCTTCAGTAGAGGAGAGGCACCCTAAGAAGAAGAAGGGTGGCACACACAAAATGGAAGGCTTATAGGCAGGAGTTGGTGAAGCCAGGCTGCGGATGATGATGATGGCAGCGATAAAATAAGATTACCATCACAAACACCACCATAGATTCATGTCTGTGATGTTTGGTTTATACTATTTTATTCGTGTGCTTGGAAAACGATTATTTTGTATGTACAAGCATATTGCAGTGGGGTAATAAAAAGTAAGTATCGTTTCGTTTAAAAACACTTTTAAGTTTTGGTTTTCTAAGATGCAATACACATGACGGCTTTGATATAACGGTGAACGGAATTCCACAAAACTGCATTTAAGTGAAATATTTTTATATAGAATTAATTGAATTTTTTTTTAATTTCAGGAATTATTTTAAATTGTTTATACACCCCACATAACAGTCTTAGGCTGTGTGTTGATCAAACAAAACATGTTTGTCCCAAAAAATGTGCTGTAATGTGACGGTCGTTTATTCTAAGAAACCTAGCGGAGAAGCAAGATTCAATGGTTATTTTATTATGTTTGTGTTACCGTATCTTTAGTATGCAGTACCGTAAAAAACTAAATTCAAAAGATGAAAGCAACGCAAGCGCACGATTTATTTTACTATCACACACAAGATACGAGGTCGCTGGACTCTCGTAGAGTGACCCAGAAAAAACCAGACACTGCACATTCGGGATAAAATTCTAACAAAGTAAGACTAAAAAATACGAAATATATTTCATCAAACTGATGCTTTTTTTATGCAACCATATGGTAAGTTATAACCATCGCCTAGAACAAAGCATTGCCTCGTAGTTAGCGCACGTCAGGAACGTGCCCTACTATGCACCGCCCTGCATCCATCAACTTAAGGCATGCAGATGTTCAGCCTCACGTGCCATATAAACACTAAGTTTTAAAGGATCATGCAAAAAAAATATCTCCAAAGTTATTAACTTTTTGTGTGTGTGTGAGTGGTCTCCTTGATGTCAAAACAAAATTAATAAAATTAGACTTGAGATTTTTTTATATATTATTTTTATGATGTTCATAATGCGGATGGGATCACAGCGCAGGCGGGGCAAAATACATGGAAATAAAGCGCAATTTAATATATCCATGTCTGGTACAATTTCGGCCATACACAAAATCCATCCATCCATTTTCATGCATTTTATCCGTCCGTGCCATATCCGCGATTGACACCATGGCACCATTTATGTGTGGCCCGCGCCTAGACATGCCAGTCAAAATAGACTGAAAAGGAGAGAGAGAAGCCTTTGCCAAGCAGTTGGTCGATCAGTTCCATGATATAGCCGTGAAAAAAGCAACAAACAGATACCCTTTAGCATATAGATAGCTATGAATTCTAGCATCCAACCGCCGGCTCCATATAACTTTGACCCGCTTTATTCGTCGTACAACAAAGCACTTAATCTACATAACGGGTCTGGTAATGCCTGGGTTGTTGTGGATGCCGATTGCCATGACAAATATTATGGTAATACATGGATACATCGCGTTTTTGGACGAAACTTTGTAGGATCTTGGTCCCAAAAAATCTTATTGGTTACTTTACAAAAAGCTTTCTTGATTTTGATATAATATCCAATTTGCGAATGCAAAGGGTTTGAGGAAGCTGAGGTTCGGAAATGTAGTTATGTGGCCTAAGGTAAGATTTAATGAATTTGTTCAAGATCCTGCAGTTTAGCCAACTTTATTTGCAAAAAAAGAAAAAACTGATTAAAATTGAATGAAATGAAATGAAAAAAGTTTATTGAATGAACACAAATACAAAGAACAAACTAGAACTTAAATACAAACAAGGTATAGGTACAAGGTGAGTACTTATGAAAATTGGCTAACTACTAGGTAAAAATCCCGCGCACCCACCCATCCACCTAAAGAGCTACATTATGTTGTGTTCACTCAACAGGTTTCAGCTCAGCATATGCTGAATAGGACGGCAGGTACCTATCCAACGCTGATTTTCAGCTGAACCGTGAGGTGACGACGTACGACAGACAAACGCACAAACACTCGGAATCTAAGGGTATCATTACAAAAATTTAAAAAATAATAATAATTAAGCAATAGCTTATTACAAAGTGCATACCGTGGTAAATATATAAATAGACAGGTATAATAATAAGACAGGATATTACATTATATTACAGGTATAGACAGATTATATATATATTACAGGTATATTATAGGTAAAAAACACAAATACATATCTACTATCGTGGCTAAATAAATTCAGGTTAAAAAAAAACAGCACGAACATAAGATAAGAAGTGGATGCTATGGCCTGATAAATAATATTAATAAAAAAAAAGTTAAAATAAAAAAATTGTGATTGTGATGTGAACAATTGTGAAAAATAAAAAATTCTTTGAAAAATAGCCTCCTATTATTTTTTTTATTTTATTCCAATCATAACATTTTACAATATTAGGTACTTAGAAACATATCAGATAATGGAGGCGTCATTGTTGAAACCCTCTCGTTTCATTTGCTCTTCAAGTAAAAAACGCTTAAGACCAGTCCTAAAGCCATTCATATTTTTTAAGGTTCTGATCGGAGGAGGGATGTTGTTCCAACACTTAGTGGCTGCGTATCGAAAGCTACCTCGAAACGCTGCAGTTTTATGACGCTGTGTGGAAAGTTCTGGTGCGCACCGCCTACCACGGGTTTGGTGATTTGCCATCCACATGAGCTTATCATATAAGTAAGCTGGCGTCTTTCCATTTATAACACCGAATAAGAGACATGCCAAGTGCAGTTTACGGCGGGATTTCATTGGCACAATATACATCATAGTCACTATAGCCTACCACAAGCTCTCTCTGGCTCTGGTTTTGAGTCTGCGTGAGTGGTCATCAGTGTACCAGTCAGAGCTTGTAACAATGTATAATTATATTGCACACAATCATAAATACTTTTTCCTAACAAGCGTATTTCACTTGAAGCGAGAAAGTTTAATAACAAATAAAGCTCCAATAACATTCATACTATCGATGTACACCAATAACCGAATTTATAATAATATCAATTTCAATAAAGCTTAATAATATAAATTCACGCTTCGGCCAAAAACCGGAACAATTATTTCCATTGAGCCAATATAACTTCAGCATTAATGGACCGTACATTATTGGGGTTAAACCAGACCCCATACTTATAAATTAAGTTTTGATCGCTGAGATATTACTTGTAACCGTATATTCTAATTGTAACACAAACTTCGTATAAGTTCCTTAAAGTTTTGAATGGCATTGTTTTTTTTAAATATTAGTGCATCTTTTCAAATCATCTAATAAAAAAATATTAAAAATTTCAATATTTATGAGTCCAAACATACGAGTGACATAATTATTACAAATTCAAATTCAGTCGAATTTACAATACGTAACAAATATTGTAAATTCGACTGTTCTTTTTTTTTAATCTAAATATATAAAACTCTTTCGTTACTGACTGACTGACTGACTGACTGACAATCAACGCACAGCCTAAACCGTTAGTCCTAGAAGCATGAAACTTGGAGGGTATGTTCCTGTTATAACGTAGAGGTGCACTAAGAAAGGAAATTGGAAAATTCTTTCCCAAAAAGGAGAAAAAGGGGAAAAATGGTTTAAAGAAAAATCAACGCACAGCCTAAACCATTAGTCCTAGAAACATGAAACTTGGAGGGTATATTTCTCTTATAACGTAGAAGTGCCCTAAGAAAGGAAATTGGAAAATTCTTTCCCAAAGAGGAGAAAAAGGGGAAAAATGGTTTAAAGAAAAATCAACGCACAGCCTAAACCATTAGTCCTAGAAGCATGAAACTTGGAAGATGTGTTGGTCTTATAAAGCAAAGGTGCACTATGAAAGAAAATAGGAAAATTCTTTCCCCAAAAGAAAAAAAAGAGGGAAGAAAATTTAAAAAAAAATCACAAAAAATTGTTTTACAAAATACGCAAAAAAACAGTGAAAAAAATTCTGCTGCCGCAGCATCTGTCACCAAATTTGAATACACACAAAAGTTAACATAAAACCCACCGTAACCACTAAGACAAAATCGCGGAAAACACCTATCATACCGAAACACCGCTTCATAAAACGGCTAAGGTACATGCTCAAAACTATGGTAACCAGCTGGTCATGTCAAATTAAAAAAATCTGATTCGATTATACACCAACATGCCTACGAAACCCCAAATTAGCCACTAATATAACATAAAATCACCAAAAATAGCTTTACAAAATACGCAAAAAAAAACTTAAAAAAATTTCAGCTACCGCAGCATTTGTCACCAGGTTTTAATACACACAAATGTTAACAAAAAAACCGATGATAACCACCAAGACAAATTTGCGGGAATCATCTATCATACTTAAACTAAACACCGCTGAAAAAAATCGGCTACAACAGCACTCGCCTTCAAATTCAAATACACTCTAAAATACAAGCTCAAAACAATGGTAACTTGCATTATATCATGTCAAACTAAAAAAAAACAGATTCGATTATACACCAACGAATACGATAGCCCAAATTAGCCACTAAAACAAAATCACGAAAAAGAGCTTTACAAAATACGCAAAACAAAAACATTAAAAAAATTTCAGCTACCGCAGCATCTGTCACCAGGTTTTAATACACACAAATGTTTACAAAAAAACCAATGATAACACCAAGACAAAATCGTGGGAATCATCTATCATACTTAAACTAAACGCTGCTGAAAAAAATCGGCTACAACAGCACTCGCCTCCAAATTCAAATACACTCTAAAGTACAAGCTCAAAACTATAGTAACCAGCAGTTGGTAATGTCAAATTAAAAAAAATCCGATACCATTATACACCAACACGCAAAGGAAACCCCAAATTAGCCACTAATATAACATAAAATCACTAAAAATAGCTTAACAAAATACGCAAAAAAAAACATCAAAAAATTTTCAGCTACCGCAGCATTTGTCACCAGGTTTTAATACACACAAATGTTTACAAAAAAACCGATGATAACCACCAAGACAAAATTGCGGGAATCATCAATCATACTTAAACTAAACACCGCTGAAAAAAATCGGCTACAACAGCACTTGCCTTCAAATTCAAATATACTCTAAAGTACAAGCTCAAAACAATGGTAACTTGCATTATATCATGTCAAACTAAAAAAAACCAGATTCGATTATACGCCAACGAATACGATAGCCCAAATTAGCCACTAAAACAAAATCACGAAAAAGAGCTTTACAAAATACGCAAAAAATAACATTAAAAAAATTTCAGCTACCGCAGCATCTGTCACCAGGTTTTAATACACACAAATGTTTACAAAAAAACCGATGATAACACCAAGACTAAATCGCGGGAATCATCTATCATACTTAAACTAAACACCGCTGAAAAAAATCGGCTACAACAGCACTCGCCTTCAAATTCAAATACACTCTAAAATACAAGCTCAAAACAATGGTAACTTGCATTATATCATGTCAAACTAAAAAAAAACAGATTCGATTATACACCAACGAATACGATAGCCCAAATTAGCCACTAAAACAAAATCACGATAAAGAGCTTTACAAAATACGCAAAACAAAAACATTAAAAAAATTTCAGCTACCGCAGCATCTGTCACCAGGTTTTAATACACACAAATGTTTACAAAAAAACCAATGATAACACCAAGACAAAATCGTGGGAATCATCTATCATACTTAAACTAAACGCTGCTGAAAAAAATCGGCTACAACAGCACTCGCCTCCAAATTCAAATACACTCTAAAGTACAAGCTCAAACCTATAGTAACCAGCAGTTGGTAATGTCAAATTAAAAAAAATCCGATACCATTATACACCAACACGCAAAGGAAACCCCAAATTAGCCACTAATATAACATAAAATCACTAAAAATAGCTTAACAAAATACGCAAAAAAAAACATCAAAAAATTTTCAGCTACCGCAGCATTTGTCACCAGGTTTTAATACACACAAATGTTTACAAAAAAACCGATGATAACCACCAAGACAAAATTGCGGGAATCATCAATCATACTTAAACTAAACACCGCTGAAAAAAATCGGCTACAACAGCACTTGCCTTCAAATTCAAATATACTCTAAAGTACAAGCTCAAAACAATGGTAACTTGCATTATATCATGTCAAACTAAAAAAAACCAGATTCGATTATACGCCAACGAATACGATAGCCCAAATTAGCCACTAAAACAAAATCACGAAAAAGAGCTTTACAAAATACGCAAAAAATAACATTAAAAAAATTTCAGCTACCGCAGCATCTGTCACCAGGTTTTAATACACACAAATGTTTACAAAAAAACCGATGATAACACCAAGACTAAATCGCGGGAATCATCTATCATACTTAAACTAAACACCGCTGAAAAAAATCGGCTACAACAGCACTCGCCTTCAAATTCAAATATACTCTAAAGTACAAGCTCAAAACAATGGTAACTTGCATTATATCATGTCAAACTAAAAAAAACCAGATTCGATTATACGCCAACGAATACGATAGCCCAAATTAGCCACTAAAACAAAATCACGAAAAAGAGCTTTACAAAATACGCAAAAAAAAACATTAAAAAATTTTCAGCTACCGCAGCATCTGTCACCAGGTTTTAATACACACAAATGTTTACAAAAAAACCGATGATAACACCAAGACAAAATCGCGGGAATCATCTATCATACTTAAACTAAACACCGCTGAAAAAAATCGGCTACAACAGCACTCGCCTTCAAATTCAAACACACTCTAAAGTACAAGCTCAAAAATATAGTAACCGGCAGTTGGTCATGTCAAATTAAAAAAATCCGATACCATTATACACCAACACGCATAAGAAACCCCAAATTAGCCACTAATATAACATAAAATCACTAAAAATAGCTTTACAAAATACGCAAAAAAAAAACATAAAAAAAATTTCAGCTACCGCAGCATTTGTCACCAGGTTTTAATACACACAAATGTTTACAAAAAAACCGATGATAACCACCAAGACAAAATTGCGGGAATCATCTATCATACTTAAACTAAACACCGCTGAAAAAATTCGGCTACAACAGCACTCGCCTTCAAATTCAAATACACTCAAAACTCAATACTCAAAACAATGGTAACTTGCATTATATCATGTCAAACTAAAAAAAAACAGATTCGATTATACACCAACGAATACGATAGCCCAAATTAGCCACTAAAACAAAATCACGAAAAAGAGCTTTACAAAATACGCAAAAAAAAACATTAAAAAATTTTCATAAAATAGCGGGAAACATCCATCATACTTAAACAAAACACTGTTGAAAAAAATCGGCTCCAACAGCACTCACCTTAAAATTCAAATACACTCTAAAGTACAAGCTCAAATCTATGGTAACTAGCAGATGGTCATATCAAACTAAAAAAAACTAACTCAAATATCCACGCGGACGAAGTCGCGGGTATCAGCTAGTCTCACCCATAAATCAGTCTATTGCTGGATTTGTATCTGCTATTATTTTCATAAATTCGTTTAAATTTAGTATTTCTGTAATTTTACGGATATTTCCTCATCAAATCTTCGGATATAAAATTCTAATCGCAAAATCTAATTTATATTTCAAATAACTATACCTTAAACAAGAAGCAATTTTACATGAGTGAGATAAAACTGTAGTCCCAAAATTATATTGTTCAGTCTATGCCGCCAGTTTTATGTACACTCGTAAAATTTATGGTATTTGACATTTCGAATACAGAAATAAAAAAATATTTTAGTACCGGTTGGGTCTATAGATTCGTGTTGTACATTACAAATCCAAGACCGTATTCTGTTCATAAAACTTCTACAAACCATTAAAAATAATCCTACTATTACTTATTATTGTGTGTAGGTAGAAAGAGTTGTGAAATGGCAGTAAAGTAGCAAGCAGATGTAAATTTTATCTAATCTAAGATAGCAGTCACACGGACCAATTACTTTTGGGTTGCTACCGTTCAATAGGGATTATTTTGGGACGGACGAAATATGCCTATCGCACTAATCCACATCAGTAGTGTGTGGAACTGGAACCTAGGCTCATCGTCGCGTAGCGTGTGCTGTCTTTTAAACTTTTTTTTTTGAATTATTGCCTACGTCTCACTGAGTGAAGTGGCACCACACTTTAACTCCACTGCTATTATTATTGTTTTTGATTTGTAAAAGGAGCATGCAAAAAAACACCCTGTTCTTCTAGGCTTGGCCTTGTGGAACTGGCACCTAGACTCAACCTAGTTTTAAGACGTTTCAAAGTGATCCTTGAGTTACTAACTTACTACTGAATAAAATCATCTTTGACTTTGATCTAGATTTAAGACGTTTCAAAGTGATCTTTGCTCAGTAGTTCTTTTTGACACTTTTGACTAAATACATCATATTTGACTAAATCTAGACTCCCGTAAAAATCTTTACTGTAGTACCTATCTTCTTACAAGCTCTTATTAATAAATATCCGAAGTTTTGAGTTGACACGCGCGATATAATGTAGATAAGTTTGGTACACATTAGCATCACACGTTATACGATATCAAACATATCGATCCTAACAAGGGCTTGACTACGGATCATATGAGACATTGTTAAGTCATGTTTTGTCAACGTATATGGCACTGGTAATATCTAATATCGAGTACAGGCAAACCGCCCCAAAAGTGTGGGGGAGACCTAAATCCAGTGGTGGACTTACAATATATTTTGTTCAATAAATTTTAGCAATATTTTTTTTTGTAATATTTTAAATAGCGGTACAAACAACTTACAATTTTTTTTTTAGATAAGTTTTTAGTTTGTACATGAAGAAGTTAAAAAACTGTGCCCGTGTAATGAAATACAACTTATTTTACAGAAATTCAGAGCAATATAGTATATCTTCCTTAGCTAGTTTTGACCTCTAGAATTTCCTTTTCATAGCAATAATGGCAAAAGGGACAATAGTCGTACGTTTTTTATAACATATAAAGGAACAAGGCATTGAGTGGTAACCGCGACCCCTTGATAATACAGCCACCTAAAGGTCTATTCCCCACACATCAGTGCCGAGTCAGGGACGGGTTACGTCAGGAGTCTAAAATGTCAGTGCATACATTGTGATTTGGAGACTCATCCAGAGGACTAAATCATTACTAGTTATAAGTTACTAACCCACTTTTTCTGTTTTTTGTTACTAGCACCATGGACTCCCTAATTGTCTGAAAAAACAATTTAAATTATTATAATTGTCTATGAACTCTATCACACTTATCCGTGCCCGTACCGGCATGAAGCTTCAGTGTCAGGGCCGACGCCGTAAAGTGTGCAAGTGTTCCGATTCCATTCCGTGGTATGCACGATGCACGTGTCGATATATTTTCTTTGCAAATTGTTGTTTTTTTGTTGGTGAATATGAATGATGAGTTATTTCAGTTTAAGAATCTTTATTACTCATAAGAATTTACAAAATTCACTTACTGAGTAGATAGTCTGAAACTAACAAATTTATGGGTAACGTAAATACATTCATAATATTAAAAATAACAAAACACGTAAATAATTTCAATGCATAAGTTACATTTTTACTAGGTACCTACAAAAATGTAAGTACTTGCATACCCTGCTCGGTACTCGTTGAAGGTATATAAGTTATAAATGGAGACTGTACGCGTATATATAGCGTATTGTACATATTGACTTGTCTAACCCGAGATCTGTGTGATTGTTATTATTTTTGGCACTAACGTGCAACACAGCTCTAACGTGTGCACAGACAGCTCCTGACGGGACACGGATGCTCGGTCTTCTGTCCCGTCCCTGACACGGCACTGATGTGTGTGGATAGACTTTAATCCTTGCGTCTTTTTTTTGCCGAGTAGAATCCACACGATGTAGATAAGCTGTGCACACATTACATACGATTCTGAACGACATTTAGATTTTGGGTCTTGCTGGAATATAAATGAAGTTCATTGAGCCTTTTGTTTTAATGGTAAAGTAATCCTGTGAGTTCGTCGCTTTATCAAACACTTTTAATGTAACCATTCGTGTGCTGTTTTCGTTTTACTCATAAAAGTTTTGTTCGGGGTATAATGGATGTTAGTAATCGTGATTGGTCAAAAGATGCCCACATTCGATTAGTAACTCATGATTGCAGAAATAATTACAAAACTTAACAAGACATTTGGACTAATGCTAAATAACTACTCTCACTTGGCCAGTTTTTTTTTTCAGTAGCTTATAAAATTGGCTCGGATAACCAAGCTACATACATAAATTGGCATCATGAACGATTCTAACAAGCATGATAAAAAAAAATAGAGAGCAAGTTGCAAAAAAATAGGGGCAATTCTATAGCTTCATTAATCGGTACATTTGCAAAATTGTATTCATTGCGTCAATTGTGCTCATTTCCGCCAGCTGCTTTCCCCTCCCCTTCCAATATTTACACAGTCATATCTTATATTGTACGAGCTACACTTGCAATAAGATTATAATTTTTTGCTGTTTGCTTTTGGGGTAAAATTTACCAGTTTGTTTTCCGTAAGCAAACAACTGTAGACCTACCACAAGCTCTGTCTGGCTCTGGCTCTGGTTTTAAGTGTGTGTGAGTTAATAAATCCTACATCGATGAAGTATTCATGTGTGACGTTTCGATGTAGGATTTATTAAGTCAACACTCACAAAGACTCAAAACCAGAGCCAGAGACAGAGCGAGATAGAGCTTGTGGTAGGCCTTCTGTATCTCGGGTTTCGGGAAAAAATTAACCGATACTTTCTTACAGTGGTTTTATTTGGATTTGTTTTGGCTTATGAATAAAATTGGGATCCTGCCATTGTAGTATTTTAATTTTAACTAGCAATATCGTTGAAATATTGGTAAGTAGTGTCAAGAATGGAAAAAGTGAAACATTAAGAGTTTGGATGGTGTCCAAACTTCTCAGTTTACTAAGCTCAATTCTTTAAAGTAGTTCGCTGAGCTTATTTTTAAAAGCGTTTCAATAAACATGATGGTAACCACCAACAAACATGCGTGGTTCATAAAAGTACTAACTTTATGGAAAAACTTACACAAATAACAACAAACTCCTAGGTACTTTTCCACGTAAAATACGTTCCATAAAATATATTGATTATTATTCGGTATTAGGTATGGTTTTGTTTTGTTTTTTTTTTTTTTTTTTTCCACACAACATTATCTAGCCCCAAACTAAGCAGAGCTTGTACTATGGGAACCAGATAGCTGATATAATACTTAAATACTTTTTTTTGTAAATACATACATAGAATACAATATAACACCCAGACAGAGAACAAACATCTGTGTTCATCACACAAATATTTGTTCTCGGTGGGGATCGAACCCACGCCCTCCAGCGCAGAAGGCAGAGCTACTACCAACTGAGCTGTGAAGGCAGTCGAGCCTTTTGTATCAGTAAAGCTCGAAAACATGTGTCAAGTGCATAAAAAAAACATTTTTGAGACGCACAAACATCCTTTCACCACACTGGATCGAAAGAACCAGTGACACGATAAGAAGAAGAAGGGTATGATTGATCTTTTTGCGAACGAAACTTATCCAAAACAGCCAGCGCCGTGTTCAATAAGCCTTTGTCGAGGTTCAAACCTAATTGTGCTCGTGAAATTTGGCCCGACTATTTGGCATGGCAGGGACTACTAATGGCCCAATGCTCGGTATGTTCCCTGTCATTTTCCAAGTCACAAAACATTCTGTTAGTAATTGGCGTCTGATGACACTTGCAATTTAAATTTGATCCTCCAACGAGACACTTTAATGAGCCTTTTAATCGAGACCCGGACACCGGTGGCCGCCGCACAAAGCATCAAACGAATCTCGCCTTTAATGTACTGTGTAATAGTGGCTAATTTTCTGGGGAACCGGATTAAAATTTGTTGGAGGAATTTAGTGAATGTCAAGGAAAAATGTGATTGGCTCGAATTAGTAGGGGCTGACATCTCTTTTTTAGTGAGAGGGCTGAAGCTTGTATTACTACTCATTATACCTTTTTTCTTGTCTCTTTTCTTCTTCATATCATGTAACTTGATATTTCGGACCAGTAGGCCTACCACTAGCTCTGTCTGGCTCTGTCTCTGGCTCTGGCTTTGAGTCTGTGTGAGTGTTGACTAAATAAATCCTACGTCGAAACGTCACACTGGTGATCAAATGGAGTTGGGCAGGACACATTGCTTAGCGTGGTGATGACAGGTGGAGTAGAACAACAACCGCATGGTGGCCAAGAACCGGCTACAGAAGCGTAGGGCACCCTGCATCAAGATGGATGGACAACATAGACAGGGTCGCAGGGCGGCAATGGTTTAGACTGGCACAAGATCGAGGTAGATGACACAAACTAAGGGAGGCCCCAGCAGTGGGTGAAGTCGGGCTGTGGATGATGATGATGATGATGAGCACTCACACAGACTCAAAACCAGAGCCAGAGAGAACTTGTGGTAAGCCAACAGTGTGGTGAAAGGATTTTAAAACTCATAATCACAACTGGTAATGAATACATGGTCTTATTTTGGGGGTCCGCGTGCCCAAACCTTCATTAATCAGGCTGAAATGTACGAGCCCTCTGCATGTCAGGTTGACGTATTGCGTAATTTTTATTATGCCCCCTCATATATCGTGGTGGTATCGTCACGCATGGGACTTTCGACATTTCCTGTGGTTATCACATTTTCGAATAACCGCCTGGTCATCCCTTACTTAGGTTTTTGGGGTGAATTTTTAGGGAGGTAAACATGGGGAAATGTTTTTGGATAATAACTAGAGAAGATCAAAGTTTGATGAATTCTGCATCTTTACATTATAAATACTATTTGTAAATACTATTTTATTCTGTTTTGTCTTTTCATTGAGATACAATTTGCTCACTGAGTTTGAAAACAGTTCGTCAATTTGTATTTTGTTCGATTGTCGAAATATATTTACAATCTCGCGCTGTGGTTTGAATAAGTGAAATACAATTTGTTTTATCATTTATTGAAGCCAGAGATTGATCATTGAAATAATTATTTAATTGATTAATTCGTTGATAACTTTCTCTTCACATTTGTGGAGTATTTTCTATACTAATATTATAAAGAGGAGAGATTTGTGTTGCCTTGAGCCCATCAATTTGATATTATAACGCCAAATTAAATACCTTAGAATGAATCATGCAATGCATACTTTTCTTACAAAATAATGTACTATATCAAAAATATCATAAGCTGATGCTGCTTTAACTTATTCCTTTGAAGTAATAAATTTCATGATATCGTATCACTTTGCAATTCGAATTCCATCAAAGTTTATGGAATAGAACGGCGAAAAATGCACTCACCGCCGAATGCCCACGACGCCGTATTCCAAAACGCATTGGATAGAGCAATCTCGGAGGCGAGACGTGGTTTTAGGAGGCACTTGGCGTTATGCGACTACGTGATCGCACTTCTCTATTAGATTAGCAACGCTTTACGGCGGGAGTTTATTCGAATTTAACACGTCAACCTTCGGTATGGAAATGGAAGCCGTTCGAGCTTTTATCGACACTCCGTCACGGCTTTTTATAAGTGACTTGCCCTTTCCTGCTTTCGAAGCTAAAGGTTCAGCCAGACGGCGGGAGTTTCGATTAATCAGAGTAACTCATATTCTCTTTGGCGTTTTTGTGTCAAAGGTGCGCCTGTACACATTTTAAAAAGAAAGGTAACACATTTTAAAAACATTTGCAACACGTCTACATTTGTAACAATTGTACATTGCGTTTTGTTGTCGCTTGCCCCGTTCCTGTTACGCTCCGTTGCCGTTAATTTTTCGGATTAAAAAGTATCCTGCGTCCGTTCTCTTAGTTTTAAGCTACCTTTTCACCAATTTTCAGCCAAATCGTTTCAGCCGTTCTTGAGTTTAAAATCTTGTACTTAACTAACAAAAAGCAAATCTATCCCACAGGAACCATACATTTTAACGGGAGAAAAAGTATCATATGTGCTATTCCATTATATAATCTATATCTGTACCCATACTTACATACTTTCGCGTTTAAAATATTAGTAGGATTTGTAACAATTTTTAATCTACAATATGCGCTGAATAGATTTTTTACCATCTTATAATTCTTTTATCTATTTTTTTATCGGATGAGGGCGCCACTGGACCAAGACTTATTTGCAGCTCATTCTCAAAGTAACCAACCAGCCTTATCCATCTCCAAGGCCTTTGAAGGATCGCGAGGTTTCCTTTAACCAAGAAACTGGTTCGTAGATTGCAACATAGTAGGGATCCACAATCGCATACTTGCTTGAGCGTTCATAAACGCGACATTTGCGAAAAGCGACGAACGTCTTTGTAGCCGTGGAATAGGAAAGCTTTTCACGCAATAACATCTAATTTGAAAGCTAACTGAATTGAATTTGGATTTTGTCATGACAATTTCAATCTAACCTTTTTTTTTGCCATAGCAGGCAGACGAGCAGACGGGCTACCTGATGGAAAGTAGTCACCGTCGCCCATAGATACCTGATACACCAGAGGTGGTGCTGATGCGCTGCCGGCCTTTTAAGAAATGATAGACCCGCCTTTTGAAGGACCTTGTTCGGGGGTTTAAGAAAATCTGATCTGGTTCTGGATCTGAAATCTGATTGGTAACTAATAAACATAAAAAAATCGGTTGTCTGTAAAGTCGGTTTACTGACGATAGTTGAACGTGATAACGTCATAAGAAAATACTCGCGGACTTGCGGACTCGGACTCGGACTCGAACTCTCGGACCCGGACCCGGAACCCGACCGAACCCTTACCCTTACCCTCATTTACCCTTACCCTCATTTACCCTTACCCATTACCCGACCCGGGCTCGGGCTCAGGTAAATGGAACGACGAAACGACGTAACGACGCATGAGTCATGTTTTTTCGTGCGTGCAGCCGGCTCCATCGATTTATAAGACGTTATCACGTCAAAACTCATGCGATTTATAATGCAAAAAAATCGGTTGTCTGTAAAGTCAGTTTACTGACGATAGTTGAACGTGATAACGTCATAAGAAAATACTGATAATTAATTAATATTTGTTTGATAGATATTTTGTATGGATATAATATAGATTATTGAATGAAACTGAATGAACCTGAATGAAACTGAATGAAAATCCGACTCGGACTCGCGGACTCGAGGACTCGCGGACTCGCGGACTCGGACTCGGACTCGAACTCTCGGACCCGGAACCCGACCGAACCCTTACCCTTACCCTCATTTACCCTTACCCATTACCCGACCCGGGCTCGGGCTCAGGTAAATGGAACGACGAAACGACGTAACGACGCATGAGTCATGTTTTTTCGTGCGTGCAGCCGGCTCCATCGATTTATAAGACGTTATCACGTCAAAATGTTTTTGCCTGTTCAGCGATATTAAAACCTGTTTTGCGCTGTTTTGCGAGATGAAGTTTCTCAGGTAGGGCTGGAAAATTGGAACGATGACAGCTAAACGGATAGAAAACGTGAACCCCGGCACGCTATCTGACGGTCGCTGTTTATTAGGGAACAACTGCTCAGCGGAACGAGGATTATGTGCAAGCGACATTTCCATGATAAATTTCCGTAGCATATTTTAGAGGTTTGCGGTAAAAGTCTTGTGCGGTGCGGAACAAAGGATACCGTACCGTATAACACGTACCGTACCGTAAAATAGGAACCTACACGGTCTAAAACTAAATGTTCGTTTCCACCGAAGCTAGAGCGAAAGTGGTAATGACAAACCCGCAATTCTCGCTATCCGTGTGAAGCTGAACATTTGACACAATAATTTACTTTCTGTGATTTCGAAGTTATTCAGTAGGATCCCAAGGATCACTTTGAAATGTACTCAATACTCAATAGATTTATTGTAAGTGAGGTGTTAATTTTACAAACAGTGGTAAGTAGCACATGTGAGCCCCTTTAAAACACTACAATAGTAAGAGGTTGGCAGACCGAGGTTTTCCTCTTAAAGCTAGGAGAGTCTAGGTGCTAGTTCCACGCGACCAGTCTAGAAGAACATGCAACAAACTACGGCTTGGTTCCTACTATTTTTTTATATGATCCTTTTTCAAATCAAAAATAATATAAAATAATAGCAGTGAAGTTCCAGTGTGGTGCCACTTCACTTAGTGAGACATATTATGCAATAATACAAAAGCAAAAGTTTCAAAGACAGCACACGCTACGCTTCAAAGTAATAATAAAGTACCTATCCACAGTATATAAAAATAAGATACGAAAAAAGTAGGTACAGCTACAGACATTGCAATTGACTCCACTAGTGCTAGGCTTCTAGTTTCTATTCTAGGGCATCTAGAACTCATCGGCGCCGTTACTAGCCACTCGGAATGTGAACCTAACCTTATTATGGCTCAGCTAGATTCCTCATAACCAATTAGTTCTTCCTTTAAGATTGAAAGATCACGGACTCGCTAATTGGGACGATAGAAAAACTTTGCGAAACTAACTTGGAAGTTGGAAGATGTAGAGGAATACACAATTTTTGTAGAATTAATTCACTTAAATAAGTTACGTCATCATCATCATCAGCCCGAAGAAGTCCACTGCTCGACATAGGCCTCCCCTCCACATTTCCAGGAAGAGCGATTCTGAACCCTTTCCATCCACCGACTTCTTGCGATCTTAACAATGTCGACGGTCCATCGGGTGGTTGGGCAACCTACTTTTCGTCTTCCGGTTCGTGGTCACCATTCGAGAACCTTTATCCCCCAACGGTTGTCGGTTCTTAGAGCTATATGACCTGCCCATTGCCACTTCAACTTTCAAATTCTAAGAGCTATATCGGTAATAAATTCCGTTTAACTTCCAAATTCAAATGTCAGACAGATTCGTTTCGAAGGTCGAAGCCGGCTTGTAAAAAAAATATTTTTAATTATAGTGGCAAATTCAGATCTCCCAACATTTTTTTCAGTTAAATTAAACGAAAACACCCCGCTGGTAACGCCCCAGTCAACGTCTTATAAAATTCTTATTAGGTTTATCTACGGCCTCAACCCCTGATGACGCTGGGGTGCAAATTGCCCCACATCTTATTACGAACTACCCTCCGTATTTTCACATAAATAACGGGATAGCAATAGGCAACTATTTGATTAGGTCGGGACACTGAGGGTAGAAAGAGCCCAATTGTTAAATGCATTTCCAAATGGGATTTGTCTGTCGGTTTGTATAAATCACATTCGTGTAAAATGATATAACTTAGGAATTTAATATTTGGCGATGTATTAAATTCAACGGGATTTTCGTTTGAGGCGTCACGTGTTGGGTTTAGTTTTAATTCGATTATGAAATATTATGACCAAGAATGTATGTGGACGAGATACGTGCATGTGTCACTGAACTTCTCCTAAGCGGCTGGACCGATTTGATTTTTTTTGCATGCGTTTGGGTGGCACCCTGGATGGTTTAGATTCACAAATAATGGTAATTTGTCTTTTGATTTCATACTTTGTTTAATAACCTAATCGCTGGAAATATCATGCAGGAAAACGTCTGTCGGGTCCGCTAGTAATATACATAATTATATATCCGTATAGCAGAATAGTAGATGCTCTCGGTTTAGGCTAAGTTATAAGATGTAATGTTCTAGATATAAGATTTTTTTCATGCATAAATTTTCTGAAAACCTTTCCGTTTATTAAATTGACGAGGTTTAAGATTAGACTAGCCAATTAATCAAAACCTTTACTCGAAGGCTGTGTAATTTTCTTTAAGATCGTAGAAGATTACTTTTTTTAATATAATGTGCAAGATAGATTAGATTAGATTGGTACGTCTTTTACAGGATTTTATTAAAAGAAAGAAAGAAAAATATTAATTTGCGAAACAAAGCTCACACTAACAATTTAAACTCGATTCCGATACAAACTGAATTTACACAACTATGGGCAAACAAAGTATAAATGTACACTGAAATAGCTGTAATAGAATTTTACAGTGGTCTTTATTGCCGGCCAGTTATATAAAGTTGGAGAAAACTGTAGGATAACAGAAATGTTAATAAAAAACCAAAAAAGTAATTTTTTCGTCATTCTTTTTCTGAAGCCCCGATTGCCACGACCAACGGCTGACACTCCAACTTTATATAACCGGCCGGTAATAAGGACCACTGTAAAAGCCTATTACAGCTATTTCAGTGTACAATAATACTTTATTCGCCCATAGTTGTGTAAATTAAGTTTGTATGGAAATCGTACCCCCTTAACTACTTATCACTATACTGAGGTGAGCTTTGTGCGTGGCAAAACAAAGCCTGTCTCAATCAATTCTGTATTAGTCAAATGAAATATATTTGCTTCGTGTCCTCGAAAAGTAGCATTGGAATAATATAATTAAAAATAATTCCCTTGTCCCAGTTACCAAATCCCCATTAATAGGGACGATGGCACTTGAATATAATAATTAAAAATTAGTACCCGTTGTCCCTTTTAGGGTAATGGTGACAACGGGAACAAATTTTAATTATCTGTAAAATTAATTGATAGGTATATATTTTAATGTCTACTTAAGAGCGGGTCGTGCGAAAAATTGAGTTTTTTTTTTTTTTAAATCATAACTTAATATCTAAGTGACATTTTAAAAATCGCAAAAGGACTAATTGGAGACAATACATTTGAGATTAATTCGAATAAAAAATATACTATTTAACATGACATTCTATTTAACGCTGACATACGATTAGCGTTAAATAGAATGTCATGTTAAAAAGTATATTTTTTTAACACACTTAAATTTGAATTAATCTCAAATGTATAGTCTACAATTAGTCCTTTTGCGATTTTTAAAATGACACTTAGTTCTAAAAAATCTCAAATTTTCGCACGACCCGCTCTTAACAAATATTGGTGTAGAAAATGTAGTGATTTTCCTATATATTTCCTTCACCGCACAATACCCGAAAAGAATTTTGTTAAATAGATTTACTATTCCAGGCCACAAACTATAAAAAAATATTCCAAGTATCATCAAAACCTGTCTATTCGACTCGACTTCCAGAGCTTTGGAGCTTCAGACCGGTTGGTAGTAGCTCTGCCTTCTGCGCTCGAGGGCGTGAGTTTGATCCCCAGCGAGCACAAATATTTGTGTGGGGAACACAGATGTTTGTTCTCTGTCTGGGTGATATATTGCATGGCATGGAGGCGGTCCAGGCAGTCTGTGCTCGTGGACCGAATTTGAAGAACGAGTCGCTCCTAAATAAATAATGTTTAGAACAATTGCTCTGTTATTGAGCTTTCAATTGAGTACAATACCCAAATATTCGAATTTATTTAAAGATGAAAACGTTTCAAACCTATTTTACCTACAACTTCATCTAAATATATAAAACTCTTACGTTACTGACTGACTGACAATCATCGCACAGCCTAAACCGTAAGTCCTAGAAGCATGAAACTTGGAGGGTATGTTCGTTTTATAGCATAGGGGTGCACTAAGAAAGGAAATTGGAAAATTATTTCCCTAAGCGGAGAAAAAGAGGAAAAACTTTTAAAAGAAAAATCAACGGGGCGTAACGGCTGCGGGGCGAGCAAAGCCGTGGGCGGCCGCTAGTTTCATATATATGTATTTGATCAGTCCCCCATCAATATAACGTGCTACTTCAATACTCCATCATGGTCGAAAGAGCTAATGGTGCGAATTGAAGAGTGGTAATCATTAAACAGCATATGTGCAGTCCCCTAAATTCCTAAATTATGGGGTGTTTTCGTCCAGAGGCAATTTTGACCCCTGCTCTATAGAAAAATACAGTAATTGCTTTTCATACGCACCCATTTTATTTGGAAAATAACAGATGCGACAGAAAAATAATTGCAATGAAAATGTAATCAGTGTTGTGTTTCAAGAACTTACCCTTGGGGTTAAAGCTCCGAATCCACCCCTAAAACTAAAGGTTTCTTGAAAAGAGGGACGAGACGTATTTTTTCAGTCGACGTTTTATACTTTTTATTAAGAAGCCTCTCTGAGGCGCACTTAAAATCCTTTCACCACCCTGGTTTCAAAGAACTAGTGACACGATAAGCTCAACCACTTTTCGTTTAGTGCTTTTCAATAATGCTGATGACATTGAACCTTATTTTTATCACAGTAAGCAAGCATACTGCTTGCACAATCAAAAAGTTGGAAAATATGATTAACCAAACTAAATGACGAAAATTTAGATGCCTAATGTTGAAATTGCATAACTTTTTGAATATGTTCGGGTTATAATAACCTGTTATTTGCTAGATATTTCTACTAATTTAAGTTTAATTTTTTTTACCATAACTGCTGTTGGTTTTCTAATAAAATACAATTATAATCTGCTTTTTGCTTTTGAAATGTTAAGAGTATTGTAAGTTGAAAAACGCAGATAAGCGAAAAAAAAATACAAAAGCCGTTTATATCAATAAGCGTAGGCATAAAGTTTGTTAGAAATTCAAGCTGTTATTCAAATCTTTAACCATACATCCACAAGATCCAGTCATCAATACCAGAAGGCAGTGCGAACTGCAACATTATTTAAAGTACGGTCCCTCATAGCACTGATATCGTGAATAACTTAGAATGCCAGATCCTTTGAATCAAAGAAGTGGACTTCCTTGCAAGAAAGGATACTTATGAGCTACCCCACAATCAGCTAAAAGCAATGCTTTATTAATCTGTGGCAATGCCTCGTACGAGATTGACGGAGCGTGGCGGACAGCGGACATGGCCCATACTAATGCTACTCAAACAAAGCAGGATTTTCTCAGCCTGTCAATGTAATAACAGGAACAAAAGTTATTTATGAAGTAGGGATTGGTATTACGTGGGTGTAGTACGCTGTTGTATTTAATTAAGCCTATGGAGATGACAGGTCTTAAGCCTTGCGCACATCTAATAGCCCCTTCCCACTGGTGAATGATATCGCGCACCAGCACGCACTACACACCATGGGAACGGTCTCGTGCGCCGAGGTGCGCGGTAGCACAGGAGCATTTTCTGTGTGCGTTTCCGTGCGTCGTCGTGCGCGGTGCGGGCTGGTGCGTGATATCACGCACCGTAGGAAGGCGGCATAAGCGGTCTGCGATAGTAATTTTGTGTTTAAATTGGATAAGAACTCCTTGACTAAGGTTCGGAGATGAAACTTAGCCAAAGGCTTTGATGTGCGAAGTAAATATTTATTTAAGTACAGAAAGAAAATCAAATACTTACAAAATGTACAAAGCACACAAGAAACAGTTGAGCTATCTGCAGACCGATACAAACGATCTAGAGATAGCTCAACTGATCCAAATCAGTATCAGACGGAAGCGTCCCCAAAACGAAGACATGCGAAGTAATTAATAATTCCCGAGAATATCAATGATTATCTCCAATTTGAGATGGTGTAATAGCTCGCTAGAAAACAGCTAAGTTACCTAAATAGATAACATTACGTGGGATTCATTTTCCAGGCCATGGAAATAACCAATTTCCTAAAAAGGAAAGGGGAATAGATGTATTTCAAATCGCCAAATTGATCAAATTTATTCTGATTCCCAAGTACAGGGGGAGCAATCGCAGTGCTAATTCTACACGTGGTTTAGCCTAAGGCCCGCAATGCCCCAGCTGTTATCCATTGTCTGCTGGGGCGCGCGTTTGCCCCTGGGGTCTCACAATGAGCCGATATCAAATTGGCAACATTCAGACATAATTGCATTTTATTATGAGTATTATGGCCCGAAGCGGTATGCCCGCTGAGAGCTCCAATAGTCGGAAATTATCGTTTAGACTTCGGTCACTTCGCTGCCTTTTTATACTAGTTGATGGAAAAAGCACGTGGTCTGATCTTAAGTGGTGATCATTGCCTGGTCACGCCTGTCAAGAACGTACCCTACGATGCACTGTCCTGCGTCTATCAACTTGAGACTACATGTTAAACCTCACGCCAATTCGCAGGCACCGCCACCCTTCGAAACGCAACACAGTGACGCTGCTTGGCGGCAGAAATAGGCATGGTGGTAGTACTTCCCCGGACGAATTGAGATAGAATATAGAGAACACTATTGTGTGTTCAAAACTATGTATAACAATTAATATTATATTGGGTTTATGTTATTACAAGGTAAAACATCACCATACGACAAACAAAGAACAAAGTCTTGACGGAGTGAAACATCCACACTACTACCTACTATTACTCAATCTGTGCCTATTTTAAGGGCGTAAGTTATTTCTAAATTGAGTAAAACCTTTGTTCTACGAGTTTGCTTTACAACAATATGATTCAGTTATTGAATTTGTGTTTGAATTGGAATTGAACAAGGTACTGAGTAGTATACATTGTAGGCGATTTGAATATTCATAGACGACAATCGTATAGGAGCCGGGAGATAAATTGATTTTGAGAACGTGGCATAGGCTAACTACACAATACATTGACGACCCTCATAGCTCAATAGCCAGCACAGAAGAAATAATTGGGGTAAATACTTATTTACACAGAGAAACTTACAATTACTAAAATACACAAAAAAACAGTTGAGCTATCTGCAGACCAGTACAATGGTCGAGAGATAGCTCAGCTGATCCAAATCAGCGCCAGACGGAAAGGTCCCCAAGACATAAATTCAAAACTTCTTTATTCAGTTGAATCACAAGGAAATGTCCTAAAGCTAGGCGAGTCTAAGTGCCAGTTCCACTCGTCAAAGCCTAGAAGAATAGGCAACAAACTTGGTTCCTGCCGTTTTTTGACGCGACAACGTCTTATAATTCAATGGAGCCGGCTACACGCATGAAAAAACATGACTCATGCAGCGTTACCTCGCTCTGAGGCGTTCCATGTTAGAGGCACAATAAGCCTCCGCGTTCGTCAGCGTTCGACATTACTTTTTGACGTGATAACGTCTTATAAATCGATGCAGCCGGCTGCACGCACGAAAAAACATGACTCATGCGTCGTTACGTCGTTTCGTCGTTTACCTGAGCCCGAGCCCGGGTCGGGTAATGGGTAAGGGTAAATGAGGGTAAGGGTTCGGTCGGGTTCCGGGTCCGGGTCCGAGAGTTCGAGTCTGATTCCGAGTCCGAGTCCGATTCCGAGTCCGCGAGTCCGCGAGTATTTTCTTATGACGTTATCACGTTCAACTATCGTCAGTAAACCGACTTTACAGACAACCGATTTTTTTTTATACATTTACACTGTGCGAGTAGTTTACCAACCTTGAATGAGTCAGACATTTTTGAGCAACAGATGGCTTCTAAAATAAATAGTTATCACTGGATATCGGCCTTGAAGAATTACCTGCAATAAACAGAAAAAAACATTATTAGAAATATTTAGATAATTGAGTTGAGTTGATGGCAAAAGAAAACCAGACACATAGCCACAGTGAATCCATGAATCAGCTAACTCATTACATACTCTAGCTAGACTTTAGAAGTTTAGACCAAAGTGTAGATGACTATGAGAACGCACCAGGAGAGTAGTAGCATCTGCGAAAATAATAATTAACACTACGGTTTCACTACTGAACTACGAGTATTAAGGTAATTCCCCGCTATAGGAGCCAAGCACGAGCGTATCACGAGCCGAGCAAATTCATGTATAGCGAGCGCGATTCGAGAGTTTGGTTCGTGCTCGACTGAGCTCCACCTATTGTCGGTTTTTTGACCAAGACAAACGGATTTGCATCGCGCTCGATACGTGAGCACAGTGGTTGTTGTTAACTAGTTGTACGTCCATACAACACCACAAGTAGGGCGGCTCGGCTTACGCTCTGCTCGTGCTCGGCTCCTCCAGCGTAGAACCATCTAAGCTTGAGTAGCTACCACCGTGTAAAAGTTCTAGAACTATTGCCCAAGTTACCTGTTGAGCAAAAAACTTAAAAGAACGGTTTGAAATAATTGACTAAAAAGTTTTAAACGAATAAATACCGATTATTTTAAATTATAGACGTTTTTACCGACAGGCACGACAGGCACCATCAATTGACACTTTTTACCTCTTTTAATTAACTATGGACGTTTTAGTGAGCGTTTTTATTCCGATGAAGACGTTGTTTTAGAGAGAATACCTACGCGTAGGTACGTCATTCGTCTTTCTGTTTTATTACTCATTTAACTTCTTCTTTTTAAATTTAAGAGCTCTTGTCGGGGATTTGATGCAGTTTTCTCCAATTAAGTCTTTCGAATGCGGCCTTCTTGACTTCCTTATACGACATGACAGCGACTTTTTCTTTTATCTGGCTCATGTAACTAATTCTTGGCCTTCCTCTTCCCCGTTGCCCTTCAACCTTTCCTTCAATGATGTTCTTTGGTTGAGTATATTTCCTGCTGCTTTCCTTCCCTTTCCTGCCAAGCATTGTAACTACGACAAAAACCTCCAAACTGAAGGTACTTATTGAGCACATACTAAAGGTCCAGCAGTGAACATCAGACTTATAATGCTGCCTTCCTACGGTGCGTGGTTCTGCAGATAATCACTCACAGCCGACGTCGACGCACGGCAACGCACACAGAAAGGGCTCCTGTGCTACCGCGCACCTCGGCGCACGAGACCGTTCCCATGGTGTGTCGTGCGAGCTGATCCGCCTCCGTGCGCGATATCACACACCGGTGGGAAGGGGCTATAATACATGCATAAATACAGAAAATCAAGCATCATTCCCATGGGGGTAAGCAGAGATCAAGGATTTCTACTTGCTGACTTCCTGACATATCTCTTTCGCTTCATTCACTCCATAGCATTCTTCATACATTCTCGTCGGCATAGGTTGTTTTCTCTCCTCAAGATATTTTTCTTATTAGTTTCCTAATAAGGCACGTCACATAAATTGTACTTAAACATGTCAAATATGAGTAACGATTTAATTCTCTAGACATGTTTGGAGCATCGCCAAACTTTTTGTTGAGAAAGTTTTGAGGATAGGAAATCAATTATGTTTTTTAACTTACTTAAGTCTCCATGGCACTAATAGGGAGCTGTGCCAAATTAAATAGTTTCAGTCGCCTTTATTGCCTACTTATTTAGGAAGTTAGCTAGAAAGTAATTTTTCGAAATCACTTAAGTGCTACGGAATTCGCAGTAACTTTTAACAAATTGGCGCTAAGATAGCCTTTGTATTTTTAGTGTTTACGTTTTCGGCTTCGGTCATTTTTTTCGGCTAAAAAAACGCGAGTTCCGCGAAAATAAGAAAAGAGCGCACTTTTTCGTTGCAAAATACCAAGTTTTATAGCAATACTTACGGCATATGTGTATCTGTGTTTGTTTGTCTGTCTGTCTGTAGCTGTCTGCCGTGTTGCTCCGAAACTTATGTATCTGGTAGTTCTGAGATGGCTCTTAGCTTGTCGGGGGGCCTCCCGCGAGCCGCAACTCCGCGCCCGCCCTGCAGGGCGTTCACGGAGATTTAAGCGGCCCTCACTATGGGGATAGACCGCACCCACCCGCACCCCTCACGGTCGCGTCGCTCGACGACGGCGGCGAGGGGTGCCTCCCCCGCTGGCGGGTGGACCGAGCTAGGCTCGAGGTCAGCCGTGCACCCGCAGGCGTCAGCGGGGGGGGTTGCCGGGATCAGTTCGCGGCCCGGGAGGCAGCAGGCGGGCTGTAGCTTGTGGCACCGAAGCACCGATGAGCGGGGGGGGGTGCAGCCGTCGTGCAATGAAAGACTTGGTTGTACAAGCGGTGGAACGGGGCGCGGGGAGCCTGGCCTCTCGATGGGAGATGTTCGGATCCTAGCTTCTAGCTTCCTATATGCTTCTAGCTTCCTATATGCTCTCAGCTAAATGATTCTTGAAAGGCTTCCTGACTACTTCTTTCTTGATTAAAAGGCTTCCTGACTACTTCTTTCTTGATGAATCGATCTCGAACAAACTCGTTTTTACTTTGAAACTGTCTCGCTTACCTACCTCAAAGTCTTACCTTACAGAGAGCGGTATAATTTCGCCTAAATCTCAGTACTAATTTTCATCTCCTACCAGGCTTACCGTTCCCGTTTTTCTTTATTAAAAGGCATAAAAATAACAAACAAACACTACCTAAGTGTGGCCTATATACCCATTTATCTACTCGCTCTACTAGAGGCGGCACCATGGCCTTTATTTATTACATAATTAAACAGTTACACTTAACTACTTGGGTATGGCCTTCTCGTTACATTTTCTATAATTTTTCCTTCCTATAATAAAGTTCTTTTACAATGTCTCCTTATGCTATCTTACTCTACGTTATGTTAATGTATTTATTCAAGCTTATGAAAGGTATTTCGACTAATATTATTTTCAACAAAATGACTTCAACATAATTTTAAAAGGACATTGCGTTACTCTATAAGTTAGAGCGAGACGGCACTAGCCTATCCCGCTTTTACATCTCAATGAACCTCATCTTAAAAATCTCATCTTAAAATTATCTTAGTGTCTCTATTATCTGGCGCCGACATCCTCCCCCTCGTGCATCGCACCGACTCCCTGTTTGGCGCCATCCAAGTCTCGTGTCGACTCTGCGCCATCCTGGAGTTTCCGGGTCAACCCTGCGCCATCCGGACGTCCTTGACTACCCTGCGCCATCCTGAAGTCGCCTGTCGGCTCCTTGGCCTGACAGACGTTAGGGTCGTCTGCGGAGACCAGGAGCACGGCCTTTGAGCAAGGCCGCCTGAAGGTGCCGTGCGGGGTGCGCACGTCTATGATGCGAGTGCGGTGGTCGGGCCCGGGATACGTCCGGACCACGACACCACGGGGCCACACGTTGCGTGGCAGTGTGGAGTCCACTATCAGGACTGAGTCGCCACACTGCAAATCCCTCGATGTGGTTGACCCGTCGATTCGTCGGGGTAGGAGAGTTGGTAAGTACTCCCGTACCCATCTGGCCCAGAAGTGATCGGCCAGCCGCTGCGCCGTCCTCCACGATCGTCGTCCAGAGAGATCCTCCTCCGTGAACACCCCCAGCCTGGGAGCGCCGCATGACCGCCCGATGAGGAAGTGGTTCGGTGTTAGGCCTTCCTCGTCGCTGTCCTGTGTCCTGGTCAGCGGTCGCGAGTTCACGATGTGTTCTGCCTCAAGCAGAAGTGTGTGCAGCACCTCTTCTCTGGGACTTCGCTCCTTCAAGATCACGCCGAGGACGTTCTTCACTGTCTTTACCAATCTCTCCCATGCTCCCCCCATGTTTGGTGCGCCGGGTGCTATGAACTTCCATCTCACCCCCATTTCTCGTGCTTGCTCGACGACTCCCTCGGTGTCAAGGGTCTCGATGGCGGCTCTCAACTCTTTGTTCGCACTCACGAAGTTAGTGCCGTTATCGCTGAACATGGTAGTTGGCATGCCTCTTCTCGCCGCCATCCGTCTTAGCGCCATGATCATGGAGTCTGCTGTTAACGACGCTGCCAGTTCCAAATGCACTGCCCTGGTGGTGAGGCACGTGAATAGGGCACCCCACCTCTTCTCATGTCGTCTTCCCACGGTCACGGTCATCGGGCCGAAGTAATCGACCGCCGTGCTCGAGAAAGGTGGCTTCCCCACTTGCAGGCGTTCCCTGGGCAGGTCCCCCGTCGGTAGCCGCTGTGGTGTTCCTCTGTAGACTCTACACCATTGACATCCATGTCTTGTCGCTCTGACCGCCGATCTCAAGCCGAGTATCCAGTAGCGCTGTCGAATCTCATTCATTACCGTTTCATGGTTTCCGTGGTTGAACGCTTCATGATAGTGAGCTATTATCAGTCTCGCTATCCCATTTTTGCTATCCAAGATGATAGGTTGCTTGTAGTCGCTCGACATGCTGGCGGCGCCTATCCTGCCGCGCAGCCTCAAAAGACCATCTTCCATTATCGTGTCGAGCTTCTTGAGCTTCCCCGCTTCTTCTAAGCGGCTATCAGCTTGGCTCCTCATTAGAAGCGCTCTCTCGGCTCTCTTCAAGTAGCCGATCTCAAGCGGTAAGAACTCTGAATTTCTTACTTTCGTGGCAGGCCGCCTGTAAGCTTGCTTCTTCGTTTTATTGACCTTTCTCCATGTGGGGTCATCCTTGACGCCCCGTACCGCACCAACCATTTCCTTCTTTCTGCATAGGTCGATGAACTGGAAGACTCTCGCCGTCGCTCTTAGTAGTCTCGTCCATCTTGAGAATCTAGTGGGATCGGGAGTACCTAACTTGTACTCGCATATCCGGACGGTGGCCGTATGTTGAGTCTCCTTGTCCTCCCCCGTCGAGCTACGCTTGAAGGTGCGGTCTTCAGGCCACTCTTCTTCTTCCCCCTCGAGGAACTTTGGCCCCGTGTACCAACGGTGGCCCCCATCAAAGTTCCTGGGGACTTCTCTTGTAGCGTCGTCCGCTGGGTTCTCCGCTGTAGGAACCCAGCGCCATTGATGCGGCCGCGTCGTGTCTTCTATCTCAGCCAGACGATGTGCGACAAAAGGTTTGAAGGTCCTGGGATCAGCCTTTATCCAGGAGAGCACCGTGCTAGAGTCTGTCCAATAAGTCTTCCTTGTGGCCCTCACATCCATCTCCTCCTCGATGGACTGCGCTAAACGAGCTCCGAGTAGCGCGGCCTGCAGCTCTAACCTTGGCACGGATACTGGCTTTAATGGTGTGACCCTCGCCTTGCCAGCCAGCAAGGTCACGTCGTATTTACCCTCTTGGTTTTGTTGCCTCCAATACACTGCGCATGCGTAGGCCTTTTCACTGGCGTCCGTGAAAACGTGTAGATCTCCCCCTGCTTGAGATCGTGAGATGCACCGAGGAATCCTCAGATGATGCAACAGTTGGAGATCTTGGAGATAGCTTTTCCACGACGTCTCGTCCGTGTCTGTCACCTTCTCGTCCCAACCAATTCCGCTCCGCCATACATCTTGCATCAGTTTCTTCCCCTGGATCAGCACAGGAGAAGCTAGACCCAGGGGGTCAAATGTGCTCATGACTGCACTCGTCACCTGGCGCTTGGTTGGGGTCATCTCTAGGTCAACGACCTCAGACACGTTCCGCAATTGAGTCCGGAATCCCATCTCGTCTTCTTCCGTGAACCAGCGCAGCCCCAGAGTCCGTTCCTCCTTGGACCCGAGCTCTATCTCTGTGTTCACCTTATCAGTGAGATTCTTAAGGACTTTCTGACTATTTGATGCCCATCCTCGCAACCGGAACCCGGCTCTTTGATGAATGGCATCCACTTGCTTTGCCACCCTTAGCGCGTCATCCTCTGTGTCGAAACAATGTAGGTAGTCATCCATATAATGGTTCCTGACCACCGCCCTCGCTGCCTCTGGAAACTCGTTCTTTGCTTCTTCTGCGTTTAGATTCTTTACATAGATCGCCAGGCTTGGTGAGCAAGCGGCCCCAAATATCACCGATGACATTCTATACTCTGTGGGTGCGCCTTTTCTTCTTGCTCTCCTCCATAGGAAGCGGAGACTATCCCTGTCCGCTTCTCTTATCTTCACTTGGAGGAACATCTCTTGGATATCAGATACCACAGCGATCGGCTTTTCCCTGAAGCGTAGTAGTACCCCGAACAGTGACTGGAGTAAGTCTGGTCCTGGCAGTAGGGCGTCATTCAGACTCTTGCCTCTACATTTGGCTGCAGCGTCGAAAACCAACCGCATCTTCTTCTTGGTAGGATGTGTCACCGCAAAGTGAGGAAGATACCACTTCCTTGTCGACGTCGACTCGTGCGTGACCTCCTCGGCATACCCGCTGGTTAAGAGGTTATCGACCTGCCGCTCGTACTCTATCTTCAGGTCTTCATTATTGTCTATCTTACGTTCGATGTTTCTTAATCTGTTAAGCGCAGAATCATAGTTGTCCGGCATGGACTCTTCATCAGTTTTCCATAGCAGGCCCGTTTCGAAACGCCCGTCCTTCATACGACGTGTGGTCTTACTTAGTAGTTGCACGGCCCTTTCTTCGGCGTCCGTGCTTGGTCGACGCGGCTGCACCCCCAGCGACTCTATTGCGAAGTGCTCCCTTATGAGTTCATCCATGTCTTCGTCGCGCGTCGAGACGTGAGCACAGGTAAGGTGGTTCACCCTCGAAGCTGCTCCCCCGTCTATCCCATGCAGCACCCATCCCAGGTGTGTGAGAGAAGCAGCTGGTTGGCCACGCTTGCCTCTCCTTGTTGCCCGTGACACGATGAGCTCCCAGTTATCTTGCCCGATGAGCAACTTCGGTGCTTCCTCTTCGTAGTGAAGCCTGTTCGCTATCCTCTTGAGGTGATTGCATTCATCCAGCCGTGCCTTGTTGATCACTTGAGGCGATAGTCTTAGCTTGTCTATCGTTCTCGCCCCGATGATCTTCCTTCTTTGGTTCGAGTGGAGA
Organism: Thera britannica; assembly: GCA_939531255.2. Classification (NCBI taxonomy): domain Eukaryota; kingdom Metazoa; phylum Arthropoda; class Insecta; order Lepidoptera; family Geometridae; genus Thera; species Thera britannica. Next base: position 7,103,303 of record OW618042.2, on the reverse strand, counting down.
CCCCTCAGACTGATGTTGACCCGCATGGAGTCATCCTTCCCGATGACTCGTCCTCCAACTGTCTCTATTGAGAGAGCTTCCCTGGGTCCTTCCAGTCCGATTTTGTCCGCCACTGCAGCGTCGATGAGAGTCACCGTAGACCCTTCATCCAATAAGGCCAAAATCGTGGCCTTTCCCTTTGGCCCGTATACCTCCACGGGCACCATCTTCAGATACGCTCTCGCGTTCTTCGCGGCGTTCGTCAGATGAACATTGTTGGCGACCTCCCTCGCTGAACTCTCCCGAGCATCCGATATCTTGTCCGATGATGGCCTCTCTTCACCATGCAGCAGTGCATGATGCCATCTTCCGCAGTGCTTGCACGGAGGTCTTCTGCACGTCTCCTTCCTGTGCCTGTAGCGAAGACACTTGAAGCAGCATCCTGTCTTCCTTGCTATGGCCCACCTATCTGTCACTGAAGCTTGTAGAAATTTCTTGCATTCGTCCAGGTGGTGACTTCCTTCACAGTGTGCACATGAAGTTTGCTGCATCCCCTGCGACTCTGTCGCTGCATGTGCAGCCTGGCGCGGTAGGTGGTGAGCCACCTTCCTTGGGGCAGCGGCTTCCTGGCTGGCGTAAGGTCCACACCTTTCAGCCTCTCTGTTCAGGAACATTGCTATCAGTGCTAGGTCCGGGTCCACATGTTCCGCAGCAAAATCATACCATCGATATCGGAGCACCATTGGTAACTTCTCTATGATCACCTTTATCATCTCTGGAGAGTTGAGGTACGCTGGCTTCCTTAGCCCCTTTATTGTCGCGACGGTGTTGCTTATCGATCCAGCAAATAAACACACATCCCGCGCACTATCACTTGGTTTAGCAAGGTTTTTCACTTTATCTAATTCCGCTAGTACTAACGCCTCCGGCCGTCCATAGCGCCGGCGTAAGGACTCTATCACTTCACTAGGTTCACACTCAGAATATAACACACTTTTCACTGCATCCCTTGCGCCTCCTTTGACGGCCTTCCTTAGCCGTGCCATGTTCTGCACCGGAGTAAACAGCGCCGCCGTATCTTCATACACGGACTTGAAGGCCAGCCACTCTCCACTGTTTCCATCAAACACCGGAAGCTCGTACATGTACGCTGGCTGGTGCACGTGTCCCGTGGTCCTTGGTGCGGCGCTGATGGCACTGATGATCGCCTGGGCCAATGCCCCCATGTCGCGGTCTCCTCTGGAGTCCTCTGGCTTCACGGCGGTGACAGTGGGATCCTGGAGTTTTAAGGAGTCGATGACCCCACCTGGTCGCCCCTCTGCGGACGTCCCCCCGGCCCCTTGATGTCCTCCACCAGACATCCTGTCAACCGTGTCGTTCACCCACTCTGCGACTTCATTGGCTCTACCATCAGGCTCTTCTTCAGCAGAGTCCTCGGCCCTCTCTTCTGGATTGTCCTTTCCCAACTTCAACAGTTCCATTTCAGCTCTCGCCAGCGCAGCGGCAGCCTGTGCTTCTTGCATCTCTTGTCGGCTTATCTCCGCACGCAATTCCATCTCACGTCGTGTCCGTGCCTTCTCCGCCGCTGACGAGGGTTTGTTGGGGCTAGGACGGGCCTGGGGCTCCCCCGTGTTCTTCACTCTTGATTCCTTTGCCGGTCCGCCGGAAACTCTCACGGTCTCCGGCGCGCTCCCGGCAGCATCCTCTTCTGTTGTCGTCTCGGTCGTCGGTGCCCCGGAGACCTCCGTGGCCTCGGGGCTCAGCTCCTCGGAGCTGGACCGGCGGGCGACACCCTTGTGACTCCGTGTCACAGGCATCGAGAAGTCGTGTGGTCGTCTGCTTCACTGGTATATACAGCCCACTTGCCAAGGGCTGCACTTGCCAGACTCTCCGTCAGCACTCGACGATCGGCTCCTGCCGACTGGAAGCGCGACCTCTCCGCGCGCACACAGACCACCACCACCAAAGTCTAGTTCAAAGCAAATGACAGCTGCAAGCTGTCCCCAGGTTACGCGATGATCCGGCTCGAAGGACCAGCTGTCGGGGGGCCTCCCGCGAGCCGCAACTCCGCGCCCGCCCTGCAGGGCGTTCACGGAGATTTAAGCGGCCCTCACTATGGGGATAGACCGCACCCACCCGCACCCCTCACGGTCGCGTCGCTCGACGACGGCGGCGAGGGGTGCCTCCCCCGCTGGCGGGTGGACCGAGCTAGGCTCGAGGTCAGCCGTGCACCCGCAGGCGTCAGCGGGGGGGGTTGCCGGGATCAGTTCGCGGCCCGGGAGGCAGCAGGCGGGCTGTAGCTTGTGGCACCGAAGCACCGATGAGCGGGGGGGGGTGCAGCCGTCGTGCAATGAAAGACTTGGTTGTACAAGCGGTGGAACGGGGCGCGGGGAGCCTGGCCTCTCGATGGGAGATGTTCGGATCCTAGCTTCTAGCTTCCTATATGCTTCTAGCTTCCTATATGCTCTCAGCTAAATGATTCTTGAAAGGCTTCCTGACTACTTCTTTCTTGATTAAAAGGCTTCCTGACTACTTCTTTCTTGATGAATCGATCTCGAACAAACTCGTTTTTACTTTGAAACTGTCTCGCTTACCTACCTCAAAGTCTTACCTTACAGAGAGCGGTATAATTTCGCCTAAATCTCAGTACTAATTTTCATCTCCTACCAGGCTTACCGTTCCCGTTTTTCTTTATTAAAAGGCATAAAAATAACAAACAAACACTACCTAAGTGTGGCCTATATACCCATTTATCTACTCGCTCTACTAGAGGCGGCACCATGGCCTTTATTTATTACATAATTAAACAGTTACACTTAACTACTTGGGTATGGCCTTCTCGTTACATTTTCTATAATTTTTCCTTCCTATAATAAAGTTCTTTTACAATGTCTCCTTATGCTATCTTACTCTACGTTATGTTAATGTATTTATTAAAGCTTATGAAAGGTATTTCGACTAATATTATTTTCAACAAAATGACTTCAACATAATTTTAAAAGGACATTGCGTTACTCTATAAGTTAGAGCGAGACGGCACTAGCCTATCCCGCTTTTACATCTCAATGAACCTCATCTTAAAAATCTCATCTTAAAATTATCTTAGTGTCTCTATTATCTGGCGCCGACATAGCTAGATATTGGTCAATGTCCAAGCCAAAGTATATTTATTGTTTGAAATAAATGTTGAAAAGGTGTTTATTTATAAAAGGTAACGTCCAATGTAACTATAACTTATGCATGTAATAATTAAATTTACTAGGTAATGTTATGAAAATATATAAATTAATTCAGAAAATTAAAAAAAAAAAATGCCCATTGTACTTTATTTTGTTACGCCTAGTTTTTATAATGCATCTTTGTGTACAATAAATAAAAAAAAACAATTAAGTGTTATGTTCTCGTATCCAACTAATTTTTTTGAAAAAAAAAGCCGAAAAAAAATTCGGCTTCAGGCCCTAACACTATAGCGAACACGAAAACGTAAATCAATCAAGTAACCTTAATTGGGTTTAGGTGTACCTGATGATACTTTGCCCTGTTTTTTAACCGACTTCCAATCAAAAAGGAGGAGGTTCTCAATTCGGTTGTATGTTTTTTTTTATTTTTTTTTTTTATGTTTGTTACCGCATAACTTCGTCATTTGTGAGCCGATTTGAAAAATTATTTTTTTATCTTAAAGGTACTGCTTCCAGATTGGTCCCATTTTAATTTTATTAAAATCGGTGTTGCCATTTTTTTTTTTAAATTTTTTTTTATGTTTGTAACTGCATTCCTCCATCATTTATGAACCGATTTAGAAAATTATTTTTTTATTTGGAAGGTTATTCTTACGTCCAGATTGTCCCAAACAAATTTGATTAAAATCGGTTTAGCCGTTAAACCATGAAGTCGGTTTCTCAAGTTTTTTAAACTTATAATTATCTAATTTATTTCTGTGAAATATCTTTGTAAAGTCGCGTTGGACGGTTCGTGAGTTTTCAAAGGGTAAATATTCAGACTGGAATTTGTTTGAGAGAAGCTGTAGGTAGACAATACAGGTGAAGACAAATTCCTGTGAAAATGGTATTGCCATTTGGCACCTGTTATAGCCCCTTTCCAACGGTGTGTGATATCGCGCACCAGCTCGCACGACACACCATGCGAACGGTCTCGTGCGCCGAGGTGCGCGGTAGCACAAGAGCCCTTTCTGTGTGCGTTGCCGTGCGTCATCGTCGGCTGTGCGTGATGATCTGCAGAACCACGCACCGTAGGAAGGCAGCATTATAGCGGTGGCAGTTTGAATGAGTGTATAGCCGATAGTTAAAACAACCGACTTCATGGCCAAACTGCTGAACCGATTTTGATGAAGTTTCAATGGAACCCAATCTGAAAGTATTACCTTTCAGATAAAATATTTTTTTAATCGCCTCATGACTGGCAAAGTTACGCTATAACAATCATTAAAATAAATACAAATGAATTGAGAACCTCTTCCTTTTTTATTAGAAGTCGGTCAAAAAACCGTGCAGTACCTATCGTGTAGTTTAGTTTTAAAGTGGTCACCCATCCAAATGGTGCAGAACGTTGTTTAACTTAGTCGATCGTTTGGTAATATAATGACCAAAATGACTAATGACCAAGCAAGTTACGCCACAAACGCTTCAAAGTGATGTAATGTATGACTGCATTTACGACTTCAAATGACGTTATCGTTATCAAAACAAATTTTGGGTCATCCCAGATTGGACTCGAGCCATTATTCTGTTGGCCTACTACAATTTCTGTCTGGCTCTGTCTCTGGCTCTTGTTTTGAGTCTGTGTGAGTACTCAACAGTGCATTATACTGTGTGCGTGTGACGTTTTAACGTAGGATTTATTTAGTCAACATTCACACAGACTCAAAACCAGAGCCAGACAGAGCTTGTGGTAGGCCTACTGATCTAAGCATTATTCATTGATAAGATAAAATCGTCCTTATACAATTCAAATTGAGTTGAAAATCCCACGCAAAAGATAACTTGCTCCAGTGAACAGCGTCCCGATGTCCCGATATCTATTTGATTTGAATCAGGACGATATTTATCAATCAGTTGAAACTTCTCGATCATTTTTCCGCCTGATTTGAGCCGAATAATCTTTTATTTCTCGATATGCATGTTTGGAGAATGGAGAAAAGAGAATCTTTTTAGGGTTAAGCTCGCCTTTGTACATGTCTTTACTTTATGTTTTATAAATGCTGTCTATATGTGTGTGCAATAAAGAATAAAGAAAGAAAATTAGTTGGACGGAAAAAGTTACGAACGAAGAGGTCTTAGAGCGAGTAAAGGAGAAGAGAAGTTATACCTGAGACGATACAAAATCGAAGAGGGAAAATGTTTGGATATCTTCTACGACATGACAGCTACATAAAGCACTTCATTGAAGGAAAGGTTGAACGAAAATGGGGAAGAGGGAGGGAGCCAGATAAAAGAAAAGGTCGCTGTCATGTCGTATAAGGAAGTCAAGGACAATTCGAAAGACTTAATTCGAAAAAACTGCATCAAAACCTCGAGTAGAGCTAAGCTGTTACATTGAAGAAGAAGAAGATGTTTTGGAATCCTTTTTTATAGCTCATTTTGATAATAAACTGCGGTCTAGATATTGCAATTGGTATTGCAATCTAGGTAACAAAATAGATTGTTGTAACTAGTTTAACCTTCAGACCACATTCACTAGAGCCTCGATAAATAAAACGAACGTTCCTCTGTAAACTGAATTCGTAACTGATTTTAATTGCATTTTTACAAGCCGTATCAAATAGGCCGTTGTTTGACCTCGCCACAGGCCCAATTACTGGGATGTTGTAAACAAGGTTTTACAGTTACACAAACATTCCCCTATTATGCGAATTAGCTTTCCCCGCAGTTAAAAATACTAATCGTGCGACGCAAACTTTTATAAGACACACAAAATTGCGTGTTTCAGCTTCAGCCACAAATTCAGTTTCATACCCATCACGTGATCATTTTTAACCAATGAGGAGCGTTATAGATCGCGTGATATCATTCATTAGTGCGCAACAGTCAGTAAAAGTGGTTTTGTGGTGTTGCCGGCCGTTTTATATAGGTACAGAAAAGCTGTCTTCTTTTTCCCAATAAGAACCGTCTAGAATCTAGTCTAAAATCAGGGACGCTTGTGTTAAATATAACTATCACTATAGCACATCTCGGAGACTCGACAAAATCATACACAAAAGCCCACCTTCCGACCTCTCAGCTTAGTTGGTATACGACTTCGGGCAAGGACCTCATGTTCTAGCCCACGGTGACCTAAAAGAGAGACTATTGGAGAAGAGGAAGAGAGATGTTTACGCTCCAGTATGGCACCACAGTTTTAATATTTGTCCTAATCATGAGACAACGGTGTCATGACCAATCCGTTTGCGACACCGAACCAAACCATTGATATTTCAGAACCTAATCGATGATCCACCTTAAAACTTCGCAATTACTAATCTCTGTATCGAAAAATAGTTTTTGAAACATCGGTATCTATCGACACGGGTATTTACCGATATTGTGTTACTCTGCCATTTCAGCACGATGGTATCAACAACTACGTAAAACTCAGGCTGAAGACTAGGTCAGACGGGAAGACGGACTAGCCGAGACTATAGGGCTTGTCAGGCTTCGGAACCCCTTAAAGAGAGGCAGGATGAATGGCGTTGCGGTTGGAAAAGCGGAAAGCCTTTGTTTCTCGTATTTTTTCTCAAAGCCGAACATCCCATCAATGTTGAGGCTACTCGTGAAACAATGCAGTTTTTTTCTAAAGAATTTTTCATTTTAAATCTGCAGTGAATTTTGACTTCACTTCTATTACGCTGGGATTTGTTTCAGCATCATAGTGAAAACTGCCATGGACGTTTCATAAAAGCGGCGAAAAGACCCGTAACTTTAGTTATGCGTACATAGAAAATACCAATAAATCTAGCAACCGCAGTATCGTAAACAAAATAAATGCAGTACCACCTAAAACTGACTCAAATGCGAACGACAAAAAACAAATAAATAAACATAATCAAATGCCAAGATAATTGGCGGCACACATGCGATACACTCGGCACCGTTTCAGGCTCTTCGCAATTCTACTGAAAATGAAAACTCAAAAGAAATGGACGAAATTGCCGACGGAATTCTGTTCGCGCCGGGGTTTAATAGCCTATGTTTATGTAGCGGACTCTGTTAAGCGGACGAACCGCACTATTAGCTTCCCGGAATCCTGGTAGAAATTTGGGGATAAAACTAGAGTAAATAAACGAATGTGGCCTCGTTGTTGTTCCCTAAAAAGAGATGTAACGTTATACGTTAAAGGTTTATTAAGAATGACGCTCATGTATCTCAAATATTTTTTATTAGGATTCTTACTTATTAAAACTCTTATTTCATCAAACCTAGGTCTAATTATTCTCACACTAAAATTTAAATTACTGGCGCGTCAATATCTGTGTGTTGCGCGCGACCTTGAATAGAACCGGCTAGGAGCGAGGCTCGCTCACTGCATGCGTTCGCTGAGTGCGCTGCCACCGCATTCGCTCTGCCGCGACGCTTGCACAAAGACTAGTGTACTTAACCATTGTTCCAGTTCAACGGATTTGTAAAATACCGATACTGGTTAACTATCTTTCTTTATAAAACTAGTAAAGTTGTTCAAATAGTGTTTCGTCCCATACTGGGTAAGTTATGCACAGTTTTTACGAACAAGTACGTACCTTTTGCACTCGTCACTAACGAACTTTTGAATGTCACCTTGCTACGACCTTTTCTTTGTTTCTTTTCCTCACATCTAGATTTAGTTTGGCTACTTGTAGATTGAACCCTTGTTACTATAATATTACTTAAATGCATTCCTTGTTATTTTATTATCATGTTTTAGACTTTTGCAAAAATATTTTACTTATAAAATATTTTCTTATTCATTTGTAAATTCACTTGCCAGCCTACCTAAGCTTAATCAAAACTCATCTTATAACGCATTCAATAGCCTTACTCATTTTATAAATATTTATTTTAATCTTAAAATTAAGTTGCAGAATTTATCCTAAGTTCTTAGTTACTCAATTTAAATCTGAACCTAATCAATACCCATTTTATATTGCATTCGAACGCCTTACTCATTTTCTAAATATTATTTCTAATCTAAAAATTAAGTTTCATAATTTGTCCTAAGTTCGTAGTTACTCAATTTTTATCATTTACTCTATTCCACAATACTGCTAGCTATAGCCTAGGCATGAATATTCCTTATAAAATTACTTGAAGGATATGAACAGTTCCCTTGCTGGATCTTGGTTTGTCACCCTGCATATTAGCATATTGCTACAGTGAATATTCATGCCTGGTTGTTCTGCACGCTATTTTTTATTCTTCATTTGTATCATTTTTTCGAATGCTTACTTTTATTGTGAGAAGCTTGCATCTTGTGACGACAGTCTAATACTACGCTATGCTCCCGGTTTTGCTTCCAAATAATTATTTTTCTAAATAATTATTTTTGTATTTTACTCTCTATGCAATTAGTATCGCTCACGAGATGCAACTCTTCGCTACCCTGCTACATTGTACCTGGACTGCATCATCATCATCATCAGCTTGCCAATTTGTAAATTCTCTCATCACTCCCTTGCCTTATCATGAGATGCAGTCCGGGTCAGCTGACCTACCTACCATTACTAAGACGGGCAATCTTGGCCCATTCCAGGAGCTACCTCCGGGCTACTTAAGAGCTACCTCCGGGCTACTTAAGAGCTACCTCCGGGCTACTCAACAGCTACCTCCGGGCTACAGACGCCGGGCTACTCAAGCACCAGCTACCTACGCCTTAGCTACCTCCGGGCTACCTACGCCTCAGCTACCTACGGGCTATCTACACCCCAGCTACCTACGGGTTGTCTACGCCCCAGCTACCTACGGGTTATCTACGCACCAGCTATCTCTGGGCTACACTAGTACCTGCGGACTACCTCAGCCTTATCTGCCCGGGCTCACTTAACGCAACGCAAGGGGAGTGATTTACCTAAAACTAATAGGACTATTTCTTCGTCAGACCAAGACTAGGCTTAGGTACTTACCTCACGACCTCTTATTTAGACCTACTACTTGTTTAACTGTTAATTTTAATATTATAACTTTTCTTACTTACTTAAATCTTTTATTTGTTCCCCCTAACGTGACAGAGACAGATGATGTTTTTTTTATTATGAGTTCATTTTTGTTTTCAATCGTCATCACCATGAAAAAGTCCACTGTTAGACATATTATGCCTGTACATGCCCCTGTACATTTCCAGGAAGAACGATTCTGAGCCCTTTCTACCCACCACCGACCCGGCTTCCCGCAACCGGTCTGTACCAGATTGGTGGGCGCCTGAGCGTCCTGCCCTATGTTTTGTTTTCCGATTCCAGATCTTTTACTCTCTAAATTATCACCAACATAGGCTCATGTATTTTCTAACTAATCTAATCTTACTAAAAGTAGTGGTTTCTATTCAATTCGATAATAGATCCACCGACATCCTGCGATCTTTGTAAGTTTCAAAGTTTCTAAATACTAATTTCCGCTGCATTCGTCCGCTGGGTGTACGTACTCCACCGTGACTATGCACGTGGAACGTTTTGTTTCTGTTCTGCACTGATTGTCGGTCACCACTGAGGATCTGACGGGTAACGGTACTGTCGGAGACAATAATTACATCTCCTGCAATGTGATATTGTTGAGAGCAGAAAGCATGGAACCTGCTTCCATGCTTCTGTTGGTGTTAGATTATGGACCGATGGAATGTACTTTTGTAAACACAGGTGCGGTAATGATCAAAGTAAAAAATACTTTGACAGGCGTTGCGGCTCAGTTGGTAGCAGTCCTGCCTTCTGCGTCGTAGGCCGTGGGTTCGATATCTACCGAAAACAAATATTTGTGTGGTGAACACAAATTTTCGTTCTCTATCTAGGTATTATATCGTATTAGAAGAATATTTTGACAGAAAAAAATATCAGTATTATATCAGCCATCTGGTTCCTATCGTACAAACTCGGCTTAGTTTGGGCCTCGATAAAGTTGGGTGGATTGTCCATAATTTTATATTTTTAACTAATTTAATCTAAATAGATTCCAGTTTCTAGCGATCATAATTTGTAAAAAGTTATACAAGACTAATTCTAGGATTCAAATTTAGAATGAACTTGCGCTTACTACGCTTTATACGTCAAAAGAAGCATTACGACAATATACCCAGAGAACTTACGTTCTCTAAGTTTTGTGTTTGAATCTTAAGTTTTAGAGCGTTTAATAGTTAAAGTTGAAATGTAAAATGAAATACTATGTGTAAAGTCGCGGGTGATTCGCTATTTTATTAGCAAATTTTTTTATAGGCTAACGCTTGACCGCAATCTCACCTGATGTTAATTAAATATGCAGGATCTTATACAAGATTTCACTGGCACAGACACATAAATAATATTGTAAATTAATTTCGAATTAAGAAATATGTTCCGGAATCGAAATGGGTTCGATCCCTCGAGGCATGCTTTAAAATCAACATTATTAAGTTACTATGATGCACTCCAATTAAGAAACGAAGCGCCGATAAAAAACCAATATTATAAAAAGCAGCCAAGTGCGAGTCGGACTCGCCCATGAAGGGTTCCGTAGTACGACGAACTACAAGAACCTGTATATTATGTTACTTGATGTAACATAATAAGGTTCTTGTAGTTCGTCGAAAGGTAAATTGCGGTTTATGGTTTATGACGTATAAAAAAAAAACTACTGACTAGATCTCGTTCAAACCAAAAATCGTTGGAAGTTAACATAGTAATGTACAACATATATTTTTTTTAGTATTATCATTCTCTTACTTTAGAAGTTAGAGGGGGGGGGACCAACTTTTTTCCACTTTGGAAGTGTCTCTCGCGCAAACTATTCAGTTTAGAAATAAACGATATTAGAAACCTCAACATCATTTTTGAAGACCTATTTATAGATACCCCACACGTATGGGTTCGATGAAAAAAAAAATTTTGAGTTTCAGTTTCAAGTATGGGGACCCCCAAAATTTATAGTTTATTTTTTATTTTTATGTAAAAAACTTAATGCGGTTCACAGAATACATCTACTCGCCAAGTTTCATCAGTCTAGCTCTTACGGTTTCGGAGAAAAATGGCTGTGACATACGGACGGACAGACAGACAGACAGACAGACAGACAGACAGACAGACAGACAGACAGACAGACATGACGAATCTATAAGGGTTCCGTTTTTGCCATTTGGCTACGGAACCCTAAAAAGGTGCGCTAATCCCTTCTTAACAATTAACAATAATGTGTGGGCGAAAATTGAAACCAAAATGGCATCGTTAGTATATAACTAACGACGCCATTTTGGTTTCAATTTTATATTGGCACAGGTCAAATGTATCATTACTCTGTTCGACAATACTCATTTTATTTCTTTCAGTCTCCATGTCTTTTTATAACGATCAAGGAAAATCTAAGGCAGCAGAGACGTGTTTACAATCATCCTCAATTTTCTAAGAAACACTCGACTATCCCTTTAAAAAAACATGAACCTCGAGCACTCCCCAAAGAGGTTAGTCCGAACCTTTTACTGCGTTGCAATTTTGTGAATGGACCGGGCTCTCAGGGGCTTAAGAGGTCACTCCCTACTGATTATAAGGACTTATGACACGGTTAATACATAACAAGAAGGGGAAACCGTACCAGGGGAATAAAGCCGTGAGGCTATTCCTTTTATGTCTTTTCTAACAACTAACAAAGTCTTTTTCTCGCCAGTGTAATCTTCCCTTACGGGCGGTTTTTACCTTATGAGTATCGCTATACGTTAGATAAAAATATTACCGTCTTTGTTTTAGGCTTCTCAAAAATAAATATACCACTTACAGCTACTACAACACAACAAATTGTAATTAGAATTTATATGAAAATACTGAGATTTGTTTCTCTTCTGACAAAATTTGTTAATTAAGAAAGAAATATAATTTATTTATTTGACATAATATACACAGAGCGGCTACGTTGGCTAACATAGTACTTAGGCACAAAAAAGGAAAAAATACGTAATTATTCTTCTTCTCACTGTCACTGGTTCTTTCGAACCAAGTGTGGTGAAAGGATTTTAAGTACGCCTTTTTACGTGCACTTGACGCATATTTTCGATTTTTTTAGGTTCTACTACATGCCGGTTTTCTAACGTTGTTTTCCTTCACCGTAAAGCACTGGCATAGTGTACATAAATTTTTGGACAAAAAAATTTATCGGTACAAGACTGGATTTATATCCAAGACCTTAAGCTGTCCTACCATGAGCTTCATATGGTTATGGCTGTCAAAATTGTGTCAACAGTGTCACCACATTCAAACCCAAGAAGAAATGAATGTGAGGGTCAGCAGATCTATACACAATTTGACAGCCATAGCCATAACCATATGGAGCTCGCGGTAGCCCTGAAGATCGGAAGGCCACCAGCGCTCTTCATTCATTATTTATCTCGAATCAACACAAAAAAAGAACTGAGTTTTGAACGAAATTATTTCTGTTCGTTAGTTACTTTGCAATTTTAATAGGTGGTACAAAATAAATATGTAGATGAGTGCTACGTGCCATGTTTCCGATTTGTTTTGAATAATACAAATAAGGTATTACCATAGAATACCTATTGGGTTATGATGGTATTATATCGACACGATGGAGGTAAAATCGTCTGCAATAAAATGCAATAAATTTCTAAATTCACAAACATTTATATTTATACTATTATTATAAAGAGGAAAGATTTGTATTTTTGTGTGTATTTTTGTAATGAATAAACTTAAAAAATACTGTGCCGATTTCAAAAATCCTTCACCATCGGAAAGCTACATTCACCCTGAGTAACATAAATATGTATGTGTTTAAAAAATAAATGTCCACCCGTGCGAAGCCGGGACAGGCCGCTAGTTATACAATAAACTAACTCTGTGTGGAAGCGAGCAATATCGGCCTGTCAGTTCAACCAAGCTAGTAAAATGGAAATTTTATCGACACTTCCCAACTTTAGGCTACAACAAAAACCTGATTGACACCAATTTTCGTAACACATCACTGTTTCGCAATCATTTTTACGGTTTGTTGTCACGGTTTTTAGAGCTTTGGTATAGTGCTATTTAGGGTGTGAAGTGAACCCACTATAAAGGTGTAGATGTGATTAAAATTTAGATTTTTATTCCTAGCTTTAATAGAGATATATTTAGTTAGTACATCTTATACCTTTAAACGAGAAAATCTTGTATATATATATATATATATTTAGGATCTCGGAAACTACACCAACGATTTTCACGAAATTTAGTAAACAGGGGTTTTTGGGGGCGACAAATTGATCTAGCTAGGATTCATTTTAAGAAAATGATTATTTCTTTCCGAGTTCAATAATGAAACATAAACTGAATATGTGACTGCTCCTGCCATCTATTGACGATTGTGAGCAACTAATTGCAAGCATGACGAGCTGATGGCGTTGTTCAGTAAGAATAAACCAGTAAAGATGATAATAATTATGACGACTCTTATGATTTCTTAAAAATACAAATTAACGAAAAAATTCCGAGCAAAGCTCGGTTACCAACTGCTAGTTTAGTTAAAATACTGAAGAGTGAGAAATAATGAAGAGTATTTCATCGATTCAGTGCTCTCTTCAAATAAGTAAAATTCATATAATAATCAGAATTTAGGAGAAATCTGTATTCATACTTAAAAGATGCCTCTACTACGACTATGACAGTTGGTTTAAACTTTAAAGGATCGCTGCAACACTTGCAACAGACGGATGAAATAGATTGGAAGTGAAAAAATCACGACTCAATAACATCCGAACGGTCGAAATTTCACTTATCCCTGATCTACTCCGCAAAGTGATAGGTTACTAGCATTTTTAGTTACATTACGTGGCGAGACGCTCTTCTAGCTGTCGTAGTCGCGCAAACGACGCAATGTAAATCAAATGTCAATACAAACCTTTTTGTGGAGACCCATAACGCTATCCAGATTGGGTAAAGGGCTATTGCACGCCGTGCCTCGAGGAATCAATAAGTGATATCGCTCGTATCACATCTCACAAAGCGGGTCGCAGTTCTGAGTATTGCTTTGCAGAGCTCATAGCAAAATAAATCTATTTTGTTGCTCTTTAGAATAGATTAGAACTTTATTGTACATAAAAAGTTACAAAAAACAAAACAATACTGGGTTGTCTTATCTCTAAGAGGGATCTCTTCCAGACTCTTCCAGAAAATTAAAGGAAAAAAAATCAAAACACAACTTCAGCTCATGCTATCAGAATAAACTCTGGCTCTGGCCTTCTATAAAGATCTAAGTTTACCTTTATTTTTAATAAATGTTTTACCACAAAAAACTACCACTGAGGTCCTGTTTTTTGTGCTCTTGTGTACATAACATACTGGGTCGTGTCGTAACATAACTTAAAGTCAAACTCACTTTAAGTCAAATCTAAGTACCTTATAGCTAAGTATAACAGAAACAGTTTTAATGAGACGGTATTTTCTTTGATGCCAAAGCAAGGACTGGTTCAAAGCGATTTTATCCACAAAGACGTTGTTTCGTTGTGCTTTAAGACGGTAATTTGCTTGTACTGCAGTAACAGTCTCAAATTATTGACTAAGATTTTGACGTCGAGGTATTCTGATAGAGACACTCAAATATCAAGATTATCAGCCTAAAGAAGTCCACTGCTCGACATAGGCCTCCCATACGCATTTCCAGGAAGAACGATTCTGAGCCCTTTCCATCCATCAACTTCCTGCGATCTTAACAATGTCGTCGGTCCATCTGGTGGGTGAGCGCCCTACGTTGCGTATTCCGGTTCGTGGGGAATAAAGGTTTTTTCCCCAACGGTTGTCGGTACTTCGAGCTATATGACCTGCCCATTGCCACATTAACTTACTAATTCTACGAGCTATGTCGGTGACCTTAGTCTAGTGTTCCTTAGTTTTGGTCTAGTCAACCGACTAGACCTACTTAAAGCCGCTTCCAAATAAAGAGCTACAATGAGCAACGTTGCTCACAGTGTGAAAGCATCTTAAAATATCATAACCTGAAATCAGCAGCCATGTCAAATTACATTCGCCTGGAGACAGGAGTCAATGCTGGTAAATCACAGTCAGTCTGTAATCCATTGTACTTCAACAGTTCTCTCTTGTGAGCAATTTGTTAAATAAAATACAGTGTTGCGCTATTGTTCACCTTTCATAGCTCAAGTTTTATGGAGGAAGGCAAATTTGTTTTGTCTTTTTATACATAATATTTTTTTTTAAATAGTAAAGAAACAGAAACACTTGGATGAGTTTCAAGTTCAAATACAACATTTCTTTATTTAAATGTGTCACAACGATCACTTTGAAACGTCTTAAAGCTAGGTGAGTCTAGGTCCCAGTTCCACGCGACTAAGCTTAAAAGAACAAGCAACAACTACAGCTTGGTTCTTACCGTTTTTTATATGATCATCATACAAAACAAAATAGCAGTGA
Organism: Thera britannica; assembly: GCA_939531255.2. Taxonomy (NCBI): domain Eukaryota; kingdom Metazoa; phylum Arthropoda; class Insecta; order Lepidoptera; family Geometridae; genus Thera; species Thera britannica. The sequence continues at coordinate 7,087,774 of OW618042.2, read as the reverse complement.
AGTTCCAGAGTGGTGCCACTCCAACTTAAAGAGACGGAGGAGTTTGAGCGTAAAACCTCATGGGCGCATAAGAAAATGGTGGAATAGCCCCAAACTACATCATTATCCCGGTAATGCTTTCGGCAATCTTCCGATTACACCAGCAGCCTTCACGTCTATCCAAAAAAACTAACTATACCCTCGCATGTATAACTCAAAGAACTTGAGAACCAAGAAAGTCACAAGCATATTACATGCCTTTATTTATTTTGCATATTAGTAAATTTATTTATTTATGTATTTTTATTATTTTTTACTTTTGTTTTAATGTACACAAACCTGCCTATATAGTCACCTCTCCCTAGCCTCAAAGGTTTGCTGTAAGAAAACTCTACTCAGGGTTAAGCTCGCCTTTGTACATGTCCTCTATTTCTGTTCTTTTCCTATGTTTTGTATTGTGTGCAATAAAGAATTAAGAATTAAGATGATTTTCTTTGAAGGAACAGAGTAATGTTAAAAAACCCGAAAGCCAAATAATCCCAGGCAACAAATGCAGGCTGCATGTTTAAGAGGCCTTAGCTGTTGGACGGTGGACCCCACTTAAGCCTCAACTACCTCACTACAACTGACCCGTGTCACTATGGTTTAGAATTTGGCTATAGCTTGAAAAGGCCCGAAAAAGACCTATTGTAGGCTGACTACAAAAGCAAGCTCACCCTTTATGGTTAACTACTTTTGTCTTAATGCGGATACGGATGTTTAATAATAGATACAAGACCAAGCACGGCCTGTTGACCTATTTGAAGCATTCAACGCAATGAGGCACTTAGCTATAAAAAGGACCTGTTGCTAAGGGCATCTTAGAGCTAGAAAGTTCATCAACTTACGATGTCAGAGATTAGGATACGATATTTTGGCTGCAAAGAACGATTTGGATACGATATTTTCTCTCAACTAACTGTAAAAAAACTTTTCTTTTATCATTTGTTCTTGCTTGTTAGTTAAATTTCAATCAACTACATTTTACTACCGTATGTGTGTCAGACAATTTCACAAATCAAATTTACAGCCATACTTATAAACGCAATTTAAATTTAATCATTGCTTTAAGTTATCACTGTTTGTCATTAGCATTACCCAGCGGTAAGAGATGGCAATAGTTTAAGCACTGTTTATCTTTTGACATATTTTTATAAGTAAGGCCATATATCACAAATGTGGCGAAATCCCTACCTCTCTTTGTAACTGTACCTTTCCCTAGTGACATATACAAGGTTCGTACAAACTCTTCTGTGACTAAGGGTCGAGTGCTGTCATTATCGAGATCTTCGCCAAAAAACTCCAACTCGGGAATTTTTCTTCAACAATTTATCTACAGTCTCGTTACGTGAACGACGAAATCCTTTCCTCGACCCACAAATCCACGTCCTCACGAGTCCGAGCTTTGTCAGAAGAACCGTCTTTTATTAAATAAATAATATTCCGTGTGAGAGATATACATATGTATAAGTGCAGGAGCCTAATTCTCGGGCTGATCTCGATCATTTTGCAATTTTATTTTATTGCTTCTTTTCACAACCCCGCACTTTTTCTACGTTTTCCGTATATCGTAGCTGTCAAAGCTTCTACGATGAGGTCTTTGATGTATTACTCAAGGATATCTGCCATTCTCTCTTCGAAAAGAAGCAATAAGATAAAATTGCAAAATGATCGAGATCGGCCCGAGAATTAGGCCCCTGAAACCACAATATTTTAATATCGTCGTTGCGAAATCAAAATTTCTGTGACATTTTGGGTAAATTTTGCTGAGTATCGTCTACAAAGCGAATTATCTTGTGGTTTAAGCCAGTCATGCGACTAGATTATAATTTTTTTAATGTACAAAGGGGAATTTTAATCGCAGATTTTTCTAGAATAAACGTACCTAGTTCAGACCATTCAATACCTACGTTGGTCCTTAAAAACAATGATTGAAATTTACCGTGTTTGTAGATTGTTTAGATGTACTTTGGTTATGTAGGAAGTTCGTTTTCATTTAAGTAATTCCATTTGTTTTTTTATTATGGATATGTTACAACACATATCCATAATAAAAAAAAGCAGCCAAGTGCGAGTCGGACTCGCCCATGAAGGGTTCCGTAGCATCAATTAACATAATATAAAGGTTTTTGTAGTTCGTCGAAAGGTAAATTGCGGTTTACGATTTATGACGTATAAAAAAAAAACTACTGACTAGATCTCGTTCAAACCAAATATCGTTGAAAGTTTGCATAGTAATGTACAACATATATTTTTTTTAGTTTTATCATTCTCTTATTTTAGAAGTTAGAGGGGGGGGGACCAACTTTTTTCCACTTTGGAAGTGTCTCTCGCACAAACTATTCAGTTTAGAAAAAAACGATTTTAGAAACCTCAACATCATTTTTTAAGACCTATCCATAGATACCCCACACGTATGGGTTCGATGAAAAAAAAAATTTTGAGTTTCAGTTTCAAGTATGGGGACCCCCAAATTTTATAGTTTTAGAAAAAAACTATGTTAGAAACCTCAACATAATTTTTGAAGACCTATCCATAAATACCCCACACGTATGGGTTAGATGAAAAAAAAAATTTTGAGTTTCAGTTTCAAGTATGGGGACCCCCAAAATTTATAGTTTTTTTTCTATTTTTATGTAAAAACCTTAATGCGGTTCACAGAATACATCTACTCACCAAATTTCATCAGTCTAGCTCTTATAGTTTCGGAGAAAAATGGCTGTGAAACGGCCGGACAGACAGACAGACAGACAGACAGACAGACAGACAGACAGACAGACAGACAGACAGACAGACAGACAGACAGACAGACAGACATGACGAATCTATAAGGGTTCCGTTTTTGCCATTTGGCTACGGAACCCTAAAAACAAATGGAATTACTTATTATCATGAGTCCATTCCACCCAAAGGTTTTCTGGTAGAGATCACTGTTTAGCGATAAAACCGTCCATTGTATTAGGTAAAAAGTTTTAATTTTTTTTAGTACTCAACTATACTTTTATAATTTGTTGTGTATCTACGAGTATGTCTTGGTCTTCCTCACAAAGATATTCTCTGCATTTAGCAACGACTGTATAACGTGTGTGTAAATAAGTACGCTACATATCGAGGTTTTGACACTCGAATCTCGCTCCGATAACATAGTGATGCGGTAAAGAAAATAATACCTAACAAAGTTTTGTTTCCTTTTCTGGACAGTCGAGCAAATTTCGCCTGATGAATAGACTACTTGTGGCAACACAAAAGGCTCATCAATAACGATGATGTTTCTCATCAAGTAAATGGATGAGGGCTCTGCTACTTAGGGAATTAATATTTGGGACGGTTGTCACGTGGTTTGAAGGGTGACAGTGACGTCGTAGTAGATTCGTCTTGCGTGATGCCTATTGATAAATTTATTATGTGAATTTGAGACTCCTCTATTTCAGCGTTTGGGATGTGTGTAATCTATCACCCTTCACCACCCATCTACCACCCTTCATAGGAAACACACGCGTTTCACGTTTCACGAATTATAATTTAATCTTTCACAAGCCTCTGTAATCACGAGACGTGGTTCTTACTACCCCAAATAGGCTAGGCTTTCGCTGCCTAGCCTTTGTCGGATAAAACTTATTAAATTAAAACCTAGTTTAGTAAACAATTACCTAAGCTTATCTTGAAATTAAAAGGTATATAGGTTCTAAGCTTTGAGTCAATTTAAGTCTGTCTACTTAAATTGACTCAAAGCTTAGAATCGAAATGTATAAAAACGAACTGTACCCGAAGTCGGAGTTTTGCTACCACATTTCGTCTACCAAATGTTGTTTAATATAACACCCAGACAGATAACAAACATGATGTGTTTCTTTTTCACCAAACAGATATTTGTTCTCGGTGCTGGAGATCGAACCAACGATCTACGGCACAGAAGGCAGAGCTACTACCAACTGAGCTGAGAGGTCAGTTAAAACAGTCTTAATATGCCAACTGTGTTTAAATTCCGAATTTCCAAGCAAAACCAGAAACGAGATTCGATCATAATATCATCTCTACGAGCAACGCAAATTCAAATATCAGAAATTACTTGAATTCTCGTATTTCGAAGTAGGTCTCATAATTCTTGGTACCTCGGATTCTGGTTTCCGAGAACCAGCGACCGTTACCGTCATGACGGCCGTAAACTCAGAATACGTAGCGGCAGTGGCACGACACCAACTGGGATCATTTGGAGAAATTTCCCACAGTGTCTTCCAGCTTCAAACTAAGGAAAACATACAGATACTATTGGAACGAGATAATCGATATGAATGTATTTTATACAGATATAGGAACAATCGCTCATTATAAATCTAGTTAAATATGCATTTACTTGCATATTTTCATCAGATAAAACGTTTATCCTCGGTGGAAATCAAGTCTACAACTTACAGCGCAAAAGACACTACCTACTCTACTCACACTGTGTTACGTGTGAGTAGTGTAGGTACTGTCTTTTGCGCTGAACAGTACCCGAAGTCGTTTGCTACCACATTTCGTTACCAAATGTTGTTTTCGTTTCGCCTATTTGTCTCTCTCTATTGTATGGAGAAAATATGAAAGGGCAAAAATACGTTACGTAGTTAGAGTTGTTGTCTCATCTTTTCTACATACAATAGACAGAGACAAATAGGCGAAACGAAAACAACATTTGGTAACGAAATGTTGTAAATGCACTGGGACTTCGGGTACTGAACAAAATCCACCCCAAAGTTGCCTGGTAAAGATCGCTGTTAACGATAAGGCCGCCCATTGATTTACTGTGACTGTTTATTTTTAAGCAAAAACTGTATTGTATTTGCCTAGATCTAGAATGTCATTGGAATCAATAAATAGTTATCTATCTAAAGTAGCCTATACCTGTTTCGAATTTTCATCCGAATCTGTCCAGCGTTACTGCGTTTGACGTTTTGCAGAAAACCAGGATTTCAGGTATACTCAAACAATGCCAGAAACTTCTGAACCCGGTATTTGTACAATAATGCACCACATAAGCCCGTCATTAGGTCGGAGCTAAACGAGCCATTCCACTGAAAACATGCAATAGCAATGAAAATTCCTGCTGGTTTCATGTGCTGGAGTCGTTCATATATACATTTTTATTGTTAACTAAAAGCCAAAGGGAAATAACTTCATCTGAAATGGTAATACATGAATAACTTAATGACTATTAACTTAGGGACAAACAAATACATAGGTATTCATGATCTGAATATTCTAAAACAAAGATAAATTTCAAACCATTGATTACAAAAGGTCTAAACATTTTGTAATCAATGGTTCCTCAAGGAAAAAACTATTTCTAAACCAATTTAAAAAAAAATCGTACTCCATGATGAAGAAACGGGGTGTCAAAGACTATATAAAAATAGCTTCAGTAGTAGTGTTATAAATTCCTGATAAAATCTAGCTAAAAAACTCCATATAACGAAGAAATCTGCATGGACAAAGTATAGAAACGAATGGCCAACGAAGACTGATTTGAACATTCGCTTTACTCTCGTCCCTAAAATTATTGGCTATGAATTTCCCACCGTTCCTTTCCAGCCAGTACATCCGACTGACATCTTAGATGATTTATAAGGGAACCCGAGAATTGATTGGCCAGTAGACCTGTCTCACTGAGAATAAGCTTTCAACGAGAAATGAGATCTATTGCTAAAAACTTAGACTCTACAATGAATGAATAAATATGAATAAACAAATGAATCTACTTTGCTTTATCAGAGTGGTTACCACTGACACTATATTTCAATCCTAATCTCGGTTTGATTAGAATTGTGCCAGAAATCCTATGGGTTTTCTGTCAAAAATCCGTCAATTATCTTAAAATTGGGATCGGAAACGCGTTCAAGGGTAGAACGGCAATTATCAGAAATTTAAAAAATAATTTTGATAAGGTGTTTTTTTGGGGCTAACGATAATGCTAAACCAAAATCAAACCCACAGCGTGCAAAAGAACGATGATCGCACATAGTTAACATCGTTCGAAACCCAACAAGGGTGTTCCACACAAAGATTGACTGACCAGCCACCAGGTGCCTAAGAGTTGAATATGAGTGAATTAACCGTGAATACGCGGGTTATAATCCATCATCTGTGGCCATTTGCCAACAGAAATATGTCCGAGAAACAAAGAGAAAATGAGCCCGGTAGACAATAGGCGCATGGCAATAACAATTTGAATTATCAATAAGCACTTTGCGTCTTGGATGGATTTATTAGGATTCATTAGTCATAGTTTGGGGAAGTTGGTCCATTGTGCGTTCTATCTCAATCTGGATTCTTAGACGCATTTACATCGGAAGAAGATAATGTCGGCGCTGGGGTCTTGAATGAAACACCTCCTCAGACTAGTATTAAAGATTCTTTAGGTCGTTAGATCATATACTTAATTAAATCCAGAAGGAAATGGTGTTTAAAGACGTGGAGCGTGAAAGTTAAATGTATGGAGTTTTGCTACCATACACTTTACACGTCACACATACTCTTGCACTTACATGGACATCACCATAAGCGCTTCTAAATAGATCACAATGCTGGATGGTTCAAATCAAACTACGTAAACGAGAGGATCTGTTTTTGGATTAAGGACCCGCCACCAATACAGCTACATCTGCAGCGGCTAGAGCCATCGGGAGTGAGAGACACGGCCTTTAAATCGTACGTGCTTCAAGTGCCTGCGAAGCATGGGGACATGTTTCTCAATTCGGATTTCTGGCCGCCAGGAATCGTCTATCGTCGCTTTAGGGGTGCGCTAACGAAAAAAGCCCCTAAGATTTGATTTTGATTAGTAATTTTATTTTATTTTATGTATGTTAGTCACTAAGGTATTTATTAACTATGGACCTAAGATGTTTCATTTTTGTAATGTGTGCATTTTATGTTGTCTGAAATAAATGATATTATTATTATTATTATTAAATCCAGTCGATGAGTTTTTCTATCGAAAAATGTATGTGCTCCAGTAGGTACTCTCTAACGGTGAAGGAAAACATCCTGAGGAAACCGGCTTGTCGTAGAACTTAAAAAAGTTCAAACAACGCGTGTCAAGCGTCACGCAAGAAGGACCCGCCAGAGGCCTACTTGTGGAAACCAGTCCGCACACACCAAGTGCGGATGATGAATTTGCCATTTGCCAATTTTTGGATGCGCTGGAAATCGGCTATACGTCTAAACACGGTCTTTGACGTTTATGATATACGCTCGTGACAATCCGTAATTGATGGCGATCTGCGTTCGGAATGCCGATAATATCATAACGGTCCATGAACTTGGTCAGTCATCGTAAACAAAGAGCGATTTATATAAGTAGGGGTTCAGACCGAACGCGATTAAGCTTATAACCAATCGTAATTGAACTGGTCATTCAATGCAACTCTAACCAACGACAGTTCAGCTTACATTGGTTTTCCAAATACTACTATCTAAAAACTACACAGGTAAGAATAAAAATAAAAATTGTTTTGGAATACATAACAAAGGCCTTTCATATTTATACTACGGCCATCCCAACCACAAAACAGCAGCACATGTAATATGTATTATTGATCGATTTTAAGACTAGGCCATCACTGATGCGTACAGGCAAGACAGTCGGGGGATAGGAAAAATGGCGTCGTAATACGTAAATTATTGTTTTCGGTTTTATAAAGATAAACAGAGTTATAACTGTATTCAATGGATAAACAAAACACCTATAAGTATGTATTACCAATAAATGGCTAATGACTAAGTCCCCAGACACGGTAGACATCTTTTTAGAGGAATAGGGCACCGAAAAATAAAAGGTACCACTACCTACTTACATATTTACATTTTACTTTTTGAACAGAACACAGAATGTATCTATTTCCATTGAGTGGAGATGCATATTCTACTTAACAAATTAAATATTTCTATGAAGCTCTATCTCAAAAGCAAGTAGATCCAGAGATCCAGAGTTCCAGCATCCGCCACATTGAATCTGAAATCAGCGCTAGCTAGCTCATTTTACAGTGCTAGCTGATTTTAGAAAGCAAGCTGATTTGAAGTGACACATGCCTTGGGCTCTCATAACGACACGCTTCCGTGAACTCGCGCTGCTTTAAGAAATGACGGCCGTTCTGTGACGGTGAATTTATACAAAGAAACTCTAAAAAAACGAATGGTATTCCAATGACTATTTAAATATGGAATTGTTGTCGAACGACAAAATAGTTTGTTGCAAGTTACGTAATACGATGGCGGGACGTACACTTGATAGCAATTAATTCGATAACGCACAAATAACGCGCGAAAGACTTAAAATTTAGTTGGGCATCAGTCAAACTCACGAATGGCATTCCAATGACTATTTAAATATGGAATTGTTGTCGAACGACAAAATAGTTTGATGCAAGTTACGTAATACGATGGCGGGACGTACACTTGATAGCAATTAATTCGATAACGCACAAATAACGCGCGAAAGACTTAAAATTTAGTTGGGCATCAGTCAAACTCACGAATGGCATTCCAATGACTATTTAAATATGGAATTGTTGTCGAATGACAAAATAGTTTGTTGCGAGTTACGTAATACTATGGCGGGACGTACACTTAATAGCAATTAATTCGATAATAACGAACGAATAACGCGCGAAAAACTGAGATTTCAGTGGGCATCAGTCTTCTTCTTATCAAAGTGTGGTGAAAGGATTATAAGTACGCCTCACAAAACCTCTTTTCGTGTACTTGAAACATGTTTTCGAACTTTTAGGTTCTACGACATGCCGTTTTCCTCACAAAATTTCATTCACCGTTTGAGAGTACTGGCTTATATTGTGCATATATATTTTTGAACAGATAAAGTCATTGGTACACGATTGGATTTCACTTGAACTGGATCAGTATTATGCTCGTCGTGTAGAAGTCACCGCTTTTAGGAATTTAAAACTGAACATAGTGATATGACTGTCGCCGCACTTGAGTAACCCAGTTATTTTCAAGTACCGAATGGCTGGCGCAATGCAGGACGAAGAATTTTTACACAACTTATTCATAACATCTACTTCGGTAAAATGCTCTAAAACTATACAAGCAAACGACAAAGAAAACTGTACGATCTTTGTGTTACAACTTCATAAAAAATATTTAAAATTTGAATTGAATTTCATCTTTAAATAAATAAATATTATGGATTATCCACACAACACTATCTAACGCAGAGCTTGTAATGTGGATACCAACCAGATAGCTGATATAATACTTATATTATAGTTTTTTTTGTAAATCTAGCATACTTAGACTACAATACTTATATTGTACCGAGAACAAATATTTGTGTGGTGGACGCAGACGTTTGTTCACAGTCTAGGTGCATCAGGTTTGAGCGTATCGTGCGTTCACCACACAAATATTTGTTCTCGGTAGGGATCGTACCCACGTACTACGGCGCAGAAAGCAGAGCTACTACCAACTTATCTGAGAGGCCAGTCTAAATTTCATCTATTCTAGATGATTTCTTCGTTTTCATTCACTGTTTGAGAGCACTGACATAGAGCTTTTTTATAGAGTATTTATAGACCTTTAATAAAAGACTGGTATCTTTTATCAAAGTTGATAGGATAATAATAAATAATCGTGGTCCCGATACAACAATATCAGCCATCAATACAGCCGGGAAAAGTTTCGACGACAAATAGTATGAAAAAGATGTAGTTTCAAACGCCATTATAACTCCAAGAGATCCAACACAGTTTCGCATCCCAACTTTTCAAATAGACGTCCCATAACCAGCCGGGTCATTGTGTAATTCTGTTGCTATCAAAAGTTTGATACTAGCACATAAATGATAGAAAGAAGAAATAAAGAAATACGTTTATATGTAGCATACTTCAAAAGGGAAACATTTTGAAATACTGACAAGGATCAAGTATTTTGTGGCCATTCTTTTCGACTATGATGAGTCGCAGTTGTTGCGTTGTGACGCACTCTTCTGGTGTCACGGATTACCAGCGTTATAGTGCCGGTCGCTACTATAGCATATGCTGAGTGACGACCAATTTTTACGTGTTTGTTACTTGTTTATCCATCCTTGTGTGGCATAAAATAATTAGCTTTTGAATACAAATTACCATACGTGCATAAAGGTATTAAGTTGTCCTCCGTAGACTGCTCCGACAGGTAATGCAATTGTTATAGGCAGAGGTAATCACTTAACATCAGTAGGCCTACTACAAGCTCTGTCTGGCTCTGTCTCTGGTTTTGAGTCTTTGTGAGTGTTGACTAAATAAATCCTACGTCGACACGTTACACACACAGTATAATACATTGGTGAGACTTAAAACCAGAGACAGAGCTTGTGGTAGGCTTACTAGTGAACCATTTGTTTGATTTAGAGAAAATATGATTTATACGGAGTATGCTCGGGAGCATGGATGTTCGATAGTTACTTTTTGACTTTATGAGCAACCCAAGCAACTTTTTCACTCACGCTTCTATCCAGTTTCAGTAAGTAATTTACTCGTGAAAACGGCGACTTAGCATAAGTATTGTATACAGGGTGTTCGGCACATGGACCGACATGATTTTTTGGGGGGTGGGGTAAAAATTCAAGAGGAAATGCGGCTTCTAACCACAACCTCAGAAATTAGAAAAAGGTGTCGTGCATGCATAAGGTGTGGAGGCGGCCAATTTGAGCAAATTTTGTAATTTAAATGTAGTAAAAACAACATTACATAAAAAAAAATATTTTAATAATCTTGACCCTAGGCAACAAAGTATCTCTTATGTCGTCCCCTGATGAATTATTTTTGTCATGTAGCATATCGTTGGAAAGGGTAATAACTAGAGAACTTTTTAAAAGAAAGCTACATTCTAAATGACTTTTACTTTTTTTTATACTGAATTTAGAAGTTGTCACTTTTCATAACATTTACACAGATTTACCACTTTCAAAGCTCATAAGATTTTTGGTTGATATGAATTGTTACAAGTAATAATTTATTTAGAATGGGAATACATCGCAGAATACAAACATTATTTATTTTGTGGTATTACAACAACAAACTAAAAAGTTACGACGGTTTAAAGGTAAGATTTCGAGTATTTTTCAAAATAAACTAAAAAATAACATATCTAGACAACCGTGACATTTAAGACATAGGGTCTACTGGGAAAAACTAGCGCATGACCACCCCCACCCCCCAAAAAATCATGTCGGTCCATGTGCCGAACACCCTGTATAACGATACTCACATGTGCAAAATGCACAACAGCTATAACTCAAAGTAGAGTAAGACAATAGAGATTACGTAAACTAACTGGAATGGTCATACAGCTATCGGAAACCACTCCCAGTCACAACGACCACGATAAGGCAACAAGTAACGACTTCTATACTTAACCTGGGTTATGAGGTCGATATTCCTGTAGCAGTTATGCCTCATCAAGCATCTATATACAAATCAATCTTTCAAATCACATTGATCAGTGATTACAGTCAATTTAGGGTCAGCCTTTACTACGGAGTATCTATTTAACTTGGAGGATTTTCTTACGTACGTCAAAATAAATAATGTATTCACTCGTTAGGATTACTTTGTATCGTCTGAAGCCCTGTGCACATAAAATCGATCTGCGTCATACTCCATATTTGTTCTGGTGTCAGTCAGTCAGTTTTAGTGAAACTGTCTAATATTATAGCGATATTTGACAGCGTTTCACTGATTGCCAACGCAGAACGCTTAGATGTGCGCTAAACTTGAAAGCTAGGTGAGCGTAGGTGCCAGTTCGACACAAATAATTCTTCATCATACGACCATATTTTCGTTTAGTTATGTGATAAAATAAAAAAAGGAACACAAAAACAAATAAAATTTACTTTTTTGTTCTTTAATGTTTTTAAAGTCGGCTCAATCAAGTTTATTACAAGAATTCTACTTGTATCGCCTTAAAACATATTTTTATTTTGAAATCAAATAATATTTAAGGCGCATTTTAAATATTTCAATTGAAAAGATCAAAAATGTTTTATGATGAAACTAAAGGCGATTGCATGCGGGTATTTGGGTAGCTGCTGCGTCAGCACAGCACCCAAATTTAGAGCAATCTATCTATAGCCATACAAATTGACCGCATTAATTCAATTTAATCAGACTCGCTTCTCAAACGATATAGTTGCCTCACTGCTTTTCTAAATCATCGTCAGACTACATTTTCTGTCCCTTATAAGAATATTCAAATGGGAGGGAAAGAGAGAGATAGATGGGTCCTTATAGGTTGATAAAGGACGGCAATTAAAGGAAGCGTTGAATGACCTCGGGGTCTCGGGTGTCTACGCCCATCTTCGGGATAGCTCGGACGAGTTCGCTCCTTATCTTTGGATCTTGGAACGCGCGCGCAACCCTTGAGTTTTTTTTTGTTTAAGTTGGCAGTGGAATGCAGTTCTGCTTTGTGCCAACATAATAAAAAAGTTATAGTTATAAACTCACTTTACTGCTCAATTTACTTTAAGACGTGTTATCTGTCATCTCGGGATGAGAATAAGCAAGCTATAGACGTTTTGAGGTTATGCTGTTTTAAGTATGAACATACTCGTAAGACATTATTCAATGCGTAGTTATCAAATTATGAATGTTTTGTATTTACGATCTAGCTCTCTTACATAAAAGAGAAGGATCAAATATTCTTGAGCTATGAAAAAAGCTAAAGCTAAATAATAATAAAAAATACCATTGTTAGCTAAGCTTTTTTATTTATCAATATTACACGGAATCGTGCCAAGCAATTAATTAATCTGGGTTTTTTCCAAAAACTTTGATATCTCAGAGACGGAGTAGAAAGTTTCATATCATTAAGTTTAATTTTATTTAATTTCTGTGGTCTTTATAGCACTGCTGTATTTAAGTAATCTAGCGCCTTTTCAGTAATATTCGGGTTTATGTTAGTGAGTTTGGTGACCCGGATTGATTGCTCGCTAGTGTATTACAAGGTAATACCTCTTCCAAGTTAATTTACAAGCAAATTAATGATAACCCGAAATCATTATCTCACAATTAGTTTCAATTAGTGTTATGTTACGGTGGTTGTCTCCAGGGGTTTATTAATGCCAACATCATTTCCATCAGCCTGAAGAAGTCCTAAAAAAATTCAACAAGCTCACAGCTGGATTCGAACCCGCACCCAAATCAAGTTGGATCGCTGCCACTACACCAACAATAGTTTTCATTTTTAACTCGCTTTTATTTAAATAAATTTTAAGCAACATTTAAGAATAATAATTTACATAATTAAGGTTTTAGGCATGATTAGTCAAGCGCCAAGGCAGTCTAAAAAAAAATCTGATGACGTCATTCCAGAAAACGTCAAAAAGCGGAACTAATCCCATGACGTGCTAAGCGAGCTCTAAATTAATGAGATTTAAAAAAGGAATGTCATAGTGTTCAGCCTGTTCAGGCAAAACACAGAGTAAGCAAGTTTCAGAGAAGTTTAGTTTAGTTTTTATAATCTGGTACTGTAATGAAAGCCATGGGGGGGGGCCTATTCTTCTTCTTAACGTGTTACTGGTTCTTTCGAATCATGTTTTCGAACTTTTTTCTACGACATGCCGGTTTTCTCACGATGTGTTCCTTCACCGTTTAAAAGTACTGGCATTAAAATGATGATACAAAACAAAATAACCTGTCGCGATTGAATCAAACGGAAACGATTAATGAAATCGGAATAATAAATACTACATAGTCGTTTGTTTGCACCTAGATGGAGCTGTGTATGAAATGTTCCCTATATTTATAGTTTGTATCGCTCAAGCTCAGCTATGTTATCCGAATTCCGAGCCTGTATTCCGAATGATAAAGCCAATACAGAAGCCTACAACCACACAGAGCTTGCAGTCAAACACACAGTACTCAAATACTGCTAAGCTACTACTAAAATATACAGATCTAAGACAAAATAGAAACGGCATTAGAAAACCCATAAAAAAACAACACAAAACGGTGAAATTACGTGAGGCTGAACATCTGTATGCCTCAAGTTGATGGACGCACGGAAGTGCATCGTAGGGCAAGTTCCTGACGAGCGTGACCTACGAGGCAATGCCATGTTATAGGCGATGGTTACCACTTAACATCAGGTGGGCCATATGCTTGTTCCATCAGCTAGTTGTATAAAAAAAACCCTTTCAAAATTGCGCCATGGAGGAAGATTAGTATCTGTTTAGTACCTACTCTGTGATAACGAGGTCGGCTGTATACAGCTGTCACCGTGTCAATGACCTCATTACGACGAATGATGAATGTACTGAGCCGTTAAAAGACTTGCCTATAAGTGTAGGCCATTAAGATGGAGTATTTTAGGAATTATCTTTACTGAGGGATTTATCAGGTATTTTAAATGGCTTGTAAAGTGTGTTTAAAGTGTGGTTGCTAAAGATTACTAGCTAGGAGGTCTCTCAAACATTATCTTATAGGATGAATCACAATGACCCCACACAGAGAGCTAACATAGTAGGTACCAAACAGTCGAATTTAATAGAAATCGGAAATCGTTTTTTTTAGTTCAATAGTAGACAGTGGGCGAAAAAAAGAATGCCCAGCGAAAACAAATATCTTTAAGCCTTTATGAGTCCACCGCAGGAAATAGGCCTCTCTCATACATATTTGGGTGGGTAACCACGCGGTAAAAATGAATACCTATACTAAAAAATACTAATATCCACCCACAGCTACAATCGCGTTCAGCACCAATCTGGATAAGTCGCAAAATATGTACTACGTTCCGTTCCATTTTATTTCATTCATTCACTCACTCACTTTCACATCAATAATATTAGTAAGTAAGTACAATATAAAAATATTTCGCAGAGAAATCTAGCACAAAAAGAAACAGAAAGGGGAAAGTGTAACTCAGTGAGGAAGTGGGCGAAGTGAGTGCAGTACTGCAATCCCTAAGGGGCTCACGTGTAGAATAAACTTGGAATGCAAAAGTTTGAGCAAGTTATGGAAAATACGTGCTGTGTTGTGGAAACACAATTTTCTAAAGATTTATCTTGTAATGCGTAAAATTGTTGACAACTTGTATCATTTAAACGTATTATAGTAGTTCGGGTCGGCACGAAAAGAGCCTCTCATTTAAAATCCTTTCACCACACTGATTCAAAAGAACTAGTAACACGATAAGAATATGTAAGAAGGCCATGACTGTGAACTAAGCGTTCTGCGGTGGCAAGGCAAGGTCCAGTGCAAAGGATCTACCGGCCACAGCCACCAGTGACAAAATATGTACAACATTTAGCAAGGACTGCGAATTGCTGTCATCGGCTTGCGTTTGTCCCAACAAAAAGTATGAAAGAGATATCAAAAAGCGTGTGAACTGTTGATGACTGGCCATCGGTAAATGAGGCCGATGGCTCGTTTACGCCGAGCCTAAGTTGATGGCAAACGTTACTCCTACGTCGCACCTCACCTCATTCCACGAATTAGCCCCTAAATCGGCTATTAGGCAACTAGAGCTTTTTAGGTGCGTGAATAATATACATAAAGACGAAAAAAACTAAACGTAGGACGCCTACCCACCCAATGGGCATTGCCATTATAAGATCGCGGGGAGTCGGTGGATGGAGTACTCAGAATCGGTCTTCCTGCAAATGCATAGAGAAGAGAGTTGTTCAGACTGAGGATGAGGGGTAATAGCATTCGCAACGACTGGACTGCATTCTCGGCTTAGTCAGCTCCGCACGTATTGTCCATGACTTTCCTGTGGATCAGGCCTACTAAGCTGTCAGGATGGTATAAGGTGCTGCGCAAGCCTATTCCATCTAAAATCCAGGCCCAGGCACTAAAGCGTGCCGTAAGTAGGGACATGAGTAACCACCAGTTGTCTCTAACGCTATATAAATTATCTACAATAGATGCAAAGTCTGCCTGTTTACTTTTTCAAAATATTTTTTTAGAGATTTTTTTTATTGTTTACTACACGATTTTTATAATGTCCTAAAACTTAAGAGCCAAGCGGGATTTGAACCCGCGATCTTCCCCTCGGTACGGGGCTGCGCTGACCGCGCTGCGTCGTCGGATCCTAATCACACTCGACGAATATTTCCTAGGGACTGTTCGGCAGTAACGCGTTAGTTAAATCATGAGTAAAGTGTCGGTTCAATGTGGTCGGAACCAGTGCTAGACCCTTTTTAGGGTTCCGTAGCCAAATGGCAAAAACGGAACCCTTATAGATTCGTCATGTCTGTCTGTCTGTCTGTCTGTCTGTCCGACCGTTTCACAGCCATTTTTCTCCGAAACCATAAAAGCTAGACTGATGAAACTTGGTGAGTAGATGTATTCTGTAAACCGTATTAAGGTTTTTACATAAAAATAGAAAAAAAACTATAAATTTTGGGGGTCCCCGTACTTGAAACTGAAACTGAAAAATTTTTTTTTCATCAAACCCATACGTGTGGGGTATCTATGGATAGGTCTTTAAAAATGATGTTGAGGTTTCTAATATTGTTTTTTTCTAAACTGAATAGTTTGCGCGAGAGACACTTCCAAAGTGGAAAAAAGTTGGTCCCCCCCCCTCTAACTTCTTAAATAAGAGAATGATAAATCCAAAAAAAATATATGTTGTACATTACTATGCAAACTTTCAACGATATTTGGTTTGAATGAGATCTAGTCAGTAGTTTTTTTTTTATACGTCATAAATCGTAAACCGCAAATTTTTATTTATCGAACCCATACGTGTGGGGTATCTATGGATAGGTCTTTAAAAATGATGTTGAGGTTTCTAATATCGTTTTTTTCTAAACTGAATAGTTTGCGCGAGAGACACTTCCAAAGTGGAAAAAAGTTGGTCCCCCCCCCTCTAACTTCTAAAATAAGAGAATGATAAATCCAAAAAAAATATATGTTGTACATTACTATGCAAACTTTTAACGATATTTGGTTTGAACGAGATCTATAGTCAGTAGTTTTTTTTTTATATGTCATAAATCGTAAACCGCAATTTACCTTTCGACGAACTACAAAAACCTTTATATTATGTTAATTGATGCTACGGAACCCTTCATGGGCGAGTCCGACTCGCACTTGGCTGCTTTTTAATTTTCTGCCTTCTCCACATCAAAAACCAATCAAGCGACGCCGTTCCATATCGCCACTTACCATTGTGTGGATTCCAATCCACACTGTGGTTAGGATGGCACGATTCGCAATGTTAGCAAAAACACGGGTAAGAAAACTTGATTAGATTGGTATTTGTCTGATGCAAATCCAGGGACAGAATCACACCAGCTTGGACTGTCTTTTTTATTCACAAAACTATTCTGCAAGTTTTATTTCTCTCTGTCCAAACAGATGCACTGCACTCAGTCTCTTTGGTGAGTAAGTGGACGTTTGTGAGAACGTTGACGTTGATGTCACAGAAAATAGCAGAACGGCATACATATGTTAGAACAGCTATGAAAACCAGCGCTGCTTGGCATGGTAGATATGACTTGTCAGGCAGCAAAACTTAAGTCAGGGCCTATTTGGCATATTTTACCATTATCTATTTTGAACGTCTACAGTATAAGGATGTCAAATATTTTCTTTCTTCTCCATATGGCCGAAAAAGTGTCGTTATAGCCAAAGTAATGCAAAAGATAGCCATAGTTTCTTTCTGAAGAACAGATGCAGCTTTATGAAATTTTCCTTTCTTTCCCCTAAAAAGTGTTCTTCCCGTAAACCTTATAGCTGAATCTAATAGGTCAATAGACCCATAACACATAAGAATGGAACTCGTCTTTCAGTTCTGTTTGCGATCGGGCCCGCACTGTGGGTTTCAATTTGTTATATTTGATTTTCGTTTATGTGTTTCAGAAGCTGCACTGATATTTATTCTGAGCGTCGAGGATCCAATAAAGGTGAAAGTTGGACGTTTATCCAAATACTAGTAGATAGTATAGTTTGGAGTAGTAGTAGCCAGCCAAATTCGATGTGGAATGTTGGTCAACAAACATGGACATTATTTAAGGTTGTTCGATTTCCAAAACCAACTACAGTTATATCAATTTGTATGGAACCACCTTAACCTGAAAATCCCTTTCTTGCCGTTTTCATTTTTACAGATTTTGTATCATTCACCGATTTAAAATCTGTCAATCTTGCCAATATGCAATGCAAACCATTATTTCTTAAAATCGACACAAAAACCCTATTTTCGATTTTGACGTGACAACGTCTGATAATTCGATGGAGCCGGCTGCACACACGAAAAAACATGACTCATGTGGCGTTACCTCGCTCCGAGGCGTTCCATTTAAGGCTTGAAGTGCAATCGAGAGCGGAACGAGCGACAAAGAGGCACAATCGGCCTCCGTTTTTTTAGCTTATGGTTGGTTTACAAACATTCCATGAATTTGGCTAGAGTAAAGTAAGCCCAGTGATTTCGCGTGGAGTTAAAGCCCATAACTTTAACGAATCATAGCACTTCTGAATTGAGGGAGTTAGTTGTTGAATTTTGGAAGTATGAATGCGAGTTTACTCAGAATTACATGTTTCTAAAACTGTTTAACAGTCAGTAACGAAGCAACTTTTAAATGTATAGTGATTCCACCCCAGAAGGCCTACCATGAGCTCTGTCTGGCTCTGTCTCTGGCTCTGGTTTTGAGTCTGTGTGAGTGCTCACCAGTGTATTATACTGTGTGTGTGACGTTTAGACGTAGGATTTATTTGATCAACACTCACACAGAAGTCCACTGCTAGACATAGGCCTCCCCTACACATTTCCAGGAAGAACGATTCTGAGCCCTTTCAATCCACCAACTGCCCGCGATGTTAACAATGTCGTCGGTCCATCTGGTGGGTGGGCGTTCTACGTTTCGTCTTCCGGTTCGTGGTCGTTCAAGGTTGCGCGACTTTGAGTTTAGCTTCCAGTACTCACGTGACTCAACATGAAGATTCTACCATCTATTGATGAATATGAAGCTCTCATACCTGAAACAAAAAGTTAAATATTAACAAATAAATCAATGCAATAATTTGGCTTTATTTATCAGGCAGCAAGCACTATAGCTACTTTTCAATGGAGGAGGGCGATGATCAAAAACAAAAAAACATCGCGAGGAAACCGGTATGTCGTAGAAAAGTTTGAAAAACATGGTGTCAAGTGCACGAAAGGATGGTTCGAAAGAACAGTGACCAGAAAAGGAAGAAGGGATTTCTTTATTAATAAAAATCAATTTTATTTGTAAAATTAACGTTCTGAATTCATGCTAATGGCACCCTTGATTGATGAGGCTAACACCAAATTAGGGCATTTAGAGAAATACTTAATATAAGTGCTAAACCGTAGTAGTTAGGTAGAAAAGGTAGATAACTGTAGATAGCACAACGAAATGTATTCTAGAAAAATATAAAAACATAATCTTTCGGAGTTTTATGTTATGAATACAAGGTTTAGTCGTGACTCCCGGGGTCTTAAACCAAGATATAAAACATGGTACTATAAAGACTAGCTTTGCTTTTCTTAGAAGAAGCGACCATTTGCCGGTCGTAATAATGCGGTGAAACGATGCTCAAGCAAGCATTTGAGCAAAATTTCGTCTTTGGGCAGCAGTTTTCTTAGCACCGACACTAAAGTCACCTATTCACCTGCCAAGGACCAAAAGCTTCCAAGCGTGGTGACCACCCCAACTATTAAGATCGATCACACCGCGGTGAACAGCTGCGAACTGCGACCTGATCGTGCGAACCATGTGACGACATATCGTCTTTCTGTTTAATATCTGTCTGGGTGTTATATTGTATTCTAAGTATAGAGTATTTTAAGTATGTATGTACAAAAAAAAATGTATTCAAGTATTATATCAGCTATCCGGTTCCCATATTACAAGCTCTGCTTAGTTTGGGGCTGGGTAGTGTTGTGTGAATGTCCACAATATTCATTCATTCATTCATTCATTTATGTATAATGTGGTTACGATTGTCTGTGGCACTGCTCTTGGCTCTCTATCTTTCTTGTATACAAAATCTTGAGTGCCATGAGATCTGGAGGGATATTAACTTTGCAAGGTAATAGGAGAGTCATAGGTTTTCGCTCATATACCTAATAAACAGGCTCTTGCATCTACTGTAGATGATTTATAAAGTGTTAGAGGCAACTACTCAATCGTGTCTTTGTAGTGGCTTGGACAGGATTTTAAATTTTAGTTTTTGCCTAAAAATAAAACTAAAATGGCGACGAAATAAACCTAAAACGCTTAAGCTTTGAGTTAATTAATCAATGGCCACTATAAGATTAGAATGACTAGTATGTATATTCTGATTGATTGCGGTCATCGCTGCTTTGATTTGGGAGAATAACAGCCTAATCAATCAATTGGCTATAATAGTATACGTATATTATTAAACACACTAACGTCTGATAATATATATAATATGACACATTATGTATGTGACACAGATAGTACAAGAAAGAACATTTATATTCTTAACGAGGAGTCCAAGCACAAATAATAAGTGGAAAAATGATTAAGTTGACTGAATGATTTCGTTATTGATGAAATCTTCGAAATACGACTTACTACAATATTTATTTACACAAAGAAACTTACAATGAAACAATATGTTTACAAGAACAAATACACAAGAAACAGTTGAGCTATCTGCCGATCGTTACAAACGATCTATTGATAGCTCAACTGATCCAAATCAGTGGCAGACGGAAGCGTGCCCAAGACGCTGGCGACAATGCACACACTGTATAGCAATGCTAATGCGCTGCACCAGATACCCACCAGCCCTTAGGTCACGCGTCGCTCGCTTCGATATGACGCCTAAACAACAGTTTTACCTAATTGCGCTGTGAAATTTAGCATATCCACTCTTTTGAGGATTATAGGTGCTCACGAGATAAAAGGTTTTTGAAAATTCGCACCCCACGAGGTTGAAAAGGGTTGTCAAAGTTTCTATAGAACTAGCTTCATGTGACCGAGTAGCGTGGTTAACATAAACAAATATTGACTTCCACCACGGTTTCCTTTGTGTGACACTCTCGTAAAAAGTAGCTTAATGCTATTCCAGGTCACGAACTATATCTATTTCAAGTTTTATTCAAGTCGATCGTGGGTAAAGCGTGATCACGTCACAAACATCTAAACTTTCGCATTGTCGAGATTTATCTAGCTTTAAGTATTCAGAAACAGTGCTTGAGTCTGAGTCAAGCCTCAAGCATAGATTATAGACGTTTTTAATGCAGGAACTGACAAAAATCTATGCTTGAGGCTCGACTCAGACTCGTACCACAATCTCTGTCTGACTTCTGACCTGGGGTTCTGACCAGTGTGTTATACTGGGTGTGTGACGTTTCGACCTAGGATTTATTTAGTCTGCACTCACACAGACTCAAAACCAGAGCCAGACAGAGCTTGTGGTACGGGCCTAAGACGTTTTACAATGATTCTTGTAATTCAACAAAATAATGCTTTTGAGTTTCCATTTTTAAGTGTCCTAAAGATGCTAGCTGTATTTTCTCGCTGAATGGTAATACTAACCCCCGAATACTGAAACGCAACTCAGATTTAAGCACGTCTCAAGCGACGAATATTTGACAGTTTTCAATGAAAATCTGTCAAATATTCGTCGCTTGAGACGTGCTTATCTGAGTTGCGTTTCAGTATTCGGGGGTAAGTCTGTGAAAATTATGCTAAACCACAATATTTTAAAAAATATACCAAGAAGAAAAACTAATGTATTGTTAAAACTATCCTTTGTTCGGTAACTCCATAAACAAACAAAGGTTGCGTAACCCCATCATTATAATTGCACATTAGGACAGCAAAGGGGGATGAAGTTAATTCACATCCGCATCTTATACTACCCTTTTGTGTATAATCTTCTTGTGGGCTGCAAGGGTTGAGGGCGGAATACAGATGTAAGCACGTTTCAGTACTACAGAACATCTTGTTACAATGTTTTTTTATATTGTTGACAAATCAACTTAAATGATCAGTTTTCTCTGCCTCATGGTGTACGTGTAAAGCCCGTCACACGTTGCTATCTATATCTAATACTAATATTCTAAAGAGGAAAGATTTGTACCTATTTTTGTATGTTTGTAATGAATAGGCTCAAAAAGTACTGGGCCGATTTAAAAAATTCTTTCACCAATAGAATGCTACATTCTTCCAACTTGACATAGGCTACATTTCATTTTGAAAAAAATTTGGGATCCTTGGTAAAATTTGAACAATGTAACCGAAGGTGTAGAAAAATGAGTCTTAAAATGTCTTTCGTCGAATGCGATGCCGAAACTATTAGCGATAGAACAAAATAATGTACAACAATATTGTCTACCCCGTGCGAAGCCGGGATTGCAAATATGGATGGATGTTTATTGCTTTCACAATATTATAGCTTATACATCAGAATAATACATATGCTACAATTTGATGATGAAGATATGTAAGTAACGGGAACGGGGCGAGCGAAGCCGCTGGCGGCCGCTAGAAATCTATTTCTATGACGTCACCAACTTATACCGTCATTTATATTATCGCACGGCATATTAATATAGTGTAGCTACGTGTGGGACAGGCTTAACTCGTCGACGGTTGCTATAAATTTTTAATCGTCCGAAAAAATCTCAAATACTCTGAAGAGATAAACGATACTCCAATATTGCCATGTCTTACCAACAAAGAACAACAGCCACAGGGTATATTTTAAGTAATATAAAAAATTTGGCTTCCCGGTAAAGCTGACGGCTATGGTCCTACAATAATATCACCACTTTGAATTTAGAACAAAATAAAAATAAGGAAGCGTTATGGATAAGTGTTTGAAAATATAAAGTAACCCTTTCTGTCTTAAACCTATACAAATATCTCATTTTAAATCTACCCTTATTCATACAGGCTTAAAACTTGTGAGGAGTTTAGCGCAGCGTTGCTCTGAGATTAGCCGACACTCATTAGCTTAAACTTCTGTACGAAATAAACTTTTTCAATGGGATTACTTGGTTCAAAATAAGTCAAAATAATATGTTCATAATACGGCATACGGGGACGTCATCGCAATATTTTACGTTGGTGAATAGTTTCAAACTACCTTTTATACCTCTAAACTTTGCATAGATGAAGCTGTGCGGCTTTTCATCATTACCGAAAAAGCACTCCCCCCTTCCCATCCTTCCGATCTAAATTTGAAGACTAAGTTTGAATGAAAAGTTTATAGATTGTTCAACTCGAAAATATTCTATACACAATATTTAAAATCTCAAACGTAGAAGCAAAACAACTGCGGCTTAGATCCGCTTGTATTGACCATTATTTCCTGTAGATTAGACCGATTTAAGCTTAGTAGTACAAGTGCTGGGCAATGCACAGTTAAGACTAAAATCCTGCCCTGGCATTTATAGCGTCCCGTAAGTACGTTCTCTGGAAGACCAGAGAAAAGATGGATGGACTGCGTGAAAGATGCCATGAGCAGGAAAGGGTGAGCACTGAGATGACGAATGATAAAAGCGAGAGAGACAAGAAGAAAACCTGTTGTGCCGACCCCACTTAGCGTGGGTAAGGGCAGGACGATGATGAAGTAAGAATATGAGTGAAAAAGTGTGCTCTGACACTTTATAAATACAAATAAAGGCCTGTTTATAACATACTTGCCCCGGCACGCATACCCTTGACACCGAAATATGGCTATGCATCTATACTTGGTAGCAGAAGGCACTGTAGTATTTCCCCGGATAAAGTCTTTCGCAAAGGGCCTTGTACTTGTCAAATTCAAAGTATTTTTGGCTTGAAAGAGATGTTAAATTTATAAACGTCCAATCTTCTCAAGTTAACTCAAGGCATGCAATATTAAAATTTACATAAAGATGAAGTTATAATATCAAAAGCTAAATACACTACTAGTATAAATAAATAAGCTGATATAATACTTGTATGCCTATTTTTTTAGTAAAAAGAATACATAACACCTGGACAGAGAACAAACATCTGGGTTCACCACACAAATATTTGTTTTCGGTGGGGGTCGAACCCACGCCCAGCGCAGAAGGCATAGCTACCAACTGAGCTGAGAAGGCAGTCAAGTAAATACTTACTACAAAGTGATTACGCCAAATTTCATCTCTGAATGCAAGTCTTAGAGCGACAGTGAACCGTGCCCTTTAGAGTTATGCTTTGAAATGCTAATGATAAACCAGACGAAGTAAAGAGTCTTGGAACTTAGATATGAAGCATTCGCAATAACACGGTTATCCTCGGGGAAGTAAATTGCTCTAATTCAAAAACGCGGTTTCGTGCACCAACGCAACGTCCTCATTCACATTCTAGGTCGCCTTGGTGTAAATCATTTGTAGGTAATTTCATTACGTTAGGAATGCCGCAGCGGAGTTTTAAGGGTCTGAATCCATTCGCATGTCTCTTTCTGACTGCGTTTATCTGAGTGAGAGGTAAGTATGATTTTAAAAGACGAGAAAATGAAAGAACCTTAGCTTAAAAATCTGTCACAGGATAAACAGTTCTGAAACGATTGCCATCTCTTAGCAAATTCGAATGACAAACAGAGACAGAGATAATTTTTGGCAATGTTTATTCATCATCATCATCATCTCAGCGCTAACTGGTTTCGTACAGTTTAAACCGCTATTCTTGGAGGCGTGAAATTTTAGTATGTATCTTGGGGGATACAATAAAAAGTGAACTAAAAAAGAAATTCCTCCAAAAAAATGCGACAAGACGTGTCGACTTGAGAACGTCCTCCGTTTTTCTTTGTCGGTTAAAAATCAACCCCAATGAATGAAAATAACCTCACGCGAACGATTTCACTAGTAATAAAAAGTATGGGTGTGTATGTTACTTACCTAAATATGGAGGTAAGTAGAGTATCTTACTATGTGCCTGCTCGTTCAAATTCCTGCTCAAACTACTAAGTCTGTGATGTTGTGAAGCAACTTTGTCAGGAATGTCAAGTCGATATTTTATTATTTAACCCCTGGAGGCGGGATTATCATAATATGAATATTTTGTGGACTCAGCGCCAAAAGTAAAACAAATGTTTTAAAACTCCGAACATTTTTAGACGCTGGATTGATTTATTTGTCGACTTTTTGCTTTGCGTTTTTTGTTTTATTTAAAAAATACACCATGTTATTCAAGTTTTAAGTGAACTATTGGATATCTGTAATGCAATAAACTAAACTAAGTCTCAAACTAAGTATGCATGTTTCATAAAATCTGTATGACCACTGCTGGTCCATCCAAACCACATCCAGCTTGCTTCTTCTTCTTGCAGTGTCATTTGTTCTTTTGAACCAGTTTGGTGATTTGCTTTTATGAGCTTTGGCGATGGTTACCACTTAACATCAGGATATAGGTACGCTTGTTCCATTAACAAGTTGCATAAAAACCGCGCCTCAAAGAGGCTCCTTTGTCCAATTGTTTTAATGTTTCCTATGCCCTACCATGACCTGCAAAAGGGATGATTTCATTAGGCCACGGATATGTTATTCAAGTTTTAAGTGAACTATTGGATATCTGTAATGCAATAAACTAAACTAAGTCTCAAACTAAGTATGCATGTTTCATAAAATCTGTATGACCACTGCTGGTCCATCCAAACCACATCCAGCT
Source organism: Thera britannica (assembly GCA_939531255.2). NCBI lineage: Eukaryota > Metazoa > Arthropoda > Insecta > Lepidoptera > Geometridae > Thera > Thera britannica. Next base: position 7,062,159 of record OW618042.2, on the reverse strand, counting down.
TGCTTCTTCTTCTTGCAGTGTCATTTGTTCTTTTGAACCAGTTTGGTGATTTGCTTTTATGAGCTTTGGCGATGGTTACCACTTAACATCAGGATATAGGTACGCTTGTTCCATTAACAAGTTGCATAAAAACCGCGCCTCAAAGAGGCTCCTTTGTCCAATTGTTTTAATGTTTCCTATGCCCTACCATGACCTGCAAAAGGGATGATTTCATTAGGCCACGGACGATGGAGGGTGGCAGTGTTTTATTTGAAACTTTTATCAATTTGTACATTTGACACGCAAGAGAAAGATCCAAATCATTCCAGCTGTTACCATTGACGTCATGAGTTCAAAGTTTGAGTATTTTATAATGTCTTTACATTACCAATATTCTAAAATCACTGGTGGTCGAGGGTTCAAATCCAGTAAACCAATGTTTTTCTGTCCAAAACATTATGTGCGCTATGCCAGTACTCTCAAACGGTGAAGGAAAACGTCGTGAGGAAACCAGCATATCGTAGAACCTAAAAAGTTCGAAAAACATGGTATCAAGTGCACAAAACGAGCCTCTTTGACGTACACATAGTCTTTTCACCACACTTGATTCGAAAGAACCAGTGCGGTGAAAAGACCACGATAAGAAGAAGAACTAATATTCCTAGAACGCGCGCTCGGTAGAAACGGATATCGGACCTTCCACCGATCAAGTATCAACACTAAGCGGAAACAAACTTTCGAAGAACAAGTAGTCATGCCTTGCTTTTCAGTTGCAGAGCGCTGTAAGTTGTCGTAAAATAATGAACCGTATTCCGATGGAATAAAGTTTATCAATCCGTCAGCCAATGGTAACGTTTGTGGTGGTTATGTGCTAAATTAAATATTTGTGCGTACCTCTAACGACTAAGAATCTGGAGATGGTATTTGGTACAAAGAGATCTGGAATTTCTATCTTGCCTATTAGGGATCAAAGTCGAGAACCGTATTTTTGTCAATAGTAACGTGACTAACTTCATTGTCATGATTTTATCTACAAAAACATAAAATTGATATAAATCGTAATTGATTCAATTTCAATAAAACTGTTACGTTTAGGGTTAATTTGTTCCATTGATTCGTTGAAGCATTTTATGACCTCGTTTTACTTTAAATCAAATTTGTCTCTCTTGTACCCTCCCTCTCTCCCTCTTGTTAAATGAATCAAGGAAGCTAATAAGACCCATCGTTCAACAAAGTGTTAAATAAAATGAGAAGAAGTTCTTTTTATAATTGATGATTGACTCATTATAAATTTTGAAAAAGGAATTCAAAATTTTTTTGTTTTTCAATTATTGGTTTGAGCTTGACCCTAATTTGTTTGAACAAAACAGTTTAAAAACACTTGATTGGTCAAGCATTTTTTTTTAAATTGAAACACTAATATTTTATTTGTATTTGTATATTCCATTTAATAATATTTTACACGCGCGAGTCGCTTCTATCACATCAAAATCTTTGACGAGAGCGCGTTCTTGCAGGATATTTAGGGTTGCCACATAGTTTGCATAATCCAATTTGCAAATGTTTTACATCAATTTCGCAGGCAGTAATTTTACGGGTATTTAACAAAGCGTAAGTACATAAGAAACAGGGTGACGGCGCACCTTGACGCCTGGACTGTCAGACGTTTACTTAAGAGCTTGGGTTCAGGTCTGGAGTTGAAGGCCTTTGCTGTGAGCCGGATTTTTGTGTAGAACAGTGTTTTGTCCTTCGCGTGCCAATATTTATTTTCAAAATATATGGCGGTAAGTTATTGCATTTTCGGCTATTATTATTTACTGAAAAAAAAATATTCTGAAACACTAATTTAATACGGAATATTACAAAATAACTATTGAAATAATAAATTGCAAATTGAAAGTAAATTAAACTTTATGTTAATAATTGCGAAGTAGAAGGTTGAGTAGCGCTGGTCTATGTGGGGAAATGTGACACGTGGAACTGTTTTTGTTTGATGGTCGCGGGCCGGATTTCAACGTTTCTCGGGCCGGAGTAGCCCGCGGGCCGTAGTTTCCCCATCCCTGGTGTAGAATAACCTGCTTTCTATGAAATAATTTTAGTTGTAAATATTCAAATCGGTGTTTGCGTGAAGCCTGAGTAAATGAAAGTCGATTGACTGTGTTTGGGAGTTGAAGGGGTCTTCGCGGGCACAAAGGAACGCGTAATTATTACTCAGTCAAAGTTTTCGCTCGATGGTGATATTTTAGTAATTTGCATCTTTGACGTTTTGATAAAAGGGATTGTAGAGTATTTCGTTATTCTTGTGACGATGATTAGCATCGACTTCAAATTGATTACGCTAAAGGCCTGCGAACATCTAGCTAGACGATGACGATGGCGATCAGTGAAGCGCTGTCAAATATCGCTGTCGTATTGGACAGTGTTTCACTGATCGTTATTGCAGATGGCTTAGATGTGCGCAAGGCTTCAGGCTGGCAGATACATTGTTTTACTGTGAGTTTTTATTTTTAAGCTAGATACTGTATTCCTACTTATATGTGTTATAGTAATCAATAAAGAGTTATCTATCTATCTATCTACATTGTCACCCAGACCAAAAGCAATTCGATTAACAAGGCAACTTAACACCGAGAAGACAGTTTTAAAAATTTTCCTTTTAATCTAGAACGTTTTGCTTAGTAAAAATACGTTCAATGTTGCCAGCAAAAATATACCTTCGAAAAGTAACTCGAAATGACGTTGAAATGTTAGAATTTGATACGAACCAGTAATTTGTATTAGAATTTCATGACGCCCGCAACAATCTATATGCAAATATCTGTATGTAAACAAACAATGTCCATACATACACTTAAACGGTTCTGTGAAATGTTTGTCGTTTTATAAAACCGTTTATTCAGTTTATTAGTAAAAAATACATTTTTGTTGAGTAATTTACACTGTTTATTAAACGGAAAAATGGTCAGCGTCACTCTTATAGTTAATTCTTGGAAGTGTTCAGCTTGTGTGAACAATTTTTATATTCATTGCAATTAGTTTTCGGAAATTTATATTCGGTCGGTAAACTTATCGTATTTCACGTAAAGCAACAACAAAAAACTGGCTTCCTTCGACTGGCCTCTCAGCTCAGTCGGTAGCTCTGCCTGCGCCGTAGGTCGTGGGTTCGATCCCCACCGAGAAAATTTGTGTGGTGAACACAGATGTTTGGTCGCTGTCGGGATGTTATATTGTATTCTATGTATCTATTTACAAAAGTTTACAAAGTATTTAAGTATTATATCAGCTATCTGGTTTCCATAGTATAAGCTCTGCTTAGTTTCGGGCTAGATAGTGTGTGGATTGTCCGCAGTATTTTATTTAATATTGTTATTTTAAATAACTACGCCGCAATGAAACCATTTAAAAACAAGCTTCCTGTAAATTTCTCGGCAAAGCACCTATATACAGTCACCATAAAAATTAAATGTAGATTGGCAATTTCGGTTACTCAATTCCCTTTTTTTCTGGATTTGTTAAAGGCATGGCCAACTTCGGTTTCCAAATAGTTGTGGCTCCTAACAAATCTTCAAATAAAATGCAAAACTTCAACCTAAAGTGAGATGGTTTAAGAAATATTCGAAATTTTCAAATCATAAATGCGAATCTACGTTTGATGTTTACTGTACCTATCTAAATCAAAATGAAAAATTTTACTCATCGGAAATAGAGTACGGTCTTTGTGAAAGAACCAATTATTTTTTTGCATGACCAATTTTTCATTACAGTCGAATTAATATGGACTGTTTTTATTTTGTCAAGATCGGCCCTGATGACTTTTTGCAACCTTTCAATTTAATTCAGAATTTATTAAACGTCCCGCAAAGTTTTATAAAAAGACTTGATTAACATGCCAAATGTCACTTCGTCGGTCACTTGTTGCAATAAATTAGGGAACACAAAAGACCGTCAAAAATCGGATTTAGTAGGGCGCTACAACACAATAATGGTTCGTTAAATCACAAATAAAACTACGACAATTGGGTGGCATATTTTAGTTGGCAACCCGCAGTGCCGCTCTGAATTTTGATCGCCCTAATCCCAATTGGCAACCCTAGTTTTTAGACAAATGAACTACGGTTTTGCATTTTTTTGGGGTTCACCCTAAAAATGCAAAACACTTGTGAATAAGGAAGAATGATTTTGAATGGTGCATAAATTGAGACAGGTGTACGAAGGGTTCAAGTTAACCGGTTTAGGAGATACGATAAAATATAATGGGTGGAGTAAGTACATCATGAATCGATCTTTTTATTACTGCCATAACAAAAAATAGTATTTTTTGCATTATGGGATGTATCATATTTTGTTGTAGCTATAAAATACGAGAGGCTGACGTTAGTATCAGGAATTCGGTTCTAAGGTTTTTTCGTATTTCATCGTAAGAGGAAAGTCAATATTATACCAAATGTGGCTATTTATATAATAGCTAAGTACTTTATGTTCTCGTTTACGAAAAATATCATAATACTTTTTGTTTCTAGTTATTAAATAGGCGTACTTTCGTCGTAATGAGAACACTCAAATAAGCATTTCGCGTTTCATTACTCCATATTTTCCCTGAAAAGTCTCATAAAGATTTACCTGAAATAAATATAAAGAAGTAGTAGTAGGCTTTGTATGTGGCTCGTCCGGGGAAGTATTACCACCATGCCTATTTCTGCCGTGAAGCAGCATTGCTGTGTTTCGGTTTGAAGGGTGTGGGTACCGGTGAAATTACTGGCACGTGAGGCTGAATAACTGTATGCCACAAGTTGATGGACGCAACGCAGAGCATTGTAGGGCACGTTCCTGACGTGTGTGAGCTACGAGGCAATGCTTTGTTATAGGCGATGGCTACCACTTTGCATCGCAGGGCACGTTCCTGACGTGCGTGACCTACGAAGCAATGCTTTTTTACAGGCGAAAGTTACCAAATAACATCAGGTGAGCCATATGCTGGTTCCAGCTAGTTGTATAAAAAAAAACCTCTACTTTCTATGATGTTTAGCACTTGTTTCTGACATTTTTGAAGGCAAACGACGAGGGCGTTGGATATATTTATATTCTTGGTCTGCTTTTTGAATCTGTAACTTTACTTACTCGTATATTTACTTGATTCAGCATTATTGAAGGACGGCTGGACCTCTCTCATAAAAACAATAGATAAAAAGTTTATTTCACAAAGAAAAATCGTAAGTAAAGAACGTAAAAAGTTTAGCAACCATCAAAATATAATAATACTTTCCCAGGAAGCGCGATTTTCCAGCGAACTTTATACTCGACTCGATTAGAGCCTGTTTTCGACAGTTCCAAACCCGAAAATCCATGTTGACTTTTGATTCCAACACTGAAATCTGTCGTCGTACAAAAATTTACGACGTCGGAGACAGGCCGGTAAATCTCAAGTGGAGATCGGCAGGACGTCTTGCCAGACGTGTTGATGGTCGGTGGAGTAAAGCCTTGATCAAATAGTGGCTGAAGTAATCTAGGCCGTTCGATAGTGCGATGGGTCGACGACATCGTAAAAAGGCCTGGACAAGAGACGCGCAGGACAGTGGAGGCTGGCTGGAAGACGAAGAAGGCCATACCCAGCAGATGATACTAAGCACCAGCAAACTATGAACAAACACTGTAACTTCGGCAAATTCTTTAACACACTCGGTGTGCGGACGGTTCCGCAAATAGGCCGCTGGCGGGCCGGGCCCCTTTTGCATGACGCTCGACACAATGTTTTCGAACTCGTTGGGTTCTACGATATTCCGGTTTCTTCACGATGTTTTCTTTCACCGTTTGAGAGTACATAGTGCACATACATTTTCGGACAGAATAAGTCATTGGTGCACGACTGGATTTGAATCCACGGCCAAACACTGTATACATTAGGCTTACTAATTAATTACAACCCATCAAGAAAAGAGTGGAGGGGAAAGAGGCCTGCAAACTTTGTTTCCACAACCCTTTCTAGGGCACTCTTCGGATTAAAACCGGCACTAATTCAGTAGCAACTTGAGGAGAAGGGGGACTTTGGACTAGTTACAAGTCGCTAATTGCCGGTACAGCTAAAGAGTTCAATAGAGTTGGCTTACAGAGCGCCGTGAAGTATCCGTATATGAGTTACGTTAATGTTTCTTTTTGTACGATAAAAGACTTTTTCATAAATGTTTCTTCTCTTTCTCGCAGTATTGTACGATATTTTTTAATGTTTCTTCACTCTCTCGCATCATTGTACGGCTGTAGGCAATAAATATTGCACATCGGCATTTTGGCTTCGTAGAGCGCTCTTTCTGACGTACACTACAGTCTATGAGTCCGAAATTAGCCAATGTGCAATATTGTTATTTATTATTATCACTCACCAGATGAACCGACGACATTGAAGGTCGGCGCAAGTCGGTGGATACAATGAGCTCAGAATCGTTCTTCCTAGAAATGTGAAAGGGAGGCCTATGTCCAGTGGACTTCGGCAGACTGATGATGATATTTATTAATATTTTCATAACACAAACTTCAACGGCTAAACCAGTAAGTACTTAGAATCTTACACAACAAAAAATATATTATTGTTTGTCTATTGAATTTTTAAGAACGTAGTCTTTTAAAGTCTTCAAACCATTCAAATTGCCATTTAGATAAAACGCTATGCTGTAGCGTGTTTATCTTAAAGCCGTTTTAGAGCACGGCTATTGGATAACTGACAAAAACCCCCGACCCCAAAACACAAACTACCACAATTCCGCCACGCTGTTAGTAAAAACGCTTCTAATGTATGGGATGCAAACCACAAAGTGCGAAAAGGTACGATGTGGTGTGGGCCAATACCGCAGCGGAAGGACATGGGTATGGGTAACGCTTTGGTTGTCCTAGAAAGCTGTCAACGCTATAATCATGGCCATCTAACCTAATTTTACGCCAAAATTTACATTTAATGTCAGGTGTATGAAACAAATTCCATTGCTGAAAATTACTGCCCTTGGTAAAAAAAAAAGTTATAAAGAACTACTTAGTAAAACTAGAAAAATGTATTGCGATCAAACTGATGATTTTATTGAACCTTGGTTACGATTTTATCCGAAACTTGGTTGTTTACGATTTGAAATAATGTTTAAATGCGCGTCAGCATCTTTATACGGCCGTGGTATGAAGCCACCGGTTTTCAGGAAACAAGGACATACAGTAAGCAGCGGGTAATTCGCCTTTCACAAGAGGAGATAAGGCGTAGAGCTCGTGAGAATCTGGAGACCTGCCAAATCTGGAAGGCTGGAAGCCTGCGCTTCCGAACAACACTGCACAAACGATCGTAGTACAACGGTAGCTGGGAAACGTTCAAGATCTCTTTAAAAACACCCAACAATTACACATTATGAAGTTCCTGAAAAGGTCTCTCTTCTATCATTCGTCATCTCAGTCTCTCCATTCCTGTTCATATCATCTAGATTCTAAACCTAACCACGGTCGGAAAATTGGTTCACCTTTTTGCGGCCGTCATTTGGCAGTAGCCACAAACCTAAGCTCAACTTTGGAAGGGAATCTAATTGAATCGAAATATTCTGGAGTCCTCACTTCGTGATAAAATCAGAACTAGATTTTTTCCTAAACCCAGGTTTTCCATTGGACGGTACCGTCGATAAACGACCGTTAGTGAAGGTAGGTAGGTTCTTTAAGGCTCAATATCCCCAATTCAATTTCTAGAAAGACTGATACCGTGGAACTAGCACCTCACCTAGAAGGCGTTTCAAAATCTTTGCGGTTCTAGCTAATAAACTATCATTCACCACCTTCACTAGATCTTCTCACGATCTAGATCCAGTAAAGTAAACAGGCCTTTGCATCTGTTGTAGATAATTTATATAGCGTCAGGGGCAATTGGTGTTTACTCATACCCCTACTTACGAGGCGCTATAGTGCAATGGACTGAATTTTAGATGGAATAGGGTTTACCAGCACCTATACCATCTAGATGGTCAATACGTCCGGAGCTGACTAACCCGTGGGTTTCCTTCACCGTTTGAGAGCATAAGCATTGTTTACATACATTTTTCGAACAGTAAAATCCAAAGGTATACGACGAGATTTGAACCCGCGCGCCTTTAGATTTGAAGGCGGGGATTAGTACCACTAGACCACCAGTGTTGCAGTATAGATCTAGTGTGTCGTATTATCAACTCTCCTCAACGACACTTTATTGCTTAAAATCCTTTCACCACACTCGGCTCGAAAGAACCAGTGACACGCTAAAAAGAAGAACTCTCCTCTCCATTGCATGGTCTCTCACTAAAGAATCCTCTCTGAGATTCTCCTTAGAGAGAGATCTTGGTAAAATCAATATTTTTCATAGCCTTTCGAGGAACTAGAGTACCTACCTAGCAATAAAACATGTACAAACAAATATTATGACTGCCGTGTTTGTCAAAGCATTTAATATTACTTCTGAAGCACAATCTTCAGTCCTTCCAATATTTCACGAGCAATTGTTTGTGTTTAATAGGAACCTTTCAGGGGCTGTTTTTATAGTCGCTTTTGCTACCTTATTTGAAAAAACAACAGCCTGAGGGTTTAGTATATAAATATGATGCTTACTTTAACAAAATGTAGACAGTTTTTTCGGGGAGTCGTATAATGAAAAATACCTTGACCCGCAATAATTACCTACTTTCTGAACAAGAAGTCAAGCGACCAGTTAAAACAAAGAACTTATTTTTCTCAATATTCCCTCCATTTTTCTTAAAATCCTCATATTTAGTGATATTTTAAATATAATAGTGAAACGGTAAAACTGGCGACAGCGGTTCCCATACAAACGGCGCATGATCGCCTTTTGACTGTTTTCTGTGGAGCATATCGTATAAGGTAGTAAAAACCCGTGTTGAGTATTGTTCGAGGAAAAACAACAAAAACAATACAAAACGAGTAAATACCTAAATCATTATGAATGAGTTGTTGAATGAAACAATACCGATTACTTTATTTACCTATTGTTAATTACTCATACGTTTTTGTATTGTAATTAGGACGCTATCAACAAACATTATTGAAATAACACGAATCACATGTTTTTATTCAAATAGGATTATCGGCGGAATTTATTTAATAAATAACCTATTAATTAGATCAAAGGTCTCGAATGAAATAGGTTATCGTTGTGTTAAAAGTTCTGCATTGTATATTTATTCTTATCATACTTATAGAATGCGAAGTTTGACATTATTTTGCTGATTAAGCCAAGGGTTCCCTCATATTTTTTTCTTATGTCCGTCTGAGAGACTATTGATAAGAACATTTTACATATTTTATCTCAAATTCTGAACTTAACTGGCCCGTAACGTGTTTTATTTTTATCAAACCCGAAGTTTGTTATTATTTTCTGATTAAGCCACGGGTTTCCTCGCATTTTATTCTAATTCATCGTCAGGGAGACTATTGATAAGAACTTTATATATATTTTGACGAATTTTATCCCAACTTTTGAACTAAACTGGCCCGTAACGTATTTTTTTATCAAACCCGAAGTTTGTTATTATTTTGTTAATTAGCCACGGGTTTTCTCGAAATATTTTGTTATTCACCGTCTGAGAGCACTATTGATAAGACTATTAGAAGTTTGTTATTGTTTTAATGATTAAGCCGCGAGTTTCCTCTTAATGTTTCCTCTACTGTCTTAGAGGATTTTTTGATAAGATCGTTGTTTATATTTTGACGGGTTATAACACAAATCTTGAACACAATTGAAACGACTTCGTGATCTCTTTACTTAAAACAAAATTCTCGTTATGAGAAAACGGACGGCACATTATGTACACACAGACACCGCAGAAGTTAAAAAAATACGCTTACTACCAGGACATCATTTAGGAACGTCTCGTCCGAGGTCCCGTCACGTCACGAGTTCTTTACGTATAAAAAAATATGCAATAGATAATCAGCGTAAGCTATGGCCATCTCTGCACAGTGACAACATCAGGTGGGCCATATGCTTGTTCCATCAGGTAGTTACATAAAAAAAAAAAAAAAACGGGTTTATTATGAGAAATGTTTCAACTTTAGTAGGTCATATTTTATGTAAGTTAACTTTTTACTCCATTAGCTCGTCGTAGCCCGGCTAGGACTTTGTCAACTTGTTAAATAATAAACTACTTCTAATATAATGCAGGTGGATATCTACAACAATGTAGAAGAAAGCAAAGAAAAAAACCGAAGCTCGTGCGCGAGCACCGTGACAGCAGCTTCCTGTGGTAACCATTAAAACTATTGCATACTCTGTGGCCAAAAGAAGGGACAATAGGTTACCTTCCCCCCCCCTCTCCCCCTACACTTCCCGAGGGTAATTGGAAAGCATTGTCCTAGTAAGTAAGTTCGGACCTTGGACATAATGTTTAGAAAATCTATTTTTATTGTTTTCAACAATCAACTTTATCTAAAATCAACTTAAACTTAGTAAGATAAAAAATAATAATAGCCCACATTTTATTAGTATGTAATTCGTTTTTGAATATATTTTCTAAAAACACAGTTTACAAAAAAAAATACCAGCTCATAGAATAGAGAAAAAAGAATGGATTTTAAAAAAGTACACATAATTCATTACATTTAAAAAGAAACAGAAGGACAGAAATTAAACAGTCTACCGGTAGCTCAACTGTTTTTTGTGTATTTTGAAAATATTTGTTGAATTGTAAGTTTCTTTGCGTAAATAAAGTTTTTCCTTCATTTGTTTTTTATTATAGTGAGATAATTAGAGGTTCTTTCAGTCAGGCGCTCCTATCATAGACAATAGTCTGGGTAAAAAAATACGATTTGCTATCTCTTTAGTCGATTATTGGTAAACCAAGCCAAACAATAAACCTTGAGTTTGAATAGAGGCCTTTACTTTCTGTTTCTACTTGACGCGTGACAAATACCCGCATTTGCGAACTCAAAAGGATTGGTAATTCTGTTTGTATTGTACTGTACTGATCTAAATTATTGCGATTAGCCCCTGTTAGGGGGTATTCTCCATGCCACAGACTTCCATTTCAAACAGACAGATAGACCACACACTAAGGCTCGTATTCAGAAACGGTGCTTGAATCTGAGTCGAGCCTCAACCATAGATTTTTATCAATTTTCAATAGAGAATTGTCAAAAACCTATGCTTGAGAGGACTTGAGGCTCGACTCAAGCGCTGTTAACTCAAGCATAATATTTATGACATTTTTCAATGGAAAACTGTCAAAAAATCTATGCTTGTTAGTGCTTGAGGCTCCAATCAGACTCAAGCACGGTTTCTGAATACGGGCCTAAGGTCAAAAAGTTATAACACCCCTTTTTTCACTCGGTTGGTTAAACAGAGAAATCCACTACAGTAGGCCTACCACAAGCTCTGTCTGGCTCTGTCTCTGGCTCTGGTTTTGAGTCTGTTTGAGTGTTGACTAAATAAATGCTACGTCGAAACGTCACACACACAGTATAATACACAGGTGAGCACTCACACAGACTCAAAACAAGAGCCAGACAGAGCTTGTGGTAGGTCTACAGGATCTAGAGGTCTAAAATTTTATCAGGCTTCTCCATAGCGATTCTTAACTTTTTCCATCCACAAATTGTGTAACTAATTTGTCTAGACGGCACTAAAGCATACGCTTTGCATTTTTAATAATATTTGTAATTTACCTACACACACAAACCTGAATAAATATTACATTGTTGAGAAAACATTTACCCAAACCATAGACATACGAAAACAGTCTTCTAGACAAGAACATACAATAATAACACAACATTGACCAAAATGAGAAAAACAATGCAATAAAAAATAAAATAAAATCTATGAATGCAGTCTAGATTGTTTTATAAATTCAAATAATGTCTTATACAATTATACAATATTCAAGGTACTTTTCTTCCATGTGGCATAGCCATGGGACGTCCTTTAGAACACACAGTCAAAGAAAAAACAACTACGTTCTCTTCTGTATGTACTTAGAAGTTGGTTCTCTCTTTATCCTATGAAATTATACTTACTGTATTTATCTATCCTAACATTGTATCCACAGTAACTTCTCACATTTTTAAACATATCATACATCTTATTTACTTTATATAGGTACTTATTTATAATTATATACTTTTAGTTAATATATAATTTAATTTGTGTCTTACCTTACTTTTTGCTTAGTTCAGATATTTTGAAAACAATTCCCTTTCATTTATATATAATAATATATTAATTTATGTTATGTGCACTACCCGTTAGGAATGTCCGAATTACACAATACACACATTTACACATAAGGTTAACTAGATGAGAATGCTCTCTAGCATTAAGTTCGCCTATGCACAATGCAATTTTTGTTTTAGTGCTATAAAGAATATTCTATCTATACAAGGTGTATCTAAATATGTGTACTATGCGAAGGTGGGGGGTTTCAGACCACAATGGTGATCAGTTGTGGGGGGGAGAAAATTAAAAATTTTATATTTTCAGTTTCCCATACAAAAATATTTAATTTCATAATGCCTAAATAAATTGACAACCCTATCCTTGTAACCCCTTGACCCCTTGACCTACTACCTCTGTAGGTCTACTACTACTACCTACTACCTCTGTAGCTGAGTTTAGGGTTGTCACTTTGTATAAAGTCAGCTGTTCATGTTGAAACTTCGTTGCAGTTTTTTTCAGAGATACCAATCGAAGTTCGAAAAGTCGTTGAACAAAAGTTGTTCCCCGGGAGGTGGAAATTCACCCCCCTTCGGGATAGTACACATATTTTGATACACGTTGTATATATAAATATTATAAATATTATAAATATTTGATCTCGATGAGGATCGAACACCACGGCTTACGGCGCAGAAGGCAGTCCTACTACCAACTGAGCCATGACCCATGACGTCTGTCGTGTCTGTATCGTATAGAATGATTACTCTAAGATCAGAAAGTGGAACGTTCATATGAGCTAGATTGGATAATTCCGCTGACCTAGACCCGTTTTAGATCGATGAGCTAGGTACCCAGGTACCCACCTATTAGTTAGTTACCGGTTAGAAACTAACGCCTTTACACATGCACCACATCGTAGTTTAGAGCTCTTTGTGAAGGGCTCGTCCGGGGAAATACTACCATGCCTATTTCTGCCGTGACGTAGCATCGCTGTTTCGGTTTGAAGGGTGTGGGTGCCGGTGAAATTACTGGCACGTGAAGCTGAACATTTGTTTGCCTCATGTTGATGGACGTTACGTTACCTGCGAGACAGTGCTTTGTTTTAGGCTATGGTTACCACTTAAAGTCATGTGGGTCATTATGATTGTTCCATTAGATGGTTGTATAATAAACTACAGTCACCTACATAAAATTAGCGCAGGTTTATCTAAAAACAAGCACTTATTTGCTGACTGGTTGAAAAAAAACACCAGCAGAAAGTTGATTTTTTTTGGGGATTAATAGTTTTAGCAGTGAATAAGTCAATTTGACGGTGCAATGGACACTTTCAAATATATGCGAAGACCGTACCTCATTCTTCTTCCTGCCCTTATCCCACTTTATGTGGGGTTGGCAAAACATGTTCTCCTCTTCGATTCTCTTCTATCAGCCGCCATTTCTGTGTTAACTTCTTTCTTATCCATGTCATCTTTCACACTGTTCATCCATTTTTAACATTTTATTCAGTGTTGTGTGGATTGTCCGCATTATTTATTTATTTATTTATTTATTTATTTTATCTTTAGGCGAAGACCGTATACATGTGTAAAATAAGCCTATTTTTATTATCAGGTATAAAGTTTCATTGGTAATCCTGTGCTCTAGAACAAATTAATTAAAAATAAAACCAGCTAAGGACGTGTGCTCAACCATGTTTTTGTAAGATTCCGTAGCAAAATATTATTATAACTTTCACACTCATAAAAAATTACACAAACCAGTGTCAATCTAATAAAAGATAAGCCTAAGAAAAGATGGATGGATTGTGTGAGAGATGATATCTAAGAACTGAGTGAGTAATGAGATGACGAATGATGGGAGAGGGAGAGAGGGGAGAATGTAAGAAAAATACATGTTGTGCCGACCCCACCTAGTGGGATAGCGGCAGGAAGAGGAAGTGACAAAATATAAGATTTAAGAGAACTAAAATAAAAAATATAACATCGCAAAGAATCGAAAAAGTGAACCTTTTAACGAACAAACAAATCAACGTACACCGTAAACGTAAAAGGCTTTCATTAAACCCGTTTCTCAAAATTTACACTTAGATTGATACCCTGACCATTTCCACGAAAGGATGGTTCGTCTATAAATCTTGCTCTCGATATTTTTCAAACGGTCGATTCGATTTTTCTTTAAAGACTTAAGGCCTGGTTTCTGAGCGGACGCTACTGTTATTGAAGCGCATAAGACGCTGACAAGGAGTGATTTTTGCTATCTAATGCTCAGAGCACCCTGCATTGCAGCTTAGCTAACCGTTATGACATTTCAAATTTAGAACGTCAGTTACGGTCAATATTTTTTGAAAATCGAATAATAGCAGACTGCTTATTTTAATCCGTTCATTCTTATCACCGAAAAAGCCTAAATTATGTAGCGTGCCCTCATATTATCCTTTACGTTTAAAATTGGAGAGGTTTTAAAATGGCTATTGCTATTAGCGATAAGACCGCCTATTGTAGTACCTCTAGTTTTTAAATATTCTTATATATAAACCATGTTTTACCTTTTAATTTTTGGTGCAAAATAAAGTAATATTCTATTTTATTCTATTCTAATTGTTTTTATAACAAAGGCAAAAACTATAGAAAACAACGCAATCTAAAATTAAAATAATAAAATTATACATGTGTTTATTCACGCTTACTCGTAGATATAGGAGCTGGCTAAGTCTACTTTACCGAAAACCATGTCTAAGGCCACTAACCCCATATTAGGGCTGTCAATACAAAAAAAAATAAAAAATGCAACGGTTTCTTTACTTTATCTAATGATACGAAGAAGAGAGAGATAGAAATAGGCACCTATTTCTATCGAGTTTAAACGAGTGCATTGATAACGATTGGTATGATTCTAACGTACACTATAAAAATAGCTCGACCAACCGCGACCGGAAACCGCAAATCTATAACATCTATTAAATCCCCACATATAATATATCGTATATCGGTATCTAGAAATAACAATTCGTGATGTCACAGAATACATAGGTACAAGGAATAAGAAATTTCACTCCGATGCCGGTCTTTATAGGTCTTTAAAGAAGCTTACCAAAAAAAATTTAATTAAAAATAAACAAAGAAGCGACTGTAATTCTTAAGCACGGTTGACGTTTCGAAAGGAAAGCGTCAACACCATTCTCAACCGCTAAGGTTGCAAAGTACAAAATGCTTATAGTGTTATTACTTTGTGCAATATGAGGTTAAATTATTATTTTCTTAATTCAGACAAACACAATACAAAATATTTACAAATAAGTCTTTGAGTAAGTGTTTAATTTTACTGGTATAGTGACTATTAAGTACCTACATATCTCATTCTTCGATACTAGATAACTCCTCATTGATTACCATGACACACAAGGTAAGTACATACATACATACATACAATCACGCCTCATTCCCGTGGGGGTAGGCAGAGTTCACAGATTTCCACTTGCTACGATCCTGACACACCTCTTTCGCTTCATTCACTCTCATAACATTCTTCATAGATGCTCGTCGGTTAAGGGTACTCCTAACCTGGCCTTTCCCTAAAACGTCTGCGATCTGATAGAGACGGTAAGACACAGTTTTAGCTTGTAAATAAACAGTCACGGCCTTATCACTACCAGCGATCTCTACCAAGTAGAATAAAGCTTATTTCACACCAACGGATTCAGAGTGAGCCAGGGTTCCGTAAGCGTTTTATTAGTCGACGCCACACCCGATTGCAAGCCTGCAGGCAGCCCTCTATAGAGCTAATAACCCATTTCCACTTCCTTCGTGCACTTACTGTTATTCCATATGTATTCGTAGCTTTCCTAGAATACATAGTTGAAGAGACAGTTGCAAATAAACATACAGATATAGCATCCTACCTGACGGACAAGATGACGAGTAAAAGTGGCCTGGTATGGGCATGCGTAGGGATGAGTCACATATTACGAGAAAAAAGTTGGATTTGTTTTTCTCTCCATCCAAAGGTTGCCGGGAAGAAATCACTTCATAGCGATAAGACCGCCCATGTATTGCATAATATCTACACTCGTACCTATACTTCTATACTAATATTATAAAAAAGCAGCCAAGTGCGAGTCGGACTCGCCCATGAAGGGTTCCGTAGCATCAATTAACATAATATAAAGGTTTTTGTAGTTCGTCGAAAGGTAAATTGCGGTTTACGATTTATGACGTATAAAAAAAAAACTACTGACTAGATCTCGTTCAAACCAAATATCGTTGAAAGTTTGCATAGTAATGTACAACATATATTTTTTTTGGATTTATCATTCTCTTATTTTAGAAGTTAGAGGGGGGGGGACCAACTTTTTTCCACTTTGGAAGTGTCTCTCGCGCAAACTATTCAGTTTAGAAAAAAAGCAGCCAAGTGCGAGTCGGACTCGCCCATGAAGGGTTCCGTAGCATCAAGTAACATAATATACAGAAAATAAACAGGAAACAGGTTCTTGTAGTTCGTCGAAAGGTAAATTGCGGTTTACGATTTATGACGTATAAAAAAAAAACTACTGGCTCGATCTCGTTCAAACCAAATATCGTTGAAAGTTTGCATAGTAATGTACAACATATATTTTTTTTAGTTTTATCATTCCCTTATTTTAGAAGTTAGAGGGGGGGGGACCAACTTTTTTCAACTTTGGAAGTGTCTCTCGCGCAAACTATTCAGTTAAGAAAAAAACAATACTAGAAACCTCAACATCATTTTTGAAGACCTATTCAAAGATACCCCACAAGTATGGGTTTGATGAAAAAAAAATTTTTGAGTTTCAGTTTCAAGTATGGGGACCCCCGAAACTTATAGTTTTTTTTTATTTTTATATAAAAATCTTAATGCGGTTCACAGAATACATCTACTCGCCAAGTTTCATCAGTCTAGCTCTTACGGTTTCGGAGAAAAATGGCTGTGACATACGGACGGACAGACAGACAGACAGACAGACAGACATGACGAATCTATAAGGGTTCCGTTTTTGCCATTTGGCTACGGAACCCTAAAAACAATATTAGAAACTTCAACATTATTTTTAAAGACCTATCCATAAATACCCCACACGTATGGGTTCGATGAAAAAACAATTTATGAGTTTCAGTTTCAAGTACGGGAACCCCCAAAATTTATAGTTTTTTTTCTATTTTTATGTAAAAACCTTAATGCGGTTCACAGAATACATCTACTCACCAAGTTTCATCAGTCTAGCTTTTATGGTTTCGGAGAAAAATGGCTGTGACACGGTCGGACAGACAGACAGACAGACATGACGAATCTATAAGGGTTCCGTTTTTGCCATTTGGCTACGGAACCCTAAAAATATATATGTTGTACATTACTATGGAAACTTTCAACGATATTTGGTTTGAACGAGAGCTAGTCACTAGTTTTTTTTTTATACGTCATAAATCGTAAACCGCAATTTACCTTTCGACGAACTACTAGAACTTCTAGAACTCTATGTTATATTACTTACTGCTACGGAACCCTAAAAAGGAAAGACTTGTATTTTTGTTTTCGAGTTTATAAACTCAAAAACTACTGCGCCGATTTCAAAAATTCTTTCACCATTGGAAAGCTACATTCACACTGAGAACGTAATCTACCGAACATAGGCTATATTTTAAGTGTTTATAAAATAAATGTCCACCCGTGCGAAGCCGGCCGGCAGCTAGTATAATCTATAATAAGTATATTCTGTTTTTGTTAATTTGTAATGTGTTTTTTTTTTATTGTTGATAGCTGAACCTTTACTGCTATCAAACTTGGTGATGGAAAGTGAAAATGCAGCCTAAGGTGGAGCTCGCTTTGCTATAATCCACTTGTTCACTCTTGACTTGAAAATTCCAAGGTTGTAATGCTCCGGAAATATTGACGACGGCAAACAGTTCTACTCCTTGGCAGTTTGCACTAAAAAGTGCAATAAAGATCTACACATAATAAATAATTAAGTAACAGTACAATAAATTATTTCCTATCTATCTAAATTCAGATGTGAAACACGTACCTTAATTAAGCCTGTATTTTCATTCCTAAACTGTATAACATCCCTGATAAGAACCAACAGTAATTTTCTGTTATTAGCTATTCACCGGCACACTCAAACTTTACCTGCCCATTGAAGCTTGATCCGCGAGTTTCCGAAACTCGCAGATCATGCTCCAATATTGCCTCCGTCTCCCGAACTATAATCAGGTTACACATAGCTCTTACTATGAATACTAAATCGCTGGTACTAATACCTGTGAGACACAGTCTATACAGCAGTTGGTATGGGTAATATATTCATTGGAAGTTGCAACTTACGTAGATGCAAGTTGGTTCTAGTAAATAGGTGCAGGGCTAAACCATATTTTATAAACCTTTTACACGTTGGTTTAAAGTTGGAGATTAATGATTTCGCTTTTAATGCCTGTACATGAAAGATGTGGATTCCTTGAAATGGCGTAGAACGATTTTGACGGCCGTTAATCCTATGTAAGAATGGTGTGGTTGTAGCCAAATAAAAATAAAATAAAACAAAAAACTAAACAATAAATAAAAAAGCTATTAAATATAATAAACGTCATGACTACTGGACTGAAAATAAATTGTAACCAGGATTAGCAAATAGGCTTCTTTTTATCCCAAAAAAAACAGGAACGGGATCAATATTCCGACGCGGACAAAGCCGTGGGCAGCAATTAGTAGCTCATTAAATATTACGTTTGATCCTCATTTATTTAGTAAAATG
This sequence comes from Thera britannica, assembly GCA_939531255.2. Taxonomy (NCBI): domain Eukaryota; kingdom Metazoa; phylum Arthropoda; class Insecta; order Lepidoptera; family Geometridae; genus Thera; species Thera britannica. The sequence goes on along the minus strand of OW618042.2, from coordinate 7,043,266 downwards.
ACAAGGATCTTTGGTCGTCTTTATCAAATTGCAACCCAAAATAAACTTTCCCTGGAGACCTAACTCTAAAATACCACTTATTGTGCTAAATTTCATCATAATCCAGTTTAGTGGGCCATGAATTTGTAACAAACAGACAAATTGGTAAGGAAGATAAACTTTTTAAAAACGGAAATAGATTAAGAATTTCATTTTACTTGTTGATGTTTTATTGTAGTTATTATTTGATTAGATTAACCTTTTCTGTGTATCAAAAAAATTTAAGATTGAACAGGTTTCTGAATCAAACCTTTATTTAATTCCTTACCTTAGTATACCAATTTTGTAAATTCTAACAAAAGTAATGAAGCTCCATTGTGGTGGTGGCTCCAATAATGTCTGTATTTGCCATATAAAACGTCTATACCTGAAACAAAAACATTGACTGTTAATACAAAGATTGTATAATCATAATAGCTTTATTGCGAACGTAGGTGGGGATACAGATGTCACAGTTTTGTGTAAGATCTACCATATTCCAGGTACACAAGGATCGGATACTATTCACTTGAGGCCGTTAGTCTAGTCTAGAATATATATAATTATGTTTATAAACGACAAATTGTGTGCTGAATTTAAAGAAGGCACTTAGTTCTACGATAAGTCATAAAATAAATTCTATACCTTATCTAAACATGTCTAAATCATTTATATTTGAAATATTTTATTTTCTAGGATTTAGCTTAGAATTTCTATTTTCACAGAAATATAAAAATGTTTTTGGTATTGTACTTAACTTTTTCAAAATATTGATAAAACAATAAAATATCTGAGCCGCAGTTCATAAACTTTAGAAGCCCGTTCAAGGACTGATATCGTGTTAGCACTAAATAAAGCGAATAATAAAATATCACGTAGAATTTTTGCAATTCTATTCGAGTGAGTTCTCATGTCGTGTTGCTTCGCCATTTCACCCACAGCCACAGCATTCGAATTTGGAATGCAAACAAGACGCGTCGGATATCGAGTTACGATGTAGGGTCACTATATTCGAAAGTATTGACGGAAATTCTACTAATATTCAAAATTCGAATGTTTAGTTCAAACCTTTGGATGTGTGATTCAATCACGGCCCTTTTACCACTCTGGACCGATTTGGAGGAGATCGTTTGATGATCATTTTATTTTGTTAATTTGTCCTGTGACTAGGAGAGTGATGAGTATGGATGTGGATGGAGTTGGAGCAGAGGTAGACCAAAGAAAACATGGATGAACTGTGTGAAAGATGACATGGATAAGAGAGGAGTGAATGCAGAGATGACGGCTGACAGAGGGGAATGGAGGAGGAACGCAAGTTGTGCCGACCCCACATAAAGTGGGACCAGGGCAGGAAGAAGAAAATTCAACAATTACCCTGACTACACTAACTTTAGATCAATCTCTTTTTGTAACATTAATATTTTTACAATTTTTTATAGACTAGTGATAGCCCTAGCGAGTACACGCGATATCGAATATAATCGAGATATCGAATAGACTCAATCGAATGCAATCGATTCGTCAACCAACACCGACCTGCTAAATATTTCCTCTGCTTTGTTCGGGACGTTTGTTCAAATGTTTTGCATGTTGTGCAACAGCGAAGCGTGAATCGAGGAATCGAGGGACATATTATCTGATTCGCTTTTATTCTCCCGCAAGTGAAAATATTTATGGAGCGGTGAGAGCTTGGTTTTTCTTGTTGTTTCAAAATATGAGTAAAGATGAGAGTTTAAACGATGATATAAGTTTAAAAAACTTGAGAAACCGACTTCATGGTCAAGACTGTTGAACCGATACTAAAGGAATTTCTATTGGACCAATCTGGGCCATTTTGGATCAGAAATATTCTCCTCTTTTTAAATTGAAGAGATTAGCTCTTGTCGAGGTTTTGATGCAATTTTCTTCAATTAAGTCTTTCGAATACGGCCTCCTTGACAAAATACTGAAATATTACCTTCAGATATAAAAAAAGTTTATTTTTCATTCTACTTATTACAATATGCTTCAGCACCAATATAACGCCTAGTATTCAGCGTCCCTACTATAACTTGGTTAAACATCACTTACTTGAGATTATTTAGTAAGTTATAGCTTTCTCAATAGGTACTTATAAGTTCAAAGCCAGTGGTGCTGAAGGGTGCGATGATAAGTAGTTTAACCCGTAATCTGTAAATAATAACTCCACCAAAGTTTTATCATCCCGGAATCAGCCGAGCGCGCCCGAAGTGTCCCGAATACGAAATGACGATATCTTGCGTACGTTTGAACTTGCCTTTTATCGGATTAGCTGAGGCTGGGGGTTTCAAAAATGACGACCGCCACATAACGGTCATCTTAACACACAACTGTAGACCGTAACTTATGCCAAAACACTCACATATTTGATTTAAGGCGATGATTATCACTTTTTATCTGCGTATTCCATTAGCCATAAAAAAACGATATCAAATACAAAATGAAATAAAAAAAAACACTAAGAAAACTTTCCTAAGCATTTGTGTCTATGTATCCGCGCCAAAAAAGATTATTTTGAAGACAAATTAATAAGAATTTTCGTAGAAAAAGGTGTATTTTAACAATTTGAAACCTTATTTAATTTACGTGTAAAATTTATTGAATATTTTATAAAACCTCTTCTTAAGGTATGTTGGGTCACTCTGTATATAGCCATGTTCATTAAATAAACTTGAAATTCATAGAACTAAAATTGATTCACAATCGTTGAAATTGTTCGCGACTGTACAAACTTACATTATAACTGAAGTTATTATAAACTAGTTTATATCTTATTACTCGGGTTCTTCAAGCTTTATTGAATCAATTTAGTTCCAAAACTCCAGAAGGTTTCCACCGATTCCCATTATTTGATACTCGGAAATCAATAAATGTAACGAAATTTAGAGGTTTAGTGGGCTTTCCTATTTCCCGGCTGAAATATCATCGGCAGATAGTGCGGTCAGGGGTCTGGTCGCTTTATCCCGGATTCTATCTGCTCTTTTCTGACCTTCGCCAAGGAAGAATTGGTACTAACATGGATTCAAGTTTCACTGTAACTATGTCTATCTATTATTAGACCGAAAACTCTTCATTGATTATAGCTACAATTCTGTTTAACTTTATTACACGGCAAATAATACAACTACGTATCGCGACCCATCACCCTTCCTCTTCTTCTTTTTTCCACCACTAGAGATGTGTCACGCTGCCCGATTCGATTAGGGATGTCCTATTCCCAAAACTGGTTAACACTATGCATACAAGGTTGATATAGATCAATATAATACATCTAGAAATATCTATTTCAACCATGCATTGAAGATCAAGTGGTCTAGTGTTAACCTCGCCTTCTAATCGTGGGTCGAATCCAGCAGTTCACCATAGTATTTTTAGGCTTGTGCTGTGAATCGGTAAAGGAATCGTGAACTTTCGAACTTTTTCAAATATGAAAATATGTGTCAAGTGCATGAAAATAGAGCCTCTTAGGCGCCCTTAAAATTCTTTCAGCACACTTGGTTCGAAAGAACCGGTGACCCGTATAAGAAGAAGTCGGCGAATACCAACATCGCGAGGAAACCAGTTAGTATTTGTAACAGCGGCGATAGGTTTGTGTTTGCATAGTACAATTTCTGCAAATAAGTTTTGCAAAGCAAGTTAATTTTACATCACATGCCAATTCGAAGTGACGCAGGCAGTATTAGAGAATTTATTTCTGTAACACGATGTATTATTTGGCCCTTCATTTTCGAAAAACCGATGGAAAACTAGCACTTTTCTTTATCGCCGATAAATTGTACTGTTATTTTTTGCAGGTGATATACATTCTCGAGTCATGATTTGCTCAAAATATGTGAATTTTACAACGCACTTAATTTTTCACAAGCCTCGAAAAAAAATTGCAGGCTTTTTTTTATCGGATGGACTAAATTTTGGTGATCGTCTGACGATTCTTACAGCGCTACCGGACAGAGGTATAGCAGGCTGTGATTTCTAGCCCCTTTATATTCCCCGTACCTACTTATTTTGTTGTATTTTTGGGAGGGGAATGAGATGAAACCAACAGCCTACAGAAGAAGGCAACTGAACTTAGAGGTATATTGCCAGATTATTTCGTCCAAGGTAGGCTAGCAGTAGAAAGATGAAAACATAATGATTAGCATTTCAAGCATGTTCCTCATTTGTTAATCTTCTGTTAATTAAAGCTGCAAAAAACACCAAAACTCCATTTCAGCGGTTCTCAAAATTCGTAACTTGTCATAAACTTCTAACAAAAGCACTCCGAAAATCGTCATAAAAATGCTCTTTCTCAAATTACCACAAAAACCCCCATACAGACACACGTAGACGTTTACGACGCTAGATATCCTTAAAAAGCGTTTGTTCTGGCACTCCGGAGTACTTATTAGACTTGCTAATGAGGGTCCTTAATCCAGTGGTCAGGACCCGTCGTGAACATTGGAGTGCGCCCGAATCAATAGTAATGACTGGGGGAAAACAAGGAATGCTCTAAGCTGAGTGAGTGGCCACTGATTTATCAGAGTGAAAACTTCTTTGAGCAGTTTTTGAGGCGGGAAAAAAACAATGAACTCTCGTCGTCATCACCGAAACCTCTTCGGTAAAGATCGACATATTTCGCCAAAACTTCGGGTTTGTTAGCCCTCAGGCAGCCAGATATGTTTTTATTCAATCCAAAAATGGTAAAAATGGTATCACAAGGATAATTTTGAAATGCTAGAAAGCTAGGTGAGTCTAGATGCCAGTTCCACGCGACCAGAAGAACAGGCAATAAACTGCGGCTTGGTTCCTACCGTTGTTTTTTTACATTATCATAATCAGCCTGAAGAAGTCTTCTTCTGGATCTTATGCGGATGAATAAAAAAATCTGAGCCATAGAACGAATGAAATATGTTAATCACTCGTCTTGAGTTCGTTTAATGAGATTGAACTGAGAAGGAGTGCAAGAGTGCAATGACAGATATACGTGGTGGTCATATAATTAAGAACGCTGATATAAAGGGAAGATTTTTTCCAACTAAGATGCAAAACTAATTGTATGCATTTGTTTTTATTTCTCTCGGTATCGCAAAACATTTCCATATCACCACTGTATTCATTGATACACATGATTGGCTAAAAATCAATAGGCAAACATTTTACACTACTTTTAAACAAAGTATTCCTTATTACTGGCTGGTCACGTAATTAAGAACGCTAAGTAGTTTATACCTTTATTCAAATTTAAATAAACACTCAGTCGATTTGTTACTGTTTGTATAATTTTGGCGCCATTACGTGCTGTAAAAGATTAAAAAAAACTTAGGCTTCTTTAGAAAAAACAATGGGAAAAAATAAAAGATGTGATAAATCTACAAGGGAAGTAATAATAAAACTTCGCCGGAAGAATTGGTCTTATAAAAAGATAGCCGACCATCTGCAATGTTCAAAAACGAAGGTTTTCCACGCTGTAAAGCATTTTGCTACGTATCAAACCACTTCGAATGTTCCACGTGTACCTAAACAAAGAAAAACAACTCCTCGAGATGACCGAAACATCGTTCGTATGGCAAAACAAAATCCTTTTAAAGGGTCCAATGAGCTTAGAAAAGAATATTTTGGTGAAAACAACCCTTCAGCAATCTCAGCACGCACTATTCGAAGACGTTTGGTAGAAGAAAAATTGCACGGTAGGATAGCAAGAAAGGTACCCATGTTAAAACTTTGCCACAGGCAAGCCCGGCTTGCATTTGCGAGAAAGTATGAAAACTGGACTGTGCAACAGTGGAAAAATGTACTTTTTTCTGACGAGACGAAAATAATTAGAGTATGTTCTGATGGAAAACGATATGTACGACGTCCCCCGAATACAGCATTCGACCCAAAGTACACGAAAGTTACATTAAAGCACGGTGGTGGAAATGTGAACATTTGGGGTTGCTTTTCTGGACATGGTGTAGGACCTGTAAAGTTGATAGAAGGTAACATGGATCAGTTCCAATACAAAAATATACTGGAAGAAACAATGTTACCATACGCTGAAGACGTTCTACCGGTCATTTGGACATTCCAGCATGACAATGATCCAAAGCACACTGCACGCACCGTAAAGGAATTTCTTACAGCGCAATTAGTTTCTGTCTTAGACTGGCCTGCTAACAGTCCAGATCTAAACCCAATAGAGAATCTGTGGTTTGAAGTAAAGAAAAAGGTTTCAAATACAAATGTGGAAATTTAAGAGAGCTGTATGACGTTTTTTTAGAAGAATGGAACTCTATTTCTCTTGCGAAATGTCAAAAATTAATAGAGTCAATGCCTCGCCGGTGTAGAGCTGTAATTAAAAGTCGTGGATATGCTTTTAACTATTAATTTTAGTTAAATATTTATTAAATTTCTTTTTATGTTTTCTGTGCTACATAATAATTGTGATTTTTGAAATCTAAGTGTCATACAAAACAATTCCCGAGCAGTTAAATAAATCGTTCTTAATTATTTGTCCAGTTTCAGTACTATTTGAATGTGTTACTTTGATAAAATCAATGAAATGTACAAAAAATAGTTAACGATTTCATACTTTATTCTTAAGTCAGGTTGCTCTATTAATGTGACTATTATATAACATAACTAGTTGCTTCTCAGAAGGTACACATCTCTGTGTATGATACGATTTATATAAAAAACTTCTAGAACTTCAAATCGTTCTTAATTATATGACCACAACTGTATGACAAGTTTCGCTGAACGTGCTTTGTGAGTCAGAGGCAGCTCAACATCAGTTGGAATCAGTTGGTTCACTCTTCTCATCAAATTGATTAAATAAATAAAAATATGAGCAACGTTCGTACGTTCACTGTTCGTACGTTCAACTTACCGTGAACTGAAATAAAATCCCCAACCGTTTTGGCGTCTAATCCATTATCTTAAAATCTTTCACACCTCTTTGAAATATTCAGTAATGGCTTTACCGTGTTGGTTTTTATGAAAAACTAATGCGGTGACATTCGCCTGTTGGGAATAAAAATATTTTTACGAGCGTGAAACTAGCTCTGTGACCCGCATTGTGTTTAGTTAGCGTGTGGAGTACATGTCATAAAAGCTAATAAGTATTCTACCCTGCCTGAGTAGGTACCTAGCGAGTGCTTTCAACAAAGTGGATTTATTACCACCGTAAAGGTAGAATCTCACTTGTTGTTGTTGTTGTGGCCGCCCGCCATCCACCTGGTGGACCAATATTAAGAGAGACCTCATGAAAGCCCAATTGCCCGAACCGACCACCCAAGACCAACTGTCTTGGCGCAAAAAAGTGAGGAGACCCTACCCCAAATAATGGGAATAGGGATAGACAAAGAAGAGTAAAGGTAGAATCTCACTACACCTGCCCCGCGTGTCGTGTCGTGACGCACCAAAAACCTATCAGGCCCATATATTTTGAATGTGATTACACTAGGGCAGATAGCATGACTCTGCTTCCTCTGTCCCATACAAAGTTGTACGTTATACAACTTGTAGGTTGTACAACTTTGTAGTGTAGTGTAATTCTACCTTATCTCTTATAACGACTTACCTAACAAATTAATAAATTATACCAAAGCTTTATAAAATAAATTCACTTGGCGTAATTTACAAATAAAATTTGTAACAAGAACAAGTCAAAAAGTTTTAATTTTTTTTTTATATTTTTCATTGATAATTTTTATTTCGCTAAATATGGCAGATTCGATGCCATATTTAGCGAAATAACGTTGAGAAACTAAAATAACTATGAACAAATTCTGCCTTTTTATAACGCTTTTATTAGTTTCACCTGTATGTATGTACGAGTATGTATGTATGTATGTAACCGACCCCTTTGAGCTCGATTTTGTCCTACTTTGAACGATCAGATTTGATTCAAACTTTGCACACCTGTCAAAGGTCGATGACAATGCAATAATATGAAAAAAAAAATAAAAAAAAATGTAAAGAAATAAAAAAAAACCTACTTTGAACTATCAGATTTAATTCAAACTTTGCACACCTGTCAAAGGTCGATGACAATGCAATAATATGAAAAAAAAAAAAAAAAAAAAAAAAAAAAAACCTACTTTGAACTATCAGATTTGATTCAAACTTTGCACACCTGTCAAAGGTCGATGACAATGCAATAATATGAAAAAAAAAATATGAAAAAAAAAAAAAACTAAAAAGTAAAAAATAAATTATAGTTTAAAAAACTAAAAAAAAACGCTTTTATAACTAATTGAACTAAAAAGTTAAAAATAAAACTGTAATAATCAATTGAAATTTTATATTATTGTACAAAAAGCGTGGGGGGCTTGATTTTGATTGTTGTAAATATTTTTTACCCCACGCTTTTTGTACAATAATATAAAATTTCAATTGATTATTACAGTTTTATTTTTAACTTTTTAGTTCAATTAGTTATAAAAGCGTTTTTTTTTAGTTTTTTAAACTATAATTTATTTATTTACAAATAAACCATTTATTTTTAAATAGGCGAAAAGCAGGCACAGGCTCGCTCTAACCAGAGTCTTTAAAAATATATCCATTAGCCAAAATTAAAGCCTCGCTGCTTACAGAGACTGGCTATACAATACATTCTTTATAGGAATCACAAATGAGTTTGCAGTCCCAAAATAAACCAGTGACCAATCTAAACGAGCTATAAATTAGTTTAAGAGAGTCGTAAGCAGCTGGGAAGGTTCTCTTGATTTGAGACAAGAACCTCCGACTTAATTTTTTGCTGTCAACTCGAACCCTCCAAACGTTTTATTAGGAAAGGGAGATTTTATTAGGTGCGTACATAATCTCAGAAAATTTATTGCCATGTCAAATGATAAAGACGTTTGCGTAAAAAGTAGTGTAAAAAGCATACCCCAGCTCGGTAAAAAGACGATAAATAAAAGAAACGACATTAGGTAGATAAGGAAGAGACAAAAACATGTAGATACTACTCGAGCCCGCTAAAAAAGTATTAGGACATAAGTTACATTGAAGTGTTTCAGTCATGATAAGGCACCCTTCGGTCGGGAACTTTATAACAGCTATTGAGGTCCTGGTGAATATGTCAAAGTTATCTGATTTAGGTCAGCGGTAAGTTTACAAAGGTCGAAATCACTTGCAGTACGAAAGTTGAGCTATTAGTTTGTGATAAGGAAAAGGCTTGCTTTGAACTTTCGGATTAAATTACCACCAAAACAGTGGTTTTTCTTTACTGGAAAAGATAAGGGGAAGTCCTAAACCATAGCATAGATAGAATACAGAGAAACTGTCTTATAAAATTCAGAAGTTCTAATGTGAAAACAATTTTGACGTAGGAATTTGTTTGGTCAGCCACGAATTGTCAAATTAAAATGAGTAATTTTGATAAAAAAATATTTAAATGGCGTAATGCCTGGGAATAGTTTTTTAAGGTAAAAAAGATAGTGATAGTGTATAATTATGGTCTACTGATTATGTAGGTAGCTACGAGAGGGGTACCGGGTATTACGAAAAACAACGTCTGTACAGTGAGCCTTCTTTATTCCAACTGTCAATTTCACCTATGCTAACCTCAAAAATGCATCGTTAGCGCGATCTAGAAAACCGTACACAAAGTCGCGCTATCTAGTGGTGAAATTATACATTATTCAACCAACGAGCGTTAACATATCGCCCGCCAAGGACCTAGTGATGGGTCCTTAACTATAACTTTGATAACCTTTTACATAACTGAACTATATTAAATTTTAACAAACATAATGGATGTTAAATCTTTTGAACTAGCAGGACTGTATCTTTTACATAGCTTTTACCTTCGACATAATTTTACATTTTACCTAACTTTAAACCTTTACCAATTTTACTGAGTCTTACACATCTATTTATAATTATATTTAACCATTTTAACTAGTAAGAAACACTTGTTTCTATTTAAACTTTGTATATTGGCAACACACACAATTTTGGTGTTGGCCTTTTAATTTCAAAATTGGTGGTACGCAATGTAACCACGCGGGAAGTTAGTTCTGAGACTAACAAAGACGCCAGAAACCTTGCAACAATTGCTGAACTAATTGCCATCTTGACAATGAACTAATAATGTGAACTCTCAAATTCTACTTCTGGCAAAGCACCAGAGTTTATTCTACTAAAAACAACCTGACGACAGTGGAAGCAATTCACCCGGTTCGGTACTATTGATGACGGTATTATCCGTTCTCATGGCTAGCCATTGAGGGATTTTCAATGAGGTGGGTTGTTGCAGTTCTGCGAGGTAAGTACAACATTCATTTAACAATCCGAACACTGCTTTATTCCGCTCAATAACTGACAACCATAGCTTTTGAATCATCATTTTTACTAATATTTCCGTTGAGGCTATCCATCCTATCGGATAAAATATTCTTCGTATGTCTATAATTTTCATTTTGGTTACAGGTCCTGATGATGGAGGAAGCTGCATCTTGCACTGGAATATATCTTCGCTTCGATTAAAGGTAAGATCTAATATTTTCTTAGTTTTACCTAATTTCATTTCTTTGTTGTCCTCATTTGATCTATCATTTTCATTCTTTTGTACTACTTCTTTGTTCTGTTTGTTCTCTATTTTGTACTTTTCTGTGTTTTCATGTGTGTATTTCTGTTTCAGGAGTTTCCGGTTGCTGCTGTCTGACCTTTGTACTTCGTATTCATATTTGTTTGTACAGGTGTGTTCTATCTTCGGTGAACTTCTCTACGGGTACCAAACATTCATCTCTTTCATCATGTGTGGCTTGATCTATTTCTTGCTCGCCTAAGTACGGCGTAGAGACTGTTACCGTCCCTAACTCATCATCTCGCATTTTTATTCCAGGATTGTCTCTCCAATCTATACGCTGGTAGATGGCATCTTTTTCAGCTACTCGCATTGTTGTGGATTCTTTCTCGTTCCTGACTACTTCACAATTTGGTAAGTACACAGCTTTATTGATTCCTCTTTCTTTTACCATTTGCATATGGTTTGAACTCAAATATTTATTATTATTTTCATTCACTTCCGTGTATTGTCCTTTTAGCTCTGTGCCCTTTGAAATACTATATTTGATCTGTGGTTCTTCATTCTTAATCGATTGCTTTACTTTACATTTAAATGATTCTCTCTTGATTGTTGCTTTAAAGAAAGCTTTACATTCTCGCTCTTCTTCGAGTGTTACCCTTTTTGACGTGATTGCTTCTTGAACTTTCTTTTTTGTACTAATATCTTCTTCAACTATCCAAATTTGCTTTATTAAGTCATTTTTACTTTTATTACAGGCTACGTGCAGGACTGATATTTCATTTTGTGCCGTAGTTATTGGTACAACACCTCCAGAAAGGATCCAACCTAGACATGTGCTTTGTGCGACAAGGTTTCCACTAGCACTTTTCTTCATACCTTGTTTCAGGACCTGACTGTAGACGTCTGCACCAAGCAGCATATCGATTTTACGAGGACTCGCAAACTGCGGATCTGCTAACTGTATGGATCCTATATCTACCCAATCTATATTCTCAATGCGTTTCTCTGGTAGATACGATGTTATATTACTTAACACATAAGCTTGAACTTCTATTTTGAACTGTGGATCAGTACGTGACTGAATAGTGGTTTGTACTAAATACCTTGCTTTGATATTGTTATCATTACCTAATCCAGAAACCGTTCCGTTCACTGGTATCTTCTCCAAACGCAGCATTTGAACAGCCGCCTCGGTGATGAAGCAAGCTTGAGATCCCTGGTCCATCAGGGCTCGGACTGTTCGATATTCTCCTGTCATCGCTTCGGCATTTATCAAGGCTGTCGCTAATAAAACCTGTTTGGTCTTCGGTATATCGCTTGTAGTGTGGCATGACACGACTTGTTTACTGGATGGAGTTTCTTCCTCTTCTGTAGCTGTAGATATTGGTTGCTCTTGAGTGGCTGGCTGTTTTGCATTGGACTCTTCTACTGCAAGATGGAGTAACGAGTGATGTCTCCTCTTGCAGATTCGACAGACGGTTGGTTTTTTGCAACTATAGACATTATGGTTTCCGCCTAAGCAGTTGAAACACATCCTGTTATTGCTGACGAACGCTCTTCTCTCACTGACATCTTGTTTAGCAAACGCCTTGCAAAAACTTAACTTGTGACTGTCTGAACAAAACTCGCAAGCCATCGACTCTGAAGTCGCTACCATAGACCTACAAGATGAACCACTTCCATGCTGAACTACTACAGATCGCTTGTTAGGTTCAATAAACTCTAAAGCACGAAAACGATTCTCTAGAAAGGATTTGAACTGTGAAAAGGTTGGTAAATCATTTTTACTATCGATATTTGACGCATTGGAGACACTTAGTTCCCATTGTTTACGAGTTTCTAGGTCAAGTTTCGAACTTACAATGTGGATGATGATGATGTCCCACGTGCTTACATCAACATCTAATGCCTTCAATGCACTTAAACAATCAGATGTTCTATCTATCAGTTCTTTGATTGCTGTAGCTGACTCGAATTTCATGGACCGAAGTGTAAATAACTTGTTGAGTATTGTATTTGACAAAAACCTTTTATTACTGTATCTACTTTCTAACAGCTCCCAACAACGTTCATAATTCGAATCGGCTATTGGCGTATGTCTAATCAAAAGTTCGGCTTCACCGGTGAGATGCCCTTTTAGATAGTGAAGTTTCTGAACATTATCTAATGACCTACTTTTGTGTATCAATGAAACAAATAAGTCTTTAAATGTAGTCCATTCATCGTATTTTCCACTAAATGTTGGAATGGTGATCTTGGGCAGTTTCGCCAGTGAACTCGAATGGCCTTCATTTGTAATTTTACTATTATTTACTGTTTGACCTGACTGCATTGGTTGACCTAATTTTAATAGTGACTTAATGTGTGATACAGCTTCTATATAACTTTCTTCCGTGTTTGCATATATATCGTTTTTGACATAAACAGAATCCTCCAAATCGCTGGCTTTGTAAGATTCGTACAATCTGGCATTATTTATACGAAACAAAGTCCAGTCTTTCTCTAAAATATCTAGTTTAGCCTCTTTGTATGCAACAGTACATCTTTCCTTAGAACATTTTTTGAAATTAATTAGTGCTCTTTCTATAGACTTTTGAATCTCTTTTTGTAAATTAATAGTAGACTCCATAGCGAATTAATAAATCAAAATAACACTTAAATGTTTACAAAGTAATTTTACAAATAAAAATATTTGACTTGAATTCTGTGCTCGTCAGTGTACCAAATACTAAATTTTGTTTGACTCGAATTCTGTGCTCGTAAGTGTACCAAATACAATTTAACCTCAAAGTTTCTTCACTAATAAACAACAACTTCAAATAACGCAAAGTTCTCAATAGAAATAAACACCAATGCACTTTATAATGTTTACGAAAAGAGTACTCACGATTTCTTCACCACAATACAAACACGTCACTCACTGCGTAGATGCGCGGTCAACTTTTTCTAGCGGCGGGTAGGCCGGACGGCGAAGTGCGTCCTGGCTGCCTTTGTACTTCTGCTGTAGGCTCCGTGTGCCCACCTCTGGGATGTTCTTCGGGAGAATGTGAGGGTCGGGGGCCCACACTCCTTTGTTCTGATCTTCTGAGGCGCGAGGTTTCCTTGGTCCGCGCGCCTCACTTGGTACTATTCTTCGGGGACGTGAGGTCAGGGGGCCTCACACTCCTTGGACTGCTATGCGATGGGGGCGTGCGGTTCTGGTAACCCACGCCTTGGACTGATCTTCGGGGGGACGTGGGGTCAACAGACCCACACGCCTTGTACTGCTTCTATTGTTCTGGGCTTCGCAAAAGGCAATCCTATGCCTTTGCGCAGCTTGACCTCTTGGTGTGAAGTGATTATTTACACCACTCACATGTACTGCGAACTCACTGCACTATGTACTGTACTAGTACTACTCTCGAGAGACCACGGAGATATTCACCACCGTGTCTCGACTGTAACTTGCCGCTACGATCCACAACAAGTACAGTTACACTGCCTATCCACTACTGGTTAGGAACCTAGCAATCTAGTACCAATCTGGCTTACGAAGGACCATGTATAAATATGGTCTACTGATTATGTAGGTAGCTACGAGAGGGGTACCGGGTATTACGAAAAACAACGTCTGTACAGTGAGCCTTCTTTATTCCAACTGTCAATTTCACCTATGCTAACCTCAAAAATGCATCGTTAGCGCGATCTAGAAAACCGTACACAAAGTCGCGCTATCTAGTGGTGAAATTATACATTATTCAACCAACGAGCGTTAACAGATAGTAAGCTAGAACTGCTAGCTTGCTAGCTTACTCTTAGTATTTTGCTATCCTGGCTTGAAAAACTAGCCTCGTGTATCCCGGGCAAAAGGGTTATTTTACTGCATCGGAAGAAAAATCAGAGCAGCGGAAGTTAATTAAAAATAAAATGTGCATAAACTTTTTTGGTTGCAATCAGTATTTGAAAATTGTCTAGCAGTTCCAAACAACATTGCTTCTCACAAAGAATACTATTTGTTTAAATTAAAGAGAACGACACGTAACAATTGTTCAGCAAATTCTTAGAATCGCTTTACAAGTACAAAACATTAGAGGTGTTTTATTTTTGTGGAAACAAATGGCTCGTTGTACCCTCTACTTACAAAGAGGTTGTTCAACAAAATAACTGCTAAGTGAGAGTTTTTTGTGACTTTTAATTTAAGATGGAAGAATACTCTCGTTTGTATTCTTAAATTTAAAAAAATCTACCTATTCTATGTTTTATTTTTTATGGATTTTATAGTGTAGTGTTAGTGTAAAATCTTTGTTTCTACCTTGTTTCATTATTTTTTTATTGATTTTATAGTGTTTACTATACTAAAGGAAATCACAAAGATTTTTATAATGTCTCAAAAGTTAAGACGCAAGCGGGAGTTATTCGTCGAGTTCGAGTGTGATTAGGATCCGATGGCGCAGCGGTCAGCACAGCCCCGTACCAAGGGATAGGTCGCGGGTTCCAATCCCGCTCGGCTTTAAACTTTTGTGACATTAAAAAAATCTATTGTTTCATACTATCAATGAAAATTGTTTCTCTGGCATTTGGTGACCCCGACCGACTTCGATTGACATTTGAAACCATACATTCTAATTCGAACCTGAAGATCTTCAAGTATATTATTAATTTTATCGAAACTCATAAATGTACGGTGTACGGTTATCGTCTGGAATAGGTTTGAAGTGCAATCGAACTTCGCTTGAACTTGAGGTTCAAAAGTTTGGAGAAGGGCAATAGGAGCAAAGTCGAATCGAATCCGATCTTTTATGTTTTCAATCAGAATATATTACGCTTTTGACCTGGTTTTACAGATAATAAGACGAAAAATGCTTCAAATGAATGTAGCTACAGGGAATTTTAAATTCTCTAGTGGTTTGCTTGTAGCAAGCGGAAATCATCGTTTATTAAACCCACTTCAACGAACTTTTACTTAGCAATTATCTCTATTATTTTTTGAATTGGCAAACGTGACTAACCGTTGAGTACCTAAATAACAGGACTACCCTCAATTCAGAAATTATTATTGTGTGACTATAACAGCACTCCACCAAGCCGAAGAAAAGAGGAAGTGGAGGGAAACCGTACGAAAATTTCTTGCACGAAGTCACGATCCTCAGCAGTGAGGGACCGGCAGAGGAGGAGGGATTATTCAAACGTGTGGGTGTGTGTATGCGTGATTATTATAGAAATTATAAAAAAGCTTAAAAAGAAGGCTGGCTGCTCAATCTAAGCAAGCATATTATTCAAGTTGCGAGTTTCAATCCTTCCGTAATTCCTCATTCCTCACGTTGTATTCATCACTAGCACCTGGCCTAGCCGCAAACTACTCTGGCTATTAGGTATTTAAACCATTTCTGGAAAGGCAGAGATGTAATCTTGGCACGCGTGTTTATGGAGCCGAGGTACTGTAATTGTTCGCAAAGCGGCTGGCAAATTATACCTGGCAAGAAGTATGGCAGTCATAACGGCGGAATTACTATACAAATCACGGCCGTGGAGACGTAGCAACTAGAAATGCTTTTAAATTCAGTAGGAGAAGTCAAGGTCAGGAATAAATAACGCTAATAAGGCAACAAAGCTAATCACTCAATATAATACCTTGAGGAAGTAATTCACGGTCATTAGGTAGAGGTATACAAACATTGTAAAGAAACCAACATGTCTTAGAACCTCTTCTTCTTCCTGCTCTTATCCCACTTTATGTGGGGTCGGCCCAACGTGTATTCCTCCTCCATTCCCCTCTGACATCCGTCATCTCTGCATTCACTCCTCTCTTATCCATGTCATCTTTCACACAGTTCATCCATGTTTTCCTTGGTCTGCCTTTGCTCACATATCCATCACATTCAATACTTTCCTAGTCACATTACTTTCATTCCTCCTCATGACATGCCGGTACCACGCCAGCCTCTTCAATTTTGCATGCATGGTTTAGAATAAAAAAGTCTTAAATTCTTTCAATACACGTTCCGAAGTAGAAGCCAGGCTGTGGAATGATCTCCCTGCTTAGGTTTTCCCTATGAGGTTCTTCAAAAAGGAAGTTTTTGAATTCTTCAAGAAGGGTGGTGCTTGTAACGCCTCTGGTATTGCAGGCGTCCATAGGTACACGGTAACCGTTTTGTTAGTATGCTTTTTTGTCTACATTGTTGTAAAACAAAAAAGTTAGAAGTAATGGGCTACCGTCACCATTTAAGATTCGTTTCTACATTTCGAACTGGCACCTAGACTCACCTAGCTTTAAGACGTTTCAAAGTGATTCTTGCAATTCAACTGAATGATTACTTATGATTTCTGATTGATTTTCGTAGGTTTACCAAAATATAATATCCACATATCCTGTGTGTATGACGTACGCCAACAATTACCTTTTGTTCGACAACACGTGTTGCACATCAATGGTTGCCTTCTCAAACCCTCGTCTTTTCAAATAGCCAGGTATTTGGATTCGGAGTGGATATAATCATTGGACCCTTGTTCATTGGACTTAGTATAGACATACTCATCACAATGGAATGTTTACTTTTCAGAGAACAGGATGAATTCCTTTAAATTAAAAGATTTTGCCTTTTTTACTAAAATATTTGTTAATTCCCCTGATTATATGGAGAGTATTCTAGTAAAACCCAAGATTTGGGAAGCTCTATCTAAATTAGCAATAAACGATTGAAAAAAGGAAGATTTTAATCTATTTATATAATAACTTGTTTGTGTGTTTGCATTGATTAAGCTCCGAAACTAATGGACCGATTTGAAAAATTATTTCACCGTTGGGAAGATACACTATCCCTGGATGACAGGCTATATTATATTTTCATTAAAAAATAGTATACACAATGTTTAACAGAAGACAATCTCAAAAGTCTACAACCAAAATTCACAAACAAAACACGTCTAGCGCAATATTGTAGCTTTTAGCGAAAGAATTTGAAACAATGAAGTTCTGCAAAAATATTTAGTGCATTCTGTGGAACCTCAAAGCTTTGTGGCCATTTCCAGCAAACCAAGGTGGAGTAATACCTCTGAGCCGGTAGCATTCGTTACCCGCACACTACATATTGTATGCGGTTGAATAATAGGCCACAACACACTTGGGGATAAATTTCATTATGCCTTTATGTTTGAGAGCGAGAAATTCTTTTGTGCCTGTTGTTTTACGGAGATTTTTTATTTCATTTAAATTCGAGACGAAGTGCCGCGCTTCTTTGTACGACTGTTTTATATTTACGAGCCCAAGGACGCTTCCTTTTAGAACCACTTTTAGACGTTTAACTTTTCTTCCAGCTATTGACAACCCTACCTTATCGGGTTTAACTTTATTTTGAAGGGTGTTTATCATTCAAGGGCAAGAAGAACAGAAGAATAGACCTCATTTTGACTTTTTTAGTATTTTGAGTTATTGTTGTATAAATCAAATTTACTTTATGTAGCTTGATAAGTTATTGTGGCTGGTTTTTGAACGTAAATACTAGCACTAATAACGTTACAATACACCTGTCTACAACTTATGGTTTTGGTAGGCTGAATGTTAAATTTTATTTATCACGTGTGTGTGTCATCAGTGCGATATTTCTGATCGCCATCGCAGCCAAACTAGCTACTATGCCTGCTATCTTAAATTTATAAATATAAATAATACATATAATAAATAATGCAACAAACGATTAGACAGTGTTCTTTGGTACTTACAAGGGCCTGTTTAGATGAGTTAGCAGAAAACGCAAACAGTGCAAGTCACGCCCAACATTACTCATTTGTAGGCTCTGTCATGTTTTCTTACCACTTGTGTGTAATAAATAGAAAGTTTTACAAAACAAACGCTTTGTTATACTCACGCCCCTATAATTGAGGCACTTATGGTGAAAATTGCCACTATTAGTCTAGCTAGCTACTTTTAAGTTGGGACAATAGCGTCTTTAAGTTACCGAAGAACTGCTAGTCCTATGTAAAAACATTTATATGGACTGCAGGGTAATTCAGCACATAATACAACCAAACAAAAATAGAACATCACTCATTTCGGAGTAATCTGTTATCGCAGTATAACATAAATGCAAAAGTTGTGTGCCAGTTTGGTCCCATCCATCTCTGTAAGCACAGAACAGATTTGGATGAAACTTGGACCAAATAACACGATAGGCTTTTTATTTTGGTTGGTACAACGCTAGTAGAAAATGAAGCTGAAGAAATACAGTGGTTTACAGAATAGGCTAGCAGCTAAAGTAGCTCAGCAAAGCAAAGTGGCAACTGGACCATACCAATTGCAAAACAGCACCCAGGAGATAGATGACTGACCCAATAGTGCCAAGGCTGACAAAGAATCAACTGTTCAGAAAAATAAAAAGAACAATATGGAGGTCAGCGCTCTTGAATAAAACAGCATCGAAGAGTTCCTTGTTCGACAAATGAAAACATTTTTATCCCACCCAAGTACCTTCAATATAACTTTCATCGCAAAATGAGAGTTACCGTGCTGACTTTAGATTCGATTTTTACGAAATTGAAATTCAAATCAGGGCTCCAGCAATTTTGTCGATTGATATTGAGTTAGAACTATACGTGGCGTTTCGAAGAGAAACTTCTTTAGTAAGATACTTATTTCTTCTGAGTCAGAGCTCATTTTCGCTTAAACAAAGTTAAAACTGTTTGAATACGATTGAATCTCGAACTCAATCGACTATGAAATATTAGACGGTATTGGTAATTACTAACTATTCGCTCAAATTCAAACACTGCTTTGTAAACTCGCTCACGGCACGTGTTAAATTAAAAATAAACATTTGTTCCGCGAATTTCGTCTAACTTGTAATCGTTATTAGAAAATATTTTCCGTCACAATGTTTACCAAAACTCGAAAGAAGACTTTCGTCGGCGCGACTGTTTTCCTAAGTTCCCACAGCGATCGAAAATTCGAAAGCTTATGTACAAACTCTGGGGACTTGGGTAATAAAATTATGAGTAAAATTAGGTAACTTTCCCCATCCGTTTACGACTCGTCCAAAAATTTCTGTAACTCGATAATAAAACGTCCTTCTAATTCTAAATTAATTATGGCTCAAATCGTTCGTTGCGGGAACGTTGGGATGTCGAGAAATAATTGCTTGTCTTGTAGCTTTTCGTCAAAATAGGGGGAAACTTGTTTAAGATGTCACTGTCAGGATTGACATAATTGGAATACCGCAGACAGCGAATATTTTGTTCGTTAAATTGGCACAGAAGCTATCAAGGATGAATTTCCTTAAGCGTGCGAAATTGCCGACCGCAACAGCAAAGATTGCGACATTTTATTGAGAAGGAAGTATTGAATGACTTCGTGGATTTACTTGCACTGCATCCCTTATGCCTGTATCACACGAAGCTAGTTTTTCAAGATAGTTTTCAGCCAGTGTAAACATAACTAGCTTGAGAAGGTTCTCAGTTTTTTAACACACGTAGACTGGCAAAATTTCCAACACCAGTCTCATCGATAAAGAGACTGCCTACTTTTTTTTGCGCTTAGTTTTCTTTCAACTGTATTTATATTACAAATCTACCGTTTCTTTATTCGCAATTTTTTTTATATTTTTACATTTTTTCTTAGTGTTGTACGTATATATTTTTGCATGCTGTGTTCTCATCTAGAAGGCCGCACACCTGTATTTTCTAGCCACGCATCATAAAATTAATAGCCCCATAGTGTAACGACCAGTTTTAAAAACCTAAATAAAATTGAATGGAAGTTCGGTCCAATTTGAACTGAAAATACTTGTTTACTTTTAGCTTCAAAAAAACAAGTATTTTCAGTAGTATTGTAATTGCGTACTTTCCAGTAACCGAGATATTTACGAGAACTGTTTACATTCAGAAATAACATTACGTGCGTAATGAACGTTGGCGCCTGATTAAATACGAATACGAAAATTAAATTTTATGCAACAATTCGCATGAATTTGGTTTCTGCCTAGCAGTAATGTGAGCATTACTGTTCGGATTTGAAGATAAATTCAATTCATATAATGCATTTATTCCTATAAGATCACAAGGATCACTTTGAAACGTTTTAAAGCTACGGTTTTCCACACAAATTCCAGATTGATATGAGGAATAGTGATGGCAAGAATGCTACCGAGACAACCTACCACTTTTTGGAACATTTAAGTCCCCCTCTGGCCTACGCACCACGATTTTACCGCGAAACAGGTTTAATTAGAGCTTGGTTCACTATTTCATGGAACAAAATTTTAATTACAGACACCCTTTTGAAATCGGATGAGATTCACCAATTAGAACCATTATCAGCCTGTACTCTGTGCCACTTCGCATCCTTAAAGTAAAATGAGCTTTATAGCAAGCGGTATAAGCCTTAGTGCAACAGTTTGATGATATCATCTCCACCTACATTCGCACACGCGTGATGAAATTGGAAATGAAGAAATTCGAAGAAAAACCAAGGTCAGCGACACAGTTCGCTGAAGTTTGGAAGTTGAGTGGGCAGTCCATGTAGTTCACAGAACCGATAACTGCTGGAAAACAAAGGTTCTGGCGACCACGAAACAGAAGATGAAGCGTAGGACACCTAATCATCCGATGGAAACTAAAAGAAGAAACGAGAGAAGTGAGTAAATTTTGTCGATGCCTAGCGGAGGGATGCCTAGCCTAGTGAATTTCTTAAGGGACCTACAAGGTGTATACCTTCACCGTATTATTACACTTACCTACTTCACTCGTAAAATATTTCAAGCGTTATGGTCGCACAGCGAACTTTGATCCTCAGGCACGGATGATATCCCCCCAGTAAAATAAGCAGGCCTTTGCCTATAAATATATGATGTCTATTGTAGATGATTTATATAGCGTCAGGGGTAACTGGTGATTACTCAAGCCCTACTTGCAGGACGTTATAGTGCCTGAGACAGGCTTTAGATTGAATAGACTGGCCCAGCACATATACTATCCTGACCACTTAGTCGGCCTAATCCACAGGAAAGACATGATCAAAACGTGCAGAGCTGACCAAACCATCGGTTTCCTCACGATATTTTCCTTCACCGTTTGAGAGCACTAGCATAGTGTACATACATTTTCCAAACAGAAAAATCCATACACGACTGGATTCGAACCCGCGACCCTAAGAGCAGGAGGCGGGGATATCCCCTCATATCTCTTAGCTACCTCAAGAAATTTCTCAAAGTGAAACTTTTGTGCCAAAAAAGCACTACTTTTTCTTCTGTGGCACTGATACAGTGTCTCAGCTAAATTAATTTCTAAGGGGGCGATAATTCCCCGAACGTTAATGAACGTTTAATCAAAGGGCAAATCTAGTAGTTTAAACGCCATTTAGCTGTGTTAATTTGGGAATTCGGTAATTTCATACAATTTCAAAGATGTCTGGATCTGAAATAACTACAGATGTATAAATAGGTATGTAAAACGAACTAAAACACAATAAGGATATTATAAAGCCAATATGAAAAAAAATAAAAGACTGCGTTTAAGTTTAACTGAATTGAGTTTTATTGCATGAAATGTGGGTAGTTTAATATTTTGGTCCAACCAACGGTATATCATATCATCAAGCACATTTTGCTTAGGTTCGACAAATCAGCATGCAATTTAGTACCCAAAAGAATAAAAAAAACTGTTAATTCTTAAGCCCGTCACACACGTAGCTTTAATGTATAATAATATGCCGTGCTATAATATATATTACGGTTAATTACGCTACGAAGTTAGTGACGTCATAGAAATAAATATTATAGCTGCGTGTGCGGTCACTTAAATATTTGTATAGAAAATGTATCGTTATATGCCTTGTAATTTATATTAATATACAGGGTGTCCCAGAAAGTATGGTCAAGCGAAATTCCAGAGATAGAACACCCTTTGGGGTACCCGAATCACCCCCATGTATGTTCCGCGATTTCTTATAGTTTTCGAGTTATGAATTTTTTTCCGAATTTTAGAAAATTTTCCACTTGAACAACTTAAAAAATTCTAAAAAAAAAGTAAAAAACTTTCTTAAATTTTTTTTTTTGCTACTGAATACTGATGAGTGTTTCTTTTACGCATAAAATAATTGGCGACGTAACTTTGATAAAAACTATGAATATGTTGGTGCAAAGTCAGAAAATTACATTCGATGAATTATGACTTCAATTTTCAACTTTAAATTAAAAATCTTAGCAAGTGATTCCATGGTTTTAAAATAAATTTAAATACTTTTACAAACTCCCAGCTTTCATAATCATTTAAAAAAAATAGTGCCTAATAGGCTACTTTGGCTAAAATCAGCCTTCAAAAACGGCGAGGTGGAAAATTCCTAAAATTAGCTATCTGATTAGAAAATAGATTTAGACCATTTTATAATTCCTAGGCTTAATTTGTTTGTTAACTAACCAAAAAAACTGCGAAAAAGTTATATTTAATTAATATTTGAAGATATTAGTAACATTTATTAACAAAAAAAATTCTTAATGTCGACCTTCTAGGTCGATACAAATCCTACACCGTCATAAAAAGTTTTCCTTTAATCGTATGAAAGCTATTCTATTTGCCTTATTTTTTTCTTGGGCCTGTCTTAATTTTGTTCTTAATTCGGCCATATTTCTGGTTTCTTTGGCGTTAACTTATTCTTTGTAGTAACCCCAACACAAATAAATCGATCGGGTTCAAGTCGAGGGACCACGGCGGCCACGCAATAGGTCCTCCACGGCCGATCCACCTGCCTCTGGATCTTTCGTCCAAAAATGTTCTCTGACAATTCTCGCGAAGCGGCATGGAGCGCCGTCGTTTTGAAAATCATGTTTGCTACCTGGTCCATATCTTCTAATAGGCCGTTGAGGTTATTTCGCAAGAAATTCAGGTAGGTAGGCCTGGACTGGACTTGAACCCGATCGATTTCTTTGTGTTGGAACTACTACAAAGAATTAGTTTACGCCAAATAAATCAGAAATATGGCCGAATTAAGAACAAAACAAGGCAAATACACACAGGCCCAAGAAAAAAATAAGGCAAATAGAATAGCTTTCAAACGATTAAAGGAAAACTTTTTAAGACGGTGTAGGATTTGTATCGACCTAGAAGGTCGACATCAAGAATTTTTTTTGTTAATAAATGTTACTCATATCTTCAAATATTAATTAAATATTACTTTTTTCGCAGTTATTTTTGGTTAGTTAACAAACAAATTAAGCCTAGGAATGATAAAATGGTCTAAATCTATTTTCTAATCAGATATCTAATTATAAGAATTTTCCACCTCGCCGTATTTGAAGGCTGATTTTAGCAAAAGTAGCCTATTAAGCACAATTTTTTTTAATTATTATGAAAGCTGGGAGTTCGTAAAAGTTTTTAAACTTATTTTAAAACCATGGAATCACTTGTTAAAATTTTTAATTTAAAGTTGAAAATTGAAGTCATAATTCACCGAATGTAATTTTCTGACTTTACACCAACATATTCATAGTTTTTATCAAAGTTACGTTGCCAATTATTTTATGCGTAAAAGAAACACTCATCAGTATTCAATGGCAAAAAAAAAATCTTAAGAAAGTTTTCTACTTTTTTTTTAGAATTTTTTAAGTTGTTCAAGTGGAAAATTTTCTAAAATTCGGAAAAAAAATCATAACTCGAAAACTATAAGAAATCGCGGAACATACATGGGGGTGATTCGGGTACCCCAAAAGGTGTTCTATCTCTGGAATTTCGCTTGATCATACTTTCTGGGACACCCTGTATATTATAGCTACTTGTGTGACGGGCTTTATGCTTGTACATTATTTACCAACTGTCCCTTAGAAGAAGCTTTTTTTGCAATTTAATAGGAAATGCTACCAACCTTTTTTGTGATGTATAGCTATAATTTTTATGATTCATATGTTGGGTTCCGTGCCCGTTTCTTCGATGTACATATTTATCTCATAAACCACATATTACGGTTTATGTGACCGTTTGCTAAGTTATGGTTGTTGTATAAAATAAGAATTTTAATACACACAATATTTTCGGCCAACGTACGCTTTGACTTCCGAGCAAAGAACATAATAATACTACGTATATGCTGCGTATATGCTGAACTACCACAAGCTCTGTCTGGATCTGTCTCTGGCTCTGGTTTTGTGGGTGAGTGGTCACCAGTGTATTATACTGTGTGTAAGACGTTTCCACGTAGGATTTATTTATTTCAACACTCACACAGACTCAAAAACAGAGCCAGAGACAGAGCCAGGCAGAGCTTGTTGTAGGCCTATAGATCAACTTATAAAAATTTTCAATGTAGTGTCACTGAAAGTAAAACTCAACCACAAACCGCACCGTCGAACTTACAAAAAAGATAGGAACGTAAAAAAGTGGAAACAAGACGTCAAATGTAGGCTGTACCGGCTGCACCTGCCGTTTTCCTTCCGGCACGGCAGGGGGCGTGTACATATTAATTCCACGCATGCTTACATTTTTCAGCTCCAACAAATTTCTAAGGTTGGCTGAACGGAAACTACTCTGAAAGACTTTGACAATAGGAAATAGGGTGAGCTCAATTCAGTAATAGATTCCATAGAGGCTAGGATTTGAAGCTGCGATCACCAATCCTACTGCCAAGCGCGATGAGTACCGCCAAAAATCGAGCAGCAGAGCTTGTACTATGGGAACCAGATAGCTGATAAGAATACAATAAAACACCCAGACAGAGAACAAACATCTGTGTTCACCACACAAATACTTATTATCGGTGGGGATTGAGTCCAAAACCTAGGAGCTACTCCCAACTGAGCTGAGACACCAGAATAATTTACCATTATTCTACAGTAGACTATATTAGAAAGATACTTTCCATCTTCACCGGTTTACTTTCCATCGGTGTTGGTAATCACCGGTGAAACATTATTACGTATCCATACGATTAATATTCAAAGTTTTTACTAACAAAATGTTTCCGGATGTCTAGACGGTAGGCAGACAATAAATAAATTTTATTGTCGTCCGGTCTAGCAAAACATTGCTATGTTAGAACAAATGCAGTGGAATCACGACTTTTATGGAAATTTTGTATCGAATAATCCTCTGACATAGTCAGTGGACAAGTCAAAGTCTATTCAATAAAATTTAATAGAACACTGGGATAAATTCGGATTCATACATGCAGAAACGTAGCTTTTTTATTTTAAAATGTTTTTAGATATGTTTTTATGGTCTGTTCCGTGATTTTGAGGGGCATTTTAACTAACTTTACACTCTAGGTTTTACCTAACATTTATTAACACAGTGTATTTATAATCATGCTAGCTGTGCCCGCTGTATCTGATATTTCCATACAAACTTTCATTCATTATTCCCTATTGTTATTTTACATCTTTGAGTAAAAGTTTTTTCACTCAAATTCGAAATGTAGTTCAAAATTAACATAAACAAATTCAAGAAACATTTATGAACAGAAAAAATTGAATGCGCTTGTGTGACCGTGACACCATGCGGGTACTGTTTCCATTGTCCTCTGAATGAATACAATAACCAGCTTTAAGTACTTACTAGTGTTTGTATTACAACTAGCTTCTGTCCGCGACTTCGTCCAAGTGAATTAAATTTTCCTGGAAGATGAAATACCTACTGATTCTAGATAAGGAATTTACTTTACGGAAGAATAGAATGCTCCTAAACGTTCTAGAATGTTCTTTAACATTCTGGAATACCTGGGCAACGCCAGGCTTCGTTGCTAGTAAATAAATAAAAATATTGTTGTTTCTCGCAAATCAAATCTTACAATATGTTTTACACAGAGCTCCTTAAAGCAAAATCTTTTTTCCTCAGTACGATAATCGTAGCAACCGTGCTTCAATGGAAACCGGTTTCCAAGCAACCAGTTGAGACTACAAAGGTTGTCGAGCTGCGGTCAACGACCCCGGCTGACCGACGCCCGCGCACCATTCGCACCACCACGTGGAAGTTTAGCACAGTGAGCGTTCACGTGGGATTTTTTACTGAATTATTTCAATACAACTGTTATCATAATAGGTTACTGACATGGTACAACCTTCAACCCATATCGAAGGGAAACACAAATTCAGACAGACAATTTAGATTTATTTATTTCCAACATTTACATAGCTGTGGTGTACAGAATGGTGGCCAGGGGATGCTCAAAGACCTAAAGCAGGGTTTCGCAAAGTGGGGTACGTGAACCCCTAGGGGTTCGCCATTTGACGGCAGGGGGCTCGTGACATGATTTACGTAATGGTGGCAGACAATTTAGATTTATTTTTTGCCAACATTTACATACATTATTTACATAGCTTATGTCTATACAGATACACATAATATACAGAATGGTGGCCAAGGGATGCTCAAAGACCTAGGGCAGAATTTCGCAAAGTGGGGTACGTGAACCCATAGAGGTTCGCCATTCGAAAGCAGGGGGTTCGCGACAAGATTTACGAAATGGTGGCGTGATGCCTGGATTCCGATTTGAAGATGAGACCTGGGCTAAAAGAGTAAACCTACTTAGCTGTCATTGTTTCGTGTCTCAATAGAACGAATGCTTCGATGCAAGGTTCCACGTGCAGTGTATGTAGTGGGGTATTTAATTAGTTAGTTAAGGCGTTCGCTGTCACCTGGAAACTTAAACAGGGGTACGTATAACCGAAAATTTGAGAAACCCTGACTTAGAGGATTAAAATAGAAAATGGTAGTTTTCATAATACGATCCCACTCGCTGATCTGGTTGAGCTCAAAGCTTTGTAATGGCATTTCGACAAGATATTCAAAGTGTAAAGGTACTCCAAAATTATGCTATGATGCCAAAGCGCCACAATATAGTGGCAAGTCATACTAAAACTTAACAAAAGGAGGTTTAAACTTCGCTAGTTAGTTTGACGAGCCCGAATAATCTCAAGATCACAATGTACTAAGCTTTCACCGGAGAGAAACCGAGCGACCAGCATTTCACAAAGTTAAAACTTGTACCTCTTACAAACTGCAAACGTCTTATAGCAGCCGTTTTCTTGCAGCAGCGAGAAATATTATGGTTTTTCGCAAAGTTAAACCTTAGGGTTTCTAAGAAATTGCAAACGTCTTATAGCAGCCGTTTTCTAGCAGTAGCGAGAAATATGATTCAAGCCTACACGAACAGCCAAAAAATTGAGAGACATACGCCATCACGCGTGAACGGCTGGATCGATTTCGATGAAAATTGGTGGGGATATAGCTTAGAATCAGGAGACAGATATAGGATACTTTTAATCCCGAAAAAGAGACGGGATCGAACCGAAGCCTCAAGCGACCGCTAGTACTAAATATATATTTTTGCAAGTGTAAAACATCCGTATGGTCTCGTGTAAAAGTCTCTAAACCCGAAAGGGTTAACGTCTTAACGACTTCGCTAGTTTGTATAAACCACATATTACGGTTTATGTGACCGTTTGCTAAGTTATGGTTGTTGTATAAAATAAGAATTTTAATACACACAATATTTTCGGCCAACGTACGCTTTGACTTCCGAGCAAAGAACATAATAATACTACGTATATGCTGCGTATATGCTGAACTACCACAAGCTCTGTCTGGATCTGTCTCTGGCTCTGGTTTTGTGGGTGAGTGGTCACCAGTGTATTATACTGTGTGTAAGACGTTTCCACGTAGGATTTATTTATTTCAACACTCACACAGACTCAAAAACAGAGCCAGAGACAGAGCCAGGCAGAGCTTGTTGTAGGCCTATAGATCAACTTATAAAAATTTTCAATGTAGTGTCACTGAAAGTAAAACTCAACCACAAACCGCACCGTCGAACTTACAAAAAAGATAGGAACGTAAAAAAGTGGAAACAAGACGTCAAATGTAGGCTGTACCGGCTGCACCTGCCGTTTTCCTTCCGGCACGGCAGGGGGCGTGTACATATTAATTCCACGCATGCTTACATTTTTCAGCTCCAACAAATTTCTAAGGTTGGCTGAACGGAAACTACTCTGAAAGACTTTGACAATAGGAAATAGGGTGAGCTCAATTCAGTAATAGATTCCATAGAGGCTAGGATTTGAAGCTGCGATCACCAATCCTACTGCCAAGCGCGATGAGTACCGCCAAAAATCGAGCAGCAGAGCTTGTACTATGGGAACCAGATAGCTGATAAGAATACAATAAAACACCCAGACAGAGAACAAACATCTGTGTTCACCACACAAATACTTATTATCGGTGGGGATTGAGTCCAAAACCTAGGAGCTACTCCCAACTGAGCTGAGACACCAGAATAATTTACCATTATTCTACAGTAGACTATATTAGAAAGATACTTTCCATCTTCACCGGTTTACTTTCCATCGGTGTTGGTAATCACCGGTGAAACATTATTACGTATCCATACGATTAATATTCAAAGTTTTTACTAACAAAATGTTTCCGGATGTCTAGACGGTAGGCAGACAATAAATAAATTTTATTGTCGTCCGGTCTAGCAAAACATTGCTATGTTAGAACAAATGCAGTGGAATCACGACTTTTATGGAAATTTTGTATCGAATAATCCTCTGACATAGTCAGTGGACAAGTCAAAGTCTATTCAATAAAATTTAATAGAACACTGGGATAAATTCGGATTCATACATGCAGAAACGTAGCTTTTTTATTTTAAAATGTTTTTAGATATGTTTTTATGGTCTGTTCCGTGATTTTGAGGGGCATTTTAACTAACTTTACACTCTAGGTTTTACCTAACATTTATTAACACAGTGTATTTATAATCATGCTAGCTGTGCCCGCTGTATCTGATATTTCCATACAAACTTTCATTCATTATTCCCTATTGTTATTTTACATCTTTGAGTAAAAGTTTTTTCACTCAAATTCGAAATGTAGTTCAAAATTAACATAAACAAATTCAAGAAACATTTATGAACAGAAAAAATTGAATGCGCTTGTGTGACCGTGACACCATGCGGGTACTGTTTCCATTGTCCTCTGAATGAATACAATAACCAGCTTTAAGTACTTACTAGTGTTTGTATTACAACTAGCTTCTGTCCGCGACTTCGTCCAAGTGAATTAAATTTTCCTGGAAGATGAAATACCTACTGATTCTAGATAAGGAATTTACTTTACGGAAGAATAGAATGCTCCTAAACGTTCTAGAATGTTCTTTAACATTCTGGAATACCTGGGCAACGCCAGGCTTCGTTGCTAGTAAATAAATAAAAATATTGTTGTTTCTCGCAAATCAAATCTTACAATATGTTTTACACAGAGCTCCTTAAAGCAAAATCTTTTTTCCTCAGTACGATAATCGTAGCAACCGTGCTTCAATGGAAACCGGTTTCCAAGCAACCAGTTGAGACTACAAAGGTTGTCGAGCTGCGGTCAACGACCCCGGCTGACCGACGCCCGCGCACCATTCGCACCACCACGTGGAAGTTTAGCACAGTGAGCGTTCACGTGGGATTTTTTACTGAATTATTTCAATACAACTGTTATCATAATAGGTTACTGACATGGTACAACCTTCAACCCATATCGAAGGGAAACACAAATTCAGACAGACAATTTAGATTTATTTATTTCCAACATTTACATAGCTGTGGTGTACAGAATGGTGGCCAGGGGATGCTCAAAGACCTAAAGCAGGGTTTCGCAAAGTGGGGTACGTGAACCCCTAGGGGTTCGCCATTTGACGGCAGGGGGCTCGTGACATGATTTACGTAATGGTGGCAGACAATTTAGATTTATTTTTTGCCAACATTTACATACATTATTTACATAGCTTATGTCTATACAGATACACATAATATACAGAATGGTGGCCAAGGGATGCTCAAAGACCTAGGGCAGAATTTCGCAAAGTGGGGTACGTGAACCCATAGAGGTTCGCCATTCGAAAGCAGGGGGTTCGCGACAAGATTTACGAAATGGTGGCGTGATGCCTGGATTCCGATTTGAAGATGAGACCTGGGCTAAAAGAGTAAACCTACTTAGCTGTCATTGTTTCGTGTCTCAATAGAACGAATGCTTCGATGCAAGGTTCCACGTGCAGTGTATGTAGTGGGGTATTTAATTAGTTAGTTAAGGCGTTCGCTGTCACCTGGAAACTTAAACAGGGGTACGTATAACCGAAAATTTGAGAAACCCTGACTTAGAGGATTAAAATAGAAAATGGTAGTTTTCATAATACGATCCCACTCGCTGATCTGGTTGAGCTCAAAGCTTTGTAATGGCATTTCGACAAGATATTCAAAGTGTAAAGGTACTCCAAAATTATGCTATGATGCCAAAGCGCCACAATATAGTGGCAAGTCATACTAAAACTTAACAAAAGGAGGTTTAAACTTCGCTAGTTAGTTTGACGAGCCCGAATAATCTCAAGATCACAATGTACTAAGCTTTCACCGGAGAGAAACCGAGCGACCAGCATTTCACAAAGTTAAAACTTGTACCTCTTACAAACTGCAAACGTCTTATAGCAGCCGTTTTCTTGCAGCAGCGAGAAATATTATGGTTTTTCGCAAAGTTAAACCTTAGGGTTTCTAAGAAATTGCAAACGTCTTATAGCAGCCGTTTTCTAGCAGTAGCGAGAAATATGATTCAAGCCTACACGAACAGCCAAAAAATTGAGAGACATACGCCATCACGCGTGAACGGCTGGATCGATTTCGATGAAAATTGGTGGGGATATAGCTTAGAATCAGGAGACAGATATAGGATACTTTTAATCCCGAAAAAGAGACGGGATCGAACCGAAGCCTCAAGCGACCGCTAGTACTAAATATATATTTTTGCAAGTGTAAAACATCCGTATGGTCTCGTGTAAAAGTCTCTAAACCCGAAAGGGTTAACGTCTTAACGACTTCGCTAGTTTGCCACTTTACCGAAGCTGTAGTTTTTAACGAGTAGCTATTTCATTAAGAGCTGAGCAGCTCAGCAAAGACCCGTGTCTCGCTTCGTAAATTTTGTCAACTGCATTGCTGGTACACTTTAAAAGTACGCCCTAAGAATCCTAATTTAGTCTTAATCATGCATCTTTTTTAGTTTTTTAACTAGGACGGGGTGTCGCGGAGGAGGTTCACAATTCGGTTGCACTTTTTAAGGTTCCGTAACCAAATGGCAAAAGACGGAACCCTTATGGATAAGTCATGCATGTCTGTCTGTCTGTCCGTTCGTATGTCACAGCCACCTGTTGTGCTGACCCCACTTAGCGTGAGATAAAGGCAGGAAGATGATGATGTTTGTTTTTGCATAACTTCGTCATCTAGGACCTATTTGAAAAAATCTTTTTAATTCTGACATGTACTAACTAGTACTTCCAGAATGGTCCCATAGAAATTTCATAAAATCGGTTAGGCAGTTTGGCCATGAATTCTGTTTCTTAAGATTTTTAAACTTATTATAAAATGGCGTTTCAAAATGATCCAATGAATTTCGACTGACTTTGAATTCACACTCACAGACTTTTATTTACAAAATATGAAAAACATGGGTCGTAGAAGTAAATAAAACCTTTTAAAAATATACAGATATTTGGATAAAACATTCTTTAATGCACTAAAAAAATGCATCGTATATAGGTGAACTTAATGCTAGAGAGCAATACAAACATCCTAAGGGTTTCGGTCCTTATGCCCTACACTGAGTTACTAAAACAAAACGAAGGGCACAGCAAAATAACGAAGTAATTCTAACTAATTTGCACAAAATAAGAGGCAAGCAACACTCCCCATATTCAATTAGGCACTTAACTTCCAAACAACCCACTTCCGTTTAACACAATGTCCCAAGAAAGGACCAGAGGGCTTAGCGAAATGTCGTAAATTACCTACGCGACCAACAATATTTTCTACTTGAAAACAGTAGACCTACCACAAGTTCTGCCTGGCTCTGTCTCTGGCTCTGGTTTTGCGTCTGTGCGAGTGCTGTCTAAATAAATCCTACGTCGAAGAGTCACACACACAGTATAATACACTGGTGAGCACTCACACAGACCAGAGCCAGAGACAGAGCCAGACAGAGCTTGTGGTAGTCCTACAGGCTAACGGGGCGAACGGGAAAATTTCGCGGTAAATCACGCTTCAACTCTCCATAACTCGTAAATCGTAATAGTTCCCTTTAATAGTTCTCTAAATATCCAGTTTAAGTCATAAATGCCTTTTGTAGTTTAATCCGTTTTTAGACTAGTTTTTGCCCATAGCTCCGCTTGCGTAAACGTGATGCCTAGTGAAAACACAAAGTGGAAAATTGCCTGCAGAAAAATTTACTTTCGTTACACTCGCGTGTGTAATTAGGCTGACTTTTCCTCATTCATATTTTTAATGTGAAGGCGTTCAGGGCAAATATTTCATTTGCCATTTTTTTATAGCTTATATTTCTACTTCTAAATTAATGGTTATATTTTAATAGCGACTTCGCTTTTAAAGTCTTGCGGCATTTAGATTGCTAACGATGGCGATCTGTGTAGTGTGTACCGTATGAAAACCCCTACGCCTGATCGCCATCGCAGATCGTAGCGGATCCTATACATATATGCACAGAACTTGTAGTCAATTGAAAGATAAGAAAGAAAGAAAAACATTTTATTAACCTTAAGACTTAAGAACTAATTACAATGGGTACATACCTACTGTCAAACTAAAACATAAAAAATAAATAAAGTTAAGTAATTTAAAACTAAAAAACCTTAAAAACTAGAAACAATAAAAAAACAGGTAGGTAGGCACGTGCCATACTGTTTAAATAATAAAATAGGCCCTGGCTCAGTATCTATTGCACCGTGTAGATCACCCCACTCAGTGCAACACTGGTATTCTGCCAAGGCATAGAGACAAGTGAAGTCACGGACAATGCAGGCAAGTAATTAAAATAAGATTAAACAAACGAAATAAGAAATAAAATACTGCTAATTAAAAGTGCCTAAAAATTTGTTTAGAGCGAATTGGTATTGTAGTTGATATTATTTTTCAATTTCAAGTCAGTCCAGTCGTGACGGTTTATGGATGCTTTGGCCATCCAAAAATCCAAACATCTCTCTCTAATTTATATTAGCGAGGAGGATATCTAGCAACCCATTATTTCCGCTTACGAAGACTTACCAAGTAACTTTTGTAAAGTCAGTGAAGTGATGAAGGAACCGAAAGGCTAATGGAACTCCTTGGTTCTTCTTATCGTGAACCAGTGTGGTAAAAGGATTTTAAGTGCGCCTCATAGAGTGAGTATCGTCATAGTGCACATACACTTTTGTAAACTCTTTTAGGTCTCCCGCGATACAGGCTAGTCCTAGTGCGGGGTCCATTGTATATCTGGATTTTTGTAAAATGGTTTTCTCGAATAAATATTTTTGTATTTTGTATTTTTTTTTATACATTTTTGAACGGAGAAACTCTGGGTACACGACATTTGACCTTAGGATCGGAAGGCGGCGCCGCTACCACTAGGCCACCAGTGCTATCTACTAAATATGTGATGCAGAGTTCATTCACCTGCATTATAAATGTAATTCAATTTTATTTTAAAATAAGTATTTATTGCATAAAGGCCTGCGCACACCTAGTTCGCTGGCGGTAGCGATCAGTGAAACGCTGTCAAATATCGCTGTCAAATTTGACAGCGTTTCACTGATCGCGTTTGCCAGCGGCCCAGGTGTGCGCAGGCCTTAAAATACTGGTTGAAAAGATGTTAAATTTTGACATAATCACATTTCTTTGATACTCAATACTCAATACATTGATTGCTATACACATGGTTTAGTTTGTACATATATAGTTATATAGTACATTATATAGTTTTTAGGTGTAAGTAGGTATCACATGGACCCTGCTTAAGGTATAGCAAACATGGAGGCAGGCCGAGGTTTTAAGGTAAGTAGGTACTTACGATTAAATTATAAATAGTTAGCTTGATATCTTGATATTTAGGATTGTGATGTACCTTATCTTGGTAGGTAATTGATCATAAATCAATTTAATCTAGCAGTTAGAGTTGAGTGCAACGAAAAGTGTGCTAGGTATAAACAGTGGAATAGATACGAGTTAGTAGAAATACGGGTTAGAAACGAGACTAGCCTTTGAAACTGGTTTCGGTCGTGGTCTGCTATGCACGCGCGCCTATTGTTTAGTAAAATCACTTTGAAACTATAATGCCATTGTTTTGAAATGCGGTGACCGTCTTATTATGACCGGCTATAAAGGGCACGCGCCCGACGCTAAGCACTTCAGGAAAGTAACCTAAAGCCTCATTATTTGAAACGTTATTCAAATCTGAATATTGCAATCAAAAATGTTTTTTAAACTTGAGAAACCGATTTCATGGCCAAACTGCTGATCCGATTTTGATAACATTTCAACCAATATTTTCTTCAAATCGGCATATAATTACGACGAAGTTATGTGATAACAATAAAAAAATATATAACCAAATTTAGAACCTCTTCTTTCTATATTGGAAGTCGGTTAAAAAAGGTTTTTTGGACACAAACGCATAGGGCAAGAACCAAATTATATGATGGCCGTCTTGTAGCGGTTACCGCTTCAAGAAAACAGGGTCTTATTGCGCCGCTCCTTTAGAGCAAAAGTTAAGCATTACTTCGTGCCAGAGTTTCTATTTCAAAATAAGTTTATCTATTTTAGATATCAAGAGATTTGGTGCGGCACACTGGTTCTTTCGCCGTCGATTTCCACAGCTATCATAAGCCTTATTTATTTATTTATTTATTTTAAGCCTTAAATACAGATATATTCCTAAAACTAACTTATATTATTCACTACGACATCGATACTATCATTATCAGTTTGCCCTTTTTTGGCAAAGGCCTCCTCCAAGCTCTTCCACTCCTTCCTATCTCTCGCTTCCTATCATAAGCCTTGGAAGGGAATAAATAGATAATTTTTTATTTATTTATTTTTTTAGCCTGGGTCGTCCCACTGCAGGGCAAAGGCCTCTCCCTCCCCTTCTTCCACACCTCTCGATCTTTGGCTACAATGCGCCAGTCATTCATATGACAATCGAGATCGTCCCGCCATCTTCTCCGGGGCCTTCCTCTACGACGCCGACCTTGTGGGACCCAATCGGTTAATATTTTGGCCCAAAGAATGTCCGGCATAAGAATTTCAGCTACCAATTTTTGATAAAAAAACTATTATATTACGTGCTAGTATAAAAAAAAGTGAAACACCGTGTAGTATAAGTAAGAAACAAGTAACCTGAGCACTAAGTACACTGCTACTAAGTTTTGTATGCAGTCATTGAATACGCCACAAATTACAATGGACCGACAACACAATTACAGTGTGTACCGTGCCTAGGTTAGGTATAGTACGGTACAAGCGTGTCAAGGTTTGGTAGTACACTCTAACTGGTTTACACAGACTTAAGCATGTGCTACACGGTTTGAAACGATGGTTTAAAACAGAGGTTCCAAACCGTGTAGATGGTGGCTAAAAGTGCATTACATTCTCCAAACTTTTGAAATTTTGATAAATTAGGAGCCGTGGCGTCTTCGTAATAGTGCGAAACAAGCGTTCTACACACGTATATTCAGCACGACCGTTTCAAACCACTGAAGTTTGTGGTTTGTTTTAAACAGTGTAGACAGAAGTGTTCCACCAAGGTCACCCTGGTAGACACTGGTTTTAAACCGTGTATCACATGCTTTACGTAACACCAGTTTCAGACAGACATAGTCGATGACGAGCTGGTGTCACTGGTCACATTACTGAACACACACACACTGGTCACATTATTGTGTATACTGTGCCCGAAGTCCGAGTTTTGCTACTACATTTCGTTACCAAATGTTGTTTTCGTTTCGCCTACGTGTCTCTGTCTTTTGCATGGAGAAAAGATGAGACAGCAAAAATTCGTATCGTACTTAGAGTGGTTGTCTCATCATTTTTCCATGCAAAAGACACAATTACTTACTTTCACGAAAACAACATTTGGTAACGAAATGTTGTAAATGCACTGGGACTTTGGGTACTGGTGACATTGTTAAGATCGCGGGAAGTCTGCGGATGGAAAGAGCTCAGAACCGTTCTTCCTGGAAATATGTAAGGGAGGCCTATGTCCAGCAGTGGACTAGTCCTATGTTTAGGCTGATGATGATGATGATGAACTGGTGTGCTGAAGAAGTTAACTCACTCATGATTTTATGAATGATCTCTACATTTGTTTGCTGTACGGGCTATAGACGGGAATGTAGGTTGAGTTTATTAGTTTTAATTGAGTCCGCATCGGCGGGCTTGAGGAGTTAACCTTTATTAGCCTTCAGACTAATTCAGACTGCAAGAGGAAGGAACTCAAGAGACAAGTGTAACGGACATCAATCTTAAAACAAATGCAGTTTAAAAAAAAATGATACTTCATGACCAAACTGTTAAACCGATCTTGATGAAATTTTTAAGGTAACAATCTGGAAGTATTACTTTTCAAATTAAAAATTTATTTTTTTTCAAATCGGTACACAAATAAATATCCCTTTGTTTCATAAAAATAGGCAAACCGGCATATCGTAGAACCTAAAAAGTTCGAAAATATGTGTCAAGTGCACGAAAGGAGCCTCTTCGAGGCGCACTTAAAATCCTTTCACCACACTTGGTTCGTAAGGATCAGTGACACGATAAGAAGAAGAAGAAGAATAAAAATAGGATCGTAATATTAACATTCAATTATCGTATCTTCATTGTACGACAGATCTTCACCATCATCTGACCAACAAAGTCTACTCGTGGACATAGGTGTCCCTAATAGTCCCTATATACATTTATATTTTCGATTTTGACAGATTCTACTTTCAAAAGAACATCATGTCATTTACAAACTTCGAGCATAAAGTAAAGGAAAAGAACTGTTCGTAAAACTTAAAAACGTGCATAAAATTAAGAGAAATCAGGAACCATTGAAACATTTAATTTGTTCAGGATTGTTTTAAGTTAAATTTGAAGCCGGAATTCTAAAGTTTTTAACTTAATTAAATACCGTCGCGTCATGCGACCAAGTCCATTTATTAAATGTAATCGCAGAGATCACTTTGAAACGTCGAAAAGCCAAGTGAATCATGGAACCAGTTCTACACCACCAAGCCTAGAAAAACAGATCAAATCATGTCGACGAAGAAACTAGGAAGCTTCTGAGTTCTGTGCTTGAGAGAGAAGTGAGTTGGGCACAAAAACAATATACACGCAATAAAAGCACATATATAGTTCTCCTTAAAAAATGCAGACACAAGAACAGTTTAAAAAAAATCTAAATCCGAGCCTTGTGCTCGAAAACGATAGATAAATGTCACTGATAGAGATGTAGTCGCATCTCGGCGTAAACAGAATCAGTCCTCACAGTTGTCGACGACAGATGATTCTCGTAGTTTGTGACGTCAAATGTCATCTCTCCGCATGACAGCAGACAGACGTTCCTGCAAGCTCCTGCTATTTCAGATAGACTTTGGGAACTATAAACCGCGCTCGAATACGCTAATCCTACGCTCATCCAATAAAAAGCGCAGCAAATCATTACCTCTCACTCTAAATTATTCTTAACAATAGTGTGCGAGTGAGATGTTCTTGAGTTTAGTAGGTTTACTGTTAAGTTTTTCCAATAATCGAACTGCCGATCAAAGGCAGCCATATCGATGAAAATAACGTCATTGATGTCAGCATGATTTGAGGAAAAGATGATTTATGACTCATGACTTTTATGGTGATTTATTGTTAACCAGTTAAGGGAGAAAAAGTGTTGCTTCTTACCATATTCCCAATTATTTTGTAGGCGCATTTTAATTAATCTGCTTAATCAAGAAGTTGTTCAAAAACCAATAGACAACGATTGTCTATTGTCTTGAAAGTCTCGAGATGAACGGCCATTTGTAATATTCGTATTTCGAATACTGTGTTCCAAAATTCTGATCAGGATCAAACATACCTGAAACAATAGTAACATTCATAAGTTAAATGAAAGCAAAACAAATTGCACAGGATATATCAACGCTTTTAACCGTAAACTTCAGAAGACCTAATTCTTATTTAACGTGCAGCATGAACGGAAACCAATAAATAAAACAGTTACAAATCCGTACGTAATCCACATTACGAAAGCTCAGTGCTAGGGATGGATATACTCGAAACTTTATCGTCCGGCAAAATTAACTTAGGCCGGAGAAGAGGTTTTGTTCCTCATTTCTACAAGAAGTCCTTGATAGTGATAAGACCAAAAAAAAACACAAACTAAATAAAATTTTATTCATTACAAGAATCACTTTGAAACGTCTTAAGTAGAAATAGATGTGAGATTCTGTTTTCGCCAACTTGACGTAATTACATCTTTCGGTTTATTTATTGCAGGTGCCGTGAGAGGTGCTAGTAAACACACGTAATATTTTGTTGGACTTAACCTTCTGTGCATATTATTTATAGTTTTGCTTAGTTTGTAGCTAAGAAGTGATTAGTTTGTAGCAAAGATTTAGATATTTATTAATTATTTTAATAATAGCAAGCATTGGATATTCACTGACGTTTTAACTTTCTATTTAAAACTTAACTTTTAACTTTTTATTTATTTTCTTTGTTTGTTAGTGTTCCCTTCTGTGTATGTTATGTTAAATAAATATATTTTCTTTCTTTCTATTTAATACTTTTTATTACATCGTAGTAAAAAGGACTTGAAAGTGCGAAATATGGATTAAAACCAGTAAAAAATAATTCTTCCTGAAAATGTATTGACATTCATAATGTCAACTTCATTGGACAACTTCAGGCTGATGATGTTTATCCGGCTTTATTTTCTCGGCACTACTAAGAGCAAACAAAGCAGTATTTCATAGTACAGGCTACAGAGAGACGGTAATTCAATTAGAGTTTAGTTAGTTGCGCTCCCGATAACGCTAACGGGATTCCGGTAAGCCGTGTAACATTTTATGAAGCGGGGCGTTACTTACCGGCTAAGGATATTGCATCAAACGCTCAATTGGTTTAGGGTCGGTGACTCAAAGGGTCCGACTTTGACCTTCTTTTTTTGGGAACCTTACATTCTCAAAGAATGATACCCGATGCCTCCGATGATGGGCCGACGAAGATCGCGGAATGTCGGAGAGGACTCAAAATCGTTATTTATGGAAATGTACGCGGGAGGCCTATGACCTGTTTTTTCGGACCCGACTTTTTCCGGTATTTAACGAGACTTGAAAGTCGGAGATGATGCGGCATAGGAGATGTATTCCAGTAAACAACAACGAAAGATCGTTATTCACTCAAGTTGGTTCACATTTTGAGTCACACGAACGCAGAAATA
The DNA here is from genome assembly GCA_939531255.2 of Thera britannica. Lineage (NCBI taxonomy): Eukaryota > Metazoa > Arthropoda > Insecta > Lepidoptera > Geometridae > Thera > Thera britannica. The sequence continues at coordinate 7,003,506 of OW618042.2, read as the reverse complement.
AACTTACGTTTGTTGATCTTCGAATGCTGCCTACTCCATTCGTCAAACTTGTTTCACGTGAAGACGTGAAGTCCAAACTTGAAAACATGAAATTAAAGTGGCGATTAGTGAAAAGCTGTCAAATATGACAGCGATATTTGACTGTCTTTGACTGATCGCTACCACGGACCGTTGACTTTCACTGTGTTTCAAGACAAAGATTATCCATATTAAACTTTCCAGATTTACGGTTTGAGAAATTTAATAGTTTTACGACACGAAAACACCCATTGTATTTGCGAAAACCTGTTTCGATAGGTCAATAGGCACTGCCTTTGGCGATTGCAATGTTGTCTGTCCAAAGCTACGAGTACACTATTCATGAACATCAAGCGGTTCATGATTATGCGAATCAGCTTCAAAACTCGGATGATCGGCTACATCTGGGATTGAACCTATACATCATTTGAAATGCCTAAAAGCCAAAACTAAAGATAAGAAGAAGGATTTAGCTCGTGAAATAATCTGACATCTCTTGGACAGGCTGACGAAAAATTATACATGAACATAAATATGAATATTTTGGACAACCCACACGACACTATCTAGCCCCAAACTAAGTAGAGCTTGTTATATGGAAACCAGATGGATGATATTAATTCCTATATATTTTACTTAGAATACAATATAACACCCAGACAGAGAACAAACATTTGTGTTCAACACACAAAATATTTGTTCTCGGTGGGGATCGAACCCACGGCCTACGGCACAGAAGGCAGAGCTACTACTAACTGAGCTGAGAGGCCAGCCATCAAAGAATCTGACATGTCTCGGACAGGCTGACTTACCCAATGAAAAGAAAAATATACATGCATAGTTTGTTTACATTTTTCCATCTAAAATGATCAGAGAACACTGCTACATCTACAACAGTTGCTACAGAAAAATGCCTCAAATCTGCTATCATTTACAGGTAAAATACAAATTATCTGCCCGCAGCTTTCTGTTAATTATAAACTGTTTGCTTAACCCGAAGATCAAAGCCTTGCTTTAATTAGATTCATCTTTTTAACCGCCTTCGGAAGGGGTGGAGATTATAACAACACCAGAAACACTTTGCTGGTGTAATTTTATATTTTTCGGATGTTGTGCTATTAAAAAGGAGTGGGAAAATGTACGGTTAATAGCGAAAGGACCGCCATCTTTTTGTTTCCTGGTTTTATTGCTCTTGAGGTCAGTTGCTTTGTATAATTTTCCAAATTAAAATACATTTGTACAAATATTTTCATTATTGTTTGTAAATTGGCTGATATTTTAAATCCTGGCATAAGGAAATTTGAGACACAGCTTCCTGCTGTTGTTTGTAGAGGTCACACTTATTAAATCCTTTCACCGCACTGGTTTGAAAGAACCGATAAGAAGTGTAAAGGTGCACAAAGAAATAAATTCTCAAAATTCAACCCCTGAAAAAATGCATCGCCTGTGAAAGTCGAGATGGAAAGAGCTTCACGCAAACGAAATCGCGCAGTATTCCAATAGAAGCACAACTAGGTAGGCATTTTAAAAGCGAAAAGTTTATTGTTTAAATTGGTTGTTTTCCTATCCCTACAAACGGCGCCAATGATTAATCCTCAGGACACGACAGTCCACGTGACTCAGTGACCACGAGATCGTGACTCACGGATTCCTTATGACTCAAATGACCAGCGATCTGTCTCTTTCTACTCAAAAACAATCTCTACATGTCTGAAAAGGAGCAATATAGTTCTGAGATCAAAATCGGAATAAATCAAGTCTATATGAAAGTGCTTTAAATTCTAATTTGGAACGGTAATGTGCATTAGAGTTTTATACTCGGAACTAATCGAAATAGATTCGTTCATCCGTGTTCAATTTGAAGACTTATGGTGAATCATAAGTGGTTTTGATTGCACAACTTTAATTTCCTCAAGTTATTTTGGAGAGTTCAAAAGAACCAATGAGTCATTGATCAGTATTGGATCATGTATCTCTCTCACTGAGCGCACTATGTTTCGTAATATTTGTTAACATACAAATACTAAAATTGCTACCGACAAAGTGCCTGTGCGCAATGGCAGTGATATCCACCACACGCACATGTGTCAAATGTAATGTTTTAACGTCTGGCTACCCTTATAATGAAAAGATTTCTTACAGAAACTTGACAGGATACTAAGGACTACAAAGAATCTGAGAGTATATCTACCGTCGGGATCACAGTCTGGATGTGATATATTCTAAATATTTTTTTTTAACTAGCGGCCTGCCCCGTCTTCGCACATTCATTTTTAAACACATAAATATAGCGTATGTTACTCAGGGTGAATAATTTTGAGTTTATTCATTACAAACATACAAAAATATAAATCTTTCCTCTTTACAATATTAAGTGTTGATTCCGCTAGTTGACATCCCAGTATATTCTCTACCAAGTTGATCTATTTCCATTTTCAGCTTTGTGCCGTTTTTTAACCATCAAAAATACGACCGAAATTCCTGAAAAAACATAGTAACTATCATGTATTCTGTGCCTCTATTGTAGGACAAAAAAATCTGATGAAAATGTAATACGAAACTGGCGTAAAAGATATAAAGGGGGAAAACATAGTGCGTAAACGCGGGCGATAAACATATTGCAATATGTCAGAGGACCGCAAAATTGTCGTAAGCGCCATTACAACATTATTAGGGTACGAAATACGATGCGGCCCAAACTATTACTTGGCCTGAGATGACCGGAGCATTCTTAATTGTGAGGTATGGAGGGGACAGGCTTTTAAAGAAGCAAATCACGGTTTTTTTCCGAAAACTGTGGCTTTGTTACTTTAAAAACTTTTGGAAAAAACAGCGGCAATGGTGAAACAGAGGCTCCAAAGCTCCATTCTTTTTTATCTTCGGTCTTATATAGTGAATCACAAGTAGATTTTCTCCATAACTTCCATTTGTTCTATAGGACTGTGACATCATAGAATGGTTGAACGACCAGTAAAGAGTTGACTGAATAGAATTTCTTGAATCATATAAAAAAAACAGAACTAAGAACACTCGACAAAATCACCTTTCTAATATAAAAAAATAACAAATCGTTTGAGTGCTACGATGAAGACAGATTGACGATATACACATTCAACTTTCAACACTTCTCGGTTTGCGTCTGGTTTAATTTTTTTACAGATAATGACAGAAACAATCAATAAAGATTTAAGTCTTTTTATAGCCTATTTTGTCAAGCTTATTACACGACGCTTGTAACAACGAACGACATAAGGCACTAAGTAAATGAAGTGAGGCGAAGCGATGTATTTACGAGTATGTATAGTATAGCCTTGCGCACATCTAAGCGTTCTTCGGTGGCGATCAGTGAATTATTAACTTATTTTTAACCTGCATCGTTCCACTAAAGGGCAAAGGCCTCCCTAACCTCCTTCCATTCTTCCCTGTCCTGTGCTGTGGATGCCCAGTCTTCCATAAACGAGTCAAGGACGCCCATTTTTTTTAGCTTTTTTTTGCGATCAGTTGTCAAATATTGCTGTCGTATTTGCGTTTCACTAATTGCCACCGCAAAACGCTTAGATGTGTGCAGGCCTTAAGTCAGGAAGCCACGCGTCAGATACTAAGTGAATTATGGCAGTAAACCAAGTAATGGCAGTAGTATTGTGTGTCAATTGTTACAGTACGACATTGCTAGGCGACCAGTCGACGACTTTAATGGTATTGGGTATCAAAACTTTGATTATAATACTAATCAGGTATCGATGGTTTTATAGCTGACTCAGCGGTAGAAAAACGGTGAAGGAAAACATCGTGAGGAAACCGGCATATCGTAGAACCTAAAAAGTTCGAAAATATGTGTCAAGTGCACGAATGGAGCGGAGCCTCTTTGAGGCGCACTAAAAATCCTTTAACCACACTGGATTCCACGAATGGATGCCTCGTCTCCATACTGGTCTGATGATGGAAGGGGGATGGAGGAACAAAGTTCTTTAGTTTGTGGACACACTCCCGGAAATGAATACTTACATTTATATGAAATCAAATCAAAAGTATATTTATTTAGTAGGATTGCAAGAATCACTTTGAAACGTATTAAAGCAAGGTATAACTTGAAACTGTATAGCTATCTCCTAGTTAAGTTTAAACCGATTTGGATATTGCTTAGTCTGTAAAAGATATTCAAAGCAGTAGTGAAGTATAAAACAATAGTTAATTGGTATTGCTGACTAAGTCGTTCATGCAAATACGAACTTCAATCAAATTTAGATGCATAGTCAGTCAGAGTTTCCTATTAAAGTCTAGCTAAAGCCAAGGTTTCTGGTCCAGTGCAGTGCTAAGCCGGGCATCTATTTCCGGCATAGTTAACTCCTGCGGTTTCGAAGTGACGCGCTATTGGACCAACTATCACGATGCTAGCCAATAGTTTCAATAGGTTTATATTATGTATATTATAGTTTGCGAGGCAAAGAGAAAGGTGGGAATATTAAATTACTGAGCGATAATCTCAGAATACAAAGACAGTTAATTAATCTTTTGTTTTATTTTCAAAATGCTTTGTATTATGAAAGTTTGAATTGTTATTTCATTTGAAGTTGGGAACCGGATTAGATTTTTGGTCATAGAGGTATGTGAAGGCCTGCGCACACCTAGGCCGCTGGCGAACGCGATCAGTGAAACGCTGTCAAATTTGACAGCGATATTTAAAAGCGTTTCATTGATCGCGTTCGCCAGCGGCCTAGGTGTGCGCAGGCCTTAAATGAATTACATTTTTTGTTCTTAAAAACTTCTAATGAAACTAATAAAGAAACATGCTGACTTTTAAGCTTTATTTGACAGTTTTACATAACTATCAGAAAATGGATATTGTCATTTTCTTAGTTAAATCTTTTCTATAAAAAATTACTTAAATATCTGACTGAAATAATAAAAGTAGGTACTACTGAAGAGAAAATTTTATAAAGCCGGTTCGATTTTTAAATAAAACAATATAGTACCGTAACCGTAGTAGTATCCGCAATAGCACAAATCGAATTGTCTCTACGCCAAAATCGATAGCATATCCGCCTATCCTCTTTCAAAACACAATCTTTCACCTATCACGGCTTATCTGTTCCATATCGGTTCACGTGGCAGCCAATAAAAGGAGACCTGTTGATTTTGGAGCAAAGAGACAAAAATATCCCATATTAGAGGTCTTTTACAGATGGTTGCAACTATGGCAGCGTAAATATGATGATAGTTGATTCAACCTTGACAGTTGAAATGCAAATGCATGCTAGATGCATAGGAATGTGAATTATGTATGAAAGAGATGGAAAAAGATTAGTCACTACGGGCTTTAAACAAATAGAGCTACTAGTTTCTGTTCGCAAAACAAACAAACGCACTGGTGGCCTAGTACCCCGCTTTCCGATCCTAAGGTCGCAGGATAGAAGTTGTGTACCTATGGCTTTATCTGTTCAGAAAATTTATATACCAAATGCGAGTGCTCTCAAACGTTGAAGGAAAACATCGTGAGGAAACCCATGGCTTTGTCAGCTCTGCCTGTATTTTCCTTCACCATTTGAGAGCACTGACATAGTGTACATACATTTTTGGGCAGAAAAACTCATTGGTACAGGAGACTTGAACGACCTTAGGATCGGAAAGCAGGGGTGTTACCACTAGGCCACCCGCGTTAAAAATATGACTAATTAAATAATCATTGATGTTCACTTTTTATCTACCTTGGTAGTATAATCTTGGTAGTATAATCTATCAGATAAGATATCGGCTTCACGTTTCACACACGGCAAACTAATCAGAAAATCAATTCGCCTGTGGATTTGTGCAATTCCAACGACATTTTCGTTCTCAAAGCGTACGTGCTCAATACCGCATGCATGGACGCAGATCAACATACAACAGCAGAATGGTCGCATAAACATTCTGTATATCCGAAATTAATTTTGCGGTGATATGACATTCGTTACCGAACTACGGCGAAGCAAAAAGGAGGGTTATGATTTTACCTTCACTCTCATATAATATTCATAAATTAATCTTGTAATGACACTATTTGTTATTTTTTTATGCAGTAGCATCATAATAAATATATTGTTATTGGAATGAGCCCATTGGAATGAGGCGTGATTTTATGTGATATATCGTATCTATCACAAGGATCACTTTGAGACGTCATAAAGCTAGGTGAGCCTAGGTGCCAGTTCTACACGACTAAGCCTAGAAGAACAGGCTACCAACTACGGATTGGTTCCTACCGTTTTTTTGTATGATCCTTTTACAAAACAAAAATAATAATTTTAAATTAGTTAAGCCATTGACAAATACACCGTTCATTAACATCAGTACTAAAAGATCATAAAAAAGCAGCCAAGTGCGAGTCGGACTCGCCCATGAAGGGTTCCGTACAAGAACCTTTATATTATGTTACTTGATGTAACATAATAAGGTTCTTGTAGTTCGTCGAAAGGTAAATTGCGGTTTACGGTTTATGACGTATAAAAAAAAAACTACTGACTAGATCTCGTTCAAACCAAAAATCGTTAGAAGTTTACATAGTAATGTACAACATATATTTTTTTTAGTATTATCATTCTCTTACTTTAGAAGTTAGAGGGGGGGGGACCAACTTTTTTCCACTTTGGAAGTGTCTCTCGCGCAAACTATTCAGTTTAGAAAAAAACTGTATTAGAAACCTCAACATCATTTTTGAAGACCTATTCATAGATACCCCACACGTATGGGTTTGATGAAAAAAAATTTTTTGAGTTTCAGTTTCAAGTATGGGGACCCCCGAAATTTATAGTTTTATTTTTATTTTTATGTTTAAATCTTAATGCGGTTCACAGAATACATCTACTCGCCAAGTTTCATCAGTCTAGCTTTTACGGTTTCGGAGAAAAATGGCTGTGACATACGGACGGACAGACAGACAGACAGACAGACAGACAGACAGACAGACAGACAGACAGACATGACGAATCTATAAGGGTTCCGTTTTTGCCATTTGGCTACGGAACCCTAAAAAGCAGCCAGGTGCGAGTCGGACTCGCCCATGAAGGGTTCCGTAGCACGACGAACTACAAGAACCTTTATATTATGATACTTGATGTAACATAATAAGGTTCTTGTAGTTCGTCGAAAGGTAAATTGCGGTTTACGGATTATGACGTATAAAAAAAAAACTACTGACTGGATCTCGTTCAAACCAAATATCGTTGGAAGTTTGCATAGTAATGTACAACATATATTTTTTTTAGTATTATCATTCTCTTACTTTAGAAGTTAGAGGGGGGGGGACCAACTTTTTTCCACTTTGGAAGTGTCTCTCGCGCAAACTATTCAGTTTAGAAAAAAACGATATTAGAAACCTCAACATCATTTTTGAAGACCTATTCATAGATACCCCACACGTATGGGTTCGATGAAAAAAAAAATTTTGAGTTTCAGTTTCAAGTATGAGGACCCCCGAAATTTATAGTTTTTTTTTTATTTTTATGTAAAAATCTTGATGCGGTTTACAGAATACATCCACTTGCCAAGTTTCATCAGTCTAGCTCTTACGGTTTCAGAGAAAAATGGCTGTGACATACGGACGGACAGACAGACAGACAGACAGACAGACAGACAGACAGACATGACGAATCTATAAGGGTTCCGTTTTTGCCATTTGGCTACGGAACCCTAAAAAGGTTTATTGTCAATATAAGTGATCTTCTTTATTACTGGTACTAAATCTATAGTTCTTTTTTATTATCCTTTTCGTAACAGCCATAATAGAAGCTACCCATTAGAGGTAATTTACCCTTAAACACCGTAAATGCAAAACTTGAGCATGGACTCTGTTTCTCCTTGCAAAAACAAAGTTCCTTAATGTTAGGTGCCTTGTTTAATTAATTGCGTAATTACTCATCTGAGATATAGTCCTGAAGGGCTTACTAATTTTTAACATAGCAAAAAAGGTAAATTTTAGTTAAAAATAAACATTATTTAGGTCAGGCATTCAAAATTGGTCGTACAAATAAAAATACTTTTTTCTGAAAGTTGACACTACCTAATCTGTCCGTCCTTCTGTCTGTCTGACCGTCACCAGGCTGTATCTCATTAATATCTCTAGTTAGACAGTTGACATTTTCGCAAATGATTATTTATCTGGTGACGCAAAAAAACGAATACTAAAATACAGATTATAACAAATATTTAAGGAGGGTATCATACACCAAACGTTTTTTATATAATGGTACGAAAACCCTGCGCGAGTCCGACTCGCGCTTGGCCGGTTTTGTCGGATTTTTAAGTCAAATAATGCAGTTAAAAAAATATCGATCTCGTTTCACGTTGGATGCTGACTGTAAATCATGAGATTATATTCCGCGCCAAAAATAGAATTTATGAGCAATGGAAATTCGATCTAAGATAATGGATAGGTATCGTATCAATCAATCTAAAAGCGAGAGCCAATTTTTTGTTTGCGGTCATTTTCAAATGATCGAGCAGTAGGTAGTGATAGCGGGTGTCCGTGGATTGGAACATCCCTACCCGGTCTGGAACTACGCGTCACATCCCTAGTCTAAGAATTTGGAGAATACGAAAAATGGCGGACAAATTGATGTATTTCTTTGCATCTATACTTTATCTTCAGGGCTGCCTCCTTGAATTTTCTATATCACCTTTTTTAGTTTGTCTAAAATACCGACAATCGAAGACGGGCTACTGACTCACGTAAAAGAATTTTCCCAAAAAATGCAAAGGCCCGTATTTAAAAACAAACCTCGGCTTGTTCTGTTGCCAGAGACGAAGACATCGGGAAGACTCTTCACCTGATATCCACTTTCTCTTTTATTTGTTTTATGTTGCTTTTCTTTGGTTTTTTAGTATTTTCTTTCTTTTCTTCTTTCTTTCAAAGGTTCATTGAGAGATCTAGCTAGATTTACGTAGGTCACAGTATGATTTTTAAAATTCGAACCCAAGACTTTTTGAACAGTAACTGGCACTTTATATAACCCAATTTTGTACCAACTATCCAACTTTTCCCTGTGTTAAAGCATTAGAGGTGACACCTTAAGGTGACTTGTTCAAGCTATTATTAAACAAGGCAAAACTTCGCGAAGCAGTTGGAGTTTAACTTTAAACTATAGTTTAAACCATAGTTTAAACTGCGGCGTGTCATCCTCGATTGTTGTTTAGTGTCCCGCAGTGGGTAAAGCTCTTAACTTTCGCTTATGCTATTTCCATTACTCCACCAACTTAACCTATTTTACTACTTTAGAAATCGAGACTTGCAGTATTTATAATTTCTAGCATGTTTAAACTAGGCCAGAACGAAATGGTAGTTTTAAACATCTTACTAAAAAAATTCGTTCCTTTTGGATAGTCATGTGTGATACCTACGTGAGATGAGCTTCATTGAGGCGATTAAAATCCTATCATCATACTGGTCCGTAAGAACTAATGGTCGATAAGATTGAAGAAGAAAAAGACTGCTAAAATGAGATTATCTCAAAACCGATAAAACACAGACTCAAAACCAGAGGCAGTGACAGAGCCAAACAAAGCTTGCGGTAGGCCGGCCTACAAGACTTCTTCGGAACTTTAGGTAAGTGTAGGACGCTCTCTGGCAAGGTGGGGCGACGATCTGCAAATTGTAGCTGGCACGCACTGGAGAAGAGCCGAATACCGGGCTCAATGGCCCTCCGCATAGACCGACGTCCAGTACCTACTGGACTAATATAGTTGATGATGATGTTTGACCATAAAGAAGAGCGCAGATGGCTTTCCGAATGAGGATTAGGTAAATAAATGTATGAAGTCATCATTTATTCATGTTGTAACCACACCGTATCGTTAGTAGGTGTAGGTCATCGCTTATTCATCAAAACTCCCACACAGTTCTTAGGTATTTATCTTGTTTTGAACAATACATTTATTTCTACAAGTTGTGACATGCTGTTATACAGAAAAATTTGGGAATAACCGACAGTACTTATTTTATTCATCAAACAGAATAATTGAGGAGCAATAAATAGGCAGGCATGTCATGAGGAGGGATGAAAGTCATGTGACTAGGAGAGTGATGAGTATGGATGTGGATGGATATGTGAGCAGAGGTAGACCAAAGAAAACCTGGATGAACTGTGTGAAAGATGACATGGATAAAAGAGAGAGAATGCAGAGATGACGGCTGACACGAGGGGAATGGAGGAGGAAGACATGTTGTGCAGAGCCCATTAAGGGCAGGAAGAAGAGGACTCTTAAACCGAATCCAAATTAAAAAGGTAGGAGGTTCTCAATTCGGTTGTATATTTTTTTTATGTTGTTATAGCATAACTTCGTAATTTATGAGCCAATTTGAAAAATTCTTTTTTTATCTGAAAGGTTGGTCCAGATTGGTCTCATAGAAATTCCATCAAAATCATCTCAGCAATGACGTCGGTTTCCCTAGTTTTTAAACTTATATTATTTTAATAATCAGCACGAAATCACAAAACTTTATCCTATCCTATCCTATCTGTTCATTCATAGATCTCGTAGGTACATCCCATTAGGGCCTGGGAGCACCGAGGGATAGATATAAAGATAAACTACTCGATTTATATCCAAACACATTAAAAGTTTCCCTAGCTCTTTCTACACAACTTGACCTTCCTATTTAGGTTTTATTCCCTCCCTTTTACTTCTAATAGAAATTAATGTTGAGGGTACACTGAAAAGTTGTCGTTGGTTTGTGGGTTAAGTACAGTCGACGTCAAAAGTAGTTGTTCAAACTCATATTCGAAAATATAGATTATAAATCATAAGGAGCTCATTAGGAACCTATAATTAGCTGGTGTTTTAATCATATAGGTAATTATTTATTAATAATAGCAGTTATTAGCGGGGCAATGCCGCTGAAATAACAAATTGCTGATTTGAATCAGTTGAGCTGTCTCTAGATCGTGACTGCTTTCCATCAGGTGGGCCGTCTGCTTGTCTGCCAGTTATATTACCTACCCACATAACCTATTAGTAAAAAATGGTAAACATTTTAAATTTTAAGAGTAAAGGCCATTTCCATGTCATTGAACTTGTATTTAGTTTGTAACAGGTCCGTATTGTAGTACTAAGTAGATGTTTTTTTGTAAAAGGGTCATTACGTACTTCCACGCAATAGCAACATAAGGTGGTGGAAAATTATCCGTATTCAAATCACCACATAATGAGTTGTAACTAGCAATATGCAAAATCTTGCGTGTCAAACCCAATGCTACTGTTAAGAAGCTTGCATGCTTGCGGCAAAGAGACAATAGAAGACTGGCCAAGTGCGAGTCGGACTTGGGCACGAAGGGTTCTGTTAAATTATCATAAGAACGATAAAAAATCATGTCTTTTAAATGGGAGCATCCCTAACTATTTATTTTTTAAAGTGAATATATAACTCGATATACTGTGAATCTTTCTAGAGTTTACCTGTTGCCGTTATAAATATCGAGCAAAAACGAGAAAAAAACACGTTTTTCGTATGAGCCCCTTTAATATTCATTTAATTCTGTTTTTAATATTTGTTGTTAAAGCGGCAACCTAAATACAGCATCTGGATAAATGTCAACTGTCTAACTGTCATTGTTCATGATTTACAGCCTGGTGACAGACAGCGGAGTCTTAGTAAAAGGGGCCCGTTTTACTCTTTGGGTACAGAACCCTAAAAACCTCTTTAGATTTATCGAACTTCGAGGTAGTCACTATAATAAAAGATTATTTATTAAGCAAGAGTATTGTTATTTTTACACTGAAGGCGGATGAAGTCAGTCAGTTAAACTAGTAGCATAATAAAAACAAAACAATATCCAAACACAAATAGGTAATACCAGTAAATTTTGTCACAGAGGTATGCTGACATTGCGAACTAACCACAACTATATGTATACGCAACTTTACAACTGGTGTAATTCAAATTCTGGTGTTGAATTCCTACTCCACGTTTTGGTAGTAATGAAAGAACTGACTTTTATATCCATGATTTATCCTCTCTTTGTACTCTACAGTCCAATTAAATACAAAACTTTGGAGAGCTGTAAATTAGATCGGACAGATAAACAAAACCTTATTAACTTCAGTTGTTTTGGAACTAGGCCTCGGCTGAAAATACCGTTTTTACAGTCGATTTAATCACGCCAGTGTAATCTTGTTCATTGAGGGCACAAATTCACTTACGGCATTATCAGAGGGGATGGTGATGATAACTCTATCGAAGAAGATCCAGTAAGCAGAGAGAAGGAAGGGTTTCCTTGTTGCATTAGTTGTTTTTAGAAGTAGTAGAGCTCTTTGTAAAGGGCTCATCCGGAGAAGTACTATGCCTATTTCGGCAGCAGCATTGCTGTGATTCGGTGTGAAGGGCGTGGCACGTGAGGCTGAACATCTGCATGCCTCAAGTTGATGGACGCATGGCAGTGATCTTAGGGCTAGTTTCTGGCGTGCGTGACTTATAGGCGATGGTTACCAACAGGTAGGCCATATGCTTGTTCCATCAGCTAAAACCCCGTTTTATCCATATAATTTTCCATCAGCTAGTTGTATAAAAAAACCACCTGGATATATAAAGCCTCAGTTTAGATAGTTCCACGGTTGGAACTTTAAACAGAGGCTTTATAGTCAAAAAACGTAGCAATATATTTTAAACATGAACATGGAACAGCTACTCTAAGATATCTGCATATTTTCATCAAATACCTTTCTAGCAAAAACCACGGCGAATCTTCAGAAGCATATATCAAAGCATAATTTCCAGCGATTTCGCAAGATATACCTTCAAAGGTGTTCCGTTCATGTCTGCGATTTCCCAGTCACTTGGCAGCCTATCCACAGCGCCCTAATTAAGGTAACAGCCAATAAAATCTCGCGTGCTCAAGACCCGTTTCACGCAGGCATTCACGGTCGCGTAAGTTCAGTAAATATTATTTATACTGTGGTTTACTCTGAAGATAAGAGCAACAAGTCAAAAACAGTTATGCTTACAGGATACAAGAGTCGGCCACAGACGCTGTTTGCATGTCAAGTTTTGGGACTGTGGAGTAGGCAACTGCAGAATTACTAATGTGGATTCTGTAGAGACACCGAAACCGAAACTCACTGAACCAGAAAATGCCAGCACCACTGCAGTAGAGTTAGAAGCTGGATATAATATGCAGGTAGTTGAAGTGTACAAAAACAAACACAATGTTCACACTAGTTTTGGTTATGCGTTTCTAAACAACATGATTCATGGAAACAATTGAAATGAACAAACAAATTATGCCCCGAAAATGGTATTTCATAGAACAAAGATAAGGTGTAAGCTACAATTTGAATTATAAAATCTCCCACATTAAATTAGAATGCCACCAACACCCGAAGCTAGCCACACAATACACAGGCACAACCAAAACATTAATTAATAAAGCCAACACAATTATGTATTCTAGCAATGCGAAAAAAAACTACGTAGTTTGAGAAAAAAGGGCCGACTTATATGCAAATAGTACTCGTATTAAGTTACTAGCAATGGTCACAGTAGGCAGATATTAGTACTTTTCAACTCAAAAATTCGACGTACGAGTATGTCATAAAGTTTCTCCAAAATATAACTGTTACCAAGAATTTGCTGGGCACTAAGTTTTATATGTTAAACATACAAAATGGTGAAATTTGTCTGTACTGTCTGAAAAATTAAATTTTTTCCCCAGGGGGCTAATTCTCGGGCCGATCTCGATCATTTTGCAATTTTATTTTATTGATTGTTTTCACAATCCTGCACTTTTTTTACGTTTTCCGTATATCGTAGCTGTCGAGGCTTTTACGATGAGGTCGTTGATGAATTACTCAAAAAAATCTACCATTCTCTCTTCGAAAAGAAGCAATAAAATAAAATTGCAAAATGATGGAGATCGGCCCGAGAATTAGCCCCCTGATCATAAAAAAACAAAAATTTAAGTTATCTCAAATAACAGAATGTAGCTGACTAGATAAGGAAGACACAAATCATCCCTCTGATACAACATTGATATTCTTAATTTCCGGTTTAATTTAACGTCGTAAACTTTTTAAGAAACCCTCCCTTTGTTGGTCCAGTGCTTCGCCCAAACCTGGCTTATAAATTCCCTTTTGTTTAGGGATAATGAGCCATGATTTTTATGAAAAGGTTCCTTTTATTTTTTCTGCTAAATTCATCGTTTCTCTCTTCGGAGATGGTTCTTAATTTCAGCATTTTACACTCTATTGGAGATAAAGGATTTTGTATTTTAAGCAATAAAGAAATATCCTCTACCTGTCTGTATTATTAAGATATTATAAATGTTTATTGTGGCACAGTTTTAGAATATTTTTTGTAAGTTCAGCGTTGATTGATATGTGTTGGACTGATCAATATGAATGAATGGATAAGCAAGTTAAAAGCTTGAACTCAAGCTCATAAATTACCAGATTCTCTTAAAAGGACCCGACATCGCTCTTCCTCGCCCGTTCTCCATCATGTACTAGTTGATTTGTCTATCACTTCTACCCTCAAACAACATCAATACCAGGCATCAGTCTGTCATCACCAACCATTAATGGTATTGGAAACACAGCCCTAATTAAGTCGTCCGTGTTAATTTATAGCTTGTTTTCCACTGCTCGAACAGCTATAATCAAAATAAATCGCTTCCCGCTAAGACACGCAAGGGAATACAGCAAATTGGATTGGAAACTAAAGATTCTTTATTCGATAGCCTTTCTACGTATTCGGTTTCAAATAATTGTGTTGGGGAGTTGTTATTTTCTTCGGGCATTGAAGTTCTAATTTGTTGGGAACTAAAGAGGATTACTGGTATCGATTGGGGAATTTACTAAATAACTGCCTTCTTTTAGTTTTAGAAGAAACTTCAGTGATCAAGAATTCGAGGTCAGAAAACGTTGGCCCGGTGATTTTAGCTAAAGGAAGCTTCCAAGTGAAATTCAAAGGAAACGCATAAACACTGAAATCTTTGATAATCAGAGCTCAAAGGCAATGTTTGGGTAAACACCCTCGGGCTAGATGAGCGGATCTGCGAACGGTTTGTTGGTGCAAGAAACAGCTGCAAACAGGAGCATATCAGTGACATGCAAGGTCTGAAAATAAGCTCCAGAGATTTTATAAAATTTAAAGAAAAAGAACGGAGTAAGTTTTAAGTTTGTGGCTAGCAGCCAACACTGATGACAGAATTCACCGATTAAGACCGCGTGTGTAATATATGTGACAGTAATTGGACCATGAAATTGTGCCCTCATTCTGGAATGCAGTACTCCGTCAAATCACGCAAAAACAAGACAATAAGCAATACACCCAGTGGGTTAGTTCATAAATTAGACACTATAGTACAAGTAGAAGTATTCACACAGCCCTAAATGGCGTATTCCACAGGAAGCAACCCCAGCCTGTTTACTGATGCTTATCTTGAGGATAGCGCAGAACTTATTACGGTAGATACTGCGGTGTATATCTATTTGTGGCCGTACTGGCATCTTCAGAAGTAGCACTGCTAAATGAGACACCAAAAATTTGCTACGAAGTTACTTACTACTTTACGCTTTTGACGAACAAGTGTTTGTTAAAAAACCTGAGAAACCGACTTCATGGTCAAACTGCTGAACCGATTTTGATGAAATTCCTATGGGACCAAACTGGAAGTATTCTTCCGTCAATCTTTTTTCAAATCGGTGCATTAATTTAGAAGTTTGAATTGAGGACCTCTTCCTTTATTATTTAAGAGGAATGCTCTTGTTATTTAGAGTCCGTAAAATTACTAACAATTTCTAAACCTTTTTTTGCAACAATGGTACGACTTTTGGATTTCTTTATGATAATTTAAACAGGTTTTGTTTGAAGCCTGTAGTTTTTAGTCGAATGAGTTTTTAGTTACTTCTGGCCGCGACTGTGCCGTAAAGCGAGTGTACATTAACTGGCCACTAGATGAAGGGTATCGATTGTAGCCTGGGGCTATATTAGGTTACCATAAGCAGTCGATAATTTTAGAACGTCTTCCTTTTGGAGGTGCATGCAGTAATGTGATATACATGCACGTTCCGAGCAGGCTATCAAAATGAACGTGAACCAAGAACATAAATAATGCCCTACTCTGAATAGCTTCTAGAGTAAGATCACTTTTACAGAAGGAATAATGGTTTGAATATTCAAGCGCGTTTTAAAAGATAAATTCAACGGAAGGAATTATACTTTTTTGAATATTTTAATTTAAAAGAATGTTAATTTACAAAAGGGATTATGTTTTTAGGGTTTCGCTAACTTAAAGTTATGGGAACCCTTTGGGTTGGCTGCTGTTGCTTTCCTTCTTAGCGCAATGGTTATTTAGTCATCGATCTTAATCAGACAATGACAAATTACTCCAGTAGTCCACCAGCTACCAGCCTCTCAGATTTTAAGAGATTTGGTTTTTTAGGCATGATATGTCTATGCATGTATGTATATTATGATAGCTCAGCATTTGGCTGCCATCGCACAGATAGAAAGTGACGATGCAGCCTAAGATGTCGCATGCTTAGCCATAATACACCGAACAGGTGGAAATCTTCTTTTAAAAACCCTAAATTCATAAAATAAATTCCTACTTTTTTCTATTTTTTAGAGTCTTGCAGTATATTATGCAGTATTGTTTAGTATCCACAGTTTACAAAGTAAACTACCAGAACTATTAAAGTATGTTTTTTCTTGGCAGCCAGTAGTCTGTGCCTTGGAGCAGTGTTATAATCTATGACTGGAGAGCGAACTTTAAACAAGATGTTACATAACAAGTGCGAAAACTTCGGAACGTTGAATCTTTCTGAAAATTGCATTTTTATTTTACAGTAGCTCAGTATACTTTTTAATGTTCGATGAAGAGGAATGAACTAGGAGTTCTTGTGGCACATTTGTTTCATAATTTATGTGATGCATTTCACAAAAGTTCACAAAAGTATTCGTGGAATGAAAACTATAGGGTTGCTTGTCAATTTATTTTTGTGAGATAAAAAATTAGGGCCCTAGATCTTAAGATTGGAAGGAGAAGTTACCACCGCTGCTTGATGTGGAATGTGGAGAGCAACGATGATATTAAGTTTTCATCGCAAACCCAGGTTTTTCATCAAAAAGTATATTTATATGGGTCAAGTTGATAAAAGGACAAAAATAGGGCATTTTCCCTCTGAACTATTTGTCATACGATACGGCGCGTACGTGACAAGCGTGCGTAACAGTGAATTAGTAAACGTTCGTATCTTGGGAACAATCTAGACGGAAGCACTTTGTCTAGTGGCCGTAGGGATGCGACTGACTCTTGACACAGGGGGCCTATTCCGGAAAACGATAGATGTATATGTTTTGTTTTACATTGCGCGGCAACGTGGAACTACTCCACAGTTGAGCTGTTGCTACCGCGCAGTGTATCTCTTCTTTTGTTTTGCGTGGTGACCTCATAAACATCGCATTCGTAGGACTAAGCCTCAATGTGATTGTGAACATAGCACTTTTGGGACCAATGTCAAGTGTGTCGTTTACACCCTTCTTTCCCTCCTCTTTCTTTTATCAATCTAGTTTTTTTTTTTTATAACGCTTTTATTAGCTTCACCTGTATGTATGTATGTATGTATGTATGTATGTATGTATGTAACCGACCCCTTTGAGCTCGATTTTGTCCTACTTTGAACGATCAGATTTGATTCAAACTTTGCACACCTGTCAAAGGTCGATGACAATGCAATAATATGAAAAAAAAAATAAAAAAAAATGAAAAGAAATAATTTTTTTTTAAAAAAAACCTACTTTGAACGATCAGATTTGATTCAAACTTTGCACACCTGTCAAAGGTCGATGACAATGCAATAATATGAAAAAAAAAAAAAAAAAAAATACATTTAAAAAAAAACCTACTTTGAACGATCAGATTTGATTCAAACTTTGCACATCTGTCAAAGGTCGATGACAATGCAATAATATGAAAAAAAAATACATGAAAAAAAAAAAAAACTAAAAAGTATAAAATAAATTATAGTTTAAAAAACTAAAAAAAAACGCTTTTATAACTAATTGAACTAAAAAGTTAAAAATAAAACTGTAATAATCAATTGAAAATTTATATTATTGTACAAAAAGCGTGGGGGGCTTGATTTTGATTGTTGTAAATATTTTATCAATAGTTTATTATATCTGAAGTTATTATAAAAAGCACCCCACGCTTTTGTACAATAATATAAATTTTCAATTGATTATTACAGTTTTATTTTTAACTTTTTAGTTCAATTAGTTATAAAAGCGTTTTTTTTTAGTTTTTTAAACTATATTTTATTTTTAGACAATTGGTTCACTTGTCAGTTTAGTTGGAACTGCCGGCAGCAGTAGCTTATTATTTTAGCCAGTATTTAGAGTACATAGTTGGTGACTGACATTATTGTGTTCTTGAACTTCCGACTTTTCTAGAATACTCCAGTTTCTTCGAGAATAATCAAATGTTATATATCAGCCGTCAAGTGAGTCGATAAATTAGGCCAAACATACCCAATAGAATCTCCGTACACCCCTAGCCAGCTTTGTCTAGCGTATCTATCAGTTTCTATGAGCGGAAGTCTAGTTAATGGAGTACGTACGGCTGTAGGTATACCGTTCAGCCCCTGTATTTCAAAATGACTATTTGTGCAAGGAGGTATTGGTGGTAAGTAGATTGGAAGGTCGTAAGCTCTTGTGAAATGCAGGGTGTGCTGGCTAACGAACTTAGCTAGCTCCACTAGGCTTGGCTAGCTCCAATTTGATCCATCTATGATCAAAGATCAGTTACCATGGCGATAATGCTTTGTTGTAGGGCAAGTTACGCTGTTGCTTTGTTGAAAATAATACTCTTAGGAAAGCTTTGAGGCCGTTCACCGAGAGTTTGTAGGATTATTATTTTGATCATTACCTAATATTTCATGGGGTTGAACCACTATTAAGTATAGCGATACCCGAGTTGGTAATTTTGACAAAGTAGGTCAAACACGATTATTATTAAAAAGTTAAGGAGTTCAAGAATTTGAAAAATAAATTCTACCCACAAAGTGAATTTAATACTTTAGTGATATGATTACTGAGATGATTATGATCTTCTTCCTATCGTGTCTCTGGTTCTTTCGAACCAAGTGTGGTGAAAGGATTTTAAGTGCGTGCGCCTCAAAGAGGCTCCCTTCGTGCACTTGACACAATCATATTTCAAACTTTTTAGACTGATAAAGCCAAAAATTCAAATTACAAAAATCCCGTTTGCAACCACCACTCAAAATATTGAACAAGTAAACTAGCGAGGTTATGATCCGCTCTTAGAAAACAAGCTTAGCTTAGAGAAAACTTTGCGACTTTACAGAAGTGACCAACTTGATATAACTTAGGATCTGATATTTCAATTTCCACGCTTTACGCCCTAGCGGAATGAACTAACTTTGGTTCTGTAGCAAATGTATGTTTTCCAAGACTTATGCTTGTGGCCATACGGCAAAACACATGACCCCTGAACTTACTACCTGATGGGTTGTATTATATATAATGGCTATATGACAAAACACGTGACCCCTGAACTTACTAGAACCTAAAGGGTAGCTATATATCTACATAATTAATTAGTATGGGCCTATGGCGGATGTTTGTAACGTATACATGAGCATACGACAGAAACAACACATTAAACTTCTTATAAAATTGTGTGAATATTATTTGTACACCTAGATATCGAAAGTATGTATTGAGATTGCTCTCAACGATACCTTTATTTGTATTATTTATTTTAAAATGTCTTTAGTGTAAATAAAGTATGCACCTAACTATCTAATATTCATAGACCCCTATCAAATTATTATAATAGACCAAATTGATTGCAGGGCATTTAAGAAGTAACTAGCGATCCGCCCCAGCTTCGCACAGGTCGCTAATAGAAAAGAGCGTGATGTTATATAGCATATACTCTTTAACAATCCTCGATAAATGGACTATCCAACACAAAAATATTTTTTCAATTCGAACCATCAGTTCCTGAGATTAGCGCGTTCAACCAAACAATCAACTCTTCAGCTTTATAATATAAGTATAGATAAGTATAGATTTTCTGGAGTAATTATAATTCCGTCCGATGTACAAAAATAATTTTCGGGAAACTCGAAACTGTGCAAGTTTATGAAGTCGATTCTTCCTTTCATCACAGCGGTAATGAGACACATGACAGAACATTAGCTTTACGGTTCTTCGGCATAAATGTTTAATCAGATCGTTTCCCGCTTTCTCTTAGAAACCAAAACTTTCCGCGTTGCGTTCAATTAGCGCCAGTAAGCTGATGATGTCTGACTCATTTTGAAACGGCATCAAAGAGTATTGTTTTAGAGAATGAGGTGAACTGGTTTGCATCTACTTGATCTACTATACTGGAAATTAGTACTACCACCATGCCTATTTCTCCGGTGACCGGACAAAAAAAACATATTTAAGCTAATTTTAAATTCACGTCACCTACGTCATGCACTTAGATGTAAAGAAATATACGGCTTTTTTTTACTGGAACTTCATTCCCTCCTCCTCCTCCTTGCATCGGTATCCTCACTGTTGAGGGTCGTGACCTTTGTGCAGGACCCTAGTCTGCACTATGTTCCTCCATTTGGTTCTATCCTCCGCGGCATGGATGGACTGGAACTTCATTAGGCATAATTAATTTTAATAGGACAACTACTGCTATTACTATTAGCCCGATTCATCCCATTGTTGGGCATAGTCCTTCCCCCAAGTTCGCCCTCTCCACGATCTTGTGCCACCAGCCGCTAGTGGACAGAGTTCCAAGGCGTCCAGCAAATTGAATCAACCATCCGAAAAGGTTAATTAATATGCTAAAAAAGTTTTTGGTCTGTACTTTTAGGCTTTATCGTTTTGAATTGGCGGCGTCTACATCCACCAAAAGATCACGTTTCAATGTTTGTTGCCTTCGATTTGATGCATTCCATCAAGTTTTATAGGAGTTTGAAGGTCTTTGGGAATACAGCCAAATTGTCAACCATCATACAAACATGTTGGAACGGGGTCTGCCAGCTATATCTGAAACGATTATGTGTTTATCTGGCGCTGACCACGTTCACACGTGATCTGAAGATTTGGCAACATTCAACTGGTGATTTTAGACACCATAAGGTTTATATTGTGTTTCATGCCTTATTCTGCTGCCAAGCGGTTCAAAAGTGAGGGTGCTGGTGAAATTATAGCCATACATTACATATAAAGGCATCCTACCTAAACCTCAATTAGATGGACGCAGGGCAGTATCTCGTAGTTTGTATTGTTCGAAAAGTGCGTGACCGGCGAAACAATGCTTTGTGCGTTCTACTTGTTCTGTTAGCTTGTGGCATTAAAAAAAAATCTCTGATTTAAAATTAAAACTTTACATGTCGGTCTCCGACGAAGTATGCATGTGATACTAAAATTATTATTAATAAGAAGATTTTCAATATTAACCATACTCCAAGCGAATAAATACATTTCATTTCTGGTTCAAGGGCTTAAATCATTGGCAAAATATTCTCAGCTCACAAATAAAGATGAAACCCGAAAAAAATTACGACGCCACGAAAATATCTATGTCAAGTGAAAAGTTTTCCACCACAAATGTGCCAGCAATTTTCCCGTTTAAACCATAGACCATGGAGTGTAATAGAGGTCGTAAATAAAGCTAGTCGCCGCCATAACCAGCGTTCTCACATATTTTCGCAATTTTCGCCGTTTTCGGGTGGCACGTAGCACCGTAGCACGCGCCTTCGACGAAATTGACGCTGAAGCTGAAAGTGATATTAATTTCACGGACCTACCCGCATCGGTTTATTTAATTTACCTAATTGACAGGGGAACTGTTAAGGCAGAGTTTCCTTTTGGAAACGTGACTTTTTGCCAACAGTGTATAGTTTTATAGTTTAAGGACAACAAACAATTGCACTGACATATTACAAAAAAAATGTAGGTAGAGTCTGTTCAGAAAGAGAGCCGTCGTGACCAAATTTTGAACTAACGTTTCTATTTTTATAAGGCAGCTCATCCCTTTCTTTCTGTCAGCATTTTGCATCATAAAAATTAGTACACTAGTTGTGATAGGATCAAAACGCAACAGACGCGCTATTGTATTGCCCACTAAACAAAAAAGGTAATTAAGCACAGCAGCGCCCTCATATCCCACGACGGGTCTCTTTCTGAACACACTCTACTAAGTAGTTCTTAGAGTGTTATCATCCCCGTTATCCGCAGATAAGACATTAAAAATATCGGGCGGTATGAATCTACGAGTATACTAATATTATAAAGCTGTAGAGTTTGATTGTTCGTTTGGTTGAACGCGTTAATCTCGGGAACTGCTGGTCCGAATTAATAAAATATTTTTGTGTTGGATAGTCCATTTATCGAGGAAGGCTATAATATAGGCTATATAACATCACGCTTCACGAAGACTATCAATTATAACGACTTGTGGAATAGTCGATAGTCGCAAGAGTTTGTTGACAGATGAGCATTTTTAATGGAAATTAGACTGTCTTTCAGCAAAATCACCATTCTCCACGTCACATAGGACGCAAGAAGCCCAATACTTTATTTTAGCACCAAACATGAATAAACAAATCCTAATTCCATCGCTTACCACGCACCGTCGTCGTCCGTTTTTCTGTCGATAAATGTATGTACAGAACACAATGCCAGTTATTGTAGTTAGCCAATTTTCATATATTCCCTTTTGTCTCAAACCTCTCACCTTGTACCTATACCTTGTTTGTATTTAAGGTTCTAGTTTGTCTTTTTCTGTATTTGTGTTCATTCAATAAACTTTTTTAATTTTTTTTTCATTTCATTTAATTTCAGTTATCTATTCTAATGAGTAAAAACTAGCGACCAACGCAAGTCGCGGTAAAAGACGCGTCCGAAACAAAAACCACCACCATTTCGCGCTGTTTCGTCATAGTTAAGTAATGAATGCGCGCACGATGAGATTTTTATGTTAAAGAATTGTGATTTATGCTGTGTTAACGAAGGTGTACTCGGAATATAATTAAGGGTTGTCGTTACCCCATTTTGAGTTTATACGCGGGAAAGAGGCCGGGGGATGGCTTCTATTAAACTTTGCCAGCGAGTGTTTGACGAACGTCAGTGACGGTCGTAATATATGTATACACAGCGTTAACCGGTAGAAATATTCCACTAATATTAAAATTAAAGTAACCAAGTGAGTTTTTATGTTACACACTTCTCCGTTACTGCAGATCAGATTTGAATGAAACTTGGAATACAAATAGTTTGTGACCCGGGATAAAATTTTTGCTACTTTTGTCGGCTATAGGACATACGATGCCGTAGGTGAACCTGCGTCGAAAAATATAAACTTGCATGTTCGGTGCAACTTCGGTTGTTAAAAAAACAGCTAAAAAGAGCCCATTTTTGAACCTGACCACTTTTTCAACTCATATGATGTCGTTTACCAGAAATATCTAATTATGGTTAAGAACCCGATCGCAGATAAAAAGGACAAAAAAGCCTATTCCAATAAATTCAGTGATTTTAAAAAGTAATTATGCAAAGGATTAACTTAGCTCTGAGTTATTTTAATTTTTAAAACAACCAAGATTATGGTTCGTGACTTGCCGTCCCGGCTTATGAAGATTTATGGTTATTTCTCAATGAATGGCACAGCACAATCAATTCTCGTCGGAATGACAAGTTAATCTGCTTGTAAAGCCCTGGTTTCCTGAAGCTTTGTTTTCCTTGACGGCCTCAGTAGCTTTTCGCTAGGTTTGTTGGAAGTTCGTTACTTAGTTAGTTGTTGGTAGTAGTAGTAGAGCGCTTTGTGAAGGGCTCGACCAGGGAAGTACTACCACCATGCCTTTTTCTGCCGTGATGCATTGCTGTGTTTCGGCTTGAAGGGTGTGGGTGCCGGTGAAATTACTGGCACGTGAAGCTAAACATCTGTATGCCTCAAGTTGATAGACGCAGAGCAGTGCATGGTAGAGCGCGTTCCTGACATGCGTGACCTACGAGGCAATGCTTTGATATAGGCGATGGTTACTACTTAACAGCAGGTGGCCCTCGGCAGAAGAAATTAGACAGAAGAAAAATTGCAAAAAAAACGCAGCCATGAAAACGTGGTCACCGCTATATGAAGATCGTCAAACTACGTCTATCGTTTCTATGGGAACTGTGGCTTAAGTCACTTTTTCATTTATATTCTGTGACTGAAATAATGAAAGAAAATGATTCATCAACTCTATTAATAAACTGGTGAATGAACAAACCTATTTACAATAACTTTTGTTAATATTGACCAGGATCGATGTTTGCCTCTCTGGTACTTTTTAAACTTTCGCGATTTTCTAGATTCTTAGATCAAGTGAGGGTAGTCAGTGATGCTGCCTCCACTTCTCAACGACGAAGGTAGCTCTCATGTCATTGCTCCAGTCTGCCTGCGTACTCGACTATTGCAACATAGCCGAAATGTCGGGAAAAAAAAAATATTTTAATCCATTTGTTTGGAGTTTCAAATTTGTACAATCACTAGATGATGCTCAGCTCTTAAATTGAAGAATAAGATGACATCTAAGCGTTCAAAACGCTGGCAAATTATGTTTCACTGATCGCCATCGCAGAACGCTTAGATATGCGCTAGGCTTTACTCGCTCCACAAGGAATGCCATAGAGAGAGAATGAAATTGAGAAATAATACAGTGCCATGCTATTTAACGATTTCGGGAGCCTATTATTTTCAACGCGTTCCAAATGTATTTCATAATCCCTCTTTTTATAGGATTTTTTTACGCTTCATATTTGGCTTCCTGGCACCACTAAAAAGTGGGCTGTCACATAACTTACGTTTATTGATTACGTTTACGAGTAGTAAACAACTTTACTTCGGCTAGCTTATGACTGTGCGTTTCCAATGTCACGCGAGATAGTCAAATCGTCGCGTACGTGATGTCGTGGACGGCACGGGACGTTCACCGTCTCTTGCCGTCACGAATAAGTTATTAGATAGGTACTAGGTACCTACTTTGTTTGAGGAGCCTCTTCTGACCCGCACATAAAATCTTTTCAACACACTGGTTTTGAAGGAGTCATGATAAGAAGAAGATTATAATGTCGATGTCAAGATAATAAGTTTACTTAAATTGGAATCTAATGGCTTCAAATGAATTACGCCGAATTGAGATTCCTTTGATTCTTATTGACGGTAACGCCACGTCAAGAAAGGTATTTCTATTTTTCTCCGTAAGTAATGCATTACCTGTTCATCCAACGGCTCCTCAGGGAGTCAAGAACAATAAGAACTCCATAGTTTGGGATCCCGGCATTTCAAAAGTTAAAGTTTTAATAGGTACATACTTGGATAATAAAACTAATTCATCCAGAAATTCATCTGACAGCACTAGCTCGGAAAAAGTTTATGTAACTAAAATTGAGTGTATTATTACTCGGACCACGTCATCTAGTGCGTAGTACCATAGTACATAGATATCGTTGACCCTGAACCTCTAACAATAAATGCAAAGGTTTATTTTTACCCCTGACCGAAACGATAAGGTAGTAAGCTCTTGGTGTCTGTGTGACCACTACTTGTAGAGCCTTAATATCAGTAGGGGTAAACTCACACATAACACAGCTAATATCGTCTAGTCTAGAACAATGGAACCTCGAGCCTATGGTGATAAAAGTAAGGCTGGCTTATCTTCAGTTTTTATGGTACATTGCGTCGTAACGTAACGCACCGGCTATGGCTCGGCCGTTGAGTATGACTCGTTAAGGCCACACATGCCAATAACTGGCGTCAGTGTGTGCAGTCTTTATACTGGCGCCTACACGTGGTTTTTTCTTACAAACTACAAGAAAACTAGTGCTCTAGTGGTAGTGGCTTCGTTTTCCGATACTGAGGTGGTGGGTTTAGATATTATTCATGCACCTAAAAGTATTTTCGTCCAAAATATTGTGAAGAGAACCTAAAAAGCTTCCCATCAACTTTAATAGGACTGATTCCTGGAATTCATCTCTTAAATTAACCTCTCAACCATAAAGGAAGTTCCCGAATCTTCTAGAATTTACAGGCAAATTTAAATACTAAAGAAACTTAAGGCACGTCTCTGAGTCTCTGAAATTATCGCCCAAACACGTCAAAACAGTTTACAAAAGTGCCAGAGGCATGACAGACACCTGACGTATTGCCTCACTAGTTACGATGTATACACAGCTTAAGGATCTGACAACCGTCAAGTAACTTCTCGCTCGCAAATTTTAACATTTTGTGAGATATAAAATTACTGAACTTAGATTAAAAATCGCAATGTACTGCACAAAGTTTAGCAATTAGTGAAACAAACTTTTCGGCAGGTAAAATTGTTTGGAACAAAATATCTCTGCTGATTTGAGTGCAATGTGACTGGACACAACTTTGTAGATTGCGAGTCTTCGAAATAAGTTCAGTGATCTTCTTCTTCTTATTAAAGAGCAACGCACAAGTGCGTACGTATGCATTTTTCTCCAGGTATTTATTTTGAGGGCAACCTCCTTGACCTCCTTTTATGACATGACATCGATCTTTGCTTTTATTTGGCTCATGTAGCTTATCCTTGGTCTTCCCCTTCCTCTCTTTCTTTCTACCTTTCCTTCGATGATACTTCTGATAAAGCTGTTATGTCGTACTAGATGGCCAATCATCCTTCCTATTCTGTTCTCAACAACTTCTAGGAGGGCTCTTTCCTTATCGACTCTATTTAATACTTATACGTTCGTCCGTTCGTTCAGTGATCATATGTTGTGAGTGAAAAGTTGTTTGTCGGTGGTCTGCCCCTTAACCCCGTGTCACTTTGCCTTGTTGGCTCACTGAATAATACGAAACTTGATGAGCGTGAGGTCAGGGTGGGTTGAAATTGTTACAGTTTCGGGGCTTGTTTCGTGAGTTGCGTCTGTGCTTGACAAAATTTGCATTGTTATGATCAGGATGAGGGTAGTTTGATATGCATAACAGAATTCACAGTACATTTATGGGCTGGCAGTATGAAAAGAAAGTTTAGAATAACTTAGACCCAAGCGGTAAACTTTGCGAGAACTAGGATAAATAGATTTTGATAGTTTTCTCATATTTTTTGTGGTCTTACTAATGTTTATTTATTTTTCAGTTGCTCGTGCGTGATTATCCCACTGCACCTATACCTATGTATTTTATTTTGTTGTTCTAGTTATTTCAATATTTTACAATGTTGTTCCTAACTTGTAGTCTTATAGCCCCTTCCCACCGGTGTGTGCTATCGCGCACGGAGGGGCAGATCAGCTCGCACGACACACCATGGGAACGGTCTCGTGCGCCGAGGTGCGCGGTAGCACAGGAGCCCTTTCTGTGTGTGTTGCCGTGCGTCGTCGTCGGCTGTGCGTGATGATCTGCAGAACCATGCACCGTAGGAAGTAGGAAGGCAGCATTAGATACATCATTTACTTAGAATTACTTTTTGTGTGTTCCTTATATCATTTAGTTAGATCATTCTTATTAACTATTTATAATACCTGTGTTAGCTGTGGTTACCTTCAGTGGATAAGCACGGGGAAGGATATTTTTTTGCTCGAGTTTTAATTTTTGTGTATTATTTCTTGGTGAGCCTAATAAATAAACAAACAAATAAACTGCAGAAGTTTCTTCCTCCCTCTGTTCACGATTTAACAGTGCCAAGATCTTGAGAGCGCATCGAGGTTTTTTGCCCTGATCTTTTTACATTTTAAAATAAATAATTCAATATAAATGCCAAGAGAAATTATTTACCAAATGTGGTCGAGTAAAATAAAGTCTCGGCTCGTAACAAATTCCAGTAACTGCAAGTTGAGTCTTTTTCTTCATAAAACGTCTTCGTTGTAGAAAATAGAGGAAAAAATCTCGGGAATTCTTTGACGAGTATGCTGCATATTTTACTGTCCACAACGTAGACTCAGGAAGCCAACACGGCAAAAAAATTGCGAGTCGCATTTAAATTCACCGACATAGGACATGACTGAGAGGTTTTTTGCATTGTGTCACGTAGCAAAAGCCATTATATCATCAGGGTATAGCGGCTATACATTATAGTGGTATACATATATACTTGTGGTTTTCATAGACTACCCCTTATTCTTTGTGACTGGCCTCTTAGCTCAGTTGGTGCTCTGCCTTCTGCGCCATAGGACGTGGGTTCGAAACCAAATATTTCACGGAGAACAAATATTTGTTTTCGGTGTTATATTGTATTCTACGTATATATTTTCAAAAAAATGTATACAAGTTACGGATTTTTTTTTACTGATTATTTCTTGGTTAACCGACTGGTTTTGCAACTAGGCCACCAGTGCTTTCAACTAAGTTTGTACGCCGGGCGATATTAGGCTTAATTAGGATAGATATTACGACCGTCATGATTGTAGGCAGTATCTATGTAGTTCTTGGAGTTTCAAGAACGGTCATTTGTTACTGAGACATTCACCAATCTACACTAGAACCAGTGGGTCTATCTTTGTAGCCTGTGGGTCTCAGTCGTAATCACAGATAGTTACCAAAAACAGCAATGCCACATTAATTTCATGAGATATATTGCTATCGAGACGTATTCAGAGAGCTAGGAGTAAATTATGATGCCAGCCAGTTAACAAGACATTTATTTACGCAATGAAACTTACTATAAAACAAATATTAACAAAATACACAAGAAACAGTTGAGCTACCTGCAAGACCGTCACAAGCGATCTAGAGATAGCTCAGCTGATCCAAATCAGTACCAGACGGAAGCGTCCCCAAGACGCTGGCAGCATTGCCACGCTGAATAGTGCTGCGCCAGATACCCACAAGCCCTTGGGTCACGCGTCGCTTCGATCAGTCGCCTAGACAAAATTTGGAAGACCGCAAGGCCTCGGTGCCTCACGGACCCAGAGTCTCAACCTCAAGAGGAGCAAATAAATTGGCTCGGTCGAGACCAGTTAACTAGTAAATTTTATACTTGGACGTACCTATGACGACCCCCTTTAGGCGTAAGGTTAGGTACTTGTAATAAGAGATGGGTCGGAAAAGTACCGTGAAGCTATTCAGTTTTTTGAAATTATCGACTGCTCATATACTTGCCTACTAAATTATTGAAGACGACTATCAATCAACCTAATAAATTATTGAACTCTAAACACGAAGTTTTGACCGTTTTCACACAGTTATCGGAACACAGGCTATTACAAATTTACTCCGATATTCAAATCAGTGCCATATTGGACACGCATAATGGAATCAATTGAAATATGGGAAACGAGATATCATGAGAACGGTTCAATAAGCCACGAGATGACGTAATAGGCTTACTTTTGATATTCGATAACATTTTCAAATTGTAATAGTTGAACAATTTTTTTAAGGACCGTTTATTCACACAAAGAAACTTAACATACGTAATAATAATATTATGTTAAATGCAAAGCTAAGAAGGGTTGGTGTAAATAGGGAGTAATATTATTTTCAGCCTGCGACTTTCCACTGTAGGGAAAAACCATCCCTATTCCATTATTCATGCCCGTACAATGCATTTTATTATTATTTTCATAATGTAAAAAAATTTGGAATAAGCCGATTTTTCATATAAAACTGATTGGTTTTCCGCTGATCTGTAACAAGACGTGAGATCATTTTGTTACTAGCGAGTAGAAAGTAAAGCGTATCAATAAAATGATTTCCTGGACTCACAGCAGGCAAACAAGCCGAAATGAAAAAAAAACAGGCGGATGGAGAGAATGGAAATTGGTCTGGATTTCGTGATTGTAGAGGCAGGCACACGGTGTGAAAATCCGTGGAATATTTAAATTAGTAATCTGGCTTTTTGTCCTGCGTTGTTTTTTTTTATCCGTGAAATAAGATAGGTTTAAAAGTACAGTGTAAAACTAAACGGCTTCACGAATTTTAAAACTTAGGCTCAGGTATCCTATGCTATGTTTTCATAGTTGTTATACAGACGACGTTACCTAAGATTGCATTGTTATTACCTAGTTTACTAAGATTTTCTTTATCTCTACAGTAATAACTTACAAAATCTAAAGTATTAGCTAGTGTAGTCAGTAATATAGTTATTAGATTAAATAAAGTCTTTGAATAAAAAAATGAGATTGAATTTAATCAACAGTTTCTTGGGAAGTCACAAATCAGTGTTGATGTTGACAGTAGGGAATGCTGGTGGAAAAAAAAAATTGTGCCGGCTTCCTCACACACTGTGTAAGAAAGAAGATCGTTGCCAAAGTAACCAATAACGCTGAAAACGTCTGAAATAAAAAGTGCTATCCCACTGCAGTTTTAGACAATATAGGGTTCAATTACCACAATAGGGCAAAGAAAATTCAATATAAACATCGGTGACCCGTTTGGCTAGCCACCAACTTTGCGTCAGCTGAAGCCGAATTGTTTGCGAATTGTAAAGCGCTAAGCAAGAACTTAAAGCTCTTGAAATTCTTGAAATGACTTTGTGGTGACCCGTTCAATAAAATTAAGCTCCTAACGATCGGTATTGTGAGATAAAAGGACTTAACGGTACTTGGGACATAAATGAACAACGGCGCATGCAATTTCACGGCGGGAAAAAGTTTTTCAGGCGTAGCTTTAAAACTAATTATAAGCGTATGGAGCCGCGCTTTGTGTCATCGTATTAAGTATAAGCTGACGAACAAACACAGAGGATGCGGTGATAGTGTGTGGATAAATGGGAGCGATATTTTACCTGTGTGGCTTTATTATTCGTTGTTTATTTCGGACCTGTGTAATTCGGATATATTCATAACGGTCCTTTTTTTTTTATAATTTATAGGCTAACTCTTGACCGCAATCTCACCTGATGTTAAGTGATGATGCGATCGACGGTGTAGCGGTCCTATAGCAGTCATTTAGCTTAGCAGACCGATAAGTCTGTTGACATGAAACTGACAGTGACAGGAGACAGAAATGCTGTAACATATGACAGCGATATTTGACAGCGTATATTAGTCAGCTGATCGCCATCGCCATCGCCTAGATGTGCCCTTAAAAGCTAGGTGAGCCTAGGTGCCAGTTCCACGCGACAAATGACGACCGACTTGTCTATAGACTGATATTACTAAAAACAGCTAAAACTATTTTATAGATGTAGTCCTCACTTGACACTGGCAAAATTTATGCAAAATGGACAGATGCCATTAATTAAGAAGATAAAGTCTGGCATTATGAATCAGGAGGATTATATTCAAAGTGATCCAATGTGATACAATATCGAATATCAAAAGATTATGTACCCATTAATATGAATACCTATTTCTATAGAAACAACTGTAAACACGAAAAAAATGATGTCTCATAAATTTTAGTCAGTAGGTATTCGACTATTGTATGAAACAGCAGTTTTTTTCTGTATAGACTGTTATAGAAGCTAATTTACATTTGATATGACTATACTTAACTAACTACTTACAGAACAACATTTGTAGGCACTGATAACTCAGTTTCACACGAATCAGTCAACCGGAAAGGCATTACTTTTCAATTGAGTAAAACTTTAATAGTTACTATAAAACGGCCACCGTTACGACGCTGACAATATCGTCGACACATAGTGCAACTGGACGTCCAACGCTTCTTTTTTCAGTCCTCGGCCACTCCGACAATCTTTTGCACCATCTGTCTTCACCACGCCTTCCCTAGATTTACTTCATCATCATCTCAGCCCTGTATCACCCATTGCTGGGTATAGGCCTCCTTCATTTTCTGTCAGCCTCCTCTGTCCTGTGCGTCTCTTGTCCAGGTTTTTCCTGCGCCCTTACGATGTTGTCGACCCATCGCGCTTTGGACGACCCAGATTTACTTAGTTTTTATAAAAAGTTTCAGTGATTCTTGCTGCGATTGCCTTTACCCTCGATTTTCATGACTAGTTCAAGGTTCGTTTACTCTTTAAAGCAACCGTATCCTTCATATAACGTTCTCTGCTTCTCAGCCAATCCAATCAACATAACGCCGTACCTCGAAACAAGAAATCAAAACTACACTTGAGCAGGAATGGGGGCGACGTTCTACTTTCCGGCTCAAACTGGTTTTGGAACTAAGTTTAACCGCTATTTTACTCATACCGATTACTCTTACCATATTTTTGGGAGGACCCATAAATGAGAAAGTTTTTGTTTGTTTTTTTACTGAATCACGTTGTATAACGTTATTATAATTAGGTACCTTTTCTTGTCTACTTCTTTTTAATTTGTTCATTATTTGTAGTATGATATATGTATATTTTAATAACTGTTAATAATTAGATTTTTTAAAATAAATTGTGTCTTCAATCAAAGAGTTATATTCTTTATGTTTACTTTCTACACCTACTTTTTCCTTTGACTGTACTTCATTGCCTTGAACAATGGATTTTTTAGATGATTTCAAAAGTGGTCCGAGTCGCCGGAAGAAAAATAATAAAATAAAATTACTCCGGCGAGTGGGACTGCGGTCCGAGTACCTACCGGTCCGAGTCGACGGAAGCCTCGTTATTTAGAAATAAGGAAATTAATTTAGAACTTTTCACCATAATCAGCTTATTGTTTGTGCCCGTGTTCTAACACGGGCGGGCACAAACTTTATTTTAAAATGTAAGTTAGGTATAAAAATATTGTAATTTAGGTAATTTTAATTATTTGCTATAGGTATAATAAATGCTATCAGTTATTATACCTATAGCAAATATATATTCTATTCTATTCTATTCAAGTCACGAATTTGACCTACGACCTACGAATTTCTAGGTCAAACTATTTTGGGTGTTTTAGTGATTTAAAATGTCTACCGTGCCTAAGGATCACAGTCGTTCGCCTACTATTTCTTCCCATCCATCGATAATTTCCTCACATTCCCGTTACCGTGGCCTCCATAAGAAAAACCAGATTAAGACTTTAGATTTACTTTTCTGTGACATAATACTATTCGTGCTGAAATCACTGTGCATAAAACTTTAATGCCCGTTTATCAGCCTTTAACCCCGCCATTTCGTTTTAAACCTACACCTTCGATATTTGGCATGCAATACTGAATTTCTGCACTGGATTTTCACCGTAAAACTTTTTGATAGCTCCGAGATTGACATGTTTATCGTCAGAATAGATTGAATAATAAATAAATCCGAACCTATCACGCGGTGTGCGATTTGTGTCACCGCACCCGTCAGCATAGCACACAAATAGTAAATACTACGGTAATAGATTATTTGGATATCTACCTATGTTAGCAACGTCTCCTAGAATAAGATTAGATTTACTATTTTGATAAAGAAAAACGATTTGCTTTGCTAGAGAAAACGCTAGAAAATTCCTATTGTAATTGTTCTAGAATAAGTTGTTTACTTTTAACCTCGGGCCGCGCACAGAGCGAGATAGATATACTAATTAGACAAAGACGGCTAGCTAAGAATATTCGAGAAAATTTTAGATTGTTCCATAGACAAGGACAGACATATACGATAGAAAGAGATGGATAGCTAGTCAGACAAAGATAGAGCGATATTGTAAGAGTAGGACAGATAGAGAGGTATTAGTATATAAGAAGCGCAGATAGCCCGCGATAGTTAAGTTTTAAAAGTTAAGTTTTAAAGTTTTAAAGTTTGAAAGTTTAACAGTTTGACGGTTTTAAGTCTAAAGTTTTGAACAAGCCTGAAGAAATAAAAGTTCAGAAGAAAAGTTCGGTTCAAGAAAAGTATTGTATCAGTTGTTTACTTAGAAGAAATAAAGAATAATTTTTGGAAGACTGGTGTTTCAATTGGACCCTCGCAAGCTTCGCCGAAAACCAGCGCATAGAACATACTACAGTCCACAGAACCACCACATTTTTTGGTCCTTCGAGCCGGATAGAAGAAAGAAGATGCCGATCGTCCGTTCACGTTCGCCAGTCGCCAAGTCCAGATCGGACAAGGAAGATTCTGCTGGAGCGTTGACCACTGACTGGTCGATGGAGATTTTGGCAACAACTGATACTGGAACCACGGAGGCTTCCGCCGGGACAACCACGTCGCGCCGCACCGTAGCTGCCACTAGCGCAGCATTGGAGCCCGCCGCTTCGTGCATAGGGAGGAGGACTCGCGCCGCGTTGGCGGCAGCTACCGTAGTTGCCGCCCCTCCCCCGCGCCCCGACGGCGCCGCCGCGAAAGAACCGAAGGCCGCTCAGACCCGAACGTCTAAGCAGGCATTGGCCACGCCCGCGAGCGTGAGTCTCGCGTCCGCGTCCGCGCATGCTACCGAGCTCGGCCGCTCTGAGCCCGTGTTTGCACGCCCCGCGTCGGTATCCGCGAAGCTCACCCCCACGAGGGTGACCGCGCCCGCAGCCGAATCGGCGGCCACGCAACGAACGAAACTGAAGAACATTGGAGGGAGACCTACCGCCCTACCGTGCGCGTCTTCAGAAACCGTCATCCAGAGGAAACCGGAGAGATCTACGAAATCAAGTAGAAGAACTGAACTGGAAGCTCTCCGAGAACTACAGCAGAAGCAATTGGAAGCTGCACAGGCTGCCGCTGCGCTAGCCCAGACAAATCTGGAGTTAGCAGAATACGCTTCTGAAGAAGAATTGGATGAAGAATATGAAGTTGAACGATCGACCCACGTCGAACAATGGGTACAACAGACGAACTACTTCGAGAACCCAGAACCAATCGAGAACGAGCCAACTCAGAAGAGTGAAATAAAGGAACTTGCCGAAGCTATCATGAACGCCACCAGATCGGTACAACCAAGCATGACCGTGTCACCGAAGATTTGGGACCTGCCAGAATTCAGTGGGTCTCATGAAGAATGGCTGCCATTCAAAAGGGCATATGAAGCTAGCGCGGCTATGTGTACGACCGTACACAATATGGCTCGCCTCAGGAAGGCAGTGAAAGGAGCTGCCAAAGAAGCCATCAGAGGATTACTGTTCGTGACTTCAGACCCCCAGGAAATCATCGCTGCACTAGAACGACGCTTCGGGAGACCTGAACAACTGGTGCTGGCTGAGCTACAGAAGATAAAGGAACTACCACGCATCGGAGACACCCCGCGAGAGATCTGCATCTTCGCCAGTCGCGTGGGAAATGCGGTTACGACGATAACCGCCTTGAAGAAGCCGCACTACCTGTACTCACCAGAAATCAGCCGAAGCATCACAGAAAAGCTCTCGCCAATACTCCGGTACCGATGGCTGGACTACAGTGCACGCATAGGCGATGAAGAGCCAGAACTATTGAAAATGAAGAAGTTCCTAGAAGTGGAAGCAGACCTGTGCGGAAAGATCGCGCCACCGGAACTGGTCATTAAGAAACGATATCCGGTGCACGCCACCCACGAAGAAGAAGACTCCGAGTCAAGCACAGTTGCTGCGACCTCCGAAGGATTTAAGAAGTTCTGTGCTCACTGCGAAGGCGAACATTGGATCACCGAGTGCAAGAAATTCAGGGACACATCGCACAACGAGCGCTGGGAAATTGCTGTAAAGAAGAAACTGTGCTTCAAGTGTCTACGCAAGCGACATGCAAGACAGAACTGCCGAAGCCAACCCTGCAGGAAGTGCAAGAGGCCGCACCACATCATGCTGCACACAGAACAAACTTATAGAGCTTCAACCGCTCAACCGCCTGCAGCAGCGCCTCAACCAGCAAGAGAAGAAAGCGTAGTGAAGACAGTGCTTACAGCAACCGATGGAAAGAAAACTTACTTGAAGATGGTCCCAGTGGATATATACGGCCCGAAAGGATCGACTCGCATCTTGGCACTGCTCGATGAAGGTTCAACAGTGTCACTGATAGACAAGAGCGTGGTCGATCGCATCGGAGCCACCGGAAAAAGAGATGCACTCACCCTTGAAACTGTTGGCGAAAAAATAATAGAAAAGAAAGACTCCCAGAAAATGGATTTGAAAATAAAGGGGGCGAAACGAAGAGATCGAAGAACACTCCAAGGAGTACGAACAATTGAAAATTTGAAGCTGTCGCCTCAGACCGTCAGCAAGAGCACCATTGAAGGGTACAGCCATCTGAAAGAAATGATGGACGAACTGATCTATGAAAATGAAAGCCCGACCCTACTGATCGGTCAAGACAATTGGGATCTGATCGTATCCCGGAAGATCTTAAAAGGGAAAAGGAACGAGCCCGTCGCGTCACTCACCAGCCTGGGATGGGTGCTTCATGGAAGCAGCACCGGATCTGCCGCTGCACCAGTTAACAACGTGAACCACTGCCGCCAGACGGATAATGAAGAAGCGATCGAAGAATTGATTAAAAGACATTTCGACTTGGATTCGATCGGCGTGCAGCAGCGTCAACCAAGTAACGACGCTGACGGATCAGCTCTCAAACTATTGGAGAAGACTACCAAACAGCTACCCGACGGGAGGTACGAATCTGGACTGCTGTGGAAGAAGGAAGATGAGAAGCTGCCGAACAACTACGCGCAGGCCTACAATCGTCTGCAGGGCGTAGAGAAAAGATTGGATAAAGATGCAGCTCTCAAAGAAGAATACGGCAAACAACTGCAGAAGCTTTTTGACAGAGGATACGCCGAGGAAGCCCCAGCAGACTATACTCCAGATCGAACGTTCTACCCACCTCACTTCTCCATAGTGAATCCCGTCAAGAAGAAAAACCCAGAAGCTGTAAGAACAGCTAGAATCCAAGAATCAATGATACCGGACCCGAACAGATTTTCAAGCTGGACGCGCCTACTCCGTGCGACAGCGAGAGTCTTCATGTTCTTGGATTTGTGTCGAAGAAAGAAGGCCAGCGCGAACGCCGCCAGAGAAAAGAACTGGAAGCCATATGAGAAGAAACAGAAAATCAGCAAACCGCATGCTCGAACACAGAACCTGGCAACTAGAAAATGGCTACCAGTAGAACCTGAACACATAAGGAAAGCAGAAAAAGCTCTGATCAAACAGACTCAAAGAAGATCGTTCCAGAAAGAAATAGAGAACCTCAAGAGGAGCAAGCCGCTTTATAACAGCAGCCGTCTGAAGAAAGTCGACGTAATGCTAGATGAAGATGAAATACTTAGACTCAACAGCAGAGCGATGAACATCAGGAACTTTGGATCACAGAACTTGAGATTGCCTATCATCGATGGAAAGGATCGTGTGCCACAACTGCTGATAGAACATTATCATCGCCATTTACATCACGGCAACCATGCAACGGTCATCAACGAAATACGGCAGAAGTTCTGGATCCTGTCGCTACGGAACGCTGTGAAGAAAGTATCGCATCTGTGTCAGTGGTGCCGAGTGAGAAAATCAAGACCGGAAGTACCACCGCTGGGAAACTTACCTCAAGAACGTTTGGCGCACCACCAACCTCCGTTCACCTGCACTGGAGTTGACTACTTTGGCCCGATGCACGTGACGATAGGGAGAAGAAAGGAAAAACGCTGGGGTGCGCTCTTCACCTGCTTAACCACGAGGGCGATACATCTAGAACTGGCGGCATCACTCGACACGAGCTCCATGATAATGGCGCTACGAAGAATGGCGGCTCGAAGAGGAACCCCCCGAACGATTTACAGCGACAACGGAACGAACTTCGTCGGAGCGGACAACGAACTGAAAAGAGAGCTCGCGAACATGCCTCAAGAAATCGTCGAGGCAGCAAGACGAGAAGGAATAAATTGGAAATTCATTCCACCTGGAGCACCCAATATGGGAGGTGCCTGGGAACGAATGGTGAGGTCAGTAAAGACAGCACTCGCAGCCGTACTTGGAGAGAAGAGTCCACCAGAAGAGGTCTTACACACCCTTTTAACGGAAGTTGAACACACGGTGAACTCTCGGCCGCTGACGCACCTCGTGGCGGATCCGACAGAAGGAGAAGAAAGTCTGACTCCAAACCATTTCTTGATCGGAAGATCCTGCGGAATGACTGTCTTGGGAAACTTCGATGACACTGACCTCATCGGGAAGCCGAACTGGAAGACTGCGCAAAGACTGGCAGACCACTTTTGGAACAGGTGGTTGAGAGAATACCTGCCGACCCTCATGCCAAGGAAGATGAATGGGCAGGAGCGCATTGTTTTCGAAAAAGGCGATGTAGTAATCATCGCGGACCGAACCTTCCCGCGCAACACATGGCCGCGCGGGGTGGTTGAAGAAACGTTCCCGGGACCAGATAAGAGGACACGCATTGTCAGCGTGAGGACCAAAGGAGGACTACTGAAGAGACCGACCTCGCGACTTATCCTCCTAGCATCAGGGAAGACGTTGCAGCCGAAAGATGGAGTGCCCAACGACGCGTCGCGCACTGGCGGGGAAACTGTTAGCAACGTCTCCTAGAATAAGATTAGATTTACTATTTTGATAAAGAAAAACGATTTGCTTTGCTAGAGAAAACGCTAGAAAATTCCTATTGTAATTGTTCTAGAATAAGTTGTTTACTTTTAACCTCGGGCCGCGCACAGAGCGAGATAGATATACTAATTAGACAAAGACGGCTAGCTAAGAATATTCGAGAAAATTTTAGATTGTTCCATAGACAAGGACAGACATATACGATAGAAAGAGATGGATAGCTAGTCAGACAAAGATAGAGCGATATTGTAAGAGTAGGACAGATAGAGAGGTATTAGTATATAAGAAGCGCAGATAGCCCGCGATAGTTAAGTTTTAAAAGTTAAGTTTTAAAGTTTTAAAGTTTGAAAGTTTAACAGTTTGACGGTTTTAAGTCTAAAGTTTTGAACAAGCCTGAAGAAATAAAAGTTCAGAAGAAAAGTTCGGTTCAAGAAAAGTATTGTATCAGTTGTTTACTTAGAAGAAATAAAGAATAATTTTTGGAAGACTGGTGTTTCAATTGGACCCTCGCAAGCTTCGCCGAAAACCAGCGCATAGAACATACTACAGTCCACAGAACCACCACAACCTACGTCAGTGTTTGGTTTGGTACTTTGCTTTTCTATTACGAAATTTAAAATAATGAGCCTCAAAATGTTTAGCTAATCAATACGACTGGCAACCAGAATATTACTTTTGCAACATTTTACGTTACTTTTGACCCTCTCATTGTTACCTCCATGTTACAAAACTCAATTTAGATAAACTTTAAAAATATTTTCCAGCAAACAAAATGTCGTGAAACGGAGCGCAAAGATTTTAATGATTACGAGTTAACTAAGACAGGAAACTTAGCTTAGTAGGCATAAACCAAAAAACCAAAAATCCGTGAAGTATCACGGAGTTTTAGCTGCCCTCGTTCTGCGAATTTGATCGTCACCAGTCATGACGATCTGATCTAAACTAAACTCTTAACACCGTTAGGTCGACATGAGTCATTCGTCCCCTCTGAGAACCTTTGTTCGATTTTCCTTCTGTTTTTCTTAGGCATGGGAATATTACAGTAGCACTATTGTATTGGAATAAACGACGGTGCATGTAATCGATTTTCTCGAGGGTAATTATGGGGAAGGAACAGATATTACGGACTGAAGTGCCGCATGAATACTTTATACTGAAATTCTTCTGCAAATTAAATTCTTTGTATAATCTTACGAAGCTGCAGCTATTACATCGTCAATAAACAATTATTGACCTTGTTTTTTTATCGGACACATTCTTATAATATTGACGCATAAAACGCTATTCTGCACTTTTAGATATAACATGGTTCTCTGCAGACAAAAGTGACACGTTAACAAAACATGAAATTGAAATGATTTTTATTACTTTTATACTGTAGGCTTACCATGAGCTCTGTCTGGCTCTGTCTCTGGTTCTGGTTTTAAGTCTGTGTGAGTGTTGACTATATAAATCCTACGCCAAAATGTCACAAACACAGTATAATGCACTGGTCACTCACACAGACTCAAAACCAGAGCCATAGCCAGACAGAGCTCATGGTAGGCCTGCCTACTGTACTGACAGTACATAGGTCAATGACCGTTTTCGTGTACGACCCACTGACAAACACTAAATATTTTTAATTTTTAATTTTTATGTAAAACAACCATAGTAGCAACCTAGCAACCCTTGAAAGGTGAATGAAACATTACTATGGATTTAAGTTCTAAATACATCCGTGTTTTATTTTTTAACAAGGTCATCGACCGAGCGGTAAATCACGAAGATTAAGAGAGAGGAGCAACCTCGACAAATCATTGTGACTAAGATCCTGTGGTGACAAGAATACCCCAAGGAATTACGGAAAGAAAAATAAAAATGTCTCAAATTATTTCGAGAATATCCAACTGATTCTTAGAATTTAATTGGCATAATAATAAGTTGTTAATATAATAATAATTTGTTTTTTTAAGATTATAAGATTCTATAAGAAGCTATTTTTAAAGGTTAAAAACATGTTTTTCTTTTACTGAATCGATTACACGGGTATTTATCGCGTTAATTATATTTTTTTTGTTTCGATAGCGCAAGTTTAAAAAGTACTATAAATATTATAGCCAATCTACACCAAACCATCTAGCCCCAAACTAAGCAGAGCTTGTACTATGGGAACCAGATAGCTGAATATAATGCTTATTATACTTTTTTTGTAAATACATAGGTACTTAGAATACAATATTACAACCCAGACAGAGAACAAACGTCTGTGTTCACCACACAAATATTTGTTCTCGGTAGCGATCGAGCCCACGGCCTGTGGCTCAGAAGGCAGAGCTACTACCAACCAAATGAGCTGAGATTCTTTTGTTTACCTGTTGGTTATATTTATATGGAACCTGCTTCAGGTAAAACTGGGTAGATGTACATGAAATACCTAACTTATTTTTTTTAAACGATACAAATAGATAATGTTCTTTGGTATCTGAAGAAATTTACTAACGAACAAGTTTAGCTGTAGTTGGTACAAGGTTCGGGCTATGGTATAATAAAAGGTAGGTACTTATCTCGTCAAATGTAAATGTCACGGGCCATTTAGAGTTTTGATGCATCCTTTGCGTGTCACTTGCCTGTCATTACAACTGGACAAAATTGTTGGCATCCGCTGTCGAGGGAAATCTCTGCTTGAATTGGAGCTGTTACACAATTTCTAGCTAAATTTTATCTTTTATGAGGAAATTACGTATTTTGGTTTCCTTGTCTGTGAATTTTTTAACATCCACATTTTAGACACGCAACGGTTTAGCCGACAATGGAGCAGGATGGTCTAGAAGACACCTATTCACTCTTGCCTTGAGGAGGCCCAGACTGTAGCAGTCAGGAAAAACAGCACAAGCAATGAGTTATATTGCCTGTAGGTTCGCATTTAAGTAAATTCGATATTTTTATTTCAGGCTTATAAAAATGTCATTACAGAGTGCACAATAAACACACACAAACATTAATTTAAATACAAAATAAAATAAAACATACAGCCCTCAGAACATATTGCTCAAGAGAAGAGTACATGCGCACATGTAAAATACGTAAAAATAAAATTTAATAAATTAGGGATCGTTTTAAAAGTTTAAAACCACTTCAAGCTACGGTTCCTCCAATCTGACAGATGCGCCGGATTATAAGGTAGACTGGCTAACAAAGGAAACTGCAAAAAAAGGAACGCACAAGTTTAACAGGCATTAAACGAAGTGTTTTTTCGACGAGACAGCAGGTGTCTTAGAAAGCAAGCCATTGGCTGGAAGTTGCAGTGTTAATATTCTGTGGCATTAGCTGGGGAAGCAGACATATGTCACTCGCGGTCTCGGGAATAGCCAAGAGATTGTTTGAAATTATCCCCTTGAGTCTCATGCCCTGAGGCATCGATTATGCTTACGATGAAAATACCTAGAAGAAGTTTAAGAAAATGAACGAACACTATGAAGGACTGTAAAGCTCTATAGGACGGATATATCTAACTACTTACGGACGGATACTTATTTAAATCGAGACTCAAGAAAGCATAGCATTTTCAATGCGTACTAGGGAATGGAGGAGGAAGACACGTTGTGCCGACCCCACATAAAGTGGGATAAGGGCAGGAAGGAGGAAATGTAGGTACTAGGAACCTAATAGAAAAAAAAATCATGGCGGGAATGCCGAAAGAAGTGAAGACTTGAATAATTACCCCCTCGACTTTTGTCGAAGTTTATCGATCTTTGCCGAAGAGGTGTCGGTTACATGACAGGTGACGTGACAGTGTCACATCATTGGTGCGTATCCCTCTTCGTAGGTACTTTCTCACCTGAAAAATCGGTCAAGTCCGTCAAAAAAAATTATAACTAAATAATGATTTCATTGAAACATGAATGAACTCAATGTTTTTATGTGAAACTCCTGCAGTTACATAAGTATGTGGTGTTTCCTACGTGTTATTCTGTGTGCGTTTCAAGGGCAGACAACCCCTAGCTGACGTGGAATAAATAATAATACACATGCTTCGATTGTTTCTGGAAGTTTATGGGCGGAACATGCAACGCAACGAACTAACTTCGACGTTTAATTTTTCAAGTGGTTGGGTTTATGGATATAGACTGGAACGTTGACAATGTAACAAAAGTACTAAGCTTTTATAATGTAGAAAGTAGGTTAAACATTATATAAATTGAAAAATTACTCGTTGTCACTGTTTGATATTATTAGAAACTTATTCGTCGTATATTTTGTATTATTGGAAATAGGTGGACAAATTGAAGTATTTATATGGTCATAAAGTATTTTTGTGTCTTGAAATTGCTTTCTTCTTTCGTTTTATAAGACTTCAAATAAAAAAGGAGGAGGTTTATTTTTTCAATGTTTGTTATCGCTATCGCATAACTTCATTATACATGTACCAATTTGATTTTTTTAACGCTTATACTTCCAGATTGAATTATACTTCCATAGAAATTTCATCAAAATTGGTTCAGCAGTTTGGCCATGATGTTGGTTTATCAAGTTTTTAAACTTATATGTATAATTAAAATAGGTCTTCTGGAATGGCAGAGCAACAATAAAATAAACTCGAGGTGACATTCACCCATTCGTTATCTCAGTGCTCACTCCTTTCTTGCTCATGTCATCTTTGACACAGTCTAACCATATTTTCTTTGGTCTACCCCTTCTTCTATAACCACCATACATATTCATTATCTAATACAACATCTAACATTTTCATACAGCACTATACTAAGCCCCTTTGAGGCGCACTTAAAATCCTTTCACCACACTTATGGTTCGAAAAAATCGGTGACACGGTAAGAAGAATAAATACGTCTGACTAAGTGAAGTGGCACCACACTGGAACTTCACTGCTATTATTTTAGATTATTTTTGATTTGTAAAAAAACGGTAGGAACCGAGCCGTAGTTTGTTGCCTGTTCTAATAGGCTTGGTAGCGTGGCACTGGCACCTAGCTTTAAGACGTTTCAAAGTGATTCTTGCAATCGTAATGAATAAAATTTTATTGAGTTCAGTTGAGAATTACTGTACTCAATAAAACCCATCACCACATCAG
Source organism: Thera britannica (assembly GCA_939531255.2). Lineage (NCBI taxonomy): Eukaryota > Metazoa > Arthropoda > Insecta > Lepidoptera > Geometridae > Thera > Thera britannica. The sequence goes on along the minus strand of OW618042.2, from coordinate 6,960,108 downwards.
CATCCCAGTTCCAGCTAAAAACTAAATAACCAAAGATTCCAACAGAAAACACACTTTATTTGTACTGTTAACATACTGCATTGGCCACTAAAGAGGGTGAACTCAACCTACTTACAGTTACTTTTAAGGCTTCGTCTGAAAGGCAATAATGGCGGAAAGTTGGCCGTGCGGTACCTTTCGATCGGGGGCCGTGAGTCACCACGGTCAGGACTTGCGAAACTTTGGCCTCTAAGCGGGACATACTATGCCGGGACATACTATATGTCGGGACATTACTGTATGTCGGGACATATATTTCGGGACATGAGGTACCTTTTTTTCAACTGGACTAAAATGCTGGTATAATTGTAGGAAGATTGCCGATCAGCGTTACCGGGCTACGGGCGCATCACCTCTGCTCCAAATCTGAGTTTTATTTTCATAATACAATCAAGCTTAGTTTGGAGTTTGAAATGATTAATTTTATTCGATTTGATTTTATTTGATAGATAGATAACTCTTATTGATTACCATAACACACTTCTTATCGTGTCACTAAAAATATGGTGAAAGGGTTTTAAGTGCGCCTCAAAGAGGAAAATTATATAACACACTAGGTAAGTAGGATACAATTTTTAGCTTAATAATAAACAGTCACAGTAATACCATGGACGGCCTTGTTGTTAACAGCGATCTTTACCAGGCAACCTTGGGATGGACAGAACTGAACATAAACAAGAGAGGTGAGTTAGATATGTTTAAATTATTTTGCATAGATAATAGGTACTACTCTATTTTCAAAATATAACCTACTTACATAAAGTAAAAGTATTTGTAGCATGAGGTAACCCTAATCAAATTGACAATTGAAACACGACACGATCAATTGATATTTTCACTGCCGGTTATTATGAAATCGCTTTTAAATCAATTTGTTTTCATTTTCGGCTGACACGACAAATGAGATTAAATAGAAAATAAATTTAGCGCCATTCATTACAACAAATCGAGCACAACAATTATACGGGAAGCGATATTGTTTGCAGGGTTGTCAAAAACAGGAAGAGAGGCACGCGCCACGGGTGGTGTCTGCCAACCCTGGAATCCGTACGTAGCATGTTCCATGAAAACATGTGTCAAACGAGTTGCGGCTCTTGCACACGGTGTCACTGCTCACCATGTTATTAATATTATGATTTAGAATTAATGTCGTGGACCAAATTATTTATCAATGTGACGAATAGAACAATGTTGAAAGTATTAATAAAGTGATTGAGCAATAAGCACACATCAATTAAAACAATGAGATACACATGACAAACTTAGGTAATCATAAATTAATATGCATGGCTTGTAAGTAAATACGTACAGATTTAGATTATTCAAGACCCTACACTAAGTCCTTCACGATCCAAAATGGACAGATAAGCTATTAATTAAGAAGAAGAAGACATGACTCGAAAACATTGATTATGCGGCACGTCGCATCGTCAGTGAAATGTCATCGTGTGAAAGAGCTGTACACAAAACGCGTGTCAGAAAAAAGTAAGCGTTTCGTCGCTCGCCCCATATGTTTTAGTAATCGCGCGTATCGTTCACAAATGTTATAAAATATTACAAGTTATTCGTTGTCATGATGTTTGAGATGGAGGACGATGATTTAATTGTGATTAATGTTGCAGTGACTAATGTGAATGCTGATGAAGACAATGCTAATGGATTAGTTCCTCTGTATAATTAATTACTTTTACCTAGTTTTCTTGAACATTTCTTAATTAGATCAAGGGGGGTGAAAAAAGATGCAGTTTATGTTAGAAATATCAAACGTCTTATTTTAATTTTATTTTAGCCTTCCCACTGCAGGGCAAAGACGAGGCCAAAGGGTTTTCGTTTGCTGAAGATTTTTTTGCAGATTAATTTATATAAACACAGAAGCTTTTACATTATAAACCCATCATGGTCAGTTTTAATCAGGTGTACCACCACTACCTGTAATCTGTATCTGTATTTAACTTTTGGTGCAAGTCGTTCCTTAAACTAAAGATTAACGTAAGCTAGATAACTCTTTAAGAAAACCATAAACACTTGTAACTATTTCAGTGTTATTGACCTTAATCAACCATATTTGCTTTTATCTATTTTTGATGCTCACAGTACAGAATCGTCACATGCACGTTTCGCCTTCCAGTCACGAACTGCTAACTCGAACCGAACATAGATAACCAGCAATGCAGACCTCTATCTCACGAGAATAGCTGAGTAAGCTCCTAACTTTGTATTTTTGGTATCAAACAATCACAATGCATGGTGCTTTTCTAATCCCATAGGCAAACAAAACAGCTCATATGAGCCAAATACTGCAAAGGCTGAACTGTGATTTCTCCAGAATTGCACACACGAATTTCGGCACAAAGCAGGAATGCTCTGTACCAAACCAATAAAGGGTTGGATAAGCGGCAATATCGGAAAATCAAATCAACAGTTTACCTTACACTGGTTTCAATAAAGAACTACTGAAATATTTTCTCGTCTCAATGCCGACTCTGCTCCGCTCAGAGGAGATATCAAAATATGAAGTATTTTATATCAATTTGCGCATTCGTGCGAAGTATATTTAGTAGCTCTCTTTCCGGGCCGGTCTTAGCTTTTTAATGGTACCGTTTAAAATAACGTATAAAAGAAAACGGACTAGGAATTTTGATGATGATTTGTGGTCGTGCGAAGAATTCTATACACATTTAGTGTAAGTTATAGGTTTAGTGAACAATGGTCTAATTTTTACACCTATAAAGCTGTAGGGCAAATGTTTTCAAGTTGAAAGAGAAAGTTTGCATATTACAAAGTGGTATAAACATTCAAACTTTGAATAGTGAGGTAATTTTTCCTTCTTAAACTTTATCTTCTTGATAACGTTTAGATTTGTTCAGTGCTATACAGGTTTTGTTCTTCGAAAAAAGCAGAACCATCTAAAAGAAAACCAGAACCGCATTTGATACTTTATCTCTGGTTTAGCATCGAAACCTTGGTCAGGCGAATGGACATTGATTGGCCATTGTGGCGTGTAACAATAAGCAATCATTGGGTCTAGTGCTAATAGTGAGAGGATCGACGTACTTCATTTCACGGCTCTCGTTATGATGGCACTTCACTTCGTCAATATGCTTGACGAACACTCGTATGAGCTCCCGTAATAATCTGATCAATATTAATAAACCTATGACAATGACGCGCTATGTGATAGTTATTTTTCTGCAATATTTATAGTCATCATCAGCCTGAGAAGTCCACTGCTGGACATAGGCCTCCCCTACACATTTCCAGGAAGAAATATTCTAAACCCTTTCCATTTACCGACTTCCCGCGATCTTCAACGTCGTCGGTCTATCTGGTCGGTGGGCGCCTACGTTTCATCTTCCGGCTCGTAGTCGCCATTTGGGAACCTTTATTCCCCAACGGTTGTCGGTTCTTCGAGCTATATGTCCTGCTCATTGCCTCTTCAACTAACTAATTCGAGCTATGTCCTTGGTTCTTCTACGGATATCCTCATAATATTATTTTCATTATATTTATAGTAACCAAGCAATGCCAAGATTTGAGCTAGATATTTTCACGGTGCGAAAAAAATTTCTTATCTTCATTCAACACAATTCCAATTCTTTTTAAAGGGAAGGAATGATTAATTAGTTACTTAAAGAAATCCCCTTAACACAATAGTAATCTAACGAGCCCATCAAAGCATTAGCCAACGGACAAACTAGTTCCATTCCATTCACACTTTATATCATACCATTGTTAAAGCAAAAAGCAATCGGAAGTCATCGGGAGTCGTTTCAACGGATTTCAAAGAAGATTGGACTCTACACCGAGTTTTATATTTTTCTTAGCTTTGATTTCTATATTATTGCTATAAAATATATTTTCAGAACAAAACTCTCAAGTGAAGTGTCTCTCAATAAATCTACTATTGTGCTGTTCATCATTAGGGAATCTTCGGATTCCACTTATAAATATTAGGATAGGTCAAGTGTTTTCATAGCTTCTAAGACAGTTTAAGTAAAGTTCCTACTTTCAAACTAATAAAAACACAAAAACTAGATTATCTGATACTTGAATTGCAGCTCGCTTCGAAAAATTCAAGAGAAAACTCCTATTTTTCCAAATCCACAAACTACCCGAAAATCAATTAAAACTCTGTCACTGAGGCAATCCAGAAACCACTAGAGTTTATTTTTAAAGAGAGCTTTAGTTCGCTTTGTGGCGAACTGTGCCCTAGGGGAACAAACAGACGTTCCTTTAATAGACATCCATTGTGGTATCAGCCAAGATTAATTACTGACTCATTGGTAACGGGAGGATTATTTTTGGTGACAATAATATGTCCGAAAAGGCGAAGATGGAGACGTCAACCCTAATCCACCTCTTAATGCACGTCACATGCGTTGTCTTCTTCTTTTTCTTCCTGCCCTTATCCCACTTTATGTGGGGTAACATGCTCTCTATTGCCGACATCTTTGTTTTCACTTCTTTCTTATCCATGTCATCTTCCACACTGTTCATCCATCTTTTCTTTGGCTTATTTCTATCCAAATATCCATCTACATTCATACACGAGTGAGTATGATGTAGTCATGTGCCTAGGAGAGTTCCTAGGCACATGACTTTCATCCCTCCCCATGACAAGCCTGCAACACGCCGCCTGTTGCTCCTCAATTTTTCTGTCACCGGTGCTACTTTCAGACTTCCCCTGATATACTCAAGCATGCGTTGTCGGTTTTAAATATACCTTTCAAGACTCTGAAGATTTAATCATTATATTTTTATCGTTTAATGTTACCCAAGATGTTTTAAATATAAATTACGGAAATTAAAAATAGAACAAGAAAATCAAGTCAGTTGTGGCCAAAAACCGCAATGTAAAACGATGTGGTAATTATTACTATGTACCAATATTTGTTGGATTTAGTAATTTCCACAATGTCCTTTCCTCCAAAATGAACTAGTCGTGATAGCTCGTATCCAGGAAGTTACAAGGGCCACGAGGCCAGGCCCGTATTGCCACAGTGCACCCGCGGGAGGCATATCGACATTGTAGCTCTAATAGGGATCTATTGTGTTTACTCCGGCTTAATTACAGCTGTTCCTGTATATTGCTAGCTCGGACGCCATTTTTTATTTGCTTCTAAAATTACTGGCTTAGTCTTTTTTTGGGTCGCTTTTCCTAAATCTATACTAATATTATAAAGAGGAAAGATTTGTACCTATTTTTGTATGTTTGTAATGAATAGGCTCAAAAAGTACTGGGCCGATTTAAAAAATTCTTTCACCAATAGAATGCTACATTCTTCCAATTTGACATAGGCTACATTTCATTTTGAAAAAAATTAGGGATCCTTGGTAAAATTTGAACAATGTAACCGAAGGTGTAGAAAAATGAGTCTTAAAAAATGTCTTTCGTCGAATGCGCTGCCGAAACTATTAGCGATAGAACAAAATAATGTACAACAATATTGTCTACCCCGTGCGAAGCCCGGACGGGCTGCTAGTTATTAATATTTTGGATACTATCAAACGGAAATCGAATCATAGAAGTTCTTAAAATAGTAGAATGAGTCAGATGTTGAGAGGAATTTTTCTATTAGTAGAAAAGGCTCTCTCTGGATAAACATTGCGTCGGTCGTTATCTTGCTTCTCAGAAATAAGGATAGATAAGTGCTCCGTTCAGGACATAAATGAGAATTGAATGAGCTCTCATATATAACTTGAGGGTTTGGATATAACTAATAGGGTTGTGAGTTACAATTTGGTGTTATATGAAATTAGCTATCAGTTTTGTTCACGCCTGTAAGGGTTTCCGAATGCTCATTTATATCTTCAAAAGATCTGGTTCTTGGAAGAAAGGAATAGGTAGGATTATATCAGAGAACTGGGTTTTATCAGATTTGTATGAATTGGACTTGCTTACCGGTAAGAAGATGTTTATGAAAGAGTCCATCGAGTAGAACAGAAACAAAGTGAATTGAGAGTTGAACATAGAACAACAGAACTCCGTTATCGGATTGAAAAATATAATCCCTGTTTTCTCTTAGTATTTTTCTCTCTACGATTCCAAGCAGTAAAACCTAATGGGCTATTTGAGGGAATGGAAACACATTACAATATAATTGCAAGAGTTTTTCAAGACCAATAACAATCTATGTTGCAGTTTGCAGTTGCAACTTTATACACCCCACTTGGAACAGTTGGAGCTCATTGGTAAGAACATGCTTAGACACACTCTTAAGCACTCAGTTAAGTGCTACAACAGCACAAAAAAGGTCACGTAGACGAAATTCATTTAGGTTTTAACAATATTAGCACACTTTCTGTTTCATAATTACTCTGACTCTCAAACGCTTTTTTTTACATGATATAGAATTATAGACCATTCTTTGTCTACAATCTCACCTGATGACTCTAGAAGATACCTTTCTTGCCTTGAAGAGACCCAGATTGTTGTGGTCAGGAAAAACTGCCGGCAATGAGTTATATTCCTTGGAGATTCGCATAATGAAGGTGGAGCCAAAATCGAGCTTTGCATCGATATTGAAAATAATTAACTAAAACTGTTCGTGATTTATCAAGGGTTTAATACCTGAGGGGTATGCAATCCTGTAAAGACAGCAAGGCAACATAAACACAAATAAGTAGAGACATTTAAATTTGTTCGCTCGCAGCCAGAATTTATCGAGAGGAACGCGGCAATCTAGGATAGGAAGTTCTAAATTAGGTTGGCAAGTTTTATTTTTTCGCTTTGAATAAGCTACGATGCAGCGAGGATTTCACACCCTGTCGGGAGCCCGGTTACTGTGCTGGGAAATTGGTCTGCGGATTTTTAAAGGGTATCGAATCGGCTATCCAAGTATCGAACAATGTTGTTGTTCGAGAACTTTCAGGCTTTGTATTGAAGTTGGATTTTGCGAGTGAGGAAGTCTTTTCTTGATCAGTTAGTTAATAATTGCGGAATACGATGGATCTGCAGGCCTACCACAAGCTCTGTCTGGCTCTGTCTCTGGCTCTGGTTTTGAGTCTGTTTGAGTGCTCACCAGTGTATTATACTGTGTGTGTGACATTTCGACGTAGGATTTATTTACTTTGCACTCACACTGGCTCAAAACCAGTGCCAGACGGAACTTGTGGTAGGCCTACTGTTCAGCAGATGACTATGAATATAACGGATGAACTAACACTAGTGCGGTTACCAATCCATCAAGAAGACTCGGCAAAATCCTCTAATACGGGGGGCTACGTCCAGTAGTGGAGTTATTTAGGCTGATGATGACTGAAAAACAAGCGCGAATTCGACCATATTTCGAACAACATAAAAAATCTTAAGATGCACCTATCATATATCATACTTTAAAAATAGATAAGTATAGAATTCAAAACTGGGACGCGCTGTGTTGTGAATATGAATCGTGACTGTATCAAGTATAAGTTGGCAGTTTATAAAAGCATCAGCGCTTTCGAGAACATAGGAATTCCATTAGATGTGGAAGTAGGTAGTGCTACTTGACGACTGTCAACGTAAAGCATGATAGGTACTGATACCTCTACTTCTTTGGAAAGTTTGTAGCATCCTGTTTAGTATAAAAACAAAAAAGATAAGTAATCCAGTCACTAGAACTTATACTTCTATTCTTAAGGCCTGCGCACGTCGGCGATCAGTGAAACGCATTCAAATTTGACAAGCGATATTCGACAGCGTTTCACTGATCGCTACCGCGAGCGAACTAGGTGTGCGCAGGCCTTTATCGAAAAAGATAGCGTTTCAAATGAGCGAATGTCAAAAACAAAATTCAAATACCGCCACGCTATCAGCCGAATTAAAACCCGTAAATCGTAGCAATTACTGGCCAATTAAAGCAAGCGAATCCGAAATTCATCAAAACGGTCGAAGTTTCTCGCGTGACTGGCCCCACGTAACTTGGCGGTGTTATTCGTACCAGTTTCTTATCATATCGATAACGGGTTACAGTCGGTTATCAAGAATTTCTTCTATTTGAGTGGCCGCGCCCGCAACGTGTTAATTTACAAGCGTTAAATTGTAGGGTTATCACCATCTTGCCTCATTATAACAATGGTAAGGTGTGCGATGTGAGGCAGGGTTATTAACTGGTGTTAACTCGATTGTATGTAGTCATTAAAGATACAGTCTTACAGACACATCATTTGAAATTTGAAACGGTAGGTAGACCCCATGTTTCTAATTCCTGCCCTTATCCCACTTTATGTAGGGTCGGCATACTATGTTATTTTCATCTATTCCCCTCTATCAGGCGTCATTTCTGTAGTTACTCCTTTCTTGTCCATGTCGTCTTTCACACAATTCATCCATCTTTGCCTTGAAACCCAGCCGCAACGCACAAAAATGTTTCAAAATTATGGTGATGGTGATACTTAATTGAGTACACAATACAGGTATAATTGACAAACTCAATTATATTAAAGGACAGAAATCAAAATTTGGTTTTTCAACAAAATTTGCCGTTTATAAAAGCAACCGACTGTATCCAGTCATATCATTACATTTCAGGCATCATCAAAATTTAAAGCCTTTAAACACCGCTCTGATAACTTTCATTGGCTTTTTACCATTATAGGTAGGTAATTCCCCTGTAAATTGAAAATTTATTGCAGAAATAACTTCATTATTCCAATCGCGAAATCAATTTACTCAGGCTGGAAAATTAAATTTTCGCGTCTCGATGCCGACGAATATAGGGTCAGCCCTAGACCGTGTGTACTGCGTTGCATACCAACGTTTCCAACCGTCATTGAATAGTCCGGTTGGGATGACGTCACCGCTCAGGCAGCCGTGTCAGAAGCCATACTTTAGAGCCACCACTGTCGACCTCTGTCGGCTGTGACTAATCGCTAAGTGCGGTTTGCATTGCCGGCTGAATTTACGATTGGTTGGAACAGTCGAAGCTCGAACGGCGATGGTTAGCAAATAAGAGGGGCTCGAGTTATAGCTTTTTAAAAAGGTGGGTGAGGTGAGTGCAAGGAGGCAGGAGCATAAATTAAGGCTAATGAATGACTTATTGTGTGAGGGACAGGAAATTATTATTGGTCGGGTTACGATATGAGGGGGTTACTGGAGAGGGTTACTACATGAACTCTGCCGATTCGACCAACACGGACCAAGTTTGTAAAGTACATTGTAAAAGTAACACAGGCGTTTTGCATTGTAACATAACCATGTAACTTTGCTACTTTTCCCTCGTGTTCTTATTTACTTTAGTGCCTGCGACAGGATTTTTGATGTAGTAGGTACCTAGATAGCCTTACATTGGATCTAGAAATAGGGTAGGGGCCTTTGCCCTGCCGTGGGACAAGGATAGGCTGAAAATAAACACTGCTTAGCGAATGAAAAACGGAAAATATCGCATGAGAATTGAGAACTACCAGTATTTATCATTTCCGATGTAAAATATTTATTTTCCATAGTAAGTAGGCACTAGAATGGTAAGCAGTGTTTTGCATAGGCAGCGGTATTATTCTCAAACGACGGGATTATTAGTTTGAGAACAGAATAAGATGGTAGGTAAGTAAAGTAGGTTTATAGTTGGTGTATGGGAAAGTTTTAAGCGCATGTGAACTTGTTCCATAGTAAATGCAGTAACCAACGGTTAAGACCGAAATCAGACTGTCAAATCATTGGTTAAGTAAGCTGCTGTTAAAAGGCCGGTTATCGATTTAATTCTCGAAAGTCTCAACATTATCCCTAAAATCTTGCTAGACTTTAGGGAGACTTTGGAGCGGTTACCTAATCGCAAGCTTATATTAGGGGTTCGTATTTTTCCAAGAACTAACCTTTTACTTTACCTGCTAGAAATATCCTCGTTTGTTATGTGCGACAAAGAAACGTATTTCTTTTTATCTAAATAATATTTAATAAGGTAGAAGGAGTATCTAGTGGAATAATCTATATTTTAGGACATTAATAAATTCGGTAGGTAAGCCCCAACCGAACGAAACCCTTCCAAAGTAAGTTAAACCTACCAAGGTATGTCAAGGTAATACTAATAAAATACCTACCAAAAAATATAATAACAAAATCCCGAAGCCAGGGTGTCTCTCCAGAGACAAACCGAAATGAAAATGATCAAAAATATTGTTTTACCTTTACTTATTCGGAACTTATTGAGGAAATTTTCGTTTGACGTGATGTTTTGGTTCAGTGGCTCGAGAAACCTTTGTTGTGCAATTTAGATAAGAAACATTTGGTATACTACACAGAGATACCTACCTAGGTGGTAGGTATAGGTAGGTTCTGCCAGCTGCAATATATTGTAAGTACCTACCTAGTTGATACGATTCATAACTTTAACTAAGTATAAATAAATAAGTATTGTAGGTATAGGGTAATATGGCCAAATATCGGCCCCCTAACGGATTTTTTGGATTCAACTCCTTATAAAAAAAAAAATACTGACTATTAGCCTCTGATTCTTTTTTTGTTAGGTGAAGAATTTCATTGGTTTCAGTTGTATATGACAAAACACTATGGAATTCAACAAATGCTTTAAATATTTAATATTTATTCATAATATACCACTTTTTCCAAATATCAGCCCCCTTTTCCCTAAATACAGCCCACGCACTACCTAATATCAGCCGCTATGATTACAAAGGTTTTTTTTAGTGTGTGTGTGTACCCACACAACTCTAGATGGAAGGATTATGAAGAAAAATAGGGTGGCCAAAAATTTTGTTCACATATGGTACAAATCAAACAAAGTTAAAATAGTTCGCATCTCAATCATTATATTCTTTAATTACTAATAACTCAAAACAAAATAACGAAAGGTTAATCTTCTGTAACATAATTAAACACCATCTTCTATCTATACCTAATAAATTATAGTTTAAAAAACTAAAAAAAAACGCTTTTATAACTAATTGAACTAAAAAGTTAAAAATAAAACTGTAATAATCAATTGAAAATTTATATTATTGTAAAAAAGCGTGGGGTGCTTTTTATAATAACTTCAGATATAATAAACTATTGATAAAATATTTACAACAATCAAAATCAAGCCCCCCACGCTTTTGTACAATAATATAAATTTTCAATTGATTATTACAGTTTTATTTTAACTTTTTAGTTCAATTAGTTATAAAAGCGTTTTTTTTTTAGTTTTTTAAACTATAATTTTTTTTTACTTTTTAGTTTTTTTTTTTCATATTATTGCATTGTCATCGACCTTTGACAGGTGTGCAAAGTTTGAATCAAATCTGATCGTTCAAAGTAGGTTTTTTTTTTTTTTTTAATTTCTTTACATTTTTTTTTTTTTTCATATTATTGCATTGTCATCGACCTTTGACAGGTGTGCAAAGTTTGATTCAAATCTGATCGTTCAAAGTAGGACAAAATCGAGCTCAAAGGGGTCGGTTACATACATACATACATACATACATACATACATACATACATACAGGTGAAGCTAATAAAAGCGTTATAAAAAACGAGCAGGTATCAGTCTTAAAAAATAACTATAAATTAAATATAGTTATTTTTACTTAGGTATCTGTTGACAATACTACAAAATATACAATAACTAGCGCTCGCCCGCGGCTTTGCTCGCCAATACCGTTCCCGTTGAAAAAAAAAAACCTTTTAAACCTTCTCTGGACCTCCACAAATCATTCAAGACCAAAATCAGCCAAGTCGGTCCAGCCGTTATCGAGTTATAGCGTCAGGAACGAAAACCCGACTTCTTTTTATATAGTAGATTAGTAGTTGTACCTAATATCACGAAAGCATAGTCACCCTAAAGAAAGTGCAGGCTGGATTTAGGATTTTCGATCGGAAAGCAAATTCTTATTGTCAGCCCCCCTGCCGATATTTAGATTTGAATGTAAAACCAAACCCTATATCCAGCCGGGTGGTTTTTTAATTAAATAATGAATATGAATAAAAAAAAGTTATTTCATGATATTCTTTAGTTCGTCTTCTATTCTAGACAAGTAAAATATTTCATGGATTATAGTTCTAATATAATGAAAATCCTTATCCCGTGAAGTCGTCGATGCTTGGTTCGAGAGACAGCTACTGAACAAATCAAGCACGCGCACTCTCGCCTGTGTTCAATCGACGACTGATTGAATGAGTTAAAACTTAGCTCGACCAAATTGATATCGTCTATGGCGTATAATATAAGGTTCATTTTGGGTAACAAAGAAATAGCATAGTGTAAATCGTTTACAATTCTAGCTTGATTTTTCGGAGGCGGCTGGTAATTGGGGGGTGGCTGGATTTAGGGCATGTTACCCTACCTACACTATATCTGTCGTGTCATTTATTTGTGAATAAATTTTTATTTTGAATGCACATTTACAGAGTAAAAACTGAAAGATCATAAAATATTTTGATCCAATATAATGCTGTGTGTACGAACTAGAAAATAGTTAATTGTAGGTAGGTGTTAAGTATAGGTACATCTTAGTGCAGCCGATTGTACCTATCTAAAGTGGGATTTTTTATCTTGTGCCACGGTTACGGGTCACCTCACCTTACCCTACTAAAAAGGTACCTACTTATCTACCTAACAAGTTTAGATTTACAAACTTAATTTTACTTTTTTTTCTTAAGTAGGTAGGACATAAATAATATCCATGTCTAGTTTGTGCCTATTCGATAGGTTATGTAGGTAGGTAGGTAAGTAAAGTGCATTCGGTAACACATATTTTTTTAATTTAATGTTTATGTCGTAGCCTTGTAGCATTGCAATGGTCAATTTGAGGGCAATATAGGTAGGTACCTACCTAAATAAATTTATTTCTTGAACTATGACACTACCTACCATGAAAGTTGCGAATAGAGTTATTAAGTAGGTACTTTAGTTCTGCTAGGTATGTATGTAGGTAGTGCCTAGGTATGTAGGTTAACTACTAAGTATGACACGTTATCGCACTTGAGCATTACTCACAATTTTCTTAGAAATCACGACAGGTAGCTAACCTTGTGTACCTGGGTGATAGTCATTTTGCAACGAACATCACGTTCTTTACCGACAACCATGCCCAATAAACATTTCTAGAGTGTAGAATGTCCTAAAAACGTTCCTAGAAGCGAACAAAAGGCCGTAAAACAATGGCTGCGTACAGGCAGTTAGGCCTGGGACAGACAGGTAGAAAGAGGTTTTTACCTTTTGTATACTGCGCGGACGACGCCACGGCGAACGAGAACAGCAGCAACGCGGCAAACATGCCTGTCTCACTCCCGCGCACTGCCATGTTCTCAATTCAAACTTCACCTACCAATAGGTACAATTTTCAAACACTTGTAAAAACTTGTCACAAACTACAATAACGTGAGAGAGCTCACGATGTCTTGTAGCACATACACACACTATCTCACTATAAACGCACACCCATTTGAAAAATATCCGTTTATCCGATAAGGTAGGTTGCCGTTTCACAGTCGTGGGACGCAAGCAGGTAAGACGATAGAGCCTATTATATTACAATGACTTAAAACTACTTGAAAGAAGCGTTCTAAGTTATTTAAGCACTAAACCTCAGTTCCGACACAGTAGAACTCCACGTTTTTATGTTTGCTAACTTCACATATTTTCGTAAAATAATTTCGAAGTTGAGAGCGGGAACAGACGCGACGCGAAACACGACCGCTCGGGCGCATCGTTCGCCTCAAACTGATGTGAAGTGAGCGAACAATCAACAAGTTGCGGGCAGCGCGCTGAGCGGGCCGTTGCGCTCGCATGCGCGCTTCGCGGCTATGTTCATGCTCGACCAGCACAACATTGTTGACACCCCGCCCCGCTCACCCCGCTGCTTGCCGCAGCCGGCTCAGCCGCCATGCTTGCCTGCGTTTGCTTTGCCGTCGTATTGCCACGATGATGCCGTGCCGGCCGGCAAACTTAGAACCGGTATCACTGGTTTGTTTTCGCGCAAAAACGAAGATCGCGAGCCTGCAGCACAGAATAGAAATACCTGCATAAAAGTAGTGTGCCTGTACAAAGACTTGTCTCTGTAATGCAAATCTAAGTAGGTAAGTTGACTAGACCTATTGGTTCAAAACTTTTTAAAAATAAACGGGGTGATTATGTGACAAATTACAAAGCATGAGAATTCAGAATCTAATAAAACTTGAAATCTTTAAAACTCATCAACTTATGGTAGCGGCTGTACCAAAGTTTAAAACAAGATGAACAACGGTTAACATTCTATAAAACAGTGTTTAATGTCAACTAAGTTTTCCCCTTCTTCTTTACAACTTCTTCCTTCGATTGGTGACCCAGCGCTGTTGCCTTCCTGCAAAGAAACATTTATTTATACCGGAACGGAATGAAAAGTTCGTCACCAGAGTCAGTTTTCGCTCGTATTGTATGCAGATAAAATACCAGTAGGTATAGAATATTATAAAAAGCAAAAGTCATAATTATGTAAGTATGACGTGTAAAATGTCCTCAAAAGTGTAACAATTAAACTCCTTTTAAAGGTAGGAACAACTTGTATTCTATAAAATGAAACCATCATCCCAAAACGCAAAACTACTCAACACCAATCTGCTTTCCCCCCAAAACGGCCCTCTAGTTGTCAAATTGTTGACATTAAATGACATTACGATAATATAGTCCTAATAAAGCCCCGTTACGTGTACGTTCTGCGTATTTTCTTCCGGTCGAAGTCGAATGTGGAATTCGGTGGATGGAAAGAGCTCAGAATCGTTCTTCCTCGAAATGTGTAGAAGAGGCCTATGTCCAGCAGTGGACTTCTTCAGGCTCATTATGATGATGATGACATGCTTGCCTCATAATAAAGCGTACTACGCGTCGTCTACGCGTCGTACGTCGTATTACGTTTCGTCTTATTCTTTCTTACCTCATAATAAACCCGCTCTTGCCGCTGAGTCCTGGACTGGGCACCGATGCCACAAGCACCGACGTCGGGAACGCAGTCTGACCATTCACCCCACACAAGATTGCATCTAGGCATATAATCTTGGTGCCTGGATTCGCTGAGAACGGGCTCGCTGTGGAAATAAAAGTGATACATCCTTTACTTAGTATGCAGTCGGTTGCACTACATTAAAAATGTATACAATTTTAAATTTTTAGGTATAAAGTGTCACAGCATGGCGAACAATTTGTGAACTAACTATTTCATGATCATAAAGATTTTATTTTGTCCCAATAGTTATGAGCCGAATGGGATCTGAATCCAAGATCTTCCCCCTGATACGGGGATGCGCTAACCAACTGCGCCATAGGATCCGCGTACAAAAATAATATAGGTATAATGATCTTTGCGTTTTCAATGGGACTATTCATCCCATTTATTCAATGGGAAAGTGATTTTTGTTACATCAAGGACACTTAAACCATACAAACGGCGCAAGATCGCCTTTTTGACGTGACGACGTCTTATAATTCGATGGACGCACGAAAAAACATGACTCATGCGGCGTTACCTCGCTCTGAGGCGTTCCATTTAAGGCTTGAAGTGCAAGCGAGAGCGCGGAACGAGCGAAAAAGAGGCACAATCGGCCTCCGCGTTCGGCAGCGTACGACATCTGTCTCTCTCTCTACTTGAGTGAGCGATGCGTTCGCGTGGACAGCTGTATGACGTTGACGTTCAACTATCGTCAGTAAACCGACTTTACAGACAACCGATTTTTTACTCTTTTCTGTAGGTACAGCCACCGATGAAGAACATTACTTATATGAATATTCAGTTTGAAAATTAAAAAAAATGAGGTTTTGAATAATGTTGGTTAACTTGAAAATAATCATAAACTTACTCTGAAGGCTCCTCGGCAGAATTGGCAGTTTCTTCCTGACCGTCATCAGTTTCTAAAAATAAAAAGCGAAATAAACTAAGAAGAAATAAAATTTGTTATTCTTAGAAAATCAAAACAAGGTGTATCATAATCATAACATTAGGGGCAGTAGCCGAAAGATAAATAAAACTAGAATTCATAGCTAGGTAATAACGTTTGTTCTACGATGTTAAAATAGCATTGCCCCCATTCGAGAATATTTTGTTACACCGTGTAAATATTTAGCCTTGTTTAAGATTTTCAACGATTTCACATTTTAAGTAAGTTCTGGTACAACTGGTTTGATATAGATAAATATATAACACTTTATTGTACACCACAATAATAGGACATTACACATTTAACGAAAGTACTAAAACTATACTTTTGGATCGACAGGATTTTATTGAATTACGAAAAGGAGGATATAACGAATACTTACCAGCACACTCCGCCTCGTCCCAAGGATAGACGTCCAGCCTCCTGACTTCCAGTGTGGCGAAAGGCTTGAGGTCGTTCAGGTTCATTTGGTAGAACGGTGACGCCTTGTTGAAGGAACCCACTTCTACACGTTCTATGTTGTCTTGAGCTGGCGCTGCTTCAGACTGGGTACAGTTTTTTTTACAATTACAATTACAATTTGTTTCATACCCATAGTATAGTAGTCATCATCATCATCATCAGCCTGAAGAAGTCCACCGCTAGACATAGGCCTCCCCTACACATTTCCACACACATACTCACCCACATACACATTTTCTATATTTTTTTTAGTATGGTAGTAGGCAACAAATATTGCACATCTAGTCTAGCTAGTCCTCGCTGATACTTAGACCACGACCATCACTTTGTGCTTCCTTCTTATCGTGTCACTGATTGTTTCGAACAAAGTGTGGTGAAAGGATTTTAAGTGCTAGTGATTTTTCCTTCTAATAAAAAATCGTGTTACACCAACAACACCATAATATGCGAAGTAATGTACCGAAACAACATCCGACTAGGCCCTCGAGTGACTGTACCTACCTTAGTGAGTCTCTTCCATTTAGGGAAATGTAGAAAATAAAATGAAAAAACGCATCCCAATGTTTCATCCGTTGAAAGTATTATGGCGCCACTTAGGGAATTCACGAACATCACTCTTCCCGTCAGTCTGCCTGGGACAGTGTGAACTTGATTGATTGATATCTCGATATGGCTGGAGCACTAGCTTTTACACTGCGATGATATCACCACATTAAAACAAACTTAAACATCATCATCATCAAACTATATCAGTCCACTGCTGGACGTAGGTCTCTCCCAAGACGCACCACTGAGCCCGGTCTTCGGCTCTTCTCCTCCAGTGCTTGCCTGCTACATTTTGCAGATAGTCGCCCCATTTTGCCGGAGGGCGTCCTACACTACGCTAACCTAAACACGGTCTCCACTCTAGTATTCGTTTGCTCCAACGATTGTCGGTTCTACGGCAAACATGACCGGCCCTCTGCCACTTCAGCTTACTAATCCTTTGAGTTATGTAAAAAAGCTAAATCAAACTTGAGCCATCCTCGTTCCATTCCCTACAAAAAATATCTCATTTTCTAGTGTATGGGCTAAGGTAAGGTCTGACTGCTAGACTCCAAGAAGATTTAGTCTGATACAGGCCGTAAGATGATGTCCAAAGAGACGTCTGATACTGACCGAAGATGCGAATGCATATTTTATTAATTTAGTCAATATGTTGTCTAGTTCTCACTTAGTTGGAATGGCACTGCACTGAAACCACACTGTTATGTGTATTTTTTAAAAGATTCATAATACTTTATAAAAAACGACAGAAACCATGTCATTAGTTTTTAGCAAGATTGTCCCTGGTTTTTTGTTTGTTATTCTAGATTTGGTCAGCTGTATAGCTGTATTGGATCGTTTTCAAAGTGATCCTGGTGATTTTATTGAATAAAATATGTTTTCACTTAATACAAACCCCTGAAGAACCAAAGAGTATAAGTTATGGTAAAACTTGTACATACTAGAACTTGCATACCTCATAGGAAACACCAGTCTTGGTGCCCGCATCCCAGGGGTACAGGGGGACCTCAGAACTCTCCAGCCACTGGTCTTCAACGCAGAGCTCGAATTGCGTCATACCCAGGAACCAGTCAGGCGAGGGCCTCATCCCCACCACTATGGAGAACAGATGGTGGACCCTGTCGACTCTGAAGAGAGAGTGCGATGCCTCGAACATGTAGGGGTGATGACGCCGCTTCCCTCGAATTAAGGTTCTGGTGCCAGAGTCCACGCTCATCTAGGAAAACGTGGAACAAATATGTCTTAAGATAATGCACTAAAATCCTGCCAGCTCGGGAGATTATAGTTAGATCGTCTTACCGAATCGATAATCTCTCTTTCTAACACGGTAGTGGTAGCATTTTCAAGAAGGATTTTCAAGCCTTCACCAGCCTTCGTACCAGTTTTCCACAGGAAGTAGCTGAAGGCATGAGAAGCTCCTACCATGTGCGTGTAGCCATTCTCATCAGGCTTCGTGGGGTAGTGGCGGGGATGAGCCACGCGGGACCACAGACCTTTGAAGATTACCTGCAGAAAATAAGACTGCATAAAATGTTTTTTTCTTTGATAGACGTCAAATAATTTCCACAGGGCTACATAAAAGCAAGTGCCATAGGCGCTCTGCCATAGGAAAATAGGTTCTATGGGAACGTGCATTAGTGCACCATTAAGGTTGCCCATGAGACTGTTCACCCAGAAGAGGCATTAAAAGTTTTTGAGCTGGTAGGGTTGGTATATTGTAATGCTTAATAGTCCATTGCTAGACGTACATAGGCCTGTGGCCTGTACCAAGTCGCCATTGGGCATGGGATACGGCTCTTCTCATCCAGTGGTTGATATTTCGCAGATCGTCGGCCTATCTTGCCATAGGGCGTCCAAGAACACGCTTACCTAAACGCCGACTCCAATACGATCGATTGTAAGACTTATTAAGTTGAGGATTCCATCCAGGCACTCACCTCATACCGAGCTTCACCACAAATGTTGCAATCTTTAACAGGGGGATTTGGCGAGCTGTCTTTGGCAGCTCGTTCTTCTTTCACCAGAGTTATGTTCAGGTTCGCCCCCTCGAACCAGATCTCTTCGTTTTCAGCGACCATGGCTCGGATCCTCACCTTGCCAGTGTCGTGTGGTGAAACCCAGTGAATCTGTTTGTTGAAATATAAGTAAAATAAGGTACTCGGCTCGGTGTGCAATGGCCAGATTAGATACCTATACGTAGCTTTGTTGCCCTTTGTGATCAATGGAAGATTATTTTGCGGGCAACATTATAGTGTTTAAATAATCTATATCAAATGAAATCAAATCAAAGTGTGTTATATGATACTTGTTATCCTGAAAAAGTAACAGGAACGGCAATGGGGCGAGCGAACAAACCTCAACCCTCGATTTATCAGAATTATCGAAGCTTTCAACAGAGTTGACGCAACGCTCGCTGTGCCGTGACTTCTGTATGTCCAGGGTCTTCAGGCTGCCGACATCCTTGGGCCGGTACGGGTTGTAGTCGGACCGGTCCACGTCAGGGTCCTCCGCCGTGATCATGAACCAGCGGAAGGTGCGGTTACTCCACGCCGAGGATAGAGACACTGGAAGTAATTGTACGAACAGTTCTATTTTCAACACGCTTGTTTTAGCTTGTAAAAAATAGAATATTTATAACAATTGACATCAAGCACGCCCCCGCTTTTTACAATAATAAATTTTTTTTTGTTATTCATAGTGGATTTTCTACAAATGCTTGTTTTTTTATTATTGTTCTTCAGTCTATCACGTCGGTTAGTCACAATGTGTGTACTTATGTTATTTTATTTGTCCGCAATTGCAAAGTTGACGACTGAGAAGGTCCCACTTCAATTCAACTCAATCGAACGGACACAACTTACCTACCTATGTAGTAACAAATAATGCACATCGGCTAATTTTGGCTTCATAGGGCGTAGTGTGCGTCAATAAGAGATAGCGCTCTACGAAGCCGAACAGCCGATGTGCAATATTTATTGCCCACAACCATACTAGCGTACGTACTTTAGTAACTAATTATGAGTGCCTCTTGAAAAAATCACAGCAACGCATTGCGTGACTTTGCGCGAAGAAACCATTAGGACCTTTATTTTTTTTCAGACTTTTCGACTCAATCTAATATCATTATTTTGTCCAACCTAAACCAACCAGTCCCTTAACCTAGAATTAGACCTTAGCTAGGGCCTACCTGGTGTATAATTGACTACTCATCTGCGGTATTCACATAATAGGTACAAGAAATTATACTAAAATACTAACAAACATAAGTCTGGTCCGCTGTATAAATAATTTTGTCATCCCGCTTCTCAGCATTTTCAATGTCCAGGCTGTACGGATGCTTTTCATCTCGTGGCTCCCTATCCACGGCTGCTGGTGGAGTGAGGTCGCACTTCATAGCTAAGCCGTGGCAGACGGAAGCCAGTGATACCACCAGTAAGGCATATTTCAGGCACCTGAAAGAAAAATATTGAGAAAACTGATGGAACTAGCCTTTCCTTAGAGTACCTACACGCACATCCAAGCCGCGCCCTATGTTAATTTGCTTTCTGTCCAATCCAACACACCGAGAAGTCCGGTCTAGATAAGGGTAGGTCCTACGACCTACCCTTTTCTAGACCGGACTTCTCAGTCGGTCGGATATAAGATTATTCTTACCTCTACAGGTAAGAATAATCTTATATCTTATGAGCGTTTTAATGTAATCCGTGGTGTGATACTTCCTAGCCGCGCCTCAAGCTCTAATTTTAAGACAAGTTATACTAGTGGAATGTACTAGATGTGACCGTTTTTGTACGTTGATAAAAAAAATTTTAGTAAGAAGGTTAAAGAGCAATTTGTCGAAGTTGGTGGCTGTGATTCAACTAACTTTCAAATTGGAACACAGCAGCTCGCATTGCTGTTAAAGTTATAATCGCAAAAACAACATTAGATAGAAAACATAATAACAGCAGTTTTAGAGGTTTGTTTACATACATTGCGGCACCTACCTCACCAGTCAGGGCAGCCAGGCAAACCAAAACACCGATGTACATTACCATTCATATGCAATAAAACAACCAAACCATGAATAAAGCACAAATCAAACCAAACAAATTCACAGCGAATACATACATTGTGCAAACTGGAACACTGCAGTTTAAACTTTGCTCGTTTCATACATCACTACTAACTCAGTTACTAACTGTTACACTATCCATGGATTGCAAGACTTGGTAGCTTTTGTATATAAAAGTATTTCACAAGGAATCGGTGCAAATTCGATTTTGAAGTCAGGTTATCGCGTCAACGAAACGTGGTCTCCGAGAAATAAACGCATTGGGAAGATTGGAACTGGGCCAATGCTTAAAATAGTAATAATGCTTAGTAGCGTTTAGAAGAGAAACTCGGTCAAAGTGTGGTATACGCCGATGGAAGCGCGTTGGTAAGGAAACGACTCATCGTTTCCTTACCAACGCGCTTCCATCGGCGTATACATCGGCGTAATATATTGAACTGATTCAATAATATCTTCATGAGGGGAAAATGCAATAGCAGGGTAAAAGTAAGGAGGTATATTTTTTTAAGAAAACTCGTGTGACTTTCGCATTGTATTGCTAATACCCCTGCTAGTTATGTTACTCGCAATTTGTTCAGGATAAAAAAGCAAAATAAATTAATCTTTTTCAATGGTATTTAGAAACCGCGCAGTGTTCAGTGGCAGGAAGATGATGGAAATACCACTCAGTTTTCCGAATTTGGTTTTAGAGCATACAATGGTGGTAATTCTGTTGTTGAAAAGAGCAAAGTAACTAAACATAATATTGTGTAAAATCTTTATGAAAGTTGTTAAATTTTATTTTTGTTAAATAAGTAAGGCACTGAGTTCGTATTCTATAAACTAAATATAGTTATTTTCTAAAGAAAAATATCTAAAAAGGGGCCATATTTTGGCCGCATCATAGGTGAATTTAACCGAACGGTCTTCTAATAAGCCGTATATATACCTTATTTATAACAAGCGGCCGCCTGCGGCTTCGGTCGTGTGGTAGCTGTGATTGCAGACATGAATATTTAAGGCGTTTCTTCGTTTTGTGTTCGTTCATTTTACGGAATATAAAGTAGCATGCAACGTACTTTCGCAAATATTTGCTTATTATTATATACTCAATGATATCTTAAGCCCGAGAAGATGCTTATCGCGCCTGGGAATTAAAGTCGTACCTAATTAAAAGCCTCCTACAAAATGTGCCCTAAATTTATATTTTCTTTCGAATACTTGCGGTTTCACCAGATGGACCAACGACATTGTTAAGATCGCGGGAAGTCGATGGATGGAAAGGGCTCAAAATCGTTCTTCCTGAAAATGTGTAGGGGAGAGGCCTATGCCCGGCAGTGGCCTTTTTCAGGCTTATGATGATGACTTGTGGTTTAATGTTGTATAATTATTTATTAATTTAAGTTAAAAACAATTTATCGTAGTAATTGGGACGTTTCCATGTCTGCTATTATTTTATTGCGAGTCAATTTAATATCACATATCAGCAAAATATTTTAATTGCAAAAGTTATATAAAATTATTGTTCGAGAAATATTCGTCTGCTTCGATTTCTTGATAAGTTTATACATTTCTGTAACAGAGCCCGAAGTCCCAGTGCATTTACAACATTTCGTTACCAAATGTTGTTTTCGTTTCGCCTATTTGTCTCTCTCTATTGTATGGAGAAAAGATGAGACAACAACTCTAACTACGTAACGTATTTTTGCCGTCTCATATTTTCTCCATACAATAGAGAGAGACAAATAGGCGAAACGAAAACAACATTTGGTAACGAAATGTGGTAGCAAAACTCCGACTTCGGGTACAGGTCTCAAAGCTCAGTAGGTAGTCGCATATATACCGGCATTTCGTAGAATAGAACTAGGAAAAAGTTGGAAAATATGTGTCAAGTGCACGAAAGGAGCCTCTTTAAGGCGCACTTAGAATACTTTCACCACACTTGGTTCGATAAAAAAACCAGTGGCACGTTAAGAAGAAGAAGAAGAAGTTGGTAGTAGCTCTGTCTTCTGCGCTGTAGGTTACCTTAGCTCCTGCATGCCTCCACTTGATAGATGCAGGGCACGTTTTTAACGTGACCTACGAGGAAATGCTTTGTTATTATAAACGATGGTACCGTTCAATATGTAATAAATATCAATAATATCAATATTATGTTTATTTCGGGACAGATTTATAATGGTGTACAAAATAATTAGGAAACGATGATAACTGTTCCAAACTCTACTCGAGGAAAAATAATGCTAATACTAGGTTAATTTAAAACAAAATAAAAAAGCGGCCAAGTGCGAGTCGGACTCGCCCATGAAGGGTTCCGTAGCTTCTAGTTCTTGTAGTTCGTCGAAAGGTAAATTGTGGTTTACGATTTATGACGTATAAAAAAAAACTACTCACTTAGATTTCGTTCAAACCAAATTTTTATAGTAATGTACATCATATATTTTTTTTAGATTTATCATTCTCTTATTTTGGAAGTCTCTCTCGCAAAAACTATTCAGTTTACAAACAAACGATATTAGAAACCTCAACATCATTTTTGAAGACCTATTCATAGACACCCCACAAGTATGGGAACTTTCGAGTTTCAGTTTCCAGTATGGGGACCCCCAAAATCTTAATGCGGTTTACACAATACATCTACTCGCCAAGTTTCATCAGTCTAGCTCTTATAGTTTCGGAGAAAAATGGCTGTGACATACGGACGGACAGACAGACAGACAGACAGACATGACGAATCTATAAGGGTTCCGTTTTTGCCATTAGGCTACGGAACCCTAAAGAGGGAAAAAAGTTCGGTCATTACATTGTATATTCCATCAGAAGGTTCTACAAAACTATAGGTATAGTAAAGTTGAATTTATATTAGCACTATAACGCCGCATCTAAAAATCAAATACCCTCACGTACCACATTCGAAGCTGGTACTCTTCATGGAGTCCATGAAATCTGAATGCACCCAGCAGTCCCGTATAATTTTCGCTAAGATATCTTGCATTGAATCGAGTCTGGACCACAGCTTTTATAAGAACGCTGGTTCAAAAAAAGCGGCCAAGTGCGAGTCGGACTCGCCCATGAAGGGTTCCGTAGCAGCAAGAAATAACATTATATAAAAGTTCTTGTAGTTCGTCGATAGGTAATTTGCGGTTTACGATTTATGACGTATAAAAAAAAAACTACTCACTAGATCTCGTTCAAACCAATATCGTTGGAAGCTTGCATAGTACATCATATATTTTTTTTAGATTTTTCGTTCCCTTATTTTAGAAGTTAGAGGGGGGGGGGCACCAACTTTTTACCACTTTGGAAGTGTCTCTCGCGCAAACTATTCAGTTTAGAATCAAACGATATTAGAAACCTTAACATCATTTTTGAAGACCTATTCATAGATACCCCACACGTGGGGTATGGGTTTGATGAAAAAATTTTTTTTGTGTTTCAGTTTCAAGTATTACTTTTGTGTAAAAATCTTAATGCAGTTCACAGAATACATTTACTCGCCAAGTTTCATCAGTCTAGCTTTTATAGTTTCGGAGAAAAATGGCTGTGACATACGGACGGTCAGACAGACAGACAGATATGACGAATCTATAAGGGTTCCGTTTTTGCCATTTGGCTACGGAACCCTAAAAAGCTGGGTTTAGTAAAGGGAACACCGACAGATACGTCGTGGAAGATATCGTCATCATCACAAAGATGTCGTGAAATCTCACCAGCAAGCCAGAGTAAACACTTTCAAACAAAACACAAGTTACAAAAACGGTCTTCAAAAAAAACAAAGAACTTTCGTTTTTGAAGTCTGTAAATAAAGTTTGTCTTTATTCAGTTCAATTACAAGAATCACTTTGAAACGTCTTAAAGGTAGGTGAGTCTAGGTGCCAGTTCCACGCAATCAGATGAGCCATATGCTTTTCCATCAGCAAATTGAATAAAAAAACCTCTTGTGGCATAGCTGTTTTACGTCTTAGCTGTGGAAAAGCTTTCTCGTGGAGTATAAGATTCTATATGGAAAGGTGGACGCAAGCATCATACCAACTGTCCTACAAATAAATTTAGACCAGACTATTTTTCCATTATATTTTATTTTAGTAGTTGAGTGCCCAACTTACCTAAACCTCTATCTATGACTATGTCTGTATCAGCCAGTTACCACTGACCTGTGTACCTTCTACTCGTAGTTTCCAAATGGATATGGATAACATCTGCAATAAGATGGTTACTTCTTATAATTTTCAATATTACTTATAGTATCGGTCCCAACATGGAATAGGTCACGCACGTCATGAATGTGCCCTACGATGCACCGCCCTGCGGTGTTGAACTTAGATATAATACAATAGATGTTCAGCCTCACTTTTTTTTTTTAAATAGGTTTGCGTTTGACCGCTATCTCACCTGCTGTTAAGTGACATGCCCGTAATTTTTTTCACCGGCACCCTTCAAATCGAAACACAGCAATGCTGCTTCACGGTAGAAATAGGCATGGCGGTAGTACTTCCCCGGACGACCCACACACAAAGAGTTCTACTACTACATGACTATTAATTAAATCTCATTAAATCAAACTCCCCCCCCCCTCTCTTGTTTATGTTCGATTCTGTTAATACCAAGGTTGCCTGGTAGAGACCGCTGCTATCTATATGTGTCATGATAATCAATAAAGAGTTATCTATCTATCTATGATTGGTAATTCGTTTAGTCCAAACAATAAACAGCTTATGGGTATTTTGGGATCGAATACCACATTAGCCGAGCCGGTGGGATTGTATAAATAGTGTAATGATACGTGGTTTTTCCAACGGAATAGTAATGAGCTTGATCCGGGGCTAATTCACAAATATTCGGGAATATTGTCGACTGTTGCCTTGGGTTCCTTGAAACGGCAGCCGTTTTATTAAATAAAATAAATAAATATTGTAGACAATCCACAAAGCACTATCAAGCCCCAAATGAAGCAGAGCTTATCCTATGGGAAACAGATAGCTGAAATAATACTTATGTTTTTTTGTAAATTCATACTTGGAATACAATATATCACCCAGACAGAGAACAAACATCTACATTCACTACAAAAACATTAGTACACAAATATTAGTTCTCGGTGCAGAACGAACCCACGCCTTCCAGCGCAGAAGGTAGGGCTTCTACTAACTGAGCTATGGCGGCTGCCTAAAGCTAAGGCTGTTAATAAGTTAAAGACAACTTTTCTTAGTACCTTCTTATGCTGCCTTCCTATGGTGCGTGGTTCTGCAGATCATCACACACAGTCGACGACGACGCACGGCAACGCACACAGAAAGGGCTCCTGTGCTACCGCGCACCTCGGCGCACAAGACCGTTCCCATGGTGTGTCGTGCGAGCTGATCCGCCCCCGTGCACGATATCATACACCGGTGGGAAGGGGCTATTATAATATTAGGGTACCTGGCCTACCTACTAAAAAAGTTTTCTTAATTTTGATAGATTTTTCAATTTTATCGAAACTAGGTTTAATTTCTATGAACGTTTTTCCAATATCTGGCAATTAAATAGAGGAAAATCGACTGTTACTATTTTCAATTGGTGACGGTAAGTTATATAACGGTCATCGTTTCTTACGAAGCGTACCATGCACAGTGTAGTAGAGTTAATACTCACTGCAAATTGAGTAGATGTATTAACAACTACCACTTCTGTATTCTGTGGTTAGGGTTTGTATGCGTTGGTGACTAACGTAAGCCCGCGAATGGATCAGGAAATAAAATTGAGTATTTCATAAAAAAAAGAATATTATACATATAATGTACCTTAGTCATAATGAGCATTTTAAGTGTTCATGCCTTGCGCACATCTTAGCGTTCTGTGGTGGCGATCAGTGAAATGCTGTCAAATATAGCTGTCAAATTTGACAGCAGATACCTACGCCCAAGGCTCCAATAGACATTTATTTACACAAATAAACTTACAATTAAACAACAACTTACAAAATACACAAGAACAGATGAGCTATCTGTTGACCGTTACAAACGATCTAGAGATAGCTCAACTGATCCGAATCTGTGGCAGACGGAAGCGTCCCCAAGACGCTGAATAGCAATGCTAATGCGCTGCGCCAGATACCCACCAAGCCCTTAGGTAACGCTTTGAACAATAGACCGTTTTTCTCTCCTTCAATCAAAAATAAATAAACTTTGAACTAAAAATTTACTATCAAGCTACTTCGAACTGTAACTCGCTATATTTCCGGTCATCAATTCTCCTTCTAATTGAACACTACTCGTAGCATTTCTCGAACCGAAAGAACATAAAAACTGAAAACTATGAAGCGTTTATATACACTTACCCACCCGTAAATAATGAGGCGAATGCGTTGCTGCTACAGTTTTTAACGAACGAGGTTAACTATTGAAACTAAACTATAAGTAAGTACAGTCAGCTGCATTAGAATGTATACTCATCATCATCATCAGTCTGAAGAAGTCCACTGCTGGGCATAGGCCTCCCCTACACATTTCCAGGAAAAACGATTCTCAGCCCTTTTCATCCACCGACTTCCTGCGATCTTAACAATGTCGTCAGTCCATCTGGTGGGTGGGCGCCCTATTACTTTTCGTCTTCAGGTTCGTGGTCGCCATTCGAGAACCTTTTTTCCCCAACGGTTGTCAGTTCTTCGAGCTATACGACCTGCCCATGTATACCTACAATTCATAAATTTATTAAATCATTCATTTTATTCTGGCTGGCTTATGTGTCGTAGGTTGTGGGTTTGTTCCCTAGCGAGAACAATTATTTGTGTGGTTAACACAGATGTTTGTTCTCTCTCCCGGGACGTGCTTTATAGGCGATATGCGAGAGGGGCACCGGCATGGTCTCTTAAGAGTAGATGGAGCCCCTTGACAGGTATCGAGGCTGGCCACCGCGCACCGGGGTGGTTTTAGTGAGTTGACAAGTCCGTCAACCTCAC
Source organism: Thera britannica (assembly GCA_939531255.2). Classification (NCBI taxonomy): domain Eukaryota; kingdom Metazoa; phylum Arthropoda; class Insecta; order Lepidoptera; family Geometridae; genus Thera; species Thera britannica. The sequence goes on along the minus strand of OW618042.2, from coordinate 6,932,265 downwards.
ATTACCTTAGCGCAGCCCTCGGTGCGCTAAGGCGTCTGTGTGCAGATTTCCCCCCGACAACAAAAAAAAAAGATGCTTGTTCCCTGTATGGGTGTTATAGAGATGTAGAGAATACAAATTCTAAGTAGATATGATAAAAGATGAATCAAAAAGAATGAATATGCAGATATTGTTTTCTTATAAATCGAGGGCATGACTCCTTTCACGACTTTTCCCTAACTCTCGTGGTTTCGGATTTGTCCATCACCGCCCTTCTAAAAAAACACCTGTATAATATATTAGTAAAGCTGCAAGTACAGAAGTGTCTCGATCAAAAAATATATCGTTCAATTCATTGTGCAATTTTACTGTGACGAGTACCACGAAAGAGCCCAACTAGTGAAAAATGTAGTACCTGGACCTCAATATTTCCACACTTCCGGTGATATTTTTTACGAAAACCGTTGTCGACTAATTCTCCCGAAAACCGTGCGAAAGTGTGAACGACGACACTGGAGTCACTGGAAAATTCTAAAATACGCTTTGACGGCCGGAGCACATTGTCCATATTGTATGGCGAAAACTTTTATATTTATCCGGTCGTTTTGATATAATAATATGCACGTGTCTTTTATGCGTGTGAAGAAAAGAGATAAATATATTAATTATGTTACTTACCTTAACGTCTGTTAACGCTTTTGGAAAACAATACTATTCCTATTTCTGCCGTGAAGCAGCATTGCTGTGTTTCGGCTTGAAGGGTCTGGGTACCGGTGAAATTACTGGCACGTGAGGCTGAATATCTATGCCTCAAGTTGATGAACGCAGGGCATTGCATCGTAGGGCACGTTCCTGACGTGCGAGGCCTACGAGGCAATGCTTTGGTATAGGCTTACACTTAACAGCCATATTATGCTTGTTCCAACAACTAGATGTATAAAAAAAAATGTACTTACGGTACTCCGGTTGTTAGAAAATTAAACTGAACAGCACAAGGCGATAACAAATTATTTACTATACAATTAAAGTGGCTAAGTCTAGCACTTATAATAATAATTTACAGCTATAATTACAAAATAAATTTACAGGTGCTGTAAAGCTTCGTTGGAATTAAATTACAGCCTATTTTGCCCCTTTAAAGCCTTGCGCATATTTAAGCGATCTGCGATGGCAATCAGTGATACGATTTAAAATGTGACAGCTTTCAAATATCAGCGTTTCACTGATCGCCATCGCCATCGCCTAGATGTGTGTGCGCAGGCCCCAAAAGAAGTGGTGTATTTGCATTTATATGACGTTGTGTGAAATCATCATCATCAGCCTGAAAAAGTCCACTGCTGGACATAGGCCTCCCCTACACATTTCCAGGAAGAACGATTCTGAATCTTTCCATCCACCGACTTCCCGCGATCTCAATGTCGTCGGTCCATCTGGTGGGCGCCCTACGTTTCGTCTTCGTGGTCGCCATTCGAGAGCCTTTTAAATGTCTGCCAATATTTATTTATTTCATATCGACCGTTTGTGCATCGCTAAATCACTGTTGTCATACGTCACTGATTCTTGATATATTTATGTTTCCTGGAGATTTCTCAACAAATTTTGATATATTTTTATTTCCTAAGAATCCTCAACAAACCGAGCAACGGCATTTGCACTCCAAACTGTCATAAACAAATTTCAAAAAATGCCGTTTTAATAACAATATTTGTGAAGTTCAGCCAAGTTCTCAGAAATAGGAAACACACAGTGATTTTTAATTATTAAACTATTATCCAGTTATTTATTATCCATTAGTTCAAACGCGTCCACAGAACACAATATACTCAAGAGACGCACTTCAAATCCATAAAAAAAACGAGGGAACGCAAATGGGTGTTGATTATTTTAATGCAGATGAGAGCATTGGCATAGTGCACATTACATTTACTCATTTGGCTGGACCCACGGCCTTAAAACCAGGAGCCATCAGTGCTTTCAGACGTCATTTAAAAGGAATACTTTCAAAAATTGAAAAATTACTGTCACGTGAGGCTGATTATCTGTAGGTATGCCTAAAGTTATTGGACGTTCCTGACGTGCCCTGACGTGACGTGACGTGCGTGACTGACGAGGCAATGCTTTGTTACAGGTGATGGTTACCACTTTAAATCCGGTGGGCCATATGCTATTTCCACTTAAAAAAAAATGAAATTATGAAATAGGTTATCAGTTTGCCCAATCAACAACCGGTCTTTCAACCGTCATATAACGGTGTCAGCTTACTAAGTAATACAAAGCTAAAGGCCAGAATATAGTTTCTGTAAGTCCACACACAGTCTGCTGAGTCACGTTTTATATTGAAACAGTTCGCGCGGTCGACATGCAGTTACACAAACTATGCACCCGTAGTGAAGAACAAGTGCCATATCTCATGCATCTGGCTGTCCTTGACTAGAGAAATAAACAAATTGTGAGGTTAAAAGAAACGATTCCTTAAAAGTAACTCCTTCATGGTAGATATTCCACATTCTCGTACAAAGCGCTTTGACTCCACGTTTATAGCAGAAATTGCCAATGAGTGGAACTGTCTTCCGACGTCAGTATATCCGAACGTTAATACAATTTAGGAACCATAAAGACAAGAGTGAAAAGGTGGATTTTGGCTAAGCATGCTAGGCTGCATCCTCACTTTCCATCAGGTGTGATGGCAGCCAAATGCTTAGCTATCTATATTAAAAAAGTTTCAAGGAAATTAGATGTTTCATGAAGCTATAGAGCCCGCGTTTGTGTACACCAATCATAGATACAGCTTAGTAATATTGTTTTCAGTCTAAATTGTTATTTTTCTTTAACTTTACTTCATTTACAAGAGATTTTCTTGACCAACGAGAGCAATACAACGTCCCAAAAACATGGCGGACCGACATGACGGGAAGTAGTAGAAATGTCACTTTGACAACTAACGCTGTCAATTAGCATGACACTGACACTTAACGGTGTCAGTCACTCACAGTAATGGCGGCGCCTTTTGGTATTCACCACTATAAAAAAATCGACAACTATTGAAAATTTTTGCACAACGTACTGGTCTATAAATTTGTGAATTTAGTATTTTTGTAATCTTCATTAGTTACCGCATTTTTCTTACAAGCGTACATAGACCTAGTGCATTATGAAAAATAATCTCATTTAAGAGTATGCTTTTTGAACGATTGCCTCCGAAAATAGCAAGTTGTCAATTTTGACAATCCCGTAGGCTCATTACTTTTAATGTCAACATCATCAAAAAATAAATTTTGTGCAAAATTCACACAACCCTATGTATCAAGATCGCAGTTATTGTTCTTTTTAGACTCGCCTTAAACATAGAATGAATGCAATCATCGAATTTGAGTGAGCAGTGCCGTTTATGCGTACACGTAAGTCGTGTGCACGTGATAAGGTTCTAACTAAAGCACGTCAAAGTTTAAAAGAACTTAGAAAATTCTAACATTTACGGTTTAATTACAAAGCGAGATATATTAGTCAGTTCAGGTCTATTTATTTAAATCAAGCGCCTTACTTATTTTTGACGCCAAGCTGTGTAAGCACGCATTCTAAATGCGAATTTTGACTACTATTAAACACATGGTTTAATAGTAGTAGAGCTCTATATAAAGGGCTCGTCCGGAGAAGTACTACGACCACATACTATTTCTACATACTATTTCTGCCGTGAAGCAGCATCGCTGTGTTTCGGTTTGAAGGGTGTGGGTGTCGGTGAAATTACTGGTTGACTTAGGTGAGACTGAACACCTGTATGCCCAAAGTTGATGGACGCAAGGCAGTGTATTGTTATAGGCGATGGTTACCACTCAACATCAGGGGGGCCATATGCTTGTTCCATAAGCTAGTTTCATAAAAAATTATCGAAAAACTAAAAGGCAACAGGGGGCCAATTCTAGACTTTTAGAGATTAACGCTCGAAATAGAGATTTGAAATGTCGCGAAAGCAGTGTCATATCACCAAATTTGTCGAAGATAATATCGAACCGCGCTAAAATGCGTATTCTAGCCACCGTTAGACTTTTACGTTAGACTTTTACTATAGAGATGTCAGAAAGAAGGTTCATTCTTAGAACTTCCACAGACTATCCCGTTGTTGTTCATGTTTATCTACGTTCCGTTTCTATCGATAGAATAGTTCGATAGCACTAACTTTATTATTGTCTTCAAATAAACATATTTCCTATTAAACGGCGTTTATAATGCGTTCTTGTTGTTGTTTATAATAGATTCATTTTCATTAGATAGTAATCAATGGACTTTTTGCACAAAATGTTAGTTACAATAATTAATTCCGGAAACACACGGAACGTTATGTACCATAAAACTGTAAACTTTGTTGTTTGTAATCTATGGTCAGTTGTCTATGAAGTGTTGTAGATATGTCATTGTCAGGATCATTACACTCAAGAGAAGGACTCCGATGACTTGAATTTTTAATTCAAAGGTTATCAACTAGATGGCCATTCAATGCAAAAATAATATTTCTCTCGAAGCTTGAACCCCGGATACAAGTATAGACGTTGACTGTCTGATTGACTGCTCTTCTAACTGCGCCATTGAATAATTACTAAGTACGAGCTAAATTCAATCACTCCTCACTTATTGTAGGTTTATGAGAAGGTATTATTCGCGTTCTCGCTCCCAACTTGTATCCCCTACAAACAAGTAAACATCATTGACTTTTTATCAAAAAGTAAGACTAGGTGGTATGGTCTTGGTACTCTAGCCTGCTCCAAGGACCGAAAGAAAAAAAAAGCCCAAAGTCACCCAAAGTATATTAGAGATGTCAATGTCGACTACTACTCACCACTCGACACATATCTAACGGCCTTCGCTCGATAAATGTCTATAGTGATATTGCTGGAATACGATATCTATTGAAAATGTCATGTCTATTTAAATTTGACAGTTCTTGTGATATATATCTACCGTGACAAAAAAGTCACTGGTCTAGAATTGCCCCCCTGATATGCTTAGTCGTATAGTTTATCCTTTGCCGCTCCGCACACCGCTGCGACACGCGGCGTCGTGTGTCATCCGCCTGTACAATATCATGCGGTATAAATCACAATGTCATCGCATTATGAGATTCCTGATCGCAGCAGGTATCATCAAATATCTATTCATCTTCGTCTATCTACATATTTATTATTTTAGAATCATCTACTAGCTATAAAAAATTGTTGGGGAATAAAGGTTCTCGAATGGCGACCACGAACCGGACACATGACTATTGACTGGCCTCTCAGCTCAGTTGGTTCCTTCTGCGCTGTAGGTCGTGGGTTCGATCCCCACCGAGAACAAACATTTGTGTGATGAACGCAGATCAGATGTTTGTTCTCTATCTGGGTGTTATATTGTATTCTAAGAATGTATTTACAAATAAATGTGCATAAGTATTACATCAGCCATCAGATTCCCATAGTACAAGCTCTGCTTCATTTAGGGCTAGACAGTGTTGTGTGGATTGTCTTACATTGTTTGATTTTTTAATTTACTATGCTTACACTTGAGAAGAGTATCAAAAAATACCTTATTTATCCAGTAATGGAATATTTTCAGCTGAACGATAAGATTTATATAACCACCCCCTACCTCTACCCTTGTAAAAGTAACAGCAATTTATCGCATAAAGTTTCTACAGCAAAGCCCGTAATAGGATATAGAGGATACGCGCACTTCCGGTGCGAAGTGGCACCGGATATGACGTCAGTACCTTCGCATGATCGGCCCATAGAGCGGGGCCAATTTCCTTCGTATTATACCTTTTTTATTTCTCACAAATTTTGGTAGAAGTAGAACTTGTGAAGGGCTCGTGGGAAGAACGGACTATTTCTGCCGTAAAGGTGCGTTGCTGTATTTCGGTTTGAAAAGTGTGGGTGCCGGTGAAATTACAGACACATGACCTTACACCTATAGTTGAGTACATTTTTGACGTGCGTGACCTTCCGTGAATGTATTCTTCTTTTTATTTAATAGCATCTGTCCATTTGGATAATTTTGTCAAGTGATATATTGCATAAATAAAATAGTTAATAGTCAAGTCAGTCAACAGAAAAATCTGCTGTTATTGGCTTTGAAGAAAATGGTGGCGCTTATTTTCAAAACCATTGGAAATATTTTCATTAAAATCATCAGGATACATTTTACACTTTAATTTCAACTGCTCATACTTTGTGGTAGGACCGCAAGTGGAAGTTATTTTGGTGGTATTCTACACCACCAAAATAACTACTCACCAACAGAACTCAAAATAACACCAGAAAAGCAATTAAAATAAAAAAGCTATATGGCTTCCGAAAAGGACAGAAAACGAATCCTGAAACAATGTCACAGATGATTGCATATCTTATTTATATTTTTTGTTATCCATAAATATCTTAACAGGTAAAGTGTTTTCCGTTGTTTTATTATAACATCAATCTCAATCTTTCATTGTTTGGAAGCCGATAAACTCACAAGCGATTTCAACACATTAAGCCTCCGCTATACGCTGGTCTAAAAACAAAACACGACCGGAAAGTTGGAAAAATTTAAAATAAAGATGGCGTTGCCTGACCTGAGCTGTGAATTCATGTATTTGATACCAACTATTACTTATTCTGTGCTTGGGTCTGACATTTGTCACGACATTACAATGTGTTGACTAGAATACGCTTCGTTAGACAAAAACACAGACAGATATTCAGTAAATAAATATAACCCAATTGTTATGTTAGCTGATTCCCGTCGCAGAGTTTCCATTGCATATTTTTCATCCAGGATTGGTGATAACAATGGCAAGCTGTGCGGTATTTTTTAAACTACCACGAACGCTACATTTTAAATCTAACTTATATAGTAGTGTAGTAGTAGTAGTCTAATTTATATAGTATAACAAGCAAATAGCCCCAGATTTAATAAAAGAAACCTTCCACCAAGAGAGATTTTCCTCATATTATGCAAAACCAGAGTGAGTTGCAAGTTCATAAATGTCGGTAGTCGGTGAATGAACACTTGTATTTTTTAAAGGTAAAAAACGGAACCCTTATAAATTCGTCATGTCTGTCTGTCTGTCCATCCGTATGTCACAGTCACTTTTTTTCAAAAAAATGAAATGAAATGAAAAGAAATAATTTATTTGCTTGAAGTATGGTACTTACAAAACTGTAAAAGCTATATGTACTGATGAAACTTGGTAAATAGATGTATTCTGTAAACCGCATTATGATTTTTATACTTAGAACTGACACTCAAAAAATATTTTTTCATAAAACTTATGAGTTTTCTTAACATTAAGTAAAAGATTATTAAACCAGTTAAGTATTTACGACAGAGATGCGTTAACGTCATCGTAATTAGCCTTCTATCTATCGACTTTAAAAATTAATGAGGTATCGTCAGCAAATAGTACTGTTTCACATAGTTTTTTAACCAAAAAAGGAAGGTCATTTACGTACACTAGAAACAAGAAAGGACCTAATATCGAACCTTGTGGCACCCCTATGTCAATAACTGACCCAAAAGATCTCTCACCGCCCACATCAACTTTAAGGATTCTATCAGTCAAGTACGATTGTAATAAGTCAATGGAGCGATTTAGAATACCGTAATGTTTAAGTTTAGATATTAAGAGGGTGACGGACGCAGCTCGCAACTTCAATTCGAGGCGCGGGCAAAAATTGCTCCGAATATAGCTATCTCTATTCATTTGATGCGGGCGCCACGGAATATATAATAGTAGTATACACACACAGGCACTCGTGTGACGCGCTACTTCTATACGTGAATCCAACCATAGTGCCGCGCTTGTGCGTGTGCGTCAGCCACTGATAACGATTTTTATGCATTGCCTAATTTCGTCAACGTTACTAACACCCGTTTTCACTAAACCTAGGCGACGCCTAAATCGGATGCCTAAATATTAACGGGCCGACGTACACAGCTCGCAACTTCAATTCGAGGCGTGAGCAAAAACTGCTCCGAATATAGCTATCTCTATTCATTTGATGCGGGCGCCACGGAATATATAATAGTAGTATACACACACAGGCGCTCGTGTGACGCGCTACTTCTATACGTGAATCCAACCATAGTGCCGCGCTTGTGCGTGTGCGTCAGCCACTGCTAACGATTTTTATGCATTGCCTAATTTCGTCAACGTTACTAAGCGTCAGATAGGCTAGTGGCTAGGGCGTGCGGATTCACACTGAGAGGACGAGGTGGGCGGGAGTTCAAATCTGGTCAAAGAGAGTTGACTTTTTGCACCCTACAATTTTATGTTTTTATTTTTTGTGGCTGCATTACCTGACTAACCCTCTAAGCTTATTGCTTGCTTGTTTCGCTTTTCTAGTATTCAATAAGCAAGGATTGGTCATGCTCTGAATGCAAGAATAAAGTGAAAAAAAAAACAACATTCCTGAACCGATAAAGAACCTTCAGAGTAGCTATTTACGCACTTAGAAAAGACACCAGGAAATTCTCTAACATGATACGAGTGAGTTTATTCATCAGGTAGGGTTTGTGCGGGTTCTGGACCAAATTGAAGAAGAGTAAAGAGAACCATTGACTCCGAGTTGAGTTGAGAGAGCCATTGACCCCGGCGCGGAGCGATGGAGTTGTGGTTGATGACGTTCCAGTAGAGGATGATGGGTGGGAGTCCGCTCAACATCAGGTGTGGTGTGGTTTGCTTGACCTCATTGGCCTAGTGGTTGGAGGGTGCGGGTTCAAAATCAGTGATAACGTTACAGTAATAGATGATGGGTGGGTATCCGCTCTACGTCAGGTGGGGTGTGGTTCGCCAGACCTCATCGGCCTAGCGGTTGGGGGGCGTGGGTTCAAAACCAGTCATGACGTTACAGTTGAAGATCATGGGTGGAGGTCCGCTCAACATCAGGTGGGGTGTGGTTCGCCAGACCTCATCGATCACACACACACAGCAATAAAAAACACGCAAAGCGGCTCACTTACCAAAGTACAGAAAGTCTAATAATGTGACTGCATTTAAAAATATACTTTATTCGTTGAGCAATTAGGTTGCTTTTATTCTGCTTATTTACATTCGCAAAACCAACGATTGCGAACATCGACCTACAATTACATGGACCTCGGCTTTCGCACAAAACTCGCGAAAAAAGTGTACCAAGCTAACCTACTATAGGTGGATACTTATATAATGATTATAAACAAACTGAAAAAAAAATTATTTATGTCTTATCACAATTACTATATAGAACTCAATTTTGATTGCATGAAGCAACTTCTAGTGAACGTTACAGAAATTTTTCCAAGTCTTTTTATCAATATTTCCACCAGACGTTGAGCAGTACTCTGTTTATTGAGCTCCAGTTATATAAAGAAAAACTATTTTGTTAAAGTATTTCTCAGTCTTTTTATCAATATTTCCACCGGACGTTGAGTGGTAGCAGTTTTTTGAGCTCAAAATAAATAAAGTTTTTTTTTTAATTTCTTGGTCGTTTTATCAATATTTCCACCTGACGTTGAGCTGTAGTTTATTTCTTGAGCTCCAGAAAAATAAAACAGAAATATGTTGTTCAAATTTTTACAAGTCTTTTTATCAATATTTCTACCTGACGTTGAGTGGTATCAGTTTTTTTAAGCCCCAGATAAATAAAGAATAAAAATATTTTGTAGCCATTTTTCTTAGTCCTTTTTTCAATATTATAACCTGACGTTGAGCGGTAGTCGGTTGTTTGAGATTCAGATAAATAAAGAAAAAAAATATTTTGCTGAAATTTTTCCAAGTCTTTTTATCAATATTTCCACCTGACGTTGAGTGGTAGCAGTTTTTTTAAGCCCCAGATAAATAAAGACTAAAAATATTTTGTGCCAATTTTTCTTAGTCCTTTCATCAATCTTTCCACCTGACGTTGAGCGGTAGTCGGTTTTTTGAGATCCAGATAAATAAAGAAAAAAAATATTTTGCTGAAATTTTTCCAAGTCTTTTTATCAATATTTCCACCAGACGTTGAGCGGTACTCTGTTTATTGAGCTCCAGTTATATAAAAAAAAAACTATTTTGTTCAAGTATTTCTCAGTCCTTTTATCAATATTTCCACCGGACGTTGAGTGGTAGCAGTTTTTAGGGTTCCCTAGCCAAATGGCAAAAACGGAACCCTTATAGATTCGTCATGTCTGTCTGTCTGTCTGTCTGTCTGTCTGTCTGTCTGTCTGTCCGGCCGTGTCACAGCCATTTTTCTTCGAAACCATAAAAGCTAGACTGATGAAACTTGGTGAGTAGATGTATTCTGTGAACCGCATTAAGGTTTTTACACAAAAATAGAAAAAAATCTATAAATTTTGGGGGTCCCCATACTTGAAACTGAAACTCAAAAAATTTTTTTTCATCAAACCCATATGTGTGGGGTATCTATGGATAGGTCTTTAAAAATTATGTTGAGGTTTCTAATATAGTTTTTTTCTAAACTGAATAGTTTGCGCGAGAGACACTTCCAAAGTAGAAAAAAGTTGGTCCCCCCCCCTCTAACTTCAAAATAAGAGAATGATAAATCCAAAAAAAATATATGTTGTACATTACTATGTAAACTTCCAACGATATTTAGTTTGAACGAGATCAAGTCAGTAGTTTTTTTTTATACGTCATAAATCGTAAACCGCAATTTACCTTTCGACGAACTACAAAAACCTTTATATTATGTTAATTGATGCTACGGAACCCTTCATGGGCGAGTCCGACTCGCACTTGGCTGCTTTGTTTGAACTACAAATAAATAAAGAAAAAAGATAATTTGTTGTAATTTTTCTTAGACCTTTTATCAATACTTCATATACAGGGTGGAATTTTGTAATGCCACCTGGAGGGAAAGTACTCTTAATACTCCAGATAGAAAATTTTACTCACAGGAAACATTCCTTTATTTTTGAATAGAAAGCAAACTGCATTCAAAGTTTTTCGAAAATTCTCTCACACCCGGGAATTGAACCGGCTAAAATCAGAAAAATTATACCTTGTACTTTTATTGCATCGATCGTTAGTCAATTATAAGGATGAAATCTCTCTAACAAACATGATAAATTAAATGAAAGAAAAACCAGGAAATCTTAAATTAATTTAATTATTTACAAAAAATGGATAACTAACTAGTTACTTGAAATTAGTTGCTTGAAATGGGCTCCATTCTCTTGGATACACAAATTTATTCTTTTAACGAATTCATTTCTTTAAACGAATAAATTTATTCCTTTCAAAAAAAAAAAAAAATTTAAAAATTATTTTATTTTTAATTTTAGAAATTGCTTTCTATCCAAAAATAAAGGAATGTTTCCTTTGAGTAAAATTTTCTATCTGCAGTATTAAGAGTACTTTCCCTCCAGGTGGCATTACAAAATTCCACCCTGTATAGAAATTAATGGTTCATAATTTGTTTTAGTCGAAATGTTGGCTTTTTTCGAAATTTCGGCAGACTTTTTGACCTAGTGCTGCACCTTAATTTCGTTTACCCAACCTACAACCTACCTAGGTACTTAGTATTTCCCATCTTCACTTAGTACCCTTCCTAAACTAACAATTATCAAATATCTAAGCATTATGTTTTATGCCAGTGTAGGTATTTAACTAGTCCGAAGTCCGAGCGATTCACACACACAACCGAAGTGTCCCGTGGGTTTCAAGCGTTTCCTCCCCCTGCACCCCGCCACCCGCACCGTGCGTGCGCGATAGCAATAGTAGCCGTTCGAAAATGCCATGAATTTGATCGTGTTCCGTAATACCAAAAATGATGACTGAAAACTTTTTGTATTCTTTACATAGTATTGTTATTCTGTAACTAGACAATATAAACTAGGTTCCTTAACAAAAAACACGTAAGATATTGTTGTTTTTAGTACGAAACCAATAGGTAGAAAACTTGATAAGTTTAGCATAAAAATGTGCAAAATGCGATTGGTGTTTATTTCATTTTAGGTAAGTAATTTGAAATAAAAACTGTTGAGGAACCTAGATAAATACTATGCAAATACAATTATTACAATAATATAGTGTAAATCTGTCTAAATTAGAAATCATTTTGGTATTCCGTTTGTATGAAAATTTTCCATACGTCAGCCCCTTAACTAGTTTTTTCGTGTGCGCGAGCTGCAAGCAGCTCGCGTGTCGGTGTGCTACTCCCAGTTTTACATTACACTTGCACTTGTAAAACCCCAAAAAGTAGTAAAGAAAGTCCTAAGTAACCCTAAAAGTCGATCAGTGAATCAAGTTCCTCAGTGTAGTAAAACCCCAATCAAAGTCCTAAAGAACCCTAAAATTGTTTACATAATCAAGGTCCTAAGTGAAGTAAAATTCCAATTAAAGGCCTAAGGAACCCTAAAAGTTGTTTATTTTATCAAGTTCCTCAATGTAGTAAAACCCCAATCAAAGTCCTAAGGAACCCTAAAAATGTTAACATTATCAAGCTCCTAAGTGTAGTTGAAACTCCAATCAAAGTCCTAAGGAACCCTAAAAGTCGAACACTTAATCAAATTGCTCAATGTAGTAAAACCCCAATCAAAACCTTATACGGAACCCTAAATTGTACGTCAAGCCAAAACCCTTAACGGGTCGAAACCGCTGGAAGGAACCCAAACGTTGACTACCGGGTCGCGTGCATCGCGAGCTGCAAGCAGCTCGCGTCCTCAATGCGTTCCCACAGGGGCGGAACCCTAAACCAAGTGAAGATCCAATCAAACACCTTAAAAAACCTAAAATTCAATCTCCAATCATAGTCCTCAGTCGAATGAACCGTTTGAACGACCTTAATCGGACGATTTTTGCAAAACCGGAAGTGGCACAGCCGCCATTTTGAATTTTGAACTCAGTCTAGTGAACATTTTTTCACACCCCTAAGACACCCTAAATTTCAGTAGGAGGGGGTTCTAAATTTCAGTAGGGTGGGCGTGGTCGCGTGGCGGCTCGCTTCGCTCGCCGCAACGTTCCCCCCGGGTTCAGGAGGAGGGGGTTCTGGGGGCTTGAGGGGGGGGTCACAGCACGGCTCGCTTCGCTCGCCGCGACGCTCCCCCCGGGTTCAGGAGGAGGGGGTTCTGGGGGGCTTAGGGGGGGGGGGGGGGTCACAGCACGGCTCGCTTTGCTCGCCGCACTGTTCCCCATTCGCTCGCCGCAATGCTCCACTCGAAAAAAAGGGTCAAAAATAATAAAGGGGTCTAGAGGGGGGAGGGGGGCAAAATTTATTTTGCTTTCAAAATAATCTCACCTTCCCTACATGACCCAAAAAAAAAGTCTTGCAAGTCACTCCGCTTGGAAGATACGAAAGGGGGGGGTGAAAAAAGGGGCAAGAGGGGGGTGTTTTTTTTGTTTTTTCAATTCAGGAAGAAACCCTCTATACGAAACCCTAATCGAAAACCCCCTATCTCGACGGCATCCGGTAGCACTCACAAAAGGGGGGGTCCTGGGGGGCAAGGGGGGCAATTTTTTTTGTACAATAATATTCTTATCTTTTTTCTTCTCTTTCGTCTTCTCCCTTTTAATCTTTTTTTTTCTGAAAAGTAATATTTCATCAAAATCGGCTAAGCCGTTTTGTTTTATTATTTGTTACTGCATACCTTCGTCATTTAATTTTATGATCCAATTTAGTAAATTTTTCTTTTATCTAAAAGGTTATACTTCCAGATCTGTATGTAAATCTAGTAAGTATAACTTAGTGCATAGAATTCATGCCTATGGAAATAAATAATAATAATAATAATAATAATGCTGGACAATTCACACAACATTATCTAGCCCCAAGCTAAGCAAAGCTTGTGTTATGGGTGCTAGATAACTGATATACATAATACAATACATTACATGCATAGATAATTTTCATTTCAATTCATAAATGAATTGAAATGGAAATTATTTATGGGTGGCTGCTTTGCACTCATTTAGGCCTTCGGTGCTCATTGCGGTGGAGATCAGTGAAGCATTGTGAAATAACACTGTCTATTCGACTTATATTATTGTATTTTATCGGCATTTAAAAATATTAGGTATACCAAAGAGTTTCGACAACCCCAACTGACTCTTCAAAGTTCTGTCAAACGCAAAATCTTGGGAAACTCCTTGCTGCGTGTATAGAAATAGGCACATGTATTTTGGTATTTGGGTATTTGAGCGCACCGTGCATGAAGCCTTTGACAGAAAGTTCCAGAATTCGGGACATTACAGGCACCTCCAGATTTAAAAGACGGCAATCAAAAATACTCAAAACCCATGATATTATTGTTATGACTGGGCTCTCAGCTCATTTATTAGTAGCTCTGCCTTCTGCGCCATAGGTCGTGGGTTCGATCCCCACCGAGAACAAATATTTGTGTGGTGATCATAGATATTTGTTCTTCATCTGGATGTTATATTGTTTTCCAAGTACCTATGTATTTACAAACAAAATGTATTTAAGTATTACATCAGCTATCTGGTTCCCATAATACTAACTCTGCTTAGTTTAGGGCTAGATAGTGTAGTGTAGATTGTCCATAATATATATATATATATATATATATACTTCCTTTTCATTGTAATGGGCTCCCAAACTCTTTGCAAAATCGACACTATTTTTATAAAGGCCTAAAATCGGCTACTAGTTTTTGAGTCTTCTTCTTGTCATGTCAATAGAAAATTAAAGCTGGTGTGGTGGATTATGAATGTGCCTCAAAAGTTTTGCTACTTCACGTTGGTTTCATTTATTGTTTTCCTTCACCGTTAGAGTGTACTGACATAGTGCACATAGGTTTTTTGGCAGATAAACTAATTTGTGCATGACGGGGTTTGAACACACGCCTTTAGAATCAAAAAGCGGGTCGCTACGACAATATAACCGGTGCTAAGCAACCAGAGCGCCCCTCCACCTAATGGACCGATGACATTCTAAAGATCGTGGGAAATCGGCAAATTGTTTTTTCATGGAAATGTATAAAGGAGGTCTATATCTAGCAGTGGACTTCTACTTACTGATGATGATGACGGAAAGCACTGGGTAGATAGGAAGATAGCTACTTATGCAACTACAAAAATGGAGGTATTTAACAAAAGCATTGCGCTTCGCTGGTCACGCACGATAGGAACGTGCCCTACGCTTGGTCGCGTGGAACTGGCACCTAGACTCACCTAGCTTTAAGACGTTTCAAAGTGATTCTTGTATCGTATTGAATAAACGCTTATTGAATCTTGAATCTTGAATCCTAGAATGTACTTGATAAGTTATATGCTACATAAAATATATACTTCTACAGGCTGATGATGATGTGAATACAGGTTATCGATCATAATGTACGATGAAGATGGTTTTATGTCATTTCGTTATACTGTGACAGTTTGTTTTATGTTACACTGTGGCAAATTTATAGTACCAGTAGTAGCTATGATTTAATCTAGGGTATATTTTACGTAGTCAGAGATGAAATGTCATGTCACGAAATTTGACATAGGTCCAACCTTCTTGGCCGCTCGGGCTGTACTGAGAAGTAAGTACAGAAACCTATCTATTTATATTTTTGAAAATTTTATTTTTTTATAAAAATTACGGCAACTAAGAAAAATGCAATAACATCAGGTTTTTACGTATTTATTAAGGTAAACGGGAACAAAACTTTCATTGCAATGGCTCTAACAGCAACGGAAAAAAACCATTTCAAATCCAAAAAAAATTGAGAGTTTTTGGCAAACTTTGCGTTCAATTTTATCGAACCCTGTGAGTTGAGGAGAATTTCTAGCCTAATCATAATTTTTTTACACCATTTAATTGTAATATTTTACAAAAAAAATAAATGGATTCGTCCATACAACGAAAAAAAATGCTACTTTACATTTTCGGTTTCACCTCATGTAGGCCCTTAAGCATAATTTATCCGGCGTCTCCACTGTATTGCATTAATATTTACGTAATCCTTGTTCGACACAATATGCCAGTTCGGAAACTATTTGAACTCCAGCTTTTGTTCAGACGTTAAACTTTAACCACAGCTTTAACTGTGGGTTTACTTCATCGCTCTTGATCCGTAGCACGAATGAACGCTACGAAGCTACGGCGTAGCAAATTATGTGGAGGTATAATGCTGTAGGTGCTACGAAAATGTAGATACGTTAGTGTACAGAGGGCTGGCTCATTCTGAGTTTTAACATCATTTTGTGATTTTGATACTTATCTAAGTGTGCCTGCTAAGAAGCGAAAGCTGAGTCAGGACCTATTTGGCACAGAATTTATCACGGAAAGCGGCTTACATAGTATTTTTTTTTTGTTAGGATTGACCTACTTTACAATTTGTATTTTAATTTAAATTTCAATTTTTTTGTTAATGTTTAGTTTTTTCTATAGGCCTCTCATGGCTCTTGCCATTCACTTCGCTGATTATAATATAATAATCATTATTTGGCATTGTTAAGATCGCGGGAAGTCGGTGGATGGAGAGGGCTCAGAATCGTTCTTTCTGTAAATGTATAGAGGAGGTCTATGGACTGTATTGTACAGCAGTGGACTTCTTCAGGCTGACGATGATTATTATTAGTGTTAACAATATTTTAAAATTTGGGATGAACAACAACGGGTAAACAAGTACACAGGTGAGGTCAGTGCTCTGGTTTTACAGCTTGTTTTCCTGAAAACTGTAAAAACCTTGCTATCTCGGTAATTCAAATAATTGTGGCTGAAGCTTCGTAGAAACAACCCTATTTTGTTATCCTTTCAGCGCGTTTTGTAAACAAGTTACACTCAGTTTAAAATAAAATGAAATTTGCAGTGAAGACAGCCTTCCTAGCTTAGTTGGTAGTAGCTCTGCTTTCTGCGCTGGAGGGCGTGGGTTCGATCTCTACCGAGAACAAATATTTGTGTGGTGTAAACAGATGTTTGTTCTCTGTCTGGGTGTTATTTGTATTCTGAGTATGTATTTCCAAAAAAAAGTATTTAAGTACTATATCAGCTATCTGGTTCCCACAGTACAAGCTCTGCTTAGTTTGGGGCTGGATAGTGTTGTGTGGATTGTTCGCAATATTTTTTAATATTTATTTATACAGATGTTCAGCCTCACATGCCAGTAATTTCACCGGTACCCACACCCTTCAAACCGAAACACAGCTATGCTGCTTCACGGCAGAAAAAGGTGTGGTGCCTACGAGCCCTTCACAAAGAGAGCTCTACTACTAAATTAATGACTGTACTGTATTAAACATGAGTTAGTTTGTTCAGCAACCGAATAAATCCACTAATATCCCACGTCGTTATATTATAACGCCGAGAAAAGCATGTCAAGGAAATACCTCCTTGAGAAAATACCCGGGAACAGGAAAAACATTTTCTTTATTCACACCAAATTGAACAATAATGAATATATTCATAATTAACCTGCAACAAAGTATCGCTGTAGGTCATTGTAACTTCTTTTTAACTTTTTTGTATTTACGGTCTTCTTGACCCATTTTTAAAAATCTAGAAATCTTCTTGAACTATGAAGTCAGCCTGAAGCCTAAGACCTACTAGACTACTGGTACTACTACTGCACTAGTAGTTTAGTAGGGGCCTCGACATCTGATCCATTGTTCAAATCTAGTCTACTGATGAGTTTTTCTGTCAAAAATTGATTTGGACGATGTCAGTTATCTCAGAAGAACCCAGCATGTCACACAGTATATTTATATAAAAAACAGTGCACGAACTGAACCATTTTGAGGCTCGTAATCTTAAAGTATAAAATATTTTGCTCATAATCAAAATATAGGATTTTGATTTTGAGCAAAATATTGCATAGCAGTCATAATTAGATTAGCAAATCGATAAGTCTATTGCCATCTCTATTTCTTGACATGTAAGTGACAGTGACAAGAGACTTGACAAGCGAGCCGCGCTAAAGTGTCTGGCATTATGAATGAGAGGGTTTGAGTTTTGTTTTACGTGTTACGCTATGGTGTAAATGTGGCCAGCTTAATCACTATCTGTGCAGTAGAAATCGAGGGTTTTTCCAACTTTTTCTGTGACATATTTGTAGTATATATCTATTATCTCAATGATAAATTATTTGTGAGGTTATTTACTTCAACTGTGGTATGGTCGTGCTATCTTTTGGTAAAAAGAGCCCAAAAAGGCTCACCACATCTTGCTCGTATGCAAAATAAATCTCAGATCTCATGTAGTTTGGGCACTTGCGATTTTCAAAGTTAAAAAGTAAAAGACTGCAAAGCGGTTACGAAATAAGAAAAAAAATACTTCTACGTAGCTGTTTGCGTAACCTGGTTACATCAAAAACGAAAGGGTTCGTGAAACTTAGGGCAATAATTTTAATTTTGATTATACATCTCGAATATTGTTCCATATTTAAATCAAAATCCTGCGAGCATGGTTCGAATATTCACAACACTTGAATTAGACGGTTCTCGGCAACACTTAGGGCAGTTACGTATATACACATGTTTTGACATGACCCCTGCCCTGACGAAGGCCAAAGCCTGAAGGCACTCGTTAATTAACTTACCCAACCACTGTGAATAAACATCTAGAACTTACCGCTATTTGTCTTGCAAGTCACTTGTATAGTTTGGCTCCAACGGCCACGCCCACTTATGTGACTCGCATAGCCGTGAGTATAACCATAGATTAAGGTTCCTTAGTCTATAGTCATAGTCTGGAATAGCACATAGGCTACTTTTTATACCGGTAAAATGTATGGTTCCCGTGGGATGGAATGTTTAGAATCAATATCTATATGTATAAAATAAAGTCGTGTTAGTTACACTTTTTATAACTCAACAACGGCTAAACCGATTTGGCTGAAAATTGGTTGGAAGGTAGCTTAGAACCAAGAGAAGGACATAGGATACTTTTTATCCCGAAAAAGTAACGGGAACGGGGTGTTACGGGAACGGGCGAGCGAAGCCGCGGGCGGCCACTAGTATGTAATAAAAGAAAGTCGTGTTAGTTACACTTTTTATAACTCAACAACGGCTGAACCGATTTGGCTGAAAATTGGTAGCGAGGTAACTTAAAACCAGGAAACGGACCTTTTTATCCCGAAAAAGTAACGGGAACTGGACGTAGAGGGAACGGGGCAGACGTAGCCGCGGGTGCGGCTAGTTAGTAATTAACGCACTATATAATATGAAGTATACTAAAATACTACTAAAAAAACAAAAATTATATACCAGTTATTTTTTAATTCAATAAAATCATCAAATTAACACACCTACGCCATCTATTAGCGGTCTAGTGGACCACAACCAACCACCTTAAAGCAAACGTGCTCTGTTCTGTTCGAAAACAAAAAGTGTCAATTAAGAACAAATTAGTGTACCGTGTGACACACTACACTGATTACACCTAGCAGAGGCCTGGCGCCAGGGACGGACTCAGACTTTGGTTTTTGAGAAGTGTAATACGAGCTCCGTGCGTGTTCTTTGCTGCCGTGAAGCAGTGTTGCTATGTTTAAAGGGCAGGTTAAAGGTTGTCGGCGCTGGTGAAATTACTGACACGTGAGGCTAAACATCACGGGATTCACGGGGCAGTGCGTCGTAGAGCACATTCCTGACGTGCGTGACCTACGAGGCAATGTGCTGTTATAGGCAATAGTTACCACTTAACGTCAGGGAGGCCATGTGCTTGTTCCATCAGATAGTTATAATTATAAAAAGCCACGTAGAAGAAAATAAGTAATTTTATAGAACTTTCCGAAGTGCCACTTTTTGTTCCACTTTTTTCCCACTACAGATTGGAAACTGAGTCCCCCTCTGTTTTCACTCTCAGTAATTACGAAACAATTAGTAAAAGCCCGTGTTGTCTTACACTAATAGAGGTAGAAAATGCAGAAAAACTACGAGATTTTTGCAAAGAAATGTAATTTGGTAACAAAAGGTCCTACTTAGCTTGTGATTTCGAAGACCACCATTATCTCTAAAGCAATCCGCAGATGGCAATTTTAGTTGAAGCAACTATGAACTTTTAACAAGTTTCCTTTGGCTCGATGAAGGAAAACATCGTGAGCAAACCAGATATTTGTCTAGCAGCGGCGATTCTCCTTCTTTTTGGAAGTTAGTAAGATAAAACCGTTATTTTTTTATTGCTTAGATTGTTGTGTTAGGTAGGTTTCTTACCACAGTATCTTAACAGTTAAATAATTAGTACCTAAGTATGTTATGTATGTAATGTACAACCTAGTTAGTTATAGGTCTTTAATTGTTATTTTCTTTTCCATTTACTTGTGTAACTACACTGCCGTCAATTGATGTTTTGTTTTCTTTTCCATGCAAAGGTTGCCTGGAAGAGATCGCTCAAAGTGATAAGGTCGCCCATTGTTTTGCCATAAATCTTCATGAATCCTGTATTATGTTTCTGTGTGGTGAACACTAAAGAGTTATCTATCTATCTATCTATCTATTTTTATCAAATTTTAAATCTCAAAATACTCAACTCATTCTACTTAGAATTCATGTTCTAATACAAGTGAAGTATAAATACTAATAAGTGAAATATAAATTTTGAGGAACCAGCTTTATGGTCAAACTGCTAAACGGATTTTGAAGAAAGTTTTATAGGCCCAATCTGGACCTTTCAGATAATTCAATTCAGCTCATAAATGACGATGTCATGCGATAAAAAAATCCAACTGAATTGAGAACCTTCCTTTTTTATTTGAAGTCGGATAATCAAAGGCAACTTTATTGTTTGTAGACACAATAAATCTGTCATCACAATAAATAAATATAGTGATAAATAATTTGATTGGTGGACATTTCACACACCGAAATCTTATCTTACCTCTTGCTTCAGTAGAAAAAAAAACATTTTTTTTAGTGCACGAAAGGTGCTTAATTGAAGAGCACTTAAAACCCTTACACCACACTTGGTTCAAAAAGAACCAGTAACACTATAAGAAGGACTTAAGTAAGACTTAGACCTCCTATGTATGTATGTCAAATAAATGTATTTTCTTTCTCTTTCTTTCTTTAAAAGCATTGCTCATTATGTCACTCAATTGTTTATTGGTGAAGGGAAATGCTATCATGTTGACTATATATTATGTGTTTCCTTACAATGTTGCTTGGCCGCCGAACCGTCAAAGTTTGTCGCTCAGGTGTTAACGAAGTACGTAGTGCGGTTTCACTCCCGCTTTCAAATTATTGGCAACACGAGGCGCCTCCAAATTGGCTTGCACTGCAACAAAAGGCAACTTTGAACGATACAACGTTAATGTTGGTAAACTTTTGAACCATTTGTTCCGTTTTATCCGGCTTCATATTAGTATTAGGCGATAAACTATCCATTGAATAAAACTAGATTTGTTTATCTTTAACATTATCTTTTGTTTTATCTGTTTATCTTTAAGCCACGGCAAACAATCATCTAAGCATTACAACGCAATCTTTTTTTTCTCCCGCCTAATGATGTGTCTCGTCGCCCGGTCGCAGTAGGGATGTCCTATTAACATAACCGGCTAACAATATGGCCGTTATAAAGAAAAAAAACTATAAAAACCATTGTGAAAAATGTCTCTTATGCTGCCTTCCTACGGTGCGTGTTTCTGCAGATCATCACGCACTTCGCAGGACCACGCACGGCAACGCACACAGACAGGGCTCCTGTGCTACCACGCACCTCGGCGCACGAGACCGTTCCCATGGTGTGTCGTCTGAGCTGATCCACCCCTCCGTACGTGATATCACAGACCGTGGGAAGGGGCTATTAGATACACCGACACGTCAAACATTTTAACTTCATTGTTTCTTGCAACGAATATAATACGTATATTACGTATGTTCATTTCATTTCATATATTCAGAGGTACCTCTAATTACAAGTAGTGGTAGGTAATGGGAACATTTAACAGTAGGAATAGAATAAAATAGAATTTCTTTTTTGCTTGTAATAGAAAATTGGAAATGGTTGAGTATTCAAAAAAAATGTATATAAGTAATTATATCAGCTATCTGGTTCCCATAGAGGCTCTGCTTATTTTGGGGCTAAATAGTGTTGTGTGGTTTGTCTATAATATTTATTTATCTATAATATTAGAATACAATACAACAGAAATGAGAGAATGGATGAAAGGAGATTAACAAAACAATTGCATCAGGCGAGTGTGAATGGAACTGCTGAAAGGGGAAGACCTAGGCGCATGTATCTCGATCAGATCGCAGACGTTTTAGAGAAAGGCCAGGTTAGGAGTACCCTAAGCCAACGAGCATGTATGAAGAATGTTATGAGAGTGAATGAAGCGAAAGAGGTGTGTCAGGATCGTAGCAAGTGGAAATCCGTGATCTCTGCCTACCCCCATGGGACATAAGGCGTGATTTTATGTATGTATGTATGTACAATACAACACCCAGAAAGACAGAACAAACAATTTCAATGTCAATTTTCGTGTCGACTGTACACTAGCAATATTAATTAAAGTCAAATTGCGCAAATTGATTGATTATTTGGTATTTGTCTGTCCATTAAATCTGAACTTAGTAATTAGTGCATAAGTACTGAGTAATTGAAGAGAACATCATCTTGGTAAGATTGATTGTACTAGATTTAAATAGTTTGGTATAACCTACATTTTAATTGATTATTTTGCAATCTTGAAATGGTACTAATTAACGGTTGCTATTTTAGTGCAACAACATTTTAACTTTAGCTATTATATTTAAATAATAGGTAAATCTTTGATAAATAATTATATTAATGATTAATGATAGGCACATTATATTAAAACTCATTATTTAATTTCAGCGCCTCACAGCTACTTCTTAGCACAGTGCATAGTAGGGCACGTTCCTGACGTGCGTGACCTGCGAGGCAATGCTTTGTCATAAGCGATGGTGTCCACTTAACATCAGGTGGGCCACATGCTTGTTCCATAAGCTAGTTGTATTTAAAAAAAATGGCCTTGTTGGCCATTATACCTATCCCGAAAAGGTAATTCCCTTCTCGTAATCAATAATTACTTCGTTTATTACTAAGCTCTAAAAATAAAAAAGAGTTCAGTTAGAATTTTAAATATTTTTCAGCCGAAGGAAAACTCAAACAACTGTGTACCTTTTCATCTTTCAGCGCGTTTAATAACCCCGTGTTTAAATACATTGAAAATTAGATCAAAGAAGTGGGGAAACTTCTAATTATTGTTACAAGCGAAGAAAAAAGGTCAAAAACGGACTTAATTAAACGTTCCATTGGATCGGGATCCCAGAGTAGTAAATTAGTAGAAAGCTATGTTTTTAAACGCAAAGTTCAGACAGGTCAGACAGAGCTTGTGGTAGGGCTACTGTTGTTCATAAACAACAGTAGCCCTACCACAAGCTCTGCCTGGCTCTGGCTCTGGTTTTGAGTCTGTATGAGAGCTGTGACTAAATAAATCGTCACGTTTCAGATTCAGATTCAATTATTTTATTCTAGTAAGAAAACAAAAAAACGTCAAAACAATTTTCTTTTTAAAAATTAAATTTATTGAATAAATAATAATAATTATTTAAGTGCTCAGTTGCTGTATTTACTATGCTTAGTTCACGATGAAAATTATAAAGTTAAATTTTCAAGGCTCACGGCCTCTTTATTAATGAATAGCCCAAATTAATATATAACCTGTAGCTGAAGGCAGTTTAGACGGAATGGCCTACAACGGCTTACTATGAAGTACTTTTAAGTAAAGGCCATGACACACCAAACTATTATGAAATACATTTAAACTATGTAGGTACTGTTACGGCGAAAACTCTTCAGTGATTATAGCTACAACTCTGTGTTCCTTTAATACAAAACTTTTAATTTAAAACGGCAAACAATACAACTACGTATGACGACGCCATCTTATCCTTCTTCTTCTTTTTTCCACCACTAGAGATGTCATCCCTTGCTTGATCTGATTAGGGATGTCCTATTCCCAAAACCGGTTAACAGTACCTACCTACTAAATCTGCATTCGTTACGTTGTTTTTACATAATTATGTGTACTTCAAATTATGATTAAAAATCAATGATTATAATAATTATTTTATTAAGAAACAAACAGTGACATTAAGAAATCATTGACATTTAAATAAATTTATTATAACAATTAATATTAATCTATGATTTACATTAGTTCTCGTTATCCCGCCAGGGTGCGCTCATCGATTCTCCATTCAAAATCAGGGTCAATAACGTTAAACGAATACGCTTACAACAAGTGATGTTAAAAATTTAGAATAAGCCCTCTGTAGGCCTACCACAAACTCTGTCTGGCTCTGTCTCTGGCTCTGGTTTTGAGTCTGTGCTAGTGGTCACCAGTATATTATACTGTGTGTGTGACGTTTCGAAGTATGATTTATTTCGACTGGCCTCTAGCTCAGTTGGTAGTAGCTCTGCCTTCTGCGCCGTAGGTCGTGGGTTCGATCCCCACCGATAACAAATATTTGTGTGGTTAACATAAATGTTTGTTCTCTGTCTGGGTGTTATATTGTATTCTAAGTATGTATTTACAAAAAAAAAAAAATGTATTCAAGTATTATATCAGCTATCCGGTTCCCATATTACAAGCTCTGCTTAGTTTGGGGCTGGGTAGTGTTGTGTGAATTGTCCACAATATTTATTTATTTAATATTTTATTATTACAATATTTATTTAGACAGCGCTCACACAGAGTCAGAGACAGAGCCAGACAGAGCTTGTAGTAGGCCTAGAAACCTAGAATAAGCCCTCCGTACCTAGAATAAGAATATAATCAGATGTAGGTACTTGTACCTAAAGTACGTACTATATAGGTCTAGTACACTGTGAAAGGATCGGCGGTACACAATACGTACTTAGGTACGTTAGGTATCCTTTGTCCGTGGCCTATTGTGCACGGAACTTCAATGAGACTGGTTTATGAAATATATACAGTAGCTTCAGCTTATTTTTAGTTTGATATAATAGAAAATAACTCTTTATTGTAAACAAAGAAGAAATAAACAGAATCTCTACAACAAGCTCTGTCTGGCTCTGTCTCTGGCTCTAGTTTTGAATCTGTGTGAACGCCTTTGTGGTATTTTTGTTGCGTCTAATGAGTGTTATTTCACTGCACGCGGAAGTGTATATTAAGTTAATTTACATAGATTAGATTAGCGGATTAGTACTATATTTCACCACACTGGAACTTCACTGCTATAATTATTATTTAATAAAAATGATAATAAAGCCATTTATTCCCAAAAAAACTTAAGATATTGTAGTTATTAACATAATATTCACTTAACTATACCTAGATAATAAAAAATTAAATCATTCTCATTCCACATATATTTCTACAAGCACTAGAATTAAATTTTTTATTTTGGGCACCCATCTTTGGGTGAAGGCCTCCTCCATCCATCGCCATTGAGCTCGGTCCGCGGCGTGTCTGGTCCATGTGACGCCGGCAACATCTTGGATGTCATTATGTCATCGCGCCAGCGCGGGCGGCCGCGCGCTCTCCGGGCCTCAGCGTCGCGTGGGTAGGTACCAGGGTGTCGATTATGAAAACACAAATCACTCAAGCGATCGCGTAAATCGATGTGAGTTGTCAATTTTCGTTTGAAAAATTTGAAAATAGAACGCAGATTTAGTGATCACTCGACGATCACTCAATCGAACCATGTTGCTGGAATTGACGCCCTGTGCAGTAGGCGCTCTGTCCACCTTCCATCTGATGTTTATTCGTGATATGATCTGATTATTATTATTTAATAATTATAAAAGGATCATACAAAAAAACGGTAGTAACCAAGCCGTAGTTCGTTGCCAGTTCTTCTAGGCTTGGTCGCGTGGAACTGGCACCTAGACTCGCCTAGGCTTAGACCAAAAATTATCTAAGTTTCAAAGTGATCGTTTTGAGATTTTTGGATAAATACATTTTTGACTTTGATTTTGATATTAAATATCAAAATCAAAGTCAAAAATGTATTTATGTTCTAGTTAATTTATGTTTGGTTTTTATGATGTTTAACACAAATGTTATCTTTTGTAGCATAGCGCGTACCGTAGAAGCGACCATCAAAGTGGTACCTAATTCATATACAATTTCCAAGTAAAAGCCCTCAGGGTTTCTTTGGGACTTTCAGGAATTTTCACGATCTTTTATGCGACGAGCAATCTTTTTAGAATAATAAGATTAGATTATATTGAAGTAAGAATGTTTTAATACTACTTAAATTTACTTAGCTATGGAATTTCCTGGCAAAAAGACTTTTAAATTACTCAAATAAAATTATGAAATGAAATTGCTAATATCTTTCCATTATTTTTTTAATGATTTTGTGTTTACTACACTTAACTTGACTGTATCGTCAAACCTGTAGATGGAGTCAGTGCCGAACAGTCCCTAAGAGTTATTCGTCGAGTGTGATTTAGGGTCCGATGGCGCAGCGGTCAGCGCAGCCCCGTACCAAAGAGAAGGTCGCCGGTTCAAATCCCGCTCGGCTCTTAACTTTTGGGACATTATAAAAATCTTTGTGATCTTTCCATTAATAAATAATTAATGGAAAGATCACAAAGCTTTTAATAATGTCTGTCTTTTTAAATATAAATCCAATTATGTGTGTCGTTCTGATGATTGATTTTTATACATTACGGGGTTGCTAGGAACCTCCAACTAACCCTCGTTCTTAGAAGTATGTTTGTATTTTACCAAAAAATAAGGAAATACCTCCGGACTTCTAGACGCACGGATAAGTGCCACTCCTTTATGGTGGATATCCCACACACGCGTACAAAGCGTTTTGATTCCACTTTTATAGTAAGAACTGCCAAAGAGTGGAACTCTCTACCGGCGTCAGTATTTCCGGAACGCTATAATTTGGGAATTTTCAAGACAAGAGTGAACAGGTGGATTATGGCCATCTTAGGCTGCATCCTCACTTTCCATCAGGTGTGATGGCAGCCAAATGCTTAGCTATCTATTATAAAAAAAAATAAAATAAAAAATAAAAAAATGCTATAATAAACAAACCATTACAAACAGAAACACGCAAAAAGAGATCGCTGAAAGATCTTTTACCCTAAAAGCACCCAGCATCATCACTACGATGGATTAGTTACATCAATTTCCATATTATTCACATTCAAATTGAATTGAATAATATATTTGAATGTTAAAAAGCTTTTATTATGCTGCTGAAAAACATTTTTGTTGACTTTGTACGGGCAGAATATAGATAGTATTACGTGAAATGGATGTCAAAGGCCTTGTAAAAAAAAAACACTTGCGCAATGCAATTTTTGCATCAATACGAATAATAGCGTATTTTGATTAACTATGTTTTTTTGATGCGAAACTATTCTTAAATTGAAACTATTACACGGGTATTTATCGCGTATATTACCTTATTTTATTTATTGTCCCGACGTTTCGACTATGTTGCAATAGCCGTGGTCGCGGGCAGACATTGAAATTTGCAAAAAAAATATTTTGCAATTTTGCCAAACAATTTTTTCATCCATTCTCTCCTATCACTCGCCATCCCAGTACTCACTTCTTTCTTGGACATATCATCTCTCACACCATCCATCTTTTCTTAGGCCTACCTTTAAGTATATCCATTTACATTCATCATGCAACACTGTTTTCGTCACATGATATTCTTCTCTCTCCATAACATGTCCACTAGCCGATTACTTTTCTTTTTTCATGCCAAACTAATAAGATTAAAAGCAATTCTTCTAATACATCATCATCATCATAATCCGATGCCCGACTTAACCCATTGCTGGGCATAAATCTCTCTTTGCTCTTGTCATTCACCACCATCTTAGGCTACCTTCATCCATCTGATAATCATCATCATGCCTGAGAAATCCACTGCTGGACATAGGCCTCTTTCCATCCAACGACTTCCCGCGATCTTAACGATGTCGTCAGTCCATCTGGTGGGTGGGCGCCCTACGTTTCATCTTCCGGTTCGTGGTCGCCATTCGAGAGCTTTTATTCCTCAACGGTTCTTCGAGCTATATGAACTGCCCATTGCCACTACAACTTACAAATTCTAGGAGCTATGTCGGTGACCTTGGTTCTTCTACGGATATCCTCATTTCTTATTCTCCATCTGATACAACTGAATAAATATTCCGAATTTGAATCAGGTAGGTATAGATACTTTTGTGTGGATAATAAAACGTATGAAAGCAATGTTATTCGACAACCTAGGTATTTCATTTCAGTTCTTTTATGAGCTGAATCAAAGAATCATGTAGTTGCACCACGCGTTAAATTAGAAAAAAAGCCGTATTATGAAAGCGCGGTCTGAAGTTCGCTCCAAATATTTTCCATAAAAGACTATTCTGAATATATAAGCGTGCGTGAATTTAAAAAGGCAATAATTCCGTGGTCGGCTACTGCGAGTCCATGAGTGGTTTGTAGTGTTTTTGCTTTGCCGGTTATCCTATCGATTTGTTAAAAGGTTTCCAGTTTGTTTGAATTTGAATAACGTTTGAAGCACACATCGAGCGGAAAGGGTTTAAAATGTTTGAAAAAAGATAACTCTCACAATTAAAGCTAGTGGTTTTATACGCGCTGTTTCTATTCACATTGAATTTGCCTCGTTCTGCAGTCGTTTTCACCTCGATAAAGATCTTCAATCAGTTTCTTTTTTAAGCGTGTAGACCCGGTCATTCCAGGTTTTTGTGTCGCCAAACTGACAGGAGCCGTGAAAGAAATTTATGAATTGAATTTTCAGAAGTGAATTTTTAGGCGGTTTATTCTGAAACTGGAATAAAGCAGTCTGCCCTATTGTTCGGACGGGGCGGTTATTTTTCGAAACGTGCTTCGGATTTTTAAAGTCAGCTTTGGAAAACCTCGTGTAGTCATATTTTCGATGATATATTGTTATGTAAATTGGCGTTGTTATAGTGACGTGTAAAAGGAAAATGAGTTTAACAGGATGCAGGTGCTTGTGAACGGGAGTTTTAGAATTTTAAAAATACACATCAAACCTACGAAACATTTCGTAATTATTTACTCAATAAAAAATATGAAGTAAAGTAAAAAAAAAATATTACAATCATTATAAACTCTACTTAATTTTTTTTATTTTTAATGTTTTTTTTAGTTCATATAAGTCTTCTCTTCATGCCAATAGGGTTCTTTTTATACCAATGGTAGTGCATCGAAAAAACCCACAGCTATTTTGCACGTAGCCTCTGACAAGAGAAGAAGGGTCTTCCTCGCAGAGATTTTCACAAATCAATGTTTTTGCCACATTACATTAGCTAATAAAACTACATTTTTTTGCCGCCAGTGTCTTGGAGACGATTCCGTCTAGTACAGATTTGAATTAGTTGAGCGATCTCTAGATCTTTTGTAAAGTCTTGCAGATAGTGCAACTATTTCTTGTGTATTTTGTGCATTTTGTAAATATTTTTTTAATTGTTATTGTAAATTAGTGTAAAAAAGTAAAAAAATAAGTAATGTAAAAAAGTTTAGCTATACAACATGCAAATATCAGAGTTCCTGATAACTCTTATATTTTCAACATGGAAACTGTGAAAACACGTTGAAAAGCAGTTGAATATGTAATTTCCGCATAGGTTTTCAATATTCTCTCCATTAGAACCTGCTTTCGAGTACCTACAGATTCGAGCTCGCCAGCATATTTTCCATTCGCCGCCCGATTCGAATTTACAATGCAAAATCTTGCTGTCTACGACTTTACGTCACAGCAGACCTCGATGACAATGCAGAAAATTTTACAGTAAATTCGGTACGTTTTTTACATAACCAAGTACGCCCCGCGATGTTACCCGCTATTAAAAAGTATGTACTTTTCTTTTATGTCTATGACAAGTTCATCCTCTATAGCAACTGGATGGCGGAAATACCCTTTTAATAAATTATAGTTTAAAAAACAAAAAAAAAACGCTTTTATAACTAATTGAACTAAAAAGTTAAAAATAAAACTGTAATAATCAATTGAAAAATTTATATTATTGTACAAAAAAGCGTGGGGTGCTTTTTATAATAACTTCAGATATAATAAACTATTGATAAAATATTTACAACAATCAAAATCAAGCCCCCCACGCTTTTTGTACAATAATATAAATTCTTCAATTGATTATTACAGTTTTATTTTAACTTTTTAGTTTAATTAGTTATAAAAGCGTTTTTTTTTTAGTTTTTTAAACTATATTTTTTTTTTTACTTTTTAGTTTTTTTTTTTTTTTTCATTTTTTTTTTCATATTATTGCATTGTCATCGACCTTTGACAGGTGTGCAAAGTTTGAATCAAATCTGATCGTTCAAAGTAGGACAAAATCGAGCTCAAAGGGGTCGGTTACATACATACATATGACACTACAGGTGAAGCTAATAAAAGCGTTATAAAAAGAAGGTTCCTATATGCTATCCCATAGAAACTATGCATTTTTCCGGGATAAAAAGTAGCCTGTGTACTATTTTAGACTATTATCTATCTCTGTGTCAAATTTCATCCAGATCCGTTCAGCCGTTCTGGCGTTATTGAGTAACAAACATCCATCCAAAATTTCGCATGTATTATACTAGCTGCGCCCGCGGCGTTACCCGCAATAACACTGATAAAAAGTTATTTTATTATAATATTAATAATTTAGGCTGCCATAACTCCCATGCCAGAGTGATTTTGGCGCTGGTGACACACGTCCAGGTTCACACATTTTCCATACAAAAACCGCAAGTACAGTCGCGGTATGAAAATGTTCGTACCGTTAGAGTCGGTTTTCGCTTGCACCAGTGCCTTGACCATGAACACATTTTGACATAATTTGTGACGTTAACATAACGGTGTATTTTCTCTATTCAGCTTCAAAAGGTACTAAGGGGGCCATATTTATGCTTGTTCCACCAGCTAATGGTATTAAAAAAAAAAAAAAATTCACGTGATACGTTGAACAAATCAAGTTGAAAATCGACGCACATTTTCATACCGCCACTATACATACCGCGCATTTCTTTATGGATTTATGGAAAACGTGAGAGGTTTATTCCTACTGTACCGTAGTTACTGTGCCACCACCGCATAGCCGGTGAGTTTTGGTTCTGCCACCTCGCTTCCTTGTCGGTCAAGATCAGAGTCATCTCCGAAAAAGAATTATATCAGCATTCTGGTTATTTTTCATACATTTCCCTAAGATATTTTAGTACTACCAAGAATCGGGAGGGATTTCTATGTCTGAATTATCATTTTGTGGCTGTTTGACGTACCTATTAATATAACTAGTAGTATTTTTTTGTACCTAGTGAATTGCTTGATTTTAAATCAAGCTTAACTTTTCGTATATAAAAAAGGTTCAAGTAGCATTCAAATTTTCTAGAAATTTTTAAAATATTTAACAGTTGTTAATAACTCAAGTTATACACAACTGTTAAATATTTTTATATAAATGTTAAATGTTGTTATATTGTATTCTAAGTATGAATTTACAAAAAAAAAAAATGTATTCAAGTATTATATCAGCTATCTGGTTCCCATATTACAAGCTCTGCTTAGTTTGGGGCTGGGTAGTGTTGTGTGAATTGTCCAGAATATTTATTTATTTTATTGTCGATTATGTTCATGAAATTCACCTTTAATTGATGATGAAAAAAGTTGATGGTTAAAAGCTTAAAGCTAAGGTTTTTAGCTTAAAACTAAGGTTAAAACTAAAACCATCACAGTGCCTCATCAACTTTCTTTAACGTTTTAAAATAATCCTTGTGATTTTCATGAATAAATTAAACTTAATTTAACACTTCGTTATTAGGTGCCTAGCGGTTTATGCCACGAAACACTTCACAAATTTAATGAAGCAGTAAATAACATAAAAACATGGTGACAATGTGCAATGAATCAAGCATGTCGGGTTTCAAGTAACTATTAACATAAAGGAAATGGCCAAACACGGCTAAATTACAAGCTACATGAAGTAAAATAATTATTTAACTAGTTGGAAAATAAAAAAATTCTCAACTTAACTTTTATTTATTGTTCATATATTAAAATTATGGCTTATTTTTTCATCTACAGGGTAATGCTATTCGTCAATAATTTTTTTATCAGAAATTTATGTATCTTTATTTATTTTAATTTTTGTTTTTTATCCGTCGGATAAAAATAAATCCAGCACTTATTTAGGCTAGTCAAAAACAAGGATTGCCAATTTTGTTTGACGAATAGCGTTATTCTAGTCTTTTGCTATCTGCCAAGGCAAATCTATGCTATCTCAAGGGGTAATGGGGTAATGTTT
Organism: Thera britannica; assembly: GCA_939531255.2. Taxonomy (NCBI): domain Eukaryota; kingdom Metazoa; phylum Arthropoda; class Insecta; order Lepidoptera; family Geometridae; genus Thera; species Thera britannica. Next base: position 6,900,115 of record OW618042.2, on the reverse strand, counting down.
GGTTACAAGTTGGTGCCTCCCACAGGATCCCCAGACGAGTGCGTCTCAGAAACTCGTTCAATCAAAATTTAAGTTGATATTGGAAAAGTTTTTCAGATTGATACGCAGCGCGTACAGTTGACAACAAAGGAGTTACATTTTGAAGATACGTCAATAACCATTTCTATTTTTTACGTGTAGGTTCATTTTTCAATAATGTGTTTCAATATTATGTAAGTTTTTAACAAGAGTTTGAGAACCAAATCTATATAATTTTATGTTTAGTCTACTAGAGCTAAACTGAAATTTTGTAATAAAAAGGCGTGTTTTTGTAATGATTATGGACTGTAATTTATTTAATTTTGAGTTTTTACATTAGATCACAACGTTATACAGCGAAAGATTGTTCAAAAGAAAGGGAAGAGCTAGCTGTCACATTATATTTTCCATCTAAAACATTGCCATATCAAAAGAATATTCTATTTTTGGAAATATTATAAAATATGAAAGGTTTCCCGTGCCTATGTTCTGACTGACTGTTGTGTGTGTGACTGTGGTGACTGACCATCACCTATCATTTTCTATCTGTGTTTTTTTCTTGTATTTGTGTGGTGTACATTCATTGATAACAGTAGATTTTATGCCACTTTTACTGCCACTTCAAAGTAACGTTAATATCTACTTTAGACTTGTCTAAAACATATTTTATGAAGAATTGTGATACCTCGAGATACCCGCCGTAAAGTTCTGTAGATGGGCTAGAAGGCTAAAAGATCGACTAAGATTGACTAACTACGCCAAATCTTGGTAGAAGGGGGGGGGGGGTATTTTCACTTCAGTCACTCCCGGAGTGCCACTTTTTTCTTTGTGACTGTACAGGCAGCTTACAAGAAGTCGATGGCAGGTATAGATAAGTCCTCGTTTTACGGGAAACTTCAGACAAACTAAGATCTGTTTTTGGTGTTTGTTTGCGTTGGAGTTAAACGAATAAACTTGTTTTTCGTTGTTTGGGGGAAATTAAATTACATTCTGCGGCAATCTAGAGAAAATCGCTGCAAAAGCGAAAATACCCAATTTCATGAGGAAGAAATAAAATTGTTGGAATATTTGATGGATTAAACTCAATCGATCGCCGGTGTAAGTAAATACTTAATATAAGGCCAGGTTTATTCGGATGGGCATTCTGTTACATCTCAAATCAAATCAGTTATTGCTTTATTCAATGGTACCACAAGGATCACTTTGAAACGAAGGGAGGGAGCAATGGCTGAACTGTTTCCTAATTTTGATGGTACATTTGTAGATGATAAAACCCAAAAAACTTACTCAATTAAAGAACATAGTGGTGTTTATCAGATATGGAAGTCATTTAGTCAGAAGCTCTTCTTAAAATCTTCTACAAAACTGATCTGAATCGTCTCCAAAAGTAATTAAAAACTTTGCTCGCCCAAAACAATGGTCTCAAGAAATAATTTTCACAATATTATAACCGGAATTAACGACGAAAACGGGCGAGACGCGCATCATAATAGGTAGCCTGGGGGTATTAACTACTGGACTTGAAAGTATTCAATATAAATCTTATTTTATAACGATCTCATTCTTACTTTTTGACGTGATAACGTCTTATAAATCGATGGAACCTGCTGCACGCACGAAAAAACATGACTCATGCGTCGTTACGTCGTTTCGTCGTTCCATTTACCTGAGCCCGAGCCCGGGTCGGGTAATGGGTGAGGGTAAATGAGGGTAAGGGTAAATGAGGGTAAGGGTAAGGGTACGGTCGGGTTCCGGGTCCGGGTCCGAGAGTTCGAGTCCGAGTCCGAGTCCGAGTCCGAGTCCGAGTCCGAGTCCGAGTCCGAGTCCGAGTCCGAGTCCGAGTCCGAGTCCGAGTCCGAGTCCGAGTCCACGGACCCGGTTCCGAGTCTTTATTAATTTAAATTCTTTTGAAAAATGCAACCATTCCATCAGTATTTTCTTATGACGTTATCACGTTCAACTATCGTCAGTAAACCGACTTTACAGACAACCGATTTTTTGTGAAGTTTATTTACTAAAAAAGTAATGTTCCACGTTAAATGGTGTTTTTGCTACAACGAATTTGATTTTTTTTCATGGAGGTGATTGTGAATCAAGGTTGTCGCTGAAGGGAATAGAACCGCACACATCATCTCTCATGTAAATTTAATCGTAATAGGCACAAAAGTTGAAGCAAAAAACATCATATGACCACCATTCAGTTCACTATTCGGCCAGTCAAGAGTGATGACTACAGCAATTTTTCTAAATCTGGAAACGTAAAAAGGAAATCTGTGCCCATTAGCAGTCCTTGCGGAAACAAAACGTGGCACAAGAAGTTTCACTTCAATAAAAGAAAAGAACAGGAAATATTTGTTTTAGGCTGATAATGATGATCTATAGCAGACTGGTAATAAATTATGTGATTGGTAGAGTTGTCACATTAGTCCAGTAGTTATACTGCCCTAGTTAAGGGGAGTGACGTGTGTTGTTTTATAATTTTGCCTCGTTTCGCCTTTACACGCTCGGGTCACATGTTCTTAATACATATTACGTAATCTGTGCGTATACTTATAAATGAACAGCTAGTTCAGTTTTCTATGCTAGGTACTTGTTTTTAGAGCTCGTAGAATAGGCCTGACGACTAATTTTCAAAATCTCTTCTATCATATTCAGAAGTATCTGTTATGTCTAAAATATATCATATTTCTGTAGAAAATTAAGGTTTTTGTGCAATAAAAGTACATTTCAATTGAAATTTTCAAATTCACGCCAAAACGCTCGCTGATGTCATGGCGTCTGCTATTACGTCACGTTTCTGTATATCAACAGTAAACATGGGTGCTTTTGTACTAAATCAGAATGACGTTTACGTAAACGTGACGTAATTCGCTCTGACCGGTGTTTAAGCTATCATGGCGGATTGTTGTATTTTGTAGATTTATATTATCAAATAAATTGTCAATCTCGACATTATTATGAGTATAAATACATTTTTCAAAATCTTTGAATCCTTTTTCATTAGATCAGGGGGCTTATTCTCGGGCCAATCTCGATCATTTTGAAATTTTATTTTATTGCTTCTTTTCGAAGGGGGAATGGATAATTTCCTTGAGTAATTCATAAACAACCTCTTCGTAAAAGCCTCGACAGCTGCGATACACGGAAAACGTACAAAAAGTGCGGGGTTGGGAAAAGAAGCAATAAAATAAAATTTCAACATGATCGAGATCGGCCCGAGAATTAACCCCCTGATAAATATTTTGGCGATACTTGATTACTGTCTTCATGCCTATTAGTTAGTTGATGTGGCAATGTGCAGGTCATATAGCTCGAAGAACCGACAAGCGTTGGGGAATAAAAGTTCTCAAATAGCGATCACGAACCGGAAGACGAAACATAGGGCGGCCACTAAAGAAAATCACAAGGATTTTTATAATATCCCAAAAGTTAAGAGCCGAGTGGGATCCTTGATTGCAACTCGGTTATCGAGCAGGTAAGTAGTTGACTGTATCGTCAAACCTGTAGATGGAGCCACGGTCGCGTTAGTGCCGAACAGTCCCTCAGAGTTATTCGTCGGGTGTGATTAGGATCCGATGGCGCAGCGGTCAGCGCAGCCCAAGGGTAAGGTCGCGGGTTCAAATCCCGTTCGGCTCTTAACTTTTGGGACATTATTAAAATCGTTCTCACTTGTCGTGTTCAATGGAGTGAACTAGCTGAAGTTATTTCTGCTCTCATCAGTGTGTACAACACGTATGCACAATTGGACCCCTGCATCACTTTTTAATTAACTCAAAGAAGCGTCCGCAACTCGGGTGGCAAGTTTTAATGAAATTTATTAACAACAAAACACGAAACTTGTAAAGTGGAGGTGAAACTTGAATAGAGTTGAAGTCTGTTTTTATATAGTTAGTTTGGTTATATTTAGCAAATAGGTTCTTTGAAGAGTTTTAAATAAATATAAAAAAGTGTTGATGTTGATAATGATTTTTTCTTAATTTATAATTTTTATTTACACTTAAAAACAAACAACAAACTCAAATTTCCAAAATAAACAAATACACAGGAAACAATTGAGCTATCTAAAGACCGTTACAAACGATCTAGAGATAACTCACTGATCCAAATTAGTACCAGATTTTGTCTGTCTAAGTCAAAATAATTAAGTGACTGAATACTGAAACCGTATTTTTTTATAATTATTGATCATAAATTAGGTACAGTCGATTTCAAAAATTATCGCTTGATTCGTATCGACGAACGTTCTTATTTACAAGTAAAATTACTTTTTTGTATATTTTTACCTTTTCTACAAATTAACAAAACATCTTTCCTTTTGTCATCGTATGCACTCACACTAAAAATATAATGTGATGGAAAGGCGTGCATGAAGTCACATGCACGCCTTTCCACACATGGGGTTGCAGCTTGCTCGCTACAACAATACACACACAATTACTTCATACGTAAAGTTTTAATGAAATTCAACAGCGAAATATGAAGCAGTAACAAATGGTGGGTAAACTTGGCGATATATTACTGTGTTTTGTTAAGTTGTGAATAGTCTGAGAGTTTTTCGCTCGACTGCCTGTTTGAGACACACGGCACGTTGCGACGACACGGCCTTGTGTTGTTTTGGTCACAGTAGTTCTATAGGCCGATATACGGCGCCTTTTTTTTCTGAATAAAAAACAAACTCATCTTTAAGATTTTTCTGATTAAGTGAAACCTGGATAACGAGATCTGGGCCAACATAACCACAAAGTGGTGCCCACGCGTCGCGGCAGACTAAGAACAAGATGGCGAGACGAGCTTGAAAAGCACAGTTAAACATCTCAGCAAAGGACCACACAGAGTAGAGAGGATTGGGGGAGGCCTTTGCCCAGCAGTGGGACATAGAAGCTTCATAATAATAATAATAAGTGAAACCAGGACCATAACGCATTATATTGTTTAACTGTTAATTGCAATCGCATTTATGAAATCGAACGCATACTACTCTCATTACATATTTGAAAACCATCTATTCTCTTTTTCGGGCCCACTTAGAGAGGTTGTGACATGACAACAAATGCAGAAAAAAGAAATACAATTGATATTGGCAGACAGTTAACAAAGTGCCATCTAGCCCTGAACTAAGCTAATATTAGATAGTTTATTGTGTTTCACATGTACGTGGAATGAAAAACTGTTGTGGCACCGTACATTACGTGCCGGTATCCAACGCGTCGCATATCATTGCGCTGCGGTATGGTATCAACACATCGGCCGCATCGAACCGTGTGTCTCGAACCAAGACCGTCTATTTATTCTGCATTTCTTTTAAAATCGGGAAATATTTTCCATGTTTATTTACCACAAACGTGTTATTTATAGTTTTTATGCAACATTATTTTACTTTTAATTAGAGAACCATTGGGAAAAATAATGTTTGATGAAAAAGTTTACCTGTGACTTTTCAATAGGTACCTATATACTTTTTTCTTGTTCATTTTTTAGCTACTGAAAGTAGGTACAGTCTGAGAGGGATTTAAAATACCCCAGATAAATACAAGTTAAACTTGGCACCACTTACTTTCATAAATTAAGCCTACCCACGACACGCTCACACACACACTTACACGCTGGATTGCCCTGTTAATACCCAGACTCTTATGAGTCTGGTGCATCAGGGCCTTCCTTACACATACACCCTTACACACCCAAAACACTCCACACACACACACACCCACGTCTGCTTTTTAACTCACACTTATCATAATTTAATTGTACCTTTTTGTCTAACCTAACTTTATATAGCTTTATTTTTTAAGATCCGTTCAAGCTTAGTATACCTACATAGTCATAATAGAATGTACTACGGAAGAGCGAGACTCTCTAGCACAGGTATTTCCATACTTAAAAGAGAGTCTCACCCATAAAATGTACCATAGATTAAGTTTACTGAAATAAATTATTTGTATTTGTATTGTATTGTATATTGTATAATTAACAGCAACAACATTACAGTTTGTTGTATGGGAGCCCCCTTAAACAATTATTTTATTCTGTTTTTTGTAGGTATTTGTTGTTATAGCGGCAACAGAAATACCCCATCAGACAGACAGACAGACGGGCAGACAACGGAGTCTAAGTAATAGGGTGGCGTACTCTTTAGGTACCCTTTTAACTACTTGAGGCCTGTTGAGCCTACGAAGTAATATATTATAATAAATTAGGTTTATTATCTTCGGGTATAATTATCTTTAAAATATTGCCCCAATGACTTCTTATAACTATTAAAAACATAGCAACGACCACTACATTACAAAATTATCTAATACATTATAACCTGAGTAAAAAACTATTTATCATGCACATCGATCTGCTAAAAACCAAATAATCCAAAAACAACATCATTTCCCTTTTCAGGAAATTGGAAATGTTAGTAATGGTTGAATTATTCATGCGGCACAGTTGGTAATACGTCACGTGACGTGTCACAGTGCAAACACAACACAGTAAGATGACAAGTGAAAGTTTAATTATATGGATTAAACAGGTATTTATCGCAATCACCTTTTTTAAATCAATAATGCTATTAATTTACCAATTTTCAAAACTCCCGGAAAACTTTCCAAGTAAAAATACTAAATGACTGGACTAAATATTCCGCATTTATTTATTTTATTTTAAATGGATTTAACGGGTATTTATCGTGATTATTTTTTTAATATTTTCCAACAGTTCGACCGTGTTACAACAGCCGTGGTCACGGGCAGGGTCGGGATCTCTCGTAGAGAGTATTCTATTCCTTGGTCGGGATAGAGCGGGGTGTCAGCCCGCGACCACGGCTTTTGTAAAATTCGTGAAATATAAAAAAAGGTAATCGCGATAAATACCCGTTTAATCCATATAAATTATGCATAACGATCGCGTTAATATAAAAAAGTTCTAAGTGATAGTTTAATAATAATTTCGTCTATCCTACTGATAGCAAGACAAAGTATTGCCACCAGTAGGATAGACGGAAAGCACTACTTTTGTTTCTTTTATTTCTTAATATTGCCTATGTACCTTTTTTTCCTAAGACTTTTATTAGACAGGTGTCAAAAATACACAAAATAATCCCAAGCAAAAACTTCGATCAGGCTGTCTGTTACAGGGTACAGAATTTTAGAGGAGCCGAAGAATAATAGGCGTTCGCATTTTAAATTGCTTTTAAATTAGGTAAATTTCGAGATCTGTCTTTGCTGCCTAATCTGTTTTTTTATACACCTATCTGATGGAACAAGCATACCCTGATATACCTGATATGAAGTGGTTATCATCGCTATAGTAAAACATTGCCTCGTAGGTCACGCACGTCAGGAACGTGCTTACTATGCATTGCCCTGCGTCTATCAACTTGAGACATAAGTACAGATCCAAATAATTTCACCAATAAAATTCAAAATGGTTAATTTCATGTTGCACTGTGTCCGTGTGATGTGTTGTGTAATGTTTTTTTTAACACCTCGGCACTTAGCGTGATTGGTTGCATTTTATATTGTGTACTATTATGAAAGATAAACTATTTCATAGTACCGTAGTCGCTACTCGTATATTTTTTTCATATTTCATTTTATCCTGGCGCTGGATACATGGTCTTTTTGCTAAGTCCTTTTTATGAATCCAATAATACTAACCAAAAGCATATCTATGCTTTTGGTTTTGGTTCTCGTAGTGTCAGGTCAAGTGCGAAAGGAGCGTTTTTGAGGCGCACTTAAAGTCCTTTCACCACTCTGATTCGCAGAAGTGACAATAAGAATGAATACTTAACGCTAGTTTATAACTAACTTTAATTTCAACAAAGTTTTGAACCCAATTAAAAGTTTCCACAAATATTACACAGAAATAACAAGAAGAGGTAGACGAAGAAACGCTTTCAGAAATTAAAAAGAAACAAAGATGGATAATGAAAATTTCTAATACAAATAAGACGCAAACAAAGAAGATTTGTTTCACAATAATTAACGCTCGTTTAGATAGACAACTTTTTTATACAAATAGTAAGTGGAACAAGCATATGGCCCACCTGATGTTAGGTGGCAACCAATGCTGCTTTACCGCAGAAATAGGCATGGTGGTAGTACTTCCCCGGACGAGCCCTTCTCAAAGAGCTCTACTACTACAAAAAGCTCTACTACTACTAAATGTAGCCATCAATTTTGTGACACATACAAAGATCTACTGGTGATTATAGTCACTACAATTTATCTAGCCTGGCTTCGTATGTTTTACTTTGTTTGTTGTCTTTTAGCTGTTGGATTATTCTGCAGGGGGTCTGCATTTGATAATATTATTATGTTACCCGTGCCGATCTTACCTGTAGGCCTACCCTGAACTCTGTCTGGCTCTGTCTCTGGTCCTGGTTTTGAGTCTGTGTCAGTGATGACTAAATAAATCCTACGTCAAAACGTCACAAACACAGTATAATGAACACTCATACAGACTCAAAACCAGAGCCAGAGACAGTGCTCATGGTAGGCCTGCTGTACTGTACAGTAGGATACAGCTCAAGTCACCTAAAAACAAAGAAAAATTACCCTTACTGCAACGACATAAGAGCTGACAGTGTATAGTCTGATGCATATCCTTGTGTACTACATGTTTTGTCAATAAACAAATATCTCATTTCATTTCAACTAACACGCGGAGCTACTTAAAAATCGAACGTCTAAACTTAAATACTTTTTGAAACGAAATCCTCCCAACGTTCAATTTCGACAACGTTTTCATACGTGGCTTGAAGTGATCTTCAAATACGGGGAGCATGCTGGATTCAATATCGCCGGCAATATCCGTGGAGTGGCTAAGTAGTCTAAGTCAAGTTTTATGAGTTGCTGTTCAAATATACGCGAAAAATATTGTAAAAGTACCCTTCTTGGCTTAGAAAGTTCAGCGATAGAGGCGTAAAGATTATAAGAAAACCGCCGTTCTGAGCTTCGATCAGTTTATAAATGTGTTAGTGTTGTAAAAACGATAACATGCATTGTTAAAAGAATATTTTTGTATTAAAATAGGAATAACACAGGGTTTGGCTTAAACTTTTAAAACTAAACTCGTACGCGTACGGTATCTATTTGTAGGCCAGTGGGGATCCAACCTACATCTTAGTCTACAATCTGTATCTAAACTGTACTTGATTTAGTAACGAACAGATTTATTATGTGTCCTTAAATCTTAAGTCAAAGCCAAAAATGTATTTATTCAGTAGTATCGTAAGGATCACTTTGAAACGTCTTAAAGCTAGGTGAGTATAGATGCCAGTTCCACGTGATTAAGCCTAGAAGAACAGGCAATAAACTACGGCTTGGTTCTTACCGTTTACTTGTGTGATCCTTATACAAATAAAAAATAATAATAGCAGTGAAGTTCCAGTGTGGTGCCACTTCACTTAGTTAGACGTAGGCAATAAAACAAGAGCAAAAGTTTCAAAGACAGCACACGCTAGCGCTACGCTTCAAAAAGTACAACAACATATCAAACTCTCTAGTTTATGTGATTGTTTTTTCAAATTTAATTTAATTTAATTTAATACAAACTGTTGTGTTCTTGTTTTATAAAGAGACTATTTTATTATTTACTTATTATTATTTTAAATTGATATTTCTGTGTGTTTTTGGGTAACAAATATTGTTTTATTTCGTGTAAGGTATTTCATTATTATTATTTAGCGTTAGTTTTATTATTATTATATTATGGTGCCACTGAAAACCAGCGCTACAAGGGTTACCGTGCCCTTGTAGCAAATGCTGAGTGGTCTACCTTCTTTGCCGTCATGTAATCTAAGTTAAATACCTGTACCTTTTATTTTTAAGTTGACGCAGAATAAATTATTTCTATTTCTATGTTCAGTTCTGTCCATCCCAAGGTTGGTAGAGATCGCTGTTAGCGATTAGACCGTCCATTGTATTATTGTGACTGTTTGTTTTTGAGCTAAAAACCGTATCCCACTTAGCTTGTGTGTCATTGTAATCATTAAAGAGTTATCTATCTACACAGCATATACCTACCATGACTAATACATATATTTTTATACCGAGGGATCACTGCAGTTTTTAATCCATTTGCTAGAAAACAATTAAAAATCGTGTTCTAAGAAGCGAAGGTTTTTAAAGAATCCCTCTCGCCTCCACGAGCAGAAGTTAATTAAGTAAGAATACTCGTTGTTTTAACAGAAACCCTGTGGTTACCCGCAAACTCACTTTTTCACTTGCAGTCACTTGACGGTGAATTAAATTAAAAACTAGTTTTTCCTGTTCTAAAAGGAAAGCTTTTTAATCATTTTTCGCGTTAACATGGATATTTACTTTGTAACGTGGCACGTTTTGTTGATGAAGGATTTTATAATTTCTTAAACGTCGTTCAGTGAACACCTACTTGTTTATTTATAGGTGTTTCATTATGTAGTATTTTATACCAAGTAGGGTTTATTCTATGCTCACCGGAACAAAAATTCAGTTTTATATTTTTTATTATTTATTGATTAATTAAAATAAATAATTAATATTGTGGACAACCCACACAGAACTACCTAGCCCCAAATTAAGTTAAGCTTGTACTGTAGGAACCCGGTAGCTGATATAATACATACTTTTTTTTAATTGTTCAGAGTTAGCTTCAACTTACTTCGACCAGTTTAGTTTGCAATTTGAGTAACTGTGGGATGCCTTAGAACGTTCCACAGTGCACTTTTTTTAACAACTATGAGATGGAACAAGCATAAGGCCACGCACGTCAGGAACATGCCCTACGGTGCACTGCCCTGCGTCCATCAACTTGAGGCATACAGAGGTTCAGCCTCATGTACCTGTAATTTCACTAGACACGCTTGTGACTCAAATAGTCAAAACGAAATTCAGCTATTATGTTTCAGCTCTTTCCGATGAATCTTTTATTGCGTATATCGGTACTGCTTTTAGTAGTAGTAGAGCTCTTTGTGTATGACTCGTCCAGGGAAGTACTACCACCATGCCTATTTCTACCGTGAATCAGCATCGCTGTGTTTCTATTTGAAGCTTTTCAGTTCTGATGAAATTACTAGCACGTGAGGTTTAACATCTTTAAGCCTCAAGTTAGATGCAGTTATAGGTATATCGTAGGGCGATTTCCTAACGTGCAGGACTTGTGAGGCATTATTTTGTTATAAGCAATAAGAAAGAAAGAAAGAAAGAAAAGCATTTTATTGACCTACTCATACAAGGTGTATCTAAATATGTGTACTATGCGAAGGTGGGGGGCTTCAGACCACAATGGTGATCAGTTGTGGGGGGGAGAAAATTAAAAATTCCTATTTTCAGTTTCCCATACAAAAATATTTAATTTCATAATGCCTAAATAAATTGACAACCCTATCCTTGTAACCCCTTGACCCCTTGACCTACTACCTCTGTAGGTCTACTACTACTACCTACTACCTCTGTAGCTGAGTTTAGGGTTGTCACTTTGTATAAAGTCAGCTGTTCATGTTGAAACTTCGTTGCAGTTTTTTTCAGAGATACCAATCGAAGTTCGAAAAGTCGTTGAACAAAAGTTGTTCCCCGGGGGGTGGAAATTCACCCCCCTTCGGGATAGTACACATATTTTGATACACGTTGTATACACAGGAATACCTACCTACTTTAAAAATAAAAAATAAAATCACATAAAAATTATAAAAAGAAAATCTTATACCTTTAAACGAGAAAATCTTGTATATATATATATATATATATATTTAGGATCTCGGAAACTGAGCCAACGATTTTCACGAAATTTAGTATACAGGGGTTTTCGGGGGCAATAAATCGATCTAGCTAGGATTCATTTTTAGAAAATGACGAGAAGTTGGTGTTTTGCAATAATTAAACATAAACTCAATATACGACTGTTCCTGCCATCTATTGGCGGTTGTGAGCAACTAACTACAAGCTAGAAGGCGTTGTTAATTAAAAATAAGCCAATAAAGATACGACTCTTCCTGACATCTATTGGCAAATAATAATACTATTTTTTTTTAAACCCGAGCGAAGCTCGGCCATACCGGCTCGTAATCATTAAAGGATAGGCAGGTAGGCAGCTGTCTTTAGACACTACAGGTCAATTAGGCCCCGGCTCAGTATTTTTTGCACTGTGTAGGTCACCCCACTCAGTGCAACACTGGTATTCTGCCACTTGGTAGCAATGGTTACCACTTAACATAACCAGTTGTATAAAACCATACTTTTAAAATATTTCAAAAGCTTATATTGTCCACCCAACTCCTCTGTGTTGTATTGTATAGAGAATTCACAGACGAAGAGGTCCGAAAGCATTTTAAAACGATTTTAATAATAAATACAGTTTGTATTTCCACATCGAAGCGTCCAACGAGTGAAGCGTGGGTCCAGTGTCCAACATTGGAACAGTTGAAATGTTTCGCTAATTGTACAAAGAGTGTGCTAACAAACATTCGCTTTGTGAACGCGTCGAAAGAGCACATTTTAAATGTAAACCGCCAACCAGTGTGGTTCTAGTTGCAGCGATTAGATTATTATGGAAAACATTTTGGGGATTTTATGTAGATAATAATACTTTATTGACACAAAGAAACATACAATTAATACAAGTATTTACAAAATACACCAGAATTAGTTGAACTGATTCAAATAAACGGATGCGATCGCCAAGGATTTTACTGGGAAAAAAGGTACCTTTAAAGATTATCTTCCTACGCACTTTATATACTACTTTATCGTATATTTTACATGGCTTGAATATTATCAAGCTTTTCATCATGGACTTAAAAAGTATTGCAAAACCGTGCCATAAACATAATAATTTTAAACACATAATTATAAACACAATAGTTTAAATTTTCATGTTTAATAATATGTAAGCTAAATAAACCTATATTATGTTATATTATTAACATACAAAATACACTTTAAATTTCCAAAATTTTCAGAGCAGTCCAGTTTTCAAAAGGGGCCAGTTTTTCCCGGAGATCGTTTTTGTGTAAGTATACATTTATTGATAACTGATAGAACTTCGAAGAGCTACACAGTTCTTCAAAGACCTATCATTATCGCTGTGTATCCGACCATACATGAGTGGTATAGGTAGCAGCAACACTCCACAATTACGGCAGGTACCTTTGACGTGCCAGCCGCGGAGAATGACATTATGGAAGTCAAAATATTCCGCCAACAATCTGTCACGTCTGCCTTCCTAGGTCACGTCCAGGTCACGACTGATGGATCATGTGTCGTTGTTGCTGTAACTTGTGCCATATGCCATGTGGTTTGCTAGATAGATTATCTCACGATGCGAGACATTCCTTTCTATCCATTGTGTGGCCGTTAATAGTCCAAGCGAATTGTAACACCATATTAAAAGCAGTAAACAATAGTAGTATTGCTTACCTCATGGATTGACGAGGATTACAGGAAATATATTGTGTGAGTGGTTTTACTTTTTTATCCTGATGAACAATCTTCAAGAAAAACTTATTTTCTACTTTAAAACCTAGATTTTACTCAAGTTTAAAAAGCACACGCCAATGTATCTTTAATACAATTTATTACTACTTTATTTGTACCGCAAACACTAAATAAATGAAATATTATGATCTACAAAACACTATACCTAGTCCCAAATTAAGCAGAGCTTGTACTTTGGATATCAGATAGCAGATATAATACTCATATATTTGTTTGTAAATACATACCTACTTAGAATACAATAAGCCACCCAGACAGATAACAAACATGATGGGGATCGATCCGAAGACCTACGGCACAGAAGGCAGAGCTACTACCAACTGAGCTGAGAGGTCAGTCTATTACTATTTATTTAATCTCCTTGTATGTCCTTGACTGAACGTTCCACTGTACATATTTAAGTGGCGTGTACTGTACTGTCCGTACACCCATTAGCGCTGCAAACATGGCTTGATTTCGGGTCGCGTTTAAATTGGCATCTCCATAATGATATTATCATATTTCATCTGTTTTTTTAAGTAAAATTGGATTTGGTGCTGGATTCCTGCTTTGGAAAATAAAACAAGCCGCTAGTTGACTTTAGCATCGTAAATGTGATATTTATACTTTTGATGTGACAACGTCTTATAATTCGATGGAGCCGGCTGCACTCACGAAAAAACATGACTCATGCGGCGTTACCTCGCTCTGAGGCGTTCCATTTAAGGCTTGAAGTGCAAGCGAGAGCGCGGAACGAGCGACAAAGAGGCACAATCCAGCCTCCGCGTTCGGCAGCGTTCACATCTGTCTCTCTCCTACTTAAGTGAGCGATGCGTCCGCGTGGACAGCTGTATGACATTGTCACGTTCAACTATCGTCAGTAAACCGACTTTACAGACAACCGATGTGTTTTGTTTAATTATATTTCGGGAAAGCTTTTAAGTCTTCTTATCAGGCCTCACAGCTCGGTTTGTTAGCTCTGTTTTTTTAAATACTATAAACCATACTTTAGTTATGAACACAGATATTTGTTTCGTATGTGACCGCTATAGTGTTAAAGACAAATATTTGCCGTCTAGTCAAGTTTTTATCTTTCCTTCATAGGTCACTAGCACTTACGAATGTACGAATGTGTAAGTGATTCTTGAGATTTTATTCAAACCCTTTGACTTCTCGGCTGAAAAACTACTAATACCGCCTTCCTACGGTGCGTGATATCACGCACCAGCCCGCAAGGCGCACGACGACGCACGGCAACGCACACAGAAAATGCTCCAGTGCTACCGCGCACCTCGGCGCACGAGACCGTTCCCATGGTGTGTCGCGCGTGCTGGTGCGGGCTGGTGCGCGATATCACGCACCAGTGGGAAGGGGCTATTAGAAACTTTCACCTTATTTGACAGCCATTTTCAAACTTTTCAACGTCATCTGATACAATTTTTCCACTCTTTAACGTACCCCAGTAAAGTTTGTAGAATTCTATTACACATGCATTAGAGTATTGCGAAAAAAGCGAACTGCCTTAACTTCTTAACTCTGTTACTTCGTCCATTACAGCTGGCAGCAAAAGAAATAAAACCTCCAGCTGCAGTACGATGTAATTGCAACTAACTGAATAGAATGATAAAAGTCGCAACTTTACCTATTATGTGAAGGTAGAATGAAAGTAAGCTTCGGTATAGGTATGCGACCCTGGTATCCTGAAAAGGTTTTGTGTAAGTAGTTGGTAATTACGAAGATGTCAAAAGCTTCTCCTTCTTCTTAATTAATGTCGGTCCATTTTGGATCAATTTTGTCTGTCTGTCCGTCCGTATGTCACAGCCATTTTTCTCATAAACTGTAAGAGCTAGAATGATGAAACTTAGCAAGTAGATGTACTCGGTGAACCGCATTCTTCAAAAATAATGTTGATGTTTTTAATATAGTTTTTTTCTAAACTGAATAGTTTGCGCGAGAGACACTTCCAAAGTGGTAAAAAGTTGCCCTCCCCCCTCTAACTTCTAAAATAAGATAATGATAAAACTAAAAAAAATATATGTTACATTACTATGCAAACTTCCAACGATATTTGGTTTGAACGAGATCTAGTCAGTAGTTTTTTACGTTTTTTTTACGTCATAAATCGTAAACTTTTATTATTTGTTACTTGTTGCTACGGAACCCTGCATGGGCGAGTCCGACTCGCACTTGACCGCTTTTTTATTCAAAACCATCAGAAACATTTTCGATCAAATCAGAATATCACATAACACACTTTCATTCCAACTGTTAATACTTTAAGCTAAGGTCTCAAGTAATTTTGGTTAAAATACCACATGATAAATTAAAATTGCGTTTTTTCTATATAGATTTGTATATTTGTATGCAAATTATAAACTCAAAAACTACCGACCAATTTCAAAAGTTCTTGCTCCATTAGAAAGCTACATGATTCCTGAGTAAAATAGTCTATATTTTTAGGGTTCCGTAGCCAAATGGCAAAAACGGAACCCTTATAGATTCGTCATGTCTGTCTGTCTGTCTGTCTGTCTGTCTGTCCGACCGTGTCACAGCCATTTTTCTCCGAAACCATAAAAGCTAGACTGATGAAACTTGGTGAGTAGATGTATTCTGTGAACCGCATTAAGGTTTTTACATAAAAATAGAAAAAAAACTATAAATTTTGGGGGTCCCCGTACTTGAAACTGAAACTCAAAAATTTTTTTTTCATTGAACCCATACGTGTGGGGTATTTATGGATAGGTCTTTAAAAATGATGTTGAGGTTTCTAATATCGTTTTTTTCCAAACTGAATAGTTTGCGCGAGAGACACTTCCAAAGTGGAAAAAAGTTGGTCCCCCCCCTCTAACTTCTAAAATAAGAGAATGATAAATCCAAAAAAAAATATATGTTGTACATTACTATGCAAACTTTCAACGATATTTGGTTTGAACGAGATCTAGTCAGTAGTTTTTTTTTTATACGTCATAAATCGTAAACCGCAATTTTTTTTTTCATCGAACCCATACGTGTGGGGTATCTATGGATAGGTCTTTAAAAATGATGTTGAGGTTTCTAATATCGTTTTTTTCTAAACTGAATAGTTTGCGCGAGAGACACTTCCAAAGTGGAAAAAAGTTGGTCCCCCCCCTCTAACTTCTAAAATAAGAGAATGATAAATCCAAAAAAAATATATGTTGTACATTACTATGCAAACTTTCAACGATATTTGGTTTGAACGAGATCTAGTCAGTAGTTTTTTTTTATACGTCATAAATCGTAAACCGCAATTTACCTTTCGACGAACTACAAAAACCTTTATATTATGTTAATTGATGCTACCTTCATGGAACCCTTCATGGGCGAGTCCGACTCGCACTTGGCTGCTTTTTTACTAACGACTAGCTCTGACTATGGCCGGATGTCAGAAAAAACAAGGTGAAAAATGTGAAGTGCCTTTTAATTTTTCCACCGGTGCGAAGTTGGGATGGATCGCTACTCTGATAAAGAAGAAACCTGGAAATTAAATGAAATGAAATTTATTACATATTTACAAACATTACAGTAACATTATTATACAGTTAGGTCACAGCTTTCAATGTAAATTTCCTGGTGGGATAACATTGGTAGAGTTTGTTCAGAAAGAGAGCCGTCGTGGGATTTGAGGGCGCTGCTGTGCTTAATTACCTTTTTTGTTTAGTGGGCAATACAATAGCGCGTCTGTTGCGTTTTGATCCTATCACAACTAGGGTACTATTCCTTTATTTAATTTTTATGATGCAAAATGCTGACAGAAAGAAAGGGATGAGCTGCCATATAAAAATCAAAACATTAGTTCACAATTTGGCCACGACGGCTCTCTTTCTGAACAGACTATACTCAAACTAGGATTACCCTATGATATGGCATACCAATGCCCTCTGCCGAACAAACTAAGTACAGTTGGCATGAATTATTATTATGCATATAAATTAAATAAAAATTAAGTATTATATACTGGATAATCACGTGGAAGATGTACGTTAGTCTTATTATGGTCCAGAAACAAAAATTTCATGAGATTTCTGAACTAAAGTTTATACTTATGCTGCATTATAGTAGTTAGCCTAAAAGGTTTTAGAGTTATTCCACAAACAGTCCAGCTTTTTGTTCAAGGAAATGCCCTCGTGAGACAATTGCGCCACAGTGGAGCAAAATCACAGTAGCAACTAAGCACACTTTGAAATAGGCACAGTTAAAATGATATTTTCACTGTGCCTATTTCAAAGCTCTTTTTTCAAGGCTCTTTCTTAGCGTTGATATTGGCGTATTTACTAACATATTCCTATAAATAGAAGCATGTCTGAATGTCCATGTCCATTTAAACTCACCTTATTTAAATTGTAAGTAAACTTTAAGTAGGTATTTACTTACTATAAGTTATTTTAAGTAGTTATTGTTAAGATCGCAGGAAGTCGGTGGATGAAAAGGGCTCAGAATCGTTCTTCCAAAATTTCAGATCGATTCATTAATAAAAAAATAAATGAATATTGTGGAAAATTCACACAATACTATCTAGCCCTAAACTAAACAGAGCTTGTACTATAAATGACGAAGTTATGCTAGCAAACTTTAACAAAAAACCACAAGACACATCACACAAGACAACCGAATTGAGAACCTTCTCCTTTTTATTTAAAGGCGGCAAAAAATATCTGTGCTCTTAAAATATGTTATATTTTTTAAACTAATGGCTTGTAATATAATATACCAAAGGTTTTCCTCTGCTTTTTATTGGTCTGTGGCTGTGATGCTCCAGCTATTAATACTACGTTACAATACAATATCATATATCAAAACAGACTGACACATACTGGCCGTGTTTGCATATACCCGCTATAAATCATGAGACTGTGGTGCTGACAGTACGTCACTACTATTATGTATATAAAATATTATATATTTGGTGAGGTTGAAGATTTCAGGCACTGCAAAGTCAATATCAAAAGTCATAATTAATATAAGTTAACCTAATAATTTAAAAAAAACGGCTCTTATCCAAGTACTACTATTCTGTTGACGAATTCCTAATCGATAAGATACCTATATAAGTGATAATTCCGTAACATATAGTTTAAAACATTGAGTTTGTGCTTGATATTACTTATTTTGGAATTATTTTAATTATTATTATATCGAGACATTTCATATCTATTTTTATTTATTTATTTAAAAACAAAGAACCTTACAAATTGCATATACATGGTTTAGTCTAAGTATACATACATAGTTCTTAGTTGTAAGTTAATATCTTTCTAAGATGCTTACTTATTTACGGAAACCAGTTAAGCCGTGTAGGATAAATATTGATCTATCCTAAATATTGTAAACTTATCATCTGACTAATTGTAATATCTTATATATTTTTGTATTGGAATCATACATACTTGCATACATAATTTTAATAAGTAGTGAACTTACTTGCAGCGGCCCTACAGGGTACAAATGATGTCTGCGCTATAAATAAAATTAAATCTGATAGTGTAAAATATTTATTATCAGATTATAAAAAAAACCACTAGTACCAAAGCAGAGTAGAGATGTAAGATAAATAATTCGACGCCTGCTGCCTGTATAACATCGTAATTCAATAAAGTTTTTTTATTCTTGAGCATGATCGAAGGAAAATTTCAAATTGACGAATGAATGAACAATGATAAAAAAATAGTTAATAGGTACATTTGTGAATTTATTTATTCATGCCTTTAAAATAATTTTGTAGAACCTCTACGCCGTAGACCATTGAAGCGCCTCTACAAATGTAGTTTGAATCCAAAAACTAATTATTTGTATAAAACCTCTACAATAGATGCAAAATTCTGTTTAGATTTTAAAGTGATACGGTTTTGTAGTTTTAATTACAACAGACTGCGGCTTAAATGTAATGCAAATGTCACTGTGCACACGGCAGAAGTCAGGATTCCAAGCTGCATACAATAGGTGGCCATGTTTGCGTTCACGGCTCGCTTAATATATTGCGTACAGAGCGTGTTTGATGATATTACAAACGCGACGTGCATGACATCTTTAATATGAATATATAAACCTATCGCGTTACTAACTGACTGACTGACTGATAATAGTCAACGCACAGATCAAAGAAAGTATACAATTCGTCACGTTATGAAATACCGCCTAGCCCAAGCTCTGTCTGGCTCTGTCTTTGGCTCTGGTTTTAAGTGTGTGTAAGTGTTGACTAAAAAATCCTACGTCGAAACGTCACACACACAGTATGAGCAGTCACACAGACTCAAAACCACAGCCAGAGATAGAGCTTGTGGTAGACCTATTGGTCCAGATATTAATAGAATGTCAACAAAATCAAAATTATCAAAATAAAGCGTGATCAAATATGCTACATCAAGTTTGATCAAATCCTTTCGAGCAAATACAAATACTAGAGTGAAATGGTCAAAGCGTTTTGATAATCCAATTTCGTGATAAACATGCATTCTATTCTGTTTGCTTTTAGAACGATTATTTAGTAAATAAACACGTGTAAATTAAATGGTTTCATCCAAACTGGCTGGCAATTTACATAAGAGCGTGTATAGGGATTAGTTAATAATAATTTGAAGTTTATGAATAGTTGTTTGCACACTGTTTTTTTTATTTAATCATTATTTTTTACTTCTATTTGCATGATTATTAAGCATGGACATATTTTATGTATATTTTATTTTATTACCCTAAACATGGACCCTGTATAGGGTATAGGAACATGGAGGTAGGCTGAGGTATATAAACAGTAGTAGATAGATATATAGATAAAAATAGCGTTGTAAGCTTGGTAGAATAGATTTTTATAATGTCCCAAAAGTTAAGAGCTGTGATTTTTTAAGTTACGCGACTGTGAATTTTTTAAACACTATAAAATAAATAAAAAAAATATTTTATAGTGTTAGTTGTTTCACCTAAAGCCATTTGTATACATTCTAAAATGTATACAACTTATTTGTATACGTTCTAGTGCAGCCGGTTTGTATAAATACAAAATCCTGGTAACTCTTATATCGATATATTCAGAAATGGCTGCAGTTTCCTGTAACCTTCACAAGCGTTTATCAGCACCAGTTAATCCTGTGGTATCGTGACACCATTAGAAGTCAGGAACACTTATAGCTTGCTCAACAATCGGCTACTAAATATGCGTCTCCTGAAGTAGCGATCAGCTGAAATATAATAATAAATATTGAGGATTCCACAGGACTAAAGAGAGCTGATTTAAGAAATATTTTTGATTTGTATACTTTGAGTTTACAAATCAGAAATGGCAATCTACTTTGACGCTGACTGTAAGAGCTGATTTAAGAAATATTTTTGATTTGTAAACTTTGAGTTTACAAATCGGAAATGGCAATCTACTTTGACGCTGACTGTAAGAGCTGATTTAAGAAATATTTCTGCCAACCTACTTTTGACGCTGACTTTACTATGGATGGATAACATTGTTACCCGTGTTATTACCGGTAGTACCAAGGACAAAAATATTTACATGTAACTACCTGGAGGAGGCTAGAAACACAGATGTTTGTTCGCCATCTGTATGCTATATTGTATTCCAAGTATGTACAAAAAAAGTATATTATGTATTATATCAGCTTTCTGCTTCCCATAGTACAAGCACTGCTTAATTTGGGGCTAGATAGTGTCGTGTGGATTGTCCACAATATTTATATTAGGTATGTTATTTACAACGGTAGTACCACGAAGTGAAGAATGTTATGTAACGAAAAGAGTGCTAGATATGAATGTGGCTGGGTATAGAAGTAGATGTAGGCCAAAGAAAAGACCGATTGATTGTGTGAAATAGGGGTAAGAAAGAAGTGACTGCTGAAATGATGGCTAATAGAGAGTAAAGAACGAAAACCTGGGGCTCAATTCTAGACCAGTGACTTTTTTGTCACGGTAGATATTATATCACAAGAACTGTCAGTTTCTTTAGTGAATTTGACAGTTCTTGTGATATTTACCTACCGTGACAAAAATGGTCTAGAATTGAGCCCCTGTTGTGCCGACCCCACATGAAGTGGACAAGAAAATAATGAGCACTACGGGCAACAAAAGGTGTGAAAGCTTGAAGGTTTGAAAGGTTTCATGGCCCTAAAACCCAGCGAGTGGTTAGCGTCGCGCGGTAGGCAAGTGCCGCGATTAACTCCGCCTTGATCGATTATCAACTCTTGGGATGACGCCG
Source organism: Thera britannica (assembly GCA_939531255.2). Lineage (NCBI taxonomy): Eukaryota > Metazoa > Arthropoda > Insecta > Lepidoptera > Geometridae > Thera > Thera britannica. The sequence goes on along the minus strand of OW618042.2, from coordinate 6,878,443 downwards.
GAAGTGGAACTTCAAGTTACGCCGAGATGCTTCAAATTATAAGTTATCGGCGTTGTAACTATATACAAATAGTATGCGTAGCTTAGGAGTTAAAGCCGTGGTTTGCAGATATTAAAGTGAAACTTTTATAACATCGTCTCAAACTTTTTCGTCTGTGTGTTGCATGTCGCGTGATGGTCGGCCGCGGAGTAGGAATAAAGTTAAAGGCGTTCGTCAAAGCAGCCGAGGCCAATGTGGCAGCGCCTATAGTTCACATGAGCTGACCGTGTAGTGTATAGATTCCGAAAATGTTTAGTTAAATGTCTATAATGTGAAAAAAAGTTTCACTTTTACCGTGGTTTCATAAAACCACACAATCCTTTTTTTATTAACCGTCTTCTTCCTCTTATTTAAGAGCAATGCTCTTGTCGGCGTAATTGTATGCATTTTTCTCCGGGTATTTTTTTTGAGGGCAACCTGCTTGACGACATGACGGCTATCTTCTCTCTTATTTCACTCATGTAGCTTATCCTTGGTCTTCCCCTTCCTCTCTTTCCATCCACCTTTCCTTATATCAAATAAACCGTCAAAATATTATAATTAATAATTTTGAAACACGCTCATAATAAAGCAATTCCCAGGCATTGTAGACATTCCCCTTGATATTGTGACACTACCGACCGTATTTATTCATTTTATTGAGTCGTTATAGAATGGTTACACTTCATATATTTATAGAAATATCTCAAACTTTTTTTTGCATTATAGATGACAGTAGACCTACCACAAGCTATGTCTAACACTGTTTCTGGCTCTGTCACACAGTATAATTAATACACTGGTGAGCACTCAACAGACTCAAAACCAGAGCCAGAGACAGAACCAGACAGAGCTTGTGGTAGGCCTTCTGTACCGCAAATGTGTGGCGGTAGAATGATTTTGGAAAAAAATAGGGTAAACCGACAGTTATTGGACAGCTAACGATCAATTTTTGCAAGATTCAAATATTTGTAAAAAGTTTATACATTTTTTAGGTAATTTTAAGAGATTATAATTCTAAAATATATGCACTAGCATGTAAATATTCAAAAATACATAATCTAAAAGGCTATTTATATTTTAAGTGAGTTTAAAAAAAAAGTTGTTGAAATCATAGTCATTGGACATTTTTTTTAATTATTGGACAAGGGCTATATAGTTATTGGACAGATTATAAAAATACCTTTTTTCTTCAAAATGTGTTGCATTCGTCACAATAGAGTGTTTAAGGGAAGTCTAATAAAACACAGTATTAAAAATAACGAACTTTAATCAAGGAACTTATACCGTATTTATCAAATATAATAACTTTGTTAGGTACCAATTCTTATAGTCATTCTTTCAGGGGTCTTAGGCAGCAAACTTTTTGGCACACCGTATTTTCTAGCTATTTTGCGTATCTTTGGTTTATTTGATTCTTCTAGCTACCTCAGTGCTAAATTCAAATCATTTGAAGACTTATCTGCAACAGGAATTTTATTGGATATAATAATATATTGGACGGCTGTCCAATGACTGTCTTAATATTATTATGACAGTCATTGGACAGCCGTCCAATAACTGAAATAAGCCACCGAAAAAGCTTAAAATATGAATACGCCTTTATCAACCAAATTGCCAACTTATAGAAGTGTCAAAATGGTTAAAACTTCTTATTGAAAAAAAATATAGTTATTGGACAGTGTCCAATATTAGATTTTTGTTTAAAAAAAATTATAGTCATTGGACAGTGCAAAAGAACCTCAAAACAGCACATCTTTTTATTTAAGACCATAGAAATAAACAGCTTAAGCAATAGTCTTACCGCTCCACCAATAGCTAGAAGCATAAATTCTTCAGACCCGCTGATATCACTCTGGAACCAAACTTCTATCCTTATGATTTTTTTAATTTTTACGCTCGATTTCCACCTGCCACGATGTCCGACCGGAAAAGAATTTTTTGTGTTTTTACTGCTGCAATCTGTGATACTCACTGAGGACTATTACAATAACAAATGTCAATAGTCCCTATTGGAATCGACTGATGGCGCATTTTTTCAAACGATTTCTTATTATTAACGTGTAAATTGTAAGTGTCCAATAATAGTATGGTGTCCAACGACTGTCGGTTTACCCTATCGTGCCCCAAAAATTTTCCAACAGTTTCTTAGAAAACTCGGTTTAAGCCAAGGTTGGCGTGTGTATCCAAACTCAAGATTGCATGCTCTCATCACCCCTAATATTAATATACTTCCATAGGGTACTTACTAATATATGCAGAGGTACATACTCGTACTACATCATGAATGACTGAACACATGGGATTTTCAAAAAATACCACACCTACAAAAAGACTCAGTCAAAACGACAATCAATCAAAATAAATACAAGAAAAATATAAAAAACTAGCTGTCACCCGCGACTTCGTCCGCGTGGTTAGTATAAAGTCATAGTTTGAGTTCGTTTAAAAGAAACTATTTTATGGTGGAAAGCGGACAACTATTGATATGTTTTCACTGTTTTTTGCGTATTTTTTTAGAGTTATTTTTTGTGAATTTGCCTTAGTGGCTAAGTTGGGTTATGTATGCGTTGGTTTTACATGACCAAGTGCTGGTTACCTTAGTTTTGAGTTTGCATTCAAAACTATATAAAGTGTGTTCGAAAGATGGTAAATGCTGTTGTAGCCGATTTTTTTCAGCTGTGTTTAGTTTTGGTATGATAGGTGCTTCCCGCAATTTTGTCTTAGTGGTTATCATGGGGTTTTTTGTAAACCTTTGTGTGTATTCAAACCTGGTGACAGATGCTGCGGTAGCAGAATTTTTTAAATGTTTTTTTGCGTATTTTGTAAAGCTCTTTTTCGTGATTTTGTTTTAGTGGCTAATTTGGGCTATCGTATTCGTTGGTGTACAATTGAATCTTGTTTTTTTAGTTTGACATGATCAAATGCAAGTTACCATCGTTTTGAGCTTGTACTTTAGAGTGTATTTGAATTTGAAGGTGAGTGCTGTTGTAGCCGTTTTTTTTCAGCGGTGTTTAGTTTAAGTATGATAGATGATTCCCGCGATTTTGTCTTGGTGGTTATCATCGGTTTTTTTGTAAACATTTGTGTGTATTAAAACCTGGTGACAAATGCTGCGGTAGCTGAAAATTTTTTAATGTTTTTTTTTGCGTATTTTGTAAAGCTATTTTTTGTGATTTTATGTTATATTAGTGGCTAATTTGGGGTTTCGTATGCATGTTGGTGTATAATCGAATTTGAATTTTTAATTTGACATGACCAACTGCTGGTTATCATAGTTTTGAGCATGTACTTTAGAGTGTCTTTGAATTTGAAGGCGAGTGTTGTTGTAGCCGATTTCTTTCAGAGGTGTTTAGTTTAGGTATGATAGATAATTCCCGCAATTTTGTCTAAGTCGTTATCTTTGGTTTTATAGTAAACCTTTGTGTGTATTCAAACCTGGTTACAGATGCTGCGGTAGCTGAAATTTTTTTAATGTTTTTTTTGCGTATTTTGTAAAGCTCGTTTTCGTGATTTGTTTTAGTGGCTAATTTGGGCTATCGTATTCGTTGGTGTATGATCGAATCTGGTTTTTTTAGTTTGACATGATCAAATGCAAGTTACCATAGTTTTGAGCTTGTACTTTAGAGTGTATTTGAATTTGAAGGCGAGTTCTGTTGTAGCTGTTTTTTTTTCAGCGGTGTTTAGTTTAAGTATGATAGATGATTCCCGCAATTTTGTCTTGGTGGTTATCATCGGTTTTTTTGTAAACATTTGTGTGTATTTAAACCTGGTGACAAATGCTGCGGTAGCTGAAAATTTTTAATGTTTTTTTTTGCGTATTTTGTAAAGCTATTTTTTGTGATTTTATGTTATATTAGTGGCTAATTTTGGGTTGCGTATGCGTGTTGGTGTATAATCGAATCAATTTTTTTAATTTGACGTGACCAACTGCTGGTTACCATAGTTTAGAGCATGTACTTTAGAGTTTATTTGAATTTGAAGGCGAGTGCTGTTGTAGCCGATTTTTTTCAGCGGTGTTTAGCTTAAGTTTGATAGATGATTCCCGCAATTTTGTCTAAGTGATTATCATTGTTTTTTTTGTAAACCTTTGTGTGTATTCAAACCTGGTGACAGATGCTGCGGTAGCTGAAAATTTTTTAATGGTTTTTTTTGCGTATTTTGTAAAGCAATTTTTTGTGATTTTATGTTGTATTAGTGGCTAATTTAGGGTTTCGTATGCGTGTTGGTGTTTAATCGAATCAGATTTTTTTAATTTGACATGACCAGCTGGTTACCATAGTTTTGAGCATGTTCTTTAGCCATTTTTTGAAGCGGTGCGGTGTTTAGTTTCGGTATTATAGGTGTTTTCCGCGATTTTGTCTTAGTGGTTACGGTGGGGTTTATGTAAACTTTTGTGTGTATTCAAATTTGGTGACAGAAGCTGCGGTAGTAGATTTTTTTTACTGTTTTTTTGCGTATTTTGTAAAGCAATTTTTTGTGATTTTTCTTTAAACTATTTTTCCCTTTTTTCTTCTTTTAGGGAAATAATTTTCCTATTTTCTTTCTTAGTGCACCTTTGCTCTATAAGAGGAACACATCTTCCAAGTTTCATGCTTCTAGGACTAATGGTTTAGGCTGTGTGTTGATTTTTCTTTAAACCTTTTTTCCCCTTTTTCTCCTCTTCGGGAAATAATTTTCCAATTTCCTTTCTTAGTACACCTCTACGCTATAAGAGGAACATACCCTCCAAGTTTCATGCTTCTAGGACTAACGGTTTAGGCTGTGCGTTGATTGTCAGTCAGTCAGTGAGTCAGTCAGTCAGTCAGTAACGAAAGAGTTTTATATATTTAGATGTGAGACAAAATTGTATACCTACTATGAGACAATGTTTTGTTATAGACGATGGTTTTAACTTAGCATCAGTAGGCCTACCACAAACTCTGTCTGGCTCTGTCTCTGGCTCTGGTTTTGAGTTTGTGTGAGTGCTCACCAGTGTATTATACTGTGAGTCACAGTAAAATACACTTGAGAGCTTGTGGCAGGCCTACTGTTACCTATCACATATAATGCTTGTTATTATTAAAGCTTATAAAAAAAATACTCCTAATAAAAACCTTAGAATAGGGTTAGGTACAGTTGAGATTGCGTTCAAACATTTTACCTATACCTAAGTTGAAAAACAACACGGCCTTATCATTAAAACCATCATAAAATCATGTAATGACAAAAAATGTTTTCTTGTAAAACGTATCTCGCATCCCTCAGATTCCTTCAAGAAGACCACAACAATAGGAAAGATAAGGTTGCGAATGAAAGACATAAAAATAGAAGGGAAAAATCAAAGACTGAGGAATAAACCATTATTTCTGTAAACAATGCAACATTCCCTTTCCTTTCAACAATGGTATCTACTCACATCACAATAAGGGCTAGGGAAAACTGACGGTAGAATATTTTAAATCGTGTTAATGTATTTCTTATTTTATACAATGGAAACAGAGTATAAATTTCGATGCACGGAAATCCGATCTTTTCGCACCTCCGTTTATCACAGTGGGTTGGTAAATATATGCTATTGTAATATATACTTTGTTTCCATTAGATTAGATAAAAAATGCATTGCCTAAAAAATACAGTAGCGCGCCGTCCACTTTTGAGCGTTGTTCGGACTTCATTTATAATGCCGAAGAATAAATCGATGTAATGAATGGTTACAGCTGGTAATGACCGAAGAACAGCTACGAAAGCATTATTATATGCATTTTTTATATGAGAAAATGATAGAACAATCACATGGCTCAAGTAATGTAATTTATGTCAAGAAAATTTATTACCTTTCAGCTTTATGAAAATGTACCTACTGATACGTCGAAAACTCTTCATTGATTATATTACACGGCAAACAATACAACTACGTATATCGACGCCATCTTCCTACCTCTTCTTTTTTTCCACCACTAGAGATGACTGTCATCCCTTGCTTGATCCGATTACGGATGTCCTATTCCCAAAACCGGTTAACACTACTTAAGTCGCCCAAGGTGTGTTATATGTACCTATTCATCTACTGTTTTATTTTTCTGCTTGTACCTACTTATTACATTTATTTTACTGTTACTCTGATCTATTCGTGTTGTATTTATTTGAGTTGTATGTCCAAAATAAACGTATTTTCTTTCTTCTTTTTCTTTCTCACAACAAGAAAACTTTCGCAATGTTATGTGATTTTGAATCTTTAGTTTTGGGAGAATGCTATATTATATACTACTTTAAAAAACTCTACTACTTTTTTTTAATTAGAGCCGTTGTTTTTTTCAAGTAAGTCCGAATGCCTAATATTACAGCTAAGTAAGGTAATCTATAATTTTCTTACCCGAATTTCGGCATTGGCAGTGTGATTCGGCTCGCGCTTCCAACTCTAATAGTTCGACGTCGTTTTTTTTCAAAACTGCTGTACAGTGCTAATAATAGATGGCGATCTTTTATTTTCCGAGCTAGATTTCCTTACGTATTTCAGCGGAGACTGGAGTTACTGCTACTGAGTGCAATCGATGCTTCGATGCTTCGCTCGTAAAGCATTGTTTTACTGACGGGTACAATTTATTGGACGATTTAAATTGACATTGTATTTTGTCGTTCTTCTCAGACTATTCTTTGAAATATTATTCAAATTGCATAGACACGACAAAATGTTCTCTAGTACATGTTATACTAGTGGAATTTCCTTGCAAATTTTGAAACCCTCTTTTGTATCCTTTGGGATGCGAAACCCTTGGAACCCTTCTTCTTCTTACCGTGTCACTGGTTCGGAAGAACGTGTGGTGAAAAGATTTTAAGTACCCCTCAAAAAAGACTTCTTTCGTGCACTTGACACATGTGTTTGAACTTTTTAGGTTCTTCAACATGCCAGTTTCCTCATGATGTTTTCCTTCACCGCTTGAGAGTACTGGCATAGTGCACTTACATTTTTGGAGTGAAAACATCATTAGTACACGACCTTACTCATCAAATTTACGAAACTACAAGGCACGAAACCTTTTTTATTTGATAAGTGGGTGAGTGGACGTTCGGTTATAGATTTGTTTCTCGGCGAAGTTGCGGGAGTTGTAGGTACATAAATTTAATAAGCCCGTATAATAATTTTCCTTTGTCTGCAGGTGAAATAAGAGCCTCCCCGAGTGCAGCTTGCTATAAATAATTAACTCGGAATATCGTCTTGAACCGACGGAGTAATTTATTCACTTGCTGAGAGCATTCGAGCATTCTAATCGACGGAAATTCTTTATTTGAAATATCTGTTGATTGTACCTGATCAGGGAGATAAACCTTGATTAAATTGGGCTACCTAAGAAAAATGTACAAAAAACCTCTTTGTTGTCTTTTTTGTATTACGGCCAAAAACAATGTATTGAAAACAGTTAAAACTAGGTTTATCTTTATAACACCGATAAACAATAAGCTACACGCCACCTTTCTATCCCTCGACCAGTGATGTGTCCTTGCCCGGTCTCAGTAGTGATGAGACCGGGTCCGATCCTATTCCCGAAACTGGTTCAGATAGATAGATAGATAAAAACTTTATTTGTCTAAGTTTAACACACACAAAATAAAAATAAAAACAAAAAAATACAGAGATATAATACAAAACAAAAACAAGAAAATTATTTAATTAACAAGAAAATAAAAAAAAAAGCAGCCAAGTGCGAGTCGGACTCGCCCATGAAGGGTTCCGTACAAGAACCTTTATATTATGTTACTTGATGTAACATAATAAGGTTCTTGTAGTTCGTCGAAAGGTAAATTTCGGTTTACGGTTTATGACGTATAAAAAAAAAACTACTGACTAGATCTCGTTCAAACCAAAAATCGTTAGAAGTTTACATAGTAATGTACAACATATATTTTTTTTAGTATTATCATTCTCTTACTTTAGAAGTTAGAGGGGGGGGGGGGACCATCTTTTTTCCACTTTGGAAGTGTCTCTCGCGCAAACTATTCAGTTTAGAAAAAAACTATATTAAAAACCTCAACATCATTTTTGAAGACCTATTCATAGATACCCCACACGTATGGGTTCGATGAAAAAAAAATTTTTGAGTTTCAGTTTCAAGTATGGGGAACCCCGAAATTTATAGTTTTATTTTTATTTTTATGTTAAAATCTTAATGCGGTTCACAGAATACATCTACTCGCCAAGTTTCATCAGTCTAGCTCTTACGGTTTCGGAGAAAAATGGCTGTGACATACGGACGGACAGACAGACAGACAGACAGACAGACAGACATGACGAATCTATAAGGGTTCCGTTTTTGCCATTTGGCTACGGAACCCTAACTAGCAACGAAAGGTGGTTGACAGTTAGAAGTTCCTTTAAATTTCCATGGTGTTACGGCAAATACTTTCTATTGAATATAGCTAGAACTCTGTTTAACTTTATTACACGGCAAACAAAACTTCTCCGCATTACGACTAGTGATGTGACTCGTCGCACGGTGAGACCGTAGGTAGGGACGGCCTATTCCCAAAACCGGCTAACAATAAATAGACGACCTACCCCTAGACATGAGGAGGTCTCATTTGGTATTTGTGTCATTTTCGGTGTAGTTTTCCCTATCAATGCGAGAAAGAAAATTTTTTCTGGAATTCTAAGCACAGAACTTCTATTCCGAATCTTCCATAATTGAGTTCCCGGAAGATAAAAAATACTATTCAGAACAGTAAATCATTCAAACAAAAATTAAACACATTTTTTTTTATGTTAAAGATAGACAAACGAGCTTACGGCCTGACGGTAAGCGGTCAACATCGCCCATAGACACCAACAACACCAAGGGTGCTGATGTCGATGCGTTGCCTACCCTGGAGGAGTTTTTTAACGTTTTTCTTGAAGCTATTCAAAAAAATGTATTTTCTTTCTTTTTTTCTTTCTTTCTATTCATGTTGTAGTTAAGAGGGAACACCTCTGGAGGGAGCTCATTCCACAACTTATGGGTATGAGGAAGAAACGGTCTCGAAAAGCGAGCAGTACGAGAAACCCATGGATCATGTTTGAATCATGTTTGAAAGTATTTGAAAAAATGTGCAAAAAAAATTTCGAAAACTATGAAATTGTGACCTAATCTCGTGGAATTTATTTGTCATCAGGTGATGTCATCTCTCATGTTGTATGTACCTAAACATATTGTTTAAAGTAAGCCCAGTAAATTTATTTACCGAATCTTCCATCATTGAATTTCCGAAAGATAGAAAGTGTTCGGAACAGTAAATCACACGAAAACTAAACATATGTTTCAAGTTGCGCATAATTAGGACATCGATAGTTAAAACCGGGTATTCGTATCATTAATCTCACTGCCACAGTGCGGCCATTCCAATAATACCACGAAGCGTATTACAGATCAATTTATCAATAGTCGCGTAGAAATGCAAATGATGTAGGCAGCAAATTGGCCAAATCAAATTGCCGGAGCTGTCATACCGGGTCATAAATCCCCTAAATCAATGGATTGGGATCCATAACCTGATTAGATTGGGAGATTGTCTGACACACAATGCTTGGTTACACGAAAAAAGGGATTTATTCTTCTTCTTCTTCTTCTTCCTTTATTTATGGCACCTGTAGATAATTTTGATGGATAAGCTTGCTAGCATCGAATAAAATAAACAAATAATAACAAGTAAGAACGAAAAATTGATGGAAGTTTTCTTCCTTCGCCCATTTAGGGTCTTGTTAATAATCCTGGCGTAGCGTTAGACTAGTTGATCCATGTTTTGTCTCTTGCATTGACATGCAATTGTCAACTCGAACAAATGTGACAAAACACGATTTAACTATTTATACTATTACACGGGTATTTATCGCGTATATTACCTTATTTTATTAAATTATTATTTTATTTATTATTTTTATTATTTTATTTTAAAAAGTACGATTTAACTACTCCAGCGTTGCGCCAGGATTATTAATAACACCCCTAATGTTCATGACAAGTCATTTCGACACATTATCTTGCCAGTATAAAGTTAGCTTAAAATAGTATTTTTTTACTCTACTTCTTCTTCTTATCGTGTCACTGATTCTGTCGAACCAAGTGCGGTGCAATGATTTTAAGCGCGCCTCAAAGAGGCTCCATTCGTGTAATAAGAGTAGTATAAATAAATACAGCATAGTCAAATAATGTTGGCTTATAAAAAACCAACAAAATTGCAGTGGGAACCATAAAAAATAACATTAGGAAAACATCATAAAAAAGCAATGTTTCTTTGAATCCAAAAATGATGGAAAACTTATTCTATTCTTGAGACCACTATTTAACAGAAGGACTTCTATTGTAAAAATACTTATAACACCGTTAATTTTATGCAAATATTTTTCTAGAACCTACAATTTGTCATTAAATCTCTCGAGAAATCACTTGCTCTAAGGCTTTATGGTTGAAAGTATTCCAAAAAATGTTTATCAAAAATGATGAAAATTTCGAAACTGTGACCTAATTTCGTGGAATTTATGACGATGCACTGTCCTGCGTCCATCAACAGGAGACATACAGCTGGCCTACCATGAGCTTCATATGGTTATGGTTATGGCTGTCAAAATTGTGTCAACAGTGTCAACACATTCAAACCCAAAAAGAAAATGAATGTGTCAGCCTATCTAAACACAATTTGACAGCCATACACTGAGAAAAATGGATTTCTGGCCTAAGATGAATTCCACCTTTGACGGCTGAATTGTAATGACGCGAGGCGATTTTGAAACGCTTACGGTTAATTTGACTTTACTATTCGTTTGGGATAAAATGGTACGTCTCTTATGATAAACACGAACCGTCTCAAATGACTTACCGTAAGGCAGTCTTGGAATCCAACTAAATACTGTTAATACAGCAGTAATGGACTATTGAAAGCGTTTTAAATTTACGACGTTGAATATGTGGTGAATATCACCGTAATTAAGGCAAAATTTAACTTAAATTAAGGTGATATATGCTTTAATAAAAACTAAACAAACTTAAACCTAAGTCATAAACAAACTTTCGAAAGTGGCATAAATAATCTTAAGCATGACAATATTCACCTTACAATACGGCAGAATATACTTTAGTCAGAAAAATTTGAACGTCAACTCAAAGTCTTTCAGCGGCGTATGAATTCGGCAACATGAAGGTATAAAGTGGCCACATTTGCCCTTTTATAAGGCCAAATATGCTCAGGGTACGACGAATCAAATGGTAACATAAGGTTATATAACGGCATACATATTTGACCAATTTAACCGTAAATTTAACAATATTTACCTTATCATAAGGCGATATAATGCTCAAGTATTAACTGATTGAACGGTAACATTACTTCATAGAACGACGTGCATACTTGGTCAATAAAACCGTAAACTTGGTGATATTAGTCTTATCATCAGGCGAAATACGACCAAGTTACGACTAATCAAACGGTGAATAAAGTCATAAAACTATTTACTTATTCAGTTAATTAAACCGTAGATAAGACAACAATCACCTTATGGTAGGGCGGATGATACTTTAGTTACTATTAAATCAAACGTTTAAAAAGTCTAATAACACCATACATATTTGGCCAATTTAACCGTAAATTTGGCAATATTTACTGTATCATAAGGCGAAATACGATCGAGTTAAGACTAACCAAACGTTGAAATAACTTCATTTAACGACTTTCATATTCAGTAAATGTAACCGTAGATATAACAATATTCACCTTAAGATAGGGCGGATGATACTTGAAATATTATAATATAGTCAAACTTTAAAAAGCCTAACGCTCAATAATGCTCAAGTTATGACTGATCAAATGGTGAAATAACGTCATCTAGCGACTTACATATTCTGTGAACGAAACCGTAGATATGGCAATGTTCGACGGATAATACTTTCGTAACTATTTATACAAACGTTTAAAACCTACATAAGTACGATCCTAGGTTATTTCGCGAGGTTCACCTTCCTAGTTATCCTACCATATTAGGTATTGTATTGGTAGGTAGAATAGAATGAATATATTTTTTATGACGCACAAACTGACGACGTATCTGTACAGCACACAGTAAATTTACAAATCTAACTTAATACCTGCCTAGCTAAATATCTACCCAACCCATACAAGGTACCTAATAAGCATAAGCAAGCATATAGATAGAAGTGGCAGGATAGTTAGTGCTGCCGATTTATTTCTCTGAGCAACCCTGGCCGTGGGTCAAATGGATCTCAAATGGGGGCACATTTTAGTTAAGAAGGTAGGTAGGCAGATTTGTACATTACCTACCTAAATACTTAAGTAGGTACTCTACCCACTTATGTGTTTCATTGTGTTTTACTAGGGAGGTTCCTATTGAATCATAGCGCTGTTTAATAAACCATACCTATTAATAGCTGTTCCATTGAAAAAAGTTTGCTACGCTCTATGACTCCTTGTTGCTATTCAAAGGCAGAACCCTCGCTTCTACACACAAGCCCTGTTCTCCTGTAGGTAGGTATCTACTTAGATCAAGCGAAGAACCTAAACCAGTGTCTACAAAAATTTGATACCTATTTAGGTAATATAGGTCTCAGCTACCTGTTTCCCATATTACCAAGCTTTGCTTAGTTTACGGCTAGATTGTGTTGTGTGGAATGTCCGCAAATATTTGTATATAATTTGGTGGAAGAAAAGTCTATTTTACTCAGTTTTATTATTTTAACAACTTTCAGTCAATTGGTGGGTTAAGTTTAAAAAAAATCTCTAGTTACTGCGAGATACACCTTTGTAAGGCACTTGTCGTAGGTACAACGAAAATCTCAATAATGCTGCCAGCTACAAGACAAATAACCTTGGTTCGTATAACTGTATGAGAGAGAGTATAAATAAACTTGAAAACCCAACTTCAAAACTGCTGAACCGATTATGATGAAATTTCTATAGGACTAATCTGAAAGTAAAGTTAAGATATAATTTTTCAAATTATTTTACGAGTTATGTGGTAACAAACAAAAAAAAATCTCTGTCTTTTGCACCATAGGTCGTGGGTTCGATCCCCACCGAGAACAAATATTTGCGGTGAACACAGTTGTTTTTTCTCTGTTGGGGCATTATATTGTATTCTAAGATGCATTTACAAAAAAAATGTGTGTAAGTATCATATCAGTTATCTGGTTCCCATAGTACAAGCTCTGCTTAGTTTGGGACTAGATAGTGTAGAGTAGATTGTCTTGAATATCTATTTATTATTATTTTGTTATTTTTAACACCTACCACTAGCATAATCTGCAGTAGTCGAGTTGGCAGCACTGCCCACGAGGCCACGAGCACGTACGTAACGACTTGTTTCATTCGTCAGTTTGGTTTGACTTTGGACGGAGTGTTTGGTTTAGTTCTGAGTTATTCAAAGTTTATTTTGCAGGTTTTTTTTATATTCCCTCATTTTCTGAACGCTGCTGGCTGTGTCGGTGTATGGAAGCACATACAAACAGATGTAGAGAGGTCCAAGACAGACCTATCAGCAGCAACCAACCAGACAAACATCTTCGTGCTTCGAACGTGGCAGACCAGAATCCCACAGATTTATTAACAAAATGGGGCAAACACCTGATTGATACGTCATTTTGAGGTAAGTTGAGTACCTGTATCAAACTCAGTTTTTCCCTAATGTTTTTGAACCTAATCATGTTTTGTATTTGATAAGTTTAGGTACCTACTCCCTAGATTCTGGTTGTGTTGGAAACACGAACGAAAAATGATTTATAAATTATGTACTTAGTGTTTTCAGTTTTGAACTTTTGTATTTAATTTTGTATATTGGTACAAAGGAGTTTTTAAACTTAGGAAAATTAATTGTTTATTTTTTTCAGATAAGGTGTACTTTACATAATACGCAAAGAGGACGGGCTACTTAACAGGCTGTTAATGGCTTCCTGGATTCCAAACAAAGAAAATAATTGGCCCATTTGTTATTGGACTCTGGGCTAGAAGTAAATCCAAACACTAAACTTCAATGGAGTGATTTCAATCATGGGCACGCGGTATTGGAGAACCATTTAAAAAGGATTATAGCTGTAAGTACTTGTTATTTGCTATCAGTGATTCAAACGATCTCTCTGACTTAGAACCTGCAATGCCAGGCCGACTTGTCCTCTAATAGACCTGTGGTCGTAGTTTGGTTAGATAAACATAATACCTACTTGTACTAATTACCATCATAGAATGCTCTACTTTGTTTGCGATAACTATTTCCTAAAAAATACATTATTTCATTTCAGATATTGTAATCCGGTTGAGGAGGCTTCACTTGCAATAACGGTTGCCGAGGAAGGAGCTACGCCATGAGAGGAGCTAGCCTGTGGGCAATAACAGCAAATGCGCGCCTACAAAAGCTTTACAACGAAAAAGGGCATTCTCCAAGACGATTTTATCTTGTTTTAAGTATTTAAAAAGTTAATTACTTATCTAAATTAATTTTCTAATACAGATTTATAGATTTTTATTAAATGGTTTTATTGCAATACCACTATTATTTATATGAGATGCAAAAGCTATCGGCTTATTTATTAGGCTAGGTTGAGGTTAAACTGTTGGGTTGATAAAATACTTGTCTATCTAGTACATATTTTGGTAACCTGTAATCAGTTATTATTTAGGTGCTTTATAAATTTTTGTTCTATTAATTTCAGAAGCTTACAAAGACTGGGAGAAAAACTTTCTGAGGCAGCAGGCTACGCTGTTCACTGAAGGCATGTTTGGCTGATCTTTTATCATAAAGTTCATGTGAAGGATATTGGCCCGCGTTACCTAAGAGTGAACTTTGAGCGGCCCAATGCCCTTAATATGAACTAAATGATAGTAAAGCAAGTCAATCATGCCCTTAGGGAACAGCGTTACTAGCCGTTAAAAGGCTTTTTTCCGGTCTTCATAAAACGTTTCTGCTCGTAAAGAAAGCAAAAATTACCGTACGATAGGGCTAGCCTAATCGTATGAAACATTCTAAAATAACTTCTAGAAGGCAAATACGACAAAGTAAATGTTGAAAACGCTTAATGCTTAGGTTAAACCCATAGTAAGTAAAGACGTAAAACACCTTACTAGAAGAGAATTACGACTTAAAAAAACATCAACATCGGTTAATGAACAGGTTAAACTACAGTAAGGTAAGACGTACGACGCCTTACAAAAAGTCGATTACGACTTAGTAAACTTTGAAAACGCTTAATGAACAGATTAAACTACAGTAAGATAAGACGTACAACGCCTTGCTAGAAGTCGATTACGACTAAGTAAACGTTGACAACGCTTAGTGGACAGGTTAAACCCACAGTAAGTAAAGACTTAAAACGCCTTTCTAGAAGCGAATTACGATTTATGAAACGTTCAAAACTCTTAGTGGATCGGTTAAATCGCAGCGAATAAAGGTATAAAACACCTTACTAAAAGTCTATTATGACTTAGGAAGCAGTCAATAAATATTCAAAACACTTTGTGAACAAATTAAACCGCAGTAAGAAAAGGCGTAAAACGCCTTACTAGAAGTTAATTGGGGCGCAATGATACGTCGGATATTACTCTAGGAAAGATTTACGTGTGTGACCCGAGCACCTTCTTTACCGTTTATATCACCTTACCGGAAGTTAAATCCCATCGTCAGTTCGTCGATCCTATCTCACTTACCACGTTAATAGCTTTTTATTTAAGGCTAATCTGTAAAAAAATACGTCTAAAACACACATTAGAGAGTATATTGCTGCTTATTTGTTGCGCCTCATGCTTAAGGCGTAAAACGCCTCCAACTTAGGAAGGCGTTTTTCGTCCAAGTACGCTTGGTCGTTTTTTCGCCTTCATTACGAATAAATCCACCTTCGTTACGATTTTTTCAGCTTTACATTTTTCTCAGTGTAGCCATACCCATATGGAGCTCGTGGTAGCCCTGCAGATATTCAGCCTCACGTGCCAGTAATTTCACCGGCACCCATACCCTTCAAACCGAAACACAGCAATGCTGCTTCACGGGAGAAATGTACATGGTGGTAGTACTTCCCCGGACGAGCCCTTCACAAAGAGCTCTACTACTACTAGAAATCTCGCTACAAGGCCACGTGTATACTAGGCCTTAAAATTAAAATGTAAACAACAGCTCCATCGCTCGGAACGGCTTGTTCACAATATTCAACTTTTATTAGTATTGGAAAAGTTTTACCCACGTTTTTTGCAACTTTTATACAATATTGAGTTTAGTGATTACCAATATATCGGTGTATAGGCCCTGTTTTGGACGGTTTAGGTAAGTGATGAACGATGACATCTAAAAAGTGAATAAATACAAAAAAAATATATTGGGCATATTACTTAGTGCCATCTAGCCCCAAGCTAGTCGCAGTTGTTTGTTCTCTGTCTGGGTGTTACATTGTATTATAAGTATGCATTTACAAAAAAAAATGTACCATGTATGTACCTAAACTAAACCATGTTTATGCAATAAATGTATTGAGTATTGAGTATGTATATGTAAGTATTCTATCAGCTATCTGGTTCCCATAGTAGGTACAAGCTCTGCTTAGTTTGGGGCTAGATAGTGTTGTGTGGATTGTCTTTAATATTTTTTTCCAGCAGCTTATTACTGTGACTGTTTATTATTAAGCTAAAAACTGTACCCACTTACTTAGCGTGTCATGGTATTAAATAAAGTTAAAATCTATATTATGAACTTTAAATAAAAGATTATATTGAAAAAAATTGTTAAAATGGATTATTTTAAAGAGATAAAGACGTTATAATCTTTGCTTAAAAATTTTGATGTCTATAAATATTTAAAATCCACCTTTGTAAAAATATGACCTACTTTTTATTTAACTTGGATAAAATCTGAAGCTTCAGGTTTTCTAACGAATTATGCCCGTCATTTAGCGCCCGTATTACAATGACTATGTATGAATTTAATTATGAATGTGAATTGTACCTACTTTGTTTTATTATATCATGAATTTATATTTTTTGTCCTGACGTGTATTATTGCTATGTGAATAAAATGATTTATGATTTACATAAAACTAACCATGTTGAACGTTGCCTAGTACAAGGCAGATTTTTCCACTTCCGGAATAACGGTATTTGTGAAATAAAACGAGTCAGTCCTTTCACCAAGCCTAAAAAAAGATGGATATATTTTTATCTGATGGATAAAATCAAATATTGAAAAATTGTTTAAAATTTAGAATTATTTACATATTACATTTTTTATAGTAATTTTGTAAGAATTGACGAGAAACTAACGCCACAAAGCAATTCTATTTATTATAAATGTTAATGTGTTCGCTTTAGTCAACAATAAATAATTATTATCCTGTCACTGATTCTTTCGAACCAAGTGTAGTGAAATGATTTTAAGTGCGCCTCAAAGAGGCTCCTTTCGTGCCCTTGACACATATTTTCGAACTTTCACATATTTTTTTCATTAGCTTTATTTCGATCGGCTAACGATCGTCATATCACGTCCACCACTTGCTAGAACCCCTAGGCACTAGAGAATCTTCAAATGTCAACTTAGATACTCATTCGAACCATTTTTATCCGTTTTTCCTTTTAAATTTATCTTCATCTGTAAAATAACTTTTCCTGGAAAAACTATTGAGATCGACAAGAAGTTGAATCATTATCGGGAACGTGTTTTTTACATAAATCTCTTATTACCAGCGCCAAAGAATAAAAAAATATCTAACTCTTACAATATTGTTGTTATTAGTCTTTTGTGACAAGTAGGTCTACCACAAGCTCTGTCTGGCTCTGTATCTGGCTCTGGTTTTGAGTCTGTGTGAGTGCTCACCAGAGTGTGACGTACTGTGTTTTCAACGTTGGATATATTTAGTCAACACTCACACAGAATCAAAACCAGAGCCAGAGACAGAGCAAGACAGAGCTAATGGTAGGCCTAAAGGACGATATTTAGAAATACACTCAAACACAGCACAAACAGAGTAAAAATAAAATTGAGAAAAAAACAAAAATAAATAAAAAATAAGTTAGAGAAAACAATAAAGAACAAGTATAAAACAATAACAAATAGAACAAACATGCAAGAACAACTGAACACAAATACAAACGAATTGACAACCTCCTCTTTTTTTATTTGAAGTCTGTTAAAAAGGTAGGTAGTGTTCGCTTAGCTTGTATTGATGGGGGCGCTACCGTGCTTCAGTACCTACTCTCTAATTTATACAAGTATAAAGTAAAGTTTCTTTAGTATAAACTTTGTTTATTTTAAGACTGGATAACGATGTGTGAACAAACAAGTCTACCAATATATAATTTATTACGGTGTTTAAAGTATGTGATGGTATTTTAATTTTGTTCGTAAAAATGTACTGTTTTTTGTTTATACAACTAGCTGTTGGAACAAGCATATGGCCCGCTTGATGTTAAGTGGTTACCATCGCCTTTGCCTCGTAGGTCACGCACGTCAGGAACGTGCCCTACGATGCACTGCCCTCCGTCCATCAACTTAAGGCATACAGATGTTCTGCCTTAAGTACCAGTAATTTCACCGGCACGCTCACCTTTCAAACCGAAAAACAGCAATGCTGCTTCACGGCAGAAATAGGCATGGGAATATTGTTTCCAGTACACGTATTCTAAAATTAACACATTTACTATCAATTCAGCCCAAACTTCGCTGTAAACTAGACTCTAATGCTAAACATCATCAAATGAAATTGTGTTAAATTATGCGGAATTGCGCTCCGTCGAGTAGATCACATTCGTTCTAATTTGACTATTCCCGTTGCGTTCGCTGTTACATTTCGGTGCAAGCGAGACCAGTTAGTTGTTATTTATTGCTCAATATTACAGGCCGCCACTTACACCGTAATGTTGCAAATTATGTGCATATGCTAATTCGCAACGAGCCGCGAGCGCCGCGAACCAAGCGTTCATGCAAGTCGCTTCGACCATAGTACACTTGGATCTAGAAACGCAACTCTGTATCGTAGCAGCGAAGCGCTGCGTTTGTGACGCATTTCTTTATGCAACTAATTGATGGAAAAACGTATGGCCCACCTGATGTTAAGTGGCTGATGAGGTTGTTTATGAAAAAATATATCAAGTTATAAAAAACCATGTTCCAACTAAAATGACTAAATCTACTAAATTTCCCACTTGGTTCTCACCAGCATTAATACATATCTTTCGCAATAAGAATAAATCTTGGATTAAATGGAAAAAATATCAGAACCAATCAGATTATGAAATCTTTGCTATGTATAGGGACAGGTTTAAAACTGAATCACACAACTGCTTTAAAAAATACATGACCTCTGTAGAAGATGGTATCCGTAGTAATATTAAATATTTTTGGACATACATTAAAAACATGAAGAAACAATCAGAAATTCCAAACAAAGTAACATTTAAAAATTTGACAGCTAATAATCCAGATGATATAGCCAAATTATTCTCATCATTCTTCGAATCAGTTTTCGAACCATCTTGTGTAACCGATGACTTTGATGTTGATAGCATTCCTGACACCAACCAAAACTCAGATCATATCATTAGTAATATAGAGATCTCTAGTGATGAAGTGCTGCGGGAGCTTCGTGCCTTGGATGTCTCGAAGGGGCCCGGAGTAGATAACATTCCTCCAGCTTTCTTCAAATTTACCGCTCCTACTATTTGCTATCCTCTACAGTGCATAATGAACCAATGTTTACGTGAAGGAATTTTTCCAACTATTTGGAAATCGGCGCGCATCGTCCCGGTCTTCAAAGGTGGGGATCGGTCGAATGTAGAAAATTATCGCCCAATTTCTATCTTACCCACTCTGTCAAAGCTTTTCGAAAGGCTTATCCATAATATTATATACCCATTATTACATAACCAAATCATACCACAACAACACGGTTTCGTTAAACGCAGATCGACCTCAACCAATCTCTTATTATATACTTCTTATCTCTTCGAGGGTCTTGATGCAAACATAATAAAATAAAATAAAAATAATAAAAGTTTAAAAGTTTATTTTCAAAAAATAGGACATACAGAGCAACAGACAGAATAACACTAATGGAAAAGGACAATAACAATTTGTTTGTACATAAAGTGATATGCAGAGCCTACACTAAGATGAATAATCTTGTGTCGTAGGTCCTGCGTTTCCTTCGGTTTTACAATTTGTTGTCGAGCAGTCAAATGGTTTGTTCATGGTAAGTGTATATAAAAATATATTATTTCTGCCAGATTACTTAAACGTAAACTATCCTTATTTAGTATACCTACTTAAACGCATGCAATAGTGAGTAGGTATTATATTTATGCTGTGTGAGAGTGTGCGTAAATGGAGGAAAGGATGCGTGTGAGAGTATATAATGAGGGTTTGGGTAGGTGTGGATGGGTGGGGGTGGGTGGGTGTGTGTGTGTGTGTGTGTGTGTGTGTGAGCGTATCGTGGGTAGGCCTCCATGATTCCCCCAGTCTCTTGAGAGTCTGGTTAGCACAGAGGGAAGCCTACCCCGTGTTGTGTGTGGTTGAGTGGGTGGGTGTGGGTGAGTGAGTGGGTGGGTGTGGGTGTGTGTGTGTGTGTACTCGAGTGTGTGATAAATACATTTAGATTATAACTTTAAGTAATTCCTCTGTTTCAGCGTGATTGAGGTTTTTTAGCCATTTGTTAAGCGCAAGTTTTACTTCCCTGTGGGAAAGAGGAGCCAGAGTCACAGTTTTGCAGGTGTTGTTGTAGAGGTATGGACCAAGAAAAGAGTGATGTCGCTGTGCAAGTTTTGAATTTAATTTTAGATATGGGAAGACTCTGTGTCTTCTTCTTATATCTGAAGACTGCTTCACAAGATCAGGTGTCGCAAGTCTGTGCTGGGCCAATATAAGATCATGTATATAAAGTTGTCGAACTGATAGGACTCCGCAATCTTTATGAAGTTCTGATGTAGGAAACCGGAAGGGTTTAAAGGTGGCAACCTTCAAGACAGCCCGTTGGGCACGTTCTAGTGCAATCAAATGGGTACTACATGCTCCTCCCCATGATGTGTTGCAGTAGGTTAAGATAGACCTGCAGAGAGCATTATATACGTGTATTATTAGAGATCTATCTGCGACATCGCGGAGATTTTTAAAAACATATATAAGTTTCCTAACTCGCTTACTTAGAGTGTCAATATGAGGTTTCCAGGTCATGTGACAGTCTATAGTTATCCCTAGGTATTTGATGCTTTGTACGCTGTCCAAATTAGAACACGTGCAGTTGATTCGGTTGCAGTTAGAATGCGCAGTGACAGTAAAAGAGGGTAGCCTCCTGCGAGAGTTCGAGAAAGCGATGAATTTAGTTTTTTCTACATTTAGAGAAAGTAAATTTTCGCGAAGCCATTCAATGACTCGTTCCAGTCCTTTTTCGGCATTGGTCCGGGCCTCCTCCCAGGTTCTGCCAACGAAGATTAAGGCAGTATCGTCTGCGTACGAAAGGATTTTTCCATGCTCCAGCTTTAAGTTGCAAAGTTCGTTGACATAGACCAAGAACAGACTCGGGCCCAGCACGCTACCCTGTGGAACACCATAGCTTATGTTCTCAGCCCCACTAACTACATCACTGATTTTGGTTTTTTGCGTTCTTTCAGTCAGGTAGTCTTTAAACAAGCTCAAGGTGTTGCCCCGTATTCCGATTCGCTCAAGTTTATTTACAAGAATAGGTACAGAGACAGTGTCGAACGCTTTGGCGAGGTCCAAAAATACTCCTATCACCTTGGATTTACCGTCAAGTTTGTCCACAATATAAGTTGTGAGTTCTGATACTGCCTGGTTAGTTGAGTGGCCAGAGCGGAAACCAAACTGTGAAGGTGATAGAATGTTAAACTTTTCTAAATATGCAGTGAGCCGTCTTTTTATCAGTTTTTCTAAAATTTTTGAGGTTGCCGGGAGTATCGAAATAGGTCTGTAATTCTCGGCACTGTCTCTGCTGCCCCCCTTGTGGATTGGAGTGATCAAAGATGTTTTGAAGATCTGCGGAAAGACTCCTGAGGACATAGACAGATTACAGATGTGGGTTATGATTGGTGTTAAGAACTGTGCAGATTCCTTTATTACTTTGGTAGATACGCCGTCAAAACCGACCGCGCAGTCGTTTTTAAGTCCTCTAATTATTCCTAGTACTTCATTTTCATCAGTAGAAAGTAAGCCAATCGAGTTCACCTGAGATTGGATTTCGGGTACTTCGATAAAAGAGTTGCCACTACGGCCTGCTTCAATCCTTCCCGCCAAAGTCTTTCCCACATTTGCAAAATATTTGTTCACCATGTTCACGGAGTCGAGAGGATCACTTTTAATTTTTAATAGGACATCGTTAGTGTTTTTCTCTTTTACAGCGTACGTTATTTTCTTAATTATTTCCCATGTCTTCTTTATATTGTTTTTATTTTTTTCTAATTCTGTCCTGTGATAGTTAATTTTAAGTTTTTTTAATAGGTTTGTGCAGAAGTTTCTATATCTAGAATAGGCTATCTTTAGAGTTATATTGTTGGGATTTTCTTTTAGGTTAGTATGCATTCTATCGCGAGTACGCATACAGCGAAGAATACCAGGAGTAATCCAGGGTTTGATAATGCGCTGGTTCTGTGGCACCTTGAATAAGCGGGTACTGGCCTTGACTACGTCCATTAGTTTATGCATTAAAAGTGATGTAGCCACGTTCGAGTCAAGTGATTGCAGGATCTCTGAGAAATCAAGTTTTTTAATTTGTTGGCCAGTTCTGACTAAATCTAGTTTAGGCGTTAACTTATTAGGACGTATGGGGTTTACAGGTTTATTTACAATATTGAGAATGACGGGAAGGTGATCAGTTATATATGTATCCAAGACAACTGTATTACATTGACTTTTAGTTTTTAACATTACATGGTCAAGACATTTATAGTCACGGGTCGGAATTGTATGACTAGGTATTAGTCCGTGACTGGCAAGAAGTTCTAGATAACTTGCTGACCTTCCGTCATTGTTATGTTCTATTATATCGATATTAAGATCTCCAATGACGGAAATAGTTTGAAATTGTTTAATATTCGTAAGCACTGAATCTAATGAATCAAGAAAAATGTCGATTTTTGAGAATGAAGGAGATCTATACAATGCTATGATGGCTACATTGATCCCGATTTTAAGTAAGAGACAGTTTGCTTCAAGGAAATTGGGTTCTTCAATTGTCATGTCAATGCCAGACCTAGAATATACGATAACACCACCATTTTGATTAATGCAGTTATTGGTAAACGCTTTACTGTAATTAGTCATTGACGGAAATTGTTTATTGTTTTCTATCCAACATTCTGTTAGAATTATGACATCACATTCGAAGCCTAAACGGCACAAAAGGAGTTCAAGGGCGAGAAAGTTCTTATTTACGCTCCTAATATTCATCATCAGTAACGTAATTGTTTTATTGTTAAGGGTGATATTGGCTTTACATGACTCCGGTACACAGAGTTTGGGATCATTAACCACAAGGGTATCAATAAGGTGGCATAGATTATTTTCCGGGCTTTTATCCATAATTGGTGTAACAGACCAAATGGACGCATGATAGGGGGACCGTAGTATTTTGTTTATCACACTTAATACGTGAGGTTATGCGAGTATGTATGTGGGTGTGTATGTTAGAAATGTAACGGAATGTAAGAATGTATGAGTGTGTTAAGGTATGAAATTGGGTGTGTATGTGTGTGTGAAGTGAAGTATTAGCTTTAAAATTATATAAAATTAAAATTGCATGCAAAATTATATGACGAGATCTTCTATTTCGGGCACCGAAATAGTTTAACCGTTTTTTTGTTTCAGATCTTCGAGTTGCTGCTCACTTGTCACCACTATTGGGGCCGAGCCGACGGCCTTACGCAGGAATATCCTGCCATTGGCCGACCAGCAGAAGTCATAGCAGCATGTCTTTGCTACATCACGTGCCAGAAAATAGAGCCTCCTAGCTTTCGGAGTCAGGAACTCCGATACAAACACCGGGGACTTTGTGCACTCCATCCCAAGGTTGCTTGTGTTTAGTCTGTCAGTCGTATTTGCGGCATTGTGCGCTTTCACCGCCTGCAGAATCGAAACCTTCGTCATAGTGGTGGTGAAGTCAACCACTATCGGCCTCTCTCCGTTCGGCTTTCCGTTAATGCGGTATATGTCTTTGATAGTATTTTGCTGCCCAGTTACTTTTAATTTAGTTTGTAGCTTCTCCATAAGTCCGCATAAATCTTGCTTAGTTTCGGTAGGTTTAGACGGGACCCCACGAATTTCTAGGCAAGTGCTTCTTGCATGTCTATCCACCTCTTCAAACCGGTTCTCCAAACTACAAATGTACCTCTCTCGCGTGGCTTTTTCGGCTTCCAGAGCCAGTAGACGTTCCTGCATTTCGTCGCATTTGTTTGTATAAAAATCCAACGATTTTTGTATATCGGAATGTGACTTACGGATCTCCGTAATTTCAGATAGCACCTTTGTAAGTAATGCTAGGATTTCTTCTTGTTTATTTGGAATCGGAAATGAGGTTTCCTCATTAGGGTTCGAAACACCGTGTGAGGTAGATGGCGAATTACTTGGACAAGGTCGTTTTTTGCGCTGACCCGGCGTTGTCGTAACTGGTGGCATTGGGGGTGGTGAGCGTCGCATACTCGTCTCCTATGTACGAGAAGAAGTAGTTTCGGTATCTACGATGTCAGAATAAGCCGGTAGTTTCGCAAAAAACAATGCGTAAGTAAGTGGTGTTCTAAGCCGGTAGCCACTAAAACACGGCAAGGCAGCGAGCGCAGCGTCTCGGTTCCAAAAAGTCGTAAGTTAGCGGTGCGTCTTGAAAGCAGAGATTATCGACGTTCCGTACTGGAGTTACGGTAGCAAGTTTTGCAGGATAGGCAAATGTTGTTACGTCCGGTCAGTGACGTCAGTCGTTCCTCGCTCGGCCGTAGGCTGTAACCAGGTAGCACGCGCGAGCGGGAAAAAAAATAATAGGCTTTCTCTTACTCCAGCGGGGTTGAGGAGGTGTCCCTCCGCGGCTCCGTCGGCGAAGACGCCGGTACGTACGCTGCGATAATCCGTAGGCGAATACTTTTAATTATTGTTTTCTTTCACGGATCGGATGGAAAAGTAGGTTTTATTTGTACTAACTGCAGAGGCGATAATTACTCGAGGAGTAAATAAAATAATTACAGAAAAAGTGACACACGTCTGCTCTCAAACGGTTCTTGGACGGAAGGGGGACATACAAATAGACAGTGTTTACACAGACTTCCGAAAGGCCTTTGACAGGGTGGACCATAGGATTCTTCTGGAAAAATTAGCTTTTAATGGTATTAGGGGTAACTTGTGGCGTTGGTTTAAGTCCTACGTTTCCAACCGTACGCAAAAGATCGTCTTTAGTGGACATGAGTCAGAGTTTGTCCCAATTAGTTCTGGAGTCCCACAGGGCTCCATTTTGGGCCCGTTGCTCTTTGTATTGTTTATTAATGATATTAAAAACTGCTTTCAGTTCTGTAACTTTTTACTGTACGCCGATGACTTGAAGATCTATCATACCATTGAATACGCCATGGATCACTGTGAATTCCAAGGTGATCTTGATCGTTTCTTCTCCTACTGTATCAACAACAAATTAAGTTTGAGTATTACCAAGTGTAAAACCATAACTTTTACAAAAAAGAAAAACATAAGTAACTTTTCCTACACTTTATGCGGTGAATATCTCGACAATGTCAAATTTATTAGAGACCTGGGAATAACTTTAGACAGTAAATTACATCTTGACCTTCACATAGATAATATAATAAGCAAAGCCTTTAAAATGTATGGGTTTGTTATGCGATCATCTACAAAGTTTACACGTCCGGCTACCTATCTCTATCTATACAAATCTCTTGTCTGCTCCCAACTTGACTACGCTGTGTCAGTCTGGAACCCATTCTATGATAAATATAATATAGCACTTGAAACTGTACAGAAGAAATTCTTACGCTGCATGCATTATAAATGCTTTCATGGTCGTTTATCATACACACAACTCCTTGACAAGTATAAACTACTTACACTTGAAAAAAGACGAAAACAACTTGAAATCATGTTGCTATATGACCTTTACCATAATAGATATGACTGTATTCCTCTTACTAATAAATTATGTTATAGAATTCCTACTAGAACGCACTGCCGTAATCCATGCCAATTATTTGCAACAGCTCGCTGTCGCACTAATGCTGGTAAGCGATCTCCTTTGTACCGCTTAATTCACTCGTTTAATACCAACTTTAACTCTTTAGACATTGCGGTAGCGCGTCCTAGCAGCTTCAAAAAAATGATTCTTGAGAATTTAGTATAGTACCTTACTACACACTTCTCATAACTTAGGTTAAGTTAACACTTTTGAAATAATCTGTGGTAAACGGTGTTGGTACTACAATTAATAAAACTTAGATATAACATTTACTTTAGCAATATGTATTGTGATACTGTTTGTTTACCCAAATAAAAAAAAAAAAAAAAAAAAACCAACGCCTATAACAAAGCATAGCTTTGTAGGTCATGCGCGTCAGGAATGTGCCCTACGAGATGTTGAGCCTCACGCTCACGCTTGTTTGATGGTTACAAATAAATGTGCTTATTTTTTTGCACTGTATGCGGCCGTTTTTAATTATTTCATGCTAACTTATTTATTTATAAGTAGCTATATGACTTTTTCAAACAATACACATATTTGTTATAATTATCAATGTAGATTAAGGTTTACAGATTCTAAGTGGATTAAATTACTTTTTAGTAGCATAATAAGAAGCATCTATTTAAATAGAATAGAATACGTATTGGACAGTTGATAAGTCAATAATCAAGTAGATGATTTTTTACCTGCAGTGTGTGTGTAAGCGTTGTGCTATGCTTAGCAAGTAAGATAAAACACTGAAAACATTTACGTTGCCTTTTGGATGGGGTTATTCTGGTTTCAATTCATGATACTCTTTGTTTGGGTAATGGCAAAGTGCAGCTTGCATATTCTGCTAGTGTTGTGTTTATGATACACCCCACACTATGATGTTATGACCCACAAACGGTGGGTGAGGTCGGATTATGCAGGTTTACGAACAAAGAGATTTTTTATCTACCTTGTTTTATATGAAAAGTTTAACTTTTGAACGTTGCGGTGTGAAGTTAAAATAATGTTCACTCTACTTGCTCGGACAACACTATCAAGCCCCAAACTAAGCAGAGCTTGTACTATGGGAACCAGATTGCTAATATAATACTTGTAGGTATACATTTTTTTAGTAAATACATACATGGTATGTATCACACCAAGACAGAGAACAAACATTTATGTTCACCACACAAAATTTTGTTCTCGGTGGGGATCGAACCCACGCCCTTCAGCGCAGAAGAGCTACTACCAACTGAGCTATGAAGGCAGTCTATAGTAATAAGCTCAATCGAGCGTCAATAGCGTCAAGCTATAGCTTAGGCTGAAATAAATGAATATTAGATAAATTATTAATAACAAGATTTCAAATAAAAAATGTGAATATACAATGTTTTGAAATGCATGTGATAATAAACTATAATTAGGTATGTATGTGAATATTGTAAAATTGGAATAAATAGGCTTTATTTTATTTATTATAGCTTGGCTAAGTTTCTATTTTTAGGTAAATGTAGGTTCTCTTGACTTATTATTTTCCCCATTATAGTCCTTTTTAGAGTTCCGTAGCCAAATGCTAAAAACGGAACCCTTATAGATTCTTCATGTCTGTCTGTCTGTCCGTCCGTATGTCACAGCTGTTTTTCTCCGAAACCGTAAGAGCTAGACAAATGAAACTTGGCGAGTAGATGTATTCTGTGAACCGCATTAAGATTTTTACATAAAAATAAAAAATAAACTAGAAACTTCGGGGGCCCCATACTTGAAACTGAAACTCAAATTTTTTTTATTCATCTAACCCATACGTGTGGGGTATCTATAAATAGGTCTTCAAAAATGATGTTGAGGTTTCTTATATAGTTTTTTTCTAAACTTAATAGTTTACGCGAGAGACACTTCCAAAGTGGAAAAAAGTTGGTCCCCCCCCTCTAACTTTTAAAGTAAGAGAATGATAATACTAAAAAAAATATCTGTTGTACATTACTATGCAAACCTCCAACGATATTTGGTTTGAACGAGATCTAGTAAGTAGTTTTTTTTTTAACCGTCATAAACCGTAAACCGCAATTTACCTTTAGACGAACTACAAGAACCTTATTATGTTACATCAAGTAACATAATATAAAGGTTCTTGTAGTTCGTCGTGCTACGGAACCCTTCATGGGCGAGTCTGACTCGCACTTGGCTGCTTTTTATTTATTTATTCCTTGAAATAACCAGGCTGTGTATTTTACAAACACAAACAAAACGAAGTCAAAGGTCTCATCTATTGTCCGTCTTATCGAGTATCTCAGATTTTTCTATAAACTGAGCGACAAAGCCCTCGCTCGCCTGTCTTGCTTACAAAGAACTCCGTCTTATACCGTACAATGCTAATACTGTTGAGCACTCATATTTTCATAGCTTATTATTCATGGTAAGCGATTTAAAAAACCGCTTTGTCCGATCGACGAAGCGTTGAAGTTTGACACTTGAAAATTGTATGCGTCACGGCGTGAACATTGAAAATATTGTTGAAAAGGATTCATCTGAATTTACATGCTACGCTTGAAATGGCTTTTGTGAGTCTTTTTACCTGTTATAATTTTACTTTTTCTATATAGAATGATTCGCTGTTCATTTTGTTATTTTTACAAGGTATAAAAAAGCACTCTTCAGTTCTAGGGAAAAATAAGTAATGTCAACAATAATGAGTGATTAGCGCCACCATTCTGCTTCGTTATTTTAATGGCGCGTAATAACTTATTTTGGAGACATTAGCACAGTCAGTAAATATAAAAGCTTCTGCACAGATAAAGATAAGGCGCTTATTTCAAAAATCGAAGCTTAAAAAGAGCATTCTTTATTTAAAATGAACGTAACCAATAAAGGCGGGTCCTCGTTTACAAAACATAAATCCTCCTTGATTAAACACTCCGCGCGCGTGACGCGATATGTCAAGTTTCGTCACGTGACGTGTCAGATAGTGGCGGGCGGCGGTGGCGTGACTGTCAATGTCACGGCACGTTATGATTTAGAGTTTCAGTGTGCCTATAGCTTTATGTACGAAGGTTTGCAAAGTTCGCTGGAAACCAGTCATAACTAAAGTGCGGCGCTGATAAGTTCGATATTTGCATGATACCTGTAGTAGTAGGTATAGGAGTAAAAGTCAAGAGTGAACAAGTGGATAATAGCTAAGCGTGCTCCACCTTAGGCTGCATTTTCACTTTCCATCAGGTTTGATGACAGTAAAACGTTTAGCTAAAACAATTTAAAAAAAAAAACCTTTTTAAAAGAGTTACTCATGAAAAAAACACTTCCCACCACCGTGTTTTTTCTGCCACTTGATCTCAGCATCAAACTCCTAAGCTCATCCCACGATATACAGGATTCTGTGGAGTCAGCATAACCGATTTTCTTCTTCCACTCGCTTCTTTTATCGTTTCGATGCCAAGTTATTTTTTTTTTGTGTTTTTCATGACGACTTTCAGAATACTTACCTACTATACTGGCTTCTCAACTCAGTTGGTAGTAGCTTAGCCTTCTGCGCCGTAGGTTCGATCCCCACCGGGAACAAATGTTTGTGTGTTGAACGCAGATGTTTGTTCTTTGCCTGGGAGTTATATTGTATTTTTAACCGACTTCAAATATAAAAAGAGGAGATTCTCAATTCGGTTGTATTTTTTTATGTTTTTGCATAACTTCGTCATTTATGGGCCGATTTGGAATTTTCATAAAAATCTTTTAGTAGATTGGCCATGAAGTCGGGTTTTCAAGCATTTTAAACTTATTTTTTAAAAATACGGTTATATACATTAGTAATAATGGTTTGTAATGTATAATTTATAGAATCAAATTCTGATAATGGACGGCTGCGCTATCGTATTAGGGTACTCTAATTACATAATGGCAATGGTTATAAAAATAAATAAAATTACATATGAGTATTATATCAGCTGTCTTATTCCCATAGTACAAGCTCTGCTCAGTTTGGGGCTAAATATTGTCGTGTGGATTGTCCACAATATTTATTTATTATTATAAAAAGTTACTAATTTGTTTAGACAAAAAGACTTACAAAAATAATAACTCACGTGAAATCTGTTTGTCTTGATTTAACAATCCCCTCGCGTTCTTGGTTTAAGTAGGTACCTACAGAAATAGGTCAGAGTATCATAGAAACAGTTGCTTTGGATTTCATTGCACGTCTCAGTCCAACATGTGAAATGCATTGCCGTGCCCTGAAGGCTGTATGACTACGTATCTACTTATTTGGTAGCTTATGTCCAGCTTAAACTTAAATAAGCATGGTCGGTAAACAGATGCTTACTACTATACATTGTACTGGGTCTTATATTGTATTCCAAGTGTACTTACAATGTATATTTAAGGCCTGCGCACCTCTAGGCCGCTGGCGTCGGCGATCAGTGAAACGCTGTCAAATTTGATATGCGATATTTGACAGCGTTTCAATGATCGCTACCGCCAGCGAACTAGGTGTGCCCAGGCCTTTACAAAAAAATATATAAGTATTAATATTAATAAAAGCTATCTGGTTCCCAAAGCACAAGCTCTGCTTAATAGTGATGTGTATGGTTAGTACAATATTTATTTATTCACTAGGTTTCCTACTACTGTTATAAAAACAAAATCAAAATGTTTTTATTTATTTACAAGTTTTGACATAAGTTGTGAAAACTGTAGTAGAACATAAACAGCTCACAATGTAATGAATTTTCATACTATTTAACAGATTTTTCAAATGAAGTACTTGAGAAGAAATCTTTTGGAAAAGTTCGTACAGGAAAGTTATTTTCACCGTTTTTCTGAAAATGAAATGGTTTTATAATAAAGACAGTCATGCCATGATAAATATCGCACTTACACTGAAAAACAATTCATAAAATTAAAAATAAACGAAACTTTATTTATCGAACAAATAAAATGCTACTAGAGTGAAAATAAATACACAAACAAAATGAGCAAAATGACAGTTTTTTCATTTATTTTTAAAACTAAAAATACACTTTTGTTTTTACATATTCGTAGGTTACGAGTTTATATCAATACTGGCTATGACATGATAACTGAAAATAAATAAGGTGGTAGGTTGGTACGGTTGTAGGCAATAAATATTGCACATCCGCTTTTCTGATTTCGTAGAGCGCTATCTCTTTCAGACGCACGCTACGCTTTATGAAGCCGAAATTAGCCGATGTGCAATATTTTTTGCCTACTACTATAAGTAAGTATATAGTTTAATCCACAAAACTTTCACTAGAAAAATGGTTACATTTGGAACATTCTAGTCACTCGTTGGAGACTCGAGAATTTACTGGAAAAACCACTTTGGGAGAATTATCATCATTTCGTCTAAAAACGGTGTAATAAAGTCCGCCACTTGGGCTCTCTCTTAGGGCTTTTTCAAACACAGCCATGAAAGTGCTTTAATTACTTGTTTAATGTGTAAAAACTAATTTCTGGTTCCTTGAAATGTTTTATTAAAATAGTTTGGTGCAAAGTGTCATAGTGTTAGGTGGTTCATGTGTTTACGATGCTTTTATCATTATTTTTAATAATTTCACACTTAAAATACTTTCACCACGCTTCGTTCGAAAGAATCAGTGGCACGTTATGAAGAAGAAAAAGCATAATTGAAATCCAACAATTATACAATGAATTGTTTTTTACACGAGACAATAAATTTTGAAGATGTTATATTTATTTAAACAATAAGAAATAATTATATTGCATTAGCACATATATTCTACAGCAAATCCTCTTATAAAAGTTATTGTATATATTTTTAGTAAAGCCTTATGCACATCTATGCGTTCTGCGGTGGCGATCAGTGAAGCGCTGTCAAATATCGCTGTCATATTTGACCACGCTTCACTGACGCTTAAGTCATATTAATTTCCTTGGTTTCAAAATGGTTTGTTATCGTACAAAATAAGTACTTTGTAAGTGTAAAAAGGGCCTTACAGTAAAAATCCCTTTTTGCTCAAAATTGGGTAATCGTCACTCGTCAGGGGGTGTATTATTTTTAATATTGCCTCTTTGGGGAAACGCTTTAAGCGATGTAATGTGAGAGTAAAGGTTGTGGCATACTAAGCTCCACGTAATATTACTTGTGCAAGTATTCTAAATACACCGTGGAACATTATTTTTGTTTTTGTTGTTTTTTATGTAAAAGATAGATAAAAGAGCTCACGGCTCACCTAATGGTAAGCAGTCACCGTTGCCCATATACAACAACTCTAAAGGTGTTGTCGTTGCATTGCCTACCCTGGAGAAGTTTTTTAATTTTTTAATGTTATACCTAAGGGGGAACACATCTGGTGGTAGCTCATTCCATAATGTATGGGAATATGGAAGAAATGAGTTTTATTCTATAAGGGGGTGCTGTCACTGCTACTTAGGTTAACTTTTGCAATTGTCAACGTTTGTTGTATCTGTGTTTTGTAAACTCATAAGTATTTTATAACTCATTTTTATTTTGCTGTAAAGCTCGTCTGCTCATAGTACTGTTTCCGTATTCTTATAATTTGTATTGCGGTTTCCTCACTGATGTCCGTACCATCGAGCCTGTGTTCGGGTTTTGTACCTAGCCTTTATAAAGCGCCTCTAGCGGAGGTGTTGAGAAGTCTCTTGTCACAATAAAAAAAGGTTTGAGGACGGAATATGAATATTAATATAGTAAAGAATAGTATACTAGGCTTGGTGTGTCGCCACTCTTGGAGAGATGTAGCGAGACTGTAATCGCCCGAATGCCGGCTCGTACGCTTATTGTCCTTAATTGGATTATGTGGAGCTTTTAAACGTAAATGTTCTCCAGTAAACCATGTACAGTCAACGTAAAGCAAATGATGATCGCACTTTCAAAAAATGATTGATATGAAACTCTACTGAAGTTTTTAAAATATTTTATTTACTGTGTTTGCATTAAAATATTATACAGGGTGTGAAGGCCAAACTGAATAAAATAAATACATTTTGGGGCCATTCACACATTAATATTTAGCCCCAAATTAAGCAGAGCTGGTACTATGGGAACCAGATAGCTGATATAATACTTAAATACTTTTTTTTTTGTTAATACATACTTAGAATACATTAGAACACCCAGAAAGAGAACAGACATCTGCGTTCGCCACACAAATATTTGTTCTCGGTGGGGACCGAACCCACAACCTACGGCACAGAAGGCAGAGTTACTACCAACTGCGCTGAGAGGCTGCATGGTTAAAATCTACTAGGAATGGGAGCGGGGATGTGAATTTTCAATAACCGCGACCTAGTAATCTCAAATTGTGCCTGTGCCCACAATATTTATTTATTTATTTCATAGATTTTAGTTATCGGATTTTTTTCAGTCTTTTTGCTAACCCAGGTTGTGTGTAATATGGAAATAGAATGAATATTTTTTGTAAACAAATCGCTAGTCTATTGGAGCGTGTTCTAAAAGTGTTTTAACCGAAAACGTTAGCCGCATGTCGCCGGCGAATTGTTTGAAATGCACAGCGCTATCACAACTTAGTGACGCGTCGGGCGTGACAGCGTGACACGCGTCACGGCCCGTTACCGTGACAGACAGATTCACGTATTATGTGGTTTTGGATTACAATTGATATGTATGCAAACAAGGATCATTTGTATGCAGACAAGATAAAAATAAATCAAAATCTAGACTAGATACGAGCAAAACCTTAAATGAAATATTGGGTTTTTGTTGTGAATAAAAAATATTTACTCATATTAAGGTACTTATTATATGCGTAGTTTTAATTTTTTTTGATGTACCTGTACTTTTGTAGTTTTTTGAAGTATTATGTTTCTTTAACTTAAATTGTTTCAATACCTAAACATCTGAAGTATGCTGCTAGTAGTTCGTCGTTCCTAATTTTGGTTCGGACATGCGTTTCACATTTTCACGCACAACACAACCTTAATTTCTAGAGGTGAAGGTATGTGTACTATTTAGACTATTTAGAATAATTTTAACAAATGAAACAAATATTAATGACAATCTGACATTTTATGTAAGTACGTATAATTAAATAAAAAGTTGACATTTCCTCTAATTATTATATTATAATCGAACTTTGACATGATACCTGCATAAAATTTTGACATCAACACAACAACAACTAGACAATAACCGGCACGATAACTACCTACCAAGATAAGGAACATCACTATCATAAATATCCAAGCTAACTATTTATAATTTAATCGAATGTACCTACTTACCTTAAAACCTCGGCCTGCCTCCATGTTTGCTATACCCTATGCAGGGTCCATGTGATACTAACTTACACTTAAAAACTATGTATGTACAAATTAAACCATGTGTAAAGCAATAAATGTATTGAGTATTGAGTATTGAGTATTGAGTATGTGTGTGCCTTTTTTTATACTGGAGAGTATAAATTAAATAAGCCTTTATTGCACCGACCTTAAAAAAACAGTAAGTATTGCTTAACTTAACTTATACTAATCTTACTTAAGTACAAAGCAAAAGTTTGTTCTAATATGACACCGGCGTGGTGGTAGGTCGTCTTTGGACAAAGGCCTCCTCCAGGGTTTGCCATTGTCCAGACATGATCTGCGCGGCGCAGACTGCGCCACTCCTTATGGAGCTCATCTTCCCATCGCTTTAGCTGTCACCTTCTTTTGCGTCTTCCTTCTCGTGGGTACGAACCTGTACAGTCATAAGTCCATTTACTCCTTCGCTGGAGTGTATATTAGATAGAAAATAAGCAAACCAGAAATCACTTTGGAAAACCCTACAAAAATGCAAGTTGAAGAGAGTTGGAAATTCAATCTCTAAAAGTGGTGGCGTCACTCAGCGTAGCTAGCTAAGTCACGGTGATGCGTAGCTTTTATCAGTTTTGAAATACCAACTCGAGATCTACAGGTTAGGATCGGGATTATACTGCTTCGGAAAGCGGGATAAAGTAGAAAGAAAGAAAGAAATACAACATATTTATTTGCAGACGCTTAGCAATAACCCTCGAAATAGTTATTTGTTATACAAGAGTACTAAGAGTTTAAAGTTGCTTTTAAACCGCGTGCTCAATTTTGATGATCAAGCAAGCGTTGGATTCTAAAATTGAATCAAGAGCGCAGCGAGTGGTTCAAAAATTAGAAGTAATAGTCTTGAGCGTAAAAATTCAAAAGAGCACGAGGTGAAAAATCGTTGCACTCTAGTGCAACACGTAACTTTGCATCCCACTTCAGCGAGGAATTGACTAAATGCATAAAATGAAATGGCGTGCGCGTAAAGCAAATTAAAATGAAAGTAACACACAAAAAAGGTTCAGAGTCTGAGTTTTGAACAAATTAAAAAAGGTTGTATTATAAATTCAGCACCTCATGTTTTAATTTCACAAATTTAGTGCACACAATGTTCTAAATTCAATTTTATTTTATCCTCTAGCGGATAAAAACGGCTTTTGCACTCATTGAGCAAAAAAGCACTTTCTGAGATGGGATGATGAAACACATATTTATTTTTAAAAGTGTATGAGCCTAAAGCAGGCCGTAATACAATCTCGACAAGTGGTCGAGAGTCGAGTCATGTCTCGTAGTCTCGTTTCTCAGCAAGGCACTCTCAGCGACTGTGATTACTGCACTCCACACTCACACTCACGCTCTGAAGATAAATGATGAAGAGCATTCAACGTGTTGGAATGAAATCTCGTGAAATGAACTTTTTGATTAATTTTCTGTAAGATTAGCCTTGCGTCTTCTTGTTTTATGTGCTGTTATGGTTTTCAAAGAATCTTGAGAATATGTGGTGCGGTGGGACCTTTTTTTTTATGCAACTGGTTGATGAAACAAGCACATGGCTCACCTGATGTTAAGATATACCCGGAGTAATAGCAATTTATTCTATACAAATTTATCGTTCAATATGTCATACATAATTAGCGTACCAAAAATGAGTTTTTTTTCTCTTGTGTCGAAATATTTTTAGAAAGTACATTATTGATATTAGCATTTTGTAGTGACAGAGTCGGTGACTTCGCCAAACCAGCTGCCCTACTACAAGCTCTGTCTGACTCTGTCTCTGGCTCTGGTTTTAAGTCTGTGTGAGTGTTCACCAGTGTGTTATATACCTACTATTTATACTGTGTGTGAGGGTGTGTTGTGTGTGTGTGACGTTTCGACGTAGGATTTATTTAGTCAACACTCACACAGATTCAAAACCAGAGCCACATATAGAGCCAGACAGAGCTTGTGGTAGGCCTACAGTTATCTTAGAATGCTGAGGTAATAAGTTTAAATTGTTAGTGTTAGTTAATAAATAATTTTCTTTCTTTCTTCTTTTCATATCTTCCGCGACCGAATATTACAGTCGTTTTGTTCTTATTTAATTTATTTACGAACTTAAGGCACCCAAATAATGATAAAACGTTCCTTCATCATCATCATTCATCATTATAAGCCTGAAGAAGTCCACTGCTGGACATGGCCTCCCCTACACATTTCCAGGAAAAACGACTCTGAGCCCTTTCCATCCATCGACTTCCCGCGATTTGTTGTACAAAAACATTCCTTAGTTTAAATAAAACGGACCGTATTTCGATGGAATGTAAATTATTGACGTTGAAGTTGCGTATATCATTGCTGAATTTTGATGTATGTTTCCAGTTTATGTACTAAATTAATTAATACGTACACGTGTAAAGGTAAGCGCACATTATTCCACTGCGAACGACGCTAGCGAATCGAATTTTCTTGAGGCCTCGTAAAATGCAAATGCGTAACAACGCCACACCACAAAATCTACTTTCCACATATTCACGAGCTACTCAACTCACCTGATTCAGTCACTTTAAGTAAATAACATAAGAATTATTTCAGGATTTGGCAACCTGAATTATGACGGTGTTTCACCGCGTTTTGGTTGGTGAAAGAGGTTTCATGCAACGCATTCTAAAATTTTATTTGCTCATGTCATTAAACTTAATAAGGACTAATGCACGTTAACCTTTATTTGCAACGCAATTACTATTGGATAATTTATACCGACAATCATTGTTCATGAAATATCTTTGCCCGAGAATTTCTCATCAATACAATTAGATTAGGATGATTTATTGAATCGTAAATAACGTTTTAGGACACGTCACACGTTTCAAAGTGATCCTTGGGATTCTACAGAATAAAGGCTATTTTGATTTGTAACCACTTCATGATTGCCTTGCGCACATCTAGCGCGATGGCGATGGCGATCAGTGAACGCTGTTAAACATATCGCTATCGCCCCCGCGCTAGATGGGTGCAGGCCTTTAGGTTACGTCATCAGAGCATGCAAAATGATCTTGTTTTTCCCACTTTTTGTTTTAATCCACAAAAAAACAGTTCAAAAACTATGCGTAGGTATATTAATTGAACCATGCCGTGCTTCTGGAATGTCTGAATTTTTGTTCTTAAATACACAAAAATGTAGAAGTTCAGCGAAATATGTTAAAATATATGCAATTTTGTTGTACTCGAGTTATAATCCCGAACTGCTACAGCGCTACGCTTGTTCTACGAAACGCTACGAAACGCTACGGATGCTACGAAGCTACTCTACTTCAATTATGTACTACATTTTATGGTTAACTAGCACCCACGCACGGCTTTGCTCATGTTAAACCTACGATTTTTTATATGCAACAAGATGATGGAATTAGCTTAGGGACCCGGTGTTTAGTGGTAACAATCGCCTTCGCTTCGATCTAGTAAGTTCTAGGACGGTATCTTGCAAGTTGATACCTACCGTCTAGTCCAGATGTGCTCAAACGGTAGATCGCGAAAGATTTTCGAGTCGATCGCCAGCAAGGTACACATCAGACTATACACTGCTAGCTCTTATGTGCTTTTATAATTTGCATTCATTCAATTTATACATACAAATTCAAATTAAAAGTGCAGTAAAACAGTATTAAAAAAAATACTGCTTACCTACATAGTAGTTTTGTCGATCTCTTGCTTTCAAAATATTTTCTGGTAAATCACAAGTTTGAGCACCCCTGGTCTTGTCTCTCGTAGACTGTAGTGTCTATTACCACGTCTAATAGTCTACAGCTCTATTAAGTATACACTACAGTGTACAATATTAGACAAGGCAATATTGTCCAAAATATATACTACTACTATGTAGCTAGTGTATTTTGTGATGTAACTTGTCCTCTAAAATTGATCTAATATAAAAAACACAAAAAAAAGATGCAACGTGATAAGGTGGCACTATTGGCTTTTAAATTCAACAGCTTTCAGTTCTGGAGGGCGTGGGTATTGTATAGTGCAGGCCTAATGCCCAGCAGTGGCATCTTAAGCCTGATGATGATAATGATAAATAAAACAATATAAGTATGCATAAGGCACAAGAGTGCCTTGTAACAAAAACAATATACTTAGGATCTTTAAAGAAAAAACTGAAAATATCACTTTTCTTTGAAAAGTATTTATTTACATAAATGCCCCGAAAAGGAAAAGTTTGATGGTTTGTACTATTATTTAACATCGAGCAATTAACTGCTTGATTGCTGTCGCACTGCTATTGCTGTTACTTTTAATCTGCCTGAATAATAACCGATCATATATTCCAATTTCTATTAAGCGGGAAAAGAACCCTCACTTCCCATCTCAATCGACCAGCACGCAAAATTAAGAAAAGTACAATTTTATGAAAAAGTATTGTTTAAGTTAATAAAGGTTTCCAAGAACACATTAAGTAAAACAAACTTGAACCCAAGTGCTTTATAAGCTGAGATGTATTTATCTTACAAAAGCTTTCGGCTTGAAAATATATAAGTCTCAAAGTACTATTAAAAGCCTTGTTCTTACAGAGTTTGAAAAAACATGTAGCATTGTTACAATTTTTACAGAGTTCTTATAAAAAATTGGTACATGTAACAAATTCTCTCGTACCTAAAAATAAGTTAAACAGGTATTATTTTTTTTCCTCAACGATGTTTAATTCAATGTTTTATTTATAAGCTCACGTAGGCCGGTAAATATCAAGGATTGCCGTATTTGAAACTAATGTTGATTTTTAAAGTCGATATTGAACGACTTAGTGCCATATTTGATACAGATTGAGGAAATTTTGTTGCGTTATTTTAAATTCCCTAAATTCGTCGAAGCAATAGGTCTTTTTTTGTAAAATTTGACAGTTTGCCGCCTTTGATATTATAAGACTCAAATGTGAGTTTACTATGAATAAATATGTTCCGCTCTGTGCTATTTACAAAAATGCCCCTTCATTACCATTTTCTCTTTCTATGCTTACACAGAATGCTGCGATTTTTCAAAAATCTTAGTGTACCTAGTTGGTCCAAACGTATGGGATAGCATAGCAACCAATAGGTAGTCATGAAGACAGTAATCAAGTATCGCCAAAATATTTATCTGATCTAATGAAAAAGGATTCAAAAATTATGAAAAATGTGTTTATTCTCTTATTAATGTAATAAATAATACTTTATTTGTTAAAATAAATCTACCAAATACAACAATCCGCCATGATAGCCTAAACACCGGTCAGAGCGAATTGCGTCACGGTGTTGTAAACGTCATTCGGATTTAGTACAAAAGCACCAATGTTTACTGTTGATATACTGCACCGTGACGTAATAACAGACGCCATGACATCAGCGAGCGTTTTGGCGTGAATTTAAAAATTTAAATTTTAATGAACTTTTCTTAAACATGCGCGGAAATATTGTCATTACTTTTGAATATAGAACACGCGAAGTATCATATTTACGTAGACTGAAAAACCAAAATCACTTCCCGGCGCGTTCTCGCTCCGGCAATGTTGTATGAAACGGCGTGCTGTTTGAATTTAGAACTCTTTCATCTATCGTACACATTGCGTTCTCGTGGCTGTATAGCCACAGAAACGTTTACCTTTCGGCACAAACTGTAAAAAAAAAAAAAAAATGGCGGTAAAGCGGAGTTCGTTGATATTTGGTTAATAAAAAATAAATTTGTTATGTAAAAGACCCTTTATATTTCCTTGCATTTTTTTAAGAAAAGCACTATATATGCCTCGGCCGAAATGGCAATTGCCTGTCTCGTATCATTGAAGTCCTCGCCTGCGGCTCGGCCTTCAAACTCATACTCGACCTGCAATTGCCTATTTTGCTGCCTTTGCAATAATGTACTATTTTCTTAAACATGCGCGGAAATATTGTCATTACTTTTGAATATAGAACACGCGAAGTATCATATTTACGTAGAATGAAAAACCAAAATCAATTCCCGGCGCGTTCTCGCTCCGGCAATGTTGTATGAAACGGTGTGCTGTTTGAATTTAGAACTCTTTCATCTATCGAACACATTGCGTTCTCGTGGCTGTATAGCCACAGATGCGTTTAACTTTCGGCACAAACTGTAAAATAAAAAAATTGGCGGTAAAGCGGAGTTCATTGTTATTTGGTTAATAATAATAGTATACAAGGTGTATCTAAATATGTGTACTATGCGAAGGTGGGGGGTTTCAGACCACAATGGTGATCAGTTGTGGGGGGGAGATAATTAAAAATTCCTATTTTCAGTTTCCCATACAAAAATATTTAATTTCATAATGCCTAAATAAATTGACAACCCTATCCTTGTAACCCCTTGACCCCTTGACCTACTACCTCTGTAGGTCTACTACTACTACCTACTACCTCTGTAGCTGAGTTTAGGGTTGTCACTTTGTATAAAGTCAGCTGTTCATGTTGAAACTTCGTTGCAGTTTTTTTCAGAGATACCAATCGAAGTTCGAAAAGTCGTTGAACAAAAGTTGTTCCCCGGGGGGTGGAAATTCACCCCCCTTCAGGATAGTACACATATTTTGATACCCGTTGTATTATGCAACTAGTGAATAAAAGACGGATTTAAATCGAGGACCAAAGATGAATCACGAGAAAGTGCAGGAATCTAACGACTGAATCACGACCGTAGGGAGTGATTCATGATGATTGAATCACGAGCGTAGCGAGTGATTCAAGTGTTAGAATCTTAAACGACGCGAGTGATTCATGGCCCTCGATATAAATCCGTTTTATTCAAGAGTTGCATACTATACTTTATACCATGACTTCGAGAAAAAGAAAGATTTAGCGAAAAAGGATTAAAAACTATGAACTTTGTTTATACTATTCTTATATGACATAAAACAAATAATTTTAGATTTTGATTTGATTTGTAAATAAAGAAGGATAAATTAATGCAAGTTTTCTACTATACCTACTTCTCTTTCATGAACTCAACAACTCAATTGAACAACAAACAACTCAGCACATCTTTTTCATTCCTAGAATGCATTTTCAATCGATTTAATATTATCGAACTTTTTGCTGCATAACTTACTAAGAACAGTATTCAAAATAGTGCCAATTTACTTATGTATGACAATGAAAACAAAGAACACAAAACAGTTTTTAATGCAATGTTTAAACTCCGTGTCAAAAATTTCGACCAATCAAATCGAGAGTATTTATGACGCAAGGAGGTTGTAAGGTATTGAGATGGACGTTGATCTTATTCGTGTGTTCCAAATTCAAACACCAAAACAGTGATTAAAAGAGCTTTTTATTCTCTGTTTCCAGTGAATAAAATAAGCTTTTTAGAGGGGGTATGGTATAAATAAATTTATTATGTAAAAGACCCTTTTTTATTTCCTTGCATTTTTTTAAGAAAAGCACTATATATGCCTCGGACGAAATGGCAATTACCTGTCTCGTATCATTGAAATACTCGACCTGCAATTGCCTATTTCGCTGCCTTTGCAATAATGTACTATTATTGCACAAAAACCTTAATTTTCTACAGAAATATGATATATTTTAGGCATAATAGATACTTCTGAATATGATAGAAGATATTTTGAAAATTAGTCGTCATGCCTGGCAGCACGACAGAATATGGGGTAGAAGCCTGAAGTGAATCGGGGCACAGTTCGCACCCCCTAACCTCATTACCCCACGAAACTCGACCCAGCACGCCGCACCCGCTACTTTGTTTACTTACTGTTAAAATGTTGTCAAAAAGACTGGCTTTTGGTGAAAACTAACTACTGCCAAATAAAGTAAGACAAAAGGTTTTACTCATTATAATGTTCATTTATAGACTGACGAGCTACTACTACTAACTAAAGATAGCGAGCGTCATTGGATGGAATAAGATAAAAACTATTCTTCTTGTAATTCAATGAATGGATGAGGCATTCGGTAGTCGGCTTATTCTGGCTGTAGATGATGATTTTCAAATACATATCAATACACCACTAATGGATAAAGGATATCATTTTTCTAACTAATCCAAGGTAAAGGTCGATAATTCTGAGCGATTCATCTCTCCTACAGACTTTAAAACTCCTTGTTTATTTATCCCCATTGATCTCTCCATAGAAAAGAATAAATAAAATACTTTCTCAAAATTCAAATTTGGAACGTTATAATTTTGCAGTTACTAACATAAAGTTTGATCATCTAATTCAAATTAAGAACTTAGTTCGGATATAGTACCACCCGAAACACTGAATTACGTAATTGCGTTCGGATCTAGCAGCGTTGGCATTTCCAATCCTTTCGAATGAAAATAGTTGCGAGAAGCGTTGATCCCAAGAACAGACACACGTCTGCGAACTCGGCGCGAGGTGCCCCAACTATTCTACGGACGGTGTTGGACTGCAATAATGCGGACGTGACTGCACTCCGACACAGTATCATAGTACACTTACCACTAGTAGTGGCACTGTCTTAGTTTAAATTAGTTTTTTATTTATGTATTCATTGTAGTGAAATGTTGACGTAAACGTGACAGCGAAACGATATCGCCGTTGGTACACTATGCTTTTCTTAGTGATGTGAATTTCGCTTATCGTCTGTGCTAAATTAAGCCGGTTTTAAGGTTTGTGTCACCATTTGAGACGGCTATTTCCGAACGAGCTATATCAGATAGGTTATAAATGAGCAATAGATATATGGCTCGCATATTGCCACTTCAACTTATCAGTTTTTTTACATATATCGCTGACATTAATTCTTCGAACACGTGTTTTTAAAGAGTGTATCTTCTGACAAGAAGCGTATATCTTTCCTGTGCTGTACTACTAGTGTAAATTGATACTGAGCTGTTGGTTGGATACGAGTCTAAAACTCCACCTTGGCCGAGTTTATTTTTACTCGACAGCAATGGTCTTTTTCATTGATAACTCATCTTACTCACTTTTATTTCATAATTATAATTTATATCACTCATTTTTGCCATCTTGTTACTAGTTTTTTTAAGTTATACTTATTACTATGATACTACCTCGTATTTTTTTCTTTTCGTTGAAAATACAACTCAACAACTTGGGCATGTTATGAGGAGGGATGAAAGTCGTGTAACTAGGAGAGTGATGAGTATGAATGTTGATTGATATTTGGGTAGGTAGATAGATAGATAGATAGAAAATACTTTATTGTACACCAAATAAAATTAACAAAGAAATACAGAAAAACATCAGAGTGGAATACAATGGGCGGTCTTATCACTAAAAGCGATCTCTTTCAGACAACCTTGGGATGGACTGGACTTGAACAGAACGATAGAAGACGATGGTGTAGATAAAAACAACAAGTATAATGTACACACAATTACACAATATAGTACTAATACATACATATATACAATACACCTAACAATAATATACATACCTATATTATATATATATATATATATATATATATATATATATATATTTATATGTATAATACATATATAAATATGATATACCTACATAAATAAATAATATACAGAAAAAATATATATATAATAATATGAATAACATAAATACTAGACTGGTAAAAAGTGATTGAACAAAAGCTTTTTGAAAATAGGGAGTGATTTAGCAAATTTGATATGGGAAGGGAGAGAATTCCAGAGACGGACAGCTTGTAAAGTGAAGGAGTATTTCAGGAAGGTAGAATTATGAACAGGTGTCTTCAGTTGGAGGGTCTTAGAAGAGCGCAGCGAGCGAGGATTTGACAGATGGAGATACTCAAAGCGTTCCTTGAGGTAGGTTTGGCTAGGTAGGCCAAAGAAGAGATGGATGAACAGTGTGAAAGATGGCATGGATAAGAAAGAAGTGCTAATAGAGGAGAATGGAAGAGGAGAACATGTGCCGACCCCACATAAAGTGGGACAAGGGCAGGAAGAAGAATAGTAAATACAACTCAACAGCTGTGTAATAGCCCCTTCCCACCGGTTTGTGATATCGCGCACGGAGGCGGATCAGCTCGCACGACACACCATGGGAACGGTCTCATGCGCCGAGGTGCGCGGTAGCACAGGAGCACTACTTTCTGTGTGCGTTGCCGTGCGTCGTCGTCGGCTGTGCGTGATGATCTGCAGAACCACGCACCGTAGGAAGGCAGCATAACAAAGGCATTCAGAAATAAACGGTGAATGTGAAT
This sequence comes from Thera britannica, assembly GCA_939531255.2. Classification (NCBI taxonomy): domain Eukaryota; kingdom Metazoa; phylum Arthropoda; class Insecta; order Lepidoptera; family Geometridae; genus Thera; species Thera britannica. Next base: position 6,833,859 of record OW618042.2, on the reverse strand, counting down.
TCCATGTCGGAGTAACTTGCGTGTCATACTGTCAAAAAGTTACTTCGCATGTTTATAACATTTACCTGCGTCTAATGTTCGTACACAAAAGTTAGACGCGGTGGGTTTTCGTATACAAAATTCTGTGACATCATTTGTTTGCGTAAAATAAATTCTACGTCCTATAATAAGAGCTCACTTTGTATGGACCAGACATTGATACAAATGTGTCGATCAAAACTCAAACAGCAGGCACCCACTTGATCGATCGCCGGCATTGCACGAAATCCTAAATACAACCAGCCAGCCTTACTTATAATGTAACTATTGATGTAAAAAAAATACCATGAGATTAACACGTACCTACGTACGTAAATTCTAATGGATTTGTACATTGTTTTTAATTAACGCGATCGCTAAGCATAATTATATCGATCAAACTTAATTGCAATGAAGGAAATCACGATAAATACCCGTTTATTTTCAGTAAATAAAAGAATCCTTTCTTGCATATTCGTTAATTGCTCGGCGGGAACCTTTTTTTCATAATTATATTCCGTTCTTCTTCTTATCGTGTCACTGGTTCTTTCGAACTAAGGGTGGTAAAAGGATTTTCCATTGCTCATACTCTAAAAGTAGGTCTGAAGTTGCCTGAGGGGCCTTATTGAAAGTAATACTTTCAGCCCTAGGGAGAATCGCTTTCTATTGACAGCTGTCAAATTATAAAAAAAAAGCAGCCAAGTGCGAGTCGGACTCGCCCATGAAGGGTTCCGTAGCATCAATTAACATAATATAAAGGTTTTTGTAGTTCGTCGAAAGGTAAATTGCGGTTTACGATTTATGACGTATAAAAAAAAAACTACTGACTAGATCTCGTTCAAACCAAATATCGTTGGAAGTTTGCATAGTAATGTACAACATATATTTTTTTTGGATTTATCATTCTCTTATTTTAGAAGTTAGAGGGGGGGGGACCAACTTTTTTTCACTTTGGAAGTGTCTCTCGCACAAACTATTCAGTTTAGAAAAAAACGATATTAGAAACCTTAACATCATTTTTGAAGACCTATCCATACATACCCCACACGTATGGGTTCGATGAAAAAAAAATTTTTGAGTTTCAGTTTCAAGTATGGGGACCCCCAAAATTTATAGTTTTAGAAAAAAACGATATTAGAAACCTCAACATAATTTTTGAAGACCTATCCATAGATACCCCACAAGTATGGGATCGATGAAAAAAAATTTTTTGAGTTTCAGTTTCAAGTATGGGGACCCCCAAAATTTATAGGTTTTTTTATATTTTTAAGTAAAAACCTTAATGCGGTTCACAAAATACATCTACTCACCAAGTTTCATCAGTCTAGCTCTTATGGTCTCGGAGAAAAATGGCTGTGACACGGCCGGACAGACAGACAGACAGACAGACAGACAGACATGACGAATCTATAAGGGTTCCGTTTTTGCCATTTGGCTACGGAACCCTAAAAACTAGTTCTATTTTATTCAACCATGTTCTAACTTTCTAAAGTCTTTCTAACTGCAAGGAGGTTGAACCAAATTCCAACTTTTTATTCAGCAAGTAGGTTGGAAACCCATTACAACGGTAAAAAGTTTAAAATGTCTAATTAGAGCACAATGTAAAATTTAAATTTTAATAGCATAAGATAAATAAATAATATATCTTCTAAATTACTTGATTAAGCTATTATTAGCTTCAACTATTTATTTAAAATAACATAGATTTGAGCAAACAATTTACCATTTTTTTAATTATGAAAATGAAAATAATGGCTGAATAATGCTGGCGAGCCGAAGCCGAAGGCCCACCAGAAAAAAAGAAAAAAAAACCGGGAAGGCGGCAATTCAAAATTCAATCTTCATTTTCACTAATTTTTCTTTCATGTTTTTATTTTTACTTTCCTTGTATTCGTAATGAAAAGCACAGTGTTTACCTCGGGTGAAAGTCTTTTAAGTCCCTCAAGCTCCATTGGCGCCCTCGCTAACGCTCTGGCGCCAAACCCGTCTCGGGACTCAAAAAACGTGGCTTTCAACACTCAGGTAACAATGTACTATTAAGTGCGCCTCAAAGATCCTCCTTTCGTGCACTTGACACATATTTTCGAACTTTTTTTTAGGTTCTACGATATGCCGGTTTCCTCACGATGTTTTCCTTCGCCGTTTCAATCTTGTATCAATATCCGGTCCATAAAAAATTTGCTTAGAGGTAGTATAAGTAGAAATACTGAGTTGCAAGGCGGACTTCTATCAAAGCTCATAACTAACACGCAAATCCTAATCCCAGTGCACCACAGTGCTCTGTCCCCAAACTGAACGACACACATGTAACATGATTCTAACTCTAATCCTGTCCCGAAGGTGCACCAAACTTTAAAATGAGCCATTTCGAAACAATTTCAAACAGAGATTTCCCTGAGGCCGTCACTCCATCTGCTCAAAATACCTCATGTAGGGCATGGAGATTGAATACCAAAGAGTCTATATGCACGATAAAAAGGTTGCAATATCAGGAAGCAGATTTTAAAGACGCAACTAGTGCAACCCTTGTCTTCGACCGTGAAATATGTTTAATAAAACCTAAGTTTTATTCACCACCGAGCAATAAATAAATAAATAAATATTGTGGATAATTCAGACAACCCTATCTAGCCCCAAATTAAACAGACCTGTAGGTCTACCATGAGCTCTGTGTGGCTCTGTCTCTGGTTATGGTTTTGAGTCTGTGTGAGTGTTGATTAGATAAATCCGACGTCAAAACGTCACACACACATTATAATGCACTGGTGAGCACTCACAGACTCAAAACCAGAACCAGAGACAGAGCCAGACAGAGATCATGGTAAACCTACTGTCGTTGCGTTGCCTACCCTGAAGAAACATCTAAACATACACATTTCTTGAACCTATTCATGTTATAGCTGAGGGGAAAGACTCTCGATAGATTATGCTTAGTGATAGTAATTTCTCATTACAATCGATTCCGACTATAACATTAGCATAGCAGAAGCCATTCAGTAGGCCTACCACAAGCTCTGTCTGGCTCTGGTTTTGAGTCTGTGTGAGTGCTCACCAGTGTATTACTGAAAACCAGCGTGCACAAGCGTGTACAAGGGCTACCTACCGTGCCCTTGTAGCAAATACTGAGTGGTTTACCTTTTTTGCCGTCATTTAATCTAAGTTGAACTGTACCTTTTAATTTTAAGCTGACGCAAAATACAGTGTATTACTGAAAACCAGCGTGCACAAGCGTGTACAAGGGCTACCGTGCCCTTGTAGCAAATACTGAGTAGTTTACCTTTTTTGCCGTCATTTAATCTAAGTTGAACTGTACCTTTTCATTTTAAGCTGATGCAAAATACAGTGTATTACTGAAAACCAGCGTGTACAAGGGCTACCGTGCCCTTGTAGCAAATACTGAGTAGTTTACCTTTTTTGCCGTCATTTAATCTAAGTTGAACTGTACCTTTTAATTTTAAGCTGACGCAAAATACAGTGAATTACTGAAAACCAGCGTGCACAAGCGTGTACAAGGGCTACCGTGCCCTTGTAGCAAATACTGAGTAGTTTACCTTTCTTGCCGTCATTTAATCTAAGTTGAACTGTACCTTTTAATTTTAAGCTGACGCAAAATACAGTGTATTACTGAAAACCAGCGTGCACAAGCGTGTACAAGGGCTACCGTGCCCTTGTAGCAAATACTGAGTAGTTTACCTTTTTTGCCGTCATTTAATCTAAGTTGAACTGTACCTTTTAATTTTAAGCTGACGCAAAATAAATTATATGATGACGTTTTGATGTAGGATTCATTTTGACAACACTCATACAGACTTAAAACCAGAGACAGAGACAGACTGAGCTTGTGTTAGGCCTACTGAAGCAGATTTGAGAGCCTGTATAAGCGGTATATCTTCAGGACTCTTGGCTTATTGCTGTACCTGAAGCACTAGTTAGTAACGGTATTTATATATTGTGGACAATTCACACAACACTACCCAGCCCCAAACTAAGCAGAGCTTGTAATATGGGAACCAGATAGCTGATATAATACTTAAATACATTTTTTTTTTGTAAATACATACTTAGAATACAATATAACACCCAGACAGAGAACAAACATTTATGTTTACCTATTAAACTGTTTACTATTATGTTTACCTAAATATTTGTTCTCGGTGGGGATCGAACCCACGACCTACGGCGCAGAAGGCAGAGCTACTACCAACTGAGCTGGAGGCCAGTCTAAAGAGGTATCGTTTATTGCTATTTAGCGCTAGCAAATCTATCTATTTAGACTAGCCTCTAGCTCAGTTGGTAGTAGCTCTGCCTTCTGCGCCGTAGGTCGTGGGTTCGATCCCCACCGAGAACAAATATTTGTGTGGTGAACACAGATGTTTGTTCTCTGTCTGGTTGTTATATTGTATTATAAGTATGTATTTACAAAAAATATCAGATACCTGGTTCCCATAGTACAAGCTCGGCTTAATTTGGGGCTAGATAGTGTTGTGTGGATTGTCTACAATATTTATTATTTATTTATCTATAAGAGCGTAAAAGTACCAATTTCATAGTAGTATAATCAGTAGAATGCAAATTACCTAGACACTAACATCAAAATATTTATAGGTATTAAGTTTGTGTCGTCACAAACGCGTTTTAAAAGAAGCATTGAAGTGATTTGATACCAGATTTTTGCTCCATTTTATTCCCATGTGGCCCCTTCGCAAAATCACAGGGACCGTTGGGCAATAAAAGTAACTACTTTCCCAACCGACCAATAAGGGGTCGAAGCTGGATGGCCGGTTGGGAATAAGCCCTGAGTACCGAAAACTAAACGAGCCAAACCAAGTATCTAGTAAAAAATCTAATATCTGATAAGAGATCGAGGCAAAAGTAGCTAGGCTATTGTGTAATTCTGTTGCAATCAAAATCTTGATACAAACAAATAAATAAAACTAACTAGGAACAGTGATCACATTATCTTGTTGCCATAATTTTTCTACTCATACGGAATCATCTGACAGTTCATTTAACCATTTTTGATTGCATATCTTTTGTTGCAATCAACCTAGTTGTCAGTATTGACATTAAGTTGCGCTTCGTCTCCAATAAAAAGAGGATTGAAACAAAACAGGAGCTTCGCTATGTAAAAATAGTATGGCAAGAGATAGATAGAGAAGAACCACAACAAACGACGGCAACAAAGTATATGATCGCTATTCCTTGCTAGTATCACTTATTTGTTAGTATCACTTTTCATTGCAACAAAATTACACAATCGGCCAGCTGATAAGGTGTGTGACTCTTTTGTTTTTTATAAATAAATACATGATTTTTCAGCTTGCGCCTTCCGATGCGAAGGTCGTGGGTTCAAATCGCGTCGTGTACCAAAGAGTTTTTCTACCCAAAAATGTATGTACACTATACTTGTGCTCTGAAACGGTGAAGGAAAACATCGTGAGAAAACCGACATTTCGTAGAACCTAAAAGCCTCTCTCCTTATAAATGTATGTGTATAGGTTAATTAAGTACTACTAACAATAGATTTAAGTTTTACTAACAAAATTATCCATGTTGACCGAAATAAATAATTAATATGATGATAAAAAGTTCGAAAATATCTGTCAAGTGTACGAAACTCTTTGAGGCGCACTTAAAAACCTTTCATCACGCTTGGTTCGAAAGAACCAGAGACCCGATAAAAAGAAGAACGAGCTTTCATTACTCTAGCTATTGCTAGCCCAGTATTTATTGCCATCCAATAACTACTTCTACTTACTACTTTAAACACAGTTGGCACTATTTTTCTCAGTGACATTGTAAGTGGATTTTTCTGAGCCATATTTTCTGGAGAGCCGAACTTTTGGAATCGAATCTTTAGTTTCAGTTTGTCTTTCAAAGTGTTGGAAGTTTTTTCCGTTCTTTTCACTCTGTTCCACTTTTATAAAAATATTTAAAAAACTAGTCTACCATATTATCATAATTCCTATGGTTAAGTTTTTCTTACTTTTGGGCTAGATTACGCTGAATGTTATTATAAACCGACTTCCAACAAAAATGGCGACGTTTTCTCGAGTTTTGTAAACTTTTTAATTATTTTTTAATTAAGATATTTTTTTGAAAAAATTGAGCAATTTGTTTCATAAAATACAGATATAAAAAAACTAATTTCACCTCTAACAATATCCTTTTACTATTGCTAATAAAAGCCGGTTTATTCATATATGCGTTATAAAACCGGGTTATTGTTGTTGAATACCGTCAATCAGCTCTTAGATTACCGGGTAGTTGCCTGTAGGGAACAGCTATTGCATAGCTATAAACTGAGTAGAGCATTTGGTTTAGTGGTAGCACCTTCCGACCAATCGTGGGTTCCAATCCAGTCGTGTATAATATATAATGAGTTTCTCTGTCGTAAAATGTATGTACACAATACTATGCTCTTAAACGGTGAAGGAAAACACAATTTTTATGAAACGACGGGATATTTACCACGATTAAATTTGAGTTCATCCGTGATCATATGGTGCATGCAACTGTGCCGAATCGGAAGTCAACTCAGAAAAATTTAATCATGGTAAATATCCCGTCGTTTCATAAAAATAGTGTTAAAAACCATGATAGTTTCAAAAGTTATATGGTGAAGGAAAAGATCGTGAAGAAACCCACGGCTTAGTCAGCTCCGCACGTATTGACCATGTATTTCCTATGGATGGTCGACTAAGCTGTCAGGATGGTATAGGTGCTGGGCAAGCCTATTTCATCTAAAATCCTGTCCCAGGCACTAAAGCGTCCCGCAAGTAGGGGCATGAGTAAAAAACCTTACCCCTGACTATAAATCATCTACAGTAGATGCTAAGGCATGTTTACTTATACACGCGTTTATAAGTCGTTTATTGATAAAAATATTTACCCCCTTATTCATAATGCTAGACACTTTTAAGCGCCTCGCCAAAAGTTTTTTGTCTCTACAACTTTCTTGTCAACAATTAGAGATGGCAACAAACTTATCGGTCTGTTTCGTTTTCTGTCATTTTATGAAGTCACTTAGCTTTTTCATTTTTATTGTTTTCTGGTGTTATTTTGAGTTCAGTTGTGTAATTTCGGTGGTATTTTAACCAACATTAATTGTGGTGTTCGCTCTAAGTGTGAGCAGTTCAAATTAAAGTGTATTAATTAGTGATATTCTGATTTGAAATAAACGGCCACACCATTTTACGGCTACAAGCTAATTTGGGCCGACCTGTCTATTGACGGACTTGACTTGACTGAAAACTATTTTATTTTTGTATCACATCCTCACTTGGCACTGACAAAATTGATCCAAAATGGAGGATGCCATTCATTAAGAAGAAGAACATTCTGCACAACACCATCTAGCCCCAAAGTAAGTAAAGCTTAACTTAGACAATATATTATATTGTCACTTGGTTGCCAGTTATAATAAAAACCTATCGGAATCAGAACTCGATATAACAGTAATAAGAACTTTGGTGTGTTTCTCGCCAACTTTATCAATAAAAGCTGTTTCGTATCTGTAACTTTGTTAGTTCATTGATTTGAACGCGACGTATTTTGATTGAAACCTTGTAGTAAGAGAACTTTTATTTACATAATCAGATAAATGTTATACCATTCCACCATTTTCCAAACATAAAAAAACGAACTCCAAACTATTTTTAACCGAATAAAAATAAAATGAATCGTTGGGGAATAAAGGTTCTCGAATGGCGACTACGAACCGGAAGACGAAGCGTAGGGCGCCCACCCACCAGATGGACCGACGACATTGTTAATATCGCGGGAAGTCGATGGATGGAAAGGGCTCAGAATCGTTCTTCCTGGAAATGTGTAGGGGAGGCCTATGTCCAGCAGTGGACTTCTTCAGGCTGATGATGATGATGATGGAAAAATAAAAAGGAAGAGGTTCTCAATTCGGTTGTATATTTTAATCTTTGATAAAGTATAATCGTCATTTATGAACTGATTTAGTAAATTCTTTTTAATACTTACAGATTTTGTCCCCTTGAAATTTCACCAAAATCGGTTTAGATGACAACTTTTGATACTGACTGTACCAAAACCCAGTACTTTTTATCTAAATAGCTAGTGTTGTGTAGGATCTTTTGGTTAATACAGTATTTGGAAACTTACTAGTTTAATTCAGTTTAATTTTCATTCACGGGTTACGACTTGCCTTCGAGTTTGCACTACATGCAGACGTCCATTATCTGAAGACCCGCTAAGATGCCAGGTTGCTTCAGAACTGTAAGGCTTTCGGGAAAGTAGCAGGCCAGGGTATACTGGAACTTTGGTGCAGAATTCGGGCTGAGGCCGTAATGTTACTGTATTAAAGCAACTGCATCGTATTCAACATGAAGTAACCTTTAAGTTTTAATGTACTATATCTCCAAGTCTTTTGATCTTAAGGTCGTGGGTTTGAGACCGGTGGTGGAGCTTTTTCTAATTAATAAAGGAATATACGCTGAAAAAGTAGATATTATCTAGGTAGAATAGAATAGATAACCAAACTGTCTATAAACGAATTTAAAAACAAACTTAGAACATTTTTCGAATGTCACCCGTTTTACCATCTAAATGAATATTTGAGCTGCTCATTCTCTGATTTGCAAACGTAAAGTAATAGGTATACTTATATTATGTTAGTGTGTATTTAAATAATATGATATTAATATTACGACTTATTTGTGAAAATTGACTTACCAATGTTATATTACTGTAACGCAATGGTTCAATAAATAAATATCAAATATCAAATATCAAAAGATAGAATATAACTTTATTGTACACCAAAAATTATCAGGTAAACATGGTCTAAAAGAATACTTTAAAACCTAGTGGTACATTGGGCGGTCTTATCGCTAATAGCGATTTCTTTCAGACAATCTTTGGATATTTCTATACTACGAGTATTATATACTATACGGAGGAAAGATTTTGTATTTTTGTGTGAATGTTTTAATGAATAAACTCAAAAACTACTGTGCCGATTTCAAAAATTATATTACAATACCTAACACCCAAACAGAGAACAAACATCTCTATTCCCCACACAAATATTTGTTCTCGGTGGGGATCGAACCCACGACCTGCGGCGCAGAAGGCAGAGCTACTGCCAACTGAGCAGAGAGGCCAGTCAAAGGTAGTGAATGCGACCATAATCAAATCAGTCTTTTTTTTTTCAAAATTATACAATCTCCTATAAGTATTAAAAATAAGCATGTAGTAACTATAGTAGGTATTTGGAAGTTATCTTTCAAGAAATAGGAACCAGACCTATTTGTTTTCGAAACTTCGCTAGTCTGCAAAGTGCTGCTGAATCTTTTATTATTCTATTTTCATCTTCTTACTTGTTGTCATGTTTTTGCGCACTGAGAAAATTGCATTCGAATGTCTATATTTTTAGCGCTAAGATGAAACAGTCTGTTTTTGTAGATAGTATAAATATGCTCCATATCTCATCAACTTTTCGTCAATATTTAGTTAAAATATTTATTTATTACTAGCGGCATGTCCCGGCTTCGCACGGGTGAACATTTGTTTTTTAAACGCTTATAAATAACCTGTGTTACTCCGGGTGTTGCAATAAACTAAACTAAACTAAGGTACTTAACACGCTTTTTCATGAAAAATGTTCATCATTACTAGTAATGGACTGTACTAATTTTACCAATGAATTTATTTCTCGTGTCACTGCTTTTACGCCATTATTAATTCGGCAATGAGCGATGAGCGTGTGTTGAAATATCATTACGTCATATCGTATAGTATGCGCCGTGTAACTACGACATTATCACACTTATATTATAAACTAGTGGCCGCCCGCGGCTTCGCTCGCCCGTTCCCGTAACACCCCGTTCCCGTTGCTTCCGTTGCTTTTTCGGGATAAAAATATATATATAAAACTAGCTGCCTGTCCCGGCTTCGCACGGGTGGACATTTATTTTTTAAACACACAAATATAGCCTTTGTTACTCAAGGTGAACGTACGTCCAGCAGTGGACTGATATCAATTGATGATGATGATGAAAGAACATTCTATAACTTTTACTGGCACTATTTTCTAGAACATTTTGTCCAAATCTAGAATTCAGAACCGTTTGCATGGGTATATTTGAGTATTCTAGATAATTCTGGATTACTAAGGTTTGGGTGGGAGCATTCCAGATGCTAACCGACTTTAAATTTGATTACTCCAGATCATTCTAGAGCGTCTATGTGCATTATGTTCTCGTCAAAGTCGTGAATTTTCTGAAAAATCCCTAAGCGATAGAAAGGGATAGACATATATAAGTCCCTACGTGATAGAAAGGGATAGACATAGATTTTGAAACTTTTGCCCCTTATAAATTAATAACACGTAAATATTGAATATAAACTATCCTATCTTTTAAGTTGGATCATATTATAGACGGTTACAAAATTTTATCAAAATCCGTTCAGTAGTTTCGGAGTTTATCGCGTTCCAAATTAGGACAGGAATTTTTTATAGATATAGATAGTATCCTATGTCCTTCTCCCGGTTGTAAGCTACCTTCCCACTAATTTTCTGCCAAATCGGTTCACCCGTTCTTGAGTTATAAATAGTGTAACTAACACGACTTTTTATAAATATAGATGTGAATGTTTGTAAGGATAGTTGTTTGTTACTGAATAACTCTAAAACGACTGAACGGATTTGGATGAAATTTGGCACAGATATAGATTATGGTCTGGAATAGCACTTAGGCTACTTTTTATCCCGGTAAAATGTATGGTTCCCGTGGGATAGATTTGTTTTTAAACATATGTATAAGAGAAAGTTGTGGTTTATATTATAACTTAAGAACGGCGGAGCAGATTTGGCTGAAAACTGGTGGAGTACATGGTGGGTGATGGATGGGTTGCTTAAATCCAGGAGACGGACATTGGATCCTTTTAGCCCGAAAAATTAACGTGAACACGCATGCTCACGCGTCGCGTACTACATCGCCTCGGTCAACGCTTTTGTAATTAAGATAATGCGGACATTTTACGTGCGGTTAATGATAATGATAGCAAAATACAGTCATTAATCATTTCTATCGACGCGTCGTTATGGTCAAACAATGGTTTAGAACCCGCTATCTATATCGATCTATAACATATTACAGTATATTCACCACGGTATAGTAGTAGGGAGTGGGGAGAAAAATGATAATAATCTAAATATTCATCTGCGGCAATGTACATGGGCCTTTACAATTCCAAAATGGAAAAAGGTGGATTCGTTTTAGCTGGGTGTACATTAACTGGCCGTACATTAACCGGACCCCTTAGTGTAGTACGTTTTTTGTCTATGCATCTTTTGAACCCCTGACTGACTGGGTGACTGTACACCCCACCTTAGCATTTAATTTAGAACATAGTCTCGCGACAAACACTACCATTTGTTATTGTTAATTACTAATCCTGAAATGAGTAATAGTCGCAGTCTTAGTAATAGCCAAATTATTCGAATGATTAATGGAGGTCCTCCAACTATAAATCTGAATGTTATTGCTATTGTCTAACTAGTAATTAATTTATTAAGATCTTACTATCAATAGGCTATTTAAATTAACTTAGGACGCTCACTCTCCCAAAGGAACGACGAAATTAAATGAAAAAAAAATATTGAATAAACACAAACACAAAAAAAAACTAAAATACAAACAGTAAGCCTACCACGAGCTCTGTCTGGATCTGTCTCTGGTTCTGGTTTTGAGTCTGTGTGAAACGTCTCAAACACAGTATATTGCACTGGTCAGAACTCGCACAGACTTAAAACCAGAGCCAGAGACAGAGCCAGACAGAGCTTGTGGTAGGTCTACAGAAGTCAACCTTATTTTGAGGTTAAAAAGACCACAGGGTCTACCGTTACGCGCTGCGCATGCGTCGTAGTGTGCCATGTCGCGCACACTGGATGTGTGGATGTGTGCAGAGTGACTATTGGTACAGAGAGCGAAGTGCGACCGGAGAGCCAATCAGCGCTACGCACGCCCGCCGTTCATACCGCGAGCCCCCCTTATGTACCTTATTTTTGACTTCTGCGCATTAACGGTCAGCGCTAGAGTTATTTGCCGCTACCTATAGATTCCTCAAAATAAGATGGCGGGTTGACCTTGACTCATAAGTTCCCGCTCCCGAAATTTCGTTCCGTTGAATCTCGAAGTGTGGAAACAGGAAAGAGAAGTTTTCCCCTGCTAATAATATTAATTTAATCAACTGTTTGCAAATAACTCAGCTGTTTCCTGTGTATTTTATACATTTTGTAAATATTGGAATTCACTGTAATTTTCTTTGAAAACCTCTATAGCTCAGTGGGTTAGCTCTGGCTTCTGCGCTGGAGAGCGTGGGTTCAATTTCCGCCGAGAACAAGTATTTGTGTGCTGAACACAGGTGTTTTTTCTCTGTCTGGTTATATTGTGTTCCATGTATGCATTTAGAAAAAAAATATAAAAGTGTTAAATTAACACTTATCACTATCCAATCCCAAAATTAAGCAAAGCTATACTATGAGAACCAGATAGCTTATACTTATTATACACACATTTTTTTTGTAAATACATACTTAAAGACCTTAGTCCCACGAATGCCACGGCCATACGAGAAGGAGAGAAATAGATCACAAATAGAGACAGGGAAACAAACAATCGGCAATGCTAATGGGGATCGAACCCACGACCTACGGCGCAGGAGGAGGCGCAGGAACGGAGAGGCCAGTCAAGAAAAAGAGTTATTTCATTGTTAGTGCTCAAAATGGTTGTTTATACTTCAAGCAGAGGACTGAGGCCTCGGCCTCGAATTTAGCGGGCAGTAGGGCGGCAGCGGGGCGGGGGGTTCCATTTGATTTTACGCATAAGAATCCTGCCACTCCCGCACCGCCGCCGCTGCCGCCCCGCTGCCCGCTAAATTCAAGGCCGAGGACTAATGGATGATGATGATGCAAGCCAAGGTTGTTGACGCTGACACTCGACGTGTTAAATTTCCGGGTCGCGACTTGTACGTGGCTGCGCCGGTCGGTTGGTTGCAGGTTGTTTAGGGCTGATCCTGCAATTAAAATCACAATGTAAACATAACTTTGTCTAAAACTGGCCTGGCGACTGGCCTCTCAGCTCAGTTGGTAGTAGCTCTGCCTTCGGCGCTGGAAGGCGTGGGTTCGATCCCCACCAAGAACAAATATTTGTGTCTTACGGATGTTTGTTCTCTATCTGAGTGTTATATTGTATTCTATGTATTAACAATTAAAAAATGTAAGTATTATATCAGCTATCTGGTTCCCATACAAGCTCTGCTTAGTTTGGGGCTAGATAGTGTTGTGTGGATTGTCTACATTATTTATTTATTAATTTTAATCTCACTCTTTAACTTCAAAAAGTTCCCAGCTGCAGCAGTAGTAGTGTTTTTTTTATTATGTGCTAGGATAGGTATTTACTCTATTATTTGTGTTAGATTTTTTTTGTGCTTTTTTTGTAGGTACATACTATAGTTTTTTTTTGTGCTTATTTTAGTATTAAGCCTCCGCTATACGCTGGTCTAAAAACAAAACACGACCGGAAAGTTGGAAAAATTTAAAATAAAGATGGCGTTGCCTGACCTGAGCTGTGAATTCATGTATTTGATACCAACTATTACTTATTCTGTGCTTGGGTCTGACATTTGTCACGACATTACAATGTGTTGACTAGAATACGCTTCGTTAGACAAAAACACAGACAGATATTCAGTAAATAAATATAACCCAATTGTTATGTTAGCTGATTCCCGTCGCAGAGTTTCCATTGCATATTTTTCATCCAGGATTGGTGATAACAATGGCAAGCTGTGCGGTATTTTTTAAACTACCACGAACGCTACATTTTAAATCTAACTTATATAGTAGTGTAGTAGTAGTAGTCTAATTTATATAGTATAACAAGCAAATAGCCCCAGATTTAATAAAAGAAACCTTCCACCAAGAGAGATTTTCCTCATATTATGCAAAACCAGAGTGAGTTGCAAGTTCATAAATGTCGGTAGTCGGTGAATGAACACTTGTATTTTTTAAAGGTAAAAAACGGAACCCTTATAAATTCGTCATGTCTGTCTGTCTGTCCAACCGTATGTCACAGTCACTTTTTTTCAAAAAAATGAAATGAAATGAAAAGAAATAATTTATTTGCTTGAAGTATGGTACTTACAAAACTGTAAAAGCTATATGTACTGATGAAACTTGGTAAATAGATGTATTCTGTAAACCGCATTATGATTTTTATACTTAGAACTGACACTCAAAAAATATTTTTTCATAAAACTTATGAGTTTTCTTAACATTAAGTAAAAGATTATTAAACCAGTTAAGTATTTACGACAGAGATGCGTTAACGTCATCGTAATTAGCCTTCTATCTATCGACTTTAAAAATTAATGAGGTATCGTCAGCAAATAGTACTGTTTCACATAGTTTTTTAACCAAAAAAGGAAGGTCATTTACGTACACTAGAAACAAGAAAGGACCTAATATCGAACCTTGTGGCACCCCTATGTCAATAACTGACCCAAAAGATCTCTCACCGCCCACATCAACTTTAAGGATTCTATCAGTCAAGTACGATTGTAATAAGTCAATGGAGCGATTTAGAATACCGTAAGTTTAGATATTAAGAGGGTGACGGACGCAGCTCGCAACTTCAATTCGAGGCGCGGGCAAAAATTGCTCCGAATATAGCTATCTCTATTCATTTGATGCGGGCGCCACGGAATATATAATAGTAGTATACACACACAGGCGCTCGTGTGACGCGCTACTTCTATACGTGAATCCAACCATAGTGCCGCGCTTGTGCGTGTGCGTCAGCCACTGCTAACGATTTTTATGCATTGCCTAATTTCGTCAACGTTACTAAGCGTCAGATAGGCTAGTGGCTAGGGCGTGCGGATTCACACTGAGAGGACGAGGTGGGCGGGAGTTCAAATCTGGTCAAAGAGAGTTGACTTTTTGCACCCTACAATTTTATGTTTTTATTTTTTGTGGCTGCATTACCTGACTAACCCTCTAAGCTTATTGCTTGCTTGTTTCGCTTTTCTAGTATTCAATAAGCAAGGATTGGTCATGCTCTGAATGCAAGAATAAAGTGAAAAAAAAACAACATTCCTGAACCGATAAAGAACCTTCAGAGTAGCTATTTACGCACTTAGAAAAGACACCAGGAAATTCTCTAACATGATACGAGTGAGTTTATTCATCAGGTAGGGTTTGTGCGGGTTCTGGACCAAATTGAAGAAGAGTAAAGAGAACCATTGACTCCGAGTTGAGTTGAGAGAGCCATTGACCCCGGCGCGGAGCGATGGAGTTGTGGTTGATGACGTTCCAGTAGAGGATGATGGGTGGGAGTCCGCTCAACATCAGGTGTGGTGTGGTTTGCTTGACCTCATTGGCCTAGTGGTTGGAGGGTGCGGGTTCAAAATCAGTGATAACGTTACAGTAATAGATGATGGGTGGGGTCCGCTCTACGTCAGGTGGGGTGTGGTTCGCCAGACCTCATCGGCCTAGCGGTTGGGGGGCGTGGGTTCAAAACCAGTCATGACGTTACAGTTGAAGATCATGGGTGGAGGTCCGCTCAACATCAGGTGGGGTGTGGTTCGCCAGACCTCATCGATCACACACACACAGCAATAAAAAACACGCAAAGCGGCTCACTTACCAAAGTACAGAAAGTCTAATAATGTGACTGCATTTAAAAATATACTTTATTCGTTGAGCAATTAGGTTGCTTTTATTCTGCTTATTTACATTCGCAAAACCAACGATTGCGAACATCGACCTACAATTACATGGACCTCGGCTTTCGCACAAAACTCGCGAAAAAAGTGTACCAAGCTAACCTACTATAGGTGGATACTTATATAATGATTATAAACAAACTGAAAAAAAAATTATTTATGTCTTATCACAATTACTATATAGAACTCAATTTTGATTGCATGAAGCAACTTCTAGTGAACGTTACAGAAATTTTTCCAAGTCTTTTTATCAATATTTCCACCAGACGTTGAGCAGTACTCTGTTTATTGAGCTCCAGTTATATAAAGAAAAACTATTTTGTTAAAGTATTTCTCAGTCTTTTTATCAATATTTCCACCGGACGTTGAGTGGTAGCAGTTTTTTGAGCTCCAAATAAATAAAGTTTTTTTTTTAATTTCTTAGTCGTTTTATCAATATTTCCACCTGACGTTGAGCTGTTCTTGAGCTCCAGAAAAATAAAACAGAAATATGTTGTTCAAATTTTTACAAGTCTTTTTATCAATATTTCTACCTGACGTTGAGTGGTATCAGTTTTTTTAAGCCCCAGATAAATAAAGAATAAAAATATTTTGTAGCCATTTTTCTGATTTTAGCCGGTTCAATTCCCGGGTGTGAGAGAATTTTCGAAAAACTTTGAATGCAGTTTGCTTTCTATCCAAAAATAAAGGAATGTTTCCTTTGAGTAAAATTTTCTATCTGCAGTATTAAGAGTACTTTCCCTCCAGGTGGCATTACAAAATTCCACCCTGTATAGAAATTAATGGTTCAGAATTTGTTTTAGTCGAAATGTTGGCTTTTTTCGAAATTTCGGCAGACTTTTTGACCTAGTGCTGCACCTTGATTTCGTTTACCCAACCTACAACCTACCTAGGTACTTAGTATTTCCCATCTTCACTTAGTACCCTTCCTAAACTAACAATTATCAAATATCTAAGCATTATGTTTTATGCCAGTGTAGGTATTTAACTAGTCCGAAGTCCGAGCGATTCACACACACAACCGAAGTGTCCCGTGTGCTTCAAGCGTTTCCTCTCCCTGCACCCCGCCACCCGCACCGTGCGTGCGCGATAGCAATAGTAGCCGTTCGAAAATGCCATGAATTTGATCGTGTTCCGTAATACCAAAAATGATGACTGAAAACTTTTTGTATTCTTCACATAGTATTGTTATTCTGTAACTAGACAATATAAACTAGGTTCCTTAACAAAAAACACGTAAGATATTGTTGTTTTTAGTACGAAACCAATAGGTAGAAAACTTGATAAGTTTAGCATAAAAATGTGCAAAATGCGATTGGTGTTTATTTCATTTTAGGTAAGTAATTTGAAATAAAAACTGTTGAGGAACCTAGATAAATACTATGCAAATACAATTATTACAATAATATAGTGTAAATCTGTCTAAATTAGAAATCATTTTGGTATTCCGTTTGTATGAAAATTTTCCATACGTCAGCCCCTTAACTAGTTTTTTCGTGTGCGCGAGCTGCAAGCAGCTCGCGTGTCGGTGTGCTACTCCCAGTTTTACATTACACTTGCACTTGTAAAACCCCAAAAAGTAGTAAAGAAAGTCCTAAGTAACCCTACAAGTCGATCAGTGAATCAAGTTCCTCAGTGTAGTAAAACCCCAATCAAAGTCCTAAAGAACCCTAAAATTGTTTACATAATCAAGGTCCTAAGTGAAGTAAAATTCCAATTAAAGGCCTAAGGAACCCTAAAAGTTGTTTATTTTATCAAGTTCCTCAATGTAGTAAAACCCCAATCAAAGTCCTAAGGAACCCTAAAAATGTTAACATTATCAAGCTCCTAAGTGTAGTTGAAACTCCAATCAAAGTGCTAAGGAACCCTAAAAGTCGAACACTTAATCAAATTGCTCAATGTAGTAAAACCCCAATCAAAACCTTATACGGAACCCTAAATTGTACGTCAAGCCAAAACCCTTAACGGGTCGAAACCGCTGAAAGGAACCCAAACGTTGACTACCGGGTCGCGTGCATGGCGAGCTGCAAGCAGCTCGCGTCCTCAATGCGTTCCCACAGGGGCGGAACCCTAAACCAAGTGAAGATCCAATCAAACACCTTAAAAAACCTAAAATTCAATCTCCAATCATAGTCCTCAGTCGAATGAACCGTTTGAACGACCTTAATCGGACGATGTTTGCAAAACCGGAAGTGGCACAGCCGCCATTTTGAATTTTGAACTGTCAGTCTAGTGAACATTTTTTCACACCCCTAAGACACCCTAAATTTCAGTAGGAGGGGGTTCTAAATTTCCCTAAATTTCAGTTGGGTGGGCGTGGTCGCGTGGCGGCTCGCTTCGCTCGCCGCAACGTTCCCCCCGGGTTCAGGAGGAGGGGGTTCTGGGGGCTTGAGGGGGGGGTCACAGCACGGCTCGCTTCGCTCGCCGCGACGCTCCCCCCGGGTTCAGGAGGAGGGGGTTCTGGGGGGCTTAGGGGGAGGGGGGGGTCACAGCACGGCTCGCTTTGCTCGCCGCACTGTTCCCCATGGTTGCATGGCAGCTCGCTTCGCTCGTCGCAATGCTCCACTCGAAAAAAAGGGTCAAAAATAATAAAGGGGTCTAGAGGGGGGAGGGGGGCAAAATTTATTTTGCTTTCAAAATAATCTCACCTTCCCTACATGACCCAAAAAAAAAAGTCTTGCAAGTCACTCCGCTTGGAAGATACGAAAGGGGGGGGTGAAAAAAGGGGCAAGAGGGGGGTGTTTTTTTTGTTTTTTCAATTCAGGAAGAAACCCTCTATACGAAACCCCAATCGAAAACCCCCTATCTCGACGGCATCCGGTAGCACTCACAAAAGGGGGGGTCCTGGGGGGCAAGGGGGGCAATTTTTTTTGTACAATAATATTCTTATCTTTTTTCTTCTCTTTCGTCTTCTCCCTTTTAATCTTTTTTTTTCTGAAAAGTAATATTTCATCAAAATCGGCTAAGCCGTTTTGTTTTATTGTTTGTTACTGCATACCTTCGTCATTTAATTTTATGATCCAATTTAGTAAATTTTTCTTTTATCTAAAAGGTTATACTTCCAGATCTGTATGTAAATCTAGTTAGTATAACTTAGTGCATAGAATTCATGCCTATGGAAATAAATAATAATAATAATGCTGGACAATTCACACAACATTATCTAGCCCCAAGCTAAGCAAAGCTTGTGTTATGGGTGCTAGATAACTGATATACATAATACAATACATTACATGCATAGATAATTTTCATTTCAATTCATAAATGAATTGAAATGGAAATTATTTATGGGTGGCTTTAAGCTTTGCACTCATTTAGGCCTTCGGTGCTCATTGCGGTGGAGATCAGTGAAGCATTGTGAAATAACACTGTCTATTCGACTTATAATATTGTATTTAATCGGCATTTAAAAATATTAGGTATACCAAAGAGTTTCGACAACCCCAACTGACTCTTCAAAGTTCTGTCAAACGCAAAATCTTGGGAAACTCCTTGCTGCGTGTATAGAAATAGGCACATGTATTTTGGTATTTGGGTATTTGAGCGCACCGTGCATGAAGCCTTTGACAGAAAGTTCCAGAATTCGGGACATTACAGACACCTCCAGATTTAAAAGACGGCAATCAAAAATACTCAAAACCCATGATACTATTGTTATGACTGGGCTCTCAGCTCATTTATTAGTAGCTCTGCCTTCTGCGCCATAGGTCGTGGGTTCGATCCCCACCGAGAACAAATATTTGTGTGGTGATCATAGATATTTGTTCTCCATCTGGATGTTATATTGTTTTCCAAGTATGTATTTACAAACAAAATGTATTTAAGTATTACATCAGCTATCTGGTTCCCATAATACTAACTCTGCTTAGTTTAGGGCTAGATAGTGTAGTGTAGATTGTCCATAATATATATATATATACTTCCTTTTCATTGTAATGGGCTCCCAAACTCTTTGCAAAATCGACACTATTTTTATAAAGGCCTAAAATCGGCTACTAGTTTTTGAGTCTTCTTCTTGTCATGTCAATAGAAAATTAAAGCTGGTGTGGTGGATTATGAATGTGCCTCAAAAGTTTTGCTACTTCACGTTGGTTTCATTTATTGTTTTCCTTCACCGTTAGAGTGTACTGACATAGTGCACATAGGTTTTTTGGCAGATAAACTAATTTATGCATGACGGGGTTTGAACACACGCCTTTAGAATCAAAAAGCGGGTCGCTATGACAATATAACCGGTGCTAAGCAACCAGAGCGCCCCTCCACCTAATGGACCGATGACATTCTAAAGATCGTGGGAAATCGGCAAATTGTTTTTTCATGGAAATGTATAAAGGAGGTCTATATCTAGCAGTGGACTTCTACTTACTGATGATGATGACGGAAAGCACTGGGTAGATAGGAAGATAGCTACTTATGCAACTACAAAAATGGAGGTATTTAACAAAAGCATTGCGCTTCGCTGGTCACGCACGATAGGAACGTGCCCTAGAATGTACTAGATAAGTTATATGCTACATAAAATATATACTTCTACAGGCTGATGATGATGTGAATACAGGTTATCGATCATAATGTATGATGAAGATGGTATTATGTCATTTCGTTATACTGTGACAATTTGTTTTATGTTACACTGTGGCAAATTTATAGTACCAGTAGTAGCTATGAT
Organism: Thera britannica; assembly: GCA_939531255.2. Classification (NCBI taxonomy): domain Eukaryota; kingdom Metazoa; phylum Arthropoda; class Insecta; order Lepidoptera; family Geometridae; genus Thera; species Thera britannica. The sequence goes on along the minus strand of OW618042.2, from coordinate 6,813,410 downwards.
TTAATCTAGGGTATATTTTACGTAGTCAGAGATGAAATGTCATGTCGCGAAATTTGACATGGACCTCTCCTCGTTGGCCGCGCGGGCTGTACTGAGAAGTATCTAGGAAATCCTACCTATATATATTTTTGAAAATTTTATTTTTTTATAAAAACTACGGCAACTAAGAAAAGTGCAATAACATAGGGTTTTTACGTATTTATTTAGGTATACGGGAACAAAACTTTCATTGCAATGGCTCTAACAGCAACGGAAAAAAACCATTTCAAATCCAAAAAAAATTGAGAGTTTTTGGCAAACTTTGCGTTCAATTTTATCGAACCCAGTGAGTTTAAGAGAATTTCTAGCCGGAACATAATTTTTTTACACCATTTAATTGTTATATTTTACAAAAAAATTAAATGGATTCGTCCATACAACGAAAAAAAATGCTACTTTACATTTTCGGTTTCACCTCATGTAGGCCCTTAAGTTTGTCAAGGTTCTGTGTAAATAAATTTTCTTTCCTTTCTTTCTTTCAGTAAGTGGCAGCCCTAGTCAATACGGGTACAACAGTGGTCCCAGAGACCATTGTTAACTCATCTAGACTAGTTAAGAAGTTCACCAAGAATGGGCACGAGGAATTCGGGATTTAACCCCTTTGTTGGTGTAGCAAACCCACTGCAGCGATAAACTGAACTTCATAATGGAGAGCATCGGGGGGTTAAATGAGTGAAGCCTTTTGATCCTAAGAACGTGGGTTCAAGTCCGGGGCAATAGCTTTTTCATCCCCCCCATCTGGGAAAGTGTACTAATTGCTCTTCAATATCTGAGTGAAGACTCGGAACCTTGGTGTATAACTTTTTTTTTATTTGCTTTATGCGTGCCATTTTCTTTTTTGCCTTTTTTCATTTCCTCGCTGAGGTGGGATGTAAAGCTATATATGTGTTGCACTCGAGTACAAAGATTTTTCACGTCATACTCTTTGATTCTCTCGCTTACGCTCAGAGTTCTAATTTTTTAAATACCTAATCTATAACAAATACCTAACGATTCCTGTATTTAGTTTATTTCTCTAAAATGGTGATTGACGCCAGAAACAAAGTTAATTTTTTTCAGCTCATCTTGTGGTAAACATGCCTCATAGTGCCTCAGGTAAACTGTCTTTGGTGGAATAACTACAAGCACGAATAGCAATGTTTTCAGATACAAGCAGCGCATTGCAGTACGCAAGTTGGTAGAAGGTTGCCGTCACAGAATGTCGGAAGAGACCCGCGCTGCATTCTAAGAAGGGTTATGCTCAGCTTGCCAAACAACACTTGTGATATATGCAATTTGAAACGACTCTCTATTTACCTTTGATTTTGGATAGATGCCTATGAGCATAAAAAACTTAAGGCAAGCCTACTAACTTACAGAAATATTATCATAGAATTATTAAACAGCTTTTAAAACATTTATGTGCCAGGAAAATGAACGAGGAACCATTCGAAGTTTTCGCAATGCGTCTTTTTTTGAAACCATAACATTTTAGACTGATATTTCGCCCCAAATAATATTATTTTACTGTTATTCAAATTTTAGCCTTGCGCACATCTAAGCGATCTGCGATGACGACCAATGAAACACTGTCAAATATTGCTGTCATATTTGACAGCGTTTCACTGATCGCCATCGCGCTAGATGTGCGTAAAGCTTAAATGACTCAGAATCATGACTGAGACTGAAATATCTGAAATTTTAGATTAAGAAGAGGAAGCTTTCAAAACTCAAATTCCTAAATAATAAAGTTCCTAAATAATAAAGTTGTTTATATTCCAAACTTTCAATATTCCCAAAACTTCATCAAAATAAACAATGGCTAACTTAAAACAGATTTAGAGCCGGTAATTAAAACGGCCATCAATGGGTAGTCTTTTTAATTATCGCACAAGTTATTTATTGTTATTGTTCCCAAAAGGACAGTTCAGGAAAGTAACGTCTTCAGTTAGGATTATTTAAGTTAATTTAGCGTTGTTTTATTTTAAAGTATGTTGTTTTCTTTTTATTGCCTGGTCCAAACTCATTTTCACTTACTTAAGTAACAGAATTATTTGTATCTTAAATTTTTCACACAGCGCTATGTAGCCCCAAATTAAGCAAAGCTTGTACAATGGGAACCAGATAGCTTAAAAACATTTTACAAGCCCTACTTGCGTAGAGTGTGTATGCAAAAATTATAAATAGGCAATAGTTGTGCAGAGCTCTCTAAATTCCGACAGTTTTACAAATTGGACACCTCACTCATATTACGGGCCAAAGTCCACGGAATCAAATTCTTCCGTCACATTCCCGGTTATTACTTTTTATAAAATATACTCCACCGCTAAGATCTGGCAGCCACATCGGCACCGTTCTCCTAACAAACTGAATTTGCAATATTTTCTATATGCCAACGCCAAATTCTTCGAATCAAATCAAACTTACGAGATTCCGCCCCTCGAGACATGAGCTCTAGTCTCCTACGATGAATTGAAGATATTTTTTGTAACAAAAAACAAATGCCGTGGTTGGCTCTGAGAGATGAGAGAAAGAAGAGACTATATAGATACTGGGTTATACATTATCCAACATAACAACAACATAACATAATTATTTATTCAAACAAAGGTAACGGTTCTAAATAATGTTGAAGATTTTTTTTTACAATTTTGGTATAGGTTTGCGTTTGTCGTAGGTCGACGGTCTAGCACGCTCACTTAGAAGATACCTACCTATTCACTCTTCTATTGAAAACGTCCAAGTTGTAGGTGCTCGGAAAGACAGATGGCGACAAGGAAGGAATTCCATTCCTCGGCTGTCCGCAACATAAAAGTTGAGGCAAATCGCTTGATGCGGACAGTTGGAACATCAACCAGGTATGGATGTCACATTTCCGTGCGTCAAGATCGACGTTACCTATTAAAAAAACGCAATTGAAGTTTTCCAGTATAAAAAGATCCACAACAGCGCTTCCGAATGAACGTAGGAGACACGCTAAGAAACCAAGCAAGAAGGAAGTATATTCGAGACCAAGATTCATCTTTTCACAATCTCAAATCGTGTTTACTATTTCTACGGTCTCTAAAATCCACAACTTTGGTTTGTTGGAACTCCAAACCGCGCCTGATACTAACAAAATATTGAATTTTATATAAAGTTTCTCTACAAACTAAGACTTGCGACTTCATATTGCATTCCACTTATGAAATTGCTTTTTATTTTCAACCACAAGTTTCAAATTATGTTAGTGTACCTACTATTAAGAGAAGTACCTTGTTTACTGACTAGCAAGTGAGTAAAGGTATAGTAAACGAGAAAAGTTGATGAACATTATTTGTTTACTGCAGCGGTCAGCAAAAGAGCAATGATGGACGAGCGTGTACACACAGACGTTAATCCATCAATGCCTACTTGTGGCTAAGGCTTGTTCTCAAATAATGCGTGGAAATTAAAACCAAGTGCTTAGACTCGTGAACTCATTTTGTCAAATATAGCTGCGACAAACAACGAATAATACCAATTTCGCGTTCAAGTGTATTTAATTTACTACTTGCGGTCGGTGATCTGAACTCTGTTTTCTACCTGTAATACCTACAGGTGGAAAACAGAGTTCATTATAAAATTTTCTAGCTTCTTATAAAATGTAATTTTATTTTTTCTTTTTAATTAGGTATTTCATGTTGAATAATAAGAGTTTTTGTAAATAATGTATATTCAGTATAATAACTGTTAATGTAATTTTAATAAATTCATTTACTACTTGAACTAATTTTGTCAAATATAATTACGACTAACAGCGAACAATACCAATTTTTTCGCGTTCAAGTAATTTTATAAGACAGTTCGAAATTTAAATAAAACCTTTGATAAGTTACCTCCTTGGTTGCCATGTTTTGGTGTAAAAGATTGTTCCATTTTTAAATTACACGACAGACATGGGTTTTACTATCTGGCTGCTAAACACGACAGTAATGGACTAATGGATTTTCATACAACTTTTGCCGGCCGCTGCTTGCATGTATTTAGCCTGTAGCATTTTCGATTTATCTCGAAGTAGGTCAAGAAATGCTTAAATTTCCGAGCGTGTTTGAGATAAATATATACTTTTTTTATTCAACTAGTTGATGGAACAAGCGTAGTGACCCATCTGATGTTAAGTAGGTAACCATCGCCTATAAAAAAAGAATTGCCCCGTAGGTCACACACGTCTGGAACGCGCCCTACGATGCACTTTCCTGCGTCCATCAACTTGAGGCATAATGTTCAGCCTCACGTGGCAGTAATTTCACCGGTACCCACACCATTTTAACCAAAATACAGCAATGCTGCTTCATGGCAGAAATAGGCATGGTGGTAGTACTTCCCCGGACGAGCCACATACAAAGTGCTCTACCTACTCACGCCTCGTTCAGCGTTAATAGTAGTTCCTGGTGTGCAAAGACTATTGCGAACACAAGGGGCTCAGTGATTTCTGTAGCAACACATGCAAGCGCACATAAAACTGTGTACCCCAGTAAAGTGCAGTTTGTAAGCAAAAACAATGTATTTGCATTTCAAGAGCTCCCTGTGCATCCAAATGAACTGTAATTGTTTAAATCCACAAGAAGGAACACGGAATACGCAAGAACTTACAAACAGTTAATTAAATTAAACACATACGTTCTTTTGAGAGGAAACATCGGCGCTGACCTAATTACATGTTTTCGGCAGAAAGAGACTGCTCTACTTGGGAATATCAATGAATAATTTTGTAGACTTTAAATCGAGATTCACGTCTGTTGATAAAAAAAAACACGCTTCTATGAAGTTGGTTTCTCTAGTTTTTTAATACATACATACATATCCAATCACGCGTCATTCCCATGGGGGTAGGCAGAGATCACGGATTTCCACTTGCTACGATCCTGACACACCTCTTTCGTTTCATTCACTCGCATAACATTCTTCATACTGCCCGTCGGTTTAGGGTACTCCTAACCTGGCATTTCTCTAATACATCTAAGCCAGAAGTTTTTTAACTGTTGTTATATTTGAAGGCGATTCCAAAATAACCCTCAACCCTGTACCTTTAAACCCAGTACTGGTTGTAATACGCCCGTTGAACAACAGCGTGGTATGTGCTAGTGAACACAAGGCGCAGGCTACTTGCATCTGAAACGCAGTAATACCTACCTGTATGTTAATATACTACGAGACGCTGCATTATGCATGTGGATAACGCATTCATACCGCATTTACATCGATAGCAGGTGAGACAAAGGGCAATGATAAAATTAGATCTAGTACATAATATGATAAAACTTAGCTTTTATTGAGAGCCGGTACATTTTCAATCGGATCACCAGGCCCGTCTTTCGGCCTCGATATCATAAAATATCATAAAATAGCATAGAATCCAACTTGACAAGGCGCAGGATCCGATGGCGCAGCGGTCAGAGCAGCCCTGTACCAAGGGGATGGTCGCGGGTTCAAACCACTCGGCTCTTAACTTTTGGTACATTATACAAATCTTTATTGTAATGCTTGTATTTTTTCCGGTAGCGCTGTTGTCCGGCAGCACTGTAAAAATCGTCAGACGACCAGCATTTAGTCCATTCGAAAAAAGAAAACTAAATAAATAAATAAATAAATATTGTGGACAATTCACACAACACTACCCAGCCCCAAACTAAGCAGAGCTTGTAATATGGGAGCCAGATAGCTGATATAATACTTGAATACATTTTTTTTTTTTTTGTAAATACATACTTAGAATACAATATAACACCCAGACAGAGAACAAACATTTATGTTCACCACACAAATATTTGTTCTCGGTGGGGATCGAACCCACGACCTACGGCGCAGAAGGCAGAGCTACTACCAACTGAGCTAGAGGCCAGTCCAGCTACTACCAACTGACAAGGCTTTTTATTCAGTTCTTCAAAATAACGAATCCACATAGAGCTTCAGAAAGAAAGAAAGAAAGAAAGAAATAACGTTTATTTGTCACATCTCCAATGGAGGACATTTTGAGTACTAAAATAAGGAACACGCATAACAGTAAGTAACAAAAACAGAAAACAAAAATAAAATGGAACTCAAAAAAGGTGCAGAGAATGGTCCTCCATGTGTTCCATGTACATGTGTGCATGTGTGCTTTGAGTCGCGTTCCGTTATTACCACTACGCATAGCGATAATTACAGAATAGCAACATGCCCCAGTAGCCGACAACCCGCTTTGTAAGCAAATGCGCTGCACAAAATCCCCAGTGACGGACAAAAGCGAGTAATTTGTGACATAGGTCAGGATTAGTCGTTATTAAACCTGAATATAACATCACAGAGGTCTGACCGCTTCCGAGCGCACATTGTAACTACGTAGTAAGCTATGTGTTATCTTTCGACAGTGCTCCCAGATCAGTTGGTAAGCTCTGCTTTCTGCACTGTAGGCCTCGATCCCCACCGTACAGCGTACATAATTACGTTTAATTTTGTGTAGAACGCTCACGCAGGAAACTGTGTACAAGATGAGGGTTACACAGAGAGCCATGGAGCGTGCCATGCTTCCATCAAGCTTTTAGACCGAGTTTCTAATGTCGAGATCCGAGGGCGTACCAAGGTCAAAGACAATGGAATACGAATGATGAAGCTCAAATGGAGTTGAACAGGGCACCTGGCAAGGCCTGGTGACGACATGTGGTGCAAAAGATTGACGGAGTGGTGGCCGAGGACTGGGAAGAGAGGCGTTGGACGTCCATTAGCACAGGGGGTTGACGACATTGTCAGCGTCGTGGGCCGCCGATGAATGAGGGTAGCCCGAGATCGTGGTGAATAGCAAGAGCAAAGAGAGGCCAGCATCGGGTTAGTCAGGCTGCGGATGATGATGATGATGTCTACAACTGATTCTTATGCGATTTTTATTCAATTTGTATTCTCAAACAATTCTTATACTATTTTTTTTTAATAAAGGTGCTGTTATTTAGATACATTAATCGTGTCCAAAATATTATGTTTGTACTCGTACTATTTGGTTTTGACATTTACCTAGCTGCTACTTAATTTCGAGAGAAGTTTGTTGGCGAGTTTTTTTGTACATTAGTCTAACTAAACGTATCTCTCAGGACTTGAGAAAGGTTTGGGGTCATCATCATTATCAATCTAGAAGTCTGCTGCTGGACATAAGCCTCTTCTATGCATTTACAGACCGATTCCGATCCTTAGATGATTTGTAAGGCTGTATATTTGTTTGTCCGGATCCGGACGTCCAGGTCCGGTGTCCGACCAACCAGGCATGCCGTGTCACTCGCCAATGTGTAATTACGTTTCGTTCGCTCCGATGAAGCAGCTAGTATTAGCTTTGTGTCATTGCAAACTCGCGGCTGTCAGTCTGGCGGCCGCTAATCAGGCGTTTCGATTGTGCTATTATGATGACTAGTGCATATTTTATTAACCAACTTCAAATAAATAAATCATAGTTTAAAACGCTAAAAAAACACGCTTTTATAACTAATTGAACTAAAAAGTTAAAAATAAAACTGTAATAATCAATTGAAAAAATTATATTATTGTACAAAAAAGCGTGGGTGCTTTTTATAATAACTTCAGATATTAATAAACTATTGATAAAATAACTTTTGAAACTATCATGGTCTTTAACACTATTTTTATGAAACAACGGGATATTTACCATGATTAAAATTTTTTGATCATGGTAAATATCCCGTTGTTTCATAAAAATAGTATTGATAAAATATTTACTACAATCAAAATCAAGCTTCCCACGCTTTTTGTACAATAATATACATTTGTCAATTGATTATTACAGTTTTATTTTTAACTTTTTAGTTCAATTAGTTATAAAAGCGTGTTTTTTTAGTCTTTTAAACTATTATTTTATTTTTACTTTTTACTTTTTTTTATCAAATTATTGCATTGTCATCGACCTTTGACAGGTGTGCAAAGTATGAATCAAATCTGATCGTTCAAAGTAGGACAAAATCCAGCTCAAAGGGGTCGGTTACATACAAACATACATACATGTGAAGCTAATAAAAGCGTGTTAAAAAAGAGGAGGTTGGAGTAGAGCTCTTTGTGAAGGGCTCGTCCGGGTTCGTACTACCACCATGCCTATTTCTGCTGTGAAGCTGCTTTGCTGTGTTTTGGTTTGAAGGGTGTGGGTGCATTCGCTTGTTCCATCAGGTAGTTGTAAAAAACACTACCTAATTGCTGGAGTTAATTAAGCTACCAACTTGCTACGGCTTTGCTAAGGCGTAGGCAAGTGCTACGTCGTAGACATGGGCTACGCTACGCAATTGCTTGGAATTTCCTAGCATATGCAAATAGTTATTATTAAAACAAAATGAATTTTCAGAAATATAGTAATTTTAACTGATGTTAAATGTATACGTGTAGTTACCGGTTAGTTTTGTCTTGTTGATTCCAAGATAAATGTATATAATTTGGAGGTAGTTACTTGATCACACAAACAGGGTTACTACCTAACAACAAGCAACCTTAATAACGTTTAATTTTTAGATAAAAAAAGTTTTTACAAATCGGCTCATAAATGACGAAGTTATGCTATTACAACATAAAAAAATATAACCAAATTGAGAACCTCCTCCCTTTTTATTCAAAGTCAGTTAAAAAAGAAACATCCAAGAATTCTCCGAAATCCCGAATCTAAATAATGCAAATCTTTAATCCCATGCAAATTACAAAGGGAATAATCTACCATACTTCTTCACAGAGCAAGATAGCAGACGAATATTACCTAAATATGGCGGCTCTTTATAATATTTCAGTTTATCATGGAGATAGGCGCAATTTATACAGTAACCTACAATAACGGTGACAAAAGACCTATCCTTAGACAAGCAACAATCGAAGCATGAGCGTTACAGCGCCACCAATTTACCTCTTCAATCGACCTTATAGGAACTTCTAATAATCGTCATTGCATTTCATTTTGTTGCTTTTAGTAAGAAGAAAACTACCCATTGAATACTAGAGTTACCTGCCTACCTACTATTAATTAAGTCGATTGATTTTGGGTCAGCTACTACAGTTTTTCTGCAACACAAAAAAAGTGATATGTCTCGTTGCCCGGTCTCAGTAGTGATGTCCTATTCCCAAAACCGACTTATACTATGCAGTGTCTTAAGCATATTGTGCCGACCCCATATAAAGTGGGATACGGGCAGGAAGAAGAATAAGAAGTTTTGTGTCACAGTGTTGCCAGTCTCAAAACAAATAAGTTAGTGGCATTGATACTTATAAATACCAGTCGTAGCAGAATTTGTCCCTGTTGTTCATATTTTGTTTGCTTGTGAAGCAAAACGGAGCTCAAATGTATGATCACCACAGTAGGCCTACAACAAGCTCTGTCTGGCTCTGTCTCTGGCTCTGGTTTTGAGTCTGTGTGAGTGCTTTCAAAATAAATCCTATGTCGAAACGTCACACACACCGTAGTACACCTTTGACCACTCACACAGACTCAAAACCAGAGCCAGAGACAGAGCTAGACAAAGTTTGTGGTAAGCCTACTGGTCACCGGCTCATTTGCACTGAGCCTAAGTATTCAAAGACAATCGCAACGTTTGCGCTTCGATATCAACTTGTCTAAGTTCAGGCACCTGTACCCTAAGTCGGAGTTTTGCTACCACATTTCGTTACCAAATGTTGTTTTCGTTTCGCCTATTTGTCTCTCTCTATTGTATGGAGAAAATATGAGACGGCAAAAATACGTTACGTAGTTAGAGTTGTTGTCTCATCTTTTCTCCATACAATAGACAGAGACAAATAGGCAAAACGAAAACAACATTTGGTAACGAAATGTTGTAGATGCACTGGGACTTCGGGCCCAGGTATTTTAAATAACTCTTATCGAAACGTGCCGAGGCTAGAGCACTGAGGATCAGTAAAGCGAGCGGTGATTTATCGTTTAGTTTTAAAAGGAGACCTACTAAATGGTTCCTAATCATAATAATAAATATTTTGGACAATCCACGCGACATTATCTAGCCTCAAACTAAGCAGAGCTTGTTCTATGGGAACCAGATAGCTGTAATACTTTATATACTTTATTTTGATTGAGAATACAACATAACCTAATACCTAATATTAATATACCTAATGGTTTTATCAAAACTGAACTACTCTCAAACGGCAAAGGAAAACATCGTTAGGAAACCCATGGCTTAGTTTAGCTGTGCACGTATTGACCACGTCGTTCCTGTGGATTAGGCTGACTAAGCTGTCAGGAGGTATAGGTGCTGGGTATAAACAGGTATAAACAAAAGTAGGGGCGTAGGTAGGGGCGTGAGCTGTCACCAGTTGCCTCTGACGCTTTTTATATCATCTGCAATGGATGCAAAAGCCTGTTTTTTAGGAAAATTAAAACATAGCGCCATGTAAGCAATAAGCCAGGTGCATCTATAAGGTAGCTTGTTTCACTTTTAAGCTATCCACTGCGGCGATTCCAGACCAATAGAATTTCTATTACGAAGAACCCACACACAAAGAAAATAAGTCTGCATCTACAGTTTCAGGAGTAAGTCTCCAACGATGACGGGAAACATCGTGGGGAAACTGGCATGTCGTAGAGAAAAAGTTCGAGATATGTGTGAGTTTACGAAAGGAGCGTCTTCGAGACACATTTAAAATCTTTTCAGCACACTTGGTTCGAAAGAATCAGTGACACGATAAGAAGAAGAAGAAGAGGTAAGTTTTTACGCTTGGAAGACGTAAATCAAAGAAATGAACTTAATTGATTTACGGCTGCTGAAAAGGATATTGATGAGAAGTACTTATTACCTGTCAATTAGTATAGCCAGCTTGTTTTAACTATTAAACTGCAGGCCGATCATGTAACTTTTGTTCAAATCAAATCAATCAAAATATTATTGAAACTGTAAATTTGCGATCACGTTAGTTCGAAAATTAACAGTTTCAATAATATTTTGATTGAAACCATTGCAACAAGTTACATGATCGGCCTGCAGATCTTATAGATAAGTACTCTTGGTTTTTGAGTTGTCGGTCGCCTACCGGAAATAAAATAAGGTCTAAAAAAATGTAAGGAGCTATTTATTCAGTGAGTGAACATTAAAATCTAAGCCACGACGACCCGGGGGAAATTAGATGGTTGCTCAAATGTTGACGCGCGTTGGCCGTCGTGTTTTACATGGATTATGTAAAATATTTGAGATGGGATAACCTTTTTTGAGGGTATTAGCGATGGAGCTGGTGGTCAAGTGGAAACATAATTGTTCCTGTTTTCAGAGCTCGGGTTTGAATCTAGTTGTACAGTCGCGGTATGAAAATGTTCGTCACCTTGGAGTCGGTTTTCGCTTGCACCAGTGCCTTGATCATGAACACATTTTGACATAATTTATGACGTTAACTTATCGGCGTATTCTGTCTATTCAGGTTCAAATGGTAGTATGTGATCGTGATACGTTGAACAAATCAAGTTGAAAATCGACGAACATTTTCATTCCGCCACTAAACATCTTGTTATAAGCATCAGCCTTATTAAATTCTCAGCCTGACTGAATACGAACTGATATTTCAAGAAATGTATATTTCAGCTATTTTGGAAATTGCATGGTACTCGAACAATCCAAACGCCTACAACCTTTGGAGCAAGAAATTATGTGCACTATGCCACAATCGGCATGTCGTAGAATTTAACGTCACACGTTTTTGAATATTTAAAAATTTAAATTTCAAAAACGTGTGACGTGTGCACGATAGGAACCATTCCGAGCCGCACTTAAAACCCTTTCACCACTCTGGTTTGAAAGAACCAGTAACAAGTTACGAAGAAGAAGAAGGAAAAATATTATTACTGTCTGCTTAATCCTGATAATGACAACATGTCATGTCGCAGTGTCAGAAACGGAATGCATAACCACTGTCTTCAATATTACAGTTCCATTAACGAAATGAGAACAATCAAGAACCCAAACTATTATGATAATTTTATTAATCCATATTCATTCAATTCATACCAATTTATCAATGTATGTTTGTCAGTTTGTATGTTTTAACTGCTCAGCCAGTTGAGATTAAAGATCAATGCGGATGCTTTTGATTTTTATCGGATTAGTGTTTTTTACACAAATATTAATTGTATCGCATCACAGTTCGGCAAAAAAGTTTTTAACTGATTGAAATAACTTCACGATTTTGAGGGTAATGTAGTAGATATCTTCTGAGAACACTTATTACTGGCCTCTCAGTTGGTAGTAGCTCTGCCTTCTGCGCCGTAGGTCGTGGGTTCGATTCCCACCGAGTACAAATATTTGTGTGGTGAATACTGATGTTTGTTCTCTGTCTGGGTGTTATATTATATTCTAAGTAGGTATGTATTTACAATATAAAAGTTATATTATGTATTATATCAGCTATCTAGTTCCCATAGCATAAGATCTGCTTAATTTGGGGCTAGATAGTGTTGTGTGGATTGTCCATAATACATACTAGTAACAGTTTAGTGAGTAACTGACAGTGGATTAGGAGAGATTATAATCAGGGATCCAGGGTTAGGCTAATAAGACCGACCGATGTTCTGTGCATTTCGCTATCTGTCAAAATATAATATTTTCTTCAATATGGTCGGAAATTTGAGCATTATTTTGACAACCTACTTCAAACCGAAATTGTTGTACTGACTAAATACATGCGAGCAGCGGCCGGCAAAGTTGTATGAAAATCCATTACTGTCGTGTAATGGCCTTTAAGCAGCCAGATAAATTACATAGTAAACTCATATCAGTCGTGTAATTTAAAAATGGAACAATCTTTTGCTCCGAAACATGACAACCAAGGAGGTAACTTATCAAAAGTTTTATTTAAATTTAGAACTGGGTTGCAAAACAGAAATGCTGTTTTAAAAAAAACCGACTTGACTAATTAGACTAAAACTATTTTATTTCTGTAATAAGTATCCTCTCTTGACATTGGCAAAATTGACCGAATGGACAGATGCCATCTTATTAAAAAGAAGAAGAACTTTTATCTGACGTACCCAGACGTACCTACTTATAGCATTACTCTGAGCTTAGATGTTAAACTCCTTAGAATAAATACCACAACGTAAACTGTCAAGTGTTAATATTATTTGGAGAAGACAACTATTATCTTTTAGTCGGTGGCCGACCAACAGTACACACTTCTGGCTCATGTCACATTACACCGAGTCCGACCCAGTTCCGAGTTGAAATCAAGCGATGGTGTGTTTGAACAAGATAGTAACTTTATAAAATGTATGAAACAAAAAAAACTAAGCGCATTATAAGATCGAACAAAGAAGGTCGAGTTAAATGATTTAGAACCTCCACAACAATACAATTTTATTCTAAATTGTTTTGGTTATAAATTAGTCGTCACTGCTTTTCTAAAAGAGGTTCTAAATCATATTGACTCGACCTCCTTTGTTCGATCATTATAATGCCTTTATAATGCGCATAGTGTTTTTTTTTAAGTAGTAGGTAGTTTTCTCAAAATACTAAGCTAAAAACTAAATACTTGGTACTAAAACTTTATGTATATTTTACAGAGGTAGTACCTATGTATAAAAACAATGATGATGTGCCTGTTTTTTTATAAAAAAGATCGTTTGTTCGTTCGTTGATCGTTGTAAATTAAATCGTCCGCATCCACAACGTGGGGCGAATATAATTATATTTATAGTTATTATTTATACTTATTATTATTATTTTACTCTGTTAGACATAATTTTAATGTTTCCATAAAGTATTTTTATGTTTGGTTCTTGCAATTATTTTGTTGGTATAAGGCTAGTTGCAACTCGCAACTAGCCTCGGAAGGTGATACAAGCGTTCAAACACAGCACCACACTCAATACACGGACTGGTAAGCAACGCACTTACCGTATTTCCCTGGGCGCAGTCACACCGATCATGATTGACATGGGACAAATCCTTCGCGATTGTATCAACTACATCATATAAACGTATACCTACCCGTGAAGCAGCATTGCTGTGTTTGGAATTGAAGTGTGTGGGTTGGTATCAGTGAAATTATTGGCACGTGAGGCTGAACATCAGCATGCCTCAAGTTGATAGTCGCAGGGCAGTGCATCGTATAGGTCACTTTCCTGACGTGTGTGACCTACGAGGCCTTGTTATAAGCGATTGTTACTACTTAACATCACTATTTTTATGAAACAACGGGATATTTACCATGATTAAATTTTGTTTGAGTTGACTTCCGTTATTTCGGCACAGTTGCATGCACCATGATCACGGTTGAACTGAAGTCCACGAGTAAAAGAAATGTTATTGGCAGATAAATCGATCTACCCTCTTTCGCACTCTTTTATTGGTTTCGAGACTACTATTGGAAATATCGGAAGTCAACTCAACAAAATTTAATCATGGTAAATATCCCGTTGTTTCATAAAAATAGTGTTAAAAACCATGATAGTTTCAAAAGTTATACTTTACATCAGTCGGGCCATATTATGCTTGTTCCATCAGCTAGTTGTAGAAAAAAACACTTAAGCTAAAAAAAAAATTGTATCTTTGAACGTTCCTACTAAAACGTTGATTTGTGTACGGAAACCAGTCAGGCAAACTTTTCTTAAGGTACGGCCACATCTAGATAGATGATTGATGTGGCTGTATTATACTTTTGCTCATGGACTTGACAGTCTTTTTTTTCACTAGCACTCGTGACAGGTAGAGTTAAGTATACTTATATTTTTATACGCGGTCATTTTTGTACATTACCACATACCTAGACCGGTAAGTATGTGTGCCTAATCAGAAAAATGGCCGAAACTTTAAGTTATCAAGATTTACGCAAGTGATCCGAATTCATTGCTCTCAAGTATTCAAAACGTGATAATTTTAAATACACTATTGTATTTATATGAAGAGTAATTGTTTATTTACAAACGGAATTGTAATAGTTACAACAATTACCAAAAGCCCGTCATGAATAAACTAGGTGATCTATTTATCAGGACGCATTGAACCGCGACATAAAGCATGCCATCTACTAAACATCAAACAAACTTATTTCTACGTGTTTGGGTTTGAAGGGTGTTTGCGGTGTAATTACAAGCACATGAGGCTTAATTTACTCTGAGTAGGTGGTGACCTGGCCCCTATTTAATAAAGCTGACAATTCGACATGTCAAAAAGCGACAAAATTGTGGAATTAGGCTATTAATAACAGTGACGAATATGTAACAAAAGCGCGACAATTCCACAATTTTGTCGCTTTTTGACATTTAAGTCGAATTGTCAGCTTTATTAAACAGGGTCCTGGTGGTGGCTTTATCAGCTTTATCAGAAATATCATCGACAGAAAGGTAGAAGGAAAGAGAGGAAGGGGGAGACCTAGGATAAGCTACATGAGCCAAATAAAAGTAAAGATCGCCGTCATGTCGTATAAGGAGGTATAAAGGAACCAGAGCCAGACAGTGCTTGTGGTAAGCTCAATAGTGTATTATACAGAGTGTGTGACGTTCGACGTAGGATTTATTTAGACAGGACTCGCATAGACTCAAAACCAGAGCCAGAGACAGAGCCAGACAGAGCTTGTGGTATGCTCAATAGTGTATTATACTGAGTGTGTGACGTTCGACGTAGGATTTATTTAGACAGCACTCGCACAGACTCAAAACCAGAGCCAGAGACAGAGCCAGACTGAGCTTGTGGTATGCCTACTGTTTCCTTGCTTTTCCTGCAATGTTGTAGTTATTAGAGCTATCAACAGCGCTTCAGTGAACATGCAGTTTTAAATGTTTCCCAAACACATGTGGTACGTTCATGCAGACGAATGAATAGTGTATTGGGTGAATGTGGTGTACTCCAATCAAAAATTTAAATTGATTACATTCCACATGCTGAAGCGAACGGTTCGGCTTAATGAATAAAAATGTTTTCGAGAAAAACTCCAATCAGGAGTATTTTATTTTTGACTTTTCAACTGATATTTGTGAGGAGAATAATTTATTTCGTTATTTATTTAAAATTATCATCATCATCATCAGCCTGAAGAAGGCCACTGCTGGACATAGGCCTCCCCTACACATTACCAGGAAGAACGATTCTGAGCTCTTTCCATCCACCGACTTCCCACGATTTTAACAATGTCGTCGGTCCATCTGGTGGGTGGGCGCCCTACGTTTCGTCTTCCGGTTCGTGGTGGTTATTTAAAATAAAAAGCTAAGCTTTTAAAACGAAGTTGTAAAAGAGCATCAATAAATAAAAGTTGAGTACCTATTTCAATTTGAATTGAATTGCCCTCACCTACTTGACTTTTTAAAAGATACTTGAAGCTTGAGTTTTTTTAAGACCGTTTGGGCTTAGTCAAATAAAGTGGCTAAGAGATTCTGCGTCAAAACAGATAAGAAAATTCAATGCTTGACGTCATTTTAACCCCAAAAACAAACCCGGCAACTTATCCAGACGGAATCGCCGATGTCCTCCTTCGGAAAACTTTTAATTTTATCGGAATTCTCCGATAACCGTGGTGTTTGACTCCGGAAGCGTTGACTCCACTTGCACGCGTTCTTCGCAGCAAGAGAAGGCAGCCATTTTGATGATATGGAAGCTTCTCTCTTCTAAATTTAAGCTCAAGGATTTATTACTCTTTATTCTTTAATTTAGCTTGCCGGTATTTGTGGTTATTTATTATTTTTTCACTCTTATAATTTAACCTAAATTTGTAAATAAATCAAATAATGCGGACTATCCACACACCACTATCTAGCCGCAAACTAAGCAGAGCTTGTACAATAGGAACCAGATAGCTGATATAATACTTCAAAACTTTTTTTGAAGTGAAAACTTCTTTAGCGGCGTTGAGCACTTTTTCTGTAATGGGTATAAAATCTTAAACTCGCGTCAGCGCGTCAGGACACGTGACCTGATCGAAAAAGCGTAAGACGGATGGAGAGTAGACAGCTATCCCCTCTCTACGGCGCGGCGAAAATGTATGCCTGGGCCTACTGTTTCGTTTAGGCAGCGCAGGGCGCTTGCGCGAATGTTCGTGTATGTTACAGCGTGCCAAATAACAAACAAGCCCCCCCTAACCATTCCAAAATATCAAACATGCTCAACGTTAATAATCAAGTTTTCACTTCTGCCGGCACTCCCGGAGTGCAACCCGTATTTTTTTTTTAAATACATACTTAGAATACAATAATAACACCCAGACAGAGAACAAATATCCATCCAAATATTTGCTCTCGGTGGGGATCGAACCCACGACCTACGGCGCAGAAGGCAGAGCTACTGCCAACTGAGCTGAGAGCCAGTCGCAAAAAGTAGCACTTATATACATGTATGGACTTATACTTGTACGGATGTTTGTATAGTTATATTCTACCAAATGAACCGGAAGGAACACGAAAATGCTTCTACAAGTGATAAAAAAACCACAAATGGAGTAAGCATTCGGATATTGTAGTCGTAGCTTTACCGGTAATCTCGCAATTTACGGACTGAGGAACCGGATCCAATGATTACGAAGGTTTTTGCGTTTACTTTTTAATTAATATTCGGGTTTCGGCAAAAGGGTCGGTTCTCGATTTGTTAGACGCATATTTACGCAAAAGCTAAGCCTCTCACGAGTACGTCACTAGCTATTTCTTTTTAACCGACTTCCAATCAAAAAGGAGGAGGTTCTCAACTCGGTTGTATGTTTTTTTTTTTTTTTTGAAGTGAAAACTTCTTTAGCGGCGTTGAGCACTTTTTCTGTAATGGGTATAAAATCTTAAACTCGCGTCAGCGCGTCAGGAACACGTGACCTGATCGAAAAAGCGTAAGACGGATGGAGAGTAGACAGCTATCCCCTCTCTACGGCGCGGCGAAAATGTATGCCTGGGCCTACTGTTTCGTTTAGGCAGCGCAGGGCGCTTGCGCGAATGTTCGTGTATGTTACAGCGTGCCAAATAACAAACAAGCCCCCCCTAACCATTCCAAAATATCAAACATGCTCAACGTTAATAATCAAGTTTTCACTTCTGCCGGCACTCCCGGAGTGCAACCCGTATTTTTTTTTTTTTAATGTTTGTTACCGCATAACTTCGTCATTTGTGAGCCGATTTAAAAAATTTTTTTTATCTGAAAGGTACTGCTTCCAGATTGGTCCCATTTTAATTTTATTAAAATCGGTGTTGCCATTTTTTTTAAAATAATTTTTTTAATGTTTGTAACTGCATGCCTCCGTCATTTATGAACCGATTTAGAAAATTATTTTTTTATTTGGAAGTTTATTCTTAAGTCCAGATTGTCCCAAACAAATTTGATTAAAATCGGTTTAGCCGTTTGACAATGAAGTCGGTTTCTCAAGTTTTTTAAACTTATAATTATTAAAACATTGCTTGGTACCTTTGTAATATCAATACTATTTATAAAATAAAATATAAGTACCTAGCAAAAATAAAGTTATTTAAGTACTTACTCTTTTTATTGTAAATATTTAAATATTCAAAAAATATATATTATGCTTGTAAATTATGAGATGTTGATTTTATACCTACTTATAGAGAGAACCCGACAAAGACTGAAATAATGAATGAGCATACATTTTTTATTTCTAACAACGTATTTTACGTACAGTATTTTATTACAATTGTATTTAATAAGAATATAATATGCATAAATACCAAAATAACTAACCCATGCGCTTGTAACAGACAGAGGTTATAAAATGCACCGGCGCGCAATACACATGTCTGGGGAAGTCGGACAAGTGGCGTCCTATCCGCACACGGACATTCCCATGTTGCTAGAGTTGGAAATATCTGGGTAAAGTCGGAAGAAGGAAAAAAATATATTTATTTTGGCCACACACATGTCACAAACTTACATCAAAATAATTATAAGTTTAAAAAACTTGAGAAACCGACTTCATTGCCAAACGGCTAAACCGATTTTAATGAAATTGGTTTGGGACAGTCTGGACGTAAAAATAACCTTCCAAATAAAAAAACAATTTTCTAAATCGGTTCATAAATGACGGAAGCATGCAGTTACAAACATTAAAAAAATTATTTAAAAAAAAATGGCAACACCGATTTTAATAAAATTAAAATGGGACCAATCTGGAAGCAGTACCTTTCAGATAAAAAAATAATTTTTCAAATCGGCTCACAAATGACGAAGTTATGCGGTAACAAACATTGAAAAAAAAAAAAAAAAAAACACACAACCGAATTGAGAACCTCCTCCTTTTTGATTGGAAGTCGGTTAAAAATGTTACTGATCGATTGAATTTATTTGGTTTTTACATCTAAGTGCTTGCGTGATTGTAATATACATAGTTAAATATTTTTTTGTATGTTACATGGTTGAAAGTTGAATATAACTCTTTAAGCTGTAAGTTCCGGCTCTAGCGATCTCGTTAGGCCAAGACGGAAAACTTGAGGCAGCCTTAAAAACTTATATGTAGAATTTCAGATATATACGGATAAACTAAGCATCCAACTGTAAGCCCATCGGATATCTGCTTTGGTTCTGACAGCCGTTTATCATATTCTGGTTAACAGCACCAATTGCAATCGTTTATTTATTTAGTTAATGTGTGCTTATTTTTCAAATAAATGTATTACATATAATTATAGTCAACCTAAACGCGTGTTTGCTGTAAAACTTAGGTCTCGTCGCACACGGGCCTCCGGCCACATAACCACAAAACGCCGCCACCGGCATATTTTCTGCATTTACTAAAAACTTGCTCATGTCCGGCTACACGAATAAACTAGGCAACTCTACACATACACGGGACATTCCACACCCGTAAGCAATTACCGGAATTGTCATTTCGTAAACATTTAGGAAATCTTTTGTGTCTGTATAATAGACGCATTTTGCAATGGACATTCATCGTGTTTTTGTTTTTCATGTGCAGTTATTATTGGCAAAGGCAGTGCTTATTCAGCCGTTGTGTGCAAATAACACGTATTGCCATATATTTTTACAAAAAACGTAGCGTTAGTTTTCTGAATCATGATGTGTGCTCTAGAGTTAATGAAACTCAGATCGTGGGGTTTCTGAGTTGTTCTGCTGTAATTTGAAAACACACAAATGTGATATGAAAAAATAGCAAATTTTTAGAGAAGAACTAAAGGAAAAAGTTTTTAAACTTTAGGTACCCCATCTTTTACTGAACGAACCACCACAATAAGGTTGCGTAGTTAATTCGTATAGCCGGTATCTGAAATGCTACTCATAATTAGTAGTTACTTTGTGCAAATAAAGTACAATATTTTTAAAATAAATAATTCGTAAATGATACATAGTTATACTTACCGTGCAAAGTTTTGTCCGTCATTATTTGAGTTTTCCTGAGAACTATAACTGACAAAAAAACACCTAACCCGTTTTTTTTTATCTTGTCCTTCATTTTTATGCAAGTTGTGTAGAATTATAGGAATAACTGCTTGTATTCTCCTCGATAAAACATAATTGGAAATGTAACGCAAGTTTTCCAATTTAATTATAGCGTACAACTTCTACAACACAACCTCATACAACTTTACCTGCGATCTTAAAGCCCAGTATACACCGAAAAATCTTATATCGTACGTAGATAGTATGAACTGTGAAACGATTTTGGGAATAGGACATCTCTAATCGGATCAAGCAACAGTACACATCCCTAGAGTAGGAAGAAGCAGAAAAAGGAAGATGGCGTCGCGTCGTGATGTGTAAGTAGTTGTATTGTTTGCGGTATATTATAGTAAAACTAAGTTGTAGCTATAATCAGTGAAGAGTTTTCGCCGTAACAGCGTACCAACTCCGAAAGAGGAAACAGAAAATTTGAAAAAATTAAAGCACGGCTTACCACCATATTTCCACAACCACGTAAGACCCTGAAGTCCTGAGTGACCTGTTAAGCCTAAGATGTTTGAGGATGGCTAAGGAGAGTCAGAGACACGCATAGACATAATATGGCTTAAGAAACTTTTTTTAGGTAGAACATAAGTTTTATCTACCTCGTAGGGTTCAGCCAGCGTTTGCAATGTAAGCGCTAATAATATGATTACTTACGACATCACATTAAAAAGATTTGAATTACTCTATCTATTAAAAAAAACATATGAAATTCCTTAGTAGTTAGTTATTAATCGTTTTAAAGATCTATGCATAGAATAGAGACAGACAGCGAGCGACTTTATTTTATTACGTTTAGTGATTAAACTCAAATAATTATATCAAAACTATTGTATAATATACACACGCATATATACACTACGCGTACTGGACCCCTTTCAAGTTAGGCGTTAAAAGTGACGTAGGTACCTAGTTCCGATTTTTTGGTCGGACCACCGTTTTTCATTTTTTCGCACAACACAAATCGTACTCCCTAACTTCAAAAGGATAATCCGTTGCGCGTACTGTACGCTTGGTTTATAACTTGTGTTCTGTAAAGATGGCAATTTCGGAACGAAATCTTATCAGTCACATATATACGTATTTTATTACTCACTACCCTCAACCACCTACCCCAATCCTTCTCCCCCGTACCTGTGGGTAGAAGGAGAAACCGGCGATTACTGCCATTGACACCGAGCCGCGATCCGAGTGAGTCGAGCACATAACGCTCCTCCATAGAATTTCAGGAAAATCATATTTCCAACGCGATATACGGCCGCGCGTCCTTCATCATCAAACATCATCAAATCAACCAACCCTACGGAAAATCCGCGCCCTCCGCCAACACCAGCAAATCAACGGAGTGTGGAATCAAGGCAGTCGAAAAACCCCAGGTATTTCCTTCCTTTGTCTCTTTACATTCCATTAATTGGTCCTTCGAGCCGGATCCCTGATCTGTTGATTCATAATCAACATCCTCAATCCTACATACTTATTTTATTTATTTTATAATTTCATATTTTTTGCAAAATCATCATTGTCCATTTTTCTGTTTCATTTCCTATTTTTTCGTCCGCCATATTGTCATCTTTCACGTAATCATACTTTTATCTTGTCTTTGGTTATAAGTAATTTGTTGTCTGTGTCAACCGTAAAGGCTGGTTACACTTTACCGGTAAGTCAACGGGCAAGTAAGCAAGCAGCAGTTGTTTCCATTCATTTCATTCATTCAATTTTTATCAGTTTCATTCTGTCAGTCAACATAACTGTCAGTTTGTCAGTCATCTCAGCTTTCTTGCTTGTTGGCAAATCCGTTGCACTTTGCAAATTATATCGAGGTTTATTTCTTGCAAAATAAGCCTTAGAGCATGTCTGATGCGAAGTTATTATTGGTCAAGTATAACCTGTATACTAAACACATTAAACAAACGTATGATTTATCTCAAGAACTGAGCCATAAGAAAGAGGTAAGCGCCAATGAAAAGACGAAATTCCTAGTGCGTTATCGTGATTTGGAGCGTCATAGGGCACTGCTGGACGATGTTTACACTGCTATTCTTGCTGGCCAACCAGAGCCAGAAAAGCAGGTTCCCATAGAAGATTTGTATTACGAGTGTATGAATATGTTTTATAGCATTCAGGTTGCGTACGAACTTTTTTCACCTGCCAAGCCATCACCGAATCTTCCGTCCACTTTGACCGCTCCTAAATCTAGTGACGTTGAGTTTCACTTACCTAAAATACAGTTAGCACGATTCTCAGGTACACACATTGAATGGCCAAGCTTTATAGCAATTTTCAACAGTGTAGTTCATGAAAATGCACGGCTTACACCCGTCCAAAAAATGCACTACTTGTTGAGCATCCTAGACAAAGACCCCCTTTCTATGGTAAAGCATCTCATCATTTCTGAAGCCAACTACGGTGTGGCCTATGATATTCTGACTCAGCGCTATGAAAACAAAAGGTTAATAGCCGATAATTATGTGGGGGCTATTCTTAACCTTCCTAATCTTACTCAGGTCAACCTCAAAACATTAAATAAATTTATTGGCACGATAAAGGAAAATTTACAGGCATTAATGGTATTAGGTTTTGATGTCACCTCTTGGAGTTTCTTGTTGCTTCACATCATCATTAACAAACTAAATAGTGACCTTCGCACTAAGTTTGAAACAACCATAGATCCACATTGTATTCCATCATGTAGACAGTTAACAATGTTTTTAGAAAACCACCTGCGTATTCTTGAGAATGTGGCCGGTTCCACATTGCCATCTGCTCCTAAAGTAGTGAATGTGGTCAACGCGGACCCTAAAGTGAATGCCTGCTCTTGCACATGCTGCGGTGAAAATCATGCTATCTATTATTGTTCCAAATTTGAAGCGATGACTCCAGAACAAAGAAAACTTTTTGTAATTCAACATAAATTGTGCTTTAATTGTTTGCGCACTCATCATGTATCCAAGTGTGCTTCTCAAAGTGTGTGCCAAGTGTGCCGCGGGCGGCATCATACAAAGCTGCACCTACCCCGCACCTCAAGCAATTCAGTAACTGAACACAAGCCAGACGAAGTTGCTGTGGCGAACTTAAGTTCCACAGCCCAACCGCAGTCTATGCATGGTGTCGACAATGCGTCAACCATGGTTTTAGGGACAGCTTATGTTCGAGTTCAGGATAGCAGCGGGCACTATCAAGTAGCCCGAGCACTGGTTGATAGTGGTTCCCAAGTTTCAATCATCACTGAAAATCTAGCTCAAAAACTTAAGCTCCCACGGACCATGTCTGGGTCAATTATAGGTATTGGTGGTTCAGCTGCCCAGCCAACCCGTGGCCTTACAACTTGTAATATCTCACCGACGCGAGATTCAACTGTCAGCATGTCTACTGATTTTCTTATCATGCCGCAGATAACTGGTCAGCTTCCATCGGTGCCAGTAAACCACTCAGTTCTTCAACTCTGTCATAATTTAGTCCTGGCTGATAAACACTTTACAGCTCCAGGCCAAATCGACATGCTGTTAGGTGTCGACCTTTATGACCAGATCTTGGACGGCAGGAAGTTCAGTCTAGGTGATAACATGCCTACTGCCTACTCCTCCGTCTTTGGTTGGATCATCATGGGAAAAGCACCAGCATCATCTCAAGGTTTAGTCAGCGTCAATTCCATGACTTGTACCATTGGTTTAAACCATGCTTTCACTCAGCTCTCAGAGGTAGAAGAACCTCCTAGGAAGACCAGTCCAGACCAAGGTAGTAAACATCTGTCCTGTACTGCCAAGCCTCCCCGATAACTAAATTCATTCTTTCTAACTTAGCTTCATCTCTATTATTTATTCTTTTCATCAACTTAACTTCATCTCATGGCTCATCATCTTTTAAATCTACCGTCTTTTTAATCATCTTATATTCAGCTTTTTCAACTTTATTATTGTTTTTAGCGCTTCTAAAGAGCTTAGCAGCTCTTTCGGGGCCAGTATGTTCTGTAAAGATGGCAATTTCGGAACGAAATCTTATCAGTCACATATATACGTATTTTATTACTCACTACCCTCAACCACCTACCCCAATCCTTCTCCCCCGTACCTGTGGGTAGAAGGAGAAACCGGCGATTACTGCCATTGACACCGAGCCGCGATCCGAGTGAGTCGAGCACATAACGCTCCTCCATAGAATTTCAGGAAAATCATATTTCCAACGCGATATACGGCCGCGCGTCCTTCATCATCAAACATCATCAAATCAACCAACCCTACGGAAAATCCGCGCCCTCCGCCAACACCAGCAAATCAACGGAGTGTGGAATCAAGGCAGTCGAAAAACCCCAGGTATTTCCTTCCTTTGTCTCTTTACATTCCAACTTGTATCCAAACTGTTTTGTTTGTCCTCGTTCGCTCCATTGGATTCTCGGCCTAAAGCTCCGAAACATTCTTAATTAATTCTTAACAAATAAACCAAGTTTGTATGTTGACAGAAAACATTACAGCAAATAACGCGTAAACAGTCTCTAGAAGTGCTGACCGTTCTTATTACAAGAAAAATATACTTATAATTCAAATACGGGATAAATAACAATATTCGGTGTATTATTGTGATTATTTTTACTATTTTTACATATTAATTGGTTTTAATGTATAATTATAAAAATTTTAATTCAGATTCTGGAAGGCTGCGCTATTGTATTAGGGTAACTCATGTACAGATAATAGGGCAATGGATATAAATAAATAAAAAACAAATACTTTATTGTAAGCTCGCCTCGCAATAATACTAACTTACAACAGGTTAGCGCAAATGTAAATATACAACTACAGCGATCTTACGTCACTATTTCTACTAAAATGATACATTTGACAGCAGTCCGCCTTGCTTGTCGCGAACCGGTTGCGAGTTACGTAATAGGAAAGCTGATGAAAAAAGGAAGAGTGTAGGTACCTACTGTTTGAAATCAAGCGGTAAAATGTTTGTCTCCGCTTTTAAATAGCCGTCAAAATAACGGCAGCATGTTTTCAAGAAGCTAAACACACTGATTTGTTGTTGTCGAGCAACACAAACACCCAA
Organism: Thera britannica; assembly: GCA_939531255.2. Taxonomy (NCBI): domain Eukaryota; kingdom Metazoa; phylum Arthropoda; class Insecta; order Lepidoptera; family Geometridae; genus Thera; species Thera britannica. The sequence continues at coordinate 6,788,004 of OW618042.2, read as the reverse complement.
TCAGACTATTAGCTTGACCGAGGCGGTTAGGTCGACCGTCTCGTGGCCGCAAATGTTACAATAAGGGCACTCAAACAATAAAACAACTCAAAAAGCTCAAAGTTCACTGTCGTATCAAATCAATATACATAGTAAAGTATATATCAAGTTTTATGAGTTAACTTACCTATATTTGGATGTGTCTATAGATAATGTTTTTGCCAACTAACTTGTATTTGTTTTTTTTGTTATTGGACACAAACTTCGCATATTGCCCTTTTATTTTACGTTCGGAACGGACAAACTGAAAACTGTCCTACCTAGCCATAGGCAATAAGATTTATTCTGTACAACAGTTAATGCAATACATATTTCTGATTTCTGATATTTTCCAAAAAAATGAAGCAATGACTGAGGTTCAAATTATCATTAGAACATGGAAACGATTATTATGGATTTAAATTCAATTCAATTCTTTATTTTTGAAACACAGGTTAAATCAAGATGTTACAGACCACCAGACTACCACTACCGTTGGAGTACCACTTTGATCTGCCCTAGGCGTACAAATATGTTTAGCTATTGCTACTCATGCAAACAAAATGATATAAGTAAGTCTAGACAATTGACAAATAGGGCGAAACAAATATTTTTAAATCAATTTCTATCACACCTTTACCATCTTAAAACATCCCATTAAATTCTTGTAATTGGTTTCACAGATATTGTTCGACAACATTGTTGTTGAGTTTTTGAAGTGAAAACTTCTTTAGCGGCGTTGAGCACTTTTTCTGTAATGGGTATAAAATCTTAAACTCGCGTCAGCGCGTCAGGACACGTGACCTGATCGAAAAAGCGTAAGACGGATGGAGAGTAGACAGCTATCCCCTCTCTACGGCGCGGCGAAAATGTATGCCTGGGCCTACTGTTTCGTTTAGGCAGCGCAGGGCGCTTGCGCGAATGTTCGTGTATGTTACAGCGTGCCAAATAACAAACAAGCCCCCCCTAACCATTCCAAAATATCAAACATGCTCAACGTTAATAATCAAGTTTTCACTTCTGCCGGCACTCCCGGAGTGCAACCCGTATTTTTTTTTTTATATGACCCTAGGGATGTCTTTTATAAGTTAGATTTTATAGTAGGCATTAGTATGTTTGTTCGTCTGTCTGCAGCCTTGTAGCTCCGAAACTACATTATACACTGTATAATACCAGTCCTCTTTTAGTAAAATCACTTTATAAGTTCAAATCTAAACTCATGCGTGTGCAAGTATCACTAAGTATTTAAACTTGCAATATCAGTATAAATTAATCGCCTGAGAGACACACAAAAGCGTCGGTAGGACCCAATCCCCTCGGTTCGTTAGACTATCCGCTAAGTGATATGCAATCGGACACACAAAATTCTCATCTCCATCCAAGTCAAGCCTGACCGGCAGATGGATTGGAGCATCTGCGTCGAACAGGGTCGGACCGTGCAATTATCATCAGAACCTCCCACCTTATTTTCTCGCTATCAAAAGTTATGAGCTGGGTAGGATTTACCTGCCCCTTAAAACAGGGACCTACTGCGCCATATGATCCAAATCACACTCGAATCAAGGAATAACTCATAGGAACTGTTAATACAGCACTAAGGCGGCCGTGGCTTCATCTACGTCATACAGTCAGATACTACTCGATAACCGAAGTTACATTCAGTGAACCAACGAGAGATTTCACCTTGCTTGGATTTCATTTTCTATTGATCGATAATGTTTCCTTTGATAGTGATATTAGGTTAATTAGATTGTATTTGTTATTACACAGTTCATTAACTGCATGACTGATGCAAGCCTTAATTTTAAATATACAAATTGTACAATACACCAAACAAATTTGGTAACATATCACTCCACTTGCTGGTAAACGAGTTCGGTTTCATTTGTTTCGTTCTATAGGTACTCTACCAAACCTGCCTCCGGCACTGCCTTCTACCAATTTAGTTTCAATTTGAAGCTCCCTCACATGTCTCTAGCAATTTATATGTAGATTTATACATATTTTTTGCAGCTCCTATAGCAAAAACGTTCGGCATTATGCCCATTCGCTGGCAAAATTCCAGTTGTTACAGTTTTTGGATATAATAATTTAGCCTGTAATATTTCTGCCTATTTTTGATAGGTATAAAATTGTAGGTTGCTACGCAGCCATCGTAAAGTATTTTGTTATTGTATTGGAAAAGGAGACAATAATATATTTGGCTATTGTATAAACTATCAAAATATAATACGAGTATTTTAAATTAAAAAACACGTCAGTAAAAAATACAAGAACTTTGTACAAAACCTGTAAATAAAAACCTTTAGAATAAGAAAAATGGTATCTTTTAAAATCTTTGTGGTCTCACGAAAACCTTCGAGCTTATATTGGGAAAAAATCTAGGTTTTCAAACAAATATTAACCTAAATAAATAAAAAATAAAGGTTGTGATTGTGATTTACGACATTTGACTTATAGGAAATTATTCAACAGAAAATAAATAAATTTGATATAAAGTGAAATGAAAACCCCAATAAATGAGTAGCCTCTGTTCCCCAAGCAACTGGCTGGTACTTCAATGGAGATCACGTACAAGGAAGCGACTGGTCGGAAATATTGCGAAATACAAACAAGTGTGCCGAGCACGCATCTTGCTATTTTCATCAAATAAATGCTTCACCTTAGTGTTTTTTATTTATTTTAGAACTTACAGACAAACATCATGGTGTTTTGCATTTGAGCGCTTTGGCGCTAGCTGTTAGCCCAAACTGATTTATCTAAATAAAAAAATATTCAAAAATAAAAAAGGACTGAGTATTTATTTATATGAATAAATATAAATATTGTAGACAATCCACTCAACACTATCTAGCCGAGCTTGTTTTATGGGAACCAGATAGCTCATATAATACATGCACATTTTTTTTTGTAAATACATACTTAGAATACAATATAACACGCCTAGACAGAGAACAAACCTCTGCGTTCACCACACAAATATTTATTCTCGGTGGGGATCGAACCCACAACCTACGGCGCAGACTAGCTACTATCAACTATTAAGTTGAGAGGCCAGTCAATGCATGAATAAGTAATGGTATGGCCACCATACTGATCAATGACAGCTATGAATAACATTTACCCATAATAATTATAAGTTTAAAAAACTTGAGAAACCGACTTCATTGCCAAACGGCTAAACCGATTTTAATGAAATTTGTTTGGGACAGTCTGGACGTAAAAATAACCTTCCAAATAAAAAAACAATTTTCTAAATCGGTTCATAAATGACGGAAGCATGCAGTTACAAACATTAAAAAAATTATTTAAAAAAAAATGGCAACACCGATTTTAACAAAATTAAAATGGGACCAATCTGGAAGCAGTACCTTTCAGATAAAAAAAAAAAATTTCAAATCGGCTCACAAGGGACGAAGTTATGCGGTAACAAACATTAAAAAAAAAAATAAAAAAAAAAATAAAAAAAAAAATAAAAAAAAAAAAAAAAAACATACAACCGAATTGAGAACCTCCTCCTTTTTGATTGGAAGTCGGTTAAAAATAGAAGAGAAACAGATTGGCGCTGAAAACATATTGATATTTTTATTGGATAAGAGGATTAGTTGGTTGCACGCTGACCGTAAAAATTTGCACGAATATGACTGCCAAGTTCAGAAATGGCATAAATATCGACTCAGGAAACGATTTAGGTACAACCTACCTATCATCTAAAAAAATTAAGAAGCAATAGGCTCGCGTGGTACGGGCATGTCATGAGGAGGGATGAAAGTCATGTGACAAGGAGAGTGATGAGTATGGATGTGGATGGATATGTGAGCAGAGTTAGACCAAGGAAAACATGGATGAACTGTGTGAAAGATGACATGGATAAGAGAGGAGTGAATGCAAAGATGACGGCTGACAGAGGGGAATGGAGAAGAAAGGCATGTTGTGCTGACCCCACATAAATAAATAAATAAAGCACGTTGACACCCACCATCGGGTCCAACCTCCTCCATTTTCTATCAGCCTCTTCTGTCCTGTCCTGTGCGATTTTCTCGTTACTATACCTGCCCAAAATGTATTCTTATATTTCAATGCGAATTCAATATCAAACCTGCCTTTATTTCTGAGTAACCAAGCCTGCTACTAACAGGTAATATTCAATAACATTTTTTTCAGCGTCAGTTACCTTCGCTTTGCAAGTTCGGTCCGCGATAAATTGATATAAAATCACCAAGGTACGCGGATCTCTCATGCCTCTTCAAAATTAAAGAACATAATGCTAATTCAGATCCAATACGGCTCTCCGTAAACTGGCCATCTCGAAAAAGAAAGCTGATTTAGCGATATTAACAATTTTACCATTCAAGCGTCGAGTTTCGATTATTTTTTAATAGATAAGTGCTTTTATTATCTCGATAAAAGGTTAGTAAAAGGTTAACCATTTGAAATAGCTGAGCTCTTCAATATTATCCTGAATTAAGGAATAAAAATGTAGAGTTAAAAAATATACCTACTCATTTATCAAAGAAAACTAGCGCTCATATTCATTAGGCATACTTACCCATTTGTACTTACCCTAGCATGAAGCCATACCATGAGGTACTTACTATAAATAGTGCTGGGACCAATTATAAAATATTTGTTTTAGGGTTGATTTCTCCATTTATCCACTACACTATTCGTCGAATATAAATATTTCCGTCTCACCTTGAGGCTTGTCAAAAATAAAGACTGACATATTTTTATTCGACGAATACTTTTCTCAGTATTTTATTTTAATAAAATAAAGACAGTTTCTAAACGAGTGGCTGTGCCTCCCTGCATGGCAGTCACAAACTGAACCTGTCATAGGCAGGAATGCAGCGGGTACAGCCCGTAAGCGAACGTTAAAACGACACTAAAAACCAACTGAAATATCGCCGTCCTTTTAGTAAAATGTCCGGCGACAAGAAAAATAGTCCTGTGATTTCACCAATGACATAAATAAATAAAATAGCTACCAATTACGTTAAATGGATGCTGCCTACTATTTACAAAGCGGATTTATTTTACGCGTTTAATCAGAGGGGTTTATCTTGATTTTGCAATCTATTTTGTGTATTGTAATAATTCTACCTGTCAACTGGTTCGGCCGGCATATGGCATATCGTATGGTGAAAGCCCAAAGCACTATCCGACGTGATAAAGTGTCGCGATTGCGTGGTCACACTGAAAAATAGCACTCCCAGTCGCTCGACGTACTGTGTTTTGATCATAGGGAGGAGAAATTTATAGTGTCATAAGTTGTAAACTTACTGTAGGATCGAGTGCGATTGCTCTATTTATTTTCTTCTGAATGTCTTGGAATCTATTCTACCAAAATACTAGTAGTAGGTAATCATCTTTGATGCCCGTTTATTAACCTTATTGAACTAGATTACAATAGATTTGGGTACTGCCCGCATGTACAGGGTTATTCATTATTAGCTGCAAATACTCACGAATTAGGTTCAACAAATCAAATAAAAAATATTTATGAAATGATTTTTTTAAATTTTGTTATGAAAATCCCGAGAAAATCGATAAAGAATATCCTTTGGAACCATTGGCGCCTGACCTATTTTGACCTTTAATCCGCGCCCGCGCGCCGTGAGCGACACTCTGCGTTCAGTCACCGCATGGGGGGTCATCGTCTTGTTCTCCATGGCAATCATTATGCAATAACCGTAAAAAAATTAATAAAATAAAATTTTGACACAAAAACTTAAATCAGTTTAGGAATTAAATTGAATCGGAAAAACAAATATTCACGACCCAAAAATTAGGCCCTGTCAGTTTGTGTAGTTAATAATGAATAACCCTGTATAAACACATAAAACAAAAAAAGTTATTTAAAAATAAAAAAACAGTTACGTACACATTTTCCGTTTCCATTGTCTTAGGACAGTCATACAGCGTGTCATGGTTTTGTGAATGAACTTATATATTATGAACTTATTTGTAAAGTTCGTTTTTTAAAATTGAAAACCGAATAAACCTCTCACACTCAGGCTACCTCACGTGTTAGGCCAGAGTACCAACTACTTAACTATTAATAATTGCTATAAGCGGAGCTCCCTTAGGACTATTCAAAGCGAAGACGGATAAGGTCTCTTGGGAAGGGAGAGTCGACCGCACTTGAATGTAGTTATACTTGCAGATTAACAGGTATTGATTTCAAATTATCATGTTTGTTGCTGAAATTATGCTCTAGCGCGGTACCTGAAAATCCGGAAAATTTTTATATTATCAAAGTTTTTGTCATGAAAACTTTTTTGGTCGAGCATTTTTGAGGTGTGAAAAAACCAATGAACTAGCGACACTGTTTCGCCACCGTCACGCAACCGACACCTCTTCGGCAAAGATCGACAGACTTCGCCAAAAGTCGGAGGCAGGGTCGAGGAGGAGTAAGAGTTGGATGGGAAACATTTCGGATGGTAAATCGTTCCACATCTGGCACGTGCGAGTAAAGATCTCATGTTAGGGAGTACCGAGAAATCCACGTGTAACGAAAATGTCAAGGGAGGAGGTCCTCATCAATTTATTTTTAGCCTACCTGTTTCGTTTCGTATTCTTGTTTATTATAGCGAGATGTTTTAGAAAATAGTTTATATTTCCTTCTATACATAGAAGAAAAAAATAGTATCATATATATAGGAACTAAATAAAAAACATTTAATTTCCATTTTCAAATGTTGACTGGAAAATTTATGAAAAAAAGATAGCACCACCCACGCCTAAAGGCTACCACTGACGATACGTCCATTAATCCGAATGGAGTAGTCGTCGTCCAAAATCGTCCCATGAATGGTAAAAAAATATTCCATTTGGATGGACGTCAGGCAGCTCTGGATTTCCAAACGGATTGAAATCCATGCGTCCAGGCCAAATGGACGTCATCCGTGGCCGTCCGTCAATGTCAGAAACGTGCGCCACGCCATATGGAAGCAGTCCGAATTGTCCGTGAATGGGCGAAACGGCGTCCATTTTCTTGAGGTTATTGTTTCAGTTTATGTTTTGATGTCGATGGTGGTGCATGTGCTGTGTATTTGTCAAGCGTTATAATTTTTTTTTATTATGTCTTTGTCCGCGCGTGACTTTGTGTTGGAAGTAATAGGAAAATAATATTACTAATAAAATATAAATAAATATAAAATTATTAAATATATTTTTTTTGTCTTTTTAATAAAACACACACAGCTGCTGCCACCAGTAAAGTATTGTTATCCATAGTATTATTTATTTCCGTTCCGTACGATTGCAAAGTTCGAAGTGACGCCATGCATCCAAATGGAAGTATTGTGAATGGTACCGTATCTGGATAAATTTCCATTTGGAGTGCATCCAAAAGGAAGTCTACTAAATGGACGTATCGTCAGTGGTAGCCTTAACCCTTCAACTCTATACGCGGCAAAGCCGAATCAATAACCGTCAGTTCGAAAATTAAAATGTCACCGGTTTTTTGTGTCAGTTGTAAAAATACCGGTTCTTTACAACCTAGTTGTAAAAATAGCGGGTCGTAAATTCCGTGCGATTCCCGTTTCTGTCCTGTAGTAAGTCACACGTTCTAGCGAATACTGCCCGATACATTATAGCGAGCTCTGATTTACCGCTCCTCGTAAATAACGTCTCTTCACCCACTATTTCGTAGAACTCATAATAATTCAAACGCTTTAAAGATTAACATTGCGCAGAACTTGCCTCTGGTGGATATAAAAGTTTCAAAGCATTCTTAAATAAAAGTTATTTACTCTGAAAATTAATAAAAATAATTATGATTGCATTAAAATTCTTACATAGGTTAAGTAATCATTTTATATTGAGTTCGCGGTTGTAACCCGTTGTTGGTAGAAGGAAGTCGATGTGAAATTTTTTAGCACTTTCACCACCCCTAACTTCGGAAATAAGTTTTTGCGTGGGTATGTAATCTAAGAACAATAATGTTATGGTAGGTACAGTTAGTGACAAAAGGAAGCTAATAGCTCACGGCGAATCTATAATAAAGTTCGACCCAAGTGAGTAGAAAATATTTGAACCAGAAACTTAAAAACCAGAAATGTTTATCAACTTTTGTCGCTTACTGTACCTACTTACATGCTTAGTAAAACATTATTAGGTAAGTAAAACTTTACGGAATAATTTGCAAGTGCTCAAGAAACAAGACCAAGTTTAATCCCAAATGACGACTAAAGAGAAACAATCATTTTCGGTTCGGGCGCAAATTAAATTATAATTTTAAGCTGTTTACAAGAACGTACGTAAAGTTTAGGTAAAGTTTATCGTTCCCAGTTTCTTGAGTAAGGTAGATAGGAAGATTAGGAAGCAAGTATAATAGGTAGGTATAGGTGAATGTACCCTTATAATGTTCTGAAAATATTGTCAATTTCGCCAACATAAAAACAATGCAATAATAATTGCATTATGTAGCTAAGACTCCAACCGGTGACTTTGTAGTCTATGCAAATAGATTACTCATCTCTCATACTTCCGATTTGAAATTCGAATAATTAAGCGTTCATAATTTCCTTCTCTGTGCCGTTCTACTTCGACTCGATACAATAAATAATTCATAGAGTAGAGATAGTACCTACTCGTTCTCAATTTGAATTCATAATTTATTGTTAGGGAATATGGGTAATAAGTAGGTCTACACTTCTGAATTTACGAAGGTACCCATAACCCATAATGAGATTAATTTGATCTCAGCAAAACACACGTACGTGTAGGTAATTATAATTATAGAATAGAGTCTGTAGTGAATATATTATTATGTTTTTAACAACAAAGGGTTACTAAAAGGTGGAACACTCTTCCTGCTGAGAAGCTTCTTTTGTGATTTCCCTAGAAACTACAGTATGGGGCTTAAGTTTTATGGAAGTTAGGTTATCGTTATAAGGTCAACGCAACGCGTGAGTGATGCCTCTGGTTCTGGTGTTGCAAGCGTCCATGGGCTACTGTAACCGGTTTCCATCAGATGGGCAGCATGCCTGTTTGATAACTTGATGTCTAAAACTAGGCCAATTCATCGGCGACCAACATTGAATTATGATTAATAGACCGGAAGTAACCGAGATACATCACTATTGTGCTGGCAGTCGTCCAAAAACAGAGTATGCCATAAAGACACAGATGAAATATGCCATGAAGACACAATAATAGTAGCTTAATCATGCCCATGAGCCTGGCAAACGGAGTGGAAATATGATAACTAGGTTCGCGTCTTGTTATAATAAAACATTATACCTATTTGATATGTGGACGCCGAAGTAGGGCAAACTCCAAATAAGTAGGTAGGTATACCTACTTACGTAGATTTTATTTCTAAAACTTATTAGCGAAAGTTGTAGGTTTTTGGGTAGGTATTAAGTAGTCGAACGAGCCTCATCAAGCATGGTTTCTGCAACCTATAGCCTTAAATATGCCTTCCGCATATCTGAGCGATCTGCGATGGCGATCAGTGAAACGCTGTCAGGGTGCCATATTTGACAGCGTTTCACTGATCGCCATCGCCTAGATGTGCTTTTAGTGCTTGAGGTAAGGAGAGGCAAATGCCTTACTCTATTTTTGGTCATTGGTAGGTTTAAGCCAGAGTAAGTCTAAGCGCATTTTTTTATAAAAAGTCAAATTCTTCAACTTCAAACAGCCAATTACGAAGCACAATGTGAAGCCTTCGAGCAGTGCGAATCATGTAGGTAATAATAATAATTCTACGGTGAATTTCTGTGACATCAATCCGGAAATATCAGACATAAAAACTCCTTCCTTGCTGATTGATAGCCCATCAGCATATAATACTTCTTTGGTTGGTTCATTTTCACCACATTATACTTACTACAGGATACATTTTCACTGTTTGTTTAGGGATGGCCTACTACATGGATGGCCACCTCCTTTAATTTGCTTTTTGTCAAAGGTATGTCATTGAGTTTTATCAATGTCAATGTCAAAGTACCAAAATGTCAAAGTCAATTTTTTCTAACCTCAACAAAAACGAAAGAAAACCAAAACAAGAAAAAGCAAAATTGATACGAGCTGCGTAAAAGTACAAATTTTGATTGAAAAGTGCTTATATCAAATGAAATCAATGATTTGACTCCTGTACTTACGATAAAATGGCATATACTAAGCCTGCCCGTTGCTACCGGCCTCTAATTACATTGACTCGAAATTACTGTGAAAAATCTATTTACCAGCGCGAAGAGGAAGGGCCTCAGCCTCGAATTGTTCACGGGCAACTGTACCCTGATTGGAGGAAGCCTTGGATTCAAAGAGATGGTGAATGGAAGAGCAAACTAGGAGTTTTCGTTGAGAAAAACCCAAGTGCTGATATGATGAATGTCATGTCACAAATACCTGACCTGACTTTTGAAAAAGTTAAAATTTGGTGGAGATCAATGAAAACACTACAGGAGATACACAATCAGAAGTTCATTGCAGAACGAGTGACTATTCTGGGCGCAAATTTAGCAGCCATGCATTTCTTTACATACAGAGCAGCTGCTATAAGGTGAGAAAGATTAAATTGTGACTAAATCCAGTTCTTTTATTTAAAACAAAAAGTCTAGTGCTAATCCTAGTTGTTTTGGCATAAAATGATATCCGTTGTCCTACAGGTATCTTTCTTATTTTCAGGTTGAAAGGTTCCAAAGATTGGTTATCAGGTGATGCAACTACATTAACTCTACCTGACCGTTATGAGCCTGGCTACTTTGTTGAAGCAGTAGACTGCACGAATTTCCATCACAACGGCATCCGGTACGAAGGACTACAAAACTTATCGGGGCTCAACTTCCTTAAATGGTTGTGTTTAAAAGATTCTCAGTTTGTTGATGTGTGGTGTCTAGATAGAATAGCTGGTCAAAATGGACAATCTTTAGAGTTCCTAGATATAAGTGGTTGTAAATTATGTGTAGGTGGAGTATTTGCTTTAGCAAGAATGTTGGCTTTGAAATTTCTGGTTATCTCCGATCCAGGAGATAATATTGAATTACAAATGGCATTATCTTTACTGGAACAAGGAAAGCCTGGTTTATTAATCAAAGTTGTATAGAACTTGTTGTGATATAGGATAAACTAGTATTTAAACTGTTGGTGAATAAACTTATTAACTTATTCATCTATTTTTAATTGTGTACCTACAACCGTAATAAGGCCTACCCGCCTACCCCTTAAGGAAAGAGGCATGATTTTATGCATGTCTAACTAGATTTATCTTAAGTAACCATTGAAGTTACTTAAAAAATGATGCAGGCTAAGCTAGTCTTTATTTCCTAATGTCAAAGATTGTGGAAAGTTAAAATAAAACTTTCATTGTTTTCAAGGTTTTATTGTTTTAACATAAAGTTCGCACTAAGTAGTTATGATCCAATATGTTTGAACAGACTGTCCATAGAATGATTCAGATTCTTCTGCACATTAAAGTTGAGTACCCACTATTTGTCTTTTATGTGGTTTAGTTGATAAACTGTAACATGTTATTTCTATTGCAGAAATTCCTTTTTTGATTTATCCAAACATCAAATTGAACACTTAAATCTAAATAAATCTTCTAAACAAGTTATTTACAATTTAAAACATTGACTTAAATGTAAATTTATACTAAAATGTCTAATGTAGAGTAAATAAATAACAAATATGAAATGCTTCATTTATAATGTTATTTTGAAATAATTTCTAGAAAATCATAATTATACATTCTGTTATTTATGCAAAAAAGTTCAGTCAAATAAAATCTGCCTATTTCCATTGGTTATTGACTAACAAATCTTAGATGATAAATAAATCTGTTACAGTTAATGTCGTTTTAAACAAAGTTTTGAAAGTCAATAAGGCACTACAGAATATTTTCGAATTATACCATACTTGTTGCTTGAAAACCAAACATAACCGTATTATAACACATTAAAAACTAGAATGAATGTAACAAGACACAAACTCAAAGTAATGGACAGTATAAAACAAATTGAAACACATTACAAACATCACAATCATAAAACATTATTGAAAATAGGTCCTTTAGAATATTGCAACTTTGTATGATTCACACAATTATTATGCTTTCATCATAATATATATAAAAAATAAGCTCTAGATAAATAACTCCTTGAGGAGATTCTAAAATGGCTAATTATTGCAAAAAAACCTATGAAATTATGACCAATGAAAGACAAGCCTTTTAAAATAAAATAAACCTCAATCTTACTGCTTTAAGGCTCAATTTACATTGCAGCGGAACGGGAATTAAGTTAATTTTATGAGTCGTAAGGTTATGTTAATTAAGTATATAACATGTTTTATACCTACTTAATTAACATAACAATATAAACTCGCCATCGGATCCTAATCACACTCGACTGGGACGTGCGTGACCTTAGCTATAAGACTTCAAAATATTTACTTTGCTTCCACATACCGCAGTGCAAATTAAGCCTATGTCACAGAACATAGAATTATACTACGCATAGAACGGCTGTGGCCTCCCCACCAATTCGAGCTCCCGCGACTCGCGAGCTTGCGGTTAGCCTGATTTGAGCAAAGGACGCCAAATGAGGCAAATGTCGTTGTGTATACACACACGTGTACAAAACGACATTTGTGTGTCTATGTAAGAACCGCACAAAGACGCGTGTGTACAGAACGACATTTGTGTTGCGCCCGTGTAAGAACCGCACACAGACACGCGTGTACAAAACGACATTTGTGTGTCTATGTAAGAACCGCACACAGACGCGCACGCGCATGTACAGAACGACATTTTGTACGGCGTCTGTGTAATAGGTAGAACGCTGCTTCTACAAGGGTCCAGAATCGAGTGTCCAGAGTGTTCTAATGTGCGTATAAATAACAAAATAGTTATTGAATCCATAATTAATCATAACTTCATAAAATGAACCAAATGCATATTCACTATCTCAGTATAGATATATTGAAACTATTACACGGGCATTTATCGCGTATATTACCTACCGTCATAATAATTAGGTGTGTCATAGTTTCAGTACTTATATGCTAAGATCGCGAAAGTTTAAAAAGTACTATAAGTATAGATCATTTTGTAAAAACAGTTAAAAATAAAAAGGAAATATTAACTATAATAATAATTTAACTATTATAAACATTATTTCGATCGAACTTCAAATATCGTTTCATTTATCGCGATTGATTATTCGGCTATTGATATTTTAGTTATAACAGTGTGCAATAAAAATTGATTAAGTATCAAGAAATTAAGTGAGAATGATAGTGCAATTATTATTTATCTATGTATTTTTATAATAATGAAATGATTATAAAAATACACTCATCTACGAACTATTTTCCTTATTTTGAATTAATTACTCCAAAATCAAAACAGGAAATACATAATTATTATTTAGGCCAATTCAGGTACTCAAATACACAATGTATTTAGAGACTACTAACAAGGTATATAAAAATATAATTAATTCAAATTATGGACGTATTTGCTACATGTTTGTATATGTAATTCTAACTGGTAACAGCGGTACTATTATTTATTTATGTTCAATGAGTATGATTTGCACCTCCATTATTCGGAGAGAGAACAGTATCGAAGAGTATTGACTAAGGCCCCCTCAGAACATGGAGTGGCAACTTTAAAAATTGACTATTACAACAAGTTTCGTACCAAACCCCGTATTTTAACATTTTTGTGTAAGTGTATATTTGTATGTATAGAATAACATCACGGGTTTCGGTACATATTGTCCTACTATATTAATAAACAGTGCGAAAATATCTCTTACATTTTATACTTTTTTATAAATTCTTTATCAGTTCCAGACTCCTAAAGCAATTATATCTAAATACTATTAACGCCGAAGAGATCATTCAAAAATACAATTTTGATATACATAACATTTGTATTGGCCGAAACACGTTAAATTATTAATTTTATTTTTTTTATCTATGTATTCATTTATCAATTATCTAAATAAAACTTAATTACTTTGAGAGCCGGAAATTCTTACAACTAATTGAATTAAAAATAATATTTACATTGAGATTATTATGTATTAATAAGATTGATTTATCTAGTGTCGTTAATGAATTGAGCTGTTATTTTTGTCAATTAGTTAAAACTTCGCTATAACAGTTATAATCGAAGATTCCCGAAGGAATAAAGAACTAATGTTATATTTCGTATCTCAATTGGTCATTCAATCATTTCATTCAATAATCTTAAATCACCATACCCCATTGTAAACCGTACAACAGTAAAAATAAATAAAAAGATGATAATAATAAAAAAGAAAAAATCATTCAATGGAAGACTAACATCACAACATAAATATTATAAAATGACACGAAATTAATTATTTATTATAACGCATTTGCACCAGCAATTTGTAAGCCTTGTTTTTTAGAATTACTAGGTTCATTTTTACAACCACTGTAATATAATAAAATGATCACCATCTTACGAAACAGTTCAGAATAAAACCGTGATACTAAATACTGCTAGCCATTCGTATGCTATAAATATATTCATAGATCATAATTATGCTACTGCTATCCATCATATTATGTTTAATTTTTGACTCGGTGAGCTAATCAAACCTCTCCATCGACCACCAAAGTGACCGAACAGAATCGTAAATTTCGGACTTTGTATTTTAGTTCACCAGTCAATCAGCAAGACATAATAATATAACCAACGAATTTAATGCCACGATTTTACTACACGTACAGTTGGCTACACTAATATGCATTTCATAATATTTAGCACATTACAATAAACAGCTGAATTCACAAAATGTTGAATAATGTTTAATGCAATGCTGTGAGGTCATTTTAAAAGTTACCAATTACATCTTAGTGCAGCTGACTGCACGACAATCAAAATTTATGGATCCTAAAACACAACCTACCGTCATTCAAAATGATAATTCTAAAATCTTGGAAACAATTCCGGTACATCCATAAATGCAACACAAACTCCGATTGCTTCTTAATTATTACTTAAATCAAAACGATCGCTACAACTATTCGTTTCTCAATAAAGCTACCAAGATAATTATTCTAACGCCTAAGCCCTTGTCAATGCAAAAACACTTAAATATATTTTTTTTCTTCACTTATCAGAATTGTAAGCTTACCAAATTGTGTTGGACAAACTACATTTTACTACAAGAATGAAACACTGCAAGTCTTTTTTCTACAAAGCCACAATTTTTTGGATATCAAACGTATTAATTGCTATTTTGTGCGATTTTAATAATGATCATATTAGTTAATATAATACACAATTTAGATTCTAATGTCCTAGACTTCTATGAACGGTCTTACGGTACGTTATTTGGAAAAAAGGATTTGTGTTAGTTATATTGAAATCATTCTTCATTTCAAATATTCTTCAGTAAAATGCAGCATATCAATTTAAATCCTATCTTTATAAACTACTACCGTCTCTTTTGGCGAAGTAATGTATGAAAGAGAGACAGTATCTTTATACACAAAGAGTAGAAGAGACAAAATATAATATAACGCTTACCCATATGATCGACTTAAAACACTTGAGATCGTGCCCATAATGACGATGTGTTGATTTAACTCATACCCTGTTCCGAGTATCAAGATTTCTAGTGATGCTAGAGTATCAATATTATTTTATCCGGGTGTAAAAATGTTTAAAAAAATCATCTCTCTCTTCTGTGAACAGTGAACAGGGTACTTAAGTTTTTTTGATGATAATCTTTTTTATGCTTTTTTAAATGGCATAATGTTAAGTGTACTTATAAATATTAAATTGGGTAAATTTAAGCTATAAATAACGTCAATCTGAATACATTCATCTTCTATCTCACATCGTCAATCCTCACGGACTTATCGCTACCAATTATTAGTTTTTTTATAAGATTTTTCTCGTTTTATTAATAATTATTATTTGAATAATAAAATACTTTATTTATTTATTACTAAAACAGTATCCCTTGATAACACTTTAAATACAGTGCGTTCACTTGCATGTGAGATTTGGGTTCAACATAAATAATTATTGTAATTCAATTTTGCTACCCCTTGGCTATACGAATGAACTATTGCACAGTTATTTAGCGATGCGCGACTTTGTTTACAATAAAATACAACTATTTTGTAATTTGAAAGCATAACGTTAGGCCGGGTTCCCACTATGCCGGACCGGCAGATCTGCCGGAAACCGGACACCGGACAGAGTGTTCACATTACACCGGATCCCACAAGAAAATCGGACAAGCACCTCAGTTGAATTTGGACCTGTGCCCACAATGGACGACGAAATTGTTGTGTTGTGGTGGTGGTAGTACAGAAGGCAAAATAAAACAAGAAAGTATTGGGTACATCCTATTTTACGGGAAAGATTTACACTTGGGACATTTGAAACATTGATCGGTGAACTTAGAAGTGACGGATCAAAGTCGTGCTGGATGCTACACGTTTACTTTACTCAGAAAATGCGAGCCGAATGAAGTGCGGGGAGCACGGGCGGGGCGGGGAACACGGACCGGAACTGGTTCACATTGCTCCGGTCCGGTGATTTTGCCGGCATTTTGTAGTGACAAAACGCTCGGTAAAAATGCCGGGCTCGGCAAAAATGCCGGACCCGGGATAATGTGAATAGCTTCATATAAATTGTACAGCCACTAGCCCTTCCGGCAGATTTACCGGCGCGGCAGATCTGCCGGTCCGGCGTAGTGGGAACCCTGCCACGCTCAACATTTTTGATGGCTTTTGTATGGAATACTATTATTTATTTTGTGGATTTTTTTTATACAACTAGCTGATGGAGGAAACATATAGCCCACCTGATGTTAAGTGGTAACCATCGCCTATAACAAAGCTTTGCTTCGTAAAACACGCACGTCAGGAACGTGCCCTATGTCTATAGAAATGTTTAGCCTCGCATGCCATTGGCATTGTTAGGTTTTTTTATCTAGCAAAGTTTATTTGTTTCTTTTTATTACTCATCCGAGACGTAACTATTATTTTTCCATTTTGTAGATATTATAAAATAGCATTATATGAATAAAGTATTTTTCTTATTAAATATCGATTGTCTAATAATGTTTAAGTCGCCCATCGCTAAATTATCTAAACCTAATAAATATTTAACGTTTAGCTTTAACATTCAAAATGATTTATAACAATGACATGCAATGGAGTCATAGGTACAATGCGTAAATCCAATGACGCATTTACACAAAAAGCAGGTGAAAGGCTCCGACCGGTACGAACCCGCGCCATGTGTCATGTGTGGGAAGCAGCCTGCTTTCTATGTAAATGCGTCCATAAGTTAACAGGTACGTGCATAGGTACAGGCATCGTGTGATACACCATTTTTGATGACACGTGCATACGACAATTTGATGTTACACTCGTTTGCTTGACAGCATATCTGTGAACTATAAGAGCCTGTCCGGATGGAGCGTTTTACGCGCGAGTGCCCTCGCGCGTTTCAATTTATATTGCGTCCAGATGCCGCGTTTTACGCGCGCTCCTACCAAATAGTTGCTCGCGTTTTACGCGCGATTGAGGAATCGCGCGTAAAACGCGCGTAAAACGCCCCATCTGGACAGGCTCTAAGGCCGGTTACAGATAGAGCGGTATTGTGACGTAATCCACGCGCGTTTTAACGCTTGCAAACATATTCACGCATCCTACGAGCGACAAAACACACGCGGGGAAAATCCGGCTGATCATGCTCGTACGTGTGCGTTTACACACACGAGCGTTAAAATCGCGCTACAAAAACGCCGAATCTGTAACCGCTCTATAGGGTTATGTGGCACGCATTGCGATAAGAAAGTAAGTTTTAAACCGCAATGCGTGCTAAGCCTGAGTTTTTTAACATAAAATGTTTTTGCTGCATAAAATAAATAGTATAGTATAGTGTTGACACTGACTTCTATTCCATTCAACTATACAAAACACTTTCAAAACCAAACTTCAGAGGTGTTTCGATTTTTCGATGAGATATACCATAAGTATTACACTTGGCATCATTCTTATTTTTTCAGAGGACTACTATAAAAATATGTCAAAAGATAAACAGTGCTTAAACTATTGCCATCTCTTACCACTGGGTAATGACAAACAGTGACAGGGCTAACTTTAAGCAATGATTAAATTTAAATTGCGTTTATAAGTAGGGCTGTTAATGCTGAGCAAAAAAGTCAGAATATGGTGTGACATGTTTTTATAAAAACCAGTCTGATTTTTAAAATGTAAATGAGTTTTTAAGGCTGGTGTTACACATTTTGTGGCGCACTGCAAGTCAGAAAACAAACATAGCGACATGCACCTTAAAACAAGAACATTAAAGTCCATATTGCTATACAGCTTACTCAATACGGTTGTAAAATGTAGAATAGAAGTCAGTGAGCTGTGTGTCAGTGATATATGTATTGTTGTACCGTGTATATGAGTTTGAAATGGGCTATAATCGCCAGGCTAGGGTTATTTAGTATGTGTAAGGAGTTGAATCGTGTATTTGTATCGCTAACTAGCAGTCGAAGACGGCAACATCGCGACGGATACTGCTGGAGAGTTCACATCTGTAACAAAACTATTTGTTTAGTTTTTTATGAGAAAACGATGAAATAACATAAAATAAATATTATAAACATTCCATCTAGTCCTAGTAAACTAAGCAGAGCTTGTATGATGGAAACCAGATAGCTGATATAACACTTGTAAAAGTGTTTTTAAGTGTAAATGTCATAAAACAGATGGCTTTTACTAAGTGCAACAGATGTTTACGCCTCCCGCATGTAAGTCCCACATGTTCTTCTATAAAGTTATAACTTACTTGTAGGTGTGTTTGCTTCGGAATGCGGCGTGAGATTTGACTGCGCCATCAGTTTCTGTCGAACCTCTCGGATTTTCAGCTGTAGGGACATCTTCGTCGGGAAAATGTCCATGTGGGTGGCCTGAAATCATTGTGCGTTATTACTTATTACTTTACTTACAGTATTAGTACTAGTATTCTCTTCTTTCCTCTGCCCCAACCTAACCTCACCACCATTGTTTGGTAGCGCTGTAAAGCCGCGTACAGACATCGCAAGGCGTGCGTCGCGAATGGTTCGTCACGCATGCCTCAACTTGAGGCATGCGTTACGATGTATGTACGCAGCTTAATGAATCATCAGACGATCACAAGCTTTTAATCCCATCGAAAAAAATATTTTTCTAAATCATTACTTGGAACTCCTTGCATATTTTGGTGAACGTCATTTAAAGTGCCTGGAATTTCCATTGTTTATAACACTAGTATAAATGTTAGGCAATAGGCCCTAAAGCTTTTTCACCCTTATTATTACTGCTACTAACTGCGGGCTTGTCTGTGGACTGTGTTATGTACTTACAACAGGATTAAATGCTAACAATAGTTATTTTACTACGCTAACTTAAAGACAAAGTATAGATAGTGCAATCCACGAAGGCGCGCCCCACTATTCCTCCTTAACCGTTTATAGTATATGTGTGCAAGCTTCCGTCAATGTTTGAGTGTTATCGGTACACACTAATTACCTATAAGTGCACACGCACACTACAATGAATAGACTACGGTTCGCGACTGCCGCTCGGAGCAAACTCCCCGCACCCCGCGAGGGGCGCGTCTTCGTGAATTGCACTATCTATACCTGTAGTCAATCTAAAATTACTAAAATAAATGTACCTGAAAGTGCGTAGTTGCCTGTGTGGTTGGGAACATGCCGTGTTCCTGGAACAGTTTGAGCACAAGATGGCGGCGCTGCTCGAGCACGCGGCGATGCCCCGCCTCCCCGCGCGCACCCGCCCCTCCCGCAGCCCCCGCGCCCCCCGCACTCGCACCCGATACCGGGGTACGGGGGGACATGTCTTCCATACTTTCTGTAGCTAAAAAACACAAAACCAGTTTTAATTTACCCAGTTTAGCTGTCATACGACAGTAAATGTAAATAAATGAAATTGATATAATAAAATAAACTATACAACGTGTTACAAAAAGTTAACCGATAAAGTAATTGCACAGAAGTACATACATGACTGGTGTAAAAAGACGAATTGGAATAGTTTTTTTTTCTATAGGGTCTCATTTTTTGTTGGAAAATAATAAACTAAATGGCTCAGTAACCCGATGATTTGTATTGATCAGAATCATCGGACTACTGATACTAAAAAGTCTGTAAAAATGTGTACTCACCTCTAAATGTATCCAAATTGAAATCAGGACCAAAGAACGTGTTCCCGACCAATTTGTTAGTAGTCGTAGTGTGTGGCGTGCTAAACGATATCGGCGTCGGGATCCCATTGTTGTTGGGCGTCTCTGTTTCAATGGGCGTCGCTATTGTGGTCTCTTCATCTGGAAATAATAGATTTTAGTTCTAGACTGCCTTCACAGCTCAGTTGGTAGTAGCTCAAACTTCTGTGTTCACCACACAAATATTTGTTGGTTGCATCCTGCTACCGTTTTAACTTTTGAACTGGTATAACAAATAATAAATAAAAAAATAAACAACACTATCTAGCCCCAAACTAAGCAGAGCTTGTATTATGGGAACCAGGTAGCTGATATAATACTTAAATACTTTTTTTTTGTAAATACATAGAGAATACAATATAACACCCAGACAGAGAACAAACATCTATGTTCACCACACAAATATTTGTTCTCGGTGGGGATCGAACCCACGACCTACAGCGCAGAAGGCAGAGCTACTACCAACTGAGCTGAGAGGCCAGTCGAATGTGATTTGTGATTGACCAGTTGATGTGTCAAATTATGTATGGAATACCTTTGCCAATGACATTGTGCTTCTTCCTCATGTAAAGCTGTGGGCTCCTCGGCACCACCATGCCGCTGGGGCTGCAGCCTTCGGGTTTGAAGCGCGGCAACGTACTGAACTTCTGCTGGAAATTCACCGTCTCTAACACCCTGGGGAGGAACTTTACTTTAGCGAGAGTTTGCATAAGGTTTAAAAAAAATAGTGACCAAATGCCATTTACGTTTATGATGAAATACTTGCTGATTATCTCATAATCATCAGTCTGAAGAAGTCCACGGCTGGACATAGACCTCCTCAACACATTTCCCGAAAAACTATTATAAACCCTCTCATCCATATCGGCAAAAACAAGCCTAACCCTAAAATAAGTTTTCTTTTATGCGAATTAGATATATTACCGCTTCCTAAAATAAGTTTTCTTTTATGCGAATTAGATATATTACCGCTTCAAACCTAGGAAAGGTCAAATATAAAGGTAGCTATAATATGAAGACAGCATAATTTTGTTTAGAATAATTTACTCCTTGTGAGACTATAAAAGTAAAAACAACATTTATACAGTTGTATCACAAGGATCACTTTGAAACGTTGTCAATCTGCCGGGTGATTATATAATTTTGTTGCTATCAAGTTTGATACTAACAAGAAACAGCGATCACGTATCTTGTTGCCATTATTTTTCAACCACTATCGATCTGTTGTTATAATAGTTTTATACTAGCGAAATTCAGATTCGCTCATGTTTTATAAGTCAACATTCGATCTTGTTGCAATCGCTCAATTTCAAAGATCAGTTTGTATTCGTTTTTTATCGGAGCTCTCAAAGATTAGTATTGTTTGTATTTGTTTTTGATTGCAATCGCAGTTCAAAATCATGTCAAAACTGATAGATGCGACTCGGTTTTGATTGCAACAAAAGATACGCAATCACCCCGAAGTTGTAAAGTGCAAATACATACTTGTCTCTACCATCCTCATTGCCCTTCTTGAACAAGCTCTTCTTCTGTCCCGGGCTGGGTAAGTCTGTATGTTTGGGCGAGGGCGGAGGCTCTTCATGATGAGTCGGCGTGGCGGGAGTAGGGCCGCTTTCCGACCGCGGGATGTGATGGTCGCTACCGTTTGATCCTGTCGATGTTCCTGAGAAAACAAATTCCAATCAAATTCAGTAATTCGATGGAGCCGGCTGCACGCACGAAAAAACATGACTCATGCGGCGTTACCTCGCTCTGAGGCGTTCCATTTAAGGCTTGAAGTGCAAGCGAGAGTGCGGAACGAGCGAAAAAGAGGCACATTCGGCCTCCGCGTTCGGCAGCGTTCGATATCTGTCTCTCTCCTACTTGAGTGAACGATGCGTCCGCGTGGGCAGCTGTATGACGTTGTCACGTTCAACTATCATCAGTAAACCGACTTTACAGACAACCGATTTTTTATAAATTATTTACCCCCCTCCCCCTTGTCAGCAAAAGTAAGCAAACCTCTTCCCTTCTACTTCTACCATGTGTGTTTTGTTTTCAAGAATAAACAATTTGTGGGTTGCCATTTGTGTAAAAAATTAAATAATAATTGCTGACGTAATCACGATATCGACTATCGATTAGAGCGAGAAGAGAGTTATAATTGAGGCGATCATACAAAACCGAAGAGGAAAAATGTTTGGACATCTGCTACGACATGACAGCTACATAAAGAACATCATTGAAGGAAATGTTGAAGGGAAACGGGTAAGAGGAAGGCCAAGAATAAGTTACGTGAGCCAGATAAAAGAAAAGGTCGCTGTCATGTTGTATAAGAAAGTCAAGGAGGCCGCATTCGAAAGACTTAATTGGAGAAAACTGCATCAAACCCCCGGCAAGAGCTAAGCTATTAACTATAAGAGAGAGAGTGACATCACAGCAACAAGGAGAATATCCTGATGCTTACTTACCTCGACTAAGTCGCTTCTGCAACGGCGCCCTTCCAAGTTGTGCCGGAGTGGGCGCTAGCGGGAACGGACGGGCCTCTTCCACCGGGGTTTCCCATTGCCTGTATTAACAGATAATTTAGAACATGAAGTCAGCTTTGTGGTCTTCTTATCGTGTTATTTCAACTCGGTGTGGTGAAAGGATTTTAAGTGCGTCTCCGTGAGAGGTTCTAGGACATGTTGATTCCTCATTAAATAAAACTCCCCCCTCTCTTGTTTATGTTCTATTCTGTCCATCTCAAGGTTGCCTGGAAGAGATCGCTGTCAGCGATAAGGCCGCCCATTGTTTTACTGTGAATTTTTATTTTTAAGCTAAATACTGTATTCCTATATGTGTCATAGTAATCAATAAATAGTTATCTATTCATCCTTACGATGTTTTCCTGCACCGTTTGCGAGTTCGGCAGAAAAACTCATTGGTACACGACTGGATTTGAACCTACTACCTTAAGATCAGTACCCAATAAGAGAAATAAGTGTTAAAACTTACGGTGTAGATTTCGGCACAGTATGGCTGGCTTGAGACACTATCACAGATTGACCACCTTGTTGGTTGCATTGGTTTGGAGTCTTGTTTGATTCCAATTCTGTAATAAAAATATGACACTATAGTAAACAGGCTTTCGCATCTATTGTAGATGATTTATATAGCGTCAGGGGCAACTGATAATTATACAAGCCCTACTTGCGGCACGCTATAGTGCCTAGGAAAGGATTTTGGATAGGCTTGCCCACAATGTCTGAAGACGAATGTCTTCAACCAGTGCGTCCACCTATAATGACCTATGCTGCCGAAAGGTGGACACTAACAGTAGGATAAGTTCACAAACTGAAAGTCGCTCAGCAGCTATGGAGAGGGCTATGCTCGGAGTCTTTCTGAAGGATACAATCCGGAACCACGTTATCCGACCGAGAACCAAGGTAGTTGTCATAGCTCAAAGGATTAGTAAGCTGAAGTGGCAGTGGACCGGTCATGTTTGCCGTAGAACAGACAATCGTTGGAGCAAACGAATACTAGAGTGAAATAACCAAAACCCCAAACGTGGGGCATAGACAACTAGTCTTGTGGCATACAAAATAACATTTTTCGATTCCACACCAAGGCGCGTTTGCGTTTAGATCACGTTGTGAGGTCAGACGTTTTGGGCACGGAATCTCCAATGTAATAGCGAATAAGGCCCCTGGACGAGAAGAGCCGAAGACCGAGCTCAGTGACACGTCTTGGGAGAGACCTACGTCCAGCAGTGGACTGATATAGGTTGATTAGAATGATGATGAGGGTATACCTGCACTGAATGCTGGCACATAGAGTCGTTGCAACTGCACGTAATGCATGGGCGTGTCAGGCGGCGGCTCAGCGCCCGCGTTCGGCTTCAGGATCAGGTTACCCGACGCGTCCACGGACAGCGTTAGAGGGCCTGACATACCTGCAAACGAAATTAATAACTTAGTAACTTTCATACATATTATATCCAAATTATGTACAGCAGTTAAACAATTGATTAATAATGAAAAACATGAAATTGGGTGTATATAAATATTGTCGACAATCCACACAACACTATCTAGCCCCAAATTAAGCAGAGCTTGTACTATGATAGTAGATAATACTAATATACATTTTTTTTGTAAAAACATACTCAGAATACAATAATGAAGCCAAAAATTAAAAAGTTTTCAAAATCAAACTCCTAAGCGCAGTTGAAAGAACTGATATTTTTATGGATAAAAGGTGAAACATAGGCATAATAATATGCTATGACAAACATAGTATAAAAAGCCGTACCTTTAAAAATTTGTGCTTTTCTACACAATGTCTAGACGAGACAGTTTTAAGCCTAAGCAATTTTAAGCAAAGTTTGTACTGTAATCATTTTAGGTATTGTTAGCCAGTTTTGGGAAAAGGACATCACTGCGATTGGGCAACGACTCACATCACTAGTCGGGAGATAGAAAAATGACGTCGTCATTCGTAGATTTTTGTTTGCCGTGTTATAATTTGAATAATGCGTAGAATTTGAATTGGAATTTGAATTTGACTGATTTGGATCAGTTGTGCTATCTCTAGTTTGTAACGGTCTTTAGATAGCTCACCTGTTTCTTGTGTATTTTGTACATTTTGTAAATATTTGTTTAAATGTAAGTTTCTTTGTGTAAATAAAATACCTTATTATAATGTTTACATTACCTGAAGAAGTATCCCCAGCGCGTTTCACAATAGTAACACTCTTCACAAGCGCATTACTAATCGATGTTTGCCCCATCCCTGCTTGCGACATCGACATCGATATCGAATGCGGCATCGCTACCCCACTCGATATAACTTGCACACCGCTAGTCGGCGGTGAGTTTATTATCGATGCTATAGCACTGTCTAATGCCGCTTGGGTAGAAAGACTCGGAGCGCTTAGGGAGATCCCTTGAACGCTGTTGGTGATCCCTTGGGTGGAAGCCATTGATGTTGGGTGGGGAGAGTTGGGGACTTGGTTGGGGAGGGATTTGTTGATAGACGTGAACGCTGTCCATTGTCTGTGGTTGTCGGCTGTGGAGAATAAATGAGAATGTGTTTTTAGTTTGACTTGGTATAGGGCGGTGTTTGCCACTGTATGTGGCTCTGTCTACTCTAACAGGTGTCAGTGTGGGTACATTATGAGTACCCATTTTTGTATTTATAACGTATGAAAAATGAAATGTCATGGTCACGTCACGACGCGTGAACGGCTCGACCGATTTGGCTGAAAATTGGTGGGGAGGTAGCTTAGAACCAGGAAACAGACATAGGATACTTTTTATCCCGAAAATGTAACGGAAACGGGTGTAACGGGACCGGGGCGCTAGTAACAATTGAAATATAAAAAACGGTATATACAGGGTGTAATCGTTAAGTGTGCACAGGCGATTATTCCGTAACTATTGCAGATATCAAAAAACTTTAAACTGATATCGAAAGTACTTTACCTAATGAGTAAAATGACATTAATAACTTTTTAAAAATAAAACGAGAAATATCCAAAAAAATTACATTAATCACTCCCATACATTTAGTATGAGATAGTAGAAAGGTTTTAGTTTCCTTATTTTAAGTGGAATAGTACCTACTCATTTTACCCTTGTCATTTTATAATTATGTACGATATGAAGGTATTAATGAATTTCAAGTAGATACACGTGTAGATTAATTATCTTACCACTTCAAATTTATAATAAACCTTGTTTCAATATTGTATTGATTTGAACTAGCTGAAAAGCAACATACTAAATAAAAACAAAAAGAAAGATACTCTTTGGTGTTCGTTCTAAATTCAAATATCGCGGGTTCTCGTTCCCGCCAATTTATTGTATTTTTCAATTTGCGTTAATAATCGTGATTGTTGCATTTATTGATTGAAAAATGGCATATTCCAATACAGAAAAGAGGGACATGTTAAAAATGTAGAGCTCGTCATTGTATTGCACAAGGAGGACGTCACTTCGAACATATGCTTTGAACACAAAATTTTGTACTTACTAAGAAATAAAATGTATGGGAGTGATTAATGTATTTTTTTTGGATATTTCTCGTTTTATTTTTAAAAAGTTATTAATGTCATTTTACTCATTAGGTAAAGTACTTTCGATATCAGTTTAAAGTTTTTTGATATCTGCAATAGTTAGGGAATAATCGCCTGTGCACACTTAACGATTACACCCTGTATATGCCGGAAATGTGAGGTAATAAACATAAAAAAAGAAAAGAAAGCCTCTTCCTTATTAGTTACCTGTATCAGCATGTGTAGATTTAAAAGCTCCGCCTGTAGGCTGGAACACTTTAGAGCCGCCCGGGCTTGACGCAGTGATTCCACCGAGAAGGTTGTCTGATGAGCAAGCTCTGTAAAATAAAAATAGTCTCTTTGATCCCAAAGCACGGTAAATATATCTTCACATCTCTATCAAGCACCTAACTCAATATTCTTTGATAATAAGGATCAGCACAGACTTTGGCAGTTCGTAGTATAAAAGTGGAATCAAAGTTTAATGCGGTATTTTTTTAGAATGCTGATATTTTTGAGATTGTTCTTAGTTATGTTTGGTAAAAATTCATTTCAGCTTTACCATCTATCTATCTATCTATCTGTATAGCCTGTATGCATCCACTGCTGGATATAGGCCTCTCTAATAGCCACTCTCTTCGGTCCTGTGCCAGTCTGCCATTACTGCCCAACTACTCCGACAACCGTATACCCGTTGGGGAATAAAGGTTCTCGAATGGCGACCACGAACCTGAAGACAAAAAGTAGGGCACCCCCCACCCACCACATGGACCTTCGAGATGGTTAAGATCGCGGGAAGTCGGTGGATGGAAAGAGCTCAGAATCGTTCTTCCTGGAAATGTGTAGGGGCCTCCCCTACACATTTCCAGGAAGAACCTATGTCCAACAATGTCTTTAGGATGATGAGGATGATGATGAGGATGATGATGATGATGGTGATGATGATGACTGCGACAATGTCATCCGACCCACGGGCAGATGGTCTGCCTCGTGGTCGCAGTGCGTCGCTAGCTTTTTCATTACTCATACTCTGAAAGTAGGTCTGAAGTTGCCTGAGGGGCCTAATAGAAAGTAAAACTTTCAGCCCTAGGGAGAATCGCTTTCTACTGACAGCTGTCAAATTATAAAAAAAAACAAGTTCTATTTTATTCAACCATGTTCCAACTTTCTAAAGTCTTTCTAACTGCAAGGAGGTCGTTGAACCAAATTCCAACTTTTTATTCAGCAAGTAGGTTGGAAACCCATTACAACGGTAAGAAGTTTAAAAAGTCTAATTAGAGCGCAATGTAAAATTTAAATTTTAATAACATAAAGATAGTATTAAATAAATAATATATCTTCTAAATTACTTGATTAATATATGTATAGCTTCAATTATTTATTTAAAATAACATAGATTTGACATTTACCATTTTTTAAATTATGAGAATGAAAATAATGGCTGAATAATGCTGGCGAACCGTAGCCAAAGGCCCGCCAGAGAAAAAGAAAAAAAAAACCGGGAAGGCGGCAATTCAATCTTCATTTTCACTAATTTTTCTTTCATGTTTTTATTTTTACTTTCCTTGTATTCGTAATGAAAAGCACAGTGTTTACCTCGGATGAAAGTCTTTTAAGTCCCTCAAGCTCCATTGGCGCCCTCGCTACGCTCTGGCGCCAAACCCGTCTCGGGACTCAAAAAACGTGACTTTCAACACTCGGGTAACAATGTACTATTCCATGACTTTGTAAAAATAACTAGTTACCTGGCTTTCATCGGCTTCGGTCGCCTGGTGTGGTCGTGGTGAGTCAAATAGTCGCGGGCCTCGATGCCTTCAGAATCTGAGTCCGTTACTTTCTCTCCACATTTCAGATCTATCTCCAAGTTGGGCTGGATAGGCGGTAAAGGATCTTCCAATGCCGCTTGGTTTATTTGTAGAGGCTAGAAAATTTATGAAATATGAGAAACAATTCTCATACACAAAACAAAGGCTTTATGAAAACTGTAACTTCTTATTTTTTTTTTATACAACTAGATCAGGGATTCCCAAACTATTTTGGACAAGTGACCCTTTTTCCAAAATGAACAGTTACCTCAGACCCCCATGGCCAAATTACCTACTTTTAAGATCAACCCTCTTATTCGCAATAGTCCGCTAACTAAAAATAGCTGCTACAGAGTGTTATTTTTCACAAGCCTCTCTCGATTTGGGTCAATAGAAGAAGACAGAGTGAGGATTAGCAATGCTTTAAGTAAGCAGACTATTATGAATCAGAGGGCTTATCTTTAGTTTTTTCCTATTGATACAAAATACCTAGGTACTAAGGTACCAATTGGAAAACTTTGTACTTGGTTAGGTGATTAATGTTGACTTCATTTTCACATCAAAATTATCAAAATAAACGTACGTTGTACGCACTTGAGACTTTACATTTCTACAACAATGCTATTTCCTACAAAAATACTAATTATTTTTGGTGCACATAACACAACATAAACAATACAGTACTTACTTACCTAACTTGAAAGTTTGAAATAAGAACTTGTGTTAATTTAATAGGGGTCGATTTTTAGACCTCGTCGAACCCCAAAATTAGTTTTCGTTTATGTCGACCCCTAGGAAACCAATATCGACCCCAAGGGGTCGATATCGACCACTTTGGGAATCCCTGAACTAGATGATAGAACAGAGTTATACTTGAGACGATAAACATCGAACATCGCCTATAACAAAGCATTGCTTCATAGATCACGCACTTCAGGAACGTGCCCTACGATGCATTGCCCTGCGTCCATCAACTTGAGGCATACAGATGCTCAGCCTCACGTGCTAGTAATTTAACCGACACCCACACCCTTCAAACCGAAACACAGCAATGCTGTTTCACGGCTGAAATAGGCATGGTTCCTTCCCCGGACGAGCCCTTCACAAAGAGTTCTACTACAAACTATTATTAAAATGCGCCTTAGGTCACTGCTGCTATTATTTAAGATTATTACTGATTTGTAGAGGTAGAAAGATCATATGAAAAAACGGTAGGAACCAAGCCATAGTTTGTTGCCTGTTCTTCTAGGCTTGGTCGCGTTGAACTGGCACCAAGGCTCGACGTTTCAAAATGATCCTTGCGATCCTACTGAATAAATACACTTTTGATTTAATTTGGTCGCGGCCTTACCATTTGATCGTCATCGCTCAGCTGAGGAGATCCGATGTGGTTGTACGAAGGCACAACGACTGGTACATCGGTGTTGATTGTCAACGCACCACTGTTTGCCACTTCCGACGGCGTGCGAGGACTCTGTATTCAGACATTCAAACACACAAAATAAATATACTAACCCTTACAAAATGACTAAATACCAAATAAGCCCTTGCATATTGGTTCGAATTTATTACTATTACTACTAGCCTGTAGTGTCCCACTGTTGGGCAAAGGCCTCCCCCCATTTACGCCAGTCACTACGATCTTCTGCTTTAAGTTGCCAGTCCCGCTCAAAAGCGTCCAGCTCGTCCCTCCATCTCATGCGAGGCCTGCCGCGACGCCGCCTCGCTGTGTCAGGGCACCACTCGGTAGTGGTTTTGGCCCACAGGTCATCCGGCATGCGGCAGACGTGGCCGGCCCAGTCCCATTTCAGTTTATCTCTGTTTTATATGCTCTGTTTTATAACTATTATTGGTTTTTCTACGGATATCCTCATTTCTGATTCTATCACGTAATAAAACTCCCAGCATAGCTCTCTCCAAAGCTCGTTGCGCGAGTTTGAGCTTGTGTATGAGGCTAATAGTTAGCGACCACGTGTCAGTTCCATAAGTCTGCGTCTATACACCTGGGGTCTTATTAATAATCCTGGCGTAGCGTTGGACTAGTTGATCCGTGTTTTGTCTCTTGCATTGACATGCAATTGTCAAAACACGATTTAACTAGTCCAACGCTACACCAGGATTATGAATAGCACCCTAGGGTCTTATTAATAATCCTGGCGCAACGCTGGAGTAGTTAAATCGTGTTTTGTCACATTTGTTCGAGTTGACAATTGCATGTCAATGCAAGAGACAAAACACGGATCAACTAGTCCAACGCTACGCTAGGATTATTAATAAGACCCCTGAAGTATATTGGTTTCTGTTTATAACTCGTGATTTATCTGTGGAATTTCTTTACCTGCGGCATGGATCCAGTAGGGTCTCGACCGCTGGATGACTTCCTACGATCCTTGTTACACCATTTCCATTCTGGATGCGCTTTGAAGTGAGCCTCTTTCACCTAAAAATGCACAGTTATATACAAATTAGTCAACTCACATACCAATTGGTAGTAACTCTAAAACCGTATTTCAAGCGAATAAATATTTTATTTTATTCATTTGACACTGCAGTTGCCCGAGTAATTAACAATTTGGCACTGGTTTGGATCAGTTGAGCTATCTCTAGATCGTTTGCAGTAGTCTTAGCTGAATATTTTGAACTACATAGTCATAGAAACACCAGTCTCATTTATATATCAGGTAGGAGTAGTTTTGATCTCTAGAATAAGTCTAAGAATTCTGTTAACATACCAACCACATCGAAATTGGGATTATAGAGCCTTACAGTTAGCTGTCAAGATTGGTAAGACTACTCTAACATTATTTGTCTGTTGACAATTGTTTTAAGGCTTTTTTATACAACAAAGTAGACAAACAAGTATACGGCACACCTGATAGGAACTGGTAACCGTAGCCTATGGACGCCTGCAATACCGGAGGCATCAAAAGCGCGTTGCCGACTTTTAAAACGCCCTTTTTGAAGAACCTCATGCATGAATAGTCCATAGGGAAAACCTCAGCAGAGAGATATTTGCCTGGTAGTGATCACTGTTAGCGATAAGGCCGCCCATTGTATTACTGTGACTTATATGTGTGTGATTTTTAAGCTAAAAACTGTACCCCAAGCCCCACTGCAATTACAACATTTCGTTACCAAATGTTGTTTTCGTTTCGCCTATTTGTCTCTGTCTATTGTATGGAGAAAAGATGAGACAACAACTCTAATGAAAACTACGTTATGTATTTTTGCTGTCTCATATTTTCTCCATACAATTAGATAGAGACAAATAGGCGAAACGAAAACAACATTTGGTAACGAAATGTGGTTGCCAATCTCCGACTTCGGGTACTGTATCCTACTTATCTTGTGTGTCAATGTAATCAATAAAGAGTTAGCTATCTATATATCATTCCACAGCCTGAGTGTTCTAGGTTCAAAGTGCACTGACCTCGCTAGCGAGTTCATTGTACTTCTGCTTCTCTTCTGGCTTGAGCGAGTACCACCATTCGCCGAGTATCTTGCTCACGGTGCGATTGTCCTGGTTCGGATGCATTTGGTGCACAATCTGACGATGCCGCTTGGAGAATATCATGAACGCGTTCATGGGGCGACGGATTCTGCTACGCTCCTTCTGAAAAAATCAATGAATATTTAACAAAACCTATGTGATTGATCACATAGGCTTTGAGGACTGATTCTCAAAGTCCAGGTGGACCCCAGGGGTCCACGGTAGATTAGACGGGGGACTATGACGGTGAAACAAATGGGGGTAAATACATACTTAGAATACAATATAACACCCAGACAGAGAACAAACACCTGTGTTCCCCACACAAATACTTGTTCTCGGTGGGGATTGAACCCACGACCTACAGCGCAGAAGGCAGAGCTACTAGCAACTGAGCTGAGAGACTTATCAAAAAAATGAATCGTTTGGAAATCGCCAAAGATCGGGATAGGTAAGGTTTAAAATTAAAAATCGGTTGTCTGTAAAGTCGGTTTACTGAAGATAGTTGAACGTGACAACGTCATACAGCTGTCCACGCGGACGCATCGCTCACTCAAATAGGAGAGAGACAGATGTCGAACGTTGCCGAACGCGGAGGTCGAGTACCTCTTTGTCGCTCGTTCCGCACTCTCGCTTGCACTTCAAGCCTTAAATGGAACGCCTCAGAGCGAGGTAACGCCGCATGACGTCATGTTTTTTCATGCGTGCAGGCTCCAGCGAATTATAAGACGTTGTCACGTCAAAAAAACATTAGCTTGACAAACCTTTTCGCTAGCACTAGCGGGCGAGTTGAGCGCGGCGGCTTGTGAAATACGTTTGGGATCGTCCACGGCTCCGGGCGATTCTTCGCATTCGAACACTTCGTCGTCTTCATCCGTGCACATTGATATTACTGGGTCTGGAACATTCATACTAAAGTAAGAACGAAACAAGAAACAAACACAAGCAACTTACAGTAGCAGTAGAGCTCTTTGTGATGGGCTCGTCCAGGGAAGTACTACCACCATGCCTATTTCTGCCGTGAAGCAGCATTGCTGTGTTTCGGTTTGAAGGGTGTGGGTGCCGGTGAAATAACTGGCACGTGAAGCTGAACATTTGTATGCCTCAAGTTAATGGACGCAGGGCAGTGCATCGTAGGGCAAGTTACTGACGTGCGTGGCCTGCCTGCGTGCCCAAGAGCGTCGTGGTTGGGATAACGGAATTAGTTTACGACTTTTATTCTCTTCTCTTCATTTCTTCATGTTTTAATATACGCGGGCGTGAAACGTATGAGATGTAAGTGACGTTGGTTATTATTACGTTCCAGTAAAAACAAACAGTATAGCAAGTACTTACCACTGTTTTCAGTCTTGATGTCCTCAGTCTTAATATGCGCAGGCGTGTGCGGTGTATGAGGCGTATGAGGCGTATGGGGCGTGTGAGGCGTATTGGGCGTACGGGGGGAAGGTATTGTCGGCGCCACAGTGGGGGGAGGGGAAGTCGCAGCGAGTAACGGCACGAGAGAGTGCCAGGGGAACGCGCCGGTTGCCATGTTGCCTGACACTGGAACAAATAATAATAGTCAAACAAAAATAACACACATCTTTCATGGTGTAGTATTGGGCAGTACTGACTACAAAGATTTTTACAATGTCCCAAAAGTTAAGAGCCAAGCGGGATTTGAACCCACGACCTTCCCCTTGGTACGGGGCTGCGCTGACCGCTGCACCATCGGATCCTAATCACACTCGACGAATAACGACGGGTTCAAATCCCGCTCGGCTCTTGGGACATTATAAAAATCTTTGTATTCTAATTAAATTTAATCTTCGATGTGAACTTACCAATAATAGCAGTGTGTGGTGCAGGCGGGGGCAATACGGGCAGTAGTTGATTAGGATGCACTATGACAGCACTGCTATTCATATTATTTACCTGCGACAAACATATTTTTATTAAATACAAGTCAAAACACAGTGTATAGTGTTAGCTTGATGAATTGATTGAACAAATTACTACTAGTCTCTTGATACATGCGACTCGCTGGTGGAACAAGCATTTGGCCCAACTATTTTCATTCGCCAACTTTGTTATTAAGTAATGCCTCATATGTCACTCATGTTAAGAACGTGCCCTACGGTGCACTGTCGTGCGTTCATCAATTAGAGGCGTACAGGTGTAAAGCCTCATAATGTTGGAAGGTCCCAAAATTTCATTTTCACCAAGACATTATTTTTCGTATAAAAAATATTAATTGGAACAGGGTTGTGTTACTAACACACGTGCTACAGATCAGTACCACTAGTGGTACTAATAAAAAAACTCACATTGTTCGATCAGATAGCAGACATTTTGGAGAAAGGCAAGATCAAGAGTACCCACCCTATACCGACGAGCATGCATGAAGAATTTTATGAGAATGAATGAAGCGTAAGAGGTATGTCAGGATCGTAGCATGGGAAAACCGTGATCCTGTCTACCCATGGGAAAGAAGCTTGATTTTATGTATGTATGTATGTACTTACATTGCCATGGTCGCCGTTATCCATGCTCCGATGATCCATATCTGGTTCGTTGTTGTTCATGTGCTGAGCGAATTGACTCAGCTTCTGCTCAATCTGCGGAACAAATCAATTTAGAACCACATTTATAGGCCTATACCTGAGAGGGGTCCTTCTTCTTCTTCCTGCCCTTATCCCACTCTATGTGGGGTCTGCACAACATGTCTTCCCCCTCCATTCTCCTCTGTCAGCAAGTCCGACTCGCACTTATCCGGCTTTTTATGACTTGACTAACAGACGAGCCGACGTTTTATATTCAAAAACTCAACAAAACCAGTTCTTGTATTTATTTCAAGTGGCATTCTCTCAAACAAAGCATTGTTACAGCACCCATAATAGCAATCCATTGTAGTTACCGAAATATAATCTAAGGATTATTCTAGGAACCACAATCAAATTGGGTGGCTTTCTCAAGGACATCGAAATAGGGCTACACTCAATATTCGTACGAGATAACGTGGTATTTACTGCACGAGTGAAAGTTTTATCTATTACTTAGAATTTCGAGTGCAATAATCTGAATATACCTACGCGCTCCGCGTGATAAAATAACTAGGCCGGTAAATCAATAGAAGTATTATATTATTAGTCGCTACATTACACCATTTGAGTTGTAGTAAAGTAGATATAATCGGATAGAAAATACTTTATTGCTTACCTTACAACGAATAATAAAGTATGTATGTGACAATAATTTTGAAATATAATAATGTTCAATATAGGCGGTCTTATCGCCAGACCATTTAAAATTATTTGCTTGCAAAATTTGAAACAACTGAGAAATATTCGGGCCTAAGTCCGGTTTTTAAGACGCACCAAATGGGTCCTTACAATTTAATTCAATGCCTTGCAACTTGCTACTAACTGGGTTGAAACTGGACAAAATGTTATAACAATATATCTTTAAACAATAGCTAAAAAATGTTATAAGCTTCCACTTACTTGTATAGTCTCCGTCGGTTCATTTTTGATAACCACAAACTTCTTCTCATTATTCGGGATCACATAGAACTTTTTGATCAAGTCTTTAGCGTCCGTATCAACAACAGACAACAGCCTAGCTTGCAACGGAGCTGGCTTTAGGATCCTTTTGTCTTCAAGAACCCTGTTCTCTGCAATTTCCGGTAGTCTTTCTATGATATTGCGGAGAACATTCGACTGAGGCACTGAATGATCTTCATCATCATAGTCCCGTTGTAGAAAGTTGTTCAAAGGAGATAAGTCTCTTCGGTATTCGTGAATCCCGTTCCTTATGTGCATCGGTTGTCGGTACAATTCCTCGATCCCGTTATTGATTGGAATGTTTCGGTTCAACACCAAGTTGTGGGGGAAATCGTTGGTGCTCTGTATAGTGTTTTGTATGCTTGTTTGTATGTTATGTATGCTTGTCTGTACGTGTGTGTTGAGGTTGAGCGATATGCTTGTGGGGAGAGAAAGGCTGGAGAGAGAGGTTGGGGCGATGCTGGTTTGGATAGGGTGTTGATGGCTGAGAACTGATTGAACGTTCATGTTGGATTGAGATACGTTGTTCATTATGTGGTTTGACTGCATTATTGTCGACTCGTTTCGGTTCTGTGGTTCTACCTGTGGATTAATACATTTTTTGAAGTCCTTGTTTTTAAGATACCTAAGATATCCTCTTAATAAAAAGTGTTTCTTAAACGATAATCATAATTAATGAATGATGAATTTACACCCTTTGTCTCATATCTAGTTTAAGTTAAATAATAATAATGTAGTTCTAGGCTTGTAAAGAGGCATTTTTTGTATTTATTTAATCAGAATACTATGATCAACCACTGCCATCTCTTACCACTAGATACACATAGACATTGTTAAGATCGCGGGAAGTCGATAGATGGAAAGGGCTCAGAATGGTTCTTCCTGGAAATGTAATGGGAGGCCTATGTCCAGCAGTGGACTTCTTCATGCTGATGATGATGATGATGACCACTAGATAATGACAAACAGTGACAGGGCAAACTTAAAGCAATGTCTCAACCTATGTAACACCTTGTACTACGGCTTAAAAGGTTTTTTTACAAATCTATTATTACTATATTGCTAATCATGTGAAATGTCGTTTATAATTTTATTTTTGCATGCCATATTGGTAGAATTACCTTGATTCAACCACAACATGTTACTCAGCAAATAAATATACTTTGAAATTACCTGGTAATGATAGTTAGGTCCTGGTGAAACCCTGATAACGCTGGTAGCGACCCCGCCGACAGGAGAATTAACTCTCCCAGGCCTCACCAGCTCCGGTCTGTGGAAATGGAGATATTCAGTTAGTTGACGGATTTTCCTCACAGTTTTAGTCAGAAAAGTGAGTAATTAGACAAGTTAATTGTTCGTTTTCCATTTTTAAAACGATTCAATTAAGACCCGCCAAATTATACCGGCCAAATTGCAGTCGACAGGTAGGTTTTTGTCTTATAAGCTCTGCGCACATTTAGCTTGTGCCTATCTTTTTATTAACCGAGCCAAAAAAATACGATTTTCTTCTTTTTTATGATCTTGAAGCGTCTAGTAGAACCGTAATACTGTGTATTTACTGAACGGGGTTTTTTTACACCGAGTGAGGTGTCCTACACGGTGGAACAGATACTGAGGCCACGGCGTAATTGACCTTTAGTTACACGGCACACGGGCATACCCACCTGTTTTTTTATTTATGTGGTTTAAGTTTTCACATTATTATATTTTTTTGTCTTTTCTATTTTAATTATTTGTGCCTATAGGCGAGCTGTGCCCAAATGTTAATCTAGTTCTAAGGTCAGTAAAATAATTTATTTCTTTTTATTTTCATCCTCTTTCTCTTATCGTGTCAGTGATTGTTTCAAACCAGTGTTGTGAAAGGATTTTAAGTGCGTCTCAGAACGGCTCCTTTCGTGCACTTGATACCTATATGTTTTATGAACCTTCTCCTTCCTCCTCCTCCTTCTTATCTATAGTGTTACCGTATGAGATGGTGATGGGCTGTGTACGCTGGCTGCGAATGCGGCGGCTGCGGCGAAGAGATGGGCACGAACACGTTGCTCCTGAGCCCGCTGTGAGGGGAGTTACCGCCCACAGGGGATGCCCCCGGACTGCCAGATCGGGAACTACCCAGCGATACTACAAATATAAACAAGCCTTTACCTTCTTCCTGCCCTTATCCCACTTTATGTGGGGTCGGTTCAACATGTATTCCTCATCCCTCTGTCAGCCGTCATCTCAGCATTCACTCCTCTCTTATCCATGTCACCTTTCACACAGTTCACCCATGTTTTCTCTGGTCTACATATCCATCCACAACCATACTCATCACTCTCTTAGTCACATGACAAACAAGCCTTTTGTTATTAAATTTGTTATTAAAAAAAGTCGTAATCGGGCCGAAATAAATCTGGGTCGTCCGAAAGCGAGATAGGCCCCATCTGATTTGGCTGCCAACCTATGACAATTGCGTAACATAACTAACAAAGCCCTGCGGCCCATACCACAGCTCATATTTCATAGATGTCTAGTCTACCGTATTTAGGTATAGATAGGGTTTAAATATTGTGGACAATACACACAACACTATCTATCCCCAAATTAAGCAGAGCTTGTACTATGGGAACCAGATAGCTGAATTATAATACTTAAACATTTTTTAGATTCATTTTTATTAGATAGAGATTTAACATAGGAAGATCTTAAGACATACCCAACATATTAGCAGCCTCAGTCTCATCAGAGTCGAATCTACCAGTGACGCGGTAATTCGGCGGCGTGGTATCTGACTCACGCGATGTCTCGTCTCCTTCTACGCCCGTTCCGCTCGACGAGAGGGATTTACTACTGCTTCTGTAAAAATTAACATAATATAATTTTCACCTTTAACCAGCCTTGTTTCATCGTGTATCTATCCACTCATCTTATTTAAAATAGGCCAATATAAATGCTGGGCCTAGTGCAAGACCACTGATCAAACTATTAATTTAGAGGACTTCTCCTAAAATAAGGCCCCAAACTAAGCAGAGCTTGCACTATGGGAGCAAGATAACTGATATAATACTTATATTCATATTTTTTTGTGCATAGTTACTTAGAATATCATATAACACAGACAGAGAACAAACATTTGTGTTCAGACAGAGAACATTAATATATATGTTCACCACACAAATATTTATTTGTTCTCGGTGGTAATCGAATCCACGACCTACGGAGCTACTACCAACTGGGTTGAGAGGCCAGTCCCAGGCAGTGTTTATGTAGCACAGATTTACATTTTAAAATGCCCTTCAAGAAAATCTGCCACTATTTAGTTGAACCACATCATTGGGGTCTGAAAAATTTAAATCACCAATTTTTTTTAAAGTAATAGATCGATAAAATCTATAAAAACTCCTACCTCTGCTGTGGAGTATGAGCGGATCCCTGAGCCAAGGGTGTGTTGGACGACCTTGGCACTCCTCGAAGTGACAGATGCCGTGAACAAAACCCTCGTCTCTGACTCTCCTTCGTGCATCCATCTTTGGAGCAGAGCCTTCGCCATTGTTTTCCGTTAAACTTCTTCCGGATGCCCGTTGGGGTTGATACCACGTCACCCTTCTTGTATTTGTGCGGGGTTGCCGCTTGAGATCTGATAACAAAAGTTAACAGATCTCAATATTGGTTAGGATAGCATAGACATAGGCGCACTTTAAATCCTTTCACCACACTTGGTTCGAACCAGTGACACGATAAGAAGAATGATGAGGTCATTGAAATGTTTACCTAGGAGTAGGCGGTTGAGATCGGGGGGTGAGGCAGCGTTCCAGCAGGCTGGAGGTACTGCCGCGACTTTGAAGACTGCTGCGTTTGCTGTTGCTGCAGTCTGAAACAATTTGATTGTAACGCTATGGATTTAAGGTTCATTTTGCTAATAAAATACCGAGAATAATAAAGGATGAAAAAGCCGATGGAAAAATCGTTTGTCATGATTGACATCACGTATCGGATATAGTTTGACCGAAACCGCTGTGCCGTTTGGCCACTTCCTAAGAAAATGCGGCGAGGTGGGGCCGAGAAAAAAAGAACAAGAGTACCTACACATGAGATCGATATTGTCAGATAGATCTTACGATATCGTAAACGATATGTTATTTTATCTAGCGACTAGTCGAATCCCGCGTGACTTCGTCCGTGTTGAGTTGGGGGTTGAAGTTTGCAGCAGAGGTTGAAGTTTGCAGCAGAGGTTGAAGTTTGCATGGACAAAACTTCAACCCCTGCTGCACCCTTTTTGGGGTTGAATTTACAAAAATTCCTTCTAAAGCCCGTATGCAGAAACAATTCTTGGATCTGAGTGGAGCCTCAAGCATAGATGTTCGACACTTTTCAATGGAGAACTGTCAATATTCGGTCACTTTAAAAATAACGGTGATGACATCCCGAGATAAGATATGGAACACTTCCTTTCTTCCTTTCACTTTTCTTTCTTTTAGTCAGAATTTCCTTCATTTTTCAGAATTTGCACTCGTTTGCGCTTTTCCTTGGTTTGCCCGAGTTATTTTATAACCCCATGAATTTACAGTACTTACCCATATGAGAGACGTCGTTAGGAAACATGATGTCCTCCCGGCGAAGGTCGTCGTCGCTTTCTCCGTAGTCGTCGAAAGCACGTTTCCTTATGTCGTCTATAGAGCCGTTGGAGAGTGCTCCTACGTTGACCACGCCTGGCCCAGCGCCGGGCATGGGCGATGATGTGTAGAAGTTATCGCTGCCCATCTGTCCGATTATGTTGAGATTAATGACCTTACTTATAAAAATGTCATGTCAAAACATAAGCTGTGCTTAAACTATTGCCATCTCTTACCACTGGGTAATGACAAAAAGTGACAGGGCTAACTTTAAACAATGACTAAATTTAAATTGCGTTTCAAAGTATGGCTGTATGTTTTGCTCATAACAGTAAAGCCCGGTTTCCACCGCAAAAGGGTAAGCGGAACTGACTCCTTTTAAATGAAATAGGTTTACATTTCCACCAACAAAGAGTTTGATATGCAAAGAGAATAAGCAAGTTCATTTCAACACTTCTGCTCGCTCAAAGGACTGAGCTCGACTATTCGTTGGTGGAAATTGAAGCACCTATGCAGTTTACTCTTGTGCGTTTAACGGAGTCCGTTAAGTGGAAACCGGGCTTGATACTGACAACTCAACTGACTTTGAGACTAGCCTGACAGCTGCTGAGGCCTAATTCTGGGATATATTTGTATGTGAAAAAGTGCTCGATTGATCTTTGGTTGCCCCTCCTGAATACGAAATTGAAGTGGCACCACACTTAAAGTGTTTCATTCAGCATAATCATTTTGTAAAAAAGGAACCATAATAATGATATTGTTCTTCATCTAGGTATTAAAGAGGAGAGAGAAAAAAAGAGGACTGGAGAGAGAGGAGAAGGAGGAGGAGGATTGCGGGGGCGAGAGGTAAATGATAATTTTCATCACAAAACCCTAATAATTATCAAAAACAAAGATGACAAAAAACGGCTACCACTCAGCAGGCTAAAGGTGGTAAAGCCCAGGGGCTTTTCTTAAAACTCCACCGCTACTGGCAGCGGGTTTTTATTCAGTTATGTACCTATACCAAAATGTCAGAAGGTGACTGACCTGCAAAGGCGGTTGGTGCAGCCTCAACTGTTGCGAGTGCAAGGAAGCAGAATGCGATCCCGCGTCCTCCAGCTCGTCAGCCCACGGCGGCTGCAGAAGGCGGATATCCGCCCGTTTCACTTCCAGCTCCAACAGCTCTTTGCAGGACTGGATATCGCCGATCTAATGGAATGTAGACTTTGTACACAGCTAAATAATGTTTAAAGTGTCGACAATGTAATGCAAAGTTAAAATTTGTGGACGTTAAAATAAGGTTTAGAGTGACGTCGATCTAATGAAAAGTGAACTTTTGTAGACGTCGCAATGAGATTTAGAGTGACGTTAATATAATGCAAAGTGAAAATTTGTAGTCGTCGAAATAAGATTTAGACTTTAGAGTGACGTCGATCTAATGCAAAGTGTAGACGTCGAAATGTGGTTTAGAGTGACGTCGATCTAATGAAAAGTGAACTTTTGTAGACGTCGCAATGAGATTTAGAGTGACGTTAATATAATGCAAAGTGAAAATTTGTAGTCGTCGAAATAAGGTTTAGACTTTAGAGTGACGTCGATCTAATGAAAAGTGAACTTTTGTAGACGTCGCAATGAAATTTAGAGTAACGTTAATATAATGCAAAGTGAAAATTTGTAGACGTCGAAATAAGGTTTAGACTTTAGAGTGACGTCGATCTAATGCAAAGTGTAGACGTCAAAATGTGGTTTAGAGTGACGTCGATCTAATGAAAAGTGAACTTTTGTAGACGTCGCAATGAAATTTAGAGTAACGTTAATATAATGCAAAGTGAAAATTTGTAGACGTCGAAATAAGGTTTAGACTTTAGAGTGACGTCGATCTAATGCAAAGTGTAGACGTCAAAATGTGGTTTAGAGTGACGTCGATCTAATGAAATGTGGACTTTGTAGACGTCGAAATAAGGCTTGGAGTGACGTCGATCTAAGGTTTAGAGTGACGTGATAAGTAGGATTGCATTGGATGACAATGTGGAGAATTGTGAACTATAAATAAATCTAACTAGGTTCAAGAAGGTGCTAGTGGCGTGGTAAGATAAGTCACAGTGTATGATAAACCAACAAAATAAATGTTCCGAGGCTGCCAGACACGGGATAAATTATTATTAGTAATAAGAATTTATTATTAGTAATAAGAATTTATAATGAATAGTTTTAAGCTTAGTACAAAGATAAGTATAATTTCAACTCACCCTGACTGTGATCCTCCTGATAGGCGAGTTTATCACATGCACCACAAATCCTCTCACAAACACATTTTGCACATTCTCCCTACTGGGATCCGAAGTCCTGACCACACAAGCTGAACCAGTCAGCAGATGGCTCATTTGAGGGCACGCGTCACTTATCACATCGTTCTTATTCATTCCGAACACGTCACAGTACTCCACCGGTTCGTTCTCATAACCGTCAAGTTCCACAATCACTTTGCAGCCATCAGCTTGACGTATCACGCCTGGGATGTACACCCCTCTATGCTTGGCCAAGACTCGATGATCACGCCATTCCGATATATCGATGGTAGGGTAGATGGAGAAAGCTTTTTCCTGGGGAGGAGATGGATGCTGGATGATTGGGGAGGGTTGAAGGATAGTTCTTTGGAAAGTGTGATGGTATTCCACGGGCGGGGGGATCGGCACTGTGTTGTTGTTGGCACAAGTAGTTTGGACCATCTCTTCTAGGACCGAAGGGTCGAACTTGCGTTTCTTGGGCAGGTTCCTGACAGGGGCCTGTGATGGCGTGTGCTGGGCAGGCGGTTGCGGCGCATTGCCACTGCTGGCATTACCAAGATTGGTCGGATTGGCCATTGTGATATTTGGAGTAGGATGCGAAGAAGATTGAGATAGGCTCACTGTGCCAACACTGCTTATCACCGATGCAGGAATCTGTGAATTTGATCAGGGAAATTAATTTACAGGCAATAGGGATATTGAATACGTTAAACTGAATATGATATCCATGTATGGAATTCATTGAGGAAAATGTTTGCATGTAGTTATGTCATTGTTACTATGAACGTAATTAATTTAAAGCCTCCTGAGCATTGCGATTAATAAATAACAAACTAATAACATAAATTTTGAGTGCTGAAGAATACAAGTATATTGCAATTTCGAGCATACTCATGTAGCTTCCAGGCTTTTCAAAAGTAGGTACAAAGAGAGCAATATTTGCTGGGATTAACACCTTGATAGATACCAATACTACACATTGAAAAAGTGCTCAAATAAAAATACGACAGTCCAGGAAAGATGACCACGATGACCGTCGCTTAGCTTGTTCGATCTCCAAGGATTCAATCATCCAAGTGGTGATCATGCAGAGGGTTGTAAGCTTGTTAATCTACAAGCCTTGAAAAAAGATTCAAAGCTTGGAATCAAGAGTTGTCTATTCTCCGTGAAATTCACCAAACTGCACGACATTTATTAGGCACGATTCCAGTAAGTATGGCAAGTTTTGCTGATTGTCAGTACCTGATCGTCAATATCTAGGATGGAGTGAGTGCGGTAGTGTGAGGCAGCGGGCGCGGCGATTGAGGCCTGCGGCTGCGAGGCGCCGCCCGCGTGCCCACGGTGCATCACCGCCCCGCTACCACTGATCACTCATTGCGGAAAGCTGATACCTACAACAAGAGATACCACAATTAAAGCTAGTAGTAGGTAATCAGTGTTAAACTCTTTTGAAATCAGATAAATCGTATCTTATTAGCTTGGAAAATTGTTCACATATTTATATTCTTATTCATTTATATTCATTTTTTTATTGCTTCATGTGTTTTATAGGTCTTAGGAGGTAATAACGTCCAGAACATGAGCCCCGCTGGGGCATTACAATGGCTTTACGGCTAATTACAATTACATTTAAGTTACATAGTTTATCGCAAAGATCACTCCTAGGTGCCAGTTTAACGCGACCGAGCCTAGAAGAACAGGCAACAAACCTATACAAACAAAATTCATAAAAGCGCTCTTTGTGAAGGGCTCGTCTGAGGAAGTACTACCACCATGCTTATTTCTAGGGTCAAGCTGCGTTGTTGTGTAATTTAATTTGAGTGTCAGTGAAGTTATAGACACATGGCTGAAGTTATGATGAATGCAAGGATCAAGGAAGATCCTAAGGCTAGGGTTCCTAGGGTCTGTACGAGGAAGTGCTTTGAGATGGTATCCTCTTACCATCTCTCATCATGGGTCTTCTACGTCTACTAAACAAAATACATAGCTAAACTACAGCATTACCGACATAGAATTTCTGACATAACTCTTGTTTGCGAGGTTATGCACATAAAAACTGCAAAGGTAGGTATTTCAGCGCATAATTGAAACGGGGGTGGCATGTTAAGACAAATAAAAAAACAGGAGCGTTTGCTTGCCGTACCCTTTTAGTGGCGATGAACTCAAATCTCCACACCGACGAGGAGAAAAGAGGGGTAGGGAGGGACTAACAATGCGCAACCCCCTTCTCGCTTCACCACTCATCTTTAAATGAACGCGGAATGGTGATACTAGCGACAGCCAATAAGTGTTATGAATTGGACACGAACGTGATTAAAAAAGCAAGCTATAGGTACTTATTACGTTAAAGTTTAATTGAAAACATCGCACAGAAAAGC
This sequence comes from Thera britannica, assembly GCA_939531255.2. Taxonomy (NCBI): domain Eukaryota; kingdom Metazoa; phylum Arthropoda; class Insecta; order Lepidoptera; family Geometridae; genus Thera; species Thera britannica. The sequence goes on along the minus strand of OW618042.2, from coordinate 6,743,645 downwards.
CGAGTGATGAACGGTATCAGCCACGCCCCTCACATGAGAATCACGTAGGGCACGTAGGTAATTTGTGTTCCGGGAAAATATGTAATATTGAAGTCGCATACACCCTAAGTAAGCACCACACCTATGAATTTCAACAAAAACGTTTGTTGCTATGCCGTCAAAAAGTTCACCTTTGTTTCTATGCGCTTGATACCGTTTAACTATTCTGTGGCAAAAGGCTCTACCGTACCGAGCCAACTCTGCCGGGTGAATTCTAATTCTGTTTCAATTTTTAATGAGACAGATCCAAAGGTAGAGTAGTATCCATAGGATCTATAACTTAGTAGGTAGGTAATTTATTCTGTAGATACAAAAAACAGATGAATAGGTAGTACGTACCTATACCTACTTGCTCTGGTTAGTAACCTTTATTTTGGGATGTAGAATATACCTAATACCTACCTAGGTTTGGTACCTATCTACTCTTGTTTTTACCATGAACAATTACCGACGTACTCACGTGTTTGCATCGAGTTGAAACGTGAGCTATCAGAATATCGGATAAGAGGCGAGTGGGAACTAAAATTAAACGAAAATGTTTTATATTAACTAGGCGTCTGGGTGAAGAACTACATCGTAAAGCGTCATAGAGATTAATGACTTGACCTTACAATAAATCGTAATCCTCATCCTTATTTTCGAAATAATTACTTCGATAAACCTTTGGCGCCCAGTTTTTACTCGTACAACAAAATCAATGATTTACAGAACGAGCTAGGTCAATAAAAAATCAATGAAGATAGTGCAACAGTATATACGTGCTATAAACCTAAATACTCTAAGCTAGCGTATTTAGGTATCAATTGCTACAAAAACAATGTAATATTTCCATCAATTACCTACTAGGTAGGTACCTCAGTTATTATGTAAACAGAATCTTATCGAAAACTTTCTTGCAAATGAGATAAAACAACTTGCTGGTTTGATAGGTAGGATGCAATATTATTAGCTTGAACAAGAAGTCACCGCAGTAAAAGAAAGAGTATTGTAAAATGATTTTTATGCAAAGATACAACATAAAGTGCTGACGTGAATCCCGGAGCGTAGTTGTTATAGGCTCAAATGTTACTCTTTGAAATGATGCTGCATAGTAAACGAATAAACTCAAGAGGTAACGACCCGCGACTGCAGGTGGACCGATTTCAGTGACCTCACTGCTCACACCGACGATCACCATAATGATGTCACTCGCGAACGAAAAACAATGATAACCGTTGCAAAGATCTCTATTTTTGGATGTCAGGTTTACTCCCAAGGATTATAATTAACACGCTTACACTCAAAGAGACCGTAGTGGTAAACAATGAAATAATTGGGCACGCAACTGCCATGTGTGCTGGCACATAAGAACTCCATACTACAAATAATTAGATCAAATATTTCAAACGGCGGAGATGACACTTGTTAATTACTAAATAATTTTAAAAATAAATTGGTTTGACCCAGATAAAAGTTACGTTATAGAAGGCATAATCCAACGAAGATACTTCAGTCATGCAAAATTCTAAAGAGCTAGAAGCGATAATCTGGTGTAAAAGCTAAATTACAATAGACATTTTTAAGACAATCAGGCTTATAAGCAAAATTCGACAAAAATGTGTTGGTTTAGTATAGGTATAAATTATCATCATTGAATCCCTTCCCTGAAATTTAACGAACAAAGCAACGAACAGAAACTATATTTCCTATCGTGAAAACCGCAAGGCTTTTGGGCTCACCATATTTCCATTCTGGATCGATCCCATTTCCTTTAAAGCAAATGCATTCACATTCGCGAGATAGTTATTTTAAGTTAAATCGAAATAGATTCAGCTCGGATCAATGTCCTAGGGCTAGAGGTCTTTACCTTTTGTTTCATTATTTTACAACCCGGAATAGCTAGCGCTTATCTGCTTTAATAATATATGAGGCACTTATTTAATTTCTAACTTTACTGCGGCATTGCGGTTGATGTGTACTTCAATTAGTTTCTCATTTTGAAAAACTTTCCTAGTTAATAATAAAAATAATTTACCTATCTAATGATTTAGGAAACAAAGATGTTTATTATACAAGCTGGATCAATAAATCGTACTATGTACTGTATCTGTCTATAGATACTTACCTTCTGGTAGGTATTCATTGTCCTTAGTTTATTGATTGCCATTTGCCACTAAACTTGCCTAGGTATACCTACTTAGGCTCTTTGTTTTTTCTTTATACTGATCCAGCTGTTCTAAAAGCTTTTTAAAGTAATGTACACTATTTGATCTGCTTCGTAACTCTATTTCTTATCACAGTAGATTCGACTGATTGTTCAATTTTATTTAGTCTCAATTATTCTATTGAAGCTTATCAAACCACAAAGCTTGAACAAGTCCAGACACGTCCGGATTGCGGTCCAATATCCTGCCTTGATCAATTAATCTGACCTAGGTAGATACCTACCTATAGCTATAATGAGTCTTTGTATGTAGGCATCACCGCAGCTTAAAGAGAATATCCAGGTAAAATGATGTACATAAGATAAATAAAAAACACCATCACAAGTCATTTTAAAGGAGAAATCATTTTGTTTCACCATTTGCCAGTATGAGTTTCATCCTTTGCCATTTGGCTTACGGAATGCATCTTAAAGTAGTGAGGTGAGATACGTTTATGTAATAATGACCAGCCATAACTTATTTAGTTTTCATTTTAATGATATGGTTTAAGATTATATATTTTTCTCATCAATATAATACAATTATTATGGAATTAGGTACATAATTCTATTTTGTTTTGCGTGTATGTATGACCTATGAGCTATTTACATATAGGTGGGTGATAATTTATAGCTGTCATTTATAAAAGTTGAATGAAAGAGATTAAAACCATTTTGACACAAAAACTTTTCGAATCAAGGCTGGAATTTCGCATGAATAGATATGACCATGTGGTAGCGAGCAAGGGATGTTGAAGTGAAAACTTCGTTAGGCATTTTTGGAGGTGGGAAAAAAATAAAGAATTCAAGCGTGTCACGTAACCGACACCTCTTCGGCAAAGATCGACAAACTTCGCCTAAAGTCGGGGTTCTGTCCACCCGCAGACAGCCAGGGAGGGACATACACTCTGTCGGCATTTCCGGAGTGCCACGATTTTTTTATACATCTTTTATCTGCTGGCTTTATCTTTTGTTTTCGTACCTCTGGTTTAGTTACGGTCAGAAACAGTGTCATAACAATAATAAACAGCAATTACTTAGACTAAAAGATAGTTATATAGACGTAATCAAGCTCTATTTTTATTTAATGCGTGCGTGAATCTACGAGATTGTATGGAACAAATAAAATATAAAATGTAGTGATATGAACTAGCTACACGCATGTGAAGCTATGACATAATAGTCCATAAAATGAATCATACTTGTTTTACTGTATGAAATCTGTAACAGGTTTTGATGCCTTGATGGTCCTTCACATCCTTTGAAGTAGAAATGTATTGTTGGGCGACATACGAGTAAATAGCAGTTTGATATTTATTGAGGTGGGTAAAGTTGGTTTTTGTATGAGTCATCTCTATGGGAGCCTAACTTTTATTATTTTCTTGTTTTAAATTTCAATTTTGATGAACTTCAGCAAAAAAGTTTTTTTTAAGAAGTTTTTTTTGTTTTTTTTTATCAGCTAGTTACATAAAAAAAAAAAGAAAAAAAACTTCTTTCGGCGGGCTTGAGCTTTTTTTGAGGTGGAAAAAAAAGAATGAAATCGCGTCACTTTGTAAAACTGTGTAGGTATAATTTTTTTTAAAAGAAATTATGTTCTAACAGCCTACCCATTTCGGACGTACAATACAGCTATCACTTACAAAATAGTTAACTCAAAATTTACCTAACTTAGAGCAGGTTACAGACCTTTACATACCTGTACAGAGTGTGAATGAATTATTGTATAATGGAAGATTTATTGTACTTAACATACACTATAATCATTTAAGCAAACGTCTTTAATTAAAATGCATATGAAGAACATGTTGTAAAAATGTATAGACTAGCAAGATGTTGAACAGGTGGAATGAACAAGTTATAGTATAAATAGCAATAAGGCTGCAGCTGCCAGCTGAAGCATTTTTTTTATACCTACAACTAGGTGATGGAACAAGCATAAGCCCCAAACCTAATGTTGAGTGGTAACCATCGCCTATAACAAAGCATTGCCTGGTAGGTCAACCTAGCCTAAAGTCGTTTCAAAGGGAACCTTGTGATCCAAATGAATAAAGAAATTTTTTACTATGATTTTTTGACTCAGTAAGTAGAGTAATATATTGCTAAATAATACACCCACTTAAAGTGTTTAATAAGTGTTATCCTTCTAAATGATAAAGAGGATACTAGGAAATTAAATGCTAATATTAGACCTACTAGGTACCTACATGAACCAAATTAACATAGATATCAAACCAGGAAAATTTCCTTTACCTTGTATGGAACTCACAAAGTTTTTTATATTTTACTAGCTGCCTGTCCCGGCTTCGCACGGGTGGACATTTATTTTTTAAACACACAAATATCAATTGATATCAGTCCACTGTTGGACGTAGGTTCACCTTGAGTAACAAAGGCTATAATATAGCCTTATATAGCCTTATATATGATGAAAGAACATTCTATAACGTTTAGGGGCACTATTTTCTAGAACATTTTGTCCAAATCTCGAATTCAAAACCGTTTGCATGGGTATATTTGAGTATTCTAGATAATTCTGGATTACTAACGTTTGGATGCATTCCGGATGCTAGATGCCGAATAATTTCAGTCTTCGAATTAAATTTGATCATTCCAGAACCTCGAAAGACATTCTAGAGCGTTCTTTCCTCGTCAAAGTCGAGAATTTTCAGACAAATCCCTAAGCGATAGAAAGGGATAGACATATATAAGTCCCTACGTGATAGAAAGGGATAGACATATATAAGTCCCTACGTGATAGAAAGGGATAGACATAGATTTCGAAACTTTTGCCCCTTATAAATTAATAACACCTAAATATTGAATATAAACTATCCTATATTTTAAGTCCGACCATATTTTAGGCAGTTGCAAAATTTTATCGAAATCCGTTCAGTAGTTTCGGAGTTTATCGCGTTCCAAATTGTGACACGAAAGATTTATATATATAGAAGATTTGACTGGGTGTTATATTGTATTCCAAGTATGTAGGTATGTATTTACAAAAAAAAATGTATGTCAGTATTTTACATCAGCTATCTGGTTTCTACAGTTAAAGACAAAGTCAAATATGTATTTAATCAGTAGTATCGCAAGAATCACTTTGAAACCTCTTAAAGCTAGGTGAGTCTAGGTGCCAGTTCCATGCGACCAAAACTAGAAGAACCTCAAACTATGTCTTGGTTCCTACCATTTTTTTGTATGATCCTTTTGCAAAACAAATATAATATTAATAATAGCAGTGAGGTGCAGTGCAGTACAAGCTCTGCTTAGTTTGGGGCTAGATAGTGTTGTGTGGATTGTCAACAATATTATTTTATATTGTAGGTACTTCGTTAATGTTTCGGGTTGAAAAGCTACAATTTTATACTGTGTTGAGATGGTTAAGTAAACTTAGGTGTTCAAAAGAAATGACAAAAGCTGTATTTCAGTAAGGTAAACTAGGTTTGAATAACTTTATGTCAAAAATTAAGCTTGCGATAACATAGTGATAAAAATAATCAGCTTGTTAAAATATCTAACAGTTTTGTGAGTGCATAAAAACAATCAAACAGAATATTAAAACTCCAGTCCATCCCGAGGTTGTCTGGAAGAGATTGCTTTGAGTGAGAAGATTGCCCATTGTATTCCAATTTAATATCTTACTGTTTGTTAATTTCATGTGGTGTGCAATAAAGTATTTTCTATCCCCAACGAGCCCCTAACGAGGTATTTTACCTGGAGGTATTTTTAAATTACCAACAATTATTTATTCTATAGGTTATCAACAAATCCCAGAAAATGGTATGTATGTTGCAGACTTACCTATCCAATGAATTTCATTTAGGTAGATAGATAGCACACCCATTGGGGAGAACACCATGCTGCTAAGGAATTCTCTTTTCACAACTTTATAGTTTGGTTTGAATTTTCTTTGAGAGCAATGGTGGCAGTGTGTATCAGCTGTTTGGCGATGTGTTTCGTACGGGCGGCACGGCAGCGCGATGAGCGCATGCTTACTCGAAATGAAATCAATCAATTTACGCCTCGCGGCTGACTTTGTGCGTAAACCACGCGTAAGCGTAGGTCCCGCCCCGGATCCGTCTGTTTTACGACTACGAGTCTCAGCTTGACTATGACAACGAGTTAACCACGACTCGAATGCGCCGCGATATGCACAAAATTGAATACCTATTACCACCATTACTGTTGCATTATATTACATGTTTATTGTTAGCGGCTACATGCGCATGATGCGCGGACATTATGATGCCTTAGGTCTGGCCGTATAAGATAACCATCTAACTGCACTTTATCAAGCAGGAGTGGACAGGCAGGTAGGTACTCACCGTCGCTTTCCATTGTCCCGAACGTGACGCACTGAGTAAACAACCAAACCACATATTAAAACAAAATGGAAGCCCAACTCGCCCGCACTGAGATGAGAAATTTTATGACCGCCCTAGCTGCCGTGCTAGCTAGATGTATGTATGTAGTTCGTTGTAAAACGACGTTTGTTACTACTATCCTGTTGTAGTCGTAGTATTCTATCAGCCGATCAGCCCCCCTCCAGTATAGAACACTGTCACTAGATGAGACTGCACACGATCACGAAACAATGTTAATTATTTAAATGGTTATTTAGAGACACCACAAAACGAATTAAATAAATGAAGATCAACAAAATTAAAATAATCACTTGAATTGAAATTTTCAATCATTGACGCGTGTTTGACGTTTCTCTTCACATCACTCACTTCAATAAAAACTACTATCCTTCCTCTCCTCTCCTCTAAGCCATACCCGAGCGAGCGAGACGCACAACACAACACCCACACAAAATGTCTACATTGGCGACCTGCGACTGGCTGGACTGCGAGCGAGGTGCTTTCAATAATTTCCTTCCACTCGAACATATCCCCGTTTCACTTGCTCACCATTCATTTAATTATTTCTCAATACGTGCGACAAGGATAGAGCTATACAAGTATTTCATAAGTATGAATAGAATCGGTGTTGGTTTGTGAAGTATCCACTCTGGATAGCTGATAGGATAGCTAGCAGAGCCGAGTTGAATGGACCCGACGAGTGTTCAACCATTGGATCGATGATGGTCACGTGATCCAATGTATAGCGCTAAAGGAAAACCCGCGAATGCTTGAATTGACTAGAAACGGAAGAATTTAATAAACCTAGGTTGGACGCCAGTTATTTTGCTATGGGCCTAGAAATACGCTTTACGCTCGATTACACTTGGTTTGATAAAAAAAATACGAAGTTTCCCCAAAACCTTCATTATTTTCTAGGGAAGAGGCGATTGAATATTTGGAAGAACGATTTCGAGCATTTTCCATCTACCGAATTTCCGCGATCGTTGGCCGATCGGGGGGTGGGCATCCTGCATCTTCTTTTTTCGGTTCATGGCTGCAATTTGAGAACCCTTATTTTCGGTTCTTCGAGCTATGTCGGTGACCTACGGATTTCCTCATAAGGGCGTTCATTATTAGAGCTAACTCGCTGCTGAGCTCCTAAACCGAGCATGTTTTCAGTACGTACCTAGCTCCTCTATAAATAAAGGAAGTAGAAGTAAACTGAAAAACAGCATGAATCTCTCTTTGTCTAACAGGTCCTCTTTTTTCTGGCCGTTTTTAATAGTACATTGTTACCTGAGTGTTGAAAGTCACGTTTTTTGAGTCCCGAGACGGGTTTGGCGCCAGAGCGTTAGCGAGGGCGCCAATGGAGCTTGAGAGACTTAAAAGACTTTCACCCGAGGTAAACACTGTGCTTTTCATTACGAATACAAGGAAAGTAAAAATAAAAACATGAAAGAAAAAATTGTGAAAGTTAAGATTGAATTGCCGCCTTCCCGGTTTTTTTTTTCTTTTTCTCTGGCGGGCCTTCGGCTTCGGCTCGCCAGCATTATTCAGCCATTATTTTCATTCTCATAATTTAAAAAATGGTAAATGTCAAATCTATGTTATTTTATATAAATAGTTGAAGCTATATATTAATCAAGTAATTTAGAAGATATATTATTTATTTAATACTATCTTTAGGTTATTTAAATTTAAATTTTACATTGCGCTATCTTATTAGACTTTTTAAACTTCTTACTGTTGTAATGGGTTTCCAACCTACTTGCTGAATAAAAAGTTGGAATTTGGTTCAACGACCTCCTTGCAGTTAGAAAGACTTTAGAAAGTTGGAACATGGTTGAATAAAATAGAGCTTGTTTTTTTTTATAATTTGTTTCTCCCTAGGGCTGAAAGTTTTACTTTCAATTAGGCCCCTCAGGCAACTTCAGATCTACTTTCAGAGTATGAGTAATGAAAAAAAAATTTATCGTCGTATTTACTCAAAAAAAAATTACGAAAGGAAACAAAAAAGCAACTCCTTCTAAAGTTGATATTGTTTCTTTTTTTTTACACCAACAGATAGATACCTAATTAGGTCATAGAATTAATGGCCGTTTTTTTATAAAATAACGAAAGACTTGGATTTTTATAAACTAAAAATCACAAATCCGTGCGTGTTGTCAATCAGAATTGTTGAAAAGCGGTGGGTTGCATACGAACGAAACTCTCAAAACCAGGGTCAGGGTACGACCTTATGCATCCGATTTTATCACGTAATGAAACTCCATAGCATTGCTCGTGTGACTAGAAGACTAGAAGCTTGTGCCTAGGTATAGACAATAGTTAGAGTTAGCAACCACTCTCCGTCAATACAGGTCCACAAACAAATTAGCTTCCCATGGCTCTCAGCCACACCCGGGGTAGGTGACATGAATACCTACATGATACACCCCAACTTATTTTGGCACGAAGGGTATCAAACAACTGAAAACCACACTTCTTTCGTTTGCGGTCGGCCACTCAAGGCCACTCACAGATGTCGGTACAGGGTGCGACGCAACTGGGGGTGATGAGTAGCTAACTAGCTAGCACAGTAATCATCTTTTTTAATAAAAAAGCAGCCAAGTGCGAGTCGGACTCGCCCATGAAGGGTTCCGTAGCATCAAATAACATAATATAAAGGTTTTTGTAGTTCGTCGAAAGGTAAATAGCGGTTTACAATTTATGACGTATAAAAAAAAAACTACTGACTAGATCTCGTTCAAACCAAATATCGTTGAAAGTTTGCATAGTAATGTATAACATATATTTTTTTTAGTTTTATCTTTCTCTTATTTTAGAAGTTAGAGGGGGGGGGACCAACTTTTTTCCACTTTGGAAGCGTCTCTCGCGCAAACTATTCAGTTTAGAAAAAAACTATATTAGAAACCTCAACATCATTTTTGAAGACCTATCCATAGATACCCCACACGTATGGGTTCGATGAAAAAAATTTTTTTGAGTTTCAGTTTCAAGTATGGGGACCCCCAAAATTATAGTTTTTTTTTTATTTTTGTGTAAAAATCTTAATGCGGTTCACAGAATACATCTACTCACCAAGTTTCATCAGTCTAGCTCTTATGGTTTCGGAGAAAAATGGCTGTGACATACGGACGGACAGACAGACAGACAGACATGACGAATCTATAAGGGTTCCGTTTTTGCCATTTGGCTACGGAACCCTAAAAATGAATCCCTATTTCCCTTGGTCACCGCATGACGCGTGAAGGGGGACCGATTTGGCTTGAAAATTGGTGGGGAGGTAGCTTATTAGAACCAGGGGATGGACGGACATAGGATACTTTTTATACCGAAAAGGTAACGGGAATGAAGCGAGCGTAGCCGCAGGCGGTCGCTAGTATATAATAAATATTGTGGACAATCAACACCTATTTTGTGTTTACCGCACAAAGATTAGTTCTCGGTGGGGTTTGAACCCACGACCTGTACGCTACGGCGCAGAAAGCTACTATCAATAGAGCTGAGGGGCCAGGCCAGAGAGAAATAGAGAGCGATATGTATTTAAGAACACGCATCAGAGACAGAGTAGGTACCTACGCTACGGCACAACTGCAATCCTTCCAGCAAGGTGTAGTCCAGTCCACACCTACTAAAAAATCATACACTAATAAGGCTTACGTACGTACATTTAGTTTGTATTAAATGCAAATCAAACACAGTCAAGTTTTCCAAATTTATTTACGTTTAATACGAAAAATATAACCTAAATACTTAAAATTAAGTCAAAGCTACTGTAATATAAGTAGTGCTACTACTAAAATAAGAGCTTGGATGGTTTGAATCAATTTATATTTTTATTAATTATCTCATTACTTACCTACTTATTGAAAGAAAATTTCCAAAACTTAAAATATCAAGGAATGCTAAACAACACAATAATATAGTTAAGCAAAGAAATCATCAGAAACCATTAACATAACTTCTCAATTTTGTTGAATCATCTTTAGTTTCACGAGATTCTATGCAAACAAATTAAACCCAGCATAGGCTAATAAGAATAGTGGTTAAGGTGTACATGGTGGGATACTTGGGAGCATTTCTTGGAAATGGGAATGAATGCAGTAACCTTGATATTATCTTGAACTGATCCAATTTCACCCGATAAGGGTCATATGCAGAAACAATGTATTAGAGCCTTAAGCATAGATTATTGACACTTATTCAAAAGTACTTATAAAAAAAAGTACTTATTCACTTAGTCAAAAAATCTATACTTGAGGCTCGACTCGACTTAATCTCAGAACTTGACTCTCGACTCAGACTCATTGTTGTTGCATAGGGCCTTAGTGTCATTTTCGACAGCCATGTGCTAGTACGGTGTAAGTAAGATTGGACAAATAAAAACAAAATTAAAGAGGCAGTCCAACCTTTATGACACAAGCAAAGTGGAGCCTTCTCTTTGGAATTCAAGGACAATTTGATTTTCAACTGGAAATGACTTTCTAAAGAGCTTCCATCAAAAAATCAATTTTTTAAGCACATTACATTACTTCACATTTCCACTTCGTTTTACATCATGTACACCTAAACATGAAAAACATTCAATGTGTCAATCATTAAAATCTTATAAAAAAACAATGCACTCTCAACTGAGATTACAGCATATTGTGTATGTGTGTATGGAGTTGCCATGTTTTACTAAAAATAATCTGTACCAACAAACATAACTGTGCATTCATATTATTGGCGGTTTAAGCGCTTTGTTAGCTTAATCTGTTTTTTAAGTAATACTAATGTTAGATCCCGAGTCCAAAGACGGACACAATGCAGTACATGGTCTTGTTCTCCCAACGAACAGTGCAGGAGCCATCAGTGTTGTTGTCCCAGAAACATGAAGATGCTGTGTGTAACCCTGCTCCATTTTTCTGCATAATTGTGCATGTCACTGAAAATATACAAGACCAATATTATAATTACAAACTTAAAAATGATGAAAGCTCAACTCAGTTCCTCAGTTCGAAAGGAGCCTCTTTGAGCCACACTCAAAATTCTTTCACCACACTGGTTCGAAAGAATTAGTAACACGAGAAAAAGTTCCTCGGGTACCTCTAAGAAGTTCGTTCACCGTAAAAAGAATAACTTGCCTATGTATTTGTAGGGCTTTTGTAACTTGGTCAGTTGGCCCAAGCAAGACTCAACAACAGCAGATGTCCATTGATTAACTTTGTTGTGCTGGTAGGCAGTACCACCGATGGAATTTTCAATAGCTTCCTTGATAATTTTGCTCACATCGTCCACAATGAATTGGTTCTGAAACACGTCACAGTCGGTAAGTGAAGATACCGCACCGACCCATTTTTATGCATTACTCAATCACAATACTTACTTCTTCAGCCAAATCGCTGCAGTCTTTCACGTCCATGATTTAGAAACTAATTCTTTCTACAGAGAGAGAGAACGAGATTTGTGCCAATCTTTGCAAAAACAACAAAATTTTCGACGCTACGCCAAGCGAGAAATCGACTCAAAATTTGACATTTAAAAATTATTCTGGTATGTTGGTACTAGTAGTCGGCCTTTGTTCCGTTCCGGATACATAGACTACTGGTTGTCTATGATCTGAGATGTACGATATCCGGTAGATTTACATAACCCTAAGTACCTTTTAGAAACTCAAAAAACAGAATAAAAAAATTGTGGGAAATTAATAAATCTTGTCAAAACCTAGGAATCTAAAGAGAAAAATCAAAACCCCAAAGAAGACTTACAAAAATGAGAGATTTAAGGCAAAAACCATTGTTTTCAGCGCCAGTACAAAATAAAAAAACCGAAATGACATTTGCTTGACAGCTTGACACAAAACGTAAGACTAGACCTTGGCACTTAGGTACTTCGAAAGGAGCGAAAAGAAAAAAAAATTGACGACTGACAACTTGGCAGTAGACTTACCCAACTCAAGGGAAAAAACAAAACGTAAGACTAGGTGATATGGTCTTGGTACTCTAACCTGCTTCGAAAGGAGCGAAAAGAAAAAAAAAAAATTGACAGTAGAAAAAAGTTGACAGATAAAAGATGACAGCTTCGTAACTTAAGAGCGAGTCGTGCAAAATAGTTGAAAACGATAGTCACGGTTAAATCGATATTATGAATATACTTGCAATAATGAATCTAAAACTTTGTATAAAGTACCAGACTGAACGTATTGACAATTATTCCGTAACAAAAAAAAATATTTATATATAATTAAATAAACACAGATAGGTAAAATTTGACAAATCGTATGTCGGCGTTATTAAAAAATGTCATGTTACACTGTTGATTTTATGAACAAACTTTAATTCGAATTAATCTCAAATGTTTAGTCTACAATTAGTCCTTTTTCGATTTTTAATAAATCACTTAGTTATTTAGTTATGAATTTTTTAAAAAAGCATCTCAAATCCGCCATACAAATTTACTATGGACGCGCGAAGTTGAATATATACGCGACGAACGCTCGCGGAAATTCAGTCCACCACGAGAGCTCAGAGTGGGAGCACGTCTCTTTGCGAGGCGACGCGAGCCAACTAGCAAACGCGATCTTATGTGTATGTACACACAGCTGCAAACAGGTAAAGTGAGGTAAGCCATTTTTTATTATCTATGCTTTTTATTGCTCAAAAAAATGTGATGTACCTATAAATATTTACTCTGTTTAGGGAACAATGGGAAAGCGAAAAGAAAGATATTCTAAGAAGAAAAGTGGCGCTCTGTTCCGGAAAAAAAAATTCGATAAAAATATGTACGTATGTAGGTATAGATTATTTTCGTATTTCAAATTTGATGTTGGTATTGTTCCAAGTTTTTTTGGTCAGGCGAATCGAAAACCCAAGATGGCGGATTCATTTTTTTTTATATTTGATATTGGTATCGTTTAATAAGTTTTCGAGGGCGCTGGTTCCGAATCTGCCATTCATTTTTTAATCCAAGATGGCGGATTCTTATTTTGTCATAAATTTTTGATATGGGGTTTTGGGGGCGCTGACTCCGAATATGCCATTCATTTTTTAATCCAAGATGGCGGATTCATTTTTTTTATATTTGATATTGGTATCGTTTTATAGGTTTTTGAGGGCGCTGGTTCCGAATCTGCCATTCATTTTTTAATCCAAGATGGTGGATTTTTTTTTGTCATAAACTTTTGATATGGGGTTTTGGGGGCGCTGGCTCCGAATATGCCATTAATTTTTTGATATGGGTATCGTTTTATGGGTTTTTGGGGGCGCTGATTTTGAATCTGCCATTCATTTTTGAATCCAAGATGGCGGATTCTTTTTTTTCTTAAATATTTGATATGGGTATCGTTTCATGGGTTTTTGGGGGCGCTGGTTCCGAATATGCCATTCATTTTTGAATCCAAGATGGCGGATTCTTTTTTTTCTTAAATATTTGATATGGGTATCGTTTCATGGGTTTTTGGGGGCGCTGGTTCCGAATATGCCATTCATTTTTGAATCCAAGATGGCGGATTCTTTTTTTTCTTAAATATTTGATATGGGTATCGTTTTATGGGTTTTTGGGGGTGCTGATTTTGAATCTGGCATTCATTTTTGATTCCAAGATGGTGGATGTTTTTTTTTCTTAAATATTTGATATGGGTATCGTTTTATGGGTTTTTGGGGGTGCTGATTTTGAATCTGGCATTCATTTTTGAATCCAAGATGGCGGATTCTTTTTTTTCTTAAATATTTGATATGGGTATCGTTTTATGGGTTTTTGGGGGCGCTGGTTCCGAATATGCCATTCATTTTTGATTCCAAGATGGCGGATGTTTTTTTTTCTTAAATATTTGATATGGGTATCGTTTTATGGGTTTTTGGGGGCGCTGGTTCCGAATATGCCATTCATTTTTGATTCCAAGATGGCGGATGTTTTTTTTTTCTTAAATATTTGATATGGGTATCGTTTTATGGGTTTTTGGGGGCGCTGATTTTGAATCTGCCATTCATTTTTGAATCCAAGATGGCGGATTATTTTTTTTCTTAAATATTTGATATGGGTATCGATTTATAGGTTTTTGGGAGTGCTGGTTCCGAATATGCCATTCATTTTTGATTCCAAGATGGCGGATGTTTTTTTTTTCTTAAATATTTGATATGGGTATCGTTTTATGGGTTTTTGGGGGCGCTGATTTTGAATCTGCCATTCATTTTTGAATCCAAGATGGCGGATTTTTTTTTTTTCTTAAATATTTGATATGGGTATCGTTTTATGGGTTTTTGGGGGCGCTGGTTCCGAATATGCCATTCATTTTTGATTCCAAGATGGCGGATGCTTTTTTTTCTTAAATATTTGATATGGGTATCGTTTTATGGGTTTTTGGGGGTGCTGATTTTGAATCTGACATTCATTTTTGATTCCAAGATGGCGGATGTTTTTTTACTTAAATATTTGATATGGGTATCGTTTTATGGGTTTTTGGGGGTGCTGATTTTGAATCTGGCATTCATTTTTGATTCCAAGATGGCGGATGTTTTTTTTTCTTAAATATTTGATATGGGTATCGTTTTAGCGGTTTTTGGGGGTGCCAAAACATGATTGGTATTTTCAGGCACAAGGGCAATTACACGTCACACAAAGAAAAACATGCATATTTGCTGTTTGGACTGACGTAGACATGAAAGTTGAACAAGTAGAGGAAGATAAAGAATTTTGGTGTATGATGGAAGGAAAATTGAAAACATTTTATTTTGATTGTTTACTGCCAGAGATTATTGATTCTAGATTAGATAGTCTAATGGAAATCAAAGAACCTAAATATATTCTAGAAGCGATAAATAAAAAAATCGTCAAAACGACAGCGAAAAGGAAAATAATTGAAAATGAAACTAAAACAAACAAAAGAAAACTGCAATAAACTGTATTTAGTATGCAAACTGACTATAATTTTTATTTCTGAGTAATAATTATTATTAGGAGAGATGAAAGTCATGTGACTTTATGAGTGATGAATATGGATGTGGATGGATATGTGAGTAGAGGTAGACCAAAGGAAACATAGATGTGTGAAAGGTAACATCGGTAAGAGAGGAATGCAGCTATGACGGATGACAGAAGGGAACGCAGAAGGAAAACTCGTTGTGCTGACGCCACTTATAGGGAGATAATGGCAGGTAGAAGAAAAAGTAATGAATAATAATTATGATCTGATTTAATTAACATAGACAATATTCATCTCCCTCAGTCACTCAACCAATCAACAAAATAACAAAACCAAAACCAAAAAATGCGGCACTGGTTCCGAAGCTATTTTTTTTATAAGTCAATTAAAAAAAATAGCTTCGGAACCAGCGCCCCCAAAAACCCATAAAACGATACCCATATCAAATATTAAAAAAAAAAAAAACCGCCATCCTGGAATCAAAAATGAATGGCATATTCGGAACCAGCGCCCCCAAAAACCCATAAAACGATACCCATATCAAAATTTAAGAAAAAAAAACATCCGCCATCTCGGAATCAAAAATGAATGGCAGATTAAAAATCAGCACCCCCAAAAACCCATAAAACGATACCTATATCAAATATTTAAGAAAAAAAACATCCGCCATCTTGGAATCAAAAATGAATGGCATATTCGGAACCAGCGCCCCCAAAAACCCATAAAACGATACCCATATCAAATATTTAAGAAAAAAAAGAATCCGCCATCTTGGAATCAAAAATGAATGCCAGATTCAAAATCAGCACCCCCAAAAACCCATAAAACGATACCCATATCAAATATTTAAGAAAAAAAAAGAATCCGCCATCTTGGATTCAAAAATGAATGACAGATTCGGAATCAGCACCCCCAAAAACCCATTAAACGATACCCATATCAAATATTTATGAAAAAAAAAGAATCCGCCATCTTGGATTCAAAAATGAATGTCAAATCCACAATCAGAGCCCCCAACAACCTCTAAATCGATACCCATAATTATCATTTATTTAGGATAAAAATGAAGCTGCCATCTTGGATCCAAAATGAATGAAAGTATGAAAGAAAGAAATATTATTTAACATAACATAGGTACACAGAGCGGAACATTGACAAAATCAAAACTAAAATATGAACAAAAAATTCTAACACAAATAATTGAGTAATTACTTGCTATCTTAGCACATAATAAAAAAAAACAACTACGTCCCGCGCTAGGTACATGTTATGCCAAATAGGCCCTGGCTCAGCTTTTGCTGCTTAGCGGGGTATGAACTTACCACCAAAAATATTATTCACAAATATGCAAATATAGTTGAAAATGAAACGAAAACCTGGCCTTCAGCTTAGTTAGTAGTAGCTCTGCCTTCTACGCTGTAGGTCGTGGGTTCGATCCCCACGGAGAAGAAACATTTGTTTGGTGAATACAAATGTTTGTTCTCTGTCTGGGTGTTATATTGTATTTTAAGTATGTATTAAAAAAAAAAATATATATGCTAAGTATTATATCAGCTGTCTGGTTCCTATAGTATAAACTCTGCTTGGTTTGAGGCTAGATAGTGTGGAGTGGATTGTGCACAATATTTATTATTTATTACTATTATTAAAAAACCTAAAAGAAAAGTGAAATGAAAATGTAATTATTTTGTAAACTGACCTCAGATTGTTTTTTTTAGAGAGATGAATTTTACTTTCTGGCATAACGTAAACAAAATTTCGTCTCTATAAGTCACTCAACCAAACAACATTTTTTTCAAATCATGGGTTACCTACTTTTGCCACACTAGGTGTAAACGGCGTCGAGCGAACCTATCATTGTGTGCGTGAGTACGCACACAACTAGCGAGCCGCAGTAAATACCTATTTTCCGTCCGCCTGGTTTACTCGACTCGCTCTTAACTTGGGTCTTCCGTCGATCTTTTTGCGAAATGAACATGGATTATCAAATCCCGTAGCAAAATCACTAATATGGCTTCATCCGTGCAAAATAGTAGAGTTTCGCGTTCGGGTTTAAGTGGGTGTTGTAAGACATGTAACAATTTGTGTTGGAGAGCTTTCAAATGGCTCCCGGTGCTTCTGATTGTGTCCATCATGAGCTGGTCCTACTACGCCTACGTTATCCAGTTGTGCATTTGTAAGTACTTTACCTAATTAAGATTAGTGAAATACGCATGTTTTATGAGTGATTTGTACTAATTGAAGATTTGGTTTTTAGTGACAGTTGAAAATACAATCCAGCAATGCGTGTATTTGGTTTTGTATCATGTTCTTTTGATCATGTTCGGCTGGTCATATTGGAGAACTATTTTCGCAGATATCAAGCCAATCCCAGAGAAAGTAAGTTTTTGATATAAAATCACTCAAATAAGTTGATTTTAGGCAATTCATTTCTGATTCACATTCATTCTTAAAAAGAATGCAACAGATTCTGTTTGCTAAACAGATTCCCAACTCTTTGTATAAACAAAGAGTTATGAATCTAATAATATTCTGATAACCAATCTGTTTTCTGAAGCACAGTCGTCAAGTCGAAGACACGCTGGTTGGGAATAACCAGCGTAAGGACTCAAATACTATAATAATCATTGTGCTACATGCAAATAGGGAAAATCTGATACTTAATTTGTTATTAAAATTCTTGTCAATAATTTATAAGTTGGGGAAACCAGTCTGTGTTCGAATGTTGTAAAAGCTGGGTCCAAAAAACAATGAAAAACAGCTATTGATTTACTAAAATTCTGTAGCACCAATGAAAGGTCTAACAACAACATTTTGTGAAAGTAGGTCAAATGGTTTCACTAAATGATCTGCCTAATTACCTACTGAGCTATGACACTTTGTTATAATAATCATAATTGTCCTACTACAATGCAAATTTAGAATTCTAAAGTCTTATTAAGTATGGCATGTTTTAAAACCTATAATGATTTACCATGCAGTGCAAAACATTGGCTATGTAAATGCAAAGACTTAGTAGGTTTAAGATCTATTTTCATTCTCTTATGATTAAAAATCGCTTACAAGAACTGAAATAATTTTGTTAAACAAATTATTCATGGCTGAGGTCCCACAACATCGCACAAAGGGCTTTGCTTCCACTTTTTTAATGCAAACTGCCAAGGAGTGGAACTGTTTACCGTTACAGAAGCATTACAACCTTGGAATTTTCAAGTCAAGAGTGAACAAGCTAAGCATGCTCCACCTTAGGCTGCATTTTCACTTTCCATCAGGTTTGATGACAGTCAAACGTATAGCTATCAACAATAAAAAAAAAAATGGTTTGTATCAGGGTACAGTAAAGTACCTAGTTCTATTTCAATATTTTAACAAACCCCTCATTTTACTGTCAGTTCACTCAGTCATCATGAATATTGATTACTCAATCAGTGATAAGCATACAGATAAGGTTATAAGAAATAAGTGGTCCTACACATGGTTTTTTTTCTTGATTCTATTGTTTTATTGGGATAAAAAGTAGCCTATTTGTTAAACCAGATTACAATCTTTATATGCTCCAAATGGGTCCAGTGTCTAGAAACATTATCCCAATAGTAAGCAACACAATGACACAAACAGCTTCTTTTTGCACATAATGCAAAACATAGAAAAAGGAGTGAAATAGAGGGCATTGTCAAAAGCAAGCTTAACTCTAAACAGAGTTTACTTACCTACAGCAAACTTTTGAGACTAGAGGGAGGTGACTATATAGTAGACTATACAGAGGAAGATCAGCAAAAAAAGACAGCTCAACTGTAGTGTCTTCAGTCGGTTGTATTGATTACAAGTACGATTCTCGAGCAGTGGCATAAAACCAATCGAATAAAAGAACAAGCAAATATTGATGAACATTACACACAATTAGCCCCAAACTAAGCAGAGCTTGTATGATGGGTACCAGATAGTTGATATAATTTATGAATGCATTTTATTGTTATAAATACATACTTAAAATTCAATATAACACCCAGACAGAGAACAAATATCTATGTTCACAAACCCACGGCCTATGGCACTGAAGGCAGGGTACTAATTGAGTTGTGATGCCATGTGAATAAAATATTTATTTTAAATAGATCTGCAATCATGTAGGTAATAATAATAAGGAAACAAATCACATTTTCCTGCTATGTTCCAGTACAAGCTACCAGATACAGAACTCGAAAAACTATTGAGTGCGGAATCTGAAGATGCTCAAAGAAATATCTTGGAAGGCTTTGCCAAAGATCTACCTCTAGTCACAAGGTATGTTTTACATGTTTAGCATTACTTAATTATTTTAAACCTGTAGTGGTGACCACGCGGGAGTCATATATCACAAGGCAGACCAGTCAGACTGTCAGATATTATTTAGTAGGTATGTGTTTTGATTGATCATATTTTTTATAGCATTTAGGTACTTAAAATAATTAGTAAGCTGTATTGGCAATGGGCAGGTCATATAGCTCGAAGAACCGACAACCGTTGGGGAATAAAGGTTCTCGAATGGCGACCACGAACGGCAAGACGAAACGCAGGACGCCCACCCACCAGATGGACCGACGGCATTGTTAAGATCTCAGGAAGTCGGTGGATGGCAATGTGTAGGGGAGGCCTGTGTCCAGCAGTGGACTTCTTTAGGCTGATGATGATGACTTAAAATAATTACCTAAGTATTTTAAAGTACTTTTTTCTCAATTCTAGACTCAGGCTAGCCATAAAAAATAGCAGCGCGCTCTTTTAGAAAGTGGAAAGCAAAAAAATAATTCTTAAGAAACTTTGGGGACTCTTTGCCTGTTCTGACGAGGTTTTCCCTTGTGTAGTTTAGAATTGAGAGAAATTAATGTACTTAAATTAACCATTACTCACATACATATGAGTCATAACTGCAGAAGTGAGTAATTATGACTGTATTTATATGACGTATCTCTCATGGGTACCTACTATAATTGTAACTTTTTATTAGGGCCCTCGACCACGGCGACTTTTTGTAGCGATGTTGAGACAGTATCGCTACTAAGCGATGCTAATGCATCAACATCACAACTGTATCGATGCACGACAGCATCGCTACTTCATGTTTTTGCTAGGTTATATGTTTTAAAATTTATTTTTAGTGTGTGGTGTTGTTAATTGAAGTTGTAGGTAAATTATTAGGATCTGATCAATATATATTATAAAAAGCAAGTGTGTGTATGTACATGCAAGGTTTGCTCTATCATCGTCAACTAAAACAATAAATACAAACAAAACTAGGATCTACCACCTGTTGTGGTAGTAGATACCCTTGGTCTCCTGCTGTGAGTGAGGGAGTTTGGACGGAAGGGGTTGAAGTGGGTGGTTGTGGGAGGTAAAAGTTTTGAGATATATGTATGTCTATCCTATTCTAACACAGGGATTTTTCTACATGAGCAACATGAGCAAAATAAAAGCAAAGATCGCTGTCATGTCGTATAAGGAGGTCAAGGAGGTTGCCCTCAAAAGAAATACCTGGAGAAAAATGCATACATTACGCCGACAAGAGCGTTGCTTTTAAATAAGAAGAAGAATATATTTTCTATCACCTAGGGACTTTTCTAAAAATTCTACATTTTGCCATTACATTCTAGAGTAGAATGCTTTTAATCATTATAGAATATTCTTTAACATTCTGGAATGATCTAGAAAATTCAAATTGAATTCAAAAACTCTTCCCACTTCGCTGCTAGTTGTTTTCTAAGCTTTTTCTATTTGATGAGCAAAATCATTTTCTAATTAAAAATTAACTACCGATCAGAAACTTTTATCATTGACAAGTTGAGTTAGACAAAGAGGTCTCGACTTAAGTCGACTTACGAGTACTTCTGACTGACCTCGTACGAGCTAAAATTGATCTCAAAACCTCTATTCTAGAACCATGTCTGGCTCCGTCCGTTACTGCCACCGCTGTGTTGTGGTCAAGCCAGACCGCGCGCACCACTGTTCAATCTGCCAGCGATGCGTCATGAAGATGGACCACCACTGTCCTTGGGTCAACAACTGCGTCTGCTTCCATAACTACAAGTTCTTCATGCTATTCCTCGGCTATGCGCTGATATACTGTCTGTTTGTCATGGCTACGTGCTTGCCGTACTTCATAAGATTTTGGAAGGTATGTTATTGGTCCTAGAGCCTTTTTATTGGAATTATCTAAAGCTTTTGATCCCGTAACGTTTTTATAATAGCTGAGAAACTTAACTATAACACATACTGACTTATTTAGAATATGTATATCCGTAATTTTTCGTCTTCTTTCTATGAAAGCCATTAATTCACAAAACAGGTGCAGTTGAAAAATAATGGTGTACCTCAAGGCAGAACACTAGAACTTCCCCTGTTTCATTAAATAATTTTATTTATAGAAGCACTATATTTCTATAATGAATAATCGTTATTATTTCCTATAATAACATATTGATACGTAACAAACATAACAGAAAACTTATAAAAATGAATCATTTGTGTAGATTCTCAAACAAGAATAATGTTTTGCGATGTATTTATTATAACATGATTGTGTACACATATTTCAAAGCAATACTATTGATGTAGCATACTGCACAACTGCTTGGGTAGTATTGTATTCAAATGATTATCACCCTTAATGCTAGTTTTCTGTCGTTAATGTTTAGGAATTATTATTGTGATTTACAGATGTATCAAGAATACAAGCTTGCCCACTGCGATCAGTTAATTTCAAAAGGCTCTGATCTCTCTAAAATGTGCATGGATTTGATACATGTAATATTATTTCTTTAATTAACATCACGTAGCTACACTTTTATAGCTTGATACATTCCAAGTAGTTTCTTTTTTATCAAACAATCTTTGGAAAGTCCTAAGTAGTAATTATTACTTATTTCTATTTTAGTATCTGCCGTTATTTGTACTATTTTTAAAGCTTTTTTAATTGTTGGTTAGTTGGAAGCTCCTAAGTCAGCGGCGAAATCTTAAGAATCCTAAAAACTCATTTAACACTTATGAATACATGTATCGTTTGACTTTAAATAGTTCACGCTAAATTAAGATAGCTATGCTAGTGTGTCAATAGGTTTATTGCCTGCTATAGATAACTTCCCACTCAAAGTTCACTTCTCATCGAATCAAAACAGAATATCTATCGGTACATAAATAACCTTAGATTAGGATATTTTGAATTGGAAGACGGAACTTAGGACGCCGACCCACCCAATTGACCGACGTGACGTCGCGGGAAGTCGGTGGAGAGATGGGCTTCAGAATCATGCTTTTTGGAAATGTATAGGGGTAGTATATTATTATGTCCACTAGGTGAGAATATTTTGATAAGAAACAGAAAATAAGAAATATCTTTTTAACAAGCA
Source organism: Thera britannica (assembly GCA_939531255.2). Lineage (NCBI taxonomy): Eukaryota > Metazoa > Arthropoda > Insecta > Lepidoptera > Geometridae > Thera > Thera britannica. The sequence goes on along the minus strand of OW618042.2, from coordinate 6,720,794 downwards.
CTCAGTCAAAGGGCTGTACTGTAGTCAGAGGAAGACCCAAATATTACGTATGGCATATTCCCATTTTGCAGTAGTTGGTATTTCATACCAGATTATAGCAAGCACATTGCCGTTATTTTAGAAAATTTTGAACCAGTGCTTACCATTTGCAGCCACAATTTGAGCCCCCAATTACATTTAAGAGATCATTAAATTGTTCCTGCTATTATGATATTTTGGGATGTTTCATTGATATTGATTGCAGTGGGAAAGCTTTTGTAAGTAATTTTGCACATAACTTATTTTCACTTGTTTTTAAATTATATCAGTGTAAGTATATGTTTTTTAATAAGAAACAGTTAAATGGTCTCTTAAAATACAGGTACTGCGTATTGCAAGTTTAGGCTAATTCATATTTTTTTATTAACACATAACCAACTTTATTTCACCATATCTTTATTGAGTTTATTAGCAAAATTAGCAAAATTACAAAATTTTAATTTTCACAAAAAATTTCTTATTACTACTACTAGTTTATTTCAATTATTACTACTACTAATACTGACACGTTCTTAAGATTGTATTTTTCTGTACGTTGTGCATTTTTATTTTGAAGCAAAATTCTGTTTTATATTTAGCAAAAAACAGTCTTGATGACGCCTTTCAAAAAAATCAAAACATGAAATCGGTTCATCCATTTGGGAGCTAAAATTTTGACACTTTTTGCGTCGGCGACAGTAAATAGTACATTACAGTAGCAGCCAGCAAAAGAGGCATTGATGAATTAACGATGACAATACGTAGTCCATCAATGTCTAGTTGTGGCCAAGGCTTGTATAGTACTTTTCTCATAGTATAGGATCCCGCTATAGAAGGACCTTCACCGAGCTGGTTATTTAATGAAACGTATTTTATATTTTAATTAAACATGCCAATAAATATATTCTATATGGGTTGCCTATCAAATTTCAGTCCAGGATATGATTAATTAATAATTAAAAAAAATAATTGTTTTTTTAACTTTCCACCGGTTTGTTTATTAGACAAATTCTATACCAATCGAAAGTATAGACCCCATAGAATATGCAAACGATAGGTTGCCTATTGTTTTCCGGTCACAACTCTTGGGTAGCCAGGTATAAACAGGTAAATCGATAGAGCATTTTGCACCGGTACGTTTATTGAATAAAAATACTGGGGTCTATACTTTCGATTGGTATAGAATTTGTTTAATAAACAAACCAGTGGAAAGTTATTTTTTTTTTTAAATTATTAATTAATCATAATTATCCTGGACTGAAATTTGATAGGCAACCCATATAGAATATATTTATTGGCATGTTTAATTAAATATAAAATACATTTTATTAAATAACCAGCTCGGTGAAGGTCCTTCTACAGCGGGATCTTAGACTATCAAACAATGCGACCACACATATTTTTCTCGGTTTGAACTGTCCACTTTTTTTTTCAAGTAACAGCATTTTTGCAAGCCAGCTCGAAATTTAAATAAAACCTTTGTCACTTCCTTGGTTGCCATGTTTCAGAGTAAAATATCGTTCCATTTTTAAATTACACGACTGATAACGAGTTTATTATCCTTATTAATATTATAAATGCGTTTGTAACTCTGTCTGTCTGTGTGGCTTTCACGCCAAAACTACTGAACCGATTGAAATGAAATTTGGTACACAGATAGTTGAGGGCCTGAGGAAGGACATAGGCTACTTTTTATTGCGAAAAAAGTGTGGAGGGGAGGTGTGGGGGGAGTGTGGAGGGGAGTACAGGGGGGAGTGTGGAGGGGAGGTGCGGGGGGAGTGTGGAGGGGAGTACAGGGGGAGTGTGGAGGGGAGGTTCGGGGGGAGTGTGGAGGGGAGTACAGGGGGGAGTGTGGAGGGGAGTACAGGGGGGAGTGTGGAGGGGAGTACAGGGGGAGTGTGGAGGGGAGGTTTGGGGGGAGTGTGGAGGGGAGGTTCGGGGGGAGTGTGGAGGGGAGTACAGGGGGGAGTGTGGAGGGGAGTACAGGGGGGAGTGTGGAGGGGAGGTGCGGGGGGAGTACAGGGGGATTGTGGAGGAGAGTCTGGGGGGAGTGCGGGGGGAATGTGGGGGGGTGTTGAGGAGAGTGGGGGGAGTTCGGAGAGGAATGCGGGGGGGATGAAAGTGTGGCGTAGTACGACGCCATATGTCTAAGTTTAGTAAGAGGGCAGACGACTGTGTCACGTGCACGCGAATATGACGTTGTTATTTAATTACTGGTTTCTTCCGCTGCAAATTAAAAATGCTACCCATAGACATTATACCACGCGGACGAAGTCGCGGGCACAGCTAGTGTAATAATATATCTAGCCGCTAAACACGGCAATAATGAGTTTTCATGCAACTTTTGCTAGCCGCTGTTCGCATGTATTTGGCCAGTACAGCAAACTCGATTTATTTCGAAGAAGGTTGTCAAAATAATTCTTAAATTTCCGAGCATCTTTGAGAAAAAAAAATGGTATACATCAAGAAAATGCACAACACTAGGTATGCTCTTAAATTGATATAACTCATCTGTAATTTCAGGGTGACATCGGCCCTGCGGCGAGCGTGGGTCGATACCACATCGTGTTCGCATTTTTCATCTCACTCATGTTTGGTATCTCGCTCGGATCGCTCTTCGGATACCACTGCTACCTGGTCGCGCATAACAGGACTACATTAGGTTTGTACCTCCAAAAGTAACCCGCCAACGCTCCGTTTTATGGATCACCCCGCGCCGCTATGGGTTCGGTTTTAACTTTTAAGACGTAGCGTAGAAGAACTAAAGTCATCAGCGGGGCCGAGAGAGTATGTTAAAGTGGCAATGGAGGGGCCATATATCACGTAGAACCGATAACCGCTGTAGGATAAATAGTGAGCTTGGAGAAACCGCGGGATGTTGGTGGAAGGAGTTGGCTCAAAACTGTTCTTCATGGAATTTAAATGGGCCCAGATGTGGAGTTCTTTAGCCTGATGATGATGATGATGTAGTTTTAGCAATTAGTTTGAAGATGAAAGTGACTGCAATACCACATATCTATCTGCACATTGCTCTTATATTATTTACTGCAGTTCACGGACATAAATTGAATAAGAGTTTCTTAAGTCAAATATTTCTTTTTAAAACGTATAGAAACCCATTTTTAAAAGCATTTTAAGCTATAGACCGAGTAACAGATTTTCGGTACATAACAGTGACCTCAATTTGTATTTTTTTAGCTGGAAGTGCTAAAACAAAGTTTGTTTTCAGATGTGCTTGTATCCTACCGCCAGTTGGGAAGTCCTACCCGACAGATAATAAACTCTGTGCTTAAAACCTTGGTTAATGGTAATTGCAGTCACTTTCCGGTAGCTCGTTGTGTATTATAGACACACACCCAAAAACCTACTTAAATATCAAACTTAGACTGATTCAAATTATGCTTAGTTTTAGAAAAAAAACTTAGTGTATAATACATTTAATTATTTTCATTTTAGTTTACAAAATCAAAAGCGGATTAAAAAAACTGTAAAAAAACTAGTTTAATCTACATTATGGTCAAACCTGTACGTATGATTGTAGAATAATCTAATTTAGTTATTAGTGGTCATTAGTTATTATAAATAGACTTTATTTTGGTTCATGATCAATCTATAAAATATAGACATAACGGCGTTCCATAAAGGGCATTGGTCAAAAATGGATTACGCCGATTTTTAAAACATGTAAATAAATAAAATTAATGAATATTGTCGTCAATCTTCTACGATGGAAACCAGATAGCTGATTATAATTATTTTATAATGTAGCTAGAAAAGCCCTAGGGCAGTAAGTAATTTAAAAAAAAACACTTCTTTCTTTCAAAAAGTTCGCGTACATCTAACCATCATACTGGAAATCATGAATCATGAATTCAGCCCAATGACCAAAGAGGTCGCTTTGCTATTCGTGTGAGTCTAATAGTCATCAATTTTAAATATCGAACGGCGAAGCTCAATTTCGTTCTTGAAAAATGAATGTTTTATTCTTGTAATGCCGGTTTTTTTCTACTTACCTCACAAGCGAGATGTAAAGCAGAATCGAGATGTAGTTAGCTCGGGTGTAAGCACCAATTGCACCCTCGAACTATAGGTGCCAATAAATATCTCGGGCTCCAATTTGTGCCTTACAGTCCTTGGCTACTAATCTACTATTGCTTTAATTTCAGAGGCCTTCCGCGCGCCGATGTTCCGTGGCGGGGCCGATAAGAATGGCTTCTCACTCGGTTGTTTCAACAACTTCAAGGAAGTCTTTGGCAACAGTCCGAACCTGTGGCTAATGCCTATATCCACCAGGTAAGACTTGATTGATTTTGCTCAGTTGGCAACACTGACAAAACAGTTCTTAATTCAAGTTTTTAACAGACTTACCCCCGAATACTGAAACGCAACTCAGATTTAAGCACGTCTCAAGCGACGAATATTTGACAGTTTTCAATGAAAATCTGTCAACTATTCGTCGCTTGAGACGTGCTTAAATCTGAGTTGCGTTTCAGTATTCGGGGGAAAAACTGTTTATGAAAAATTCCACACATTTTCTGTGATATTTTGCTATAAAAAGTTTATATACTTTAAATTAAGCTATATTCTGTGGTAAAACTTGGATTAAAATTTGTTTATGGCCTCAGTTGTAGCCTGTGACCTTTATAACCTGTGAAAACCCACCGTTTGAAGAAAGCCTAATAGGAAATCTTCTGTGTCCGGAATCCTGTAAATGTTTTTGTTTGGCCTGGTATTTCATTGGGTAGGTTGGTTTTGATCGGTTGTCACTGCTAGTTCATTTAATGTGATATATGAAGGTCAGCATGTTTTGTGTTCAGCAAATAAGAGTGGATTTGGATTATGGAGATGACTGATTCAGATATTTTTTGTTAATATTTAAACGTGTTTCTAAAAAAAATAGTTTTTCTAGGATCTTTTACTATTTAAAAACAATTTGGTTATCCGAATCCGCTCTCAAAATAGCACCTCTATATGTTTACCTATCTAAATGTGTGTGGGTTCGTGTGCATGTAATTTTCAGTGTGAAAAAAGAAGTGAATGACTTAACAATATCGACTTCTAATGTATAGATTTTAGAAAACTGCATTTATAGCGAAAACTAAATTACTAAAAGCAGCTAAAACTGCAATGTGGAGTGTGTTTTGTTTAGCTTTTGGTTTTGGGAATCATAACTATTTTATAGGGTTGGGGTGATACAAGACATTATAATTATTCTAGTTAAGATTATAGGGACAATTTATTTGCTACAAACATCACTTTCTACATCGCCATCAATACATTATAATATATTTAATGTACATATTAATTAACAAGCTTTAGATTATTTTCTAATACACATAAGCCACAGGATCACGTAAAAATTATTATATCTAAAATGTATTTATTTTGTAATCATCAAGTATTTGAATTGCACATTAGCTTAGCGGGGTCCGGTTAATGTACGGCCTGTTAATGTGGTTCATCTGGCATCGTAAAAACGGGGTGTACAATAACTGTATGTACATTATCGCCTCCCGCTTAACCTAAAGCGACTTGCATAACGCTATAGAACCTTAATTTCCCAGCGGTTATCGTAACTACGAGCTATATGGCATCGTCGTAGCCACAATGATAAACTCCAGTTACTTATATTTATTTTATATAATTTGAAATATCGTGGCGTGGTCGATTTTTTTTATAACGCTTTTATTAGCTTCACCTGTATGTATGTATGTATGTATGTAACCGACCCCTTTGAGCTCGATTTTGTCCTACTTTGAACAATCAGATTTGATTCAAACTTTGCACACCTGTCAAAGGTCGATGACAATGCAATAATATGAAAAAAAATAAAAAGAAACGAAAAGAAATAAAAAAAAAAAATAATAAACCTACTTTGAACGATCAGATTTGATTCAAACTTTGCACACCTGTCAAAGGTCGATGACAATGCAATAATATGAAAAAAAAAATGAAAAAAAAAAATACTAAAAAGTAAAAAATAAATTATAGTTTAAAAAACTAAAAAAAAACGCTTTTATAACTAATTGAACTAAAAAGTTAAAAATAAAACTGTAATAATCAATTGAAAAATTTATATTATTGTACAAAAAGCGTGGGGGGCTTGATTTTTGTTGTAAATATTTTATAAATAGTTTATTATATCTGATGTTATTATAAAAAGCACCCCACGCTTTTTTGTACAATAATATAAATTTTTCAATTGATTATTACAGTTTTATTTTTAACTTTTTAGTTCAATTAGTTATAAAAGCGTTTTTTTTTAGTTTTTTAAACTATAATTTATTTATTGTTCATTGCTGTTGTGGGTGTCGGCAATTACTGGCAAGTGAGGCTAAACATCACAGGGCAGGTTTTTGACGTGCGTGACCTACGAGGCAATACTTTGTTATAGGCGATGGTTACCACTTAACACTAGGTGGGTCATATGCTTGTTCCATCAGCTAGCTGTATATAAAAAGTATATTATTATGGTGGTATGGTCCCAATAAAGTGAAACATCAAGCATGTGATTGGCATGACTAAGTTTCCTTTATAAAGCAACAAAAAATATTTGGTCTAACAAGCTGAGGCAATGGTGATATTCATAATAATAATTTAACATGCATGTTTCTAAAAGCATAATGGAATGACCTTCAAAATGTAAATGATTCCGGTCAAATAACAAAGTTTACCAAACCAGCATAATGATACCGTCGAGACTAATGTAGGACAAGAAATTAGTCCTCACCACTCATTCTGAATGCGTAATTTTGCTAGCCTCGGTGACGGCTGCGAATACCCAGTGCGTATGGAGCACCAACTGCAGACATTCACGACCCCCCAGGAGGCCCATAATGGCTACGAATCCATGGGCACCACTCGATCCAGGTCAGAATCAGAATCCAGAGACTCCCCCTCAGCCGACTCTCGACACATACCTTGAGAATATTCCATGTTATTCCTATTGCAGCTTCGGGGTTAGATTTTTTTCGTCTACCCGCATTTCTGATATTTTTTTATTTGTAGTCTAAAATCGCTCTAGCCAAGTCCTGTCATATGGAAGCCCGCCATACTTCAGTTTTGTGCCTTGTTCATAGTTATATCAGTCGTTCTTTCTACTCGAAACAGTTTTTGGTTGTCTTCCACGTTACATGTCTTGGGTATGATGGGCTCTATTGTAGGTAGGCATACCTATACGCCAAATGATAGATAATTTATTGAATTAAGTAGTTATTGTACTTGAATAGTATAAACAGAAGAGAAGTTTTAGTGCCTTTTCTAGGATAGAAAGCCCAGTTTACTTTCTAATTGATGTACTCATAATAGCCAAAACATCGAATTTAGGGGCCCCTTTACAGTAATCATTTGTTTTTATATAAATGTAGAATTACTTAGTATAATTTAATATTTGGCCTTGAGCAGATAATGCTACATAATATTAATGTACGGTATCTGAAAAATTAGATTAGTTTTAGTCCAACGATAGATGAATTAAAATGGTTGTGCATGAATAGCAATAATGTTGACCGTATTTTTGATTACAAATTTATAGCAACTTACATGACGTCCTTCCATTCTTGGCAAGCTTTAAAATATTATTGCAATTAATTATTATTGATTATAATCTACGGTGTATAAATATTAACATAAATATGAACTATTTTTTTATAAAATATACTCAAGCTATGTGAGAAAGTTTTGGCTGACGTGTGTTTGTAACGAAATTATTATTTTATAGTATTATTGAGATATTATTCATAAAACTTCTTGAGCAAAAGCTTTTTATGCATTTATTATTTCTGTGCTATATACAACACACAAGACTGATAACAGTTAGACAATGTTCATATTTTATAAGTATTTTTTGCACAATAAATGATTTGTTCTATTTATTTTTGTATTTTTATTTTTTATATACATCACATTCTTCAATAATTCAAAGAGGAGGCAACGCTATGCTTTTAAAATTAGAATTAGTTGAAATTAGCAAGCAAATGGATACAAACTGTTTTAACAAAATTAAATAGTAAAATACTAAAGATGACGTTAAGTCTGTGTGCTGTATATTCTTGTACCTATTATTATTCTTCATATTTTCACTTTTACCCTTTTCACACATGTCTTGAGCTTTCTCCTCTCTCTATTACTTTGTTCTCATCCATCTTCTTTTTTCAATTATTTGATATAAATGCCATTTTATGTTTATGTATTTTATTTCACCTAGGATGCCCTGGACATCCTAAAAGATCTTAAGAATCTAGAGATCTAGGATTTGTCTGCCGTGTGTAGGGGGATGGAGGTCATGAGCATATTTTTTGTTGTCTATAATTTTTTTTTGAAAAAGGGGTTGCTTTTTCATCTGTTTCGTCTGTGCTCTTTCATTCTTCTTAACATTTCTTCTATATTATATATATGAAATAAGCTCAATAGGAATACGTTTTATACTTTTAGCACGGAGACGGAACCTGTTACAGAAAGATGGCGTCTTTGTCCTAGAAAAAGCCGGACCGTCCCACATATAGTATAAGGAATCATTTTAATATATTTTTTATTACGCTCTTTATAATAAACGTGTTAAAATATAACATGCTTTTCATTCATTGGCGATTCATTGAAGTCAAAATTGAGGTCATTCACTTCTTTTTAGCAATTATTAAAGGTTTAAGTCGGTGTCTATTTGCATGCTAATTGTTGTTTAGAGGCTAGTAGGCCGCTAGTAATTAGTTTATCCATGGAGCATAATATGCGCATAATATGGTGCACCAATATGGCTTACTCCAACTGACAACTCCAAATTTAAACCATTACAGGTCTACTGTGAAAACTATTAACAATGGTTCTTCAAGATTTTATGGTAGAGCATTGATGTTTAGAATTTTAATAAAAGCATTTAATACAAATATGAGGGTAATATTTAAATTGATTGGTGTGCTTCATTCTAGAAATAATGAGTATTCATTTTCCGATTTTAGAGGAAAAATGTTGAACACCGTGCTTAAAACGCTTAAGCTGCTTTACTTAAAGCATTTATTACCGCAACCACAGCTTCGTTGAATGTCGATAAGGTTCATTTTGCTATACACTATACTATCAATATAGAGCTGCTGTAGAATTTGAAAGTATTAGATACACATTGCAATTACATATGTATATGAGTTATACAGCACATTTCACATAAACATTCACATCTACTCAAATACAGTGGGAATTGGCAACAATAACTTTTTTACTACTTAATAAAAACATTACTAATTTTGCGGGTACTTTAATAACCTTTTTAAATCATGCTTTAGGTTTTAACTGCTACCGAAAAGCACCAATATAAAATTAACATAAGCAAATCTGAATACATTACACAAATATTTAAAATGAGATGTAGAATTGCCTCAATGTAGAGGTGCATTACTAAGTAACTGCCGCTAATATTAATAGCTAAGTGAGTAAAATGTTGAAATATTGAGTAGCCTTAAGTAGCCTAGAGCCTAAGAATATTGAGAAAAAACCCCAAAATATTGAGTGGTTCAAATTCAAAGTCCTTGTTGATAGGGACCATATCACGGTCTTATTAGTTTGTGATGCAATTCACCCACACACAACGCATTGCTTTGTGTAAATCGCTTATGTGAACTTTCAAAACTCAGTTACTGTTTTCTAACAAAATCGATGGTTCAGTTTCGGAGACGGCACCGTGTACCCGACCCGCAGCCAAGAAGAAGAAGCCGCGTCATTGCTGAACTCCGAGCAATGGGAGCGGTGGGGGGAACAGCCTCGGCCCTTCGACGAGCATGATGGCTCCTCCTTCGACGAACTTTGAGTGTAGGACCCTCGGCAGCGCCGGGGAAACAGGCGCTGCGATGGATCTCAGTGTGATGTGCTGAATAATGTTAATATCAACGAAGCTAGTGTAAACAATCCGGTTATAGTAAACGGAAAAAGTGGTAATAATCAAAATAACAGTGCACCGTTAGACAGCAGCCCTAGGTTAGTAACCAAAACAGATATGCAGCCTAATCAGGAACCTTTCTGTTCTGCGGTAATGAACCGGACTGTGGCCAACATAAGTAAAGCAATAAGAGCTGTTTTCTTCTTGAAATACTGCGAAGATCTGCGTGATGCTTACCCATACGTGCTGCACTTATTTGACCTAACGGATGAAGATTTAGATCTGTTTTTAGAAGGTGATCCCAAACCGAAGTGTAACCGCTGTCAGTGGTGTATCCTCTTGGCGTTATGTAATGTAGCTGGAAACTATTTACCACCCACACCTTCACCGTATTTTACGCTTGTCCCAAAGTATCCAGAATTAGGCACTGCTGCGTCCCCTACATCTGCAACTGAACGGCAATATACAGTTCTGTATCGCGATTTCAATCACGCCAGTCTCATTGAACTGAGAGATAAAATTTCTTCTGGTGAACGAAATCAGAAATTAGGTCTTGACGCGGATGAGAAAATAAGTCAAATTATTCATTCATTTACTAGTAAAGTCTTTTCAATACTTTTAGACGAATATTTAGAGTTATTTGAAGAAATGGTTAAAGGTGTTATTCTGTTCAAAGAGTCAGGTATAACATTAGAAGACATTTGTTCTGTTGACGAGGACGGTGACTCAAATCATTGTCAACAGGCAAATTGCACGAGGAATATGTATAGGGATTTCTCCTCTCGCCGGCCGTACGAAACGGCAGAATTCGAAAAACACTTGCTCGATGAATTGATAAAACAATATAACAGTTACAAGAAAAGTGATTCCGAGATGCCACGAGAAGCAGATCACAAGACTAATAATAGAGAGAGCCAAGCTTGCGATTGTGAGCATGCTACTAAACGGGATAATCCGTATTTAGCTTACCTAACTCAAGTAAAAAGATACAGCCCATCCAGTGAAAACACAGAACAATTTGCTGAAACATTACAAACAGAGAAACAAATGTTTTTGCAGAGCTGCTTGAATTTATTACGTGACAGTAACTATTTTTGCAGTTCTATTGAATCGTGTTCAGAAATGGAGTGTTTGATTGATCGTGAAACCCAGGGAGAAACTAACTCACCAAACTGGAGGAAGCAAGAGGACATCAACGATGGCGAATTGTTCAACATATCGGTAGCTGTATACAACCAAACAGTTTGGCATGTTCAATCAACTATATTTGCAATATTTAGATCCCTACAGAAGGATGAGCTATACAAAAAAAGATTACTTCCATCAACACCACAAACATTTAAATTCAATCAATTTTCAAAAGAAATAAAAAATGAAAGGATTGATGATATACAAAAATCCCTGTCGTGTTACTTTAAGGAAACTGACGTATCAGCTTCTGAAGACGAGGTTTTCACACAAGGATCCGAATCATTTTACATAGATAGTACTGGTCAAGATGATTCAAATAAAGGATATTTCAAACATAATGAGTGTGATGAAAGAATTCAAGCTATGCCGTCAATAAAGTATGAAACAGAAATTAAATACCGTCATGAACAATATAAATGCGATCTAAATCAAGAACTTCGTGTAAGAGGGCCTCAACAAGAGATTATGCTACAACATCCAAATCTAGAATACGTAGAAAATATCAGGCGCCAGATACATAACAGTAATCACCTAACACTGAACACCCAAAAAAATACAACATCTCAAACAGAATTCCAGTCCCACAATTTAAATAAAAATAATTTCTCGGGGCCCGATACTGAACAACGAAACACAGCGGAAAGGTCAGAAAATGCACTAATATTTCTAGATAAAACAGTTTTTCTGCAGCCTAATCTACAAGAACGAGAAATAAGTTTATTTAGAAAAACATTCATTGGTAAAAAAAATCACGCGAGTGTAATATGCATTTTTAACTATTATAAGCCTGAAGTATCACACAATGACGCTATTGCTTTTATAGAAAAAATTAAAATGGAGGGAGGGGTTCTCCACTACCCTCACTGCAGCGATAACACCTCACTGACAAAAATAGAAGGTCCCTCCTTCTATTTCACTGAGTGCTGTGTTGACTGTCGTCAAGAACTAGCCCCACCACAAAAACTAGAAGCTTTCAAAGCTGAACCTAGATATAATAATAAATACAAGATAATTTCACAGATCTTAAGTAAATCTCGCGCTTCCTTTTATTTTCCTGTCCAATGTGGCAGTTGTAGCTTCTTTGTATGTGATCCTCAAAAAGCTAAGAAAAGACACCATTTATTCGTACCCTTTCATGCTGCTGTAAAAAGTCGCATTTGTAGCTCACGGCTGAAATCGCATAAATGCGAATTTGTATTATCGGCCAATGAGTACACTGGATGTCGTAGTGATACTATTAACAAACCTAACACAAAGAAGCCATGCTTGTCTCGTGATCACATAAGCAAATCGCAGAGTCATAAATACCTGTATAGAAGTAGATCTGTACCTCTACTAGCACATCGAAAGGATGATGGATCCAGGGGTATACTGGATAGTGCCGATGTGGCTGCTCGCATCAAGAACGCTTCTCTGAATTTCGAAGATGCTGTTGCAAACATACTAAATATATGGACGTATGAAATGATCAACTACGAAGAAGGGGTTAATTCCCCACATATAAGATCACAGATTATGAATTATAGAAAAAGTATTTCCGTTTTCATAAAAAAGGATTTAAAAGAGAAATTGTGTTATCGCCATATTCTTTCTGTGTTTGAGCGTGTTGAAAACTATGAATCTCCTATTCTGGAATTCAAAGATCGTAATTCAATCCAAAAAAATATGCTTAATTATAAAATTGTGAAAAAGTCCCAATCTTGTCATGCAAAACTCAAGTTTGACGCTTCTTCGGTTATACATCGCTCTGATAATGTATCCTTGGAGTACAATAATAATATAACACCCCTTCAAAAAATTGATCAGCCTATTGGAAGCGAGAATGGTGTGGGACATTTAAGATCTGGTGCTTTAAAACGCAAGAATATTTTAACACCACTTTCTTTAAATTTGCAACTCGTACCCAAACCATCTCAGCCGCAACGCCGCCGTAGCTATTCGTTTTCCGAGTCTGTGTATAAAGATGATTTTTCCACTCAAATGAACGCGTGGAAAAATGAATTGCAAGAACTTCAAAAAAGCATTGAGAGCCCAGATGTGAGATCTGTATCTCAAAATCGCAAAATAATAGCAAGACCGGTGTCTTTACATTCAGAACTCAGACAGAAAACTTTGACTGCTGCTCGCCGGCGCCGTAGTAGCTGTTCCTATGCTACCGAGATATATAAAGATTATTCCACTCCTATAACTGCATGGAAAAATGAATTGCTAAAACTTGAAAATAATGTAGGGACCCCAACTTTGAGATCTGAAACTCGCAAAATCACGGCAAGACCGCTATCTTTGCATACAGAGCTCAACAAAAAACCATTAGCCCCTAAACGTCGCCGGAGCTATTCCTTAGCAGAATCTACGCCTAAAGAAGATTATTCTACGCAGATGAACGCGTGGAAAAATGAATTACTAAAACTTCAAAACAGTGCACAGAGCCCGCATCTCGGGGCGTTATCTATGAATCGTAAAAACTTGGTAAGACCACTTTCTTTACATTCCAATCTTGAGCAAAAAACTCCGGGTACTCAACGACGTCGCAGCTGCTCTTTTACAGAATCTGCGTGTAAAGAAGCTGTATCTACTCAAATGAACGCGTGGGAAAAGGAATTGAATGCACTTCAGAAAAGCGTGGATAGCCCCAATTTACGGTTTGGTGCTATTGATTTGAACAATAAAATCGGGTGTTTACGCCCAGAACCTAAACGTACAAATACAGCTGAAACCCATCGGCCTAAATCTGAGTCTTTTATAAATGAATTTTCATTTGAAATAAACAAATCAAAACTAGAACTACTAAAACTTCAGAAAAGTGTTGAGGATCAACATTTGAGACCCGAAATAAAACATCGGAACAATATTACAAAAGCAACTTCTTTACACTCTGAACCAGAACATACAGCTGCGGCTTCATATCACCACCAATCAGAATCTTTCATAAATAATTCGAAACCATCATCTTCATCTAAATTAAACGAGTGGAAAAATGAACTGATAAAACTCCAAAAAAGTGTCGAGAGCCCTCAATCAAATTCTGAAATCGCAAGACGTAAAATTAATGAAAAAGCTGGATCTTGTTCAGGACCAAAAGAAAGAGCTGATGTAGCTGCACATTGCCCTAAATCAGAGTTAGATGATACATTAACAGAATTAAAAACCTGGAACCTCAAGTTGCGAGAACTGGAAAGAGACGCGATACGCCCTTATTTGAGACCAAAGCAAATAAAACGAAAAATCAAGATAAGAGCTGTCTCATTGAATACAGAACCTAAACGCACCACATTTTCTACCATTCGCCCGAAATCTGAATCCGTTTTAGATGACTATTCAGCAGAATTAGAGACCTGGAAACACGAACTTCTGACGCTAGAAGAAGATGCTAAGAACCCTCAACACAATGATACACTGATCCCCCGACATGAAGCACCCGCTTGCAAAAGTATAGCAAAATCTCGCTCCATGAATTCGGAATTAAAATACAAAAATGTTGGGCATGGGATTAGTTTTGAATCGAATCGTATAAACAATAAAGATGATACATCGAGAACAAAACCGAGATTGACGCGAATGCTGCCGCTGGATCAAGATATAAAAAACAAGATATCAACTCATAACAAATCTCCAGTTCGCAGATATAGTGCAACACCTCGTCAGCTGCCTGCTATACCGAACGACAGAAACATGAGACGTCATTCACATTATGAAACAACGGGAAATTTTGTCAATTTACTGTCCAGCAAGAAAGCGACACATTTGAATACTCACGTACGTAGCCCAGTTTCCCCAAATGATCCTGATACAAAACGTCAGATTGAAACTTCGGGTAGATATTTAAAACCCGAAGAGAACGTTTCGCGTTCTAGGTTTTTTTCACAGTAATACAATAACTAGAGCCGTAAGTTACATATACCATGACGGGAGAAGTGATAATTTAAACCGTTTGTCTTCTTTAATTTAGGTAGTAAGATTGCACTATACGAAGAAAGCTGTAACCAGCATTTACTGTTAAGCTGTTTGAGTTAGCTCGAGATCTTGTTACGTTCGGTCGTGTGTCGCTTATCGCGCGCCGCTTCATTTTTTGCATACATACTAACTGCACCGTTTTATTACAAGTTTAAATGCACTACGTTCCTACTACATAATAACTAACTCAAAAGTGATCAGTATACACTCATAATCTGTTTATTCTTGGATTATTGGACCACAAAAATTAATAACTTTCTACGTTTGCTCAATACATATTTTGTATCGTGATTGCCGAATAAAGTTCCTGCCTACCTCATCTAACGAACAAACACTGGCCTGCAGTGTGGACAGCGCAGCGTCACTAAAGAAACCAACGCATACACGATTTAGTGAGTTACCACGCCACAGTTGTTATTTGCAATAACAACATTGAAAATGCTACCCTCTTCGCCGCGCAGTCGGTGTAATTCCGATCCAAATCTGGCTTCCGATGCTAGTTCCGTCTCCGGAGTTAAAATCATTAGAAAACGGAAGAAGCCCGAAAATGAGATGCAAGAAGCATTTAACTTGCTCGCGGAAGAAATTAGGGGCTGGAAGACGGATCTTTCTAGCGAGCTTGTGAAGTTGAATGGGCATTTTTCTAAGTTGGAATCAGAGCTGTCCAACATTAAACTCACTGTGGGAGAAATCAAGAGCGATCTTACGACACTCAAAGTGGACCAGCAATCATTGGATACACGAATCACCAAACTTGAGACTAATCAGTCGTCTATGCTGGATGAGATTATGGCCCTAAAGGCGTCAAGTCAATTTCACTATGACCAACAAGTTACTACTACTACCAGCATAACCCAATTGGAAACTCAAGCCAAGACTTGTAGCCAGACTACTAGTGTTATTACGGCCTTGGAATCAAAAATTGATTCATTGGAGCAGCAGGCCCGTCAATGCAACATCGAAGTCACTAATGTTCCTGAGCGTAAAAGCGAAAACTTGATTCAATTGGTTCTGACCATTGGGAAAACATTAGGCTGCACAATGTCGCAGTCTGACGTCATATCCGTCCATCGTGTACCTCATGGACAGCCCGGTGTGAGCAGACCCAAGAACATCATAGTGAAGTTTGCCTCACGGATATTTCGTGACGACTTACTGAGCTCGTTTCGCTCAGCCAAGAGCCTCCAGTCTGATCAGCTGGGTGTTGGGGGGACACCTCAAGCTGTTTACTTGAGTGAACACCTGACGCTCAAGAACAAAATCCTTTTTCGCGAAGTACGCGAGGCAGCCAAGCGAAACGGGTTCAGGTATGTGTGGGTCCGGCATGCCACCATCTTGGTGCGTGAATCTGACAATTCCGCGATCTTTGCGGTTAGGTCACACCGTGACCTGTCAAGAATCAAGCCGCGTGGCAATCCGGACTCATCTAATGTTATGTCAGTTTGACTTATTGGTTGACTTTGTTTATTTGCCCTTTGCACTGTGTACTTTGAAATTGCTATGCATTTTTAATCTTCACTTAATTATAAGTATAAATCAGTTCTACATTATGAGCGTGCTGTCAAACCTAACTTTAAAATTTAATCACTTAGTAACTTTATTTCAATATAAATTGTATAACAACTTTTTTTACATATATTTTTCTAAAACACAATTTGCTGCTGTTTCACATAAGTTTTGCGTATTTTCATTTCTAATATACTTGTTTTATACACACTTTAAAGACTTTTTACCACAACTCATTTACACTAAATCAAATAAAAGTGGATTCTGATTTGACTATTTATTACCAAAACTGTGGTGGTCTTCGGACCAAGTTAAATACTCTTTACATGAACATTTTGTCTAATTCGTATGATATCGTCATTTTAGTTGAGACATGGTTGATCCCCGAAATATCAAATAATGAATTTATCGACCAACGGTATGACGTCTTCAGAAGGGATCGAGATCGTCTGGCTACTAACAAAGCAGATGGAGGAGGAGTGCTCATAGCAGTTTTAAAAAAATTAAAGTCAACGCTATGTGATATTCCTTACAAAACTTCGCCCCGCGTGGAGTTTTTATTTGTCGAAATTATCAGCCGTAACCGTAACACACGTAATATAATTAATGCCACTTATGTACCACCCAGTACAAATCAGGATATATACATGCAGTACTTTGACTTGATTAGCAGTATGCTTAATAACTCCAATGTTGACACATTCATTGTTGTGGGTGATTTTAATCTTACTGAATTAACTTGGTCAAATGACCCAAGCAACACACGTGGCCTATCATGCGGAGACTCTTTCACCCTTGGTGTCGAATTGACAAACCTCATGTCCCTGCTCAATGCTGGTCAATATAATCACATTGGTAACTCGATGGGGAGGTACTTGGATCTCTTCATTACGAATTCAGATAACCCAATTGTACAAGCCCCTACAGGTATGACTAAAGTAAGTCCGATTCATCCACCTTTAATGATTTCCGCGTGTGTTGATATCGTTAGCTCTTCCTTAATTCACCGTCCTGTAATTAAACCCAACTTTCATAGAGCTGACTATGAAAGAATTAACAGTATTCTCAGTGATATCGACTGGCAAGACTTACTATGTAACTTGTCTGCTAACTCATCAGTAAGTGTATTCTACGACAAAATCTATGAAATTATAAAAAATAATGTCCCTACCGCCACAACCAAAGCATCACATTTTCCTACATGGTTTACTCCTTCTTTGAAGCGCACCTTTAAAAATAAGTCTAAAGCATGGATTAAATGGAAGATCTATGGAAATGTATCTGATTACGAAATATTTTCGAATTACCGGAAGGCATTCAAGTCACAATGTGAACTATGTTATAATAATTACATAAATTCAGTACAAGACAACATACGTTCTAATGTTAAATTCTTTTGGAAGTTCGTATCTGACCTGAAAAATAAACCTTGTATCCCGTCTAAAATGAAATTTAACCATCAAACGGCCAGTACGCCTACAGAAATTAGTAACTTATTTTCAGAGTTTTTCAATTCAGTCTATGAACCTTCTACTTTCGATTCAAACACCTGGACTCCTCCAGATGACTACACTGATGACAGTTCCCTCATAAGTAACATAAATCTTTCTGTTTCAAAAATATGCACCGAGCTCAAAAGACTTGACCACTCTAAAGGCACCGGACCGGATGGCATTCACCCCTTATTTTTAAAAAATACTGCTCGGCAAATATGTAAACCTCTTTACATTGTTTATAACAAATGCCTAACAGAAGGTGTATTTCCCAGTGTTTGGAAGCAGGCAAACATAACGCCGGTTTTTAAGTGTGGTACCAAAGATGATGTATCTAATTACCGCCCCATATCAATACTGTCTACATTGTCGAAACTTTTTGAACGATTAGTGCACAATGAAATCTATCCTATATTGCATGGTACTATTATTGAGCAGCAGCATGGGTTTGTTAAACGAAGGTCTACCAGCACTAACTTAATGATATTTGCAAATTACCTTTTCGAAAGCATGGATAGACGTATACAGGTCAATGCTATTTATACTGATTTCCAGAAAGCTTTCGATAAGGTAGATCACGAAATTCTCTTGAGTAAGCTTGCATTCAATGGTATTCGAGGTGATTTACTGCGTTGGTTTATTTCATACATAACCTATCGCACTCAAAAAGTCATAGTTTATGGTCATCAATCGAACGAAATCAACGTTACATCGGGCGTTCCCCAAGGATCAATCTTGGGACCCCTACTATTTATAATATTTATCAACGATATAAATCAATGTTTCTTACACTCTCACTTCTTACTTTATGCAGACGATTTAAAAATTTACCGTCAAATCAACGATTCTGATGATTGCATGTTGATTCAAGAGGATTTAAATCGTTTGTCTTCATATTGTTCAATCAATAAACTTTATCTCAGTATCTCTAAATGTAATTCCATAGTTTTTACAAAGAATCGTAATCTATTTAACTTTAACTACAAACTTTGCGGTGCCACCCTGAACAAAGTTGAATCTCTCCGAGATCTCGGCATTGTACTCGACTCCAAACTAAATTTGGATCTACACGCACATAAAATCAAAAATAAAGCCTTCCAAATGCTTGGTTTTATATCTAGAATCAGTAAATATTTTAATAGACCGACCACATATTTGCACCTTTATAACGCCTTGGTTAGACCTCAAGTTGAGTATGTTAGCCAGGTTTGGAATCCATATTACAAAAAATATATTGAGTCCCTGGAAAAAGTACAGAAAAAATTCTTACGTATAACTAATTATAGATGCTTTAGAAGAGGTTATCTCTCATATGCAGAACTTTTGTTGAAATACAACTTTTTATCGCTTAAAAAGAGGCGTCTGCTTCTAGGAGCCATGATGCTTTATAATTTATGCCACAATAGGTTTGACTGCACGCAACTTACAGGCAAACTTTGTTATAGTGTACCGAGGACAGTGCATAGACGCGCGGTGCGCCCCGGCCGGCTGTTCGTTACCACCTCATGCCGCACTAATGCTGGCGTTCGCGCTCCTATCTATCAGCTTGTAAATAACTACAACAACTACTTTGAACACATCGACGTCTTTGCGCTTTCCGTCGGACAATTTAAAAAAGCCGTAATAGGCACATTGTTAACGGTAGATTAGTTACTCTTTTGTTTATATATATTTTTTCAAATTATTTAAGTTATGTAGCAAAAATTGATCGCTTATAATTTACATGTAACAAGATCTCTTTTTCTCTATTATCTTACTGTAAGCTGTGGATAACGTTGTTGGTTATACTTTAATCATTAGTTTTCGTTTCTTAACTTTATTGTATTACACAATGTATAACTGTTTGTTGTCCCGAATAAATAAAATAAAATAAAATAAAAATAAAATACTGTAGGGTTTTTGACACTTTTGTGATTAATAATAATTGGTATGAGAGTAGGTCCATCTTTTTGTGTAATATGAGAGTAACTAGCTGATACCCGCGACTTCGTCCGCGTGGATATTTGAGTTCGTTTTTTTAGTTTGATATGACCAACTGCTAGTTACCATTGTTTTGAGCTTGTAATTTAGAGTGTATTTGAATTTGAAGGTAAGTGCTGCTGTAGCCGATTTTTTCGCAGCAGTGTTTAGTTTAAGTATTATAGATGTTTCCCGCGATTTTGTCTTAGTTGTTATCATCAGTTTTTTTGTGAACCTCTGTGTGTAATCGAACCTGGTGCCAGATGCTGCGGTAGTTGAAATTTTTTTAATGTTTTTTTTTGCATATTTTGTAAAGCTCTTTTTCGTGATTTTGTTGAAGTGGCTAATTTGGGCTATCGTATTCGTCGTTGGTGTATAATCGAATCTGTTTTTTTTATTTGACATGACTTCAGCAGTGTTTAGTTTAAGTATGATAGATGTTTCCCGCAATTTTGTCGTAGTGGTAATCATCGGTATGTTTGTGAACCTTTGTGTGTAATCGAACCTGGTTCCAGATGCTGCGGTAGCTGAATTTTTTTTAATGTTTTTTTTTTTCTTATTTTGTAAAGCTACTTTTTGTGATTTTATGTTATAATTAGTGGCTAATTTGGGGTTTCGTATGCGTGTTGGTGTATAATCGTATCAGATTTTTTTAATTTGACATGACCAATTGCTGGTTACTATAGTTTGAGCTTGTACTTTAGAGTGTATTTGAATTTGAAGGCGAGTGCTGTTGGAGCCGATTTTTTTCAGCAGTGTTTAGTTTAAGTATGATAGATGTTTCCCGCGATTTTGTCTTAGTGGTTATCATCTGTTTTTTTGTAAACATTTGTGTGTATTGTACCTGGTAACAAATGCTGCGGTAGCTGAAATTTTTTTAATGTTTTTTTTTTCTTATTTTGTAAAGCTACTTTTTGTGATTTTAAGTTATATTAGTGGCTATTTTGGGGTTTCGTATGCGTGTTGGGGTATAATCGAATCAGATAGTTTTATTTGACATGACCAATTGCTGGTTACTATAGTTTTGAGCTTGTACTTTAGAGTGTATTTGAATTTGAAGGCGAGTGCTGTTGGAGCCGATTTTTTTCAGCAGTGTTTAGTTAAAGTATGATAGATGTTTCCCGCGATTTTGTCTTAGTGGTTACCATCGGTTTTTTTGTGAACCTTTGTGTGAATTTGAACCTGGTGCCAGATGCTGCGGTAGCTGAATTTTTTCATGTTTTTTTTGCGTATTTTGTAAAGCTATTTTTTTGTGATTTTTGTTTAAATCATTTTCCTTTTTTTCTTCTTTTAGGCGAAGAATTTTCCTATTTTCTTCCTTAGTGCACCTCTGCTCTATTAGAGGAACACACCTTCTAAGTTTCATGTTTCTAGGGCTAACGGTTTCGGCTATGCGTTGATTTTTCTTCAAACCATTTTTCCCCTTTTTCTCCTCTTCGGAAAATAATTTTCCATTTTCCTTTCTTAGCGGATGTCTACGTCATAACATCTACCTGTATGCCAAATTTCAGCCCGATTTGTCCAGTGGTTTGGGCTGTGCGTTGATAGATCACTATGTCAGTCAGTCACCTTTGAGTTATATATATTTATAAGAGGAACACACCTTCTAAGTTTCATGTTTCTAGGGCTAACGGTTTCGGCTATGCGTTGATTTTTCTTCAAACCATTTTTCCCCTTTTTCTCCTCTTCGGAAAATAATTTTCCATTTTCCTTTCTTAGCGGATGTCTACGTCATAACATCTACCTGTATGCCAAATTTCAGCCCGATTTGTCCAGTGGTTTGGGCTGTGCGTTGATAGATCACTATGTCAGTCAGTCACCTTTGAGTTATATATATTTAGATACCTAAAACTCAATAACTATGGTACCCACCTATGGCCTAGTTGCGGAAAATAGTACGCCGTAGGGCGGCATTCAATTAAATTAATATTTGAAAGGCATTGAGATATAAGTACTACGAACTAGAGAAGCTACGTCAAATAACTGAATTTACCTATTCTTCATAATTTGTTCTCGGCAAAAAGGTCATAAGCGCCATGAATCACGGCACTTACGCGTTTTCGAGAGACAGCGACTGAGGCGACTGAGTGAGGTGCGGCGCGATCGCCGCAGTTGAATGAGACAAAGTAGGAGTTTATGGTGTCTTCTCTAGTACGTAGTACTTATATCTCGATGTTGAAAGGCCACTAAGATCTCGTATTTTATTAAATAATTCGCATTTAATTGTAATTTGCAAAACCGTATAGGTAATTATGATTAAGAGTTGTGTAAAATGCAGAATAGATTTGAAAGTTAGAATTAGACAAGGAAATGGGTATAATGGTGCTGGGAATAACTGGTAACCACAGCGTGGTAGATAACAGTAAGGCGCGATGTTGTGATATTGAGATTGTACTTAGCTGTTTTACTAGATAAATTATTATCATATGTGTTTTTCGTACTATCTTCCAAAAATGGTATGAAAGAAAAAGAAAAAGAAAGAAAGAAAATAATTTTATTGACCTTAAGCTAAGTACAATGGGTACCTACCTACTGCCAACTTATAACATAAAAAAGAACAACTTAATTTAAAAACAAAAAACAGAAAAAAATCCTTAAAAACTAGATACATTAAAAAAACAGGTAGGTAGGCACGTGCCATGCTGTGTAAATAAAGGTCAATTAGGCCTTGGCTCAGTATCTATTGCACCGTGTAGGTCACCCCACTTAGTGCAACACTGGTATTCTGCCAAGGCCTAGAGACAATATGTATGACTAGATGCCTTCTTCCGGATGTGCAAGGTAGAGTGAGATACAAAATCAATTTAAGTTTCATGACCTTCCCTATACCATATTTTTCTATTAATATAACATGTACATAATAAAATTTACTCTTTTCGAATGAAGTAAGTAGGTGTAGATTATTGTAATTGCCAGTTTTCTTCCACATACAAACTTTCGTCTTTCTGCTCAGAATTTAAGAGGACTTTTCCCAGGTCAAAACATCTGTCAAGGCGACCGGTGGAAATGACCCCTAGATTTGATAACGCATTGTAAATATGCTTCTGAAAAGACTGCTAAGAAAATGTACATCTTCTTGTGTAAACAATTTTTAACGTGAAAAAGAACTGACTATCTATGTGTATCTGTCTATTAGGTATGTAAATCAAATAAATAACTCTTAATCATGTCCAGAAAGTTTCAAATATTTTAGATATCTATTTAGAGTAGTAACAAAAACACAGACCTAATAGTTTTTTTTTTTGGCTGAAGAGGCTATTTGTCACTCATCTTGAATAAATGCAATTAATGATTTCTTTTGTTCGTTTAGTATAGGTAGTACAGGCGTTGCGTAGCTTTGCTGGGGTGTCATGGCATTACGAGAGAGAATTTTAACGACATCAGCATCACCAAAGCTATTCTTCTTAATAAATCTTCATGGTGCTGGACACACTAATGTTCAACTCCAAAAATTTTATTACTGAACTGCAGACACAGGTACAATATAATAATTTGACAGGTGCAATGGCTCAGTTGGTAGTAGCAATGCTTCCTGCACCGTACGTCGTGGGTTCGATCCCCACCGAGAACAAATACTTGTGTGGCGAACGCAGATGTTTGTTCTCTGTCTGGGAGTTATATCGTATTCCAAGTATATATTTCCAAATAAAAATGTACAATATTGTATCAGCTATCTGGTACCCATCGTTTGGGGCTAGATAGTGTTGTGTGGATTGTCCACAATATTTATTTATAATAGGATAATTTATTATGCGTGTAGTTTTGAATTCGAATTAAACTTTGCAAAATGCACGTCCTTTCTTGAAAAAGTTTAAAATAAATGACACAAAATAGTTATAGGTATTTGATTGTGGCTATAGGAATTAATTTCAATAATAATGTTTAAGCAATTTCTCTGTGGTTTAAGTACATATTTAGTAAAATCATAATACATTTCCAAAATGGTTAAAATACTAGTCATTTTGTTACAAATCATATTTTAAGAATTATAACATTGTCAGCTTTATTGGTTTTCATATGACCCTAACGAATTTGCAAAGCATTTAAAAATCATTCCAATTTATTCTTGGTTATTTTGATTGTACTTATTATACGTTTTTATTGGTTAAATTTGACTTAATTTGTAAGTAAGAAATGTTTATAGCCCATAAATTGAATTATCGTACGGATGGTGTATTTAGTAGATAAATGTATTATATTTATTTTTAAGTAACATGAATTATTATGAACGTAAATAAATCTAAATAAATATGAATTGATTTAATACATTATGTTAAAACTCCCGCCATCCAGTCGGACCTATGGACTTTTCTATTCGAAAAAATATATGTTGTAAAAAATATGTGAGCTGTACCCGAAGTCCCAGTGCATTTACAACATTTCGTTACCAAATGTTGTTTTCGTTTCGCCTATTTGTCTCTGTCTATTGTATGGAGAAAAGATGAGACAACAACTCTTAACTACGTAACGTATGTTTGCCATCTCATATTTTCTCCATGCAATAGAGAGAGACAAAAAATCGAAACGAAAACAACATTTGGTAACGAAATGTGGTAGCAAAACCCCGACTTCGGGTACTGGAAGTGTTGAAGGAAAACAACGCAAGGAATATGAATGGGTAAGTTTCAGAAGAAAATTAGTGGTAAGTATGAAAACATTTATTAAAATAATTGGTGGGTGTCAATATAGAATCATCTCGATCAATCACAGGGTTTGAAATAATCAAATAGGCGGTGATATGGCAAGACGTGTACGCTCAAATAAAGTATACTCAGGCAGAGAATATAACAGAAAGTGTTTTATGAAACCTTAAATTTATTTATTTATCTTTAAAATATGTATTTATTTTAAAACTTATTGAGTAGCGAAACATTATTTATATACACATTTCGCTTCATGACTATGGTCTGAATAGCATAATTATTACTCATCCGAGCGCACACGTTCATGTCCGTATCACAAAACAAAGTAACAAGAAAAACTAACAATAACATTCGAGTAACGAGGTTTCAATTCAATCACATGGTTTCCTAACAATATAAAGATCTATTTTCTTTATGCATAGAAGCCCTAAACAGGTAAAAAAATATCAAAGCTGCCAGTATTTGTCTGACACTAGGGTTAAAACATCGCGCAAGCCAAAAAGTACTAAGTAAAAGAACGATGGCGACCAATTCTGTACAACGATTTTGTAGGGGCTTGTTCACACAAACAACGTTCGCAGGAGGAAAGCGTACGTTATCCGCGATATGAAGACCTATTAAGGAACATTTTAGTACAACGCTACCAACTTACCTGCCCAGCTAAACGAATAGAAAGACAATCAGTTCGTCCTTGGTCGACCTAGACGGATAAGTTGGCACAGTATAAGTACAACTAAGTACTGTATAAGTTTAAAAACAAAATTATATGCTCAAAGCAGCCAGCATTTTCCAATTTCAAAACATCTCTAGAAGCGCGAACGCGTGTCCTTTATTATTTTGATTACAACTAAGTACTGTAAAATAATTATATGCTCAAAGCAGCCAGCATTTGTCTGATACTGCCAGCATCTTCCAATTTCAAAACATCTCTAAAAGCGCGAACGCATGTCGCCTCCTTTTCCAAATCCTTCGATATCTGGTGCGCTCGTTTGGTGATCTCCTTGGGTATTCCTGCCAAGCGGGCTGCGTTGAAGCCGTAAGACTTGGGGCATGCGCCCGGACTGAGTTTGTAGAGGAATGTTATTGTTTCTTCAGGGATGTGGTCATCGCTGTCTGCGGTAGCTTCGTCTGTTTCCACCATGCACGCCTGGGGGACATTTTGAGCGTTAAATCTATTTCTTAACATTACGGTTTGTATGAACTAGAGGCCAGGAGTTGTTAGGCTGCCCTACAATCAGTCGGTCAGTATTATACTCGGTGAATCAAACGCAACATTTCCATACCAACATTTTTGAGTAGTAGCACCTTGTAGAAGTAGAAGGGCTCATCCGCAAAAGTACTACCAACATGCTTAATTCTGCCGTGAAGCAGCATTGGTTACCACTTAACATCACGTGGGAGGAAACGATTATTCGCGCCCCAAAGCTTTGGTTTGGGGCGCGAATAATCGTTTCCTAGCAAGGGCTTTCATATCAAGAGTACAAATCTTCTTCTTCTTGATTTCTCGTTTATAAGCAGAGATATTTAGCAAGCTCAACATATGTCCGGTACCAAACTTCGTCTTCTTGATGTCTTGATTTCTCGTTTAAAAGCAGAGATATTTAGTAAGCTCACCATATGTCCGAGAATGACGCCCGCATGTGACGCCAAGTGCCGCACTAGCGAGTGGTAATGCGTGGAGAATATGACTCTGCAGCCGCGGTTTGCTAGTTCCGCGCAAACGCCGGACGCTATCGCTGTACCGTCGTATGTCGATGTGCCTCGTCCTGGTAACAGGTAAGTTTTTTTACATATAGATAGCTAAGCCTTTGGCCTGATGGAAAATGAGGATGCAGCCTAAGATTGGAGCATGCCTAGGCTAGCCATAATCCACCTGTTCACTCTTGTCATAAATAAATGAATTCCTAAAGGCTTGAACACACCGCCAGCGAACTAGTTCGCTAGCGATGGCGAACTAGCCCCCAAATAATTTGAAGTCTCCGAAATGTACATTGCCATCACAATGGCGCTTTTGGCGCTAGGTCTAGCGCAATTTCAAAGCATTTAACTGCTATTATTTTGTAGGCTAATCTTGGATTAACCTTGGATTTTAAATACGTGTCGCAGTTTGTAGTTCATATAAATTGCCAAGTTAAAAAAAAATTACATTTCTATTGAGTTTTCAAAAAAAAAAGATATTTATTGAGCACTGTGACATGCGCACCTATTTTATCGGACAACTTGTGTCTATTCAAAGTATCTAGAAGCATTTAAAGTGTCTAGGTTTATGACTACAAAACTTAATTTAAAAAAAATAAAAATACATTAGTAAAAATAGCCAAACCCTGGAATGGACCTGGCAGCACTGGCCGCAATTTAGACTGTCAAGATATGAAAGATATTTAGCCCAATCAAAACACTTAACTACTGCTAGGCATGGGAAATAATTACCTGCAGTTAATCGGCTCATTTACAACCTTGAGCTTGTTCAGCTCAAACAACTCAGCGGCTCAAACATCATGTAGTTGTTGTAGAAGTGTGGAAGTGCGAGTGCAGAAGTTAAGCCGCTTACAGACCTTCTGGCTTCACTTCGGAATCATTCAGTTAATATAGTTACCTACTTTAATTTTTTTCACTGAAATACCTAACCTACCTACCAAAGTAGCAAGCAGCAAATAAACTGAATAAATAAAGTCTGTTTAAACTATTATCGCCACTGTTTGTTTTGAGCCGTTATTTATTAAAATTAAACTGCTAGCTATGCTAAAGTATAAAATGCTATGATGTGCGGTTTTGGCCCTTACGTATTTATTGCAGAAGCAAATTTTCAACATAGTTTCTATTATTGGCTATGCATACCGTAAACCTTATATCTCTTTGTGCTTCTTCCAGAACGACTTCCAATTTGATCAGGGCGAGCAACGCCAGGCTCCATAGCTCGTCTTAATCTAGGTCTTTACCTATGAAATTGTACATTTGAATATTTTTTATGCCATTAAAATTAGATAGGCGTAAGGCTCCAAACCCCACAGCAAGCTCAGCCGTATAATTAGTTGGTCTAACTCCATCATGGCTAAGCTTGCCGCGGGGTTCCAATTCTTCGGTCCAACTTTTTCACCACTTCTACTATCGTCTTCAATTCAAGGCCTGCGCACACCTATGTGCTCTTTACCGTCGTCAGTATTTTCGAAGCATTACAACCTTGGAATTTTCAAGTCAAGAGTGAACAAGTGAATAATAGCTAAGCGTGCTCCACCTTAGGCTGCATTTTCACTTTCCATCAGGTTTGATGGCAGTCAAACGTTTAGCTATCAACAATAAAAAAAAATACCTATATATGTCGCTGGCCATGGCGATCAGTGAAACGCTGTCAAATTTGAAAGCGATATTTGACATCGTTTCATTGATAGCCATTGCCAGTGACCTAGGTGTACACAGGCCTTCATATCGTTGTTGACAACGGTTGCCAGCCGACCACAAGGCTCGTTTTTCAACTCATAATTTGCAGATTTAAATTTAAGGCTTTGCATGGGTGCAAAATACAAAAGCACATTTTGCCCTCCTTTTTTCTACACACCTGTGCAAAGCTAAGGCGATTGGCTAGTTATGTACATGGAATACATAGTGAGAGAAATGGCATGTCGTAGAACCTACATAAACCGTAAAACATTGTCAAGTGCACGAAAAGAGCCTCATTGAGGTGCGTTTATAATTCTTTCACCACATTACTTTTGAATAAACTTTTGTCACCATAGTATTAAGTATGTTAAGGCTGCAATGCTTTCTAAGTGAGAGCTGAAATAAAAAGTTTTGGTTTGATTCAATTTTGGTGTGAGCTACACTGAGCTGCACAAAACGTAGATAATAATGACTCCTTCTGTCTTCGACCATATCACTTTACCAAACTTTGACACAAGAGGTGGGCGTGGCTACGCCGCCGCCACGACCAAAGAAGTAGGAAATATAAAACTTGTTAAACCCATAGAGCAGCAGCATTGTTTTTGACAAAGTCAAACGGCTTCGTAGGTATTGCTTTTACCCAACATGCTGATGCAAACAGGAATGTTATGATATTGACCACTATGTGTGTGTATAAGTATTTTATGATTGCTCATCTGTTCCCCTATATCAAATAAATATAAAAATAGAACTAGTTTATTTTAATTATATGACAGCTGTCAGTTGAAAGCGATTCTATCTAGGACTGAAAAGTATTTAGGTCGTGGGTTCAATTCCCACCGAGAACAAATATTTCTTTGGTGAATGCAGATGTTTGTTCTCTGTCTGAGTGTTATATTGTATTCTAACTATGTGTTAACAAAATGATGTGCAGTAAAATGTATGTACTATAGGAATGAGATAGTTGATTGTAATACATCAACTATCTGATTCCTATAGTACAAGACAAGCTCGGGGATAGACAGTGTTTTGTGGATTGTCTACATTATTAATTTATTTTATAAAGATCGTGGGTTAAAATTTGGTCGTGCACCACCAATGTATACTATTCTGTCAGTTCATCACCTCTCTTATTATATAAATAGATATACTGTAGCTGTAGGTTTATCGACAAGATAAACCTAGCTCTAAGACTTCTCAAAGTGATCATTGATATTATGTAATTTTAAAGGTACAATGAATAAAATTAAACATTTTTACTTTACTTTGACTTTCACTTTGAATACTGCTACTCCATTGTAATCTCCATTTGATAACTCTTTGAATTGCTCGAAATCAATTGTCAATTTGAAAAAACGTCAAAACTATAGCGCTTGCAAAACAGGAAAGTATTAAAAACCGGATTATCTCCGGCTTCCGGCCAAAAACCGTTTCCAGGTTTGGTCAACGTAATATTTTTTCATATAGTAGAATTTTAACAAGAAAACAATATTCTAAGATACCTACAAAATCAACTATTAAAAAATTGTACGAAATAGGAATTAGTATCTAGTGAAGTTTAATATTACTTACTTTATTATTGAGTAGTTTATTGTTGAGTAGATTAGTAGTAGTAGTGGAGCTTTTTGTGAAGTGCTCATCCAGGGAAGTACTACCACCATATCTGTTTCTGCCGTGAAGCAGCATTGCTGTGTTTCTGTTTGAAGGGTGTGGGTGCCGGTGAAATTACTGGCACTTGAGGCTGAACATCTGTACGCGTGAAGCTGATGGACGCAGGGCAGTGCATCGTAGGGCAAATTCCTGGCGTGTGTGACTTACGAGGCAATGCTTTGTTACAGGCTATAGGTACCACTGTTACCACTTACAGGCCTATACCCGAGTGGGATCCCAGCTAAAGAAAAATAAGAACACAAATGAACAAAAAGTAAAACTGAAAAAAAAACTAATAAAAATAAATCTAACATCAAAATATATGTATTAAAAATAAAGTTTAAAATTAAATTTAAACGAAATAATGACTATAATGTATGAATGTAAATAATAATGATGATATAATAATAATCGAAATAATAAGTAATAATATGCATGAAATGTAACTTAATGTAGTTATGGAATGAATGGGCCTTTTTTTTTTTTTTTATAGTTACCACTTAACATCAGGTGGACCATATACTTGTTCCATCAGCTAGATGTATTAAAAAAAAAGACGCAGTGCAATAATAGAAAAACAAAGTATTGGTTTTATTATGTTTTATCGGTTTTTAGCTATGTATGCTTTTAGACAAAAAAAATCCATTTATAAAAATAATGCATCTTTTTAGTAATGTTTCAATTACCTGGACATATTAGGGCTAAGAATAAAGTGATGGTGAACTGAACGCGCGAACCTTGTGCAAACAACACCCACACCATTGCCTCCATATATTATTGCCACTGTTATGACTTTTGAGGAACAAGATTTAGCGCAGTTTCAAGACAGTATCTAACACTAATACTAGCTCGCTGCGTACAATGACAGTTCGCGGCGCTGTGTGGGGATGAATGCAAAACCCTACGCTTGAAACTGATCGCCATCGCCATCGCAGTTCGAAACTGTTCGCCGCAATCTTTTCTAAGCTTAATTCATTCACCCGCTAGTCCGGGGTACCTAGGTAGTTTTTGTTCACGGGGATTAAAAACAAAACAATATTTTTGAGGCTCAATCAGTAAGATTTATGTTTCTGATACTAAGGAAAATCGGAATACGTAAAACTTCCCTCACTGTATAGGCATACGCCTATCTATCATTGCGTCCTGAAGTGAGGGTAGTTATTATACCTCCACCTCTCAACGACGATAGCACTCATGTCAATGCTCCAGTCTGCCCACGACCACAGTTATTACAACATAGCCGAAGCGTCGGGGAAAATTATACGCGGTAAACACCCATCATCATCATTATCATCATCATCAACCTATATTAGTCCACTGCTGGACGTAGGTCTCTCGCAAGACGCGCCACTGAGCCCGGTCTTCGGCTCTTCTTCTCCAGTGCTTGCCAGCTACATTTCGCAGATCGTCGCCCCACCTTGCCGGAGGGCGTCCTACACTACGCTTACCTAAACGCGGTAAAAATACCCGTGTAACAGTTTAATGTGTGTTATGATCGCAAAAGTTTAAAAAAGTACTATTGATAAATTTTGCTTAGCTGTCCGGCTTTTCGCAAAACCGGAAAACCGGGTTTGCACGCCCTAGTCAGGACGTAATGTCAGATAGGAAACTGATGGGTGGCTGAACTAATTGATGCCCGCGACTTCATCGACTGTCTCCACGGGTGGTGATTATACACTTCCTTGTTTCGATATTATATTTATGCATTCCATCTCTTATAAAAAAGTCCCCAAATATTATAAATACATTCACTTGTTCTGTTTTTTCTCCATCAATCAAAATATTACACGCTGTTAAACATTCATATCGAATACCTACCATAAACTTAGCCTTATGATTGTATTTGTTTTTGTATTTATTGATTTACTTTGATTATGACGGTTCATTCTAGGTATGTAAATGCCCTTATTTTATTTTTTATTGATATTTGATCTTATTCTAAGCTTCTCTCCATCCAAAATTTGATTGGAAAATACTGATTTGCAGCGATATAACCGCCCATTATGCATTACTATATTTTTAAATAGTTTCAAATAAGATTCTATCCTATTATTATCTTACACAACATCTTTTTTTGCTTTTAACGTAGTTAAACAAATATTTTTAGAAGTAATATATTTTTTTTCTATTAAAACTAATAGGAAAAACAATTTCCAGAGTTCAATAATATTAGAACGAATCCTCAATAGTTCTCTTTTTCCAAATTTTAGACTCTACGGGTCGTTTTCACCGATGACTAATCAGTAGATCAAATATTTGACGATTGTTTAATACACAAAATTAAGAAAAATTAAGTAGGGGGTAGTAAAACATTAAATAGGGGATGCTTTGTCTGTCACGATCTGGGAACTTTCGTTTTTATTAGTAGTGATCGCAGCGTGCAACTGTCAAAAGACGCGGCAGTGTGTGCGGATGTATACAATTCCCTATGTTGAAACTGAACGGTTCGCCATCGCGCCCGCCAGCGAACTAGGTGTGTTCGAGCCTTAAATCATAAAGTAATAAAAAGTAATGTATCTGTCACTTGTCTCAGCAGACATATCTATTCTTGTTTAATAACTTACCTAGTTCGTCAAGTAATACAAGGGAGTGAAGAGTAGCGTGTGACACAATAGCTGCTGTCTCGTTCATTTCCACGAGGAACGTTGACTGTCCTGATAGGATATCGTTCGAAGCACCTAGCCGTGTGAATATACGGTCTATACTTGTTTATTAACTTACCTAGTTCGTCAAGTAATACAAGGGAGTGAAGAGTAGCGTGTGACACAATAGCTGCTGTCTCGTTCATTTCTACGAGGAATGTGGACTGTCCTGATAGGATGTCGTCCGAAGCACCGAGCCGTGTGAATATACGGTCTATTAGTGATAGACTGCATTCTTGGGCTGGGACGTAGCTTCCCTGGAATATAAATCTTTTATACCAACCAAAGACAAATAACAAAATTAGAAATCCTACTTTTCCCAACAGATTAAACTTAGTGACCCAGAGGTTTTCATCTACCATTCATCAAAACCCTATCGAAACCGGACTAAACAACTTGAAACACTCGACTTTAATTAAACTGCAAAATCAAACCCATTTTGATTAAATTTCTATTGGACCAATTTGAAAGAAAATTATACTTACCACTTTCAGATAAAAAAACGTTTTTTTAAATCGGGTGTTAAAGAGACGAAGTTAAGCGATAAAAAAAAACTGAATCTATAACCTCCCTAATATTAGAAGTCTGTTACAAATAACAGTCACTGTTTTGAGAATGGAGGTTGCCAAGAAATAATTTCTCCTTTTTTTTTAGTTTGTTAAATAGTCCCGCATGATCTTCCTCATCATCATCCACAGCCCGACTTCACCCACTGCTGGGTATAGGCCTCCCTTAGTTTGTGCTATCTACCTCGATCCTGTGCCAGTCTAAACCATTGCCGCCCCGCGACCCTGACTATATCGTCCATGCATCTTGCTGCAGGGCGCCTTACGCTTCTGTAGCCGGTTCTTGGCCACCATTTGGTTGATCTTACTATAACAGAAATATTATTCTCACCAAATGTGCCAGCACAGCGAGCAGGCCAGATTGCCTCATCAGCGTAGACTTGCCGCCCATATTGGGTCCCGTCAGTAGAAGCAATGTGTTCTCCTCATCTAATTTAGTATCGTTCGGGATGAAGTCATTCGTGATCGGGATGCAGGGGTGACGGCCTTCCACTATATTAATGTATGGCTGTGGATAAAATAATAATAAATAATTTATTTTGCATCAACTTAAAATAAATAGGTTAAGTTCAACTTCAATGTAATGACAGCAAAAAAGTATTAGCTAAAAGGACATGGTAACCCTTGTAGCGATGGTTAAAAAAGCTTATTACATAAATAAACATTTTGGACAATCCGAACAACACTATCTAGCCCCAAACTAAGCAGATTCTGTACGATTGGAGTCAGATGGCTGATATAATACTTATATGCATTTTTTTATAAATACACAATTAGAACACCTAGACAGAGAACAAACATCTGTGTTCACCACATCAATATTTGTTCTCGGTGGGGATCGAACCCTCGACCTACAGCGCAGAAGTCAGAGCTACGACCAACTGAGTTGAGAGACCAGTTAAGACTACAAATAACATGTAAGTACTTTTTTTATGTTTAGTGTTGGTACTTCTCCTAACGAGCCATTCACACAGATACTACTAAAAGTAAACAGGTATCCTTAGTTTCTCATTATTTAGGTACGTTTCAGTGGCAACCATCGCCATATAATAAAGCACTCCTTCGTAGGTCACGCGCGTCAGGAATGTGCCCTACGATGCGCTGCTCTGCGTCCATCAATTTGAGGCAGACAGATGTTCAGCCTCACGTGCCAGTAATTTCACCGGCACCCGCACCCTTCAAACCGAAGCAGCAATGATGCCTCACGGCAGAAATAGGCATGATAGTAGAATTATCTTGGATGAGCCCTTCACAAAGTGCTATTACATCTGCATTTAAATGAATGTTACCTTTTTACCAGACTGGTAGGTGACATCAGGTAAGCAAACATCCCCGGTTTGTTGGCGTGCAAACTCGGCAAACGCCAGCAGTATATCCAACGAAGCCACACAGCTCACTCCGCCCTCCCATTGTCTGTGAGCGGCGGAAAACTTCGCGAATATTCGACGGACTATGTCTTTCAGCACGCTGGTCTTTTGTTCTTCCGCTGCTATCATTCGGCCCAGGAGTTCCTGTTATTAGGTGAAATATTTTGTTTTTAATCAAAAAAAATTGGTATATAGGTACTCAATGGGTTGTATTTTTCAACTATTGAAACTGGGTATGCCATAGTATACAATACTTCTTCTAAAACTTTTTTTATTTTGTCGTTGTATGGGGAATTCGACGATTCATCGGGCGAATTTGATAATATTTGTCAGAAACATTGGTATAAAATAAATTCTAGACAAGATTTTATTGTATTAGAAAAATCTTGTGTACGCAAGTTCTACTATTCGCAGAACTACTAGTCAACGAGCCGGTATGACCGAGCTTTGCTCGGTATTTTTATTTACTAATTTTCATGAAAATCACCGGAACTTTTGTCTCGAGTGTTTACGTATAAGCTCAATAGATGGCGTTCTCCGTGACACTAATTCGTGATTTCAACTACTCGGCAAGAGATGGCGCTAATTTTTTAATTATTTAAACAACTTTTAACCCGAGTCTTTCCTGAAAATGAGTCCTAGCTAGATCGATTTATCGCCCCCGAAACCCTCTGTATACTTAATTTCATGAAAATCGTTGGTGCATTTTCCGAAATCCCAAATATATATATATATATATATATACAAGATTTTCTCGTTTAAAGGTATAAGATACTATTATTATATAGCTGAAGAGTTTTTTTGAAGGCTTTGCTGGATAATCCATTTATCACGGAAAAGTTAGACAATTTTATAATCACGAAATAAAAATTACAAAACACCCGTGTGAAGCCAGAGTAGGTCATTGTTTTAATAATTAAATATACCTTGGTATCTACTGTGGAGAAGCGTTTATAGCCTTTCCGTGCGCCTTCAAGCTGGTAGTCGGAGTCAGCCTTAGCAGCTGCAGTCTCAGACACTTCCAGCTGGTAACGCTTCTTGTCTGAGCCTACGTATTTTACCTGAAACAATGTCAAAAATCATTTTTTAATACAGTTGCTCAAAAAGTGGCGTATTGCAGGGACGTATAGCGTTCGGGATGTGGGCTATTACACACGCGTGCTTTTTTTTTACCATTCCCGCACTAGTGCTTTTTCTTTCCCAACTGTCAAAATAATGTCTAAAAAGAAAAACCAACCATGAAGTTTTTACTAAAAAAATTCATCGAACTTTTTATGATTCATGCAAATACGTATTATTTCTGAAAAGAAGCTACTAATTTGTTTCATTAACAGATTTAATGATTTGATTGAATGAGTTATGTTAGGTTTCATTTCATTTCATCTCATTAAATTTCATTTTCAATTCATATCAATAAAAAAAATCTACTGAAGACTTGGCTGTATGGGTATAGTTCCCTTTGCCTTCCAGAATGGGTGAAGAAAAAAAAAAAATCTCTGCTTATATTTTACGGTTGGCGCTTGGCGCCATTTTTCAGAAATTTTCTTTGCGAGTTTATTTGTTTGTTGCACAAAATGAGTAATTTCGACCCTAGTTTTTTTGAATTAACACCACCGGAACTCAGTATAATTGCACAAAATGCTTCGGAGAACATTTTACCGGAAAAGTCAAAAAGTCGCTACATGCATACATACGACGAACTTATTGCGTGGAGAGAAGAGAAAAAAGCAAATGGTATTTTTATTATTTTATTAAATTGCCTAATTTTTTCGCAACTGTATTAAAAATAGTCGTTCAGTACACGTGCGGAACCGTCATTGCAACTTGTTCCGACTGTCTACCCTCGCCTTCGGCTCGGGTAGACATTTGTCGGAACTCTTTGCAATGACAGCCTTCCCGCACTAGTAATGAAATATACTATTAACACCCTATCCAGCCCCTTACCGCCTTCGTTTGGTGAATTTCATACAGACAATTCTACATTTCAACTAATCAGCTTCAAATCTATGCAGCAAGGCTGGATTACTTGGAAACAGTTTCCTATGTTGGATATACTATACCTACTTAACTACACCGAACGAGAAGAAGTGAGAAAAAAATCCAAGCGCGATTTCGGAGGCTAACAAAATGTACATACTACAAGTGCAGTGACTGCATTAGCGACGAGGATGCTTGGAAAATGTCCGTGTCTGCGCCAGCAAAACAACGGCAACTTTTAGAGGACCTACCACAAACTTGACTTAGAAAATGTATGATTATTTAGTTCTGTTATTATTTGTTTAAAATTTACTCTGTTTGACTAGGCCTCTATAAAGTCGCCTATTTATTTATAATTCTCTGATTATTCACTTTTCATTTTACTTGTCTACTATAAAAAGTGTTACTACAATATGTCTTACCCGACATTTGAAGTATTTCTCCTGTTTCTTCAAGTAATCTTCCAACTCCTGTTCTATTTCCTTGATAGTTTCCAGTGTGGTATCGTACTCTTGGTCAACACCCCGACCGGGCACAATGCGACCTTCTTTCTCAGCCTCTTTCATGTTGAATGCTTCCTGGAATACAGCATCATCATCATCTATAACCCAACCACTGCTGGGTTAAGGCCTTAGTTTGTGTTACATACCATGATCCTGTGCCAGTCTCACCCATTTCAAATTAATTCCATTCGAATACAACACTAAATTTAATCACAAGAAACAAGAACAAAAAGGCTGGCAATGTGGGGGGGAACACCGAAAGCTTATTGTAGATGGCAGCATGAGCGACTGTTCCTTTTTGAATCAACTGAAATATTATGGAGAATACATAGCTGTCTGCCAGTACTCTGAAACGGTGAAGGAAAACATCGTGAGGAAACTAGCATGTCGTAGAACCTAAAAAATCTTGTGAAACGCCAGCGGCCTATTTGCGGAAACCAGTTCGCACACCACGTGCGTAATAAGAATTTAACGAATTTTTACATAGCTGCCGACATAAATATGATGCTGCCATATAATGTGAGCAAACGACAGTTTTTCTAAAAAACTACCGTTTGCTTTGAATTTTTTTATTGGGTTGGTTGGTATTTCTAGCTAGAATACTATAAGATCTTTCCGAACTTCAAATCGAATCAATGAATCGCGTCTATGCGAGTCCAGTAACAAGGCCAGTAATCTGTGACACCGGGTCCTGTAATCATCATCAGGAGTCTGCGGGCCTCCCCTATACATTTCCTGGAAAAACGATTCTGATCCCTCTACATTCACCGACGTCCTGCGATCTTAAAATGTCGTCGGTCCATCAAGTGGGGTAACAACTGAGCTGTAATTCTGACTGACCTTGAAAAACTTCAGCGTGTCTCTGTAATCCGGGTACTGGCCATCAGGCCTAAACTGCGATATCCTCTTCAGCAAAACAGAATCTGTTTCAGCGAACAGCTCCATCAGTTTTAACGCAGCTTCGAACCCGTTAATGACAGATATGAAGTCGAGGACTTTACGTTTGGAGTATGTCTTCTCTTCGTAGAATATAGCGCGGGCGTCGGGGTGGGTTTCTGAACGTTTTAAGTTACCAAGCGCATGTACCCTGAAAAGTATTTTTGCATCTTATAGTTTAGTTGGTAGCTCTGCGTAAGTGTACGGCCTGAGTGCACGCTCTATTCGAGCGTCAA
The DNA here is from genome assembly GCA_939531255.2 of Thera britannica. Classification (NCBI taxonomy): domain Eukaryota; kingdom Metazoa; phylum Arthropoda; class Insecta; order Lepidoptera; family Geometridae; genus Thera; species Thera britannica. Next base: position 6,682,910 of record OW618042.2, on the reverse strand, counting down.
GCGGGGAGGGGCGTGCAGCGTTCATGTTAAACACGTGCTACCCGTAGTGGCCGTCCTGAGTGCGGCCGAGCGGAGCGTGGCCAGCAGCGGGCTTGTTTGCGTCGAGCGGGGCGTCGCGTGCAAGTTCAAACCAGTTTGTGTTTTGCAGCGGTGATACGTGCGTTCTTGAAGGATGTGTTGAAATTAGTACTACTCAATTTTAATCTTGATTCAATTCTCTGTAATTATGTAATCAAAAGATGCCACTGTCATCCTTGTATACTCATGAAATTTATCTTCATTCACCCTTAATGTTTCAAATAACGTAGAAAACTCTCCAAATTGTTTTCTTTGCTTCACAATGTTACTAGGACCTTGTCTTGACTCATAATTAAATTTTAGCCACAAATTTTCTTCTAAATACATATCAATAATATCGTACGACGCAGACGCCATGATGAAAAATATGACCGGCTCACACGAACGCTAAGCGTGCACTAAGGCCATTCGGCGAACGCTCTTTCGCCGCATGCACGCAACGCTGAACGCTCCGCTAGACGCTTCTTCACTCAGGCCGTACACTAACAGGTTGTGCGTTCGATGACACCCAGACAGAGAACAAACATTCACGTTCACCACACAAATATTTGTTCTCGGTGGGGATCGAACCCACGACCTACGGCGCAGAAGGTAGAGCTACTACCAACTGAGCTAAGATGCCAGTCACATAAATTTTGTTTTCCAATTTTTACAATATTTGAATCAATCACTCATAAAAGTTTTTTAATAAACACTAACTTGGCCAGTAATCTCTCCAAGTCCGGCAGCGTAGTGAGGATACTCTTGGCATTCTGGCACAGCTCCTGGTCTTCGAACAGAGTCCTCACCGCCTCCTGTCTCTCTTTTATCACAGTTATTTGGCAACTCGGTGCGCAAACCCACTGGTATAGCAACCTGAAATAGTATAGTAGTAGATTGGTATCAATGACAAAGACACCAGCGTTTTTTTTTTTGAGACTAGCACCCTTGGTGTTGCTGGTGGTGACCGCTTACCATCAGGTAGGCCGTAAGCCCGTTTGTCTATCATTTGCATAAAAAAAACACACATAGAATCACACACATAGAATCACACACCCAATCAAATTCACCATTTACCACACAAAAATATGGTCTCGCTGGGGATCGAACCCACGCCCTTCAGCGTAGAAGGTAGCTACTATAAACTGAGCATTGTAGGTCGTCTAGAATATAAAATGGAAGGTTCGCTGTGCAACAGACTTTAGGCCGATAACTTATGCTTATTCTGTATATTCACCTTTTTCCAAAAGCAGTCGAGCAATAATTCATTCTATCATACAAACAACCTTCGTCCTGCACTATCCTGAGATTCTTCAGCGTGATAGCATCAAGCACCATAGTACCGCCGCCTCTCCAGCGACTTTCAGCCCTATCCTCTTGCGATAAGGTCCGGTTCAGCACATCCGGAGGTGAGTAGGGTGTGAACTGTGACATGCCAAGGGTTTGGACGTCTAGGAGACAGTCGGTGAGGTAGGAAACGCAACCGCCTAGTGCCTTGATCGCTAGGTGGCTGTGGGCGGCAGGCGTTAGGCCTAACGTGTCACCTGGGAAATAATGGAATGACATCATCATCAGCAGCAGCAGCAAGAAGCCCGCTCAATGGTATAATCTCGTGTTTGTTGAATTTAATAGGTACCCAATTGGACATGTCCAGACGAATCATAGTCCAAGCCTAAATGAATCGAAAAAACTTCATCTTTTTTACCATGCTTTTATTTTATACAACTAGCTAATGGAACAAGCATATGGCCCACTTGATGTAAAGTGGTAACCATCGCCTATAACAAAGCGTTGCCTCGTAGGACACGCACGTCAGGAACGTGCCCTACAATGCACTGCCCTGCGTCCATCAACTTACGGCCTCACGTGCCAGTAATTTCACCCTCACCCACACCCTTCAAACCGAAACACAGCAGTGCTACTTCACGGCAGAAATGGACATCTTAGTAGTACTTCCCCGGACGAGCCCCTCACAAAGAGCTCTACTACAGCTAGTTTATGGAAACATACCTTCATGCAAATAGTCCCGAATCCCTTCAGGCCACTCCCCGTCAGCGTTAGTTCTGTAGTACTTCTCTGCTAAGGTTTTAAGAGTTTTTTCTGGCGTCCACATGGAGATGAGTTCGCGCCGAGCGCTGTGGCAGTGGGAAGACACCAGCTGTCGTGTCCGAAGCGAGGTGGTCTTACGGTCGTATACCACCTGGGAATTTTAAAATTACTATCCATAACCAACTACTGCGACCAAGCCTCATAATCCGGAAATCTCTCTAGGTCTCCCAAAAGTTACAGAGCCTACAAGTCACTCTTTTGAGAATTTAAACGATGTAGCCGGCGATGGACCAGGATGGTCTAAAAGACACCTATTCTATTCTGTATAAACTGTGCCTTAAAAAGTGCTTCGAACACTACTGAGGACATTTAAATGTCGAAGCAACTACATAGTAATAGACATTTTGAATATTTTGCAAAATTCTACCAAAGTCACGGAACTTATGCCACAGGCGTTGCAAAACCCTAGCCCATAACCCTAGCTTATTTACTTTTTATTACATTTTTTTGCTATCTTTACTTTTTTGCGATGGATGACGTCACGCAGCTGTTATTGTGACAAGGTTCCATCGCAATATCAACTTGCGGGGCTTATACACAAATATTAATTCAGTTATAGTTACCAATGCAGGTGGAAAATGTGCCAGTGTGGTGAGCAGGCGTGACGAATGCTTGTCGTCTTGGAATTGGCCGAGATGGAACAAGCCGATAGACGTGTCCACAAAGCTGACTCCGTACGTACTGCAGCCATTGAACTCCTAAAAAAAAATCGGTTGTCTGTAAAGTCGGTTTACTGACGATAGTTAAACGTGACAACGTCATACAGCTGTCCACGCGGGCGCATCGCTCACTCAAGTAGGACAGAGACAGATGTCGAACGCTGCCGAACGCAGAGGCCGGTTGTGCCTCTTTGTCGCTCGTTCCGCGCTCTCACTTGCACTTCAAGCCTTAAATGGAACGCCTCAGAGCGAGGTAACGCCGCATGAATCATGTTTTTTCGTGCGTGCAGCCGGCTCCATCGAACTATAAGACGTTATCACGGCAAAAATGTATAAAGTAAAAGAAAACTCTTGGTAATCCACAGAATACAGATGTTAGGTAAGCCATGTATGTTAGGCCACTTTTGGCGAGCATAGGGGTGAACGGGTGTGATACGCGGGGGATTACGCTTAGAGCGGGCAGCAGGATGTTTTTTTAAATGAAAATTGCGCCCATGCCTTTGTAAAAATTGGTGGTTCTTCGTCTCCATTGATTTTTTTATGCCGGGACGACCACGGGCAATAAATATAAAGAATGTAGTCTGAATAAGACGTACGTTCAAACGGGATTCGTCAAGAATTTTATATGAAAAATTACGTTTGTAATTTTTCATTTTTTACTTCATAACTTATCTTGCCATGTTAATGAGAGCACTGGTGGTCTAGTGGTAGTGGCCCCGCCTTCCGATCCGAAGGTCGTGGGTTCAAATCCACTCGTGTACCAATGAGTTTTTCTGTCGAAAAATTTATGTACACTATGCCAGTACTCTCAAAACGGTGAAGGAAAACATCGTGAGGAACCGGCGTGTTGTAGAACCTAAAAAAGTTCGAGCACCACGTGTCAAGGGTCACGCAAAAAGGTCCCACCAGCGGCCTACTTGCGGAAAAACCTGCCCGCACATCAAGTGGGCATGATAGAACTTGCCGAAAAATTTGCCATGTGAATGTAATGTTACCTCTTCAGCTATAGCCATCATGTAGGCCGCGCTGGCCTCACCGGGCCCGGGGTCTTGCAGACCGCACACCTGGGTACCCTTCTGGGTGACCTGACATATCTCTCGTCGCACCACTTTGTCGAACTTGCTGTTTTTGTTAGCTGGGAAAAGAACACAAGCTGATTATATTCTGCACTACAGCAGAAAGAATTAGGAATGATTGCTAAGAGATTCTAAGGTTGTGGGCTCAAATCTTTGTGAACTTATGTATGTTCAAAATGTATGTGAACTTCTTCTTCTTCTTATCTAAGAGCAACTCTCTTATAGGCGCAATGTATGCATTTTTCTCCGGGTATTTCTTTTGAGGGCAACCTCCTTGACCTCCTTATACGACATCACGGCGATCTTCGCTCTTATTTATATTACAAGCTCTGCTTAGTTTGGGGCTGGGTAGTGTGGTGTGAATGGTCCACAATATTTATTATTATTATTTTTTATTATTATTTGGCTCATGTAGCTTACTCTTGGTCTTCCGCTTCCCCTTTTTCTCTTTCCTTCGATGATTTTTCTGTTAAAGCTGTCATGTCGTACAAGATGGCCAATCCTCTCTCAACTACTATAACTGATCTCTAAGTGAACAGTGCCAGTATTCTCAAACGATGAAGGAAATCATCGTGAAGAAACCAGCATGTCGTAGAACCTTAGAAGGCTGAAAACATTTTTAAGTCTCTCTCGAATGGCGTCTAACCAGAAGACGAAACGTGGGACACCCACCCACCCGATAGACCGACGACATTGTTAAAGTCGCGGGAAGTCGGTGGATGGAAAGTGCTCAGAATCGTTCTTCCCGGAAATGTGTAGGCGCGACCTAAATCAGCGGACTTCTTCAGGGTGATAATGATGACTGAAATCTAGTGACTGGAAAAGAAGAAGGATTACTTTGCTTGCATCTCTCTTGCATCATATCAGGCGTCTCTGTCTGTTCCACCCGCGCAACTTTAAATCCTTTCGAAACTAGGGTTGTCGCCATTCTTCCGTATGCACTTTCAGGGAATCCGGAATGCGCGAATTCTCCCTGAAAATAACCTCTATTTATTCGAAAACATGTATTAAGTGCACGAAAGAAACCTCTTGTGAAAATCTTTTCACCACATTGGTTCAAAAAACATAGCAACATAACAAGAAAATCCATGGCTACAAAATAAAGAATCTGAAAGTTTAATTAATGTTTAAATGTTTTTTTAATTGAGTTTTGACTCTGACATATTATTAAGGTTAGTTTTTGTTAACATGATGAAAATGAAAACTACCTTCATATAAGAAAATCCAAGTTCATTGACCCCGACAGCCGCATCCATGTGGTAAAGCTCGTAGAATTTACCGACTTTGAAAAACAAAACGCAATCAAAGTGAGATGACTTCATCTCCCACCATTGGCGATGTGCCTGAAAAGGAACGGTTTAATATAAAGAATTCAGTATTATAATTTCCTAGTAGCTTGGGGCTTTTTTATGTACACATATTTATATTTTAGGCAGCAGGCAGGACAGGACCTATTCTTTTTTTGAAGTTTAAATAATATTTTTTTTATAAATATTTTTTTTATCGCCTTTTAGCTCCTTTTAGAAATGGCTGGACTGAGTGGTGCACTTCAGTATGATTGAGTGGTTTACTTAAAAGTAACAAAACAGAGTTATAGCATATACAGTATGTTAGTTTAAACGAGGGACGTATTGAAACCCACAATAGTGCATGATTATATGATACTAATAAAAATATGAACAAAAAAAAAACACTGATAAATAACAGACAGAACCATAACAAAAATTTCGCAAAAGTCTCGCAACGTGTGTACACCCTTGCGCTAGCGATTTATTATTATCGCAGAACATGTGCGCGGGTCAATGATCTTTAGGTATAATCCATTTTCCCTTCATACTTTAAACCTGGCTTACCTGGGTATGGCTCCCTTCCTCGTCCTTGGGCATGCGTCGGTACGGTGAACTGACCGAATGTTCGCAATCTTTGGTTAACACCTAGCATAAGATTGTACGACGAAATCTGGCGGTTGGGAAACATCTCTCGGTACAAAATAATGGCTCCTCGCACACTATCATTAGATAACACGTAGGCACGAACCATATCCCAATATTCTTCATTAGAATATCGATAAGACGTCATTTTTGGTTATTAAAAGAACACGTTTACAGGACACACTTATCCCGAAGTAAGCGGGGTTGTTTTTGCGATACACGGAAGCGCAATATTAGGCATGCGGAAATAGCAGCGCACTCGCATAGACTGACTGCGGTCAGCGCGGGAGTGTGTCCTCCTGTCGGTGCAACACAAAGGGAAGGGGCGGGGTTTGCGCACAAGCTTCCTTTTCGGCAGGATCAGCACGTGTTTTGCCGCGTGATTATTTTACTGTTTACAAGTTCACTTCTTGCGCGCTCAGTGTTCATGAATAATGTATTTTAGTGGACAATTACGTCACAAATTAAGGTTATAGGTTTTTTACATATTTGGGACGAGAATCGAATACTGAATACCCTCCTTCAATATGTCCCTCGTTTAACCTAACACACTGTATAATATATATAAATATAACTGAATACATTATATTATTATGGTAAATAAATAATATGGACAATCCAAACAACACAATCCAGCCTTGTACTTAATTGCCTTGATTTAATCCTTATATTTTTATGTGTGTTGCAATGCAGCACACAAATATTTTTGTTGGTCTTCTGCTTGAGGGTGGGGGATTGAACCCACACCCTCAAGCAGAAGACCGAGCTACTATCACCTGGGGCTGCCATACTTACAGGAGTCTGAGCCTCGAAAAAATCATGTGGCACAAACACAGTCCTTGAATCATAGTCCGGGTGATCTGGTCTTCTCTTCATCTTATCTCTGATTTTATCTGGTTTCAGCCATTCCAGTTTACAGTGAGTCCAGTTTCCTTCATCAGCTGTGATAGTACAATCTTCTGTAAGCTTCTCTTTCAAAGGTGTGGATTTGGAAGTTCTGTAATTATATCATGGAAATCTATATTTAAAGAGGAGCTCACTTACACCTCACAGCCTTAAAGGCACAGTTACTCTTTGAATAAACAAATTATATTATAGGTGTATTGGTTGCCTGGAAGAGAACGTACAAGTTAAAATAACTAGAGCTAAACATAACAAAGTCACACCTGATATCTTCCGCTGGGGCTGTTGAGGAAAAATACCAGCAAGATACAAAACATAAGAGGTCTATAGTATTTTTTTATATTTGCACCAAATAAAATAGAAATATTGTAACTTGCTGGAAACATTTTAAATTAAATTACTATTACTACTAGCCTGCAATGTCCCACTGTTGGGCAAAGGCCTCCCCTATTTACCCCAGTCACTACGATCTTCTGCTTTACATGGCCAGTCCCATTCAAAAGCGTCCAGCTCGTCCCTCCATCTCATGCGAGGTCTGCCGCGACGCCACCTCACTGTGTCAGGGCACCACTCGTTAGTGGTTTTGGCCCACAGGTCTTCCGGCATGCGACAGACGTGGACGAAATTAAATTAACAGATTTAAATTAAAATCATCTATGCATGTTTTATACTTAATAGAGATTCCAATTATGAATTCCTGAAGAATCCAACCTGTGCCAATGTAGCACTGAATGTATCCAGGCTGATGATCATAAAAATCACCTTTGTTTTTTCACTCACCCATTGCTAACAGAAGTTTTAGTTGGTTTTGTACTTTTTGGTGATCTAATCTGTTCATATTTGAAGCTTTCTTGCAGTTTCTTTTCTACGGATAACTTTTCCTTTCCTTTTGGCATTTCCATTTTGTTATCTGCTGAGGAAGATATCGATATTTAAACATAAATATTGCTAGATCAGCACCATTTATTACATTTATAAAAATTAAGAGCCTGAGTCCAGTCTCAAGTAAAGGCCTGCACTAGATGTGCGCAGGGCTTAAAGGTTTAAACACTTTTTGATAGAGAGCTATGCAACACTCAGACTCAAGCATTGTTTTTGCATACGGGCCTAAGAACAACTTGTGCTATGGAACTGAAAATAAAGTATAGTAAAGGCTGCCTGGGTAGAAACTAACTCTATGTTTCTCACTCAAATGTTTTGACTAGAAGGGAAATGGTTCCACAAAGAAATCATAAAATAAAGAGTGTGTAAGTCACAAACCTTTATTTTCTGCATCAGAGTCATCGGAATCCACTGGATTGAGCCGAATTCTCTTTCGTTTCTTAGATGACACAATCGGTTCATCTTCATCGCTGTCAGCTTCAGGGGACGGAGTGGGCTGCCTCTCTCGTTTTTTTTCTGTGTACAATAAAACATGATCAAACAGCTGTTACTACAAAACTATTATCAGGCCCATTATGATGTATGGTTGTGAAACTTGGACACTGACACAGAAAGAAAAACAAAAGTTACTAGTGGCGGAAAGGAAGATCTACCAGGGAAAATTCTAGGACCTACCTGAAGGGAAGACGGATCGTGGAGGCTTCGAAATAACCAAGAGGTTGAAGACCTAGTGGCTGAGCCTAACATCCTAGGAGAAACTAAAGCCGCAAGGCTCCGATGGCTCGGGCACGTACTCCGTATGGGAGAGGATCGTGCAGTCAGGCGCGCGTACACAGGCAGGCCGAACGGACGTAGGCCCGTTGGTCGTCCCAGGTACCGTTGGGGCGACGAAGTCGTAAAGGACCTCCAAGAACTCGGAGCCAGCAACTACGCGGAAGTCTGTATGGACAGAGAAGCCTGGCGGACTCTGGTGTCGGAGGCCAAGATCCACTTTGGGTCGTTGCGCCACAGCAGTAAGTAAGTAAGTAAACAGCTGTTACAGAACTGTAGAATGAACATGATCAATCAGCTGTTACAGCTCAGTGGGCTGGCATGGCAGGCAACCACAACATTGGTTATACCACTTTTCAGTACCAACACGCATAACAAGACACGTGCGTTCTTGGTTTTTACAAAACTATATAATTTCAGAGTCATCGTAGTCACTTACTTTCAGTTTTCAGCTCTTTTTGTGCGACAAGCGAAGATTTCAAGCTAGGGCTGTTGTCTGTTGTTTCCCCGCCATTCTTGAGCTTCTTGTTGGTCGGAGGAGTTTTGGCGAAATAATTGAAAAGAGTATTTGACGAGCCTGTGCTGTTGCGCTTCGACATAGCGAGCGAAATAACGTAAAAAATATTTTTTAGAGATGCAAAACAACTGGAGTAAGCGGAAGCCGATAGAATTCGGCGCACTTTTTGACAGTGACAGCACTGACAGCACAAACAGACAGTGCTGCCAATGGGAGATAGTCAAATACCCTATAACACGAGACAGCTCAAAAAGTAACATTTTCCCACGTAAAGTAACATTCCCGTATATTATTTGGACTAAGACGCAATATTTTTTGGGACACTTTATTAAATACTATTATGGAAAATTGCTTTGAAGTACTGTGAGGGGGATATTCAGGCTCGTCTATAATATTGTCGTTTTCAGTAGGGTGAATGAATCCCCCGCGTAAAAAGCCCCTTCTTTTGACAGCAACAGTAGGGAAGCTTCCCCTAAACTCAATTTCCCAAGGACATAAAAAAAACATAACTACCTAACCTACTCTAGTCGGGGTGCCCCGTGTTTGACTCCCACGTATATAAAAAAACCTAACATAATCAAGTACCCCACCTGAGTAGGTAGTAGTTTATGGTTTCAATTTGTACGTACCCAGGAACGATGTTTTTTCGTTTGGTTTCTTATTTAGTCTTGATATTGATACGAACCCTAGCAGAAAGCCTCGCCTGCTATTTTGGATGACACTACCACCTCTGCCCACCCTCATCATCATTATCATCCACATTCCCACTTCACCGACTGCTGGTAGTCCCCTTCAGGAAGTGCTATAACCTTGCCAGTTCAACCCACTTCCGCCCCGCGACCTTCACGATATCATCTATCTATCTTGGTGCAGATCGTCCTAAGCTTCTTTAGCGGATGGCCAAGACCACCACCTTATTTATTTCCATAAAAAGTAATAATTACATACAAAGTATTTTTTAATGTTTATTTTTTTTATAGTAAAATAATTATTTGCAGTCATATTATGCAATTTTTAACAACAATTGCTACACTCGTGTAACTTTTCTTTGTTTAATTTTGGTGTAAAAATGGCAGTAACCAACCCTGTGGATACAAATTATTACAATTTTATCAATTTACATTACCATTTTTGCAGCATCTGAAAATCAGTGGTCTTAAGATTTCGCCAGTTTTTTATTTGGATGTATACCTAGCATTGTTTTTACAACTTAATCCTAGATGTATTTCATACATTACAATGTTTGTACAAGAATAGATAGGTATTTAAATGGTTTGTGGAATGTTGTATTGAAAATAACAAATAGCAGAAAAAATAAAACTCACTTAGCAAATTAAAATAAATTCTTGCAAACTAGGTACAAATAATGTCTATCTTACTACATAACATAGTAACTATTAGAATATCAAAATATAAACCTCTTCTAAAAATATGGTAAAGAAATAAAATTTTACTAGGTACATACATACCTACCTATAAAATGGGAGGATTATTTTCTAAAACAGAATATGCAATGTGATTAAAATAAAAATTAGGCCTCCACTAAACTATTTACTTACCCTATTTAAGGAACTGGTGACGAATTAATTGTCTTTAAGAAAATAAAACCTATGGTTCAATCAAACTACAATTTTCGGAGCACAGTTCAGACAAAAATCATAACCCTCCTTTTTGCTTCGCCGTGTCACAGTGGTGAATAGTGACATTCATTAACAGTGCATTGTAGGGCACGTTCCAGACGTGCGTGACCTACGAGGCAATGCTTTGTTATAGGCGATGGTTACCACTTAACATCAGGTGGGCCATATGACTGTTCCTTCAGATAGTTGTATAATAGTCAAACACTTTACTGGCTTTTGTGCAAGCGTAGCACAGGGCCCTATAACTTAAACCCACTTAATTTTAATTATTATTAGGATGCCGTTGTTTCCCACTGCAGGACAAACACCTCCCTTCTCTCCATTTGTTCCATAAAAACATAAAAAGGAAACTAAAATTTGGTAGCAAGCATACCCTAGCCTACTTCCTCAGGCTGATGATGATGATGATACCCTAGCCATGGCATGGTGGCCATTACAAATAGAGTTAAGTGCGTGTTGACAAGATATTGATTAAGTAATGCTCTTGTGTGACACTTTAGCTAGACAACCATTTCCATATGACGCTTTTATGGTACACACCACATATCTTAGAAGCTTGTCCACACATTGGTAGGAATAATGACGTACAATAACGTAGTACAAAATCTTGATAAATCGTCCAATATCGCATACAATAATAATATGGCCAGCGTAACTTACCGGGTCTGATGTTAGATTGTTCATTGTAAAAACGGCTCAGTTCAGAAGGGCAAGTCGCAGTTTTACTCGATCATTTTAATTTAAACTATTCGTTACTTCTCTTTTGTATAGAGAAAAGATGAGACAACAACAATACATTACGTAGAAACGATCGAAGCGAGTTGCTGTCTCATCATTTCTCCATGAGACAACATAGAAACGAATTATTCAAACTGATCGAGTAAAACTAAGACTAGGGGTAGGGGTAAAGACCAGCCAAGTTACCGTTACACCAAGTTGCACTGGCCGACTGCGCATGTGTGAACGAGCCGTGTCACACTAGAAGAGTTCTACATTTAGGCCCTCGTAAACACCACTGCCGGTTATTCTTTAACTATGACGTCATCTTTTCAAAAGGTGTGGGTGATTCAATAGTGGAAAGGCATGGTTAACCCACATTTGTATTTTAACGTCAACATCCCAGCTAGCTCACTACATAATGATCTGTGGCTCGGGCACAGACAACGCTATAGATTTATGTGGCAAGACTTGTCCACCGTTGATGTAAAGTTCGTCTTTCACTATGACGTCTTCTCCGAGTACTGTGCAGTTTTCCATTCGCACCCAGCGGCCGACGACGGATCGCCAGCCGACGATGCAGCCGTCAAGCCACGCGTGCTGACGGATGACGGCGCCGCGGAGGATTGTGCTGCGTTTGATGCATGCGCCTGGAAAAGGTGTAACTCTTGATGCTGCTTTACCGACATAGCCGTTAGAATAAGCCCCTTCGTGCTCAGCATTACGCGATTTTATAGGCCCGTATTCAGAAACTGCTTGAGTCTATGTCAAGCCTCAACACTTAAGGAAATCAATTCGAAATCGAATATCCATTCTCCATCTATTTATTTTGTGCAAACTTGAGCAGATATATGGCCCACCTGATGACTATATCCTTTGTAAATAAATTATTATTTAAACATACCATCTTCGACAACGACGTCTGGTCCAATAGTGACGTTCGGTCCTATTCGACACCCTGTCCCGATTTTAGCAGTAGGGTCCACTATAACGTTCCCAACTACGCATGCGCCTTCGTGCAACTTGTCTGAATTCTTCTGTCGCAAGCTTGTCAGGTATAGGCACATTCCTGGAAATTTAAAAATTATACATAGATAGACATAGACATTTTTTATTTACTTACTACATAAACGCATAAACCAGTAGAAAACAAGGACACTAAAATAAATTGTCCGTCTATTTCTTCTTTTTCATATCGTGTCACTGGTTCTTTCGAACCAGTCAGTGTGGTGAAACGATACTAAGTGCGCCTCAAAGAGCCTCTTTTCTTTTCCTTTTACTCAATTTTTAAATTTAAAAAAAATCGTGACTGGCTGATTTACTTTAAAAACCAACCAACATAATTATGCTGAGGCAGAGTCCGTTTTGAGAAGCACAAAGCTCACCTTTAGTGCGTTTAGTTGTAAGTTATTAAGTTTAAATTGTTAGTGTGAGTTTTGCTTCCCAAATAAATATTTTTTCCTTCCTTCTTTCTTTTTTACATAGACTCAGATGTTCCACATTGATCCTTGAGAAACTGGATAAACGATTTTTTGCTTAGTCTTTGATTTATAGAACTGGAGTTATGTCATTGTTTTACCTGTCAAAAAGTCCTTTGGCTGCCCCACATCCATCCAAAACCCTTGCAATTCCATGGCGTTGAGCTGGCCATCAGTTGCCATGAATGGAAATACTTCCTTTTCAATCGACATTGGTCTGAGCTCTATTCTATTCAGCACCGAAGGGTTTAGTATGTACATTCCTGAAATATTTTATAATTTCTTATCAGACGATTTTTCCTACTGCAAAAAAAACTAAGATTAGCATAATAGGCAAATTTTATCCCGAAAAAATTACAGGAGCAGGAAATTATAACTACAACTCAGGCGAAGCGGCGGGTTGCCGCTAAGCGGCGGGTTGCCGCTAGTTTACCATATCTACTATCGCTGCCTGAAATAAATGAATATTATTATTATAACTATGATATCACCTGCATTGATTTTATTTGAAATGAACTCCTGTGGTTTCTCGATGAAGCTTTCAATCTGACCATCCTCTTTATAGACCACCACTCCATACTTCGAAGGTTCTTCTACTTTAGTCACCACTATTGTGCCTTCCTGAAACATAATTAAATAAAAGCAGGTATGTAGGTACTTAGTAAGTGCTAAATTTTAAGATTTGATCAATGTGTAATGTATAACTTTTTTGGCTAAAATTAATTAGAATTTTATACATTCAATTTGTAACTTTAACAAGTGTTGGGGCATTGCTATAAGTTGATATAGTATAGTTCGACCGTTCAGAGAATGCGTTTGACAGTTTGATCAGTTATTCACAGTTAGTCACATAGTTAGTACAGCACTACAAATATAAAGCGCTGACATAACCTTGTAATAGCGCAGTATAGATTTAGAAAAATATTGTATAACAAGTTATTTGACACTCAGTTTGGCACAAAATTATAAAATTCATTGATTATTGATATAATAATGTTATTTTAATGCTCATCAATTGTTAAAACGGTAAACAACCAGCAAAAATATTTTTATCGTAACTGCAACGCCATTACAAAGTTACGTCGTCAGATCAATCGCGACGTGTCAGGAACGCATTCTCTGAACGGCCGAATTATAGTAGGCAACAAATATTGCACATTGGCTAATTTCGGCTTCATATGGTGTAGTGTGCGTCAGAAAGAGATAGCGCTCTATAGATAATGCAATCCACGAAGGCGCGCACTATTCCTCCTAACCTAACCGTTTATAGTATATGTGTGCAAGCTTCCGTCAATGTTTGAGTGTTATCGGTACACACTAATTACCTATGAGTGCACACGCACACTACAATGAATAGACTACGGTTCGTGACTGCCGCTCGTAGCAAACTCCCCGCGCCCCGCGAGGGGCGCGTCTTCGTGAATTCACTATCTATACAAAGCCAATGTGCCATATTTATTGCCTACAACCATCCATGATTTAACAGCTAGTTGTGTTTATTTAGAAAGTGTAAAACCAAACGAAAAATTTAAATTGTTTTACTTTTTGTTAAAAAGAGATGGATATATTTTTTGGATAAATTTATCTTAAAATGGAAAAATTTGCCCTACGAGCAATTTTTTGAAGTACTTATCTATGTTTTTATGAATACTTCTCTGCAGCTAAGTTTTCTGTGAGCAATAAAGTATTTCCTATCTTCTATCTATCTTACCTTTCCATGACTCCTATGATATTTAGCCAGCTCTTTGAATGGGAAGTCACAGATCACATCAGAGTTCAGAACAAAGAATGGCTCTGGACTAGTAGTCAGCAGATCTCTTGCTAGCGCCAGAGGACCCGCTGTGCCGAGAGGCTCCGTCTCGTGTGAAAATGTCAGGGAAACTCCAAGCTTTGATACTTGCTCAGTAAGTTCCTTTTCCATATCCTCGGCTCGGTATGAAACTGCTAATATCACCTATGATTTAAAGTCTTATTAGAATCTAGTTGGAATTTCATGGTATAATTTAATTGAAAATATGTGTCAAGTGCACCTTTCACCACACTTGGTTTTAAAGAACTAGTGACTCGATAAGAATTTAATTGAAGTGTACTGAATACGAGAATGTTTGTGTACCTGTGTGACTCCAGCTTCGACCAGAGCCTCGATCTGATGCATCAGGATAGGCTTGTTTGCAAACTCTACGAGAGGCTTCGGTCTACTCAAGGTCAAGGGTCGTAACCGAGTCCCGTAACCACCAACCAAGATCAGCGCTCTTATTTCACCCAGTTTCTTATCCGTTCCACACATTTTGATCGCAAAATAGCTTATCAGTAAATGCAAAAGGAATGCCGGATCACGTCACTTTTCTGGGAAAATTGTCTGCTATTGGATAAACCAATTTAAGATTAAGAAGATACGTGGCGGTGCTGTATTGATGAATTTCGGTATAAGCACTCAATTATTTCTATGAACTTACGACTTTCCTCAAACAAAAACACTTGCGCTACATACACTACACGTCACAACAAAATAAAATATTGAACGATATGAATGAATGAACAAATAATTAGTTTTTTTATTGGTTGCTAAGCTAAAGCCTTCATGAAAATACAACCTCGTCTTTCAATGCAGCTGGCAAGGAGTTTTCAAAATCAAGGAGGCTAGGCAGTAGATAGTAAATCCATGAGGCAGATCCTAGAATTTCATGTTTATGGCTAAAATAAAATATGTCTGTGACCTGAAGTATTATTTAAACCCCGATTTTAGTTTGATGGATTTTTTTTTAAAGCCATTGGGAATTGAGACCAAATTGAGGCATTATTGGAGCAAGGCCTTTTGAATCTTAGTTGGCAGCATTGGCTGGCATGGTCACTTTAATTCATTCATTCTATTACATTCATTTCATTCATGTCATTAAGCATAGCTGTCAGTTACGTAATGGCTGGCAAAAAGGGCTGTCAGTGTCACAAAATTAATAATCGTCCTTCCCTTTTGTAAAATTCAATTTTGTAGTAACCATGGCTGTTTCAGTAAGGATTTTCTCTCGTTTCAAAGGTAAATACTTGTGTCTATTCATTTTCCATAGATCCCTGTAAAAGTTGCTAACAGATTTTGGTGTTCGCAAAATTTAATCCTAACCCTAAGGCTAAGGATAACCTTGTAATTTAATTTTCACCGTTCATAACACTTCTATCTCCGAATATTGGGGGACAGGAATACGCGCTTCTCATGATCAATAAAATGATATTCGAATAAAATCGTTACGTAGTTCCAAAGTCATATAAAATGTCTAAAGGCACAGAGTAACCGAGACCTTCAGCTAAAAATACTTTTATATTTTTTCCCAGTTTGATCTTGTCTATTCACTTACTGGCTTCCTATAATGATGACAATAACTAAACCATGCTATCTCGGTAACCAATGACATGATTATTAAGAGTAATTAAGAGCAGAGCACAGAGTTGAATGCCCCTGTAAACCAATGAATAAATAAAGTTGACCTTTGGGACCTACCTTACTAAAACTAGTTAAAACATAAATATTACGATTGCTACTTCAAAATGTACTCTACTTAGTTGTTACATATTATCTGCATTGCAGTCACTGTTATTACAATACTTTTTACCCTTAACACTGACTCTTTATCTGTAACTATTTGAATGTTACATTCATCAGAGAATGAAACCACTTGCTTGACAATCAATAAATCAATTTATTGATAGGATCAAAGTTCAACTTTGTTGCTTTGGCAATAATTATGTACAGTCTTCATTTATGAATTACTAGCGGCCGCCCGCGGCTTCGCTCGCCCTGTTCCCATTAGTTTTTTGGGATAAAAAGTATACTATGTCCATCTCCTAGTTTTAAACTACCTCCCCACCAATTTTTAGCCAAATTGGTTCAGCCATTCTTGAGCTTTAAATAGTTTAACTAGCACAATTGTTTTTATACATATAGATTAAAAATAAATCCATCCCACAGGAACTATACATTTTACCGGATAAAAAGTAGCCTATGTTTTATTCCAAATTATCATCTCTGTGCCAAATTTCATCCAGATCCGTTCTGCAGTTCTGGCGTTATTGAGTAACAAACATCCATCCAATCTTTCACATTTATAATACCTAGTTACTAGTGGGATGACAACTTTTTAGTATGTTTTTGAGATAAAAAAAAGACCAAGTACCTTTTGCCTTAATATTGTATACACACAGTTTTACTGTTATCTTCCTTTACTGATAATATGATGGTTTTTCTTTTATTACTGGGCTTGTGTTGAAATAATAAAAAAAGAACTATATTCCTATAGGTTTCCAGATAAACAATGTTAGATACCAATGTGGCGGAGGCTCCTCCCCCTACGAACAGACCCGTAAGAACCTAGTCTTAAGAAAAGATACGAAAGTCATAGTCCAAGGTTTCACTGGCAAGCAGGGAACTTTCCACAGCCAACAGGCTCTCGACTATGGAACCAACATTGTTGGTGGTATATCGCCCAAGAAAGCGGGAACGGAACATCTCGGCAAGCCTGTATTCAAAACGGTCAGGGAAGCGATGGATAAGACGAAGGCTGACGCGTCGGTAATCTATGTGCCACCCCCTGCTGCAGCTGCAGCAGTTTTGGAAGCAATTGAGGCTGAAGTCCCACTTATTGTGTGCATCACAGAAGGTGTGCCTCAACATGTAAGTTTAATCATAGATAGATTAATACTTTCATCATCAGCTCCCCTATTCATTTTTAGGAAGAATCATTCCGAGTCCTCTCCAGCCACTGACTTCCCGCGATCTTAGCAATGACACGAAATATTACAATGATAAGGCGACCTTATCGCTGAGAGCGATCTCTTCTATACAGCTTTTGGCAAACTGTAATGTAATTTTAAGACTTTGTATTTGACCTAGATATTCCGGTAGTCGACCTGGTTAAACTTCATAGCTAAAATTAATGCTTTCTAATCTAAAAACTTAATGTGTGGTTTATTTGATCTTTTTTCAAATAGTAGGATTCATTATAATCTGCTTATACCTACCTCCCTACTTGGGAGTAGGTACCTAGTTACATAACCCTGTTGTTTTGTTATAAGTTGGGAACATGTCTGTTTAATGCTTTGCAATTATACGAAAAACGTGATCTATCTACCTAGCGGTGTTTCGTTTTAAAATGTTTTTGCGCGAGTTTAAAAAAATAGGCTCACAATAAGCGGTTTATCACTATTTTCTTCTTTCAAGCCGTTTTCATCATCTGCATCCTCCATACATTTTAAGAGCGGCGCAGAAGACAGAGCTACTACCAACTGAGCCGAGAGGCCTGTCGAGTAATATAGAGACACACTCCTCAACATTGTCTAGGGATATTCCATTTAGAATTGAATATCAGATTTTTGTGTAAATTACTTTAAATGTAAATTAATGAACCCCTTTATTTCTCAGGACATGGTCCGCGTGAAGCATGCCCTCTTGAGGCAAAACAAGTCCCGTCTGGTCGGGCCCAACTGCCCCGGTATCATCGCCCCGGATAAATGCAAGATCGGCATCATGCCCGCTGCCGTCCACAAGAAGGGCATGATCGGAGTCGTCTCCCGATCTGGTACCCTCACCTATGAAGCCTGCCATCAGACAACTGCGGTGAGTTTTTTTTTTACATGATTATATACCACTATTTTGTAACTACCAAAAATAAAAATAGGGTAATGTAGTAGGGGTAGAACATTATGAATGTGCAATCAGAATTTTAAGTTTCGATAAAATGACAAAGTTATAAAATGTTAAAATTTTCAAAGTTACGTAGTACTAGAGAGAAAAAAAATTACGCTGTTCGGTTCCGCTTGGTGTTTAGCGTTAATGAATAAAATTATTTTTGATTGTTGAATCATTTCTCAATATTTTACAAAAAATTGTGGTTATTTTAAGATATTTTTTTATGACTTCAATTTTTTAGGTATCAGCAGCCAATGTCGACATTTTTTTTTCTGGTAATTACAAAATAGTGGTGTATAGACCATGCTTTGGCTACAATCTCACCTGGGCCCGGATGCAGGATGGTCTAGAAGACACCTATTCACTCTTGCATTGACAATGCCCAGATTGGAGTGGTCGGGAAAAACAGCCGTTGGCAATGAGTTCCTTTCCCCGGAGGTTCGGATAATGAAGGTGGAGCCAGAACGCCTAGTGCGAATGGGTGGTTAGTTTAACTTGTTTGAAAATGTGTGTGATTTATGGATCATACAAAAAAACGGTAATCATAATCATTTATTCGCAGGAATGTTTGTACAATAGTTATTAAATTAAAAATATAAATATTTGAGGTCCATTACATTCTGCCTCATAAAGGCGTGCAAAATATACTAAATAAAAGGAAAATACAAAAAAATAATCAAAATTCATTCTAAAAATAATAAATTCAAAAAACATGTCAACAAATAAAATTACAATAAATTAATTACAATCACATGCAAATAAATAGGAAGTAATAAAGCCGTAGTCGTCAAGTTCCTATTCATATTATCTTCTTTTAGTTTGCTCTGATACCTACAGCGTTCGTAGATTTAAAACCTATCCTCGCGATAAAATCCTATCATCGCGATAAAAACAACTCTTTATTTACTAAATATTTTTAACCGACCGAAACAAGGAGAAGGTTCTCGAATTCGGTTGTATATTTTTATGTTTGGTATCGCATAACTTCGTCATTAATGAACCGATTTAACAAAAAAATATCTCAAAAGTAATAACGTCCGGATTGGTCCCATAGGCGTTTGGCAATTAAGTTGGTTTCTTAAGATTTTCAAACTTATACATTTATGTAGAATAAAAGATGACGTTGACATTGATGCAGATTATATATCTTCACGATATACAAATAAGGCAAATGATGCGAGACGCGACGTTTAGACGGAAATAAATTATCATGTTACGTTGGTAAATAAAACCGCTAGGTAGCCTTACCGCTTAGGTAGTTTACCTTGACCATAATTTCGCTGATTATACTAAATTGACCTTGGACTCTGTTTATGGATCATTGAACATCTGATCGTTGATTCAAATGTTATCATTAACTACATTACCATTTTGATGACTGTATTATGTTGATATATCAACAAATCCTATCAAAGGTTGCGGTAAATAAACCTATGTACATTATAATAATCTAGTGAGCTAGGGTCTATAAAATGCTTTTTTTATGATACGCCGGGTGAATGTAGCTTCCCAAAAGTGGAAGAATTTTTGGCACAGTAGTTTTTGAGTTTATTCATAACAAACATACAAAAATACAAATCTTTCTTCTCTATAATATTAGTATAGATGGGTTCGCATTTTCCATTACTCGATATTTTACATGATAGAATAGAATAGAAATAATTTATTTTGCGTCAACTTAAAATTAAAAGGTACAGTTCAACTTAAATGAAATAACGGCAAAAAAGGTAAACCACTCAGCATTTGCTACAAGGGCACGGTAGCTCTTGCAGCGCTGGTTTTCAGTGGCACCATAATACAATAATAATAAAACTAACGCTAAATAATAATAATAA
The DNA here is from genome assembly GCA_939531255.2 of Thera britannica. Classification (NCBI taxonomy): domain Eukaryota; kingdom Metazoa; phylum Arthropoda; class Insecta; order Lepidoptera; family Geometridae; genus Thera; species Thera britannica. The sequence goes on along the minus strand of OW618042.2, from coordinate 6,662,658 downwards.
CCTTACACGAATTGAAACAATATTTTTGCTTGTCTTTCCAGGCGGGTCTGGGCCAAACCCTCTGCGTGGGTATCGGTGGTGACCCGTTCAATGGCACTGACTTTATCGACTGTCTCGAAGTGTTCCTGAACGACCCTGAAACCAAGGGTATCATCCTCATCGGCGAGATTGGCGGCAACGCCGAAGAGCTTGCGTCCGATTATCTGATCAAGCACAATTCCGTAAGTTCATTTCAATGCTAAGAGTTAAATAAATAAATATTGTCCAACATTATCTAGCCCCAAACTAAGTTCTTGGAATACAATATAACACCCAGACAAAGAACAAACATCTGTGTTCGCCACACAAATGATTGTTTTCGGGGGGATCGAACCCACGACCTACGGCGCAGAAGGCAGAGCTACTACCAACTGAGCTGAAAGGCCAGTCGGTTATTTTTAGCATCTAGCAATGGACACAGAAAGCAGGCAAAAGGGGAGCCTTTGAACGGCAGTGGGATAAAATAGGCATAAAATAAAAAAGTAAATTAAACATATCCAAGTTATGTTACCGTTCCGTCTGTGGAACTACGTTTTTCGCAGCAGATGAATTTTGGTATAATCAAATACTTAACCGATTTTTGTCTCCAAAATACCGGCTATGGAAAACTACGAGTATATTGATTAACTGGTTTTTTACGAATAACTAAAATTATCAGTACCTATCCTTACTTGGACTTTGGAACGTAGTTTTACAGGAAAACAAAAGAATGACTAGGTGTAGGTAATGCAATTTATTTTAAACAAAAACTAACATTTTGTTTGTTTGTACTGCACTAACACTGTTTTTGTTTTGTCCCTGAACAGAATAAAAAGGTAAACTAACGATGCCTTCTACAATGGATGTAACAAGTTTTACATACTTTCTTATATATTTCATTTCTTAGTTTTGCATTATTTAAGTAGATTTCATGTCTTTAGATTGTAGTTTTTAGATCTACTATAGTATTAGCAACGGATCTTTGTGGCTTTGAAGCTGGTCGCGTCTACCTATCTTGCGCAAACCTCTTCACTCCTTCACAACTCCAACGAGACGCAGAATAAATATTTAAACATACAGTAACTGAGTTGTGAGCATGAAACATACGATAATCACAAAATCCGTCGTTTTTACGTCGTCTTTTGTTTTGGATGAGGCATGTAATACGTCTAACGTGCCACATCCGAAATTTTTCATTCGTATAACATCGCACCATTTAAATTATTTTACTGTATATTAGTTTTAATTTATCGTGTATCGTGTTAGATTAGAATGCATTTGAAAGTAAAATATTATACAGTTTATAGTGTGAGCTTGATCAGTAATTATTTTATTCATACATTATTCTCAGTTTAAATTTAAATGAAGTTAAATGCAATATAATGCCCAATTTTAACTGTGCTTTAATTTCTAATAAGTACACTACATGTCTAAAACGTAATTTAATTAATTTGGAGAATTCTGTTTGTAGATTTGATTTCTTCATTCATGTATCGTAATTTTCTTGTTTAATTTTCTGAGGCTTCTATAAAGATATGTTATTTGTCTTTCCAGGGTCAGCAGGCCAAGCCTGTAGTATCCTTCATCGCTGGTCTGACCGCTCCCCCCGGCAGGAGAATGGGACACGCTGGTGCCATCATTTCAGGAGGAAAAGGAGGTGCCATGGACAAAATAAAAGCTCTGGAAAAAGCCAATGTCATAGTCACACGCTCACCAGCCAAAATGGGCATCGAGCTCTTGAAAGAAATGAAAAGATTAGAGATTGTCTAAGCGTTTACTACTCATATATAAAAATTATATAAATATCTACTCTGTATAGTTCTTTTAGTAATTATATTGCTATTATTTATTTTCAACTGTTGTTTCAGTCGATGTAGGATGATGTACGTACGCCGTGATTTTTATTGCAGGGAAGGAATACTAAGTTCGTGACACTGGTAGTGACTCTTGTTCAAATTAAAATGTCCTATATAATTTAACCATTTGATGTAAGTGTTACAATTTTTTAAATAACGCACTAAATTGTTAGCAGTGCACGCTTGTAGAATGTAAGTGGTATACTTATCATAATTTGATTATAAGTATAAGTGTTACTCCTCTTTACGATCAAATTTCCATTATTTACATATAAGTTAATGGACTTTCGACCTATCTCGTTACGCTTTTGTCGTATTGCAATATAATGGCTGACAAATAAATTGTGAAATTTAAAATACATGCGTCAATAATAGAAAATCGTTTTATTGGTAGAAGATAAGCATTTATTCGAGGTTAGACCTTTATAGATGCAGTGACATTACAACATCAACTAGGTACTTATGTATATACATATACAGCTACCTAGAATGCACTACTACTACAGTACAATACATAAGAACAAAATAAAAATCTCACCTAAAAAACCTTACAGTTCTACACAATCATTTTTTTTTATAATCTTCCTAGAGATAAGTTATATGGATTAACACAAAACAAGTCACAGCCTTAGCACTATGTTTTAATGCTAAAGGATAAACGAATTTGCAAAACTAAAGTGCCCAGGAGTAACTAGGTGCTAAGGAGTAACCTAATGCTATGTGCCTACTCGGCATAATCCACAGGAACGAGCAAAACACGACCTGAGGATCCAAAAGGTAGTCTTAGATGTAGCAATAGATCCCTTAGGTATCTGATAGAGGGCTTTAAATATATAATAATACTTAGAGGGTGTCAATTTTGCAAATACATTTGGCCTCTAGCGATATAGGCGGCACAGATACCTTGTCAAAGTGACAAGTCCAGCTTATCATAACAAGTGCACCATTTCCCTAATGGTTGTCTTTCAAAATAAATATATATCTCGAATTAAGAACAAAATGGCTGACCAAGATTGAAATTGGTTTACAATACAGCCTATTTACTAATAATGCTAAAATGTAACACACAAAATCGAAAAACTTAATTAAATAGTTTGAATGGGTAAGGTGGGTAGTTTGAGAACATTTTGTAAATCTTAAGTCGGCTGCACACATTGGGCCTAGAGACAGGAACAATATACATTAGCATAGAGATCAGTTTCTACATTAATGTCTATTACGTCTGTACACATTGGGCCAAGAGACAGAGGTGCAGAAATTGGCGTAGATAATCACTACGCCAATGTCAACGTCTCTGTTTCTTGACCCAATGTGTGCAGCTGGCATTAGAGATACCTACCACCTGTCCCTACGTCCACCCCCTCCGCGGCCGCCACCCCTCCCCCCTCTGCCGCCTCCGCCTTCCTGGTCGCGGCGTAACTTCATAGCCTCGAACCTCTCAGCCATGTTCTCTAGTTCATCAGGTATATCCTGGTTGGCTTCCTCAAGAATTTTGATCAAGTCTCTAGCATGAGCCCAATCTTTTCTCGAAACAAATGACAAGGACACGCCCGTTCGCCCTGCACGACCAGTTCGTCCTACTCTGTGGACATACTCTTCAATGTGGCGCGGGAAGTCCAAGTTGATAACGTGAGTCAGATCTTTTATGTCTATGCCTCTGGATGCTACATCTGTTGCAACTAAAATGTTGACAGTCCCATCAACCATTTCCTCCAAAGCTGCTTCTCTGTCACTCTGGTCTCGGTCTCCATGCAAAGATTGACATTCTATTCCTTTCATGGCCAGCTCTGTGCTGATGTGAGAGGCAGTTGCTTTTTTGCCACAGAATATTATCACTTTGTCATTGGGCTCCATGTTTCGTATGAATTCAAACAAAGCTGCTTCTTTGTCATCCTCATCCACAAACTGAATTCTTTGAGTGACTGTATGCACAGCAGCCAGATCCAAAGACCCCACATTAACTTGGATGGGATCCTTCATGTATGAGTCAGCCAGCCGGCGTACACCACTGGGCCATGTGGCAGAGGTCATGACTGTTTGGCGGTCCGGCCTTACATCATACAAGGACTTGCGAATCTGTGGCTCAAAACCCATATCCAACATTCTGTCTGCTTCATCCAAGACTATGTAGGAGAAATTGATAATATTCAGATGCCTGGCCATTACAAGATCATTGAGACGGCCTGGTGTAGCAATCACTATGTCAACTCCTTTAGCTACTGTTTTGATCTGTTCTTTGCGGTCTCCCCCTCCATACAGGCATACAGACTTGATGCCTTTATACTGGTACTTCGACACCTCTTTGTCTATTTGCAGAGCAAGTTCTCGTGTTGGTGCCATTATTAGCACGGTAGGGCCTTCTCGTTGGTCCCTAGGTATTGTCTGGCCATCAATATGAATAAGAGCAGGCAAGAGGAAGGCTAAAGTTTTTCCTGTCCCAGTCTGAGCAATGCCAATCAAGTCATCTCCTCTCAACAAAATCGGCCAGGCCTGACTTTGAATAGGAGAGGGTGTTTTGAAGTCTTGCTTGTATATTTCTTCAAGTATCTCAGGATACTCCTGGAAAGCTTGTTCAAAAGTCAATACTGGGTTTGGAACTGGTCTCATTCCAGGCTTTTCATCAAATGTCCTCTTGACTTGAATATCATTGTTAGCTTTACGCCAGCGGGCTACTTCATTAGGGTCAGTGTTGGCGACTATTGGGTCTTCTTTGTAAAAATCTTTGATGATAGGAGGCAAGCTATTCCACCTTTCTTGTTGATGGTTTTCATGATGAGCATTTAGCTTGCTCCAATCAATAACTTGCACACCAGCTTCGTTTTTTTTGAAGAAATCAGATTCTTTGCTGTCATTGTCTTTGTTGTCTTCTTTCGGTGCCTGCGGAGCTCTATCTTCAATAAGATCACTAATCAAGTCCTCAACCTTTGCAATGGCTTCCTCAGATCCAATCAGAGTAAGCTCTGTCTCAGCACCACTGGAATCGCCAATTTTGATTTTGGCTTCAGATTCATATTCTAGATCACGTATTTTAGCGCCCCCTTTGCCAATAATGCGTCCTACTTTCTGGGAAGGCACGGACATGATTTTCTGGGGGCCGTTCTGACCTCGAAATCCGGACCTGTTGTCGCCACGATTGTTGCGAGAATCGCGGTTGTTGTCTCGGTTATCGCGACGATTAGAGTCACTAGGGGGCCCACCGCGAGCTCTCCAGTTGGCTTCATCGCCACGTCCTCTAATGCCTCCCGCCGCTGCCGACGCATTAGGAGTCGGACGGAATACCCGGGCATTGTAGTTCAATCTTGGAGCTGGTGCCGACGACTGTACATTAGTCGGTCCTGACCCCGAGTCGCTTTCCCAACCATCGTCGCCCATAGTTCCACTTAACACTCACTGGTTTTTTTATACGGCAGGTAATAGAGCAAAGCAAGGATGTATCTATTTTATTTAGTAGAAAGAAACGCTTCTTTCTTTCTGAAATCTGAATAAGCACCGAGTGGCGGCGGCGGCTTGGTGTTGGTAGGAAAATTAGGCAATGGAAACCAAACCATGCCTGTCTTTGACAGTGACAGCTGACAGTTTAGCTGAGATGACAGCAACAATTCAGTGTTGCCAGTGCCAGATAGTCAAATATAACATGAGACAGCTTAAAAACATTTTCACGAGAAAAGTAACATTACCCTATATTATGTGGAAAACGCGCGCCATGGGAGAGACCTATGTCCAGCAGTGGACTGCAATAGGTTGATGGTGATGATGATGATGTGGAAAACGATACACTACTTTATTATCCACTCACACGAAGCACTGCTGGACCTGGAAATAACTAACGCGTCCGAAACGCGTCCGAAACGTCAGAAAACGTCGCTTCCGGAAGCTTGCGCATGCCCGAATTAATGCCAAAGAAACTAAAAAGTCTTTTTCCCAACAAGAAACTACTTTGTTTACCTTATTTCAGTCACTTCCTATTAGAAAAGAGTATGGGTATCATGTAGAACATTTTCCGACAAGAAATCATTAACAGCGGCGGGTAGCATTTTAAAACGATTTTTTTCGCTACCTTGCAATTTTTGAGATTTTGTCGGCTATTCTTATTTTTACGAAAAACTTTTTAGATCACCATCAAGCCTGATTTCCAAGGAAAAAATACATGCATAACAATCCCAAAACAACCCTCAATTAATTTATTATAAACAAAAACAAAACAAAGAAAATTTACGAAATTGCGCTTGCGCAGCCATTTTTCGCACGGAAAATTTTCACTTTTTTACAAATTTAATCATTCTAAAATATTTTTTCACTGGCAACACGTCGTTTTATGGCTGCAGTCCATGGAGGCAGGTGTCAGGCCAGTTAATGTACAACCAGAAATTCGAAAAGTTCATTTTGAACTTTTTGGGTACTACAGTACCACGGACGCTTGGCGGCCGGCGGTTGCATTTTATTACACAAAAACAAAAACATTCTTGGATGCATTCTGTTTCTCGATATATTATTTGTTTGCTTGGAAAAAAAAAACATTTTTAAATTTTATTTATACCATACTGTAGGTAGATGATCTAAGCAGCGTAACTTCTTAAAGTAGCACTTTACAAATTACAAATTATTTATTCACAAAGAAATAACATGGCAGATACAGAGTCCAATGCGTTAAACATAGAAATTAAGATAAATTATATTTCACTTGAAAACAAGGCTATGCCCTAGAACCAAAATATAAACATTCAGAAGCTACTTTTTTTTAACTATCTCACTGAGTTAGTTTAAAGACAGATGGTATAGATAGTTATAATATCTTCTAATCTAATAAATATATAAAACTCTTACGTTACTGACTGACTGACTGACTGACAATCAACGCACAGCCTAAGCCGTAAGTCCTAGAAGCATGAAACTTGGAGGGTATGTTCATTTTATAGCATAGGGGTGCACTAAGAAAGAAAATTGGAAAAATATTTCCCTAAGTGGAGAAAAAACTTTTAAAAGAAAAATCAACGGGGCATAACGGCTACGGGGCGAGCGAAGCCGTGGGCGGCCACTAGTTGTCGTATCAATCTGGTCACACTACTGCCTTGCTGTGTGTGGTGTGGTGTGGGTGTGTTGGTTGCAGCGCTGCCAGAATGTTACTTTTGTAACATTTTAAGTTACTTTTGACCCTCTCATGTTACCTCCATGTTACATCCAACGTACTCAATTTAAATAAAATTTAAAATATTTTCCAGCAAAAAAAAACAATATCGTGAAACGGAAGGCATCATGATTATGTTTTTGTGTAATAAAGTGTCCTAATAAAGTAGTGTATCGTTTTCCACATAATTTATGGTAATGTTATTTTTCTCTTGAAAATGTTACTTTTTGAGCTGTCATACGTTGAATTGACTATCTGCCACCCACTGGCAACACTGGGTTGGTTGGATTGGAGGTGTGTGTGTGTACTGTGTACGTTAATTGGTGTCCAGTTAATGTACGTCCAGTTATTATACAGCATGCTATTGTACACCCAGTTAAAACGAAACCTATTTTTGTATTTTGGATTCGTTTTGCAATAACTGGCTGTGAATTAACTGGGTGTGCAAAATTGTCACGTGATGTTATTGTACAGCATGTTAATTCGAAGCCATTAAGGCCCATGTACACTGGAGCAATCCATGTCGGATCCACCCTATAAAGTTTCAAGGACAAGTACAAGTATCTGCTGCCAGTTTAAAAAAGCAGCCAAGTGCGAGTCGGACTCGCCCATGAAGGGTTCCGTAGCATCAAGTAACATAAGTAACATAATATAAAGGTTCTTGTAGTTCGTCGTAAGGTAAATTGCGGTTTACGATTTATGACGTATAAAAAAAAACTACGGACTAGATCTCGTTCAAACCAAATATCGTTGAAAGTTTGCATAGTAATGTACAACATATTATATTTTTTTTAGTTTTATCATTCTCTTATTTTAGAAGTTAGAGGGGGGGGGGACCAACTTTTTTCCACTTTGGAAGTGTCTCTCGCGCAAACTATTAAGTTTAAAAAAAAACGATATTAGAAACCTCAATATCATTTTTAAAGACCTATTCATAGATACCCCACGCGTATGGGTTCGATGAAAAATTTTTTTTTGAGTTTTAGTTTCAAGTATTATAGTTTTTTACCCCCAAAATTTATAGTTTTTTATCGTTGTTTATTTATAGTTAATATATCGCGTCGTACAATAACATCACGTGACGATATTGTACAGCATGTTATTTCGCGACCTTATAATGTACGCCCAGTTAATTCAAACACTGGCATCCTAATAACGGTGTGTACATTAACCTGCTGTACATTAGCTGGCCGTACATTATTGCCTCCCGATCAGCGTTGCCAATTTAGCGACTTTGTCACTAGATTCAGCGACATTTTCGCATGAAAAGCGACATTTTGATGGCTGTTAGCGACAAAAATAATTTAACGACTTTCTTAGCGACTTTTTTATAGTGGTATTTATCAAATAATTACTGACTTAATAAACGAATATCCATCGTTTTCTTCTGTACATACTTATATGTACACTCTAGGTACTATAATCCATTGAAATAAGATCCGGTTTTGTTTATTTAGCTTAATTTGTTGCCAACTCAAGAATGACTAAAAGGCATAGTACCTACCGTCAACCATCGTGCTAAGGGAATCCCTTTCACATGTTTGGTTTTGTTAGATTATTCATCCGTCATTCACGTGTCATTCACTCCTTAGCAATACCCTTCCAAATCATCAATTATTCAGAAGTCGATACCGACGAAGATTAATAGAATTTTACTCATTTAGCGATATCTAGCGACTTTTCACCAGCGTGAGAGCGACATTTACTGTTGTTGAGTTGGCAACGCTGCTCCCGATAATTGCGCTGAAGGGTGGGCGGTCGGGTCGCGTCTGCGCTCTTCGTTTCGTTTGGTCGGCGACGTCGGAATCAATCAAGAAATATATCAATTCAAGTTCTTCAAACCGATCTAATTTCATAGAACGTTTTTTATTTTTGGATCGACGAAATACATCCTAACAAAGATAGCCGATCAATGGAGCACCATTCAAATCATGATGCGTCTGGTCATTCCAAATAAAATCTGAAAACTCAGAACGTATTACCCCGTTTCAATTTAATTAAATTTGGCAAGATGAGTGGCTGGGCAAGAAGAATGCATCGGCGAGCAGCTACGCTGAGCAATGTGGTCACGTCTTGCGGGCATCCCAATACTCTGCCGTATCCAAGAAGGCTGGAAAAAGTGAAGTTCGGTGCTCCTCTGCTCGAAGTCTGCAAGGATGACATTCCAGGGCCTTTGCTCGTTAGTATTGTGCTACTTAATAACCAGACTATAGTCTAGCCTGTCTTGTGTTTCAAAGTTTGATGAATGAAAGTGGTGAGGTATCAAATCCATTGTGTTGGTGTCCAGGTGCTGATTCTGAAGCTAAATAAAGAGGCTCCCTTGCGTCGAGACGTGTTCCGCGCTCCAGGTCACCAGGGGGCCATGAAGAAGCTTATCCACTTCCTGCAGACCGGTCGCCTTGTCAATGTTGATAACTACTCTGTTTACACCATCGCAAGTGTCCTAAAGAAGTTTCTAAGGTTTGTTTACTGTATCATCATTGTTAGCCTAAAGAAGTCCACTGCTGGACATATGCCTCCCAAGGAAGAACAAGTTCTGAGCCCTTTCCATCTACGAAATTCCTTCCAAATATCTTCAGTCAATAGTGTGGGTATCCTACATTTCATCTACCAGTTTTTGGTTGATTTATTTTATCATAATCATCATCATCAGCCTGAAGAAGTCCACTGCTGGACATAGGCCTCCTCTACACATTTCCAGGAAGAATGATTCTGAGCCTTTTCCATCCACCGACTTCCTGTGATCTTAACAATGTCGTCAGTCCATCTGGTGGGTGGGCGCCCTACTTTTCGTCTTCCGGTTCGTGGTCACCATTCGAGATTTATTTTATACTAAAATATAATTGGTTGATTGAGTAGATGTCTGTCTAATCAGCTTATTATGGCTAATAAATGAATTGACACCTGCCTAAACTAACTTTATTATATTTGTATTGCCAACAGGAAAATTCCAGGTGGTGTGTTTGGCAGGAATGGAGAGATGCATTTATTTGCTGCTGTGGAACTGCCGGATGAAGAGCAAATTGATGAGATACGGAGGTTAGTGCTCCACTAACTTGACACTTTATTGCTATTACTTTTTTTTAAGGGCGTTTTAAAGGGTCGGCAACGCGCTTGTGATGCCTCTGGTATTGCAGGTGTCCATAGGCTACGGTAACCGCTTCCCATCAGGTGGGCCGTAAGCTTGTTTGTCAACTTAGTTGTATAAAAAAAAAATACTTTGTGGATTATTTTTTTAGAGTATTTTTTTATATTTCTCAACATTCACTGTTTTTTTACCTATTTAGGTAAAAAACACGTGAATGTTGAGAAATATAATAAGGTAATTGCAATAAATATCCGTTTAATCCATATAACTATGCATAACAATTGATTAATTTTAGAAAGGGCTATGTCAAAAAAGAGTGATTATTAGCCAGATCCTGGCAAACCATGTAATATTTCTTGAGTCAAAATCAAATAGATATTTATTCAGTAGCATCACAAGGATCACTTTGAAACATAGCTAAGTGAGTCCAGTTGCCAGTTCCACGAGACCGATCTACCAATTTTCCAATAAACCAAGATCTACCTGTAGACAACATTATGTTAGATTAGGCCTATTAAACACTGCAAAGGCCTATACAACGTGTATCAAAATATGTGTACTATCCTGAAGGGGGGTGAATTTCCACCCCCCGGGGGTGGAAATTCACCCCACAACTTTTGTTCAACGACTTTTCGAACTTCGATTGGTATCTCTGAAAAAAACTGCAACAAAGTTTCAACAGCTGTTAAAGCTGATTTTATACAAAGTGACAACCCTAAACTCAGCTACAGAGGTAGTAGGTAGTAGTAGTAGACCTACAGAGGTAGTAGGTCAAGGGGTCAAGGGGTTACAAGGATAGGGTTGTCAATTTATTTAGGCATTATGAAATTAAATATTTTTGCATGGGAAACTGAAAATAGGAATTTTTAATTATCTCCCCTCCACAACTGATCACCATTGTGGTCTGAAACCTCCCACCTTCGCATAGTACACATATTTAGATACACCTTGTATACCTATTGCTGCTGTGTTTTATATTTTATTTACCTTCATTGAATCACAATCACATTTTGCTAAATTATAATTAGAACTAAAAAAAATCGAATTTGATAAAGCTAATTAAGTTCCATTGTTAGCACAGAAAATTAAAAACAATAGTCATTAGTTTTTTTTAGTTGAGTCGGATTTTTTTTATTGATATCTCCGTCCTTGAAAATTGCGTGACCTACGAGGCAACAACCGACAGTTACAAAGGAATAAAAAAACATTTTGACTGAGCACTCAAGCACAATGACTCAATCCCACAGTAACCAATTTTGACTTCGTACTTAAAAACAATGACTCTTGAGGTAATCCCACTCTAACCAAGTTTTAATTAGAACTTGGTTTTATAAGTTTGGCAATGCTTTGTTTAGGCGATGGTTACGATTTAACATGGTCGGCCGTATGCTTGTTCCTAAGATAGTTGTATAAAAGAAAAGTTTTTTGAAATTACTTATGCACAACATCATCTACTGAAGTTCGTACAATGTGATTTCAGTAATCTACATCGTCAATTAACTTCTCACATTGTCAAATCGCAAAAACTGCAATTGTTACCAAATAGCTCATTATTGTATCATGCAGCCATTGTGATTGTTTGCCATAATATCAGGCATCAAACTTTCACAATACCGAGGTATTATGCCACAGAATACTTAATAATGGGTATAACATTGTCCTGGTGCAATCAGAAGTAGCTTGACAACTCGGTTGAATCAATACACCTATACAATCAAATTACATAAACAAAACGCAGCGCGTATACTGTTTCACATCATCTGCGTTGCCATTCGTAACATTTTTTCTACTTATGCTGTTTGAACTAGCATACGGCCCAGAACAAGCTGGCCAAAAAGGTATGATTTCGATATCGGCAGATAATAGCAGCACTGCCACGCGACGCGCCGATTTTTTCAATTGACTCGGCACTGCTTTTTGCTGAGATCGGAATACAACCTTTATCTACCTTACTTGCTGCTACCAATGTGGTGAAAAAGAACAACTAGAAACTGGAAGTACCAAAACTTAGTTTAGTTGTTTTTAATGCAGTGCAAAATAAAAAGCACAACTTGAAATAGCTACTTAAACTTGTTTATCTTGTTCTGTGCAGAATTTTTATTGCTCACAAGAGTTGCTGAGCTATTTTTTGAGATGGTTGTATTGTATTAATATTATACCTCCGTGTACGCACAGTTGGGAACAATGCTTGTTTATAGCATGGAGCTGAATTTTGATGCGTCCGCGCATCGTAACGGCACCATCAAACTGGGATATTCTAATTACGGCGAAGCCTTAAGAGTAAAATTTTGTGTGATTTGAATATTAAAAATCGTAGATATTAGGGAACAGTCTCAGACCCGAACAAGGTAAAACTAAAAATATTTCGCTATTCCTAGCGAAATATTATTATTGATTGAGTAAGCGAACCAAGTTACTAATTGGTTACAATACCAAATCAAATCAAAAGCGTTTTTATTCAGTAGGATCACAAGGATCACTTTGAATCGTCTTAAAGCTGGGTATGGTATTTGTGGTATGTGTACAAGTGGTGCGAAAAACACGAAATTTCTGTTCGGGACGAACCAATACTCTTGTGGTGCTTTCGATAGAAGACATCAGTAGGTAGTTGTTTGTTACAAAGAGTGTTTTGGTGTGTTTCGTCACTTGATCCTAAACTGCACTCTCAATGCGTAAAGCCCATTAACCCATATTGCGAAATACACATTTACGTTTTTAGTGTTCCAGGTAAAACACTCATACGAACGTCATAAGTAGGTACACGAAAGCTGACATTTGGGTCAGTAAAGTGCAGTTTTAGGCCGCTCTTAGTAGGGCCTATTATGTCTCCTTTCATTATAACTCTGATTGATTTGTCCTTTTATAAAAGGAGGCGTCAAACTAAACGGAGACATTACTCTCAAACGGTGAAGTAAAACATCGTGAGGAAACCGTGCATGTTGTAGAATCTAAAAAAGTTCGAAAATATGTGCCAAATGCACGAAAGCAGTCTTTGAGGCGCACTTAACATCCTATCACCACGCTTGGCTTGAAAGAACCAGTGACACGCTAGAAGAGAAATAAGTAGATAGGTACTTAAAGGGCCATAGATCACATAAATCATACAGCTGTCTCAGGACGCCTATTGTATAATAGGAGTAGCATTGAACCGCGTCAAGAATCGTGCTTACTGAAGCGTTCACAAGCAGTTTAGTCCATGTTTGCTAGTTCCTACCTACCTCGCTTGAACAGTATTTCAATTTATACGGTTGTCCTGCCTTTTTTACACAATAAGCGGCGATAGGCTCGGTAGAAATTGTCTTATTGCGATACCAGAAAAACCCAGTCAGTCTCATGAGAAGCTATGTTGGAAAAGTTGGGATTCTAAAACAGCCTCTAATTTAAATACTAAGCCAGTTTAATTATATAGTGTAGTAATTGAAGTCCTAAGGTCGTGGGTTCAAATCCAGTGGTGTGCCAATGAGTTATTCGGCCGAAAAATGTATTTGCACTATGCTAGTACTCTCAAACGGTGAATGAAATCATCGTGAGGACCGGGGCATGTCGTAGAATCTAAAAGTTCGAAAAAGGTGCAAAAGGCTCTCTAAGGCGCACTTTAAATCCTTTCACCACACTGGTTTTAAAGAATCAGTGACACGATAAGAAAGAACTAAGCTATAGTCAATAAGTTAGTTCATGTTTTCTATTTGGATTGGACCAAAACTGTCCTGTCTGTCTGAATAAATAACTAATACGTATAATAATGATAATTATTGTTTAATGTAATTAATCTTACATGGGAAATATGATAAACAACACGTTTGAATGACCTCTTCTATTTTCCTCGTATAACCACAAACCACATAACGTTTATTGTTCAACTATGCAGTTCTGATAATCCTCTTTGAGGCAATAATGGGAGTCTTAGGCCCGTATTCAGAAATAATGTTTGAGTCTGAGTCGAGCCTCAAGCATATATTTTTTGACAGTTCTCCATTGAAAAGTGTCAAAAATCTGTGCTTGAGGCTCGACTCAGTAGGCCCGTATTCAAAAATAGTGTTTAAGTCTGAGACGAGCCTGAAGCATATATTTTTTGACAGTTCTCCATTGAAAAATGACAAAAATCTATGATTGGGCTCGACTCAGACTCAAGCACTGTTTCTGAATACGGGCCTTAGACTAAGAACATTAAATAATCAGCATGAAAGCAGGATTTACTGCTAGGCCTTTCTTATTTCTTTCTAGATATAACGATTCGGAGCTCTCTCCAAAGTCGAAGTCATAAAATAAGTTATTTGAATCGCGAAGATCTCTTTTGTGACGGTCTAGGTGTCAGTTGTAATCTATTAAGGATTATTACCATCTTTAGTTTTACTTAATATCCTTTCACCGCACTGGTTCGAAAAAACTAGTGACACTATTAGACGAAGATGAAAAAGTATTCCTTGGGCTTATGGAAATCCAAATTGTAGATAATTATTCATGACCTATGTGTTGGTAGGAAAACGGAACATGGTAGGTAGAATAGGTTTAAGTAGATCCTCAAACTTTCTCTTTGAAAACAACTGCACAATGTAAACTCAATCAATGTGTTATCAAGCAGGTGTTGCATTCAGGAACGAGTCAATGACCTCCGCGCACATTATGTAAATTTTCCTGTACAAAGTGGATCATTGATACCACGATTTGTGAAACTGGTATTATTTAATAACCTTTATTATTTATTGGTGAAATTTGTTTTAGATTCACCTTCCGCGATCAGAATATATTTCGAAAATCATTAACCTAAAAAAACTGAACTCAAATTGAATTGGTTTTTTTGCAGCTTTTTTAAATAAAAATATAAATTTATTTATATACAAAAAAAACATACAATGTTTACACAAGAAAGCACTGAAAGTGTCCTATGGATTAAAAGTACCTTAACACCTCGTTTATGAACTCGTTGTGTAAATATTTTTTTGACATAGTTTGGGAGCTTTGATCTTGATCATTTTATGACAATAGTGTTTGTCCTCAGAATATTGATGGCGTTGCCAGTTTGCACACAGCGCCTTCTTGTGTTGCTGTTCGGCACTTTCAGAGTGATGGCATCCAATGCTGAAAAAGCAGGTAAGTCAGCTTACGATTTATGTGCCGCAATTTACAATAAGTATTTCTTTTCAAGTTTTATCCTCTCTTTGTGTTAGGTATTTACTTCATAATTACTACGATTGTATGATGCATTTTTGTAATTTCGTTTACATCATGGTGCACATGCGGGATATCAAAGTACCAACATAAAAAGTTACTAATAAACATCACGCTTTCAGTGCGTATCAAATGATCTTTAAATTTCAGGAAATACCATTCTCCACGCTATGTTTACGCATACCGTTATACAGCACGGTTGCCGGATTCTAGAATTATCTCAATGTAAAAGTGGTAATCTACTGTGTTTTATCAAGTAAATGACAATAATTCTTTGAAGCACTTCTATCAGCGGATGTTGTGAACTTGTAATGACGTCTTTTAATTTCCCACATTTCTCAATTGCTCTATTTGTATTTGAACATGTGCTACTGGTTACAATATCTGATGCACACATGCCCCGTTTAGTTTTACGTCTAAAGGCCTGCGCATACTTAGGTCGCTGGCGTCGGCGATCAGTGAAACGCCGTCAAATTTGACAGCCTTTCACTGAAGCTATCCCCAGTGACCTAGGTGTGCGCAGGCCTTAATAGTATTAAGAGGGAATCACACCGGCGACTCTCCATACAAACGTAGTCCCCTATTTCCTCCCTGGAAAATGCCTCTAGAGTAACCATATTTTCTCATAAAATCCAGATCACCTCCAATTCATATTTCATATAAATCATATTAGGGTCATATTTTCTTTATCAATAAGTTTCTGAAAAAAAGGAAAACATACGAGCACGTATATAGCAGATCTGGATTTTATGAGAAAAAATGGTTACTCTAGAGGCATTATCCAGGGAGGAAATAGGGGACTACGTTTGTATGGAGAGTCGCCTGTGATGCCCTCTTAATGAGAGCGTTTTATAATGCAAGAGATAACGGGTAAAAAGATTTAGCGTCAAAAAGCCGGTGCGGAAAGCAGTCACTGCTATTGACAGTAGTTGTTTGTAACTTTGTCAATTGTCTCAAGGTATTGAAATGAGCGCTTCCTGACATTGTATTATGTCAAGTCCATCGAGTACTGAGAAACCTCCACAGAATATAAATAAATAAATAAATATTATAGACAATCCATACCTATAAAGTTATATGACAGATCTCAAAAAGCCAGCGTCCACTTTCCTCGACTGGGATTATAATCATATTCAATGATGTAATGCTCCTGCTAATAAGGAAGTTAACAGTCCACGCTTCTTAAAACATAATAAAAACAAAAAAGCCTACAGATTAATAATCGCACGATTAATGGTAACACATTGCATAACGCCGCAGCCGTCGCGACGCACCCACGCAAGCTCGCGTGTCATACGCCTAATTACACTAATTATTCTTGATTATAATAATGTCAAATTCAAAATGCTTTATTTGTCGCTGTGTCAAAAATATTCATAATCCACGCTATACTGCGATGGTTCTAAATATTCAAACTGAATCTAAGATTTGGGAAAAACTATAGTAATTGATGGTCCCAGTTTCTTAGTTTTAAATTTTCTACCAGACTGATAGACGCGACTAGACTGAAAAATCGTAGTGATTTAAGAAATATCACTATTGGACATAGGGATAAGGCCTCTATTCCAATGCTTGGTCTGAGAATGATCGATAAGCTTGCCGCACTAGACGGCATGTTTTAAATTCCGTAAAGCATAGTAAAAGTTGACTTATGGTAAGGGTTTTTGCGGTGCACTGACTAATGCACGCCGTATAAGGATTGTATCCTGTCATTACTAGAATCCACTTGATCTTGGCTGTCCAAAGCTTTCAAAGTTCGCCATGAGAAGTGCAATCAGCTTTTAGCTTGATCTACTTGTAAGGAGTAAACTGGTTTTAGTTAAAGTTTCCGATTAAAAAGATCGAAGAAACGATCTATCACGTAAAGTTGCCGGAGACTAAAGTTCTCAGGCTGATATTAATGAGGTATGATTAAGTAAACATCACTTAGCGGGTTGTCATCAAAGAGCCCTTCCGTCACATTAAACAGTCGATTGAATGCTTCGATTCGCCTCATATCCGTCTATTAGCCTGAGCTTGGGCAGACATGTCGACATTTCCGCTCGCTTTGTAGGGATGAAGTCGACGAATAAGTCTCGTTGCGATTGTGAGTACGTAAAAGGATTGCCTGTGCACTTCATTCGTTCGTACGAGTATGTCTTTCGTGTGTGCACGTCAATCATTGTAATAAAGTGGCATACAATAGAGACGAATGTTCAGACTATGACGATAATACAACGCTCCTTGTGAGATGTTGGTGTTGGTGCTTTTCGGGCTGAGTTGTATCATGTTTCCTGATTATGTACACTCTTGCAGTAAATATATTGAGAAGGAAAATATTACGAGTATTCACTTTCCTGAACTGAATGTTACTAAAAAGGATATAACAGCTCTGTTTTTTTTTATATTTTAGACCATCCACTCATAACTAGCCCTAAATTAAGCAAAGCTTTTACTATGGGAACCAAATAGCTGATGTAATACTTATGTATATCCGTTTTTGTAAATGCATACTTAGAATACAATAACACCCAGACAGAGAACTAACCACTGCGTTCACCACACAAATATTTGAGTATATACTGAGCTGAGAGGCCAGTCACTAGACAGTCACCAAAACTTGTAACCGAATGTTCTTATTATGTAGGTAGTTAAACCAAAAATAATCTAAGAACCAACCACAACAAAAACAAAACAATACAATAATATTTCCTACACTATAACGTTCTTATTGAATGAATTCATCAATTGTTAATTTTGTTACCGCATTCTTGATGTAAATAGGAGCTCGCGTGGACTAAATAAAACAGAAAAGTCTGTTTTTGTAATTCACTTTCATTCTGAAGGAAAACGACTGATAATTAAAACTCGTTTTAATCGAGGTTGTTAGTTCGTTTTTTTAGGACACAAAAATTAGACTCTTCGCTCAATTTGTTTCTATTACGTATACGTTAGCATGCTACATTTAATATTGAGGTTAAGTAGACATATGAATTATGAAAAAGAAAAGTATTTTTGTTGCATTAAGCATTGAGTGAGTGATGAGTTTGAGAACGTATTTCAAACCAGATTTGTTTACGCAATGTGTCCACTTCCAGGTACAGGTATGACATCTGAAGCCCTGGGCGTGTCAGTTGCTCCATCCTTCTTCCACTCTTGCGTGTCTGACGGCAAAACTGCCACAATGGAGGATGTGCAGAGGTTCAAGGTCAGTTTCGACACCGTCTGTTCATAGGCTTGTGACAAAATTCGGGAGATGGTGGTGGTTTTTTGCATCATGCTGTTTGAGGTGAAAGATCACAGTCAAACGTTTGCTACCTTATTTGTGATTTTTCACCTGATTTTAGTTCAATTGCATGCAGGGCCCAGCTAACATTGTAACTTACATCTATATGTTATGTGTGAATATCTACTCGAGTTTTATTATCTTCATCAGATATCTGTTTTGTTCTGTATTTTCTGTATCAGCAGTATGACGCTGTAAAATTACCACTGTCTCCCGGTCCATTAGGAGGCTAGGTATGGTTAAATGAGCCGTGCATCAGCGGGCGAGTAAAACGACGCGTTTCCACTTTGATTTCATGCACTAGAAACTACGATTATGCACCCATACGAATGTAGATAACGTTTGTTTTGTGATGTTTATGATGGCAATGTTTTGAAGTGGCCATCAAAAGTTACTTGAGCGTGTTTGCAACTTCCAAATGTGTTATTTAGATTTTACACCAAAGATTTACGTTAAAACCTTCTTTGACGTTATGTAGGTATAGGTACTTTCGAAGTCTTGTCTTTGCGTTTAAAATGTAATTTTAGTGTATAGCTGTTTTTGAAAGTTAAGGTCGCGTAGATACTTTTTGTAGTGGTTAGGTACAGGTAGGTAAATAAATCTGATAGGTATGTTTTGACTTATCATAACAATGTAACGCAAGTTATGCGTTGTATGGCATGTGCGTGTGTGATGAGAATTTTAATTATAGTCAGGTGATCATCGATCGCGTATTGATCATATGATTTATAATAATTATTATTGCTTCTTCCACCACCTAAGTTGTGTAAAAAAATGCATGCTAATTCTATAATTTATTGTGGAAATAGCATGTCTGTTTTTGTACCGATCTTTTTTGTACCGATCTTTTCAAATCAAAACGTTTATTCTTGTTTTTTTTTCTTAGGGAATTGAATTATTCTTATACATTTTGGGTGTTATTAATAATCCTGGCGTAGCGTTGGACTAGTTAATCCGTGTTTTGTCTCATTTGTTCGAGTTGACAATTGCATGTCAATGCAAGAGACAAAACACGGATTAACTAGTCCAACGCTACGCCAGGATTATTAATAAGGCCCTTTTAGTTTAGCTTACTGTAGTAGGTAATTTAGAACAGTATTTAATTGATTATTTCCAACAGTCGATGTTGACCTAAAATTGTTACGGTCATTGATTTCAAAGTTCAATGCTTGTCTAAACGATTTGTTTTTTAAGCGGAACAGATAAAACATTTAATTTTGTTAAATTCCGTGAGCTTTTACAATTTGAATTGCTTGTGAAACGAAGTGGAAACGTGAACGTCGATTATACCTATAGATATATATTGCATTGTATACCTATGTTTACCTTCATAGCATAGGTACATGTCAATTTGTCAGGTGTAAATAATGTTTTAGGGCCATAAGCAGAAGCTATGAGCACAAGCATAGATTTTTTGACTGATCCCCATTGAAAAGTGTCTAAAATACATACATACGGGCCTAACAGTTCGCATTGACAATTTTAGAAGCGATCTTGTATGTTCATGTACATTTGTGTGGGACATCACCACTTAGTGTGAAGGTACATTTGCACAGTTAATTTTGAACATAGTAAAATAAATTGCTAGTAAATTAATTAATTGAACACATGTACAGTGATGTAACTGTTTTGTGTGAAAGAAAACAGCTGTTATTACAGTTCAACAGATAAAATGCGTAGAGGTTGCACTAATAATGATAATGATGATGACAGACTCGTGTTGTGGCGTTATCACCTGCTTGTTTTAATGCAATGGACTTGGCTACATTGTACTTTGTAAATATAATGTAATTTTACATAAGTTATCTATATTTATAAAAATGAATCCCTATTTCCCTTGGTCCCGCCCCGACACCCATAAATAGCTGGACCGATTTGGCTGAAAATTGGTGGGGAAGTAGCTTAGAACCAGGAGACGAGGCGAACGAAGCCGCGGGCGGCCGCTAGTGTAACATAAATCAGTTGATAAACTATTTAAAATATCGAATTCACTTTACGGATATATTTTAGAAGTGTTGTATTTAACGGCTTTTTTAATGTGTTCTTTAAATAATAGTATGAATGATAAATGTACAAAACTCCCTTATTCCTTAAACCAACCAACTACTAGCAACCGATCCGCGACAAGCGTAAATGTAATCACTGCCGTTCGTTATTTAACGTTAGTTTTCAAGTCCAAGACGTTTGGCAGAAGTGATTATTACCTACTTACGCCTGTCGTAGACTTGGCGCGGGTTACGTAATAAGGGCGCGGGCATAACCCATTATAGATTTATAGACGTTTCCTCAATTAGATTTGAATTCCGCGATGTTAGCTGTGGTCTGTGTTGCGTTGTCCTAAATTTCTTGAAATGAAGTATAATTTATTTGCAAGAAGTATGGTACAATTAGGCCATAGGGCTCACATACTTCGTCGGAGTCCGACATGCAAAAATTCACACAAAAGTAGAAAATAAAAGTTTAATTAAAAGAAATCGGTACCGATGTTAGAAAAAATAATCAAACAAACAAAATAATCTCCATTTATAAAATAAACGATAAAATTATATTTGGGATTCAACCACGCCCTTATGAGTTGGAAGTTATTCCAGTTTGTGACAAGAAATAGTTTAAGGGCGCTTGTACACGCTAAGAAAAAACGCCGGGCCTACCCAAGAATTCGTGTCGTAACAAGAAAATTACTGTGTACACTGCTCGCAGCGGTGCACGAAAAAAATCTTATCTGCGCAAGACAAGAATTTTGTCTTTTCCACACACGAAAACGCAACAACGTTCGCCGCGTCGTGTCTTGCGCAGATAAGATTTTTTTCGTGCACCGCTGCGAACAGTGTACACAGTTATTTTCTAGTTACGACAAGAATTCTTGGGTAGACCCGGCATTTTTTCTTAGCGTGTACAAGCGCCCTAACTAGTTACTATTTAGGGTTCCGAAGTCCTACCCCTATATAATTCGCTTTCTGCGTTTGTCTGTCTGTCTGTCCCTAAACCGTTTTACTCGTTTTCTGATAAGTTTATTCTCCAATTTTGCAAGGTTACGCATATCGAGTACAAGGCAAGCAAAACCGCTTACGGAAGCCAGTGATATTCATCGCAAAGATTTGCCTCTTATCTCTAAAAGTCAATAAACGCTTTTATCAGTTCATTTTAAGTGAGATTTCTAATAGTGCGCCCTTATCTGATAAGAAAAGTTAAATTTAAATTGTCTTCCGGCCTCGCTGCAGTCACTGCGTTCCTTAATTACTGGAACCGGCTTTTGCACTTGGTTTCACTCATATAATCTTGAGATTGTAACTTGCTACGAAGAGATCTAAGGGCTTATCTACTGTGTCTGGTAATCAATGTCGTGAAGCTGTTTCTTTGTTTTTAGACTGAATAAATGCACTGTATTATTCCAACTTTATAACTATTCGAAGTACTACATCGGTTCTTAACACGCACATTTTTATGAGTTTTAAGGTTGGAAATGTATTAAAAATTTTAAAACAAACAAATATTTTAACTTTTACATTCATATAAATTCAAGTTCAAATAGGTACTAAATAATAATAAATATTGTGGAAAATTCACAAAACACTATTTAGCCCCAAATAAAGCAAAGCCTTACTACCAAGATAGTTGATTAAAGAAGAAGAATATAGTTGATACAATAATTTTATTTTATTTTATTTTTATTTTATTTTAATTACTTACATATTTTTTTGTAATTACATTTTTAGAACACACTCAAAAACACTAACCTAATTTTTTTATGAAAACTATTTGCTGAAATTTTAATTCATTTTGAGTCAGGTGATAACGCCACTTCTATTAGTATAAGAAACACTGCCTTAACTTGTAAATAGCTTTATACAAATGTTCACTAAAATTGTCTAAAACATGCGGCTAAAGGCTGAAGTCAGCGTAAGTATGAATAAGTGTAAACATTTACATCTGTAGTGGTCTATTAGCTTTTACTTTTCATCATCACTTATCATCTATAGATCATTAGTTTCTAGTGAAGTTCTGGCCTACCATGAAAAAAAAAAGATAATCGGAAAAAAACGCTTAGTCCCTGCAGATAACTGGCGTCAGTTAACCGGTGATCTGCGAAGAATATTTTCCTCAAAGATAACTGGTTATTTCAAAGGAATTTATTTTCTTCGTTGATAACCAATGTACAGAGTTTCGTATTGATGCTTCGTTTATCATTTTCGGAGTAGACCTGTGGAATGATTTAGCTTTTACTCTTCATCATTACTTATGTATCATCTATAGATCATTAGTTTCTAGTGAAAAGCTGGCCTACCATGAAAAACACGCTTATAACTTGCAGATGTAACTGGCGTCAGATAACCAGTGATCTGCGAAGAATATTTTCCTCAAAGATAACTGGTTACTTCAAAGGAATTTATTTTCTTCGCAGATAACCAATATACAGAGTTTCGTATTGATGCTTCGTTTATCATTTTCGGAGTAAACCTGTGGAATGATTTAGCTTTTACTTTAGATCATTAGTTTCTAGTGAAGTGCTGACCTACCATGAAAAACACGCTAATTCCTTGCAGATAACTAGCGTCAGATAACCAGTGATCTGCGATGAATATTTTTTCAAAAAGAACTGGTTATTTCAAAGGAATTTATTTTCTTAGCAGATAACCAATGTACAGAGTTTCGTGTAGACGCTTCGTTGATCATTTATGATTGCGTATCTTTAGCTGCAATCAAAACCTAGTTGAATCTGTCAACTTTGAAATTATTTTGAGCTTCGATTGCAATAAAAAACGTATTGAAACAAAATTTATCTTTGACAAGGAACTATTGCAACAAGACTTAATAATGACGTAAAGAACGGTAGCGAATAGGAACTTCGCTTTGTAAAACTATTATGGCAAGAGAATATGGTCGAAAAATTATGGCAACAAGATATGTGATCGCATTCCTTGTTAGTATCATTTATTTGGTAGTATCAAGCTTTTGATTGCAACAGAATTAAGCAATCATCCAGCAGTTTCGGTTTAAAGATATTTATTTCTCAAAGAACAGTAAAGTCACTTACAGAGAATAAAACATTTTTACAGAGAGTGTGTACACAGTGCACTGGTTTGAGTGAGTCAATTATTACAGCTTATAAGATATCAATGTTTTTTATGATGTGTTCCTTTAGTTTTAAAGGGTCGGCAACGCGCTTGTGATGCCTCTGGTATTGCAGGCGTCCATAGGCTACGGTAACCGCTTCCCATCAGGTGGGCCGTATGCTTGTTTGTCAACTTAGTTGTATAAAAAATAAAAAATAAAAAAGTATTTTTTTAAATGTAAATATACTTGTAGCTTCATTAATACTGTTAGGCAATTTATTAAATAGTTTGACTGTTCATATAGTGGAATGCTGACAGCCAATCTAGTCTGATGGGGTAGAAGTTTGTCACAAATACACCTCTCATTAGTGTTTTGTGTCGTAGAATTGGCTGTTATGACTCATTCCTAACCTTTATTACTTTATTGCAGCTTAGTTGAGTTATCGTTGAGCACATACAACGTTTATCCCATGAGCCTTTTCTAAGTAGAAATAGCTTGCCTATCTCTTTCCGAGTTGTTAAAAATCCTTGATAGGAAGGTCATTCAGTTTCTTCTATGAAACAATTAACAAATAAATAAGTTTAAAAAACTTGAGAAGCCGACTTCATGGCCAAACGGCTGAACTCATTTTGATGGAATTTCTATGGGACAAATCTGGAAGATTACTTTTCTATTAGCCTGTTAGATATATTTTTTTAAAATAAATGGCTCATAAATGACTAAATTATCCTCATATTATTTATTGCAATTATTATGTTACATGGTGAGGTCATAAAGCTAAAAATAGTGAATATATAATAGGCCCTTAACTTTAGGGCATAGCAATATTTGGAGTAGATCAATTAAAAAAAAACAACTGAATTGAGAACCTCCTTCTTTATCTGCAGTCTGTTAAATAAAACATTTCGTTTTATGAATATTTAACGAGTAGGTGATGGTGACAATTTGCGTTCTTGAGTAGAGGCACCTAGTCTACTGATAAGAGTTTGATTCATTAATTTATTCGGTTACTCACATCCTGCTGACTAATAGAAGTCTAATTCTATTATGAATACCGAAACTGTTTGGTGATAATATTTACAATGGAGCGATAAGGTTGCTTGGTACATTCTGTCTAATAATATCTTGGTTACCTGTACAATGAATAAAGTAATCAGCATCATTAATAATACTAAAATGTATAGAGAGAATCATCTTAGTAATGTACGGTTGTAGGCAATAAATATTGCAGATCGGCTTTTTTGCTATCGGAGAGCGCTATCTCTTTCTGACGCACGCTCCTCTCTATGAAGCCGAAATTAGCCGATGTGCAATATTTGTTGCCTAATACTATAATACTGTCACCAGTCTACTCCATCCAAAAGTTGTCGCTGGTCAACGATAAGACCGCCCATTGCATGTAGAAAATATTTTAAGTTTTTTTGGTCCCTATATTCTAATCTATAAGTTGTGTGCAATACATTTCTATTTCTCTACTGTGCACGACTTCCAATTCTTTCTACATTCTTACAAACTATTTCATACATACACATTTATTGCTCAATGTATAAGTAAATTCAGATTGATAAATAACTTAAAATCGTCTAAGAATTTAATGGCCTATTCATGAGTCTTCTTCTTCTTATCATAAAGGCTCCTTTTGTGCACTTGACACATGCTTCATAAGTTAAAAGCTCGTATTCTAGAATATTTTGCTTTTTTATTATACCTTATTTTAGAATGTAATACAAACTATACCTACTTGCTTATTATATAAAAAATACTGAATCATGGTGAATCATAGTACCATGAAAATCTCCCTGAATTTACTTTATACTACTACTATACTCGCATTATCTTCCTGCTTCTTCAAGTATTCTTGATGGCTTTTCTTATTTTAATTGAAGCTAAGTCAATATTAAAAGAGTCTCTATCCCCAGGTCGCAACACGCATAATGCGTCAGATGATCGAACAGTTCAGTGCGGGCGATCTCTTCGGCCGCGATAACTACGAATATTACGCACGTGTCACCGGCCGGATCCTGCGGGTTAGAGATGAGTGGATATGCTCATTCCGGGATCCACCACCGCCGAGGCATCATAGAGATCAGGAGGCTTATGCTAGTAAGTTATAGTCTTCAAACAAGCTTGAACATCTTGCGTCAGATGATCGAGCAGTTCAGTGCGGGCGATCTCTTCGGCCGCGATATACGAATATTACGCACGTGTCACCGGCCGGATCTTGCGGGTTAGAGATGAGTGGATATGCTCATTCCGCGATCCACCGCCGCCGAGGCATCATAGAGATCAGGAGGCTTATGCTAGTAAGTTACAGTCTTTAAACAAGTCTAAGCATAATGCGTCAGATGATCGAACAGTTCAGCGCTGGCGATCTCTTCGGCCGCGATAATTACGAGTATTACGCAAGAGTCACCGGCCATATCCTCCGCCATCAAGGCACCATAAAGATCTGAAGGCTTATTCTAGTAAGTTGCGTCAATGATAGCACCTATGTATTTAGTCTTCAAACAAGACGCAGGTGTATAAATTGCGACTGTTATAGTATATGCTTCAAGCCTGATACTTGTGGACAAAGGAGTCGTGGAAACCCCCTAAAACGCGGGCTATATTTAATGGAACCTTTAATTATCTGCGGGTTGAATATTTTTCATTTTGAAGGTTTCGGCCTTTTACGGCTCAATCAGTTGGACCAAACCAAAAAAGACTTTAATCAAAAAGATTTTGCCTTTTCTGCCCAAAATGTGGCTGGGCCAAGGATTTCTTAAATTAGATAACAATTTGAAGTAAGTTTACCACGACCATTTAATTGGTTCTCGCTCATCCTAGTCGAAACGCTATATTATTGGGTCATCCACATAGCTGCACCCACAAATTAACTTCAATTAAAACTATAATCCTGTGTGAAAATCTTTGACATCGTCTTCGTGTCTCAAGTTATAAAACGGAGAATTTGAGTCTTGTTATGAGAAAATTGAGTCACAATCGCACATTGTTTTACCATCTTTTTGCTGTTGGGTAAAAAGCGTCGGGTTCAAATGAGTGTAATCTATATCCACTGAATAACATAGCTTCTTGTTTGTAGAATGTTTTATTGTGGTTATTGAAACGGATTAATTCGACTGAATAAGTTGTTTTTTATTTTTAATGAAGTGTGATCAATGAATATAAATATAAATACAAGGATAGGTTCAATTTACCAATAAAAGAACTTGACGCCGTTATATGATCAATGACTTGGAATATTATTACAAGTATATACTAAGCACCACAAAATAATTTGTTTAATTGACCAAAAAAAGAACTTGACGCTGTTATATTTCACGAAACTATCTATACTGAACTGCAATTAAATAAATATTGTGGACAATATCCACACAACACTAATCTAAGAACTAAGAAGAGCTTTTACTATGAAAACCTGATGATTTAAAATTCTATATTACTTTTATCTTATAGCACAATATAACACCCAGACCCAGACAGAGAAAAAACATCTGTGCTCACCATACAAATATTTTTTTCTCGATGGGGATCGAACCCATGACCTACGGCGCAGAAGGTCAACTGAGCTGAGAGGTCAGTCAAAAAACAAATAAAATACTCAACATTATTTCTATTTTTACAGGGCAGCTGTCTTTGGAAGCCGAAAAGACTTGGCTGCAATGCGAATGCGATCGCTGGGGAAACAAATTCGCTCTCGAAGGTAATAAATAATCTTAACTATGCATGTTAATTTATACAATACTTACACAATACCAACTTAAAAATAAATACTTACCAACATTTTCCACAGGTCTTCATAAAGAAAACAGCTTAAGTTTTTAATAGTCAAGTTGCAATATTATAAACCAAAATTTATCAAAATTTGGTGAGTCGATGTGACATTTTGTAAAAGAATCGATCGATGAGTGGTATTTAGGATTTAACCTGGGTCTGCGGTAGCACTGGTTGTTAGTCTTACCTAAAGTAAAATCAGACTTATTGTAATTCCTTTGCATAAATTATGATATTGTCACATACTCAACTCATACGCATTTTGGTCTTAGTAAAAACAAATACTCATCTCACATCAGACCCATTCTTATTTAGGTGTATTTTAGGTCATTAGAAGTATTAATTTGTGTAATTGAAAACTGGTATAACCCGTGCCATTAAAGAAGCGAATCTGGAAAAAGCACCGCTAATAATAATTACCTCTCACTCGCACATAGTGTTGCCCAAATGCAAGAACAAGACGAGACTTAGCCAGTCTTGGTCTTGGTCTTGCGCCAATACACCTGGTCTTGGTCTTGGTCTTGGTCTTGCAGCAAGAGTCTTGCAAGTCTTGCAATTACCTATTAGTCTATTACTATTTATTAAAGTTTACTTTAAATCTTAGAAAAACGTATTAGAATTGGAACATTGTGAGCTTGAATTAACATAGTCATAGTAAAGATCAAGCAGATTAATAAATAACTGAAGATTTGATAAGAAATTCGAAAAATCAACTGACCTATATGTCGTTTTCCATGGAAGTAACTGTTTCTTAATAAACATTTATGATTTATAAGCTTACATTTGCTAAAACATGTAAAAAACAAATTAATTACAATAACTGATTGACTGATTTTAATAGATATTTTTTTATTCGCTATGTTTATGGTATTAGTCGTAATGCGCATAGATCCAGTTTTTCATATTCTTTGATACAGTTTTTTGCGTCTCATAGAATTCCTAAGCGTACCTACCTATACACCGAACTGTTACACCTAACTACTCAGTGAAATAGCGCTAAGTCCTAGCTGCAAGACGCAAGAGTCTTGCAGGCTATGTCTTGTTCTTGCTCAAGTCTTGCACGGTCAGTCTTGGTCTTGGTCTTGCTAAAAATACGCGGTCTTGTTCTTGGTCTTGGTCTTGCAAAAACGCAAGAACAAGACCAAGACTGCAAGACCGAGACTGAATTTGGGCAACACTACTCGCACATAATGCGTGCGCGTGAGAAGTAATGATAAGACATCTTTGATTCTTTATTAACCCGGAGTTATAACTCTGTTTTTATTAATGAAAAACCGTGTATTCGCAAAAAGTCTCAATCTCATAATTCTCAAAAGGTTATCTGTCAAAGTTTTTCTGAAGATAGGTACTGTATTTTACGTCAAAGAAAAGTTTCACAGCTTAGAAAGACGGGTATGTTAGCGTGTTTCAAGTGTCCTGGTGTACCAAACAACATTTCGTTACCAAATGTTGTTTTCGTTTCGCCTACGTGTCTCTCTTTTGCATAGAAAAATGATGAGACCACAATTTTAACTACGTAACGTATTTTTGCTGTCTCATCTTTTCTCCATACAAAAGACAGAGACACGTAGGCGAAACGAAAACAACATTTGATAACGAAATGTGGTAGCAAAACTCGGACTTCGGGTACTGATTATATTTTTGCGTGGTTTTGTGGCTTTTAAATGATTTCCTGTCTGTCTTTGATATTTTAAACTTGTAACTAATTCCAGGCCTATCCAAGTCCGAAGAATGTCAGTCCATGCCGGCGCTGATGGGCGTGGAAGGCACCGGAGGCGCGGGTGGTGTATTAGGACTCGGCATCATTCCCGAACATAGTCTACTGGACTCGTGCACCCGGCTTTCCATATCGCTTGAGGAGAGCGTTTTCAAGGTAAAATTTCTAGTGAAACTTTCTCCGTCTTTTGTCGTCTTTCTTTAACAAAAAAACTGCTATTACATGAGCATCAAAATTTTTAATACGATCCTAAATGACATAAAACTCAGCCTTTCAAAAAATTTAAAAGTGTTTTACGCTCCTGGTTTCTATATCATGGGTTTTACACGGTTAGGAATACATGGATTTTAACATGTAAGTTTAGGTATCAAAATATTGTTATGCAGGTAAATTTATTATATTTTTGCATGCTATAGTTATCCATAGCGAAATATGGTATATTTTTAGGAAATTACAACACCATGTTACACCTATTTCAGAAAATAAAGACATTCTATTCTATTGCGCATGATTATTTCCATGCAAACTATACCATCCTTTATCAAAGACTTCGGGTACGAAGTTAGAAATAGTACATTGTTACCTGAGTGTTGAAAGTCACGTTTTTTGAGTCCCGAGACGGGTTTGGCGCCAGAGCGTTAGCGAGGGCGCCAATGGAGCTTGAGGGACTTAAAAGACTTTCACCCGAGGTAAACACTGTGCTTTTCATTACGAATACAAGGAAAGTAAAAATAAAAACATGAAAGAAAAATTTGTGAAAATGAAGATTGAATTGCCGCCTTCCCGGTGAAAGACTTTAGAAAGTTGGAACATGGTTGAATAAAATAGAACTTGTTTTTTTTTATAATTTGACAGCTGTCAGTAGAAAGCGATTCTCCCTAGGGCTGAAAGTTTTACTTTCAATTAGGCCCCTCAGGCAACTTCAGACCTACTTTCAGAGTATGAGTAATGAAAAATAGTTTGTTATGGAGCTCCTACTTCAAAGAGTGTTTGTGAAAAATTTGGCTTCTGGGTCCTGATGTTTTGGATATTCAGAAGATGAAACAAGCAAGAGATATGTAATTTGTATGTATGTTTATTGACTATTATACGGAAAGCATGGTCTTTCTGTACAATAGTACATTGTTACCCGAGTGTTGAAAGTCACGTTTTTTGAGTCCCGAGACGGGTTTGGCGCCAGAGCGATAGCGAGGGCGCCAATGGAGCTTGAGGGACTTAAAAGACTTTCACCCGAGGTAAACACTGTGCTTTTCATTACGAATACAAGGAAAGTACAAATAAAAACATGAAAGAAAAATTAGTGAAAATGAAGATTGAATTGCCGCCTTCCCGGTTTTTTTTTTATTTTTCTCTGGCGGGCCTTCCGCTTCGGCTCGCCAGCATTATTCAGCCATTAGTTTCATTCTCATAATTTAAAAAGTTGTAAATTGTTTGCTCAAATCTATGTTATTTTAAATAAATAGTTGAAGCTATATACTAATCAAGTAATTTAGAAGATATATTATTTATTTAATACTATCTTTATGTTATTAAAATTTTACATTGCGCTTTAATTAGACTTTATAAAAACTTCTTACCGTTGTAATGGGTTTACAACCTACTTGCTGAATAAAAAGTTGGAATTTCAACGACCTCCTTGCAGTTAGAAAGACTTTAGAAAGTTGGAACATGGTTGAATAAAAACGAACTTGTTTTTTTTATAATTTGACAGCTGTCAGTAGAAAGCGATTCTCCCTAGGGCTGAAAGTTTTACTTTCAATTAGGCCCCTCAGGCAACTTCAGACCTACTTTCAGAGTATGAGTAATGAAAAGTACTTTCTGAACCCATCAAAAGGCACCAAGAATATGCTTAGACACGGTGTACCACGGTAGATCTTTTATTCCTGATCAAGTACGCATTCAACCCCTCCAAGCCACCTATGAGCCTCCAAATCCAAATCCTTTCAACACACCGGTATGTAAAAACTAGTGGCACGTCAAAAAAAACGAATAAATCCAAAATCCTTATCCAGGTGTCAGTCAGCTCATCATCACAGTCGTCTCGAAGCAACTCCAGCCCTCACATGACGTTAGAAGAGCTCCGCGCTATTAACAAATACGCGGAAAGCACAAAGAGTCTCTCATACCTCCCACAGGTAAGAACTTACTTGATATCTCGTTTGGAACAACTGTCCTATCAACTGTGTAGTCGATTTCTGGATACCTTCCCCCTGGTATTTGTAGATCTTACGTCAATTCTAGCTACGTTTAGATCTTGTTTAAGATTATTATTTTATTTAGTTTTATTATAAGCTAGCCGTTTTTGTCCCACTGCAGGGCAAAGGCCTCCCTTCCCTCTTTCCACTCTTTGTGACTCAACGCTGTGACAGGCCACGGTCTAAGGTGGGAGTCAAGTTCAAGTTGTTAAAAATACAATACTTAATTCACCTAGGTGAATAATCCCAGGTGAACTAAGTCTACGGCGCCGTATTGTAACTCACAAGCAAATTAAATGGAGAAACTAAAAGAATTATATTAAATCATATGAATTTAGAGATCTAGTATAGTCTCTAGCTGTTTCCTTTTGCATTTAACCTTATGTAGTCGTATTTGAGCAATAGCTTCACGACTTAGATATACCCTCAGATCTAAACAGAGATAAAAACTACCCTCAGATCCCTTAGTGACAAGCACCCTCTTTAGATTCTTTGAGGGCATTTAAGAGGAGTAGTCAGAGGTGCATACAAAAATTCATACATTCACTCACAACTTAGTCTCAATCTTTGCAAGCTGACTTTATGGTCTCTTTTTTAAGATTGTTTTCATTTTAACATCTTGCAAAGTGTATTTAGTGATTAGAATAAAAATAGGCTCTAGATCTAGGCATGGTAGATAGATATAATCTCAGATATATTAAAATTTAGTGTTACAAAACTTAGGACAAAAACTGTGATTTAAACTAAATCTAAACTATGAAATTGGCGTAAGATTTTTATAAATATCAGGCTCTAAAGTATGGGTTCGGGTAGTTTCTATACCAGTATACCACAATGATCAATGGCTGTTGGTGTTGACGGAACACGCTCTGTCTCACTCTAATGCCTACATAACGATTGTAAGAGCAAGAGGTAGATGTTCTATCTCATTCTATTGTATAGTACAATATGAGCGATTTCTTCAGTCAAAACTGCCAGTTGTTCTGATTGTATGTGGCTTGTAACCGATCAGTAGTTTCTTTCCCCTATTTCCTCTCTTAAAACAATTGGCCATAATTACGATCTGTTTTTTGACAAAATTATCTTTTTACTGTACTCCAATGGTGACATATTGGTTGCTTAGAGATCATTGGAAAAAGTCCATCTCGTTTTTCCCATTTATAACTCTCCACCCACATAAGGTACAAAAAGATTGGTCTACGGGCACACAATTTGTATAATTATGAATTTGTCTACAAATTAATTTATTTTTCAAATTCTAGCGCTCAAAAATGGGATTTTTTAAAAAATGGTGAAGAAATTCCTTATCACCTGTAGAAAACACATATCCCTCTGTCTTAAACTCGAGCCATTGACAAAACACGTGTGTGTATTATTGCATGCGTGTTTCTGTACGCAAAACGCACAAAAATCTGGACTTTTTTTATAAATTCACTTGTAACATTTTGCCAGTGGCCCGTTTTTGATAACAAATGCATGGCCAATGTTTTGCAATGTGTCCCTACAAAACATTGTTAGGTCTGTGGCTTTTCTGTTAGTTTAGTTTTTCCTCTTGAAAACCTTTCTTGCAAGTGTAGGACACTAGATTTCACTCTCTCACGAACTAAGAAACGAATTCAAAATGGCGGCTAATCGTTACCTCTCTCTCGCACACTATTCATAACAATAATATAGAGTGAGACGAAATGATTTGAAGCGCTTCTTATTGATTCGTTTCGTTATTGGCGCTGTTCATACTATTGTCGAACACAAAATGTCATTGGTTTAGATAAGGGCCTTTCTTACAAAGTTTTGTCATTAAACTTTTTAATGTTTTCAATAGTATCCGATACTTTATCGATCAAGAAAAACAGACTGGGTAGGAAAGGCCTTCGATGTTTTCAAATTATCGTGATGCTTGTAGTGAACTTTTGAGTGCAATTACTGATGTTTAGTTTACTTATGTACCTTCATAATTATGTATACGATATTATATAATCATAATCCTAATCCTAAAATATTATAAATGTCTTTGAGTCAATATATAAATATACGTAGGTCGGTAGGTAAAGACAAATTTAAATGAATGTGGTAGCAATGGTTGTATTATGTCTTATGACTAGGTATATAATTATATTTATATGCAGTAGATATCCAATGTCCTAGTAAATAACGGTAGAAAATGTAGTTACTAATTAACTAATATTCTTGTTTCATGTTAACTTATTAACTGTTTTCAATAACAATGGGTTGGGTAGTTTAAAATTAATTCATCAATTTCATAAGATTAAACTTTCTTAGATTTGTAAGCATAATTTATTTGTTTATGATACAAAACTTTCCGAGAGGATTTAAGGAAAGCATATACTAGCTTGCCAATAGGAGATAATAATCATCAATCTAGCAGATGACGATGTCACAGATCGTCGGTAACAACTCAAAACCATAGAGCAGTTTATTAAGTAGGCATGACCTTCTAAATAAGCTCAAGAACAGGCTACTAAGCTCAGAGGCCGCTGGGCAAGCCTTATCCATTTAACAAAATCCCAGGCTTTGGAACAAAAGATGGCTGTTTTTTCCAAAACCATCAGAAACATTTTCGATCACTTTAATTCCAACTGCTAACACTTTGAGCTAAGACCTCAAGTAATGTTGGTTAAAATACCACCAGAAAAACAATTAAAATCAAAAAGCTATGTGACTTCCCAAAATGATAGAAAACGAATCCCCAACTCAATTAGAATTAGGTAGAAGCGAAAGTGTGTGAGAGGCGTGACGTGTGGCGGTGCGTAGGTGCACGAGCGACAGCGCGCGCGCATGCGCACGCGTTCCGAGTGGTTCCTGCAGCCGGCGACGTCACTGGACGCGGCGCGGCGCGCGGGTACGCCCCCCCCTCCCCGCTGCGTGCCGCGGCCCCCGCCCGCCTCCTGCGCGCGAGAGGCGCGGGAAAGCAACGCTCTATTCGTGCTTGTCGCCTGTCTAGAGTTTCTGTTCTGACGTGCACCGGTACTGTGACTGTGTGGAATCGACAAGCGGTGGACTAACTTCGCCGTTCGCAGGCTTTGCTCTCTAGTCTTTTTATTACTTAGCTATGGCCGGATAAGTCTCTGTGGTAACGGAATTGCTACACAGCCTCACATCACTCTGGAAAACTGGAGTGTGATTCCGGCATACCTGCAGGCCGATCATGTAATTTTTTGCAATGGTTTCAACCAAAATCTTATTGAAACTATCAATTTGCGATCAAGTATAAAAGTGTTCGAAAATTGTCAGTTTCAATAATATTTTGATTGAAACAAAAGTTACATGATCCGCCTGCTGGTGTGTGTGGTTTGCTTACCAGAGCAAAGGTTTATTTGCCTTATTCTTTCCTTATTCAGTATTCTTTGTTCTGTCTTAAAAGGAAAATCAATTTTACAAAAGTCATTGGATAAAAAGATTTAGTGTTATTTTTTTTTCTCGTCCCACTGCTGGGCTAAAATCAGTATAATGTCTTTTAATACTAAGAGAGCAAAGTCTTCGAAGCTTACTCACACCACGGTATTTATGGGGCTCGCTTTACGCTATTGGTGTCGCATGGTCCTTCGTTGTACCAATCATAGCACGTTGTACTAGCATGTCTGTAGCTCGTTCTTGCATTCATCTTTCATCTACTGTAAATATTCAACACGATATACTTTTAATTGGTTCGATCCCCACCGAGAACAAATATTTGTGTGGTGAACATAAATGTTTGTTCTCTGTCTGGGTGTTATATTGTATTCTAAGTATGTATTTACAAAAAAAAAAATGTATTCAAGTATTATATCAGCTATCCGGTTCCCATATTACAAGCTCTGCTTAGTTTGGGGCTGGGTAGTGTTGTGTGAATTGTCCACAATATTTATTTATTTATTTATTTATTATTTAATTATAATGTGTATTTATGTATAAATGATTTAATCCAATTTACTTTTTCGATCTAGAAGTAGAAGGCGTAATGGTGTAACAGTGATAGTTGCTTCATATTTTTATTATTATTTTGATATAGTTATTATATTATTAGGTTTATGTGATTGTTATTTTTCTTCAATATTTGATTGAGTGAGGTTCTTAAGTTAAAATAAAATTATTCTCTCTGAAAAAAAATATATTAATTTTATTTATAAACGACAATCATTCGTTTATCATTATGTAAGAATTTTAATAAATCTTTGAATTTACACAAGATAATTGTTCTGAAACCCAAACTTAATTTATTCTCTCATAGTACAAGCTCTGTTTAATTTGGGACTAGATAGAGTGTTGAGTGGATTGTCCACAATATTAATTAATTTATTCACAGTGTGAAAAAACGTCTCCTAAAATACATTATTTACTTAGAAAAAGTTTACTGTTTGCTCTTCAAGAAAGAAAAACAGACTGGATAGAGAGGAAAACATGTACTAGACATAGTATTTTATATATCTTGGTATCCAGTATCTATTAAAGATCAGTACTTACCCGAAGTCTGAGTTTTGCTACCACATTTTGTTAACAAATGTTGTTTTCGTTTCGCCTATTTGTCTCTCTTTAATGTATGGAGAAAATATGAGACGGTAAAAATACGTTACGTAGTTAGAGTTGTTGTCTCATCTTTTCTCCATACAATAAACAGAGACAAATAGGCGAAACGAAAACAACATTTGGTAACGAAATGTTGCAAATACACTGGGACTTCGGGTACTGGTTAATGAAGTCAGAGGCATAAAGCCGTTCATTGTTAACGATAACGACACCTCCAAAACTACACCACCGGGGTATCGTTGACAAAAAGCGTTAGTTAACAACACCACCGTAATGTTGGGATAACATATCGAGAATATTTTTTCTATACTCTCAATGGTGTTCAAACAGACAATAAAAATTGTGGAAAAAATAATGTCGGTATACAAACTCTTGAAACGGCTAATAAGCCTACAAAAAGCAAATTGTAAATTCGGTGAAATTATTGGCACACAAACTTGAGAGCGTACCGATGTTAAGGAGAAGACAGATTATGTTTGAAATAATAAGAATTATTGAGCATCGTTCAAGTAACATAAAAAATTGTCTTTAAATTATGGTATACGAATATGGCAACAACACTATTAATTAGTGATGTCGTTAACACAATGCGCTTGTTAACGATACCTCGGGGGTATCGTTAACAATGAACGCATAAAGCCAGACATTACATTTGACACAAGTTCCTATTTTGTAGTAGCTCCTATTTTGTATGTAACTCGTTGAAAGCTCATCGATCCTAAAGTAATGGGTTCCTCACAGTGTTCCCTTCACAGTTTAAGAGCACGAGAATATAAGGCAAAAATTTACTCAAGATAAACTATAAGTTTGATCGCCACTTGAGTCTCGTGATTGCATTCATCAATCCACATTTTCAGATATCATTTACATGCTGTGTTGTTGTTGCATTTTTTCAGTATAATCCAATAATATAAATTTATTATCTAGTATTTAAAATATTGGTGAGCAATGGTAAAGCTTAGTTTTTATTTATTGCTAGTTTGTTTTATATTTGCTCTCTAATATAGATCT
The DNA here is from genome assembly GCA_939531255.2 of Thera britannica. NCBI lineage: Eukaryota > Metazoa > Arthropoda > Insecta > Lepidoptera > Geometridae > Thera > Thera britannica. The sequence continues at coordinate 6,625,861 of OW618042.2, read as the reverse complement.
TTAGATTAATTTTGATTTAGCTACTCTACGAAATGCCTGATAAAGGACGATACGAAATTTGAAATGATTTGAAAATGACAGGCAACTGATAAAAACATAACTTGCATTTACCTTATTTAATATTTAACCCAAGAAAGTTACGTTTGTACAAACTTGAGATACCTGACTTGACATCAAATTATCAAAAGATTAAACTAAAATTATTATATTTGAACTACTTATTGTAATCTTGTTTCGATTCCTAATGAGAAACAGTGATGGGTTAAAGTTTAAGTTTAAGTAATGAGCTGCATTTATTGGTAAGCGGCTTATTTCTTACAGAAATAATATGTGCAAGTCAAAGTTATCTTCCTTCACGTGGCATGTAAAATGAATATGCCTGAACGCATTCGCCTGTTATATCACGAATGTAATACGCGGACAATTTTAGCAAAAGTATTTGTGCTAAACCGTGCCTAACTTCTATCAGTATACTTATACGTATCTGGATATCACTTCCCAATATTTATTTTGTGAACACTATTATTTCAGAAGAATTTGTACTTGATAGAGATTTGCACAGTTTGACATAAATTCTAACAAAATTGTTAAAATTGTACAGTGCCGTCACGTCAACCAGTAGCTTTTTTAGTAACTACATGCCAACGTGTTTCAAAAACCTTTCTAAGTTTTTTTAAGTCTATTAAAATACACTAGTTTGAACCGTCTGCGTTATTCGTAAATTAAACGCATGGCCAGATAATATCTTCAGAAAGAACTGCCTATATACATTTTCCATAACTGCACTACTGATGAAAAATAACTGCCGGACATAGGAATAAGTAGATCACCAATATATCACGTGACGGAACTGTATGATAGTTGATAGAAAAATTGAGCTCTGTTAAGGGCTACAGCTAGTTTTGTATTCTTCATAGAGTTCAACTTTACTGTCATACTTTTTGCTAGAGCTTTATAGAGTAGGTATAGCTCGCGTCACCTAAAAAGAGTGCTAGTGCTGTGGTTGTTTTATCAGTCAAACTTTACTGCACAACGCCTCGTCCAGCACTCGTTTAATGGTCTACGCAGACCGGTACGACATGGCAAGAGATGAACATTTATACTAATAGACTTTCAAACGTATCGATATAAAAATACGACATAAATTGCTATACTTTAAAATGATGCCCCGGCATCGAAAAGGATTTCATTGCTCGGTATTAAAAGACCATACCATGGGCTCCTGCAGCGGAATACCGTGTCGTACTGCGGTAGGCAACGGCATGCCAAGGACTACGGCGCTCGTTTTGAGTGAGGTGGCGTGGCATGCTGTGGCAAGGCGCTGGAATGCCGCGGTATCTAAGCGGTTAAAGTGCGCTGCGCTGAATGACGGGAAAATCCCTTGCCATGCCGTTCCGGTCTGCGTAGGCCTTTACGTGACGCAAGCTATAATGTCCAATGCTATGAGAATGAGAGCTATAACAGCTTGTATGTCCAGGTAACGAGCGTCGTAGCTCGCGGCGTCGGTCCCGGCGCACGCGCGTGTGCGGCGGCGGCGCCCCGTGTCGTATCGCGCACTCCGACACTGAAGTCCCGCTCGCTGTCCAGCCTCGTCAAGTGACCGCCTGACCGCTGCCCGCCGCGCATCTCGACTGTGCATACCTGCTGTACACGCCGCATCGGGAGGTGGCTATCTGAATCGAGTACGCGGCACCCTTTTGTAAGGTTAATGTCAAATTTTGAAGGTATATTATAAATTTGGAAAGTAAATATGAAATTTGGAAGGTAAAATACAAATTTGGAAGGTGAATATGATGTTTGGAAGGTAAATTACAAATTGATGAGACAAATATAAAATAACACGGAAACTGCCCGCCGCGCATTGCAACTGTATTACCCTCATGCTATGCACGCTGTATCAGGAGGATCTTAATCGCGTGCGCGGTACCCTTTTGTAAGGCTAATTTCAAATTTGGAAAGAAAATGTCATATTCGGAAGATAAATGTCCAATTTGGAAAGTAAATTACAAATTTTTAAGATAAATGAAACATTTGGAAGGTAAATGTCAAGATTGGAAGGTAAATCAATTTGTATAATTACAAATTTAGAAGGTAAATTGATAAGACAAATGTAAAATAACACAGAACTGTATGTACCTTTATGCTATAAACGCCGTATCAGGAGGTAGCTATCTGAATCGAGTGTGCGGTCAAAAGTAAATGTCAAATTGAGAAGGTAAATATCGAGTTTGGAATGTAAATGTCAAGTTTGGAAGGTACATTTCAAATTTACGAGACAAACCTAAAAATAATACGGAAATACCTCTGCCCAATATATATACACCCTCACTATGGTAATCTATATCGAAATATAATTGACTATGCCAGTGAACCCAGCGGTGCTGCCCAAAAGAAAAATATCTGAACCAAGAATCGTTCATGAAGGTATTTGCTGAAAGCTATTTAGATGGCAAGCTAGTGCAAGGCAAGTTAAAGTATAGCAAATTCCAAAATACGCTCTCTAATAAAATTTATAAGGATTTTATTATTTTTACATTTTTATGAAAGTGGTATGCCACCTTATTCTATAGTAAAAGTTAAATAGTATCAATAAGAATCGGCTATTCAAAATAGATTGTCAGTGGTATTTTGAAGGTTATTTACTCTGTATTTAATTACCTGCAGGTATTTCTAGAATATTAGCTAGTTCAATGCGAGTATAAATAAGAAACAATACGGTTTAGCGTATCAAATAAGTGTATTCGCAATGGGTTATCTAATATTACCGTTCGTTGTTAACGACACCCCGGGTATCGTTGACAACGTTTGTTAACGACACCACCGTACTATTGAGCTATCACTAATGTATCGCGTAGATGTTGGTGTACGCTTACGGTACTCAAACTCTTGAAACGGCTAATGACGCAAGCCTACAAGAAGCAAAAGTCATTAGTGATGTCGTTAAGAAATGCTATGTGTTAACGATACCTCGGGGGTGTCGTTAACAATGAACGAATATTAATTCGACACACCAACGACATGCAAACAAGGCTTTACAACTTTTCTTATGATTCGTGTGTTAGAGCTATTATTAACTTACATTTATTGATACTAAAACATTCCTGTAAATAAACTTGATTATTAGAGAAATACATTGTTATATTTCGATCTGCGTGTTAAAAAGTTTTTTATATTGTATAATCACCCGTGTTCCAAATTATAGAACTTTTCAGTGGTTCCATTAATTTTGTGTAATGGAACAAATTAATTTTGTTACTTTTTAATATTTGTCCTATTTGCATTTTTTTCTACCTCAGCTTAACTTCCATTGAATAGATTAGATTTTTAATTCCCAAATTATGCCAAATTGAACAGCTAGGCTCTATTCACTAGAGATAAAACTGCAAGACTGAACTTAATTTCCAATGTTTTCCTACAAAAATATTGAACTTCCGGAATTGTTACACGTGTTATAACCAAATGTCTATTATCGAAATAGTACAAAATCTCATTATACATTTTGGATAATTTTATATTGTAAATTATTATATATTAACTTTTTATCAATTGATTATTGTAGGTGCTAGTTTATTCTAAAAATTTCTAAGAATCTTATTTAGTTACAGTTGACATAAATATTTTAGTGTATATTCTTAATTATTATGTTCTTCCATTGTGTGACTCACAGAGTTATGTTTAGTTTGAAGTCATTTCTAAGGTGTATTCTCATTTATCATATGCACAGAATTTCGCACATTATTATTATAAAATGTATCTGATAGTAAGAAAATATTTTTAAGACTGCTTTAGGTTAAAATATTCAATGCAAATCATGTTTTTGTAAAACATGAATGTGTTGGAGGAAATAGTGTGTTCAGTTTTTTCATTGATCTTAAAATTTATAGTATAATTGTGTTAGCGTTGTGGTAAAAGGCAGCTCAAAAATGTATATTTTTTAAACTAAGCAGTACTAATGACCGTAAAGCTATTCAGTGGCCATTTTTCAAAGTACCTGTATAACCCTATTTATATTAGCTAAATTATTAGCCACATTTCAAAATTTATTTCTAGTTAAACTGTGTTCATAGAAGTATTTTATTTGTCGATTAAATACTATGGGATAGAAGAATACCCCTATTTTAAACTGAAAAACTACACAAAGTATATTGTATTGTTATTTGGTCGCAGTTGGTAGTCTTATTTTGACTTATAGGTATTTGTCGACTGCGTCCAAGTTCCTGTGTTCAATCGGCCGTTGAGTAGATCGATATATGCTGTCGTTAGTTTTATAAGAGTTTGAGTATGTTGTTTTTTGTCATCGCATTGGATAACAGGTGTTCTGTTATTGTGATGCAAATATCAACAATCCCAATGTAATATAGATTCGTACGTTTAGCTTATATTTTTATCTTTATGATTTAAGTACGTTCTATATTGAAATTAACATTGTTTTTTATCATAAACATAAAATATGAGCTAAAATTTTGTATTGTTTTGCTCATATATTTAGATAGTATATTATTTTTGATTTTATAAGACTGTTCATATACTATTATTGTAATTTATTTTATTATTAACACTCGAATACTTTAAATATCATATGAATTCCCCCGTGGTTCCATCAATGGGTCAAAGCAATAGGACCACGGGTAAATTACCATTCCACCGATGAAGTATTGAACAAACCCAGTTTAGAGTATTATTTTGTTTAAATCTTCGCAAATAAGTCTCCGCGGATTCAATGTCCAGAATAAGTTTATTCGTTATCAGATCCGTGGGTAAATAAGTTTATAAAAATATTGTTTAGCACGGAATTAATTAAAATTCCTTTTAGTAGATAGTAAGTAATTATTATTATTATATTTGTAATTCCATAAGTTCAGTTTATTATTGTCACGTTATTTGCACATTTTCACACAAATTATGAAAGATGACACGAAAATAAAAGTTTAACAATTTAAAGTTTTTTTATTTGTCATTAGCTAAATCAAATACGTCTATGATTACAAATTTAATCTAGATATAATAAATAAATTGAATTTAATCAGTGCTCTACAGTCTCTACAGTCTGTAGTAATCTCTCATCTATGAGCTTTAACCTGTTCTCCGTTGACGTAGACTTGTAGTATGTTCCTATCGTCTCCGACGTAAATAAACCTCTGCAGCAGACTTTCAGCGTAGAGCGTGGTGCCCGGCGCGAAGGGGGGGAATCCCTCGTAGTGCGTGACCGGTCCCGCGCTAGCGTACACGTCTATAAGCAGTGCGTCGAACTCCTTGCCGATTTCAAAGCTGCCGATTTTATCATCCAGATTCAATGCTGTAAAAAGAAAAAAATTTACCAAATTATTTCGCTTAAAGAAAATTACCCCCCAAATAACCCGTACCATTATAGTAGGTATGAACCTACCATCCATTTAAAGTAGGGAATGAATGAATGATCTTTGGTCAGGGTCACAGATTTGCTAAAGCAGATGACACGGGTCTGCCCCTTTTGTCTTCTTTCTTATTTGACTGGCCTCTAGCTCAGTTGCTAGTAGCTCTGCCGTCTGCGCCGTAGGTCATGGGTTCGACCCCCACCGAGAACAAAATGATTGTTCTCTGTCTGGGTGTTATTGGGACGAATATTTGACAGATTTTCATTGAAAACTGTCAAATATTCGTCGCTTGGGACGTACTTAAATCTGAGTTGCGTTTCAGTATTCGGGGGTTAGGCTCGTATTCGTTAAGAGCGCATCGTGCGAAAATTTGAGATTTTTTCATCTCAAATTTTCGCACGATGCGCTTATTAGATCAGGGTAACTTTATATTAAAAAGAAAATATAGAATAGTAAGTAAATGATTTAATTACATCAATATCTTTACAATTTACACTTTATTTAACTAAATTATAGCTTTAGTCACGTTATTCAACTCAAAACTACCTTACAGTAAAAATATATCAACTACAAAGAGATATAGCGAACTAGGTACTTATCTTAACAATCAAGGGGTGTACTCAGAGCCGAATGACATCGACAGTACACAGAACGAAACGATAACCTTCTCCTTCGAGTCTCAAGCCCAGAATAATCCACCGCCTCGCCTAGCCTCAGTCAGGCGACCCACATGACAGTTGATAGACAGCGCCCCCTATCGGCATTATCGTCATCCGTTCTGCGTAGCTTCTGACTACCAATAACAATTTATTGATATAATAAATTGTTATTAATTTCGAACAAATAATAATAAAATATAACATTAATTATCAAATCGTTTTAAAGCAACTACATTGTTCTTAAATTAAATAAACTAAAATAGCTTTTTATTTTAAACATTATAGACTATCCTTCTTTCATACTTCAATAATCATTATTATTTTAATACAGATTTCTAAAAGCATTTAAATATTAAAATTGAATAGATTTTAGCCCCTATTATCTACTAGATACGACACGGCCATTCTGCAAAATACTTCGTCCCCGAAGTATCTCTAAGTATTTTCCATACTCACTGACATATAGACTATCCTTCTTTCATACTTCAATAATCATTATTATTTTAATACAGATTTCTAAAAGCATTTAAATATTAAAATTGAATAGATTTTAGCCCCTATTATCTACTAGATACGACACGGCCATTCTGCAAAATACTTCGTCCCCGAAGTATCTCTAAGTATTTTCCATACTCACTGACACTCCTGCGAGTCAGGGTGCCAGTGTGTCCGAAATCCTGGTATCACATAGGCCAATAAAGTACTAAATAACCTGATATGAAATCTGAAAGCACAAGAATAATGTTAACATAATAATTATTAAACAATCCTTAGCCAATAAAGTACCATAGGTTGGGCTGTCATGCTAAGTTCCATTGCGAGTTGGCATCGCGATGTCCAAACAAAGGATCAGGCCAACTAGGTCTACCAACATTTATACAAATATCATCAAGCTCTGGCTGTCGACTGTCGTGCTCAGTTCCATCGCATAATCGCAACTACTACAATGTCCAAACGTCACACCAGTCCAACCGTACATTTAAAAGAATCCCCCAATATTTTAACGTTTGTCTGTCGTGTTCAGTTCCATCACGTAATCGCAACTATCGCGATGTCCAAACTTTACACCAGCCCAACCGTAAAATTAAACAACCCATTTAGAAGAATTCCCCAATAATTTAACGTTTGTCTGTAGTGTAGTAAAGAACAATTAGCTTGGCCATTCTGCCTCCGTACTACTTACAAAATTGTATTGAAAAAAATATGGCACGAGCAATAAAAATGCGGGTACTCTCACAAAAGAAAATAAAAGTATTTCTTGGCAAAAATAAAACTGTTCGGATAGGATACCGTTAGACACTATTTGGCCAAATCAATGCAGAGCCTAACAAGGCCTTACCTTACTTTTACATCACTTGAAGTCCACTCCGTTTTATTCCAGATACATACACGGCTTTGTATCGTACTTCGGATAACGTAGGAATTGTCACTTCATTTGTCAGTCGATAATGTCTCCAGTTTACGATATGGCACTTCACATTCTGGAATAAGAATAAATGTTAGTTTTCTGTGGGCAAAAGTTCTATCCCACGCTCTGATATTAGATCAGGGTAACTTTATATTAAAAAGAAAATATAGAATAGTAAGTAAATGATTTAATTACATCAATATCTTTACAATTTACACTTTATTTAACTAAATTATAGCTTTAGTCACGTTATTCAACACAAAACTACCTTACAGTAAAAATATATCAACTACAAAGAGATATAGCGAACTAGGTACTTATCTTAACAATCAAGGGGTGTACTCAGAGCCGAATGACATCGACAGTACACAGAACGAAACGATAACCTTCTCCTTCGAGTCTCAAGCCCAGAATAATCCACCGCCTCGCCTAGCCTCAGTCAGGCGACCCACATGACAGTTGATAGACAGCGCCCCCTATCGGCATTATCGTCATCCGTTCTGCGTAGCTTCTGACTACCAATAACAATTTATTGATATAATAAATTGTTATTAATTTCGAACAAATAATAATAAAATATAACATTAATTATCAAATCGTTTTAAAGCAACTACATTGTTCTTAAATTAAATAAACTAAAATAGCTTTTTATTTTAAACATTATAGACTATCCTTCTTTCATACTTCAATAATCATTAATTTATTATTTTAATACAGATTTCTAAAAGCATTTAAATATTAAAATTGAATAGATTTTAGCCCCTATTATCTACTAGATACGACACGCTCTTAAACAGCGCTTGAGTCTGAGTCTAGCCTCAAGCATAGATTTTATGACAGTTCTCCATTGAAAAGTGTCAAAAATCTGTGCTTGAGGCTCGACTCAATTGTCTAAGCTCGACTCAGACTTAAGTACTGTTTTGGAATACGGGCCTTAGTATGTACCTACATATTTACAAAAAAATATATATTTAAGTATTATGTATAATATCAGCCATCTGGTTCCCATACAAGCTCTGCTTAATTTGGGGCTAGATAGTGTTGTGTGGATTGTCTATAATATTTATTTATTTATTCTAAATGCATGAGAGCGTCAATTCTCATCTCAATCCTTCTTCCTCTTGGAATATACAGTATACCTACTGTACTCGGTACGAGTTCGGTTCGCGTATGCAAATCCTGTAATTTTTTAGCCGTTCGCTAAAGTCACTCTCAGTCTCACTATCATGTCAAGAAATAGAGATGGCAACAGACTTAACGTCCTATACGCCGGATACGTACAGGAAATAAGTGTAGTTCGTCATAGTTTACCTTTCGCGCCTCCCAAGGTAGCCAAGTAGAACGCTTCAGGCCACGAGATGGTTTCTCCACAGTTGTCTGCGTACATTGAAACGTCCATCGCGCGACGCATCGTGTCCAATATCGATGCGGTGTCACCGGCTGATACGTCTGTAAGCAAGAGCTTTATTTACTTGAGAGGAAAAAAATATGTAAGCTTGCCAGACTAGTAACGTAATCGGAACGCGTAATGTTAACAATTATGTGGCATGGAAGAATTGATATGCAAGAAGTATTTGATTTTTTAATATTTTTTAGCCGACTTCAAATAAACAAGGAAGAGGTTCACAATTAGGTTGTTTTTTTACATTTGTCAATAAATAACTTCGTCATTTTATGAAACTATTTGATACTTATTCCAGAAAAAAAAAGAATTTCATCAAAATTGCTTCAGTAGTTTGGTCATGCAGTCGGTTTCTCAAGTTTCTTAAACCTTTACGTGTGTGTTTATTACTTAGTGAGCAACTTAATGGTGTTTTTTAACCACCGGTCAAGCCACCGGTCGAAAAAGGGATGATAATATAGTTTGAGGTCTTATAGTGTCCGCGACTTATATGCGGTTTCTTTAGACTCTAAAGAAACCGCATTTACGTATTCCTCGCTAGAACCATTTTAGAACTCTATGCTTAGGTACTCTAAAGTTTAGAGTAAGGCATAAAGTTCTAAAATGGTTCTTAGCCATATTTGATCTAAACAGCCGTTTCCATGTTCTGAAGTTTTCATAACCGCCACATTATATAAATTAAATACACCATAATATGATAGCAAACCCACGCGCATTTTAGAATGACGATAAAAGCGGTACGTTATACATAACAAAACAAAAGGAGTAATTAATTAGTTTACCACAGGTAATTTGTTAATTTACCAGTCCCTAGTCCCACAGTGAGTCCACTCCGGATGAGTTTGAGCACGGGACACAGTCCGGAGTTGATCCTCGTGTTAGCGGCGGGACAGTGCGCGATGGTGGTTCCTCTTTCCGACAAAAGCGCCATCTCTTCGTCCGTCAAGTGAACTGCGTGCGCCAACACACACTGAAACATTTATTTTCACTGTTACTGCTTTGTTCAAATTGTATACTAAGTATGTATTTACAACAAAAACAATGAATATAAGTATTAGTATCAGTATTATATCAGTGTATTATATATGGTTCCCATCGTGCAAGCTCTGCTTGGTTTGGGGCTAGATAGTGCGGTGTGAATTCTCCCGAATATTTATTAATAAAGAGTCTCAATGTTAGTCCATAAAGGACTCCTTTCACAATACTTTAGTTCAAATGCAATTTATTTTATGGTAACTATATTATTACAATTCCTAAGTAAGCTACTCAAATATCGGCGGTTAACATCATCTAGATATTTTATTTCTTTTATATTTTAGGCCTAGCGGTCGCCCATAGCTTTGCTGCCGTGGTGGTGATTGCTCACATAAATATTTAAGGCGTTTTCCCTTTCTGGGCTCTTCATTTTTTCTACCCCGTTCTGGTTACATTTTCGGGATAAAATATAATATTCAAGGTTTCAAATTATATTTTGTCAAAGTTTATCCCAATCGGTTCCGTGGTTAGGGTGATTGAGTCACAAATATCCAAACATATAAATTTTCGCATTTATAAATAGAAGTAGGATCAGTAGAAGTAGGATAAGCTAACATAAAATTAATATCTTACCCTGTTTCTTAGAAGGTGACATATTTCATAAACTTCTGCAAAGCTGCGGCAATTAGGGTTCCGTTTGAGTACATGTTCTATTTCTTCAGCGTTTTCAGAAATGTGACTCTGCAAATAAACAAAAAAAACTAATTTTACTCTTTTTTTTTTTTTACTGATAGCCCGTTTTAGTAGAAGGACAACCACAATTAGACAAGACAACGAAACTCATCACTTTAGTAGTGGTGGTGGAGAAAAGATGGCGTCATAGCGCGTAGATTCTTGTTTTCCGTAATATAATTACTATTTAGTATAAACAGAGTTCTGCCGGTATTCAATGGATAGATTTCTAGGTAAGGTAACACTAAAGATCAGTAAGGCACTATTGTTGAATAGCTGTTTAAACCATGTAAAAAAGGATCCCATCTTACAGTATTTGTAAAACTAAAAATTCACACGCAGTAGGTGTCAACTTTTGGCGGCACTTACTTGAGCAAAGCAGTTGTACTTCTCCGCAATCTTTGCCAAGCCACTGATCAGTTCCTGATCACAGCTTACTCCACCCCTCGGCGTTACTACCGGCTGCACAAGGTCATTCTGAAAAAAATGATTTGAGAAATGAGAAAAAGAACAGGCGATGAGATACGGTATTAAATACCATATTATCATAATGGCTTCTGATTTATTTGGTATTACATGCATTAATAAGCTAAGGTATATGATTTCAAGAATATGATTGCAGAAGGCAGACCAAAAAGTTATTTGTGAATTTGTAATGGCGGTGACTCAACCCCATCAGAGGCCTCTAGAGAGGACTAAGGCTGTAATTAAGAGTTAGCTTTTTGTTCAACTGAACTAGTTTTTGTCTTTTGATAAGCTAGGCTTTTATGTCTTTATTTTGTTAAATTGGGATACAATTTTAAAATGTAAACTAACTTTTGGCAGCCAAATCGAGTTTGGTAACATTATGTGTAGGTACTTATAACCTATTCATTATCATTTTGAGATTAAAATGTTAGAAAATTGCTTCTTTCAAAATTTAAAATTAATTATAAAATTTGCCAACAATATTGCCGCTAGGCATCCCCTGAGCTAAAGGCCTTAAACCGAAAATAAAAAAAACGATCACTCTTAAAATATAAATGTTAGTAAAAACTAATTTTGTAATTGATGAGACTATACAGCGTTCTTGAGTTCTGTTATCCAAAAGTTACCTGAAGTTGAAGAACTTTCTCCACAAACAGTTCAGCTTCGGCCAATGACGTCTGAGTATCCTGGTAGTACCCTGCGTCATTCTCCACGTTCATGCTAACTTTGCCCACCAACGCCCTCTGGTGGTACTTGACTACACTGCTCACGAGTTGCAGTGTTCCCTCGAGGTGCATGGTGCCGAAGTAACATGCTGTTGTTGTGCCGTTGTTTAGTAATCTTTGCTGGAAACAAGTTTTACAACCATTTTCAAGTCCTGTCCGAGGTGATAGTTATAGAAAAAAATAAAACTTTCGTCCGAGGTATTAATAACCCAGCTTTTTGACAATTCGGCATTCAAATCGGAGCATTCCTTTCGGAACTACGAGACAAAAGACTGTAAAAGGCCTTTGCATCCATTATAGATGATTTAATAGCGTCAGGGGCAACTGGTGCGATTACTCAAGGCACGCTATCGGGCCTGGGATTTTAGATGGAATAGGCTTGCCCAGCACCTAAGTACACGATCTTGGCAACTTAGTCGGCCTAATCCATAGGAAGGACAATGGTCAATGCGTGCAGGGTTGATTAAGCCGCGGGTTTCCTCACGATGTTTTTCTTGATCGTTTGACGAGTAATGCGCATATACACAGAAAAATCCATAGGTGCTCGATCGGATTTTAACCCATAACGGTCGGAACGCGGGGTTGCTACCATCTTGGTCACCAATGCACTCAGTGCCGTAGACAAACAGGCATACAAATAAGGTCTCAAATTTATTTACCCTTCTTTTCGTTCAGGGGTTAGAAATCGTTTAATTTCCTTAACCTATGTAGATTCCATATTGTGAGTAACGAGAGAGTAACCATCTCTGAATCCCTTTAACAATGAGTGGGTATAGAGAGTTGATTGACCGAGGAGAATAAAAAAATATGGAAGACGTGTGCCTAGCAGTAGGACGGTAAAAAAGTATAACAGGTTTATACCTACAATCTTTCAACGAGGTATTTTTTACATATGAGTAATTCAATAAGCTTGTAAGAAAATATCTATTTTATATGTGAAAGTGTTCAATCACGCTTGACGGATTCGGTTGAAAGACGAAACGGCTGAGACGCAAGAAGACATTCCTGGAGGATATCCATGGCGGGAAAAATAGATTAACGACCCGCCAAATAACTGTGAAAATTATTGTAAAGCATGAAAACAACATTTTACTCAGGTGTCATGCGTTACAATCTTAATCTATAAAGAAAGTCGTGTTAGTTACACTACTTATAACTCAAGAACGACTGAGCCGTTTTGGCTGAAAATTGGTGGGGAGGTAGCTTAGAGCCAGGAGACAGAAATAGGATACTAGTTATCCCGAAAAAGTAACAAGAACGGGACGAGTGAAGTCGCGGACACCCGCTAGTTTATCATAGTTATTTCGATTTTACAATAGAATCGAAATTAGTCAGCCAGACCAAATTCTCGCCCGCTCTACCACAGAATACCTAATACCCACTAAATTTAAATCATTGCACGTTCTTATAGCGTGTGTGACCTTTGATGTCAGGTAATGCTTTGTTATAGGTAATGGTTACCACTTAACGTCTGGTAGGCCATATGATAGCTTAATCGGCCAGTGTGTAAAAAAGTGCTTAATATATAAAAGTTTATCAGCCTTATTATAATGGCTTAACTAGCGATCCGCCCCAGCGTGCGAAGCCGGGGCGGGTCTCTAGTAAACTCCTGATTAAATACATTTTGAAATCGTTCCAGTAATGCTCAAAAACACCTCCTGATCTTCTGATCAGGTTCAGTATTCAGACATTTTGAGAAACTGACTTTTTGCTAACTAGACGTTATGCTATAAGACCATCTGATAGTTGGACGGTTTGCTACATGGACATTTTGCTAATTAGACTTACTGCTCATTAGACCTTTTGCTCTGTTGGACGTTTAGCTACTTAGACCTTCTGATCAGGAGGCTCAAAAACGACAGCAACAAATAACAAACCGAAACCGTACAACACCCGTACAAACCGTACCTCTTTACTTATAATATTGTGTGTATAGATATGTCCGAATACATTATTACCTATAGCTTAACTCATCAAAGGCATGGTGATAAAGTTTTTATGGAATTTGTCAATTATGGTTCAATAACTCTTTGAGGTGTAATTAACATCAGAAAAACTGGGTCTCGTCGGAGTCTGTAGAGTTGTTGGCCTTGTATTTTTTTTGGAAATCTTGTAAGGCTATGTGGTACCTGTATTTCATTTTTTTCCGGTTATTTCATGGTATTGCAACACATTGGATGATACCCTTATATGAGTTTTGCCATTGCCCATTGATTAAGACGAGGCATGAGTCTTAAATTAAGACGTTTTAAATTGATCCTTGCGATTGTAGTAAATAAGGACTGTTTTGATTTTAACTACGAGTAAGTAACTAGTTTTGCGGACAATAATTTGCACGCACTTGACTTGTATTGCATGTCAGTATAAGTACGTGCAATTATTGATGAACAATTTGAAAGATGACATGGATAAGAAATAAGTAAATACAGAGATGATGGCTGTTAGAGGAGAATGGAAGAGGAGAACATGTTGTACCGATCCTACATAAAGTGGGATAAGTTCAGGAAGAAGAAGTAAGTACTTCTTCTTATCGTGTCACTGATTCTTTCGAACCAAGTGTGGTGAAAGGATTTTAAGTGCACCTCAAAGAGGCTCCTTTCGTGCACTTGACACATATTTTCGAACTTTTTTTTAGGTTCAACGACATGTCGGTTTCCTTGCGATGTTTTCCTTCACCGTTTGAGAGCACTGGCATAGTGTACATGAAGTACGTACTGGAAGACAATAAACAAATGATGAAACAGATGTATAAAACAATGCCTTACCACAACTTTGTCGTACACTTGAGCAGCGAAATCTGTGTCATTGTATTTCTTTTCCAATGGATACGTGTACTTTGGTAGCCATTCTAGCAGGGTTTTATCTAACCCCAAGCCAATGTTGGGGAACTGTGACGCGTGGGTGTGGCAGTCCACAAACCCTGGCATGATGAACTGGTCCTGTCCTAACTGGGTTACACTAAAGTCATCGAAATCCCCCGTATCTTTAAGTTGATTGAATTTCTCGGTTGTCCCCGTGTTGGTAATCTGAAAAAATGTAGCGAAAATCGAATCCCTGATTCTCTCTCTTTCTCTTTCTTTTTGTGATGGTGAACCTATCTATTTACACATCCATACACCGAAACTTTCCAACATCATTCAATTTTTTTCCTAAACTAAATTTTGTTTCTAAAAAATGGGATAAATGAACACATTTTTTTGCACCACTTTGAAAATAAATACTAGCAGAAATTTTACACATACATAACGCAAAATAAAATACGATAATTTTTTATTTATTTTACAGTGGGTTTGCGTTGTCTGGTAGTTTAAAAAAAATTATAAATAAGAAGAAATAAATTTTACAATAATAATAAAAACATACCTTCCCATTTTCCACGCTCACAAATCCGTTATAAATATCCAACTCCTTCAACGAAACAGAAGACGCGATAGTACCAACAAACACCAACTTTTTGTCCGTCATTTTAGCGCGGAATCCGAACGTGCACTCAATACCACGACTTGACAGAGATTGAGTGCTGTTTCTTTAACATTATGACTAATGCATAAAGACAAGACCCTACATTGGCATGTTTGCTTCAAAGTTGGAACAACAGAATTTTCCTTCAAGACAAATTACTTACAGCTTTACCTACCTTTAATGACTAATAGTTGTTTAGGATCTAACATAGTTGCAAATGATTATACAGCACGTGGTGATTACTTAATAAGCAATATGTTAATGATTCATTTAACCTATTAGGTAGTAACATGATCAATGTCGATAGGTCAATGTCTAATTTGAATAAATAATCTAGACTAATAAACAGTCTAGATAATTTGAATAGATTACTTAGACATCTAGTCCAGCTTTTGGATTTAAGAATTTTGCTTTTCTTATATTACTTGTTTTTTTTCAATAGTGTAATTTATGAAAGATATTATATTTTGATCTTGTTATTTCGCCGCGTGGGTTTGGCAAATTTATCATCCGCACTTGGTGTGCGGACTGGTTTCCGCAAGTAGGCCGCTGGCGGGCCCTATTTGCGTGACACTTGTTGTTCGAACTTTTTTAGGTTCTACGACATATCGGTTTCCTTACGATGTTTTCCTTCACCGTTTGAGACTACTGGCAAGTGATCATACATTATTTTATCGACAGAAAAACTCATTGGTACACGACTGTTTTTGAACCCATGACCTTAGGATCGGAAGGCGGGTCCGCTACCACTAGACCACCAGTGCTCTTAATAGTGCGTGGGATTCCGGTAAATATAACACAAAGTCGGGCGCCTATCAAACTTCCTAAGAAGTTTCAAAGTGACTTCGACTTTTTAAGTTCACCTTGTGATGCAAGTGAAGAAATTATTTATGTCTTTAAAAAGAAACTAATAAAGATCCAGCACGTCTACACATCCGTTTGTTCTCAATAAAATTAATTTTACTTTTGACGTGACAACGTCTTAAAATTCGATGAAGCCGGCTGCACGCACGAAAAAACACGACTCATGCGGCGTTACCTCGCTCTGAGGCGTTCCATTTAAGGCTTGAAGTGCAAGCGAGAGCGCGGAACGAGCGACAAAGAGGCACAATCGGCCTCCGCGTTCGGCAGCGTTCGACATCTGTCTCTCTCCTACTTGAGTGAGCGATGCGTCCGCGTGGACAGATGTATGACGTTGTCACGTTCAACTATCGTCAGTAAACCGACTTTACAGACAACCGATTTTACTCAAAATCGTACTTTTTTTTAATACCTACTACCTACTAACTGTAGGTATTTCGATATTAGCGAACCCAGTACAAGCAAAATAACGTATCAGCCAGGGCTACTTTTTCAATCTACAGATTTTATCTGTTAGATCGTATAAGTATAGCATTTTTCGGTAGATGACATAATCAGTCCTTAATCAAACGTAGGTATTTACTTATTGCCTAGGCAGCTCTAGCGTGGTTCTAGCTTTTATTATACCAGCTTATCATATATCCCTCTATTTAAGTAGACACAGTAACCTATAACTGAGGGCAAGGGTTCATAATAATAATGAGTTCATTAGGGTACTAATGAGCATGTTATTACTCGCTCATTAGCTTATATTAATTAAATGTTTGCCTAGATTTATTTTTTTGGGAAATGTTCATATCTTTGTCTGGTCTCTCAGCTCAGTTGGTATAGCTCTGCCTTCTACGCCGTAGGTCGTGGGTTCGATACCTACCGTGAACAAATAATGTGTGCTGAACTTTTTTCTCTTTCTCCAAAGATTTATGCAAATAGTTGATAAAAAAATGTAGTAAAAAAAGTAAAAGAAAAACGAAATTGTAAAAGAACTACAATTGGAGCACCCTGTAACTGCCCCAATAAGTCAACAACGGAAAAATACCTACAATGATGGAACTTTACAAGGACGCGAAAATGAGGGCCCACTTATAATCGATTTCGATGTCTTACGCAATAATTAGGTAATGCGTTTATTATTAGTTTGATACAATTCGTAAAATGTACCTACTTTGTAAAATATTTAGTCTTTTTATCAAGCGATTATGTCTCCCATCTCTCCTAATGGAGAAAGTTTAAATAAAAAAGAGAAAATTATAATTTGTACCTTAAAAACTTGGAACTTGAAAAAAAAAATAGTTTGTAAGTATTATGAAAGATATGTCTAAGAAAGAAGTGAGTACTGAGATGACGAATGATAGTGGAAAATGGAAGAAAAAGACTTGTTGTGTCGAACCCACCTAGGGATAAGGGCAGGAAGAAGAGATCTATCTAAAAAAAACAGCAAATATAGTGTAAAAATATATTCAAAGAAAATACATACAAAAATTTAATTATAAGATAGGTAAATTTTAGTTTAGAACACATATTATATCACAGGTATTACTTTTGTTTCAATATACTATTTATAATTATATATGCATATTTTAACCGACTTCAAATAAATAATTTAAGTTTAAAAAACTTGAGAAACCGACTTCATTGTCAAACGGCTAAACCGATTTTAATCAAATTTGTTTGGGACGTAAGAATAACCTTCCGAATAAAAAAATAATTTTCTAAATCGGTTCATAAATGACGGAGGCATGCAGTTACGAACATTAAAAAATTTAAAAAAAAAAAAATGGCAACACCGATTTTAATAAAATTAAAATGGGACCAATCTGGAAGCAGTACCTTTCAGATAAAAAAATTTTTTTTCAAATCGGCTCACAAATGACGAAGTTATGCGGTAACAAACATTAAAAAAAAAAAAAAAAAAAAAAAAAAAAAAAAACATACAACCGAATTGAGAACCTCCTCCTTTTTGATTGGAAGTCGGTTAAAAAGTAGGAGATTCTGCATTGATTTTTTATGTCTGTTGTCGAATAACTTCGTCATTTGTCCACCGATTTGTTTTTTTTATATAAAAGGTTCCAGATTTTGATTTTGATGAAATTTCTGTGGGACAACCTAAGAAATTTCATCAAAATTGGTTCAGCAGCTTGGCTATAGAATCGGTTTCTCAAGTTTTTTTAAACGTAAGTGTACTATTATTGCATTCACTCTTCTGCGGTACGGAATGTCAGTAAGTAACGCACGCGCCATCGTTCTGGGCAAGATTGTGTCGATATTATTCAAAGGTTTTTCACGTTCTGTCCGTTGACGTAGACTTGTAGTATGTTCCTGTCGTCTCCGACGTAAATAAACCTCTGCAGCAGACTTTCAGCGTAGTGCGTGGTGCCCGGCGCGAAGGGGGGGAATCCCTCGTAGTGCGTGACCGGTCCCGCGCTAGCGTACACGTCTATAAGCAGTGCGTCGAACTCCTTGCCGATTTCAAAGCTGCCGATTTTATCATCCAGATTCAATGCTGTGAAAAGTAAAAAATATACATTTTTTTATACTAATAGTCCAAGGAATATTACTGTAGTAGGTTGTAGGTACAAGGTTGTAGGCAATAAATATTGCACATCGTCTAATTTCGGCTTCATATAGCGTAATGTGCGTCAGAAAGAGATAGCGCTCTACGAAAGCAGAAAAGCCGGTGTGCAATATTTATTGCCTACAACCGAACAGATTTGATAACTTACCTTTAGCGCCCCCCAAAGTGGCCAAGTAGAATGCTTCAGACCATGAGATGGTCTCTCCAGTGTAGTCTACATATGTAGACACATCCATCGCACGACGCATAGCATCTAGTATTGTTGCATTGTCACCGCCAGAGACATCTATAGGAAAAACTAGAATTTCAACAACAATGCATGTCTATGTATTATTGTACAAATGGTACCTGAAATATTTTTTTTTTATGCATAGTACTGCTGTATTTACTAAAACCTACTACAATTCTTGGGATTTAGGAATTTGTATGTTATATTCATTTTAATAGTGGCGCCATCTAGTTTTAGTAACGGTACCGAGTCCGCCAACTGTATTTCGAATTTTGATTACAGAGTTTTGGACATTTTTAAAAAATATATGTACTAACATAACAGTAAGCAAAAGCGTATTTGCTGTTCTGTGACTTACATATTGTTGCTATAATTATAATTTCCGGTTTTTTTTTTAAATAAGGCAAATAAAAAAATAACTATGGGAAAACCACGTTTTAGTAGTAGTAGAGCTCTTTGTGAAGGGCTCCTCCGGGGAAGTACTACCACCATGTTTATTTCTGCCGTGAAGCAGCATTGCTGTTTCGATTGGAAGAGTGTGGGTGCCGGTGTCATTACTGGCACGTGGGGTTTAACATCTGTACGCGTCAATTTGATTGATGATTTATTTATGATTCTAGAATGAAAATTAACCAACTTTTTAAGCTTCGAGGACTTTAGAAGTGATCTTTATTGAATGATTTACGTAAATGTATGAAAATTTACCTGTGCCCAAACCCACAGTCAGATGATTTCTAATAAGTTTCAGAACTGGACACAACCCCGACTTCAGTCTAGTGTTGGATGCTGGACAGTGCGCGATAGAAACGCCACGTTTCGACAGAAGAATCATCTCTTCATCGCTCAAGTGAACTGCGTGGGCCATTATGCACTGAAACATTATTAGTATTTACTCAGTCTTTAATCAGTGCGTGTTGCCAGTGATGACTTCCGGAACTGAGACGTAGTCGCTAACTATTGGCCTCGTACACAAGCTCAAAGTCGCGCAACGAGCTATGGAGAGAGCTATACTGGGAGTTTCACTACGTGATAGAATCAGAAATGAAGATATCCGTAGAAGAACCAAGGTCACCGACATAGCTCTTAGGCCCAGATTCATAGACCGCACTTTGATTTTACTTTGATGGAAAGTTCTACTTTCAACCAAAAATATATTTCATCGTTCTGTCAAGCTCTTCTTTACTTTCGAAAAACCGAACTTTGCTTAGTAAAGACAAAGTAGTCGATATCCAGAACTTTGGGCTTATATAGAATTAGTAAGTTGAAGTGGCAATGGGCAGGTCATATACGAGTAGCTCGAAGAACCGACAACCGTTGGGGAATAAAGCTTCTCGAATGGCGACCACGAACCGGAAGACGAAAAGTAGGGCGACGCCGACCCACCAGATGGACCGACGACATTGTTAAGATCGCGGGAAGTCGGTGGATGGAAAGAGCTCAGAATCGTTCTTCCTGGAAATGTGTAGGGGAGGCCTGTACCCAGCAGTGGGTGATACCGGCTGAGATGAACGTAACCTGCCCATTTCCACTATGAGCCAATAATCAATTTGACATAATTAATCAGTATTTGCACACCAATTATGGTTAAAAGTTGACGAAATTCTTCGAACATCATGGTCAAATCTAGGAAGCGATTAGGTAGGTACTATGCGAACAATAGCTGCTACTTATGGTGAAAGTGGTATTACAAAATTGACTATGGAAACTTCCGTTTGGAATGTTTATTTATTAAGGTTAAATCTAGGAAAATAACCTCATTACCGAAGTGATTAGGGAGCAAGGTGATCAACAGCTGTGGCTAATTTACTAAATTGATTTTGTAAAACTTCCATGTGGAATATTTTGTTCAAGTTTGCTGTGGTAAAGATTTCATTCATAATTCATTATTATTTTCTGAATGAAGTAAGTTAATGGGAGAAGAGGTAATTTGTGGCCCAAACTAATTTTCAACAATCATCTAAGGATAAACAGTGAAGCAGTGTTTTAAGTGTGCCTAAAAAGGACTATGCCAATAATATTGTTGCTTATAATGATAATACTAGCAGTTAGTGACCGAGCTTCGCTCGTTATTTTTTAATTACGTACTGATGAATGGTGAAATAATATTTTTCGATCTGACTAACATACTACTAATTTCAAAATAGGACGACATAATAATAAAAAAATAAGAAGTGGTTATTTAAAAAAAAATCACGAGTGTTATGAGAAAGAAACTTTTAGAACTTGTGTATCGAGTGTTTAAGTAGTAATTTAGTTCCAAAACTCGTCAATAGATGGCGTTCTCTCCAACTAACGCTCGAGTTCTCAATCTCACAGAGCTTAGTTTTTGCTTCTGAGCAAGAGATGGCGCTAGGAGTTATGATATTAAGATAAAGTTATTTGTTCAAAACTGAAAGAAGCCGATATTTTCTGAAAATGAATCCTAGCTAGATCGATTTATCGCCCTCGAAACCCTCTGTATACTTAATTTCATGAAAATCGTTGGCTCAGTTTCCGAGATCCTAAATTATATATATATATATATATATATAGATACGAGCTGGTATGCCCGAGCTTTGCTCGGTTTTTTAATAATATTTTTCGATCTTATTAACAGCGACATCTGCTGGAATAGCTAAAATAAGCTTATGTATAAGTTGATTAATAGATAAAGTTGATTATTAAAACAATAAAAAAAAAACTAAAAAATTATCCCAGCTATATTAATCGATTAATGGCCCCTGTAACCTTATTTTACCTTATTTGTTTCTGTATACTCATTTTCATGAAAATCTCCGTAACTTTTGTGTCGAGTGTTTACGTAGAAGTTCAATAGATGGCGTTCTCCGTGACACTAATTCGTGATTTCGACTACTCGTCAAGAGATGGCGCTAATTTTTTTTATTATGTAAATAACTTTTAACCCGAGTCTTTTCTGAAGATGAAACCTAGCTAGATCGATTTATCACCCCCGAAACCCTCTGGATACTTAATTTCATGAAAATCGTTGGCGCATTTTCCGAGATCCTAAATATATATATACATATATATATATATACAAGATTTTCTCGTTTAAAGGTATAAGATATACAAGATTTTCTCGTTTAAAGGTATAAGATTTCGACACTAAACATACACACATACATAAGAATATACCTATTTAGCTCATAAGTAAATCTAAAAAGTTTTCTGTGTGAATTGAAACGACGTGCAAGTATGAAGATTGTTATGAGAGTGCATAAAACGAAAGAGGTACGTAGCAATTGGAAATCCGTGATCTCTGCCTACCCCCAAGGGAATGAGGGGTGGTTTTATGTATGTATGTTTTTTCTATAAACTTTAGTTTTCCACAAAAATACTTAAATTTACAAAGGCTAAATAACTGTTTCTATCCATCTATTTAACACTGTGACGTAGACATAGCAGCCAAAGCGGCTTTTCTATCATAGTAAAAAAATATCTATTATAATATAACGTGTTTTTTTTCTGAAACAGGTAGGTACATACTTTGTCATTTAAAATATGGCTTTTATCATAGACTTCAGAATAGCTCTTGCAATCAGGATTCTTCAGTAGAACATACTCAATTTCTTTCAGGTTTTCCGATATGTGGCTCTGAAACAATATGAAATAAATGAATCTGCCACCTAATAAACAAATCTGGAGTTACAATGTAGAATAAATTATAATTTTTAAGGCAAAGAACGTGCCTGTAACCCCAAGTCCAAGTTTTGCTACCACATTATCTACCAAATGTTGTTTTCATGAGTGCAGGTGTCTCTCTCTTTTGTATGGAAAATTGATGAGACAACAACTCGTTTCGATCGTTTCTACGTAAATTATTTTTGCTGCCTCATCTTTTCTCCATACAATAGAGAGAGACAAATAGGCGATACGAAAACAACATTTCGTAGAAGTGGGACTTGCCCTTCCTTCTGGCTAGGTATGTGGTACATAGGCACTTGCCTCGCAGCCTCTCAGCCTAGTTGGTAAGTAGCTGTCCCTAATGCGCCGTCAGTCGTGGGTTCAATCCCCACCGCGAACGAATATTTTTAAGGTGAGTACACATATTTGTTCTCTGTCTGGGTGTTATATTGTATTATAAGTACCTATGTATTTATAAAAAATATATGTAAACAGGTTAATACCTGTTTACATATATTTTTTATATCAGCTAGTAAGTAGGTAAAGTAGTACATAATATACTTCTTCTTCTTATCGTGTCACTGATTCTTTCGAACTAAGTGTGGTGAAGGGTTTTAAGTGCGCCTCAGAGAGGCTCCTTTCGTGCACTTGACACATATTTTCGAACTTTATAGGTTCTACGATATGCCGGTTTCTTCACAATGTTTTCCTTCACCGTTTGAGAACACTGGCATAGTGTATGTACATTTTTTAGGCAGAAAAACTCATTGGTACCCGGTTGGATTTGAACCCATGACCTTTGGATCGGAAGGGTAGGGTATAATATACTAATTTGGTAGAAATTAGAATCCACTCTTACTTGAGTAAAGCAGTTATACTTTTGAGCTATTTTAGCAAGCCCGCTCATGAGTTCTTTATCACAGCTCACAGCAAACCTTGGAGTCACGACCGGCTGCACCAGATCATTCTGCAACACCCAAAATAATGCATTTTTATTATGAAAAGAAAAGATTATGTGAAATGAAATGAAATATATTTATTTGCAAGAAGTATGGTACAAATAGGTATGTAAAATAAAAGTGGATCACATACTGCCAACCGACATACAAAAAACCACATAAAAGTAGAACATAAAAGTTAAATGAAAAGAAATCAGTATGTATCTTTCTTTTATTATATGTTCTTTCTTTCTACTTATACTCTAGCAAAGTTCGATGTGGAATGTTTGTGAACAAACATGTAGTACTACTTTTGTTAAAGCTAATTTTCTCAAAACATCTTTTTTTACATTACTCATCGATTTTAGATCTTGCCTACAATGTTTAGGCATTTAGCTCAACAGCAAAAAGAAATTTAATTTTTTTTCCTTGTAGTTTGTTGACAAACATTCTACATCGAATTTGGCTGTCTAAATGTAGATGCTTGAAAATGTCTATCTTTTATATGCATACTTTTAGGTCCTGAACTTTCTTAATAAATTCTTCAACCTCAGCCAATTCTTTCTGAGTATCATTATAGTACCCCTCATCATTTTCCTGGTTCATGCTGACTTTGCCTACCAACGCCCTCTGTTTGTGCTTGATCACACTATTCACAAGCTGTAGTGTGCCTTCTAGATGTATGGTGGCAAAGTAGCATGCGGTTGTTGTACCGTTATTCAGTAGTCTTTTCTGAAAAAAAAAAAACAAATTGATTGAATGTCATGTAGGAATAGTCAATCTGATTGTTTAAGTTTAGAACATGTAAAGAACATAATACAAAAAAAAATATTTAGTTACATAAATCACTTCGGTTATGTTTTTTTTTAAACTGAATCAAAGTAGAAGTTAGTTGGTAGGAAGTAACCTACATAGTTGTATGGCTCCTCAATCTTAGAAAAAAATTCTATTATGTTTATTGAAATAAATAAAAAGTGTCATGATTTTTTTTTTACTTAAAGTTACATCATCTCTGGAAGGCTGGAATTGTATTTATAAAAAATATATAAAACCTTACCACAACTTTATCATAAACTTGATCAGCAAAGCTGATATCCTGATATTTTTTCTCCAAAGGAAAGGTGTACTTTTCAAGCCATTCCAATAGTGGTTTATCCAAGCCCAGACCAATGTTAGGGAACTGGGGAGCATGAGTGTGGCAGTCCACAAACCCTGGCATGAGGAACTGGTCCTGCCCTAGCTGTGTAACACTGAAGTCGGCCAGTGCTCCACTGCTTTGAAGCTGTTCAAATTCTTGTATTGTTCCTTTTTGGGTAATCTGAAAAGTTATAAATGGTTTGAAACTGAATTGCAAGTGTTATAGTATGAATTAAAACACCACCACCGGTATTTACCTTTCCATTTTCTACGCATAAAAAACCCTCAAATACGTCTAGTCTCTTCAGTGACGCAGATGAAGCAATTGTCCCATAAAATACTAACTTTTTGTCCGTCATCTCAGCAATGTTTTTATCGCACGACTACACTACTATACTACAAGTTGGACTTGAGTTAAGATAAATAGGTCATATCACGATGTCACAGTGTGATAAAGCTCAATGTTTATGAATTCGCAATAAACGAAATGTATGAACTCAGCTGTAAGAAAAGCTGGGCAACCGGCAAAGATGTGTATTTATTTACGTTTTTAATAGTATTATTATTCTGTTCGAACAATCGAGCCAACAGTATCTTGATAGATCTGAAGTTAGCCGTTCGGCAAATCTTCCATTCGCTATTGGCCATTTACATATAAACTGCCAACTTCAGGCAGGCCAAGATAAACTGTTCCATTTGGTTCATTGTGCGGTTCATTGACTGACATTAACATTTATTTATTTGCCCGAGGAAAATTTTATCTCTTGTCAGTGTCAATAAACCTTGCCAACCAAGACTGTCAAAGTGACAGCATTGAGCCATGGATACTGGATAGTATTTGATGGCGGGCTTTTTAGAATGGATTTCCTTCAAATTCTAATATCTCTTATTCAGGAGGTGTGACTGTGACCTTACCCTTGTACTACCTATATACATAACCTTTGTGTTGATAAGTTTATAGTCTACATTATCTGCTTTGATTGAAAATAATAAGGATGATTATTTGCAAAACTGTATTTACAACCTTGTTTTTACACTCTGTACAGTAGGTTAAAGAATAAAATTTAAGTATAGGTAGGTACTACATCAGGTATGTCCTTTCTCATAAGGTTACTCTTCTAAACAAGACTGTCTCGTCATCTACTGGCCAGTTTGGTACGGTCTACTATACTACGTACTTTTCATGTCCAGTAGGTGAGCACTCCTAAGCAAACTAATACGTAGCCGTTTATTTTTAGGGGCCGTCATGATACTTAGCTGGCAACTGGCAGGCAAATCACTAGTATTATCACGATCTCGTAGTGGTGATCCGGTACATGATTTGATACCACGAAGAGCGCGCATGTTCTGCTCCTGCCTGCCAGTTCATAAAGGTACTCGTTCTAGCACTTTGTGTCCAGAACACCGACTTGCTGATGGCGGCGCGAGCTAATGACTCCTCTAGGTCGTTGTTTATGCGACGCGATTCCTCCAACGCCTATAAAGTTATAAGGATGTAGAGCCACACTGTGCTGATTTGTTGATACTTGAAACCTAAATATATAGCATGGGCCATCATGCCCTCACTTATAAACTACGTGTACCTAGGTGAGTAAAGTTCTTACTTGATCAAAGAAAGCCGTAGCTGCGGATTTCCTACTTGAAAGTTGCAGGGTGTTTGCCCTTAGCAAAAGCCAACGAGGATACAAAGTTCGCATTAAGCGAGCATCCCTCTCCAATCGGGTTAGTTCGCGATCGGCTATAGAGCGCAACTCCATTATATCCACTACCTGGAATTAGAAAATCGGTTTAAATTCAGCTTTTTGTTTGTCGATAGATCAAATATTTTTGCAGTCTTAGTATTTTTACTTGCCTTCTTCAAATCATTTACTTTTTTGGCCAAGCTCTCCAGCATTCCATCAGCTAATCTCATCGCACTTAGTAAAGTTGTCAAAGATCCGTCATCGTCCTCACTTGAGGTCCAGCTCAATGCTTCAGATTCAAAACGTCTTGCTTTCTTTTCGGAATCCGCTCTTAGCCAATAGGTCCAAAGGCCGACCACCAACCGTCGTCGACCAGGCCCAGCCGACTTGCCCCTGCTAAGTGCAAACTCAGCGAAGCGACTTATTTCCATCGGGCTTTCTAACTGAAAACCAGCGTCCAACACCAAGTCAATGCAAAGGGCGTAGTACCAGGTCTCGCTCTCTTGTGAAACTTGGTTAACCTCCATTCGAAGTACTAGTTGAACAACATCTACAGCCTCTTTTATTCTCTTTCGAGAAAGTAAAACGTAAAAGAGGTCAGGTATGATATCCATTGAAACATTGTTGGCCTGAAGAAAGCGGCTCACTGTCAGAGCTCGGAAACCTGACCTAATCGCAGCGGGTAGCTGAGCTCTCGACAAACGTGCTCTAAAAGACTCCATAAAAAGCTTTCCAATTGCATACAGTTCATCAGCTCGTACAGGACGTGCAAGTTGCTTTAATGCCTGGCTTGCCATTTTCTCTATTTCTTCTGTGGCTTCTGGTGCTCCTCGGTCTAGCTCAACTACGATAGCGTTACTATATGCATCACAAATATCTACCACAGGACATTCCACATCACGTACAATTTGCAGAGCTCGAACAGCTGCCTGCTTTGACGCTCGTTCTTCTCCCAACGTAGAATTCAACAATGTGGCAACATTAAGGCAGAAAACCGAATCTGCTTGCAAAGCTGTTTTGTATGAACGATATCTTTTTCTGTTCATTTTAATGGAGTCAATAAAATTTCTAAAATGCAAGAAACCTTTGACTTTATCGAGATTTATATTATATACTTTTAATGCCCGTTCCAATGAAATTTTTGCAACTGCAAGTCTTCCACTCATTAGGCAAGCAGCAGCTCGCAATGAATGCAGTTTACCTATAAACCTTTTTTTGACTAACGGTTCTAAGGTTCCACGATCTTCCGAACACATCTTTTCAACTTCTTCCAGCTTAGGTAATACAATATCCTCGTTATTGGCTAGTAGATTCAAATAACTGGAAGTTAGTAAGAATTCAATAGCTTTGCTTTTTAGTTCAGCCAATAAGGCGTGATTAATAAGTTGCTCGTAGATAGCAATTTGCAATCCAGCACAAGTGCATTTACTAAAATTTGTCAACGAAACACCTTTTTCTAATTTTACACTCATGGATTTTCTAATATTATTCATTTCTTCCTCTATCATGTCATCTTTACTATCTGTAATACCCAGGTTATGCCAATCACTTAGATAGTCAGCTTCTGTTACTTCTCGAAGCATATCAAAAACTTTATAACTAGGAAATACCTCTGAAGCTATTTTGAAGTTAAAGTTAGTCATTGTTACTCGTTTAGTTAATCTTCTACTAATACTAAAAACATTTTCTACATCACTTATTTTGGATTTCAAAATAGAGTTGTGTTGTGTTTTGATTTTAGTTGTGTTAGAACTTTCAGTTGATTTATTTCTATTAATGTGTTCTTCGCTATTCGATTTTACATTTTTTTTATTTTCGTCCGAATTTAAATTTTCCGATTGTTCTTTTTCAATTTTTTCTAATACAGAAGACTGATTTTCCATGTCATCATCATCATCCGTATCACTAGAAGACTTGCCTTCAGAATGTGCGCTGTTGCAAGTGCTACTAAAAGATTCATTGGGTGCAAGACTGTTTACAGACTGAACAATCATAACAATTCCTCCACAGCTTGGACATTTAACATTGTTATTTTCCAGATAACTTACTACACGAGAGTGAAATTCCTTCTTTTGATTCATTGGAAGTAATTCATAACAAGTCTTTCTAGAGTTCTTATTTTTAAATTGAATTACTTTACAAAAAGCGTATTTGGGTAAGTTTTCTGACATCTCAGAATCGTATTCAAAAGAACAGTCACACGTTAAGTTAATATTCATACTCTGTGCTATTTGAGCATCCGTAGACTTACGAGTGTATTTTGCTTGATGAGAGGTCGCACATGATAGAATCCGCATTGCGAATAATCTTTTTATTGCTTTTGCTGTAGTTAGTGGATTGTTCTCATACATTATGTTTTCTAACAAATCTCTTGATACCACGTTTCCAATAACCGATGCAATCTTTAGCAGCAACTGTTGATACGGAGTCAGAGAAT
Organism: Thera britannica; assembly: GCA_939531255.2. Classification (NCBI taxonomy): domain Eukaryota; kingdom Metazoa; phylum Arthropoda; class Insecta; order Lepidoptera; family Geometridae; genus Thera; species Thera britannica. The sequence goes on along the minus strand of OW618042.2, from coordinate 6,597,196 downwards.
CTATTTGTATCATTATTAAAGCATCCAGGTTTTGCACATCAATGTTTGCTGTTAATTCGACCTTTCTAGTAACGACACAAATTCCGATTTCTCCGTTGTCATCTTTTTCTATAAATTCGTCAAGTGCTAGTTGATCTTTTACATCCAGAGCCTGAGGGTGTAATAGATCTGAATCAGGAAACTGTAACTTAGTTTCAGTCCAGTCTTTTATTTCATTTTCTTGTATTTTTTGCAATTCTAGAGCACCGTTTGAAAATAAGTGAACTATAAAACTTTCTACTAGACCAGGCATTCCCCCACACTTGTGCAACAGTGCATCGCAAAGATCTTTAGGTACAGCGTTGACATCCAATATTTGACAAGCTAAAGCTGGAATCCAGGAAGTTGCAAGAGGACCCAGTACCATTTTTCTTACACTGCTGTTTATAAAGACACCGTAAAGCCAATTCTGAACAGAGCTGAACTTTCCTCGATTTACTGATAATATTGTAAATATTTTCATAGAACCAAACATAAGCGATATAAACTCCCATGAAAATGCATCTAAATTCTGTAAATCATCCAAAAATACGACATGAGTTTCCAGTAGAGCCTTAATTATTTTTTCAAAAACTAGTTTTGCCTTTTCTTTACGCTTGTTCTCATCGTAAGAGTAGATTCTTTCATGAAATGCAAATTTTACTTTCAATATGTTATTCAGATAACACAAATCTTCAGTGTACGCTTTCATTAGTTGGACCAATTTTTCTTCTTTTATAAATCCTACAACAGGTTCTTTGATTCCCAGCATTTGGTTAATTATTTGATTTAATGCTAAATACGGAGTCGCAGAATGAATAGATGATAGCGTTACGGTGGACACGTGGTATCCCGAGTTTCTAGCATATCTAGCCATCCATTCTAGTAATCTAGTTTTACCTATACGTGATTCACCAACTAATAGTAATGCATCAAAATCTCTAAATGCTTCATGACTATCATTCAGCCAGTTTTGATAATACTCCATTTCATCATGTCTGTCGAGAATAGGCGGCATCATTGGTATATCATATAATTCTTTTGCTCGAATATCCTCGGTATATTCATATATTTTTCCAGCTTGTCCTATTCCCTTTAGTTCAGTTTTTGGTTGAAGAGTAAAACCATTTGGTGACATTTTACTTTTTACAAAAGTGGCTTCATCACATGTGACTTTATTGCGAAATCTGCACATGAGTCGGGCAGCTTTGTTGACAATGGCACCGATGACAGTAAACTCTCTTCTCAGAGGATGACCGACGACACCGCAGTAGACTTGGCCTGTTGTTACGCCAACCGAAACTTCCATTACTCCATCGAGAGCTGAAACTGACTTTCTTATACTGTACGCACATTTCAACGCAGCTTGTGCCTCCGATTCATGCTTGAAACCACGAAGTCCAAATACAACTAGGACCATTATGTCCTTATCAAACAATATGATTTTATTCACACATCCCATAGATTTGTATACAATATCACATGTTATTTGATATGCATTATTTACAATTGTGATCAACTGAAGAAACGGACATTGAGTAGGTTTGAGTGTAATAAATAAAATAGAGACTTGCCTCATCTCGGTGAGATACTCAAGTGGTTGGTGAGCGTCGATTTGTGTCAACACCGGTCTTATCATAAACTTCCGGATCTCCGAACCAGTGTTCTTTTCTCCTGCCGTAAAAATTGTTTTACGGAGTTGTAATATTTCATTCTTTTTTGAAATTTCTGCAGTGCTCAAATTTTTAATTGGTTCCAAAAGATAATCTGGAAGGGTTTCTCCTGCATTTAGCGGCCGCTTTATTTGTTTGACCATTGTATTAAATCCTAAGAACGGTTTATTCACGTCACTTTCGTGGGGATCGTATAGGATGGATTTGATAGTGACATGGCCATCTTCATGAATCTCATGATCATAATTTCTTGAATAGCAATGTGCCCAAGCAGTTTTGGATAATGTAACTTCTCCTGATAAACAAGCACTTTCTGCAGCTTTAGCTTCAATCACAGGTAGTCCGATCAATACGTAGTTCATGTCGATTCCGGTACCAATAGGGGCAAACATGAGGTTTCCGGCAGAAATAGCAAGTTTCACTCGTAGACTTACTTTCACATCAGTTTCGTATGATGAATAAGAGTGCTGGATCAACAAAGCACAAGCGATAACCTTGTGAATTGTATGGCATAAAAATGTTCGTTTGTCAGTTTTCCATAATGCCAAAAATGCATCTCCAGCGAATTTCAATATGTCTCCTCCATGAGTATAAATTAGTTCTATAAGCGATCCAAGATATGTGTTGAGAGTTACCGTAAGTCTGTAAGTTCCACCTTTCCCAGTGTTGTTGTATCGTTCTGATAGTGCTGTGTACCCTGATACGTCTGCCATGAGGAGGACGCCAACAAAGCGTTTTGGTTCTGATTGGTTGAACCTGCAACCACATGAGTATAAATAATTGGCAAATAATTATTACTTACAGACAAAAAAAGTTAGCTTTTACTGTTCGTTGGCATTGTTGGGACCTAGGCATGCTGAGGAGCAGGCTATGGAGATTCCAAACTATACCTACTATTTGAGCGTTAAGAACACACCGTGTCTCTATATGACGTATCCTTTGATATACCTAGGTGCAATAAAGTGGTATCTATCTATTAGGATACAGTATGATATCTTCTTTAGCTACTAGGATAATATGTAAATCTTACTGCTCTATCAGCAATATTTCATCAGGAACCAGAGTCGAAAGTATAAGAGTCTGCCTCTGAGTCAGTTGTACTTCAACATCTTGATCAGTCCTATCTTCAGAATTACTTCTTTTATCAAAGAAATCTTGCACCCAACTCTTCATTTCATTGTATTTTGGTTCGTCATCATCGGAATCATCCTTTATAAATTCGGCTTCCTTCCGTGAGGGTCTTTTGCCGTAGTTTCTCCATTTCTCAGAGTTCACTACGCTCATGGAGTTTCTTCTAGAACGAGAACGCCCTTTGAAGTTCATTTTGTGTGTATGTTGTGTCAGTATCACTGGAATTTTGGTCAGAATTTTGGATGATCACTTGAACTTATTCTACACATAGGTACTTACATAATTATTTCTTAAAAATCTATTTGGTCTCGATAGATTTTGCTCTCAAAACGATATCAAATTCTGTGATGCTGAGTGTACTTAGTACAAGGTTAAGGTACCTACGATTTGTCAATTTGACGTAAATATTAATAAAATTGACTGCTTTTGTACAGCAAGGAGATATTTTAATAAAATAAGGTTTGAATCAAAAAGAATAACTTCTCTGATCAAAATGAATTGGCATATCCTGAAATATTTTTTTAAGCTCTGTGGCATTGTGATCTCAGGCCAAAGTACCAGTCAATTGTTTAAAATTAAAATAAAGGTGGCATTGCCCGACTGGGCTAGGGTGCAATTCTAGCAATACAAATCACTCAAGTGATCGCTGAATTCGATGTGAGTTGTCACTTTTGTTTGAAAATGTTGAAAATGGAACGCAGATTCAGCGATCACTCAATCGAGCCGTGTTGTCGGAATAACAGGGTTGAACTCTAAATTCATGTATTTGATACTAACAATTTTTTATTCTGTGCTTGGGTCTGACGTTTTTCACGATATTGTATTGACTGAACACTTATAAAACCTTACAAAAAGGTATTTCATGCGATGCTGAAATTGATACGTTTGCTTTATCTAATCAGCTCAATGATGATGAAAAAGATCAGATACAGTCAGTAGCGGAAGTTGATTAACGGGAGTTTTTTTAAACACTTTTTCTTAGGTACTACCTACCTACTACTTTTGTATACAGAATAGAATAGAATAGAAAATTATTTACCTACTTTATTGCACACCTTAAAACTAACAATGGAATACAAATAACAATAAAAGTAAACAGACCTTTGCATCTATTGTAGATGTTTTATGTAGCATCAGGGACAACTGGTGATTACTCATGCCCCTATTTACGGGACGCTACAGTGTCTGGGACAGGATTTTATATAGAATATAGGCTTGCCCAGCACCTATATACTATCCTGACAGCTTAGTCGGCCTAATCCACAGGCAAGACATGGTCAATACGTGCGGAGCTGACTAAGCCGTGAAATAACAATATTTTTAAAATAAAGCAATGTACAATGGTCAGTCTTATATTCGGTTCATATTTAGATAAGTAGATTAGAATCTTTGTAGTATCTATCAAAAGTTATTTCCAAGGTAAATCTCCAAAAAAGTCTATTTTTATCCTGAGGCTCCGAAATCCGGAGCTATTCAACATTTTAAATAATCAAATTTCACTGCAGACTGTATACAAATATATTGGTTCTCTATACGCAATGCACACAATGTGAGAAAAGTACTTAGAATAAGTACCCATTTATACTTATAAGTATACACTACTACTGTATACCTATAGGTATACAGTATAACAGAACAGTCGTCCGTCGCAGTCAGAGGTTTACCATTGAAGTGTCAACACTTGGCTTGGGCCAGCACGTAATGGAGCCTAACGGACATTCCTTCCTGGACTTGGTACCGAGGATAGTGAAGGAGGAGACAGCTGATAGTCTACCGCTGATACAGTTCAAACATCCTAAGGAATTGGAGGTATGTATAGACTTGCAATTTTAATAAAGAACCTCCGTACAAATAAGCTTAAATAGATAAACGAGTGGAGTGATCAAAAGTTTTTATGATTAGAGCCTAATTTTATTATAAACTTAAAATACATAAATAAATAAATAAAAAATATTGTAGAAAATCCACCCGACACTATCTAGCCCCAAACTAATCAGAGCTTGCACTATGGGAACCAGAGAGCTGATAATTATACTTATAAACTTTTTTTGTAAATACGTAAGTACTTAGAATACAATATAACACCCAGACTGAGAACAAGCATCAGCATTCGCTACACAAATATAGGTATTATTTTTGTGGAGGGATCGAACCCATGATCTACGGCACCGAAGGCAGAGCTACTACCAACTGAGCTGCTGAGAGGCCTGTCATTCCAGTCATTGAACGTCCAAAGAGAGAGAAGAGAAACCTTAGCAAGGAGTTTCAAAGTCTTATGTATTGTATATACTTATTCAGATATACGTATTTCCGTCTCTTCTTTGGAGTTGTCAAAAACAGGGATGGTTTTTTTTTATCTGATGAATAGCGTCTAATAAGAGATGGTGGTTAGAGGAGCACTCAATAAATATTATGAATTAGGGTTTTTAACGAATACGTAAAAATCTATTCGTAGGGAAGTAGGTACCGTAGTAGCATTGAAAGGAGAGCTCAGCGACCATTATTAATAAGGGCTTTTTACGTATTATTACGTTATAGATACTTTATCTATCTATTTGTATTGAATTGTCTAGATAAGTTAGTTTCTTATCTGACTGTGACTGACTACGCTATGCTAGACGTCGGAAGTAGGTGGAAACTTAGGTAATTTCCAATTATGTTGTTGCCTACCAAAATGGTCCAAGCTCTACTTAACTTTAAGCCCTCATCTATCTTAGGTTTGATAAAAATTTACTGTTCGGTACTGTACACTGCATTACAGTAAAAGCTGGTTTTTATGTCAATGGCTCTATTTGTTGACAAGAAAGTGACAGTTTAGAGGCAAGATACTTTTAGCGCGCCGTTAAAAAGTATTCGGCATTATGAATGAATAAACTGGGTTATAATACAATATTAAATAGTTCTTTTGTAAAATAGTCAACTTAAATGCAGGTTGAGGAAGTTTTAATGGTTTGTTAATGTGACCTTAATATATTATACTTAATGTTCTCATATAAGTGACCTCAAGTATGTCTTTTTGAGAATAAATATCTTAGACCAGTTTGTTGACCAAATGCATAGTTTCCAGTGCAGCTACTACAGTGTATCTTCAGACCGATTATGTCGGCACACAAGTGGGCCGACTCAATCAGAGTTCAATTATAATTGAGCATCATTTACTAAAGTGCAGTAGGTTGATAACCATTGTTATCAGCTCAGAAGGGCAAGTCGCAGTTGTACTCGATCTGACTGATCGAGTACAACTCAGACTGGGTAGGTACTGGTTGCACTTAACTGCATTATTTCAGAGGAAGATGATCATCAAAAAAAAATTCATTCGCTTATTTACAACGTTTTACTTTTGACTATAATATCTAAATTAGAGAAAGAACAAGAATATTTATTTTACGTCACAAAACATGGTAGATATACAAAAAATGTAACATCAAGCGATAAGTGCCGAAAAAAGGCGAGAAATTATTGATGCAAACAAAAAATAAGTTTTAAAACTAAAACCTGTCTACTGAAAATCATGTTCTAAAAAGTTTAACACAAGAAAATCATTGCCTAAGTACCTACTTCCGAAATGCATCATGCAGAGATTCGTCATGGCTTAGTTAGAGTAGTAGCCCTGCCTTCTGTGCCGTATATTCGTATGGTGAACGCATATGTTTGTTCTCTGTGTGGGTGTTATATTATTATTTTATTTTACTGTAGTATTCAAAAAGAAGTATACTAGGTATTAGTATATCAGTCTGGGCGTCGATTCCAGCAACACGGCTCGATTGAGCAACCGCTGACTCCGCGTTCCATTTTAAAATTTTCCAAACAAAAATTTGACAACTCACATCAAATTCAGCGATCGCTTCAGTGATTTGTGTTGCTAGAATCGACAACGCGGTTCTCATCGTATGTACAAGCTTCACTTAAGTTTGGGGGCTAGATAGTGATGTATGGAATGTCCACAATAGTTTTAAATAAATATATTAATAATTATAAAAGGTAATTATTTATTTGAATGGTTGCTACTCATAATGTTCGCATACAATCGAGTAAATTACATATTATTGCACACTACTTGTACTACATAAAAGGTAGATTAAACACTATTTTATCAGAGTTCAATACTCGGAGAAGTGACTCTAGTACCATAACTGCGTTCCTATCCTTTAGACTAGATTATTTTATTATTATATGAGTATTTTAAATTATTGTTTCTTGTTTTTCCATTGTTAGTTTTATGGTGTGCAATAAATAATGTTCTATTCTATTCTACTAATACTGGAATTACTGTCTGGAAAAGATCGCTCTTAGTGATAAGGCCACCCAATGTACCATTATTTATTTTAAATTTATTCTTTTGTTCACAATAAACTTATATTATATTTATTAAATATCTTTCCAGGGAATCCTGGATCTGGATGTAACACATGGGGTCAACGACACTGAACTAGAGGAATGCATCCGAAAAGTTTTACAATATAGCGTCAAAACAAACAAGGCCGTGTTCAAGAATCAGTTGTTCGGCAGCACCGATCCTTACGGACTTGTAGGGGCGTGGATATCAGAAGCTTTCAATACTAGCCAGTTAGTATTTTCATTGAACTAATAGGTGTATGAAGTATCAAGTGAATTAGCAAGATAGCGTGGCTGAAAACCATAATGTTTTTGGTGTCTTTTAGCACCCTGTATTGGTAGTATACTTTTTCTTCTTATCGTGTCACTGGTTCTTTCAAACCGTGAAAGGATTTCAAGTGCGCCTCAGAGAGACTCCATTCGTCGTTTTTTAAAGATTCTATGATATGCCGGTTTCCTCACGATGTTTTCTTTCACCGTTTGAGAGTGATACACAAATTTTTTCATCAGAAATACTCATTGGTAAACTACTGGACTTGAACCCACGAATTTAGGATCGGAAGGTGGAACCGCTACCACTAGATCACCAGTGCTCCCTACCTCTAGTCTAGGGTAGTATAATAAGTTACTTCAATAGGCCCGTGCTGTGTTAATAACCAAAGCACGGGCCTATATTTACTAATTAGTCTACTACCGAGCGTCATCATATTTCCTAGAAGAGCTTTTATGAGCCCTCTCTATCTTCCGGCTTCCCTATATCTTTACTATTTCGCATAGTTATATAATCAATGGTATAAAGCATCTATTGTCTTATCCAGATACACCTTTGAAGTGGCACCAGCGTTCACACTTATAGAAATCAAACTGTTGAAGCATATCCTCAAACTATTCGGCATTCCCGATGGAGACGGGATCTTTAGTCCAGGAGGGAGTATGTCTTTACTGTACGGTATCGTAGCGGCTAGGTACAAGGCATTCCCTGAAGTAAAGACTAAAGGAATGAGGGTTCTTCCTGAGCTGGTGCTGTTTACTTCTGAAGATGTAAGCTTTAGCTAAGTACCTATTAGTGCGTCTTATCTTGATCTGTCTTATGACCGTATGGCAGAAACAATGTTTGAGCCTGTCAAGCTTTAAGCACAGATTTTTGACAGTTCTCCATTGAAGTGTTAAAAATCCATGCTTTAGACACGATTCAGCGTACGGCAAGCGTGTTCTTTGCACAGATACAGCTCTACTCAGGCACAATTTTCCAGTGGTTGTCACCTAGTTTTGAAAGCTCTTCAATTCCGGCTATTTCTTATATTTACTAGGTTATAATGTATTAGATAAATATCTGTAAAGATATATCTAAGTTTTTATGATAATAAATAATAAAATAAACAATAATAATAATAACACGGCTCGATTGAGTGATCGCTTAATCCGCGTTCCATTTTCAAATGTTTCAAACAAAAATTGACAACTCACATCAAATTCAGCGATCACTTGAGTGTGCTAGAATTGCGTTGCTATAGAATTGCACCCCTGAATATTTCTATGTTGGTAAAATACGCGGTTGGAAAAGAAAATCTTTGTTTAAATAAAACATGTTCTCATTCCAGAGTCATTACTCCATTCGAAAAGCAGCTCATTGGCTTGGCTTTGGCACAGAAAGCCTGCGCTTTATTCGAGCGAATGAGCGTGGTCAGATGGTGACAAGCGAGCTCATCAAGTCCATTCGCGAGGAAAAAGAAGCTGGCAGGTACCCTTTGTTAGTGAATGGCACTGCTGGGACCACAGTGCTAGGCGCTATAGATGGGTTGGATGAAATCGCTGATGTCTGCGAGAAAGAAGGCATTTGGTTGCATGTTGATGTGAGTACCTGAAATAAGTCCTATCACCATTAAACAGATTTTTCTTAAGCTTAACAATTTTTTCGACCTAAGTATCATAATCTTCGGTAGTATAGTGGTAAGTATCCCCGCCTGTCACGCGGGAGACCGGGGTTCGATTCCCCGCCGGAGAGGTTATTTTTTGAAGTTCCTATTTTGTTTTATGGTTGAAGCATGCTAAATGCATTTTAACTATTTTTCCAGGCATGCTGGGGCGGAAGTTTAATATTATCACAAAAATACAAGAAGCGGCTGAAAGGAATAGAAAGGTATACCTTAGTATAACGTAAATAAACTGACTGTGATAAATAAATTTTATAGTCAACAATTTAACAATCAATTTCAGTATTTTTATAATAACGGTTATTCAGTTACAGTTATCAAATGAATCGCTAAGTCTGAAATAAAACTTGGGACTTCTAGTAGTAATAGAGCTCTTTGTGAAGGGCTCGTCCGGGGAAGTGCTACCACCATGCTTATTTCTTCAGCCTGTTATTGATGTGGGTGCCGGTGAAATTACTGGCACGTGAGGCTGAACATCTGAATGCCTCAAGTTGATGGACGCAGGGCGGTGTATATCGTAGGGCACGTACTTGACGTGCGACCCCTACGTGCCAATGCTTTTTTATAAGCGATGGTTACCATTTAACATGAGCAGGTGGGGCATATTATGCTTGTTCCATCAGCTAGATGTCTAAAAAAAGAGGTTAAGCAGAGCAATTTAATTACTCCGGTGAGTGGGACTGCGGTCCGAGTACCTAACGGTCCGAATCGACGGAAGCCTCTTTACTCGGTGGTTGTAGTTTGGTTTCAATCTTCTCAAAACATCTTCTAATTTCAGCATTGCTTGATTGGTAAATACATTATAGAACGTGTCTTATGACTTTTCAGAGCCGATTCAATATCATGGAACCCACACAAGATGGCTGGCGCGCCGATGCAATGCTCAGCATTCCTCATCAGGGAGAAAGGGCTCCTACATGAAGCCAACTCGGCTGCAGCCAAGTACCTGTTCCAACAGGATAAATTCTACGATATAAGCTACGATACTGGAGATAAAAGTGTGCAGTGTGGGAGAAAGGTAGGGAACCATACTACCATACATTAGTACGAACCCACCAGATGGACCGACGACATTGTTAAGATCGCGGGAAGTCGGTGGATGGAAAGAGCTCAGAATCGTTCTTCCTGGAAACGTGTAGGCCCGAAGAAGTCCACTGTGGCCTTCTTCAGGCTGATGATGATGATGATACATTAGTACCTACTAACTGACTTTCAGTGACGTGATTGACCTCTCAGGTCAGTTGGTAATAGCTCTGCTTTTTGCATCGTAGATCGTGGATTCGATCCCCACAGAAATGTTTGTGTAGTGCATAGATGTTTGTTCTTTGCCTGGGTGTTATATTGTATTCTGAATATAATATTATTAGTGCATATAGTATTATTTTCGTTGCAAAACTTCAGCATGTTATCCTTGTCTGTATGTAAGGGTCTATTTATTGTGACTAAGGCTTGGTTTATGAAATGACGGGTGAACCTGATATGGCTACTGGTCTGTCCCTATTAACTTCTTCTGACTTCAATAATGACGTCAGTTTTCATTTTGAATCTTCGCCTGGTCAATTTCCATCAAAAACGTTACTCCCATAAAGTTCAGCATTGTTGTATTGTTCAGATCGACGCGTTTAAGCTATGGGTGATGTGGAAGGCTCGAGGTGACCGCGGCCTCAGTGATCTAGCCAACCGCACCATGGAACTAGCAGAGTTTTGTCTCAACACCCTGGTTTCAAGACCTGGATTCAGACTGGTTACAACGCCGCTGCAGTGCCCTAATGTCTGCTTCTGGTATATTCCGAAGTTTATGAGGATAAAGGAGGAGAATGAGGAATGGTGGGAGATGATGCATAAGGTAATAAACGAACACACACACGAATCATATGAATTTTCTTTGTATTACTGGTACAGTCATTAAATGTGAGAGCGCTGGTGGCCTAGTGGTAGCAGCCCTGCCTTCCAATCCTAAGGTCATGGTTTCAAATTCAGTCGTGTACCAATGAGTTTTTTTGCCAAAAATTTATGTACACTATGCCAGTGCTTTCAAACAGTGAAGGAAAACATCGTGAGGAAACCGGCATATCGTAGAACCTAAAAAGTCCGAAAATATTTGTCAAGTGCACGAAAGGAGCCTCTTTGAGGCGCACTTAAAATCCTTTCACCACACTTGGAATCAGTGACACGATAAAAAGAAAAATTTATGTAAAGGGTCTTAAAGTACCTTAAGTACTTCTAATTTTCTCAGAAATTCTAATTCAAATTTTGTCTTGATTCCAGATCACACCTAAAATCAAAGAACTTCTTACGCTAAATTCTCGTCTGATGGTAGCATACTCCCCCCTACGGCATCACAAGAACTTCTTCCGTCTAGCTTTCACCTTCCACCCAGACACAGATGAGAAGCAGGTCTTGGAAATGCTGCAAGCCATTGAGGAGTGTGGGGAAAAGATTACACCAACCATGACGTAATACCATTTATCAGTAAGATCATAATATTTCCAAAATAATATTTAAAATGCCACTTGGATTATTAAAGGCTTCTGAACGTAGGGTCATTTTGCCATTGATAATCTGCTGATGTTATAATATCCCCAGTAAGTAAGTACAGTAAGTTATTTTAAGTATAACATGCACACCAATAATCTAGCAGTAATACATTGAAAAGAGAATAATAAACTATTTTTAGCGTTTATTTATTTAATATCTTACGTAGAAAGTTAAGAGTCTAATTTAAAGATCAGTTTTTTTTAAGAAAAGTTTTACAAGTGGTTCCATAAAATGTAAATTCAAATTTCAAAGCGCATTGAATCAGTAGCTAGCTCAGGAGTAGGAAGAACAAAGTACGGCCAACTCTTCTAAAAGAGTGCATTATCGACTATCCACTGCAGATACTTGTCGACTCTGGTGTACATCCCTGGATGGTTCGGCTCTCCGCAGCGAACACCCCACGACACCACGCCGATGGTAGTCCATCTTCCACTCGGCATCTGGTACATCAGTGGTCCACCACTATCGCCCTGCATTCAGAGAACGAGAGACATGAGAATATTAGAGACCACATCAAATTACTCGTGAAAACCCTATAGTTATAGATCATAGGTTTCGGAACAAATAGAAACTAGACTAAGAAAGCTTCTTGTCTTGACGTTACCCGGGGTGCCAACGTGGTGCCGATCAAATTTATACAGGGCTTTGCATCTAATGTAGATGATTTATACAACGTCAGGTTTATCTGTTCTCTTATGCTCTTATTTCGGAATGCTGCAATGCCTGGGAAAGGATTTTAGATGGATGCTTGCCCAGCATCTGTATCGTCCGCTCAATTTAGTCGGCCATCAAACAATTAAGTGAACTATGTCAGTAGTCAGTACTCTCAAACGGCGAAGGAAAACATCGTAAGGAAACCAGCATGTCGAGAACCTAATAAGTTCGAAAAACATGTGACGAGTGCACGAAAAGAGCCTCTCTGAGGCGCACTTAAAATCCTTTCATCACACTGGTTTAAAAAGAATCAGTGACACGATAAGAAAAAGAAGAAGTCGGCCCATTCCGTAGGAAACTACAACTAATTGAGCAAGTAATAGGTACCTGACAAGCATCCTTCCCACCGGCATAGCCACCAGCGCAGAGGTTTTCATCGAATACAGAGTCAGTAAAAGAGTTGATGCACGTCTGCTGGTCCCAAATCGGAACTGATACCTCCATCAAAACATTGCTGTGTGGCCCTCCATACCATTGGGTTCCCCAACCTGGAATTATGCAATATAAAAACGGTCAAAAATCGTTAATTGGATTTGTAAATACTGACGGTTGAAATAGTAAATTGGGATAGTTATGCTTTGATACTGAAAGCAAAGAATTAAATAAATACAGAATTAGTCCGGTGACAATATAAGCTGCGGACTGTTCTACAAATAAAGGTATCAAGCCTATTCAGGTTTCAGCGTCAGTCTTACCAATAATAACAGCACTTTCGTTGACAGCTTCAAGCCCAGGCGGCGGCAGACAGATAGGCCACACGTAGGTGTTGAAGACAGCTGGTCTATTCAGCTTTAGGATAGCGATGTCGTTCTGGTATGTGTTGTTGTCGAAGCCAGCGTGCGATCGTTTTTCAATGACCTTGAAGTTGTAGGAGCGAGTGTCGTTGCTACGTTTGAAGTCGTATTCGCCTAAACGGACTTCTAGATCGTCAGCATCCCATCTGAAATTTGAGAGAACATAAAGGTTGTGAAACGTAATTCTTGCCTTGCCGATGGCTGAACGAAAAGTCAGTTGCTGCTAACAGATTTATGTTCGTATGCACAGTAAACCATGGTTTTACCGAAACAGTCGAGGTAATATTTATTATGGTGTAAATGTTGCGTGAACAGGGTGATTCAACTTATGTAAAGAGTTAAGGTACCTTCTCAAACAATGCGCAGCAGTAAGCACATGTCTATCAGTGATGAGAACTCCTCCACAATATTGGGCGAAGCCAGTCGGAGTGATGGAAGCCATCCACGGCCACTCGCGAGGGTTGGCGGGACGGGAGCCCATCACGCGGGCGTGGGGCCGGGTGCTGAGGCCACAACCTGAGAAACCATTAAAACCATTCGAAAATCCATTGCAACAAACCTGATTACTGAGAAATTCAAAATGATTACTGAACTTATAAATTGAAACGCTGACTGATGATTTTCTTTGAAATAATGTTTACTTACTAAAATATTTTTCTTACGAAAATTTATTGCCTGTAAATGCACTGCAAATATTTAAAAAAAAGAAGATAGAGTCATAAAAATTGGTAGAGTTCAAGTCAAGTCTTTCGTTCCTGCAATTCCTGCGCAACACGCCTCGTTCAGAAAATCTCTGATTTACGTCTGCGGATTCAGTGATCGCCTGAACAAATTTTGTTGCAGGAATGGACCCAAGGATCTAACAGTTAGACTCAGAAAGAAAACTGTGCCTTTGAAAAAGTTACAATGCGTGTGACTTTACCTCTATTCTCAGATCTGGTTATCTTCCCAATAATGTCATTGTCCTCGTCCCTTGGAGCAGTCGCGGGCAGGTCTCCAGCTAAACCCATCGGTCCAGATACCTTCGACGTATCAGGGCAACATGCTCCGACTTTCCTGGCATCTCTGAAGTATTTCATACAAGTTATTGTTATTACATTCAAAGTTATATGTACGTGATGACAAAATGGATGGTGCCTTGACTTTTCAAGTTATGCATATTGAATTCGCTCATCGCACGCTTAATTTTATTGATTGGACAAGTTTACCTAGTGGAATCAGATTGTTAGTCAGCCAGTGAAGGAAGAGTCTATAGATTTGGTATTTCAAAAAATTATCTCTATGAATCACGCAGTGAGTTTTGAAACGTTGTTGAAAGTACCCTACCTTCTTAGGCAACTTCTGAGATCCTAACAATAAGCGTTTGTTCGTGGGCCTCCCACGACGAGCTTATCTGGAATGATTGATTAGCCGCTCAGAGGCGCGTGCGGAGAAATCAATAATCCATAAATCGCTACCTGTAATATACCTACTTAGAAACTGTGTTATTAACGGTGCTGGGAAAAATGTGCGGAGGAAAGCCTTTTGGGGTTTCTAGGTAGCTGAGCGACCGTTCAACATCACCGCTGATTGTAAGAACGTATAACTGATTGGTAGATTTTTGATCGTAAAGTTGAGAATAACCAAAGCTACAAATGTTTATACACATAGTATTTAGTGGAAGGTAAAGCCAAGAAGCCAAGATTTCATGATGTTTTCACATGGAATCTTCAAGAATATAGTCTTTGACGATTCCATACATTATCTGATTTGATAATCCTCAGACTTCCTGTGATATCGATTAAATACAAAATCAAAATCATAGGTATTAGTTATTCAGTAGAATCGCAAGGATCACTGTGAAACGTCTTAAAGCTAGGTGAGACTAGGTGCCAGTTCCACGCGACCAAGCCTAGAAGAACAGGCAACAAACTACGGCTGCGTTCCTAACGTTTTTTAATGTGATCCTTTTACAAATAAAAAATTAATACAAGTGCTTACCCGTTTTCCATAATGCAGAGATAGTCAGCAAACTTGGCGAAGTTTGTCTTGAAATCCTCCTGCATGCATTGTTGTATTGATTTGCACACGCCTGGCATGCCGTTGGGGAGTGCACACGGTTCAGCGGGACTGTTGGCCTGACAAATAAAAGGCAGTCAAACTAGATTTATTGGACTCAATGTTGAAACTTGCATTAAGAAGAAGAAGAAGGTAATTATAAGTGATAAGTGCATCAGTAGAATCAGTAACTTCAACTTCCTAATTCTACTGATGCACGTTAGGTATGTAGAGCAGATACGGGCTGAAAATTGTTTTACTACAGGGTTTAATATTACCGTCTATCATCATGTCGGCAGCAATTTTCTAGGAAACTAAAGTTGGCAGGTATCTGAACTTTATAGACAAAGCGACTGAGAAGTACGCAATAGAGAACACTTAGTAATCATTTGTCGGCGGCGCCAAAGATCGTTAGACAGTCGAATGGCTAATACAGGTAGATTACTAGGCACTTCCGCCAGATAATTGAAACAGACATTAGCGCATTAAAACAGAGCAACCTATTTATCTACTGCGGCAACATAGGACACGAATAGTAAACGCTAGCTAATAGACTTTATTAAAAGACAAGATTGAGAATAGCGTCATAAGAAAAACGACCAAAGCACAAGATGCGCCTAGAAAAAATCTACATCTAAAATGGAAAAGGGTTGGACATGTGCAACGAATGGCAGAAGAAAGATGGTCCAAAACGGTAACGAATTGGCATCCCCGTGATAAAAGCGTAGACCAGGCAAGCCCCGGAAACGATGGAGTGACGACATTGTCAAAAGAGCAGGCTGCACTTGAAGTAGAGAAGCTAGGGACGAGATGGAGGCAAATGGAGGAGGCTTTTACCGCTTTAGGAAGTCCTTATTTACACGTTGAATAGTCTTGCTATAGTAAAAGTAAAAAGGAATGTAAATTATAAGTTATTAATATAAAAATGTAAATTAGTTAGAAATAAGGAAAATAAAGCTTTTTATCTAATAGTCTATAGAAGCATAGATCACACGAATCTATTATCTAGTTCAAGGTGTGAAAAGACTTAGGTCATTTAACAGACGAGTAATAAGGCGGTATAAAAGAACAGAGTTCCAAATGGTGACATTGAATGCGTTTATCACTAATATTTGAAATGATTATGGAGTTCATAGAGTTAATAAACTAATAATAACCCGTGGGGTTCCGGCAAAGAATAGGACCTCTCCATCACCTCCCGTGGATGTCGTAAAAGGCGACTAAGGGAACACAACTGGGAAATGGGCAGCAGCATTTCCTAAATGTACATAACACCAACACTGCGGTCACCAATCCGTCTGCCAAGCGTGGTGACTATGGCAAACCCCCCCCCATGATGAACACGAATACGAGACGGCCCCTAGTCCCCGGCAGTTCTGCTATTCCTGGCGCAGGTGGCGGCCACGGTAACGGCAGAACAAGGGGTGCGAAGAATCTCCGGCAGAGATCCAGCCACCAATCCCAACAAAGACCCTTGGCCCTGGCAACCTACAACGCACGCACACTGAGGACCGATGAGAAGCTGATTGAGCTGGAAGAAGTAGTCAGTAAGTTGCGCTGGGATGTGATAGGATTATCAGAAGTCCGAAGAGAGGGGGAGGACACGATAATCCTAAATTCCGGCAACTTGCTCTACTACCGGGAGGGAGACCAGCAATCCCAACATGGTGTCGGGTTTCTCGTCCATAAGTCCCTCGTCAATAACATCGTAAAGATCGAAAGCGTTTCGAACAGAGTGATATACCTTATACTCAGAATCACCAGTCGGTATTCGCTGAAGGTCATACAGGTATACGCCCCTCACTCGAAACGCCCGGACGATGAAGTGGAGGCAATGTATGACGATATTTCAATCGCCATGCAAGCTTCGAAAACACACTTTACGGTGGTGATGGGGGACTTCAACGCGCGGTTAGGCGTGAGGATCGGCGATGAACTGAGAGTGGGGCAATTCGGATTTGGACAGCGGAACCACCGAGGTCAGCGACTGGCCGACTTCATGGAGAAGGAGGGACTCTTCATGATGAACTCCTTCTTCAAAAAGCGGTCGTCCAGGAAATGGACGTGGCTGCACCCCGGTGGACACAAACGCGAGATAGATTTCATTTTAACGACGAAAAAGCATATATTCAATGATGTCTCCGTGATCAACAGGGTGAAAACCGGCAGTGATCACCGCATGGTAAGAGGCACATTGAATCTCAACGTCAAGCTTGAAAGGTCTCGTTTGGTGAAATCTACTCTTCGCCCAAGTCCTGCCCAAATTCAAAACCCCGAGAGCTT
The DNA here is from genome assembly GCA_939531255.2 of Thera britannica. Lineage (NCBI taxonomy): Eukaryota > Metazoa > Arthropoda > Insecta > Lepidoptera > Geometridae > Thera > Thera britannica. The sequence goes on along the minus strand of OW618042.2, from coordinate 6,579,739 downwards.
TCAGTTGGAGCTCGAAAATCGCTTCCAATGCCTCACCGATTGCGAAACAGTGGACGAACTAAACAACGGGCTGGTGGAAGTTGTCCAAGCGGTAGGGTCAGAGTTCTATAAGACCCAACGCAAAAATAGAACTCAGAAACTCTCTGAGCATACTCTTAAACTTCTGGCAGACCGCAGTGAAATGAGGTTGCAGTCTTCAGTGGACAGGTCGAAATACGGCTTGCTCAATAAACAGATCTCGAAGTCCATGCGACACGATCTTCGCCTTTTTAATACTAATTGTATTAAAAAGGCAATAGAGCGGAATAAAGGCTCGAAAGTGTTCGCTAGAGATCTGTCTATTGGGCAAAGTCAGTTGACGAAACTGAAGACCGATAGCGGCAGCATCGTTTCCTCGAAGCCGGAAATTTTAAGAGAGCTCGAGAAGTTCTATGGACAACTGTACACCTCATCGCAAAGTCCTGCTACAAGCACGACTAGCGATGCAAGAGCCCGTTTAACCCGACACTACACGGAAGATATCCCGGACGTCAGCCTATACGAGATTCGAACGGCTCTCAAGCAGCTTAAGAGTAATAAGGCACCGGGGGAAGACGGAATAACGACAGAGCTTCTGAAAGCGGGCGGAACGCCGATACTTAAGGTCCTTCAGAAGCTATTTAATTCTGTCATCCTCGAGGGTACGACGCCTGAGGCGTGGGGCAGGAGCGTAGTGGTGCTCTTTTTCAAGAAGGGTGATAACACTCTCTTGAAAAATTATAGGCCGATCTCCTTGCTTAGCCACGTCTATAAGCTGTTTTCGAGAGTAGTTACTAATCGTCTCGCTCGTAGGTTCGACGACTTTCAGCCTCCCGAACAAGCCGGGTTCCGGAAAGGCTTCAGTACCATAGACCACATCCACACGCTACGGCAGATTATACAGAAGACCGAGGAGTATAATCGGCCACTTTGCTTAGCGTTTGTGGACTATGAGAAAGCCTTCGATTCAGTCGAAACCTGGGCAGTGCTACAGTCGCTCCAGCGGTGTCAAATTGACTATCGGTATATCGAAGTGTTGAAATGTCTCTACAGGAATGCCACAATGTCTATTCGACTTCAGGACCAGAGTACAAATCCAATCCACATGCAAAAAGGGGTGAGACAGGGAGATGTAATATCTCCGAAACTGTTCACCTCGGCACTGGAGGATATTTTCAAGCTCGTGTCCTGGACAAGGTATGGCATCAACATCAACGGCGAATTCATCACTCACCTTCGATTTGCCGACGACATAGTCATAATGGCGGAGTCACTGGAAGACTTAGGCACAATGCTCAGAGACCTCAATATTGTCTCCCAACAGGTGGGTCTTAATATGAACATGAGCAAGACAAAAATCATGTCTAATGCTCATGTCACACCCGCGCCGGTACATGTTGGGAGCGATATCATCGAAGTTGTGGACCACTATGTTTATTTGGGTCAAACGATCCAATTAGAGCCAACTTCGACAAAGAGGTCAGCCGACGAATCCAACTCGGATGGGCAGCGTTCGGGAAACTGCGTCACATCTTCTCGTCACAGATACCACAGAGCCTCAAGACAAAAGTCTTTAATCAGTGCGTGTTGCCAGTGATGACATACGGAACTGAGACGTGGTCGCTAACTATAGGCCTCGTGCACAAGCTCAAAGTCGCGCAACGAGCTATGGAGAGAGCTATGCTGGGAGTTTCACTACGTGATAGAATCAGAAATGAGGATATCCGTAGAAGAACCAAGGTCACCGACATAGCTCGTAGAGTTAGTAAGTTGAAGTGGCAATGGGCAGGCCATATAGCTCGAAGAACCGACAACCGTTGGGGAATAAAGGTTCTCGAATGGCGACCACGAACCGGAAGACGAAGCGTTGGGCGCCCACCCACCAGATGGACCGACGACATTGTTAAGATCGCGGGAAGTCGATGGATGGAAAGGGCTCAGAATCGTTCTTCCTGGAAACGAGCAGGGGAGGCCTATGTCCAGCAGTGGACTTCTTCAGGCTGATAATGATGATGATGATGATGAGAGTTAATAAGAGCCCTGGGCCAAAATAACCAGAGAGTGGTTCCCGCAAGAGCGAAGGTGTCGCGGCAGACCAAGAACAAGATGGCGAGACGAGCTTGACATGCACAGACCACAGTGGAACATCCCAGCACAGGACCGCACGGAGGGGAAGGGATTGGGGGAGGCCTTTGCTCAGCAGTGGGACCTATAAGACTCATAATAATAATATGCAAAGTTACGCATGGCATAAAACAATGGACTGTGTGATAGCTGGCTAAAATATCTCAAAACTAGCGTAGGCGTTAATATCGCTGTTCGACACCGCTTGATTGATGGCCTACTTATATAGCATTTATCTAAAGTTTTATGTCGTTCATTAAAATTAAATTGATAAATTGTATAAAGTCTTTGATAGGCCACTATAGGCGTTATTCCAATTTAATTGTTTTTCATTTTTATACAAATAAAAGTATGCATTTTTTAAACCTACATACACTCGGCGACAGAACGGGGATCGGGATCAAACTTTGATGACATTTTTTGAAATATTCATTTGCAGTGTCTACATATTATTATCTAGAGGTTTGCGCAGAACTGGCACCTAGACTTAAACATTCTTGTGATACTAACTGAATAATCGATTTTTTGCTATGACTTTTGAGTTTTGAACTATTCACTAGTTGATGCTGTTATGACTCTTAAAAATACTATCAAAGATTTGATTTTCATTACCATTGATGGGTTCGTATCGTGATTATAAAGAAACAAGAGATAAGTTATACGAACTTACTTGTCTAGAGTCCAGCTCAACGAAGCGTTTGTGCCTGCCATTGCCAATGTGGACGCCATTTTGATCGATCACTTCTTGCCAAGTTGGATCTTGCAATTCGGCTAGAAAGAAAAAAAAAAAATTTAACTCGGATGGTGTTCGGTAAAAAAGCTGATAAGCATGTTCTTTTGTAATGGCCTAAGTACCTAAGTACTCTATTTTCTACCTGAAGTTAACTTACGGTGTTACAGTATTACAGTATGTTCAGAAGGCTGGGTAGCTTAATAAAGCTCAACCGAAAATCGTGGATTTAAAATTAAATATGAATACGAAAATCCTATCTTCCACTGAAAATGAGGTACTTTAAAGCCTTGCACACATCTAAGCGTTCTGCGGTGGTAATCAGTGAAACGCTGTCAAATATCGCTATCATAATTTGTTCTCGGTGGGGATCGCCCTACGACCTATACGACGCAGAAAGGCCTACGCACACCTAGGTCGCAGGTGATGGCGATCAATGAAACGTATCTATCTATAACAATATCGATACTTCTCCAGTATCGATGTATCTATTTGTATCTTTCTTCTTTTAGTGTCCTTGTTTTTTACTGGTTTATGTGTGATTACTGATTATGTAGTAAATAAATAAATATCTATGTCTAAACGTCTAAATTTGACAGCGTTTCACTGATGGCCATCGCCAGCGACTTAGGTGTGCACAGGCCTGAAGGCAGTAGAGCTACTGTCAACTGAGCTGAGAGGCGTCAATAGAATGCATATTGGCAAAATTTACTCAACATTAGATTCTAAAACTTCGCTTACCTTTTCCATCAACACTAACACTTGCAACCAACACTGTTGCTAATAAAATTAGCAACATTGTTGTAAACTTAATCCAAATTGAAATGCTGTGGTTTATTTCACTACCGAACTGCTACTGACAGGATGCTGGTTATTATAACTGATAATATATTCTAGAATTATCCACAGGATGTCACACTGCTGATAATATTTTTGCAGTTTATGAGCGGTAGGAACCCGCATTATACCTACAACGTGTTACAAAATACCCTGTAAAAATAATTAAAGCCAAAAATGTTGTCAACCCTAGTAAGCAGTCATGGGGAACCAGATCAGAGAGTATTATATTCCTTGAACCAGATTACCCTATTTTACCTAATAATTGTCTACTTTAATAGTTTTTCTATTTTTTTTATTGATTTTATAGGGTGATTAGGATCCGATGGCGCAGTGGTCAGAGCAGCCCCGTACTGAGGGGAAGGTCGCGGGTTCAAATCCCGCTCGGCTCTTAACTTTTGGGACATTATAAAAAAAAAAAAGTATTTTTCATTCATAAAAATGTGTTTTTTTTTATTTTATGGGGTATGTTATACAGCATTACTACGTTCTTAAATATTGTGAATGGACTCGTTCTAAGGCCCCATTTAACTTTTTTCTTTACGGGTAGTTTTGTAACACCCTGTATTTGGTCAAGGTTAATGCAAAATTATCAGAAAATTTTCAGTTGTTTTTTATAAATAATAGGCCTTCAATCTTTAGCTTTTCAGCTGTCCCCTATGCCAAAAGGCTGTTTTGCGTTAGCACGTAGGTATTAGAGGTATGTAACCGAAACGGGCTTTGCGTTTTTTCAGTCGACAGTGCTTTCTGTCTCATTCATCTAGAATCAAAAGGAAGTAATTTATTTTTTAGATAGTTTATGTTTATATTTTTTTACAATTTATAGACTAATGCTTTATCTGCAATCTCGCCTATATGATGCGGATTGATGCGGAGTGCGGACTCTTTGTATGAAAAGTTAAAACGTCTAAATCATAGGTAGGTATTCGGTAAACCAGACGCCAGCAAAACGTATCTACCACCTAACATAATGACGACGAAACCGCATAGGCCGACCACACCGAATAAAATAATAATTATGTTGATAGTTGCCAACCCACCGGCATCTTGCTAAAGTCGCTTAAAATTGTGACGAAACACTCGCTATGTAGGTAAGCTAAGCTCGTATGTCTTAAGTAGTAGTAGAACTTTTACATCTAGTGGGATAAGGGCAGAAAAAGAAGATGAAGAAGAGTCTATAGGCGTATTATGAAACACAAACGTGTTGCTTCTGGTTTTACGTTTGTCTTTTTTTAAGATGGACAATTGAGATATATAACCAATATGATTGTTCAAAAGTAATACATGTTTTCAAGCCCTCAATAATGTAGGTAAGTAATGTACTCGCATTCCTTTGCCCATTTGTTTAGTCTGGTGTATGCTAATGGTCAAAATATTCGACGCCCATAATGCGTGCATTCCTAAAGATACGATATAAGGCATAGTCTATGCAATAGGTAGATTAAAAATATCACACTAGCGGCCGCCCGCGGCTACGCTCGCCCGTTCCCGTTACTTACAACCGTTCTCCGTTACAATAACTTTATAAATTGTAACTAACGTTATTCTGATATATAAGCTATATTATTGTAAAGTTTCATTAAAATCTATTAGTTTTTACGTGAAAGAGTAACAATCATCCATCCATCCATGCTTACAAACTTTCGAGTTTGTATTTTGGATAATACTTACATACATTTATTTATTTATTTTTTGTAAATACATACTTAGAATACAATAGTTCATGTTAGTTGAATGTATATCGCTTATTAAAGCTGCAAGTAAAACAGTGTATCTCGGCCTTAGCCTTGTGGTAAGTACACCCAAATATGAAGGTAACTTACCATTGAATTAAAAGTAGCTCGATTTACATGGGCATACGATGTTTGTGAATAAATAATGATGATTAGGTAACTATAACCGCTTGTAACCTCCTTCAACCATATTTTTTTATGATTTGAAAATGCCTTGTAAATTTCCACTCTGGCCAAAAGTCTTGGAAAAGTTCATTAAAATATGATTTAAAACGTATAATCTTTATTTGCACAAACAAACTTACAATTAATACAAGTACTTACAAAATATACAAAATTAAATAATTTTATGAGTAATAGGTATTTCCAAATTTGGGTTCTACTTATAACTCAGGAAGCTAGCCGGTTAAAGAGAAAGGTTTAAATTTACGCCCCTATTAATAAATTCCTTTTGTTTTGCGGCATCTATTTTGGGCAAATTCCCAATAAATCATCAACCTACGCGTATATAGGCTTAATATACGCCTTGCAATTAGTAACAGCAATAACATTCTGTCTGACTTGTGATAATGGATCAGGCACTATGTGTGCAGCTTATTAAAAAAAACATTAAAACCCCCGCTGTCCGTCAGATAGGTTGTATTTCGATCTAATAGGCAGCACTTTTGTGTGTGGTGCCAATTTTTACATCAAATTATGTGCTTGCGCCAGCACTGCTGCGCGACACATTTTATCCTTCCAGAGATACTCCGAGCATAGCCCCCTCCATAGCTCGGTGAGCGACTTTTAGTTTGTGGACCAACCCTACTGTTAGTGTCCACGTTTCGGCAGCATAAATCATTACAGGTGGGACCACTGGTTGAAGACTTTCGTCTTCAGACATTGTGGAATCATCATAGGAACGAAAAAAAACAAATTGAACAAAATGTTTAACATTCCACTATAGTAACTTCTCTCAAAACAAAAAAAAATACACATTAGACAATAGTCTAATTGTTATGCTATTGCATAAATAACTTTATTAGTCAGGTGTATTGTATAAGGCCTACTTCATAAATACCAGTCAAGAGGTTAAATTACATTGTTTTGAAATGACAGAAGGATAACTTCAACGTGTGTGTTGGAATTTTAAGTAAACTAGTTAAAATTCCAACACTCAATTATATCACAACTACTTTAAATTCCAACACAAATGTGATTGAAGTCGAATTGCGAGTAGATTTCATCTTTAATTTTAAACAGGTGGATTATGGCTAAGCGTGTTCCATCATAAGAACCTCACTTTCAATCAGGTGTAATGGCATAATGCTTAGCTATCTTTACTTAAAAAAAAAACAAAAAAAATGGCGTGGGGCTGTGGAAAATTGGACACGGACTTTTGTTATAAGTGCGTGAATACGTTTCATAAATTCGGGGCTTCCCCCTCCGCCGCGTGCGATTTGTTACAGTTCTTGATTAGCGTAATATTTTTTTTATTCATTAGCTATCCAGTTGTGTAATTGAAATTTGAATGGGAATGATAAGTATTTAGCTGCACCACTAAATTGTATCCCCCTATTTTGTTATCATTCGTTTATTGGAAGCAATTTTAAATACGTATCCACCTAAAAAATTGCGGAGATTATATTTTCTCAAAGTAAATCAATTCGCACGGATTTCACAATTAATGTAAATGGTATTAAAATTTAACTAAGTAAAGTGCAACATAGACTACAGAGAATCTAGTCACAGATCTTCAGCCTATCAGCCAGGTCTATTACCTATATAGGAAGTGGCAATGGCTGGTGCTCGCGGTGCCAATGCAGGGTCCTTGCTCAATGGCTCAGTCACATAATTGCGGCCCACTGAAGACATCGGCATACCATTCTCAGGCTCAAATGAAACACCCACTTTTCACATTTTCTTGTGATACCGGTAAGTAAACTTGATCCAATACGGGTCAAAGAATGATCATCGTTGGATTATGATTTAGATCCTTTAATAATCCCACTAATATTTATGCCCCACTAGTTCCACTTCAAAAAAATTGGGGCGTCCGAAAGCGCGATGGGTCGACGACATCGTAAGGGTCGCAGGAAACACCTGGACAAGAGACGCACAGGACAGAGGAGGCTGGAAGAAAATGAAGGAGGCCTAGACTGGGTATATAGACCCAGCAGTGGGTGATACCGGGCTGAAATGATGATGATGATGAATATAAAATTGAGCCAAAATGGTCTTCACTCAGCTTATACCTGCTTCGCCTCCAAAAAGGCGAATGATCATGAACTGCACTAAAATTGGCAGTAAGGTCAGCTGGTAGAGGAGAGTGAATATTAGTGGGAGGTACCTATATTCTTTAGCCCAGCAAATGCAGCTGAGTTGGTCACACCCAGTTATAAATAGGTGTTCCGATCGTTCTGCGTCCTTCAACTTCTGTAATGCCAGTGCTGTGCTACCAACTTAGTGAAGGGAGCGCGTAGGCAGTTCATAATTTAAAGTACATAATTTTGTGAATGCTGAATGTTACTTATAAAGTCTAAAATGTAGGTAACTTTTTTTTTTATGTATAAGCTGATGGAACAAGCATATGGCCCACCTGATGTTAGGTGGTAACCATCGCCTATAACAAAGCAATGCCTCGTAGGTCACGCACATCAGGAACGTGCCCTACGATGCACTGTCCTGCGTCCATCAACTGGAGGCATACAAATATTCAGCCTCACGTGCCAGTGCTCACACCGTCACCCATACCCTTCAAACCGAAACACAGCAATGCTGCTTCACGACAGAAATAGGCATGGTGGTAGTACTTCCCCGGATGAGCCCTTCACAAAGAGCGCTACTACTACCTACTACTAACTGAAGCATATAATGGTGGACTGTAGGTTGGAAATGGAAGGCATACCTGTGTAGTAAATAAAACTTCAGTTCGGTTTAGAAAGTTGTGTGAAAAAATATTTTACGCAAATACGTTTTTTTTCAATAATACTTACTTAAAATTTGCATATGTCCACTGTGCAATTTGACGTGTAATTTGAATAATTATTATACTAACATGTGTAGGTACGTAGTATTATCCGATACACAGAACATTAACTATAGAAACATAATTATAGTCATAATAAACACATTTGTTCACACAAAGAAACTTACAATTTAACAAATATTTACAAAATACACAAGAAACAGTTGAGCTATGTGCAGACCGTTACAAACGATCTAGAGATAGCTCATCTGATCCAAATCAGTACCAGGCGGAAGTACGTATCTACTTATTACAAACTTCCAATTCAAAAGCTAGACAGTAACATCGATGAAGATAATGAAGCGAATTCACCTGAATTCATCAATCGTAATGAATCGATTTAGCAATGTTTTGATAGCTATTCAACATCGGCTATTGCGGCAGCGCTGCCGACTTGAAATGAAAGGTATCATTGTCTCGATTTCTTATAGGTATTGTATTACAATCATATTTATACTTACTAATTTTATAAAGCTGAAGAGTGTGTTTGGTTGAACGTGCTAATCTCGGGAACTGCTGGTCAGAATTGCAAAAAATATTTTTGTGTTGGCTAGTCCATTTATCGAGAAAGGCTAGGTTAGGTTAAGTTTTTTTTTGGTAGTTACAAAATAGTGGTGTATAACATCACGCTACGTCTAATAATAACAGCAGCAATGCAAAATGTTGAAAACATCTATGTCTGTCCTTTTCTAACACAGGGACCTTTCTATGTCTATTCTTTTCTATCACGTAAGGACTCTTATAAAAATTCTCAATTTCGATAATTATAATGCTCCTAAACTTTCTTGAATATTCTTTAACATTCTGGAATACCCGGGCAAAGCCGGGACTCGCAGCTAGTCTTGTACATAAGAAAATGAATAGAATAGCTGAAAAAAATATTTTTCTTTTACATGACACAAAAAATGGGGTCCATTTTTTTATTTGGGTTATGATTAATTGACCATTTTACCATTGCATGTCTCATTTCATTTTCTTGGGTCACGTTTAGTTTAATAAATACCTTTAATTATGCAAAATCAGTATGCGTTCATAGGCTTATTAACATAGGCGGTGCCGGAGATAACTAAGTCGAGTCTCTCATTATTAGTAACGTCTAGACAACTCCCATAAATTACCAGACACGTTATCTTGATCAATGCTCTATAGATCTAGGCTTATGGTCTAAGGATCTAGATAATAATGGTTTTATGATATTGAATCATAATTATACCAATCACTAAGTCCTCCTGTACCCGTAGTCTGAGTTTTACTTGATCAGTATGTAAAATTCGTTTCGCTTACGTGTCTCTTTCTTTTGTAGGAGAAATGATGAGACAACAACTCGTTCCGATCGTGTCTACGCAACGTATTTTTTGCTGTCTTTTTTCTTCATACAAAAGAAAGAGACGTAGGCGAAACGAATTATTCTAACTGATTGAGTAAAACTACGACTTGAGCTTCTATCCTCCTAAACGGTTCTCCTTCATGCCTACCCCTGTGGGGAACAGGAGGATCGTTATATTGTGCCGTGATTATTGTGATTATTTAACTGGATTATGACTTCTTTTTTGAATTTTTAAAAGCCGTGCTGGTAAAATAAAATTATATTTGCTGAATTTTTGAGTTGCCCGATTTAAACAATTTAGGTAGACAAACAAGGAAAACGACATGCCAAAAAGCCGTGCAAGAAAGAGCTTTAGCTCAACTGCTCTACTCTCTACTGCGCGAAAAGAGTTTAAAATAAAGTAAGGTGGGTAAATGTAGCTTTTTTTTCGAACTAACAATGCAAGTTCACATTTTTGATTAGGGGCGATTATTTCAAGTCAGTTTTTTGTACATTTTCCATCATCTGTCACTGTCATCTTACGCAGACTCTACCTAGCCGGTCTAGGTCGTCAGATGTAGGTAACACTGTTGACAAAAATGGTAATCGCGCCTTTTACAAAACTAGATACATAGGTACTCATAAATGTTTTGCCATCATAAATACGCCGGATTCGATCTAAATTATCACAGCTTGCCTACCGGTAGGCCTACCACAAGCTCTGCCTGGCTCTGTCGCTGTCTCTGGTTTTGAGTCTGTATGAGTGCTCACCAGGGCATGTCATGTGGAAGAATGAAAGTCATATTACGAGAAAAGTTGGTTTGAAGGGTGGGGGTGCCAGTAAAATTACTGGCACGTTCCTGACGTGCGTGACCTACGAGGCAATGCTTTGTTATATGCGATGCCTACCACTTCAGATGGGTCATATTTTTGTTCAATCAGCTTGTTGTATAAAAAAAAAGCCCACTCACAAATCGCTCTCACACACTCAACCACTCGCACACACACCCTCACCCTCACACAACATATGCCACTGCATTTGAAGCACTCGGTAGTCCTCTATCAAATGACTTTGATTGATTTCCGGTGACAAACGTGCTCGAAGGTGGACAAAAACGTCGCTCGCGCTAATGACCGGCGTATTGAATGAAATTGAAATAAAATTGGACTTGCTAAATGGTCGAACCTTCCAAACATGGTAAAAAAGACGCGTGGGTAAAAAACCGAATACTTTGGAATACGATTTCCAGCAGCAATTTGAGAGTCGGAATCGGAATCGAGAGCACTGGTGGCCTAGTGGTAATGTGTAGTACCTAATGTACCTATTATACCTAATGGTAAGTGGTAGTTATGCCGAAAAATTAACGGGAACGGTGCGAGCGAAGCCGCGGGTGGCTGCTAGTAGACTATAATTTTAACTTACAACTTCCTTATTAGCGTAGTATTACTGCTCCAAATGGGATTTGGAACGCATCTCCTCGAAATGCGTAAAGTGCACACAAACTGTTTGTCCTATCATTAGAGTATTTAGCAGCCTATGGGTCTAGTAACTATCGTTTACTATCTTCTTCCTTATAGGAAAGGCCCAAAAAGTAGAATCCCAGTATAAAAAGGAGCAAAAACAGCAAATTAGATCAATCTAGCACTTGCCTGCATTGGAAGAATCTGGAGGAGGCCTATAATTATATACTCGAGAAGGGTCTTAAATAGTTTTAATTTTAATGTACGATATTAAACAACGATGCACATTAGTTATTTAGAAGTAAAAAGGTTTTTTTATTTTATTTAGTTGTTTATTTATTCTTCCGTGAGCTCTTTTTATTTATTTTTCTCGTAATAAGGTTAAAAATGGTGTCAAATAGAATTGGGCAAGGCATGTCGCCCGTATGCTGGATGTTTTTTGGGCCAAAATACTAACCGATTGGGGTCCTATTAGGTCAGTGGCGTAGAGGAAGACTCCGGAGAAGATAGCGGGACGATCTCGATTGTCATATAAACACTGACCCACTGTAGCTAAAGATCGAGAGGTATGGAAAAAGAGGAAGGAGGTCTTTTCTCTGAGTGGTTTTCTCGCACAACAAAATAAATATAAATAATAAATGAGTAAAAAAGATAGACGATCAAGGGATAGTCAGAAAGCTGGGCTCATTGACGAGTATAAGCTCGTCAAACTTTCGCGTTTTTGTTGTAAAATGATATGTTTTTAACAAGGCTCGTAAGTGGAGGTTATCTCTATAGATGGACAAGACAAGGTCAAGTACCTACTTACCTCTTTTTTGGCGAGATTTTGAATAAGGTTACTTAAGTTTTATACCTTCCCACTGCGTTTAAATTATGGCTAAGAAAATGAGTCTATAAGAATATGGGTGAAAATACAGTAACATGAACTTATTTTACAAGTGCCCAGCTTTATTCTGATAAACTACTAGCTTGGTCGAATAAACCTGTAATATTTCAATATTTCTAAGCGAGAAAGAGAAGAAAAAAAACATATCTGCAAACTAAATCTTCTTGTCCAACTTATTGACGTAGAAAAAAGAATCTACAACTTACTTTTTACAACAGCCATTGACCAGCTAACTACTTACATGTCAGAGTTACGAAGTACCATCACATGGAACTTTATTTTCAAGTCATGATTCTTTCGTTTCAATACACTGTAGTACTTTTTATTTTTGTATCCTTGATTCCCGGTCGCCTCGGAGTACATTGCCACTAGCAAAAACGTTTTTGAATTGATATAAATTCCGGTTCCTCGCCACAGTCGCCATTGCTAGAGTTGTGTGATAAATCAAAACAGCCGGATTTTAGAAAAAGACCGGGCTTTTTTATACTCCCTACTTTATGATGGAACCAATACATGGTTACTGCGTTATTGATATTAAATACAAGGATAATAACATGTTCATATTAGTTTCATGGGCATAACATTTCTCTAATCTCTATTAAAAATCTCTACTAAATAACTTCGTCATTATGAGCCGATTTGTAAATATTTTTTTTTCTGATAGGTATAGGAGTCAGAGTAGTCGGTCAGTAGTAGTGGTAGTATGACTATAGACTACTCAGACCATAGAAATTTCATCAAAGTCGGTTCAGCAGATCGGTTTCTCAGATTTTTTTATCCTTATAATATTTAAATTTACTACTAAAGCTTAGGCATAATTTTCTCTTGGTATGATTTTTCCATTATAAGATTATCATTTGGAACTACCGAGCTTCTAACCGGCTAAAAATCCTTTGTTAAAGTGACGTGTCTAGCACAAGCCATCTCTACTCATTGATTCTGTTTAGCTCTACCATTAGCTGGCCAGTCACGTATAATTTGCTAAACCAGGGGATTTCATTCAAAAAAAAATATATGATGGGCTGCTTGTACCGCTTCCAATGTTGAGAGATATTATTTTTTATGCGTTGCCACAATGTTTTGATTCATTGAATTATTATTATAGAAACGTCGTACATTGTATAAAAAACTTAACTCCTCTTCTATTTTTTTCCCTGGAGTTGCATTTTTCGATGTCCTATTGTTTTGAGCAGCCTGTTTATTTGTTAAACTCATAAATATTGCCTTATACGCCTTATACCCATAATCACTAATAAATATAGCCAGGGTGAGTGTAGCTTTCCAATGGTGAAATAATTTCTGAAATCGGCACAGAAATTTTCAAAACTCAAATAAATTTATTGCGCTTTTGTTGTTAGATACAGTTTTTGAGTTTATTCATTACACTAATACAAATCTTTCCTCTTTATAATATTAGTATAGATATAGATATAGTAGATATAGATAGCGCGAAGAGGTGAGCATCAGGGATGGCGTCTTTGTTTCCATTTTGAGCGAGAGACGCTCACATTTTCAAAACCCGCGGGTTTTCCATATTGTCCAATTTTTTACGAATATAGGTATATGAAAGGTTAATATTTTAATAACTTTATTGTCCATGGTTTTTACTTCTTCCTGACCTGCAAATAACAGCAATCAGTGTAAATATAAATAACAACAGAAGTAGGCGCAGTTCAATTATATCCCGGAAATGTTTTATCGTAGAAATTGCCGCAATTACTGCCTAGAAGAACGTGTAGGTGCTTGAATTACATTAAATTAATGGTAGTATTACCAAAGACTATGGAAAACAAGTAGACTGACAATCTCATCCAAGAAAACGTGCATCGATAAATGATTGCCTACAATGACGCTAGATGTCGCTGATCGTTTTGAATCTGATAAAAACGAGTGAAATGGTTTTTACAGTATTCGCAACAATAGGTTAGCTAACTAATTGATATTGTAGTACGACAAAAAATAGAGAGATGGCGTTAATCTGAGTGGCGTTACTTAAACTTGCGGCGTTGCCAGCTTTCGATGGAGCAAAAACAGGGTAGAGTGTGACGCGACGTTGTCAGCTAGTGTACGGAGATTTTATTTTGATGTTTTTAGTTTGTTCCAAGGATTAAGGTCATTGCTTAATTGCTAACAAGTTGCGCTGAAGCGTCAAAGTGACACTCAGGCAGGACAGGCAGGACCAACCTGGATTTTTAAAAACATTGGGTTATGTAATAACTTATTACCTATTTGTAAAATCTTATGCGTAAGTTGTTAGGCAAAGTAAAAAGGCACACCACAATAACGTGTTAGGTATTTATTTTGTTGTGTATGCAAATAAGTTTAAAGATTTAGCATGGAGTTTTAGTTGAGTGATGACTATGACATTTAGTAACAACCTACCGTCTACATACATTGTAGATTGTAGGTATGTACACAATACAAACTGAATGATTTACACACCCATTTTTAGGGTTCCGTAGCCAAATGGCAAAAGCAGAACCCTTATAGATTCGTCATGTTTGTCTGTCTGTCTGTCTGTCCGTCCGTATGTCACAGCCAAAACCGTAAGTGATGAAACTTGGCGAGTAGATGTATTTTGTTAACCGCATTAAGATTTTGACACAAAAATAGAAAAAAAAACTATAAATTTTGGGGGTCCTCATACTTGAAACTGAAACTATAAAAATGTTTTTCATCGGTCCCATACGTGTGGGGTATTTATGAATAGGTCTTCAAAAATGATAATGAGGTTTATAATATAGTTTTTTTCTAAACTGAATAGTTTGCGCGAGAGACACTTCCAATGTGGAAAAAAGTTGGTCCCCCCCTCTTAACTTCTAAAATAAGAAAATGATAAAACTAAAAAAATATATGGTATACATTACTATGCAAACTTTCAACGATATTTGGTTTGAACGAGATCTAGTCAGTAGTTTTTTTTATACGTCATAAATCGTAAACCGCAATTTACCTTTCGACGAACTACAAAAACCTTTATATTATGTTACTTGATGCTACGGAACCCTTCATGGGCGAGTCCGACTTGCACTTGGCTGCTTTTTAAATTGCCCGAAAATTGAGTTTCGTTGTTAGCGTGTTTTCCTCGTGTTTATTGTTTAAAGTTTTTTCCGTTTTTCTTAAGAGGGTACCGAGCAAAATAGTGACACAAGCCGAGCAGCAAACGCGATCTATTGTGTATGCGCATTGAGCTGCGAACAGGTGAAATATGATAACTCAATTTTATTATTATTTGTGCTTTTTACCGTCAAAACAAAGTTTTTTTTTTTTGGAACAAATTTTTCAGAGAAAAATTCGGTTTTCAGAGAAAAATGGGATATGAGATGTGGGATGATTATAATATGAAGAAAAGTGGGGCTCTATTCCGGATAAGGTTTAATTTTTTTTCTTAAATAGTTGTTAACGTAGATATTGTTTATAGGTTTTTGGGGGCTCTGATTGTGAATTCGACACAATTTTTTTTAATCCAAGATGGCAGCTTTATTTTTTTTCTTGAAAAATAGATATGGGTATCGTTTAATAGGTTTTTGGGGACTCTGATTATGAATTCGACATTATTTTTAAATAAATATGGTGACTTCATTTTTTTTCTTAAAAAATGGATATGGGTATCGTTTAATAGGTTTTCGGGGGCTCTGATTGTGAATTTGACATTATTTTTTTAATCCAAGATGGTGACATAATTTTTTTTCTTAAAAAATGGATATTGGTATCGTTTTTTAGGTTTTTTGGGGCTCTGATTGTGAATTCGACACAATTTTTTTGAATCCAAGATGGCGCCTTTATTTTTTCTTGTAAAATGGATATGGGTATCGTTTAATAGGTTTTTGGGGACTCTGATTATGAATTCGACATTATTTTTAAATCAATATGTTGACATCATTTTTTTTCTTAAAAAATGGATATGGGTATCGTTTAATAGGTTTTCGGGGGCTCTGATTGTGAATTTGACATTATTTTTTTAATCCAAAATGATGGCTTCATTTTTTTTCTTAAAAAATGGATATGGGTGTCGTTTAATAGGTTTTTGGGGGCTCTGATTGTGAATTTGACATTATTTTTTGAACACAAGTTGACGGCTGCATTTTTTTTTCTGAAAAAATGAATATGAGTATCGTTTACACATATCGTAACAATGTCAAACGAGCGACAAAGAGGAACAATCAGCCTCCGCGTTCGGCAGCGTTCGACATCTGTCTCTCTCCTATTTGAGTGAGCGATGCGTCCGCGTGGACAGCTGTATGACGTTGTCACGTTCAACTGTCGTCAGTTAACTGACTTTACAGACAGCTGATTTTTTTAAGGAAATGTAGAACTTGCATTACTGCTGAAGGCCAACAGTTTGAACATTTGCTGTAAATCCTTGATGTAGTTAAATTAAAATCACGATTGAAGAAATCCTATGATTTTATTTTATTTCAAACTTTCACTTAAAACTAACAAATTACTTGAACACCCATGTTTATTACTCTTTCGACAAGATGGTGGCTCTATCTGTTTACTTGCAATGTCGAAATGGTATTTACTTTTACCTGTAAATTGTGAGCGGCTTAAAAACACAGCGTAGGCATTTTAAGTTCATAATTTAAATTAAAGGGTACAAACATTTTATCTCATGAAATAAAATTGATTGGAAATCCGGTTTATTTGAAAAAACATTTTTTATTTCAAAAACTAAAAAGTACTCTAGCAAGTATTATACCATTTTGGAATCCTGAATAAATGTGCCATTTTTTAAAGTTACTTGCCATAATAATGTAGTACATTTTTTTAGCAGTACAGACGGTTAAAGTTCGGTGATGTAATTATCTGAAATGAAATGTTGGCCAAAACTCCACGATTTCATTGAAAACTGAGGCAGTTATGGCTTAATTTTGAATTGTAATTTACAGAAGGGTTATTCGTGCTTACGTTGCAGAAAAAAGTTAATATTTGTAGTCACAGGACTTAAGAGATCATCACAGGGTGTCAGTTTTTCCTGTTTTTTTTAAATACTCATAACTCCAAAGTTACATAACAAATATTTTTTTTATATTTTTCTGATAACTGTCATGACTTGGCGCATCACCCGTTTTCGGCTGGACGTTGACTTAAGGGACACCCTGTATATTAAAAAAAATCCTCAATCTTGGATTCAAAAATGAATAGCAAATGCGAGGCGGAATATAGTTTAAAACTAGTTTTTTCGTGTGCGCGAGCTGCATGCAGCTCGCGTGTCGGTGTGCTACTCCCAGTTTTACATTTGTTTACACTTTAAAAACCCCAAAAAGTAGTAAAGAAAGTCCTAAGGAACCCTAAAAATGTTTACATAATCAACGTCCTAGGTGAAGTAAAATTCCAATCAAAGTCTTAAGGAACCCTAAAAGTCGACCACATAATCAAATTCTTCAATGTAGTAGAACCCCAATCAAAACCCTAAAGAACCCTAGAACGCACTAAGCGTTTTGGCTCCACCTTCATTATGCGAACCTCCAGGGAATGGAACTCATTGCCGGCGGCTGTTTTTCCTGACCACTACAATCTGGGCCTCTTCAAGGCAAGAGTGAATAGGTGTCTTCTAGACCATCCTGCTCCATCGTCGGCTACATCGTCGCTTACCACCAGGTGAGATTGTATCCAAAGGCTGGTCTATATCTTGTAAAAAAAAAAAAAAAAAAACTGTTTACATAATCAAGGTCCTAAGTGAAGTAAAATTCCAATTAAAGGCCTAAGGAACCCTAAAAAATGTTTATTTTATCAAGTTCCTCAATGTAGTAAAACCCCAATCAAAATCCTAAGGAACCCTAAAAATGTTACCATTATCAAGCTCCTAAGTGTAGTTGAAACTCCGATCAAAGTCCTAAGGAACCCTAAAAATGTTTACATAATCAACGTCCTAGGTGAAGTAAAATTCCAATCAAAGTCTTAAGGAACCCTAAAAGTCGACCACATAATCAAATTCTTCAATGTAGTAGAACCCCAATCAAAACCCTAAAGAACCCTAGAACGCACTAAGCGTTTTGGCTCCACCTTCATTATGCGAACCTCCAGGGAATGGAACTCATTGCCGGCGGCTGTTTTTCCTGACCACTACAATCTGGGCCTCTTCAAGGCAAGAGTGAATAGGTGTCTTCTAGACCATCCTGCTCCATCGTCGGCTACATCGTCGCTTACCACCAGGTGAGATTGTATCCAAAGGCTGGTCTATATCTTGTAAAAAAAAAAAAAAAAAAACTGTTTACATAATCAAGGTCCTAAGTGAAGTAAAATTCCAATTAAAGGCCTAAGGAACCCTAAAAAATGTTTATTTTATCAAGTTCCTCAATGTAGTAAAACCCCAATCAAAATCCTAAGGAACCCTAAAAATGTTACCATTATCAAGCTCCTAAGTGTAGTTGAAACTCCGATCAAAGTCCTAAGGAACCCTAAAATTGTTTACATAATCAAAGTCCTGAGTGAAGTAAAATTCCAATTAAAGGCCTAAGGAACCCTAAAATTGTTTACATAATCAAGGTCCTAAGTGTAGTTGAAACTCCAATCAAAGTCCTAAGGAATCCTAAAAGTTGATCAGTTAATCAAGTTCCTCAGTGAAGTAAAACCCCAATCAAAGTCCTAAGGAACCCTAAAATTGTTTGCATAATCAAGGTCCTAAGTGAAGTAAAATTCCAATTAAAGGCCTAAGGAACCCTAAAAATGTTAACATTATCAAGCTCCTAAGTGTAGTTGAAAGTCCAATTAAAGGCCTAAGGAACCCTAAAAGTTGTTTATTTTATCAAGTTCCTCAATGTAGTAAAACCCCAATCAAAGTCCTAAGGAACCCTAAAAATTTTAACATTATCAAGCTCCTAAGTGTAGTTGAAACTCCAATCAAAGTCGTAAGGAACCCTAAAATTGCTTACATAATCAAGGTCCTAAGTGAAGTAAAATTCCAATTAAAGGCCTAAGGAACCCTAAAAGTTGTTTATTTTATCAAGTTCCTCAGTGTAGTAAAACCCCAATCAAAGTCCTAAGGAACCCTAAAATTGTTTACATAATCAAGGTCCTAAGTGAAGTAAAATTCCAATTAAAGGCCTAAGGAACCCTAAAAATGTTAACATTATCAAGCTCCTAAGTGTAGTTGAAAGTCCAATTAAAGGCCTAAGAAACCCTAAAAGTTGTTTATTTTATCAAGTTCCTCAATGTAGTAAAACCCCAATCAAAGTCCTAAGGAACCCTAAAAGTTGTTTATTTTATCAAGTTCCTCAATGTAGTAAAACCCCAATCAAAGTCCTAAGGAACCCTAAAAATTTTAACATTATCAAGCTCCTAAGTGTAGTTGAAATTCCAATCAAAGTGCTAAGGAACCCTAAAATTGTTTACATAATCAAGGTCCTAAGTGTAGTTGAAAGTCCAATTAAAGGCCTAAGGAACCCTAAAAGTTGTTTATTTTATCAAGTTCCTCAATGTAGTAAAACCCCAATCAAAGTCCTAAGGAACCCTAAAAATGTTAACATTATCAAGCTCCTAAGTGTAGTTGAAACTCCAATCAAAGTCCTAAGGAACCCTAAAAGTCGACCACTTAATCAAATTCCTCAATGTAGTAAAACCCCAATCAAAACCCTATACGGAACCCTAAATTTTACGTAAAGCCAAATCCTCAACGGGTCGGAACCGCTAGAAGGGACCTTGTCGCGCGACCTACAAGCAGGTCCAAAATGAAGTAAAACGGCAAACATAGGAGGAAAGGGTTCTGGGGGGCCGAGGGGGGTTCTGGGGGGCGTAGGAAGGTCACAGCACGGCTCGCTTCGCTCGCCGCAATGCTCCACACGAAAATAAAAGGTCAAAAATAGGGCATTTTTAGGTTTTTTAAATAATAAAGGGGTCTAGAGGGAAAAGGGGGGAAAAA
Organism: Thera britannica; assembly: GCA_939531255.2. Taxonomy (NCBI): domain Eukaryota; kingdom Metazoa; phylum Arthropoda; class Insecta; order Lepidoptera; family Geometridae; genus Thera; species Thera britannica. Next base: position 6,559,773 of record OW618042.2, on the reverse strand, counting down.
TTTATTTTGCTTTCAAAATAATCACACCTTCCCTACATGACCCAAAAAAAAAAGTCTCGCAAGTCACTCCGCTTGGAAGATACGAAAGGGGGGGAAAAAAGGGGTAGGAGGGGGGAAGTTTTTTTGTTCTTTCAATTCAGGAAGAAACCCTCTATACGAAACCCCAATCGAAACCCCTCTATCTCGATGGCATCTGGTAGCACTCTAAAAAGGGGGGGTCCTGGGGGGCAAGGGGGGCAAATTTTTTTGTGCAATCGAAATCACTCGTGACCGTCTTTAGGTTCCCCATAAAAAAATTATGCAGGACCTCTCGGTTGCAGAGCCCCTCACCAAAAAGTCCATTAAAAACATAATTATGAAACACATCACGATCATCATGGGTTACCTACTTTTACCATTCTAGGTGTAAACGGAGTCGAGCGAACCTATCATTGTGTGCGTGAGTACGCACACAACTAGCGAGCCGCAGTAAATACCTATTTTCCGTCCGCCTTGTTTGCTCGATACCCTCTTAAATAACTTACCTTTGCTTGCCTACCGGACTTGATTGACTACGCCTACCTGTAACCTGTGCTTATTAAACGGACTTCGATTGCCCAAAGAACACTGTCTGACTGTCACGAAAATGTATCTTTGAAGGAAAAGTTCATGATAGTCCTAAAACCAAAGTTTTGAAAAAGACTGCATTAACATTACTGTTACGGATAGGTGGAATTTAAAACACTTTTTTGAGGAAGTTAAAAGAAAACCGGCCGGGTACGCGCGGACAAGCTAGTGCTCAGTACCGAGGTTCAAATCCAACTATTTTTGTAGCTGTCCGCGCGCAAGCGGGGGTAGTCTCCAGTTTTATTCAACGAACAAAGTAAGTACATTTAATATTTTTTTAAATCTACCTACACTTTATAATTTAAAAATTGTTTTTTAATATTATTACAGGTTCGTGAGGTGCGTCTGTCTACATTCTCCGCCCAGTGTCACGTCAGGGACACTGATTAGCAACAGGAAGCAGCACCAAGCGAGTAACAGGTCGGAACTCCAGTCTCGGCGTTTATTTCCACAGTGCGTCATACACTTGTCGGGTCCGGACAATAGTAAATCCGCGGTACCTCTCGGCCAAGTGGTTTTGGTAGGTGCTACTCGGCCAATGCGAAGAATGCCCCACTCGCCTATTTGAACAGCAGAAGTACAGCAGTGCAGCAGCGACGACAACTTCTCTAAATGCAGAACAGCTAAGTCGACGCTCTCAGTTGCGTGTACCATTTCTAACGTTCCTTTTTAGGGTTCCGTAGCCAAATGGCAAAAACGGAACCCTTATAGATTCGTCATGTCTGTCTGTCTGTCTGTCTGTCTGTCTGTCTGTCTGTCTGTCTGTCTGTCCGGCCGTGTCACAGCCATTTTTCTCCGAAACCATAAGAGCTAGACTGATGAAACTTGGTGAGTAGATGTATTCTGTAAACCGCATTAAGGTTTTTACACAAAAATAGAAAAAAAACTATAAATTTTGGGGGTCCCCATACTTGAAACTGAATCTCAAAAAATCTTTTTTCATCGAACCCATACGTGTGGGGTATCTATGGATAGGTCTTCAAAAATTAAGTTGAGGTTTCTAATATCGTTTTTTTCTAAAACTATAAATTTTGGGGGTCCCCATACTTGAAACTGAAACTCAAAATTTTTATTTTCATCGAACCCATACGTGTGGGGTATCAATGGATAGGTCTTCAAAAATGATGTTGAGGTTTCTAATGTCATTTTTTTCTAAACTGAATAGTTTGCGCGAGAGACACTTCCAAAGTAGAAAAAAGTTGGTCCCCCCCCCTCTAACTTCTAAAATAAGAGAATGATAAATCCAAAAAAAATATATGTTGTACATTACCATATAAACTTCCAACGATATTTGGTTTGAACGAGATCTAATCAGTAGTTTTTTTTTATACGTCATAAATCGTAAACCGCAATTTACCTTTCGACGAACTACAAAAACCTTTATACTATGTTAATTGATGCTACGGAACCCTTCATGGGCGAGTCCGACTCGCACTTGGCTGCTTTTTTATTTTTATTTTTTCTTTTTCAGGTGCGGCTGTCATCCAGGGCCATCCGGGATCATCTTTTTCGCACAGGAAACCAGCATCTCGGGACCATTGACAATCTTTGTGTAATTTCAAATTCATATATTTTCTTTCTGAATGTGTGTAACACAACTTGTCTAAATAATTTGTAGTCCAGTACATACCACTCTTATGATTCATCGAAAAATAAATTATATTTATTTGTAATCTGTGTTTCTTTTGTATGACACCATCGCTGAGGCAGTATGCGCGTACTGCACCCTGTAGATGTACTCGTAGCTCAGGAATCGAATCAGGATTTGTAGGTATGTATACGCGCCAGTAGACGACACAGGCGGCGTAAGCGGCGGGCGATGTGTTACATTACATAACAACAAATAATGCAGCTCATTTTTCTCGCTTGAACTTGAAGTGATTTGTATTTTATAACTTTTGCATCCTAAAACTTGCTTTTGTAAACAAGGGAACCATCTTGGTATGCTAGTCCGATATTTCATCTGTTGAAGTTGTAGAATCCAATCAGTAAAAATCTTGCCATATTTCGTAGGTATTTGTTCGTATGCTGATATCTTCTTATGAATGTTTATGAGTGTGCGTGAGGGCGACGCATCAGCTGTGGTCTCGCAGGCACCTGTGCGCGCGGCCACCAGTGGGGAGGTGGTAGTGACGGCGCGGGAGCAGGCGTGGCGGGGCAGGTAGCTGGAGGCGGGGGCGGGGGAGCAGCTCAGCTGTTCCAGTGCACACTCAGAACATTGATGCTTCGAAAGACAGAATCCGTGAACACACGAACCTAGCGGTGTTACGGTGGCACAAGGTTCATTTTTGCAGAGCATTATTGTCTTTATTGGCGCGATGCAATGGTAATTGTCCTCACCAATTAATAACTTTGTTTTTACATTATCACTACACGAAATGAGACAGTTCATATGTAAATTTAGTTCATCACTTTTTCTCGCACTTAGTTCTCGCAGAATTATTGTTTATGTTTGTAACTTTGCACTTTTTATCAGCTACAGATTTTTGTCGATTCTTCGTTACATTTTTACGATTGATCTCGTTATTGTAGGCTGGTATAAATAACTGCGTTGGTCTATGTCTTTTGCGTGCGCTTTTTTCTAAGGCTGCTAGGTATGTCCGCGGCTAACTTTTGCCCGAGTAAAAACTTTTCAAATTGAAAGTAATTTTTGTTGTATCTTTTTTGAAGTGATTTTGGTTTTTCAGTCTACGTAAATATGATCCTTCGCGTATTCTATATTCAAAAGTAAGGACAATATTTCCGCGCATGTTTAAGAAAAATATAGTTATAGAGGTCTTCTAAAGTGCTTTAAGGTTTAATCCTACTAGAATAAAGAAACTAACCAAAGTCGAGGGCGGCAGTTAGTCTACTTGCAATAAAAAAATAATTTTTCATTAGCGCCATCTATTTTAAAAAAGCATCACTTAGTATGTACCTTACAAAATACCACTACGCCACGCCATCTATCAATAGGTATATGAACATTGAAAATATTGCTCTTTCCAGGCTATTTGCCAGCGCCATCTAGAAATAACCCGGAATTTTACCATTTTTTGAGTCACAAAATTTTGTTCTCTATTAGCAGTCTACTTGTTTTCCTTAGTCTATGGTATTACTTAATGTATTTAGATGGATTGGTAGTACCGACTCTTTTAGAGCTTTCTACTAAGAAAGTCTAATCAAGTCTATATTACTATCGATTTAGATTACATTACATTGGTCTTTCCGTAAGGAAAGGTACTGGCTTGTTTTTTTGAACATTACCAGCCTCTTGAAAATCACCCATGGTTTTACTTTTTACTTTAGATACAAACATGCTTCATTGCTCTATTCTTTTTATTATTTTGGTTTCTCTATTTATATTATTTTCATTATTCTTTTGATGCTGTGTATACGGTTTGCGGTAAAAAAGGATTTCATTATTCACACAACTCTTTTTTTAGCATGTTTTTTGGAGTTAAAACCATATTTTAAAAAGGAAGGGTCATGTCATTGGTTGAGAATCAATGTATGAACATTTTTATTTCTTACTAGTGGCCGCCCGCGGCTTCGCTCGCCCGTTCGCATAACGCCCCGTTTCCGTTGCTTTTTCGGGATAAAAAGTATCCTATGTCCTTCTCCCGGTTCTAAGCTACCTCCCCACTAATTTTCTGCCAAATCGGTTCAGCCGTTGAGTTATAAATAGTGTAACTAACACGACTTTCTTTTATAAATATAGATTCTTGGGACTAACCTAACTGTTTAAGTAGCTAAGCTACAATTGTTGTTTCTATAAATACACATCATAAAATTGACAATTTGATATAAATACCCTAAATTATTATTTCCTTGGCATGATTCCTGTGTTCTCAATTTGATGATTGCCTCTTCATTGACCGTTTGTTTCTCTGCATGATATACCGATGTGTGAACATGTCGGTCGCGTGTGAACGTATCTATAGTCACATCTATTACCTATGTCATTACACATTTAAAAGTAACACATCTTCCTTTACACGTCGCTAGGCTGTAATTTACTGTTGAAATAATTGGTACTTAACTAGATAATCATTAGTTTCGTTTCCGTTGCCTTAAACCACTGCGTGTGTAGGGTACTGTTTTGTAACTAGTTTAGTTTTATCATCTTGATTCTTGAGAACGATGCGTAGTTCTGTTTCGTGGAAACCATTCGCATTTAAATATCTCCTTTCCTAGAGGAAAGGAGATATTTAAATGCGAATGGTTAGAATCTGTTACAATGCATAAATTGATTTGAATTTGATTTGATTTGATTAAATGATTTATGATTTTGTTATTATGTAAATTAATTACTATTAGTAGTGGTTTGTTAAAATAGTGTAGGTAATTTTAATTAATTTATTTAAGTTGATAATGTTATTTTTTTTAAGTTTCTGACTCGAAATTGAGTATATTACTATTCCTTATTTTCGAAGTGCTTATTATGTACTAATTAATAGACCAGCAAAATAATATAAAAATACGTATTTGCAAATAGTAAATAATATTGTGGACAATCCACACAACAATAAACTAGGTACTAGCCGATTCTAGCCCTAATTCTAAAATAAGCAATATTTAATGTTTTAAATGTAAATAACACACATTTTGACTTTGAGATAAAATGGTTTTCACTCAGCTTATTGCTGCTTCACTTCCAAGAAAGCGAATAATAATATGAAGTTCTGGTTTTATTATAACTTGTAATGTAATTGTATAGTTCCGTATTATAGTTCCTAGACTGAGTGACATTCATTCCTTCCTACAGTCATTCCTTTAGTACATAAAAAAATCTAAAAAGCAAGTACTTTACCTAAGAGTACCTACTGCCTTGGAATAGCTGTCTAAAGGCCTGCGCACACCTAGGTCGCTGGCGATAGCGATCAATGAAAATCTGTCAAATTTGACGTTTAACTGATCGCCATCGTCAGCGACCTAGGTGTGCGCAGGCCTTTAAGTACACATATTATGCCGCATAACGACAGCTTAACGGTATATCATTTTATTTATAAATCGTCCAATTAGCGCGGCGCTGTCATTATTTGCTCGTCTACGTGTAAATCAACGTCGCCAATATCCCGTTCAGTACGTCACCAATTAGAAGGTCTTTTTGCCGCTAGTACAGTTACTCCAGGTCGATCCTTACATGGAGAGCTGGATCGGGAATGCAGGCTGGTTCCGCAAGCTTGCGGCCGGGGCGCCCATTCATCGGGACGTGATTGAAACTTCGTACGTCTTACGTTGGTAAAGATGAGATATGCGACGCGATGATGAGTAAAAAGGGAGGTGATGGAAATTGATGGTGGATTGATTAAAAGGGCTCAAAACTGTTCTTCCTAGATGTGTGTAGGGGGGCTTGTGTTCATTGTACTTCAAAACAAACAAACTTGTTGTTATAAGGCATAGTAAAGATAGTTTTAGACTGGGGTAAATTAAAAACTGGCAGAATCTTCAATTTTAACAGCAGGTTCAGGTGGTGTTTTATAAATCAGTAAACAATATTGAGTCGATGCTTTTTAATGCTGTTCATTTTTAACCCATGTTTTATATTTTTTCCTATCAAGACCTCTTTTATTGTAAAAAGCATTGTGCCTATTTCTGCCAAGAAGCAGCATTGCTGCTTGTTTCGGTTTGAACGGTGTGGATGCCGGTGGAATTACTCTGGCACGTGAGTTTGAACATCCGTATGCCACAAGCTGATGGACGCAGAGCACTGCATCGTAGGGCATGTTCCTGACATTCATGACCTACGAGAATGCTTTGTTATATGCAATGGCTACCACTTCAGATGGGTCATATTTTTGTTCAATCAGCTTCTTCTTCTTTCTGCCCTTATCCCACTTTATGTGGGGTCGGCACACATGTCTTTCTCCTCCGTTCCCCTCTGTCAGCCGTCATCTCTGCATTCACTTCTCTCTTATCCATTTCATCTTTCACACAGTTCATCCATTTTTTCTTGGTCTACCTTTGCTCACATTTCCATCCACATCCATACTCATAGCTCTCCTAGTCACACGACTTTCATCCCTCCTCATTTTTATTCATTCATCTCATTGTTCAATCAGCTTGTTGTTTCAAAAATATGTTGTATTAGTTGCCAGTTTTAATAACGTCGCTTGTCGGTCGCATCGCTAGATCGCATCCACGTAAGACATAAGATTATCCAATCAAGCTGAAGGGATGCTGATTGAGTTCTTTCAACTGTGACAGACCATTATCTTAACGAGTTATGAAATGTTCTCCGGTAATTTATCTTGACGAGATCGAAATTGTCAGAGGTCATATCCTTTTGTGCAAGGCACAGATGCTTGCAGATTTTAGTTCCGGGTTGAAACGGGTTAGAACTGGGTTTCTTTGGTTGTGTAAGGTGAAATTGTTGATTTCGTAATGTATTGATGATATCGGCAACATCTAGTGCCATTTCAGCGTTGGACAAGTCTGAACCTAAGAAGTTCGTAAAAATGTGACAAGTCCTTGAAAAGAGCGCCGCTTTGTGAAGCACTCAAAATCCTTTCACACACACTTGGTTCAAAAGAACCAGTGACACGATAAGAAGTTTAATAAAGTTACATTTTTAAACTAATTAATTATCTAATAGGCTCTAATTAACAAAAATTATGAAAGAAGTTTTAGTACAGAACCAAACTCAAGATTTTAATTCTTGATACCATACATTGAAGAAAGTTTTAAGCCACTAATTACGAACTACAAATAAAACTGATGTTGAGACAAAGTGAGCATCTTGTGAAGAAGATAATAGTTTAACACCGCAGCGTTTCTACTTTCGAAAGCTACTTGTCTTGTTACCGTATTTCTATGTCGTAACTGTCAGTTTTCAATTGCATCGTCAATTTTATAAAATTGGTTGGAAGCTTTCGAGTTAGTAAAGTTCAACTGAGGAACGAACCGTTATTTTTTTCTCTTCGTGAAAATATTTAATTCTTGGTTATTCTTGCTGGTTAAATAGAGGCTTTTCCGAACAAATAGAAATAAAAATTACTCAAAAAAAAAAAGAATAGAGTGAATATAAAAAATGAGTACTTGGAGGGAATTTAGAGTTTGGATGCGTCCATCTTATTTAGGGTCAAAACCCATAAACTAGGTTCTTGTTTTTTTCTTAGAAGGTCTTTTCCAAGTTTTATTTCATTTTATTTATTAACTCATCAGTTTCTTGGTTCATACTGTTTCTTTTTAGACCTTCCAAGTTTCCTGCATTTACCTTTTTCTTTCACTGTTCTAAGCATTTTGCGGGATGAAGTAAATAGTAACCAACGCCCATAATAACTCCCATCTGTCATAATACTCTGTGAAAGCATATGGTAATTAGAAACATCTCACTCGACTGGTCCCGTAATGACGCGGTTTTGACTCGTCACGTATCTGCCAACTGCATGAAGGATACACGGCGGACGTGGCCTATTAGTGGCTCTGAGAAGCCGTCATTACGGCACTTATGGCAATGGCATCTACCACGCCGAACAGCGGTACTTGTAGCAATACTGCCATTCTGGCGATAACCGAGGGAGCACTAGTTTATAGACTGTGCCTATTGATTCTTTGGTTTATCTGGTCAAAAATTCAATAGTTCTCATAGAATTACCTAATTAACTTATAATGGTGTACGTATTTTCGAATGATAACAATACTAACAAGCAAACTTAAACAATAAATAAACAACTTTAAAGTTCATATTAAAGGTAAGAACTCGTATAATAAGTAGAAGAAGAATAATAGTTGAGCGTATGTGACAACTTTGTTTTATAATTTTTATATGCAAGTTTTAGAAGTAATTGAAATTATGTTTTTTTATTTGTCTTTATGGTTCAAACCAATACGTGCCGGTACTCTGTAGGCCTACCATAAACTCTGTCTGACTCTAACTCTGGCTCTGGTTTGGAGTCTGTGTGAGTGTTGACTAAAACCCTACATCGAAATGTCACACTCACAGTATAACACACTGCATCGTGAGCGCTCAGACAGACTCAAAACCAGAGACAGAGACAGAGCCAGACAGAGCTTGTGATAGGCCTACAGATCGAAAATGTACGTCAAACTTTATCTATCGATCATCCATGCCCTTCCTGTTATCATGTATTTCTTACTTTGATGACCGATATTTAGGGATTTACGAAAGTAACAAAATAAAATAAAGTAAAACTAATTTAATAAAAATACTGTTTTGCAATTAAACAAAATGTCAGTAAGAGACAGTTCGGAAATAATAATTTTACCAACAAGGATGTTACATCCAAAACTAGTTGAGATACCATCATGAATATATAATTGTGAGAAAAGTTTTGTTAATTAATATTTCTATAATAAATTACACTGACACGACAAGACGACAAAAAAATACGATTACAATCGCAGACGAAGAAAGTTGTATTAACTACAATTTGATTATGAAGCTGTTGGCCTACCACAAGCTCTGTCTGGCTCTGTCTTTTGCTCTGGTTTTCTGTGTGAGTGTTGACTAAAACAAACCTACATCGAAACGTCACACACACAGTATAATACACTGGTGAGCTATAACAGACTCAAAACCAGCGCCAGAGACAGAGCCAGACAGAGCTTGTGGTAGGCCTCCTGTAGCTATATTATCTGGCTTGACCACTTATTTTACCTTGTACTGACTTTATTGAGCAATTACCTACATGTTACATTAAAAACTAATTTAAATAAGTACGTACTCATTTATTGGGGGTCGTAATGTTGACTACAGAGACATTATTCCACTTAAATAAAATAAATAAATAAATTTCAGACAATCCACGCAACACTATCTAGCTCCAAATTAAGCAGAGCTTGTACTATGGAAACCAGATAGCTAATATAATACTAATATACATTTTTTTGTAAATACATACTAAGAATACGATAAATACTCAGACAGAGAACAAACAACTGTGTTCACCACATAAATATTTGTTCTCGGTGGGGATGGAACCCACGACCTACGGCGCAGAAGGCAGAGCTACCACCTACTGAGCTGTGAGTCCAGTCCAAAAACTTTATTGAGAAATTATTAGTTACATTCAAAAATAATTTAAATATGCATACACATTTATTGGGGATCGGTTATCGTGAATTGAATACCATCTGAATACTGAATGATTAGGGACACTTAAGAGTAAACATCACTTAGGACAATAAGTATTGTCTCGTAGGTCACGCACATTAGACACGTGCACTACAATGCACTGCCCGTTCATCCTTCGTTAAGCTTTATGCGCCTGTAATTTTAGCGACACCTACATTTTCAAACCAATAGTTATCTCTCTCTATCTTAAACTTATGTCTACCCAATGCTGTGTATCTCTTTCTCTTTTTGTGTATTGGTTGTTTTTAGGCAAAAAAGATTCGGGTCATTTCTCGTCAGTCTTGGACCTTCAGTACCCGAAGTCGGAGTTTGGCAACCACATTTCGTTACCAAATGTTGTTTTCGTTTCGCCTATTTGTCTCTATCTATTGTATGGAGAAAATATGAGACGGCAAAAATACATTGCGTAGTTAGAGTGGTTGTCTCATCTTTTCAATAGACAGAGACAAATAGGCGAAACGAAAACAACATTTGGTAACGAAATGTTGTAATTGCAGTGGGCTTTGGGGTACTGCACAGAATTCCTTTCCGTAACTTCGAACAGATTATCAGTACATCTTATGCTTGCCCACTGCTCCTTGACCACAACAACTAATGTGTAAAGTTTGTAAAACACTTCATAGTGTGTGATATTTATAAAGGAGTATGGGAACCAGGATTTACAATGTGTACCTACGGTAGTAAACCTCCTACAGAGTTTCATCGTTTCTCACATGTCTCCTTTGAGTAGGAGGATTCATGAGAAAGAACAATATCTCCGAGCTTTAAATCACAAATTAGGACACGCATTTGGTTTGCTTAGAAGTGCTGACCGTTTTAAAACGTCGATTGTATGCATATTTGTAAACATTTGGATACCTTGACCGTGAACCATCGTGAGGAAACCGGCATGACGTAGAACCTAAAAAATTCTAAAATGTGTGTGTCAAGGAGCCTCTTTGAGGAGCACTTTAAAATCCTTTCACCACACGTGGTTCGAAAGAACCAATGACACGATAAGTAGAAGAATAACATTTGGAATATTCTTTTTATAGGATTTTAACCTACTTACTTTCTCAAAAATGGTTCAGTATATTATTCTAGTAAGGTTTTTAAGTAAAAATAACTGATTTAGAGTTTGTTTTCATACGAGGAATATATTAAACAAGCAGTATATTTTATTATATGAGTTCCACAATATTACAGCCCTTCGCGACGGCCACCGCATTTTAGAAACTCAAAGCTTTAAGATGCAACGTTCTTAGCTTATTTGGCTTCTTTCCGGTACCACCTACATTTGAATATCATGGCGATGTTAAAAAAATACTTATAAAACGTTTTAATTAATTTGGCGGCATGACAACCGGTTGAAATTATCATACCGGCACAATACAATTATGATCATTTCATTACTTTATGAGCTTTGAGGGAGGAGAAAAGATTTTGGAGGATTTTAATCATTTTAATAATTTTTAAGATAAAATTATCATTTTGCTAATTAAATCTTGCTCTATTGAGGTTTTGCATGCCTCTTATTTATTTTAAGTCTATTTCGAGTTGCAATTTTGATAATTATCGGTTTTGAACATTCTAGAAGTCTAAAGTTTGTTTTAGGTACATATTATAGCACACGTGCTTGCATGCATATTAAAACACTAAGGACGAATGGACGAACTTTTACAATAGAGTTTCAAGAAGGAAAATATTATTATGTTTTGATCAAAACTGGGAAAATTGATCCAAAATGGACAGATGCCAATTATGCACATTTATTTACACAAAGAAACTTACAAATATTTACAAAATGTACGAAATTCACAAGAAACAGTTGACCTATCTGCAGACCGTTACAAACGATCTAGAAATAGCTCAACTGATCCAAATCAGTACCAAAAGGAAGCGTCTCCAAAACGCTAGCGTCATTACCACGTCAATCAATTCAGTGATATTCTGGCCCAAAACAGTGCTTTAGTCCATCGAGCTATAAGTACTACGTACTAGAGATACTACGTCAAATAACTGAATTGTCCTATTCTTCGTAATTTGTTCTCGGCAAAAAGGTCTTAAGCGCCATGTAAATCACGGCACTTACGCGTTTTCGAGAGAGAGCGACTGAGGCGACTGATTCCTACTTTGTCTACGGTGTCTTCTCTAGTACGTAGTACTTATATCTCGATGCTTGAGTCTGAGTCGAGCCACAAACACAGATTTTGACACTTTTCAAAGGAGAACTGTCATAAAAGCTATGCTTGAGGGCTCAACTCAGACTCAGCCATTGTTTCGGAACATGGGCCATAATCTTCAAAAAACGTTTAATTGTGCGAGCGAGAACTTGTTCGCCGGTTTATAAATTCGGTAAAGCATTCGAATTCAATTTATATACCTACCAACGTCTTCAACTCGATTGTTTACCAGTGTGGAGATTGACATCAACATCACACTTGAATTTTAAATGGTTTCTGAATTTGGTTTAAATTATAATTTCTATTCACGTCCATCTTACGACAAAAATACATTTGATGTCTCGTTTAGAAACTAAAAATCGACCATAAAAATGTATGATGAATGAATTGATGTTATACAATTTGGAAGTTTTCTCAATTGAAATAATTTATTACATCGGTAATCCCCTTTCACTAGCCATTATATTTTTTATAAGTAACATTTCGCAGAAGGTACCACTTAACGATGTCGTAGGCTGTAGTATTTTGGTTGGCGCCGTCAAAACCATAAAATATTATATTTCTATTGGAAATTTTTATTGTTTGAACCGGTTTCTTGCATTAAAATGTGTGAAATTTCCATAGGTGGGAAATTAATAGGTCGTTCTTTTGACTAATACTCACGTAAATTCCGTCCGAATTCGGCGCCGGCGCCGGTGGCTCGCGCAATCTGAAGATTGATGTTTTCAATCTGGTTTCTAGCTTAAGCGGAGAATCACGTTTTAATTTATTGTTTGCTATTAAATTCTCGGAGTCGAGTTTCTGGTGTCGAGTTCAAGGCAACTAGATCTACCTCAGACAGACAAGCTCATTGTAACAACCATAGTTCTTAGTTTTAACGAAAGAAATAGTTTCTTATTTACGAGTTTTATAACCTTGTTGTTGAAGCCGGTGGAACTACGTACTTACCTCTAATGGTTACGGTATTTAAGTCATCATTATCATCATCTACTGATGGACATAGGCCTCCCCTATACATTTCCTGGAAGAAAGATTCTGATGCCTCCTCTTCGCTCTCCTGATTTTATGGAGGTAAAGTTAGTCATAATAATATCTTTCACATGCACTACCTTTGGTAAATATACAAATGTATACTACTACTACTCATCGTGTCACAGGTTATTTCAAACCAAGCGTGATGAAAGGATTTTAAGCGCGTTTCAAAGAGGCTCCATTCGTGCACTTGACACATATTTTCGAACTATTTAGGTTCTACGACACTATAAATAAGAAAGTTAATTAGTAAGTAAAAATTAAGATGTTAGTTTTTGAAAAGCAGTGTTATGAAACGTCATCAAACACCTACGAATAATAAAAGTTATGCCCCAGGCTTACAGAAGCGAGCGAAGTGAAACTAAACCATCGCCATAATCACTTGAACTCTCGTCTGTCTCACCTGAAAGTTATTTGTTTGCAACTTCCAAAGCTCCATTCCTCACCAAAGTCCAGGATACGCTGGTTTCTGATGTAGAAAGCGACTTGCCATATCGAGCGAGTCGTCCCGCCACGCCAGTTCCATATTAAATTTCATATTTAATATTTCGCTGCTAAGGTAAGTTGGTTAGGTAATGAACACCATTTCTTTAGGGATGTATCAGGTAATTGTATTACATAAAAGCACATGCCGACATTCATTATATGATACTAGCGACCGTGGCTTCTCAACCCGTTTCTGTAACTTTTTCGAGATAAAAATGTCCGTCTCCTGGTTCTAATCTCCCTCCCCACCAATTTTCATCAAAATCGGTTCAGCCTTTCTTGAGTTATAAATAGTGTAACTAATACAATTTTCTTTTATATAGATTACTAGCGGGCTTCGCTCGCCCCGTTCCCGTTACTGTTTCGGGTTATAGAGTATCCTATGTTCTTTTCCCGGTTCTTAGCTATCTCTCCACCAATTGACCATGTTTTTCCTGTGGATTAGGCCGACTAAGATGTCAGGATGGTATAGATGCTGGGCAAGTCTATTCCATCTAAAATCCTGTCCCAGGCACTTTAGCGTCAGTAGGGCTTATAATAATCAGTTGCTCCGGACGCTATATGTTTAAATCATCTACAACAGATGCAAAGGCCTGAAAACTGAGGCAGTTATGGCTTAATTTTGAATTGTAATTTACAGAAGGGTTATTCAGGCTTACGTTGCAGAAAAAAGTTTAATGAAAAGTTAATATTTGTAGTCACAGGACTTAAAAGATCATCACAGGGTGTCAGTTTTTCCTGCTTTTTTAACCGACTTCCAATCAAAAAGGAGGAGGTTCTCAATTCGGTTGTTTTTTTTTTTTTTTTTTTTTTTAAATCTTTGTTACCGCATAACTTCGTCATTTGTGAGCCGATTTGAAAAATTATTTTTTTATCTGAAAGGTACTGCTTCCAGATTGGTCCCATTTTAATTTTATTAAAATCGGTGTTGCCATTTTTTTAAAAATATTTTTTTTAATGTTTGTAACTGCATGCCTCCGTCATTTATGAACCGATTTAGAAAATTATTTTTTTATTTGGAAGGTTATTCTTATGTCCAGATTGTCCCAAACAAATTTCATTAAAATCGGTTTACCCGTTTGGCAATGAAGTCGGTTTCTCAAGTTTTTTAAACTTATAATTATTTAAATACTCATAACTCGAAAGTTACATAACAAATATTTTTTTTTATATTTTTCTGATAACTGTCATGACTTGGCGCATCACCCGTTTTCGGCTGGACGTTGACTTATGGGACACCCTGTATAATGCATAATCTAATCGCACTAGACCAACTTTCTCATAAGAACTAAGTAATGATTTACCTCAGTATCTACAACGGAAGTACACACATTTAATGAAATTGACATTTGAAATCCAAACTTGTTTCGAACTTCCAAAGAAGGTAAAATCTAAGCCATGCAATCTATATTAAAGTATTATAAAGTCCATTTCATGCAGTGCTTTGAGTAATAATTTAAATTTCTCACGAGTAGTTATTACGGGAAATAAAGATGTTAACAAAATTGTTATTTTGTAGGCACGAACACATCTCGACGTCGTAAAAAGTTTCATGCGTTAGCTTTAACACATAAATATGGTATTACAAAGATTTTTAAAATGACGTCCCAAAAGTTAAGAGCCGAGCGGGATTTGAACCCGCGACCTTCCCCTTGCTTGTTAGTGCCGAACAGCCCCAGAGTTATTCGTCGAGTGTGATTAGGATCCGATGGTGCAGTTATCGGCGCAGCCCCGTACCAAGGGGCAGGTCGCGCGTTTAAATCCCGCTCGGCTCTTTTGGGATTTGGAACTTTTGGGACATTATAAAAATCTTTATAATTTCCATAAGTGTAGTAAACACTATAAAATCAATAAAAAGTTAAATATGGTATAATGGTAATAATGTGAATGTCATTGGAGACCAACGACATTCTCATTCTCAATCATGGACTTTTGAATCTAGGTGTTATTGGTTTTAACTTTTATGATTCAATACAGACCTTCGTAATGTATTCAAACAAAGGTAATCTTACAAAGTAAATGGTTGATGTGTGGCATCACATGTATGGCTGGTAGGTATTCAAATGAGTGGCAATCGACTTCTGACCTGCCACTACTAGCACGTATTTTGTAACCTGGCTAATATATTCATTAGTAAGCAAAACTCTGTATGGGTGTATGTAATATTTTATAAAGATAACTTCGTACTAATGAATCTATTGAATCCAGCTAACGCATGGGTATAAACCAATGAAACAAAAATACATACATACATGCTTAAAATCACGCCTTATTCCCATGGGATCACAGATTTTTACTTGCTTCGATCCTGACATACCTCTTTGACTTCACTCGAAACAATAATCATCAAAAAAATATTCGTAAAACTGTGATTGCAAGGGATGAAGAAGCTTTTGAAGGCTTATATAGAGACTAAGTACCTACTATTATTATAACCACCTTATCTGTGACGGTGTAAAAAAGATCTTTTTTTTTTATTCAGTTGTATCACAAAGATCACTTAGAAGCGATTTAAAGCTGGTGCCAGTTTCATGCGACCAAGCCTAGAGGAACAGATAACAAACAACGGCTTGTTTCCTACCATTTTCGTATGATCCTCTTACAAAACAAAAATAAAATTGTAGTTCAGAAATTCCAGTGTGCACAACAAAAGCTATATGGTCGCTATACCTAGAGACCATTTCGAGGCGTTTAGCTTTTGTAAGATTTAGCTGGTGTTCTATTTTTAGAGAACTAAGCTATGTATGTAAGTACTGCTTACCCCAACCTAGTCAATAATATCTAGTATATTATTTTACACGTATTCTTCACACCCGTATGGTAACTTTGCTAACATATAATATCATATTCGTTGAGTTGGTAAGCAAATACTATTTCATAACTAAATATTAGTCCTTTATTACCGTATCGAATAGCACATTCGATTGCGGCTTTGCATAAATAATACAATAGTTGTAAAACATTGCAATCAGATAGAATGATTCGTGTCAAGGTAGGCTGCACTACACTCAGAGAATCCCAGTCACGACCAGCCTCTTCGAACATAATTATCTCATCATCATCGTCATCATCCACAGCCCGACTTCACCCACTGCTGGGTATAGGCTTCCCTTAGTTTGTGCCATCTACCTCGATCCTGTGCCAGTCTAAACCATTGCCGCCCTGCGACCCTGTCTATGTCGTCCATCCATCTTACTGCAGGGCGCCCTACGCTTCTGTAGCCGGTTCTTGGCCACCATTCGGTTGTTGTTCCACTCCACCTGTCATCACCACGCCTAGCAATGTGTCCTGCCCAACTCCATTTGAGCTCCGTAATCTGATCTCCGACGTCTTGGACCTTCGTTCGTCTTCGGATTTCGGAGTTCGGAACTCGATCTATAAGTTTGGTGCCGAGCATGGCACGCTCCATCGCTCTCTGTGCAACTCTCATTCTATACACAGCCTCCTGCGTGAGCGTACATGTCTTATCATAATTATGATAATTATCTAAAATATCTAAATGAATATTTGTACCTACGTATGTGATATTGTACTAAGTGCAAATTTATACTTCTAGGTCCTTTTATAATTTCCATTTATAAAAATACTAGTTGCGCTCCGCTGTGTTACCCGTTATATAAAAGCATGTACTTTTGTTCTATATGTAGATATTATGATTAGTATCCTGTGTAGCCACTGGATGGGAGAAAAAACTTTTAGAAACATGGCAAACAGGACCATCCCATAGAAACTGCCGCCCCCCTAAACTACCTCTACCAATGAGATAGCCCAAGGTTTTGAAATAATTCTTAGTGATAAGCACTTCCTCCATAGATATATACAAAAATAACGGGTTTGAGCCTTCGTCATCCACCAACTTCTATAAGGCCCTCAACTTCTCAAGCATACATATTTGTCACTTTTCAATGGAGAACTATCAAAAAATGTATGCTTGAAGCTCTACTCAGACTCTTGTTTCTGCATACGGCCCTTAGCACCTAAGCTGTAATAAAACGCGATGTCGTGTTCTAAACGACACAACGACTGATGATAAGATACCAAATAGTGTCTATTAAAGGATGGCAACATGTTTTATCGATTACCAGTCGAATAATCAACAAATCTTATCCAACACCTTATCAGGCAATAAATTACAGCTTCATCTCTAGCAACAACATTATTCGAAGATCAGGAATTTGATTTAGCTAATACAGCAACGTATAAATAGCTAAACATCCGCTGCCCAGCCCTTGTAGTCTTGTACCAGTTGTCCACTTTCAATACCTTATGTATACTCGTTGCTGTTCATAGTAAAGCCTTGTTCTGTGAGACTAAGGTGGCGGTGGCTAGTTTTTGAGCCAGCTAAGACAAGGTTTCCTGGAAAACAGTCGCCGTCTTTTAGTAACACATAGAGAACCTCATTTCTCACTGTTAACAAAGGATCAAGGAGTTTAGTGTTGCCGTTATATAACGGATGGAACTATTTAAGAAAAGCCTGGCCTCACCTCCGGGTCGGGGAAAGCGCTGACTTTGTCAATTATCATTTGTTACGGCGATAAATTTACTTGGGGCCATTTAGATGGAATCATTGTCCCTGTTTTCCGGTTTGAAAGCGAACATTCCTGGTTCACACTCTGGCACAAGCTGCTAACCCTAGACGCAACCTATGATGAGTGGAGTTTTTGAAGTGTGATTTTTGGCCGAAGACGGCTGACTGTTGACTACTGTCAGCTATACCATTACGTCGGAACCAGGAAAACGGAAAGGCAGCCATTTGTACTAAAAAAGGACTGAAAGACTAGCGGGCCCGTGCGATTTCAGCCGCGGAAAAGCATACCCATGCAAACTTTGAAACCCCTTTTCAGTTTTTTAGGCACTGCCTGTGCCTACACTTCGCAAGAGTGCCCCAAATAAATTAAAAATTAAAAAATGTTATAACAGTGCTAACTTTTACCCAGAAAATGTTTAGCAATGAAATAAAATAATCTCCTTTACGGAATGGCCTTTTCGCCTTTTGGGATAACGAACAATGGGCTTTATTGCGTCAGTTCCTTGGTACCCATTGTAAGTGTTTTATCGTTGGACGCTATCTATTAGTCAACTAATTTCTTCTAAAAAGTAAGGTAAGAGGTATGTTATTGTGGTCAGTAGACTGGCTCGCTCATTAGTTATTCGTTTGCCGCTGGCATTTTCCTAGATGAAGAAATATACAATCTCTAAAATACGTGTGAGAATTTTTAAAGTACTTGGGTAACCGCACATTGAAGAAAGAAGTACCGTGTCTATCACAGCGTAACGGTTACAAAAGTTTTTTTACTAAAGTCAAATTAAGTTTTTTGACCCTTTTGTCTAATTCAAAAAGTTTTTCTTTTAAATATATAGATAGCTTAGTATTTGGTTGCCATCACACCTGGTGATTAAAAGTGAGGATGCAGCCTTAGATGGAGCATGCTTAAGCTTAGCCATAATCCACCTGTTCACTTTTCAAAATCCTAAATTATAACGTTCCGAAAATACTGACGCCGGAAGAGAATTCCACTCCTTGGCAGTTCGCACTCTAAAAGTGGAATCAAAGCGCTCTGTTTAAAAAAGTCTGATCAGTTCGAATGACTATGCCCTTTTCAGAGTATTTAATTAACCATGTTGAATTACCTCGATCCAAAACGAGCAAACCTCAAAAATCACTGTTTTTATCAACAAGTACAAATTAACCAATTTCACTAATAAAGCAGTTGACATTGGTTGTGTGGTCTGCCCACCTAGCAATTAACAAAATATATGAAGTTACTATTTCAATACTTATCATGTCAACGATTTTTGGATACAGTGTAATTTTTTATTTCGGAACGCTGAAGTCTGAACAATTTTTTACCTTATCGTCCAAGAAATAAGGCCTATAATAGTAGAGCATAAAAGTGAATTATTGTATAACGAGACCACAGTAAACCCGTGTGATAAAAACTCGCACAAAAGGTTCCTTTGTCGCGAAATGGTCGCAATTTTGTGGTGAAATATTGGGTGCTTGCTATTGTGACGAGATTGGGACGCTTACCTATTTACTTATTTACAACGTATGCTACGTGATAAATAAATGAAATATACTTCTACCAAAGCCCTTTCCTACCGAAACGTCTTTATTATAAAATGCTTGTTCTAATAATTATGTTTAAAGCGAAGGACACCATCAATATAGTTGCTCGCGATTTTTAAATGACTTCAAAAAACAAGTGAATTTTAAATAACTTGGGAAACTGATTTCATGGCCAAACGGCTGAACCAATTTTGATGAAAAAATGCAATATGTATTTTGAAAAAAAAAAACAATTTACCTATATTTAAAAAAAAAAAATTGGCTCATAAACGATTTTATTTTTGAAAAATGCTTTAGTACTGATTTAAGGCTTAAGAGTTCGTAAAAATACGGGATTTTTTTCCAAAACATATAATGCAGATGGCTTATTTAAACTCGATTTTGAAGGAGTACCCAGGTACCTAACGAGGCTTCTTACTGATTCTAGACTTGAAGTAGTTCAGATTGTACCAAATGATAAGAAACTAGAATTGGCAGAAGTTTCTAGCTTCTTGCAATACCCACTTCGCATATTCAATGAGGAACGGTCCTGGTATTCTTATACTTCTTTCGAGACTGGTGACCAAAGAGTTGGCGCTGACCTAGGTAGAACAAATAAATAAAAATAAATATGTATCGTGGATAATCCACAGAACACTATCTAGCCCCAAATTAAGCAGAGTTAAATTAAATTCTTACCCCAAATATTTTTTTTTGTCAATAACATCCAGACAGAACAAACATCTATGTTTCTCGGCGGAGATCGAACCCACGACCTACTAGAAGGCAGTGCTGAACTATATATTTTTTTGAAATTTTGTCCAATCATAATTAAATTACTTTTGTAGGTACTGTTACGACGAGAACTCTTCATTGATTACAGCTACCACTCTGTTTTACATATTACACCGCAAACAATACAACTACGTATATCGACTCTACTCTTCCTCTTCTTCTTTTTTTCCACCACTAGAGATGCCATCCCTTGCTTGATCCGATTAGGGATGTCCTATTCCCAAAACCAGTTCACAGTACCTATGGCCTGTTTGAAGTTTAACAGGCCGACACCCAAGCAACATTAAGCATAGTATTCATGAGCATCGGTAATCTGCCCACATAGACGCCAAGTTCCGTTATACCTAGTTCAGTTTCGAGGTGTTGTGGAATTTTGTAGCATAAATATTTTCCGGTCACTCGATTTGGGATTGAGAGCAAATCGATCAACTTGAAGTGTTGTTTTTTTTAGTAATACCTAGTTGTTTTATAACCTATAGTATACAGTATCAAAGACTGTATACAAGTTGTAATAACAGATGCAAAAAGGCCTGTTTTAATGAGGTAAGTAACTAAATTAAATAAATAATAAGTGACGTACATTACGGTATAAGTTGGTAACGTCATAGAAATATATATCATCAGCTGCATGTGCGGTCACTTGCATATTTGTATAGAAAATTTATCGTAATAATGCCATGATGATAATCTACTATATAAAAATAAGTCGGGTTTTCCTTCCTGTCGCTATAACTCCAGAACGCACGAACCGATTTCCACGGTTTTGCATTCGTTGGAAAGGTCTCGGGCTCCGTGAGGTTTATAGCAAAGAAAATTCAGGAAAAATTCAGGACAAACTAACATCTGGTGGCGAAACGGAGTTCGCCGGGTTTGCTAGTTTAGTATAGGTACATAATATTATAGCTACGTGTGTGACGGGCTTGAAACTCGACACATGCAATGTTTCTGCATTCGGGCTCTAATAAATAAATATTGTAGACAATCCACTCAACATTATATAACCCCAAACTAAGCAGAGCTTGTACTATGGGAACCAGATAGCTGATATACTACTTATATACTTTTTATTTTGTAAATATATACTAATTTTTTTTGCAAATATAATATATCACCCAGACACAGAACAAATATCTGTGCTCACCACACAAATAGTTCTGGGTGGGGATCGAACCCACGACCTGCGGCGCAGAAGGCAGAGAGACTACAAACTGAGCTGAGAGGCCAGTCGAACTAGGTAATATTTCGTGACCAGTGAGCTTAGTTTTATCTTTTATCTGTAAGATCCGGGGCACACATTGTGAGAGCAAGGTCTTAGCCGCGTCTTCAGATAAGATAGGGTAATCCGATACAGATTTGTCACGCTTTGTCGCTTCCCCTGGCCTTGGTCGTGATTTAGTATACAGCTTATAGCTATATCGAATTCCGGTGATTTATATTTTAGTGTTTTTAGTCATGTGCATCGGTGTGTTTCCATAAGTAGAGTACGTTTTTTGTATTTAACAAAAAAAATACCAGTTCGTAAAAATTGAAGGAAGTATTAGGTAATAAAAAATATGTTTAAGCAAATGGGTTCGTAGACTCTGAGGTGGGTTTTTGTTGTTGTATACTGGATTTAATCTTGTTAAGCTATTATGGATGTTAAAAATTGAATAAGGTTACGATTACACATATTTTATTAGTAACCTGCCTTTGCCTTTTTATTGTTTGTAATTTTTGTGAACAATGAACCAAATGTCTGCAATAATGAATTATTATTATCATAGTTAAAAGTGATATGCTTGCTAGTATTAAGGGGAGTTAGATCATACTCAACTTCAAGAACTGTTCACCTTTCATTTAAACTAAACTAAGCTATTAATCTAACAAAGCTTGAATCTCGACTTAAATAAATCTATATCAGATAAGCCAATCCATACAAAAACATAAATCGATGATGCCCTATGCCATAAAATTTAAAAAAAGCAATAATAATAAGTGACGAAACGAAATTACTTTCAAAGTACTCGACACGTTTTTAAGTGGTTTGTACAAACAACGTAATTACAATTGTTTACATTTGTCACTACAAAAGCACCGGCGCTCACAGTAACTTGTGATAATAATGACAGTAGTTTATGCTTTCCTACATTTCAATATAGATTAATAAAATTATAGTAAACAGCGTAACTTGTCACAAGAATGCCCATACAAAAACGAGATATAAAAATGTTCATACATTGATTCCTAACCAATGTCATGCATGATCATGACGTATTTTGACCCTTCCTTTTTCTTTGTGTTTTAGTTCGAACGCTACGAGCGAACTTATATAGGGACAGTGAGTATCAAAAGCTAAAGGAATATTTTAATTTGTCTAGCTTCCTCATACAGAAAACGAAATATAATAAAAAAACTAAAGCTGGTAAACAGGAGCCTAATTCTCGGGCCGACCGAGATTTTCAATGTCCCTTAACCTGTCGTATGCGCAAGCTCTGCGCAGTCCACCCAGTTTGACGGGCTCGAATGCGCAAGCCCTGATCAGTCCACTGACATTGTGCAACATTTCAACTTGATTTGAACATTAAACTATTGAAATAAAGTCTATATTTCTTTATTTCCCTGTTCCGAACGAATTGAATGAACCATAGAGACACTCAGTCGTTGATTGAAACCAATAGGAATTCAGTATTCTTTTGTTATCTATACCCTTTGTTTTTTTGCACAATTGCACACACACATACATACACCAAGATGGCGTCTTTCACATGTACGAGAGCTGATCCGTCCTTGCGCATTTGAAGCAACGCTATTGGTGGCCTGATCAGAGCTCCCGCAACCGACCAATCGCGCTGTCCGAAAACCGAGCTGCGCGCATGCGCGAAGACTCTCACTCACACATACAAGTCTGAGCGAACAAAATGTTTGACAAACATTAGTCTGTTTACTTTTACATTTTGTAAATTGTTCACTATTGGTAGAATAACTGCGTGTCGACCAATCGGAAGCCTCTTTTTTATACTTTATCACACAGTTCGTTCCATAGAGTATGCTCGCTCAGTCATTCCGATTTTTGTAAATGAAAACTCGCTTAGTGAAAACTCGCCAAATCACTTGTTGTTTTGGTTTTTGACTGAAATTGCGAGATAATTTTACTAATTATGTGTAGATAACAGTTTTCAAGCCGAAAATAATATATTTACAACTAAAAACACGCATGTTTACAAGAAAATACTGTTTCATTATTTGTGGAAAGTGAAATAAAAGTTGGGTTGAAGTATGACCACACGGCGAATGTTTGTGCTCACTACGTGATTTTCATAATAGTTTATCAGAGTGATGTTTTACTAGAACTATAAAGGTTTATATTTATTTCGATAGCTTGAATATTGTATTAATAGGAGGTAGAAAAATAAAACAGCATGTTTCTCAGAATATATTGACAATATTTATTTTTCCCATGACTGGTATAGGCATCGTCTTTTGTAACATTTACCCGTCAATAAACAACATTTTATGAATGATTTAACAATAAAATAGATTGTGAATAGATAGATTAGTTATCCAACCACCAAATAATAACATTTCCCATGTGGCTACCAAACATTTTATTAAAAATATTCACTAAAATCTGAGTACTAAAATTTATCTACAAAAGTTTCGCCATTTTGCCGCATACAACGAAAAAAATTCGCCGTCAGGCTGCGCATACAACAGGTTAAATACACATTGGCATTGCCAGCACCCCCGCACTTTTTCTACGTTTTCCGTATATCGTAGCTGTCGAGGCTTCTACGATGAGGTCGTTGATGAATTACTCAAGGAAATCTGCCATTCTCTCTTCGAAAAGAAGCAATTAAATAAAATTGCTAAATGATCCGAGATGAGCCGAGAATTAGGCTTCAGCTACCATATCTTTTCTCCAAAGAAATCTGATGCTAGTTAATTAAATTATTTATTTTGAGAAAATTCATTTAAGTTATGAATAATATGAACATTATATAGAAAATAATAATTTGTGTTTCCAAATCAAATTTTATAACTAAAATTTTTTTGCTGTCTGATTTGGAATATAAGTTATATTGTTATTGATAAAACATAGATATTTATTGTTATTGATTTTGTGTTTCTTCATAATCGAGAGTGGGCAGAGGTTATAAATGTTATTATGTTATCAATATGGTAAAGCCACGAGGCCAAAGTTACAACAAATTTACATATTTGCAGGTATTTACTGCGTAGGTTATAATGTTTTTATGTTGTAAACGATTCCTTGCGTACCACCCACGTTAGGAATTTACTGTTGAAGTGTCAAGTCATGACATAATTATTGTAATAAAAATGTTTTGAGCTTGCACATTGTAATGAGTTTCATTTATGTTACGAAAGTAAAACTTTTATTTTACATAAAAAAACTTTTTTGAAATTTGATCGTTCAGTGATAAAAGGCATAATGTTACAAAATTATAATTAAAATCTCTAAACTCAGATGCCATACTTATTAAATGCAATTCTTATTTTAATCTTTGCCTAAAGTTAGCTCTGTCACCAGTTTATCATTACCCAGAGGTAAGAGATGGCAATAGTAAATCTCTAGCAGACTGTTCCGTTCCTTCCATCTGGAAGTCTGCCTTTGTTTCACCTATTCATAAGAAAGGCTCTAGGAGTGAAGTTACCAACTATAGACCTATTTCCAAATTATGTATTATTGCTAAGATATTTGAACGAGTCATATACAATCAAGTCTATGCAGCTTTAAAACATTCTTTCAATCCATCGCAGCATGGTTTCCTTAAAGGTCGCTCGACTGTGTCAAATCTTGTCCTCTTCAATGACTTCCTGACTGAAGCAATGGATAATGGCCACCAAGTCGATGTAGTCTACACCGATTACAGCAAGGCCTTTGATAGGATTGACCACAGGTTGCTCTTGTCGAAACTGCACCTCATCGGAATTAGAGGTGACTTGCTTCGATGGTTTTTTTCTTTTATTGATAATCGGTCCCAAGCTATCGTCATCAATAACTACATATCTAGCTGGGTTTCTATTCCTAGTGGTGTACCGCAGGGTTCCCTCTTAGGGCCTCTGCTTTTCCTAATTTTTATCAATGACATCTCTAGCTGTTTTCAAAATAGTCACTTACTATGTTTCGCTGATGACATGAAGATCTTTAAAATTATTAATACCCAAGTGGACTCATCACACCTACAAGATGATCTATCGAGATTAGACTCTTACTGTACTACTAATAAATTAGATTTAAATCCATCCAAGTGCTCCGTTGTCACCTTTACACGTAAGAAATTAGAACTTCAGTCTAGTTACTTGCTTAAAAACCATACTTTACTTAAATGCAGCGTAGTTAGAGACCTCGGTGTGCTACACGATTCAAAGCTTCAGTTTAATGATCATGTTGAATCCATCGTTTCTAAGGCGTCCAAAGCCCTGGGTTTTGTCATGAGGAGTGCAATTAACTTCCATCGTGCTAAAACTTTCAAGATTCTTTACTGTACCTTCGTAAGAAGCATCCTTGAATATGCGTCTCAAATCTGGAATCCTCGCTATGAGAAATACATACATAGAATCGAGCGCATCCAAATTAAATTTATCAAATATCTTTGTTTTCGTTTAAGCATTCCCTATAGCTCCTCTGATTACCTTAATTTGTGTAAAAAATTTCATTTTCTTCCTTTAGCTAAGCGGCGTGAAATCGCTGATCTATGTTTCTTATTAAAAATTACCTCTAATGATATAAATTGTCCTGACTTATTAAATAAAATCAAATTATATGTCCCTTCTAAACCTAAAAGATATAATCCCTCTATTCATGTTCCTGTAGTTGGCACCAACTATAGACAGAACACATTTATGTGGCGAGCAAGCGCGAATTACAATAAGCTGAGCAAACATCATGATTTTGACCTATTTTGTACGAGTGTCGGTTCAGCCAGGCAGCGGCTGAACGGGGAGTTCTTTGGTAACGAGTAAAGCGTATGCATGCACTGTATTACTTATGTATTATCTAAGCTCTTTGATGTTAATGTCGACTTACGGCGTTCACAGTTTTTGTTTTTAATATGTTTTGTATCCGTGAAAACCTTTAATTGGGTCTCTCGTTTCTATACTATGAATGTAACTAGTTATTTCTTGCTGTTGGTTTTCCAATAAATAAATAAATAAATAGTTTAAGCACTGTTTATCTTTTGGCATATTTTTATAAGATCATAAGAAGATAAGTGTGGAAAAGTTTTCGTATTCATCAATAATCTAGGCACTTTTGAAATTCATGTTTTTTTATTATTATTATTATATTCTGGTGGGTATCTGGCGCAGCGTATATAAGCATTGCTATTCAGCGTGGCAATGCCGCCAGCGTCTTGGGGACGCTTCCGTCTGGCACTGATTTGGATCAGTTGAGCTATCTCTAGATCGTTTGTAACGATAGCTCAACTGTTTCTTGTGTATTTTGTACCTTTTGTAAATATTTGTTTAATTGTAAGTTTCTTTGTGTAAATAAAAGTACCTACCTACCTTATTATATTTTGTATTTGATAAAACTGAACAAGGCAGGGGTGGCGAAAAAGGTAGTGTTACTCAAAAAGTCACCCAATTCTGGTGCTGATTGTATTATTAAAATTATGCTACTTCATAAATTGTAATTTCAGTTTCCAATCTGATAAAGTTATAAAAACCACACACCACAATCATGTGTACAAAAACACCGTTGTGATACGGTGGTGAAACCGATACATAAGTGGGCTTACTCCAGACAGGTCCTAAGTTTACTTTATGTATAACTTACGAAGTTAAAGTTGTTAAAGCTTGGTTAAATGGAGCTGGCTTCGGTCGGTGGCCGCAAGGACGTTGGTGCGCGGGCGGAGGCAGCGTTCGACAACTTCTTACCCAATCAGAGGTCTATCATCTATGTGTGGGTGAGGTGGTCTGTGTAAACACGGACCTTCTTGTAGCGGATTTACGAACGAGTTCTGATTTACCCGAGTTCTAGGGATAACTTTCATGTTTTTTTTATTAGTGCTCGTATTTGTTGTTGTTTTATTAACTGAGAAATTATAGTTTTATCTGGTGACTTTTATGGAAATAAAATATTTATAATAAATTCATTAACATAATATTAGTAAGTAGCTAAGAACACAGTATCATTTCCTTACAGTGCTTGTTAAAATGGTGATTGTAAAAGTGATAGTAATATCTTTATTTTAATTATTAATAATTATTGAATTAATAATAATCATATTAAACCCAGCACCTATTTTCAATTCTTTATTTAAGGGATGCAGAACTCATAAATAAATAGATTAGATACAATTTCGGTAGCTTAATCCGTAACTTGGTCAAGGTTATTACTCATATAAATATTATCACTTAGATCTTTATCTTCAGTAGATTGTAAATAATATATTTGGCTATTTTACGATTCGAGTTGGCAATCTTATCAACGTCGCGCGCGTGCTCGTAGCTGTGCTCGATTCACTCACACTGTGACGTTACCTTGGTTGTAAAGGTTGTGTGCGCTGTGTTGAACTTTTGTTTTTTTTTCGTTCGTACCCAAGCATCAGCCACTTGCTTGCCGCGCGTATACCTGCTAGAATAGTGCTACAAACTTACAAACATTGTATGTTTCTTATAGAAAATAGCAAAACCGTCTCAAATATTTTATTGTACCAGTGAAATCTCTATGAAGTGAAGCCCAGATGTTAGCGTAAACGGCAATAACCTCGTTTTGTGTCAACAAATAATAATAAACAGTGTTCGGTCCGGTACAAGTTACTTGCCTTGTTTGGAAGTGATGAATTAAACAATGTTTTAAACTGGAAACCCTGGATCATGGCTTCGTTCAAGTGTGCTGGAACGTGAATTTGTTGCGAGTTCACCTACTTATCGTTTATGGTAAGAAAAAAATAATCATGTTTCGTAACGCAAAGCTATAACTTCTTTTTTGCTTCAAACTTCGGCCGCTGCGCGCCTTTTTTCTTTTTTACTCGGTTTTTTATCGCCAATGTTGAAAAGTTAAGTAACTTTTGGGTGATGTAGGAAGTACGGGAACAAAACTTTGAAGTTTGAGTTTGGGCTTTTGCGTGAACTATATTAAACCATGGTAGGTAGATACTTCTTTAAAGAATTCCCTAGAATAGAATAGAAAGATATTGTTTTTGTAGATATTGTTTCGTTTGTACTTAATCTCTATTTTGTGAAAATAATTTGTTTGATTTGATTTGAAATTATTTGATAATGAATAAGTGTAAAATCATAAATGCTTGAACACTTACAGAACTTTATAAATAACATAACGTCTTAGGTACCTACAAAACCTGTCTAGGTAAGTAAATTAACAACCTAGGTACTTATTCCCTCAGTAAGTACGAATATTATAGTTATTACTTGCTATGATGGGCAAGTCTTGTAATGTGTAGAAAGGTTCCCAGGCATATTGGTACATTTATTAGGAGAGTGTTAGTAAGAACAATATTAATAAAATATTTATGGCGAAACAGTTACCCATAACATTTTCCCATTTCTACTGTACTAGTAGAAATGGGAAAATGATGATAACTGCAGAAGTCGTTAAACTAGCTGATGGAATAAGCATATGGCCCACCTGATGTTAAGTGGGCATACATGGCATTATGGCTCTTTCCTGACGTGCGTGACATACGACGCTATGCTTTGTTATAGACGATGGTTACCACTTAACAGCTTATTGTTTAAAAAAGTGGTAACCATCACCTATGAAAAAGCATTGCCTCGTAGGTCATGCACGTCAGGAACATGCCCTACGATGCACTTCCTTGCGTCCACCAACAGAGGCATACCGATGTTCAGCCTCACCTGCCAGTAATTTCACCAGCACCTACATCCTTCAAACCAAAACATAGCAACGGCAGAAATAGGCATGGTAGACATTGAAGAACTTATATGGTTTATACCTAGTGTCTATTTTTCAGTAGACTAACTTCCTATTTATTTTGAGTGTACTAGTGGTCTAGTGGTAGTAACCCAGGCTTTTAATCTCAAGGTCGCGGTTTCAAATCTAGGCGTGTTTATGGATTTTTGTGTTTGGAATTTGAAATTTTGGAAATAGACATAATAAAAACCAGTAAACTATGTTGTCTATGGGCAACGTTGAATGCTTACCATCATCATTTACATTTAAAAAATTGTTTGTGGTAATTTATTGTCAATGCTTGCATAGTGCTACGCCAGGCATTGCACACATTGGAGAACCATTGTAAAGACGTTGCAAATTGCAATGTAATTTAAGCAGAAGAGCCTATCGTGCGTGATAGATACGGCATTTGTGCTTAGTATGTACTTATTAACTAGTACAAAGAATACATAATAGTTACACCGTATAATTTAAGCTACGACGATTGATGTGAAAGTAGCGATCAATTCGCAAATCAGAAAGCTTTAACATTCTAATTCTATCGTCACTCGTATGTTGTGTAATGTAATGAAGGCTTTAGGTAAGATTATTAGCCTATCGCACATCTAGCGCGATGGCGACGGCGATCAGTGAAACGCTGTAAAGTAAGACAGCGATATTTGAAAGCGTTTCAGCTGATAGCCATCGCCATCGCCTAGATGTGCGCAGGCTATTACGCGACTTTAATGATGAGTGAAAAATTCACCCCTGAAAAATTCAGGGGAATTCCCAACAAGTCTCGAACATCTGGAACTCGAGTATTCTGGAACATTTTCATGTAACATTGAATTCGGAACAAGACGAATACCTACGAACTAAATGATTTGAAATAGTTTAGTTTGGGCCCTGATGGTTCATTTTTTGCCCCAGGGACAGGATTCTAGGTCTAGGTTATCTATCTATTCATGATCTTCTTATCGTGTCACTGATTCTTACGAACCAAGTGTGGTGAAAGGATTTTAGGTGCACCTCAAAGAGGCTCTTTTCGTGCACTTGACACATATTCTCGAACTTTTTAGGTTTTTTTACTATGCATGATGATGGATGTGTAGAACAGTAGGCCTACCATGAGCTCTATCTGGGTCTCTGGTTCTGGTTTTAATTCTGTGTGAGTGGTCACCATTATACTGTGTGTGTGACGTTTTGACGTTAGGATTTATTTAGTCAACACTCACACAGACTCAAAATCAGAACCAGAGATGGAGCCAGACAGAGCTCATGGTAGGCCTACAGTTATTAATTCCGTGGCTACCTTGACCTTTAATTAGTGCGTGTACGTTTATCAAGCCAGCGTTTATCAAACAACATTGCTTGAGTTTGTAATTTAGCTGCGACGTTGTAGTGACCTAAAAAAATTAAGTGGGCCGCTTCTTAACGAGATAGCCCAACATTGGTAAGGCCTACCTACTTTTACACAGATAATCAGAAAACCGACATGGCTGCACCACAAATGTAAAACATGAAACACTAGCGGACGCCCGCGGCTTCGCTTGCCCCTTTGCCGTTACGACCCGTTGATTTTTCCTTTAAAAGTTTTTCCTCATTTTCTTCGCTTAGGGAAATCATTTTCCAATTTCCTTTCTTAGTGCACCCCTATGCTATAAAAGAAACATACCCTCCAAGTTTCATGCTTCTAGGATTTACGGTTTAGGCTGAGCGTTGATTGTCAGTCAGTCAGTAACGTAAGAGTTTTATATATTTTGATTATAGTGCTTTTAACTAATGTTATTGTCTTATAATATATTGGTTTTACAGACCTTTTACTTTGCTAGGTTCGTATTCGAGGTGTGCAAAAATAATCTGCTCAACGTCAGGTAGGGATTGTGCTTGTTTCGTCAATGGTTTTTCCTAAATAATATAAGGTATATAAAGGACCTTGAGAAACCGACTTGATGGCCAAACGGTTGAATTGATTCTGATGAAAATTATATAGGAATAATCTGGAAGTGTTATTGGTACCTACCACTCAGAAAGAACTTTTCAAATCGGTTCATAAATGACAAAGTTATGCGATAAAAAACATAAAAAAAATACAACCGAACTGCGAACAAATTCTTTTTTTTATTTTAAGTCTGTTACAAAAAGGTCTAAACGCTTACAACAACTGAAGATCAAAATTTGAAAACAAAAAGAGTGTCAAAACCTTATGCAACGGTATAAGATAAGGTTTTGTTTTGACAATTGAATCTTTTTGTTTGAAAGTAAGAAAATGCATTTGAAAATTTCAAAACTCAATAGACTATTTTCTGAAAGATCTACTTAGTATCATATTTCTTGGAACAAAGTTACGGCGTTTTTGCTAGCCAATAGCGCATGGCGTATCGACCTTTTCTGTAGGTCGATGCATGGTTCTTTTTGCGTGCATGACCTGAACCAGTCTTGATCCCAACAATACTGGTCCAGAATACTAATAGTTACTGCCCACAGATGGGCTGCTAGTTAGTATGCCGAGTGCCACAGATGGATTGGCAGTTGGTATGACTGTGGGTTCAATGCTTGCTGTTGTACCGAGAAACAGTGGCTTACTTGTTTGCCCTTGTACAATCGCCTACCCTGAGAGCGCTATTGTTCTTACTAGGGATGTGACTGATGTTAAACCGGAACTTGTTACAATTTTGCTTTTCAGCTTAGATTTTCCGTGTGATAAAAAAAAGGTGATGTGTCACGGAAAATCTAAGCTGAAAAGCAAAATTGTAAACATTTCGTATTTAATTGACTTAAGTAGACAAAGTATGTACCTATTTATCTACTAAAATTAATAATACTGTATACTATTTCCAAAATATTTTCACCTTGTTCTACCTATGCGTACAAATTCTTTGACAAGTTGTTTGTTTATGAAGGGAAAATCAAGAAATCACAACGTTGAAATTTTCCTCGTATAAAAAATCTCGAGACGTTTTTCTACTTGAAAGTTAGTTCCAAGTAGAAAAACGTGGCAGGATCAATGTTTTTCTAAACTGTGTGTGCGTGTGTGCAATCAGATTGCAAACAAGATAATCTTAGCTGCTTGCAATTTTCTATAAATAAGTTCAGTGTTTATATATCTTTCAAAAGGTCAAAGAGAAGTGGTTTCACGGTTTTCAGCGTCATAAACGCTGTTAATTCGACCATTTGGAGGGTGATATAAGGCTTAGTTCACAACCCTATTCTAGACTCGTAAGCTACTATTTAATGTTTACGCATACCTATACTTACTGCAGTTACATTTCAGTTTACTACAACTTAATGCAGTGGACATGCCTTTGCGCACGTAGGCTTAGATTATTGACTTAACTGTACCTATACCTACTTACTACCTACACGTTCATGTTTATAAATAGTAGATAGGGTTTAGCTATCGGTTCACTCAAGGACGAAATCTACGTAATCAAGGTATTGATTACAGGTATAACTTTACCTCTATATAACATTTATTGCAATAAACGAAATACCAGATAATATGTATGGCTAAAGGGTCAATATCGCACTCGAAGCTTCAGCGCTTGTCACTCTGCGGAAAAACGAACTAGCGACCCACAAGGGAGGGGCCTCTTAAAGATGTAATTTAGAAAAAAATGAGATAAAAATGTGAAGCTTTGAAAAACCAAAATTATATGACTGATGATCAAAATACATTGGGAGCTTGGTGTTAGCAGAAATACAAACAGACGCGGAAAGCGACACCATAATTATATTATTGAAAGGATCTATGAATAAAAGCAGCCAAGTGCGAGTCGGACTCGCCCATGAAGGGTTCCGTAGCATCAATTAACATAATATAAAGGTTTTTGTAGTTTGTCGAAAGGTAAATTGCGGTTTACGATTTATGACGTATAAAAAAAAAACTACTGACTAGATCTCGTTCAAACCAAATATCGTTGAAAGTTTGCATAGTAATGTACAACATATATTTTTTTTGGATTTATCATTCTCTTATTTTAGAAGTTAGAGGGGGGGGGACCAACTTTTTTCCACTTTGGAAGTGTCTCTCGCGCAAACTATTCAGTTTAGAAAAAAACTATATTAAAAACCTCAACATCATTTTTAAAGACCTATCTATAGATACCCCACACGTATGGGTTCGATGAAAAAAAAATTTGCGGTTTACGATTTATGACGTATAAAAAAAAACTACTGACTAGATCTCGTTCAAACCAAATATCGTTGAAAGTTTGCATAGTAATGTACAACATATATTTTTTTTGGATTTATCATTCTCTTATTTTAGAAGTTAGAGGGGGGGGGACCAACTTTTTTCCACTTTGGAAGTGTCTCTCGCGCAAACTATTCAGTTTAGAAAAAAACGATATTAGAAACCTCAACATCATTTTTAAAGACCTATTCATAGATACCCCACACGTATGGGTTCAATGAAAAAAAAATTTTTGAGTTTCAGTTTCAAGTACGGGGACCCCCAAAATTAATAGTTTTTTTTCTATTTTTATGTAAAAACCTTAATGCGGTTCACAGAATACATCTACTCACCAAGTTTCATCAGTCTAGCTTTTATGGTTTCGGAGAAAAATGGCTGTGACACGGTCGGACAGACAGACAGACAGACAGACAGACAGACATGACGAATCTATAAGGGTTCCGTTTTTGCCATTTGGCTACGGAACCCTAAAAATCGAAATCTTTAAAGTTGAGAACCAAAAAACGAGCGCATTTTTATCAAAAACCATCAAATTTCTCTCATCATCATTAGCATGTTTGTATTGTAGGTATTGGTATGGTATCAAAAGTTAACTACTTTGTTTATAAATTGTCTAACCCCTATCGAAAAATTAAAAGCCTATATTTAAGTTGAGAGCTACAAAAGTGTTTACAATTTTCACTCATTATCATTAGAATGTTTGTATTACAGATACTGATAAGGTATCAAAAATAGCTTCGTTTATAAATTGACAAACCCCTATCAATCTAGGTCAATCTACAGGGTACTTAACGTATCATTATCGATAGCAAACAACTTGGAGTTGTTTATTTTTTGTGTAAACTTTTTGAGTAAGCGATGCACCTGTGTAGACTGACGATTACGAAAGATAGCTGACTGAAAGAGCTGGCGAGCGTTTTCACATTATTATTGTTATTATTATGATGTGCCCTCTGGGTTCCAGTGCTGGGCAAAGGCCTTCCCCATTCCCTCCAGACATCGCGATCCTTGGCTATGCTTGTCCAGGCCGTCAAAAAACCATCAAGCTCGTCTCGCCATCATCGTTTTGGTCTGCCGCGTCGCCTTCTCGCTGGGTCAATTTTTAAATCCTTTTTTTTTATATTCCGGTTTGTCCCCAATTTTTTTATTTATTCCTTTGAATTTGGATAGCTAAACTTTTCCAGCTTATTATGTTTCTATTTTAAATGATACCACAGAATAGAAATCAGTGTATAGAATATAATAAATAATAATTGGGCAAGTAAATAAACTATTAAGATCAGAGATAACATCGGTTTTGATAGCTCAAACAGGTAGCAAAACTTGTGATAAATCACGTTATCATATCAAAATTGGCCCACCTTATCATTAATTTTGTTTGTCCATATTTGACAAACACACCTAAGGCACACCTCTTTACATAAGTGGTTCAAACA
The DNA here is from genome assembly GCA_939531255.2 of Thera britannica. Classification (NCBI taxonomy): domain Eukaryota; kingdom Metazoa; phylum Arthropoda; class Insecta; order Lepidoptera; family Geometridae; genus Thera; species Thera britannica. The sequence goes on along the minus strand of OW618042.2, from coordinate 6,525,073 downwards.
CCATTAGAAGCTCGACAACTGGTGTCTAAGTACGTGCGTAGGTATAACTACATTCCTACTGACTGAGAATGCCGAAAATTGGTTTGAAATGTACGTGCACAATTAGTATAAACGCAGTAACACAAGCCCCATAACTTACAAGCGTTTTCTAAAGACAATCATTGTTTGAGCAACCTGTCATCTCTTACCATCCGGTAATGTCAAACAGTGACAGGGCAAACTTTAAGCGGTGTGTCACACCTAATAACGCTTGTAAGTAAGGCCAAAGGTATTTAGCAATTTTTGACTGGCAAATACTACTGGCATATACACAGAACAAGAGAGGCTAAGGCCCGTATTCTGAAACAGTGCTTAGGTCTGAGTCGAGCCTCAAGCACCGATTTTTGACACTTTTCAATGGAGAACTGTCATAAAATCTATGCTTGAGGCTCGACTCAGACTCAAGCGCTGTTTCGGAATACGGGCCTAAGTCAAATAAAAGTATAGGCACCTTACTCTATTTTTGATATGAAATTAATGAGCTCCTGATATTTAGGTCGAAGCCATTGAACCTACTTGAGATAACCGTAGTGTAAATAGTAGTTAGTACCGTTTGATTTGTGTAAAATGTTGTTTTATCTATGAAGAGGTCGATATGATGTAATACGGTATAGACTCGAGTAAAATAGACCTCGTGTGTAAATAATACATCAAGTATGTCTCTTGAGAGCGCTGGTGGCCTAGTGGTAGCGGCCCCGACTTCTGATCTTATCGGCATGGGTTCAAATCCAGTCGTGTATGAATGAGTTTTTCTACCCAAAAATGTATTTACACTATGTCAGTGCTCTCAAACGGTGAAGGAAAACATCGTGAGAAAACCGGCATATTGTAGTATTTAAAAATGCGAAAATATGGGCATGAAAGGAGCCTCTTTGAGGCGCATTTAAAATCCTTTCACGACACTTAAATAAAAGAATCTGTGACACGATAAGAAGAAGATGAAGTATGTCTCTTTTAAATTCGCTAACCTTTCTATTTCTGAGTAGGTATAAGAAGATAAGAGCACTAAAAAGCTTTGCAAAGACTGAGATAAAACTTGAAGACCCACATGCAAAGCATCAAGTATCATCCTTATCATGAAAATACAAGATGCATTCATTAATCTTGCAAACATAGCAAAACTGACTCTATAAACATGACGTAGACTCGGAGTAGCCTTATTCTCAAAAACGAATAGAATATTTGTCACGTCATTTCAGTAGAATCGCTATAAAAAATATATTAGAAAAATAAATAAATATTGTGGACAATGCACACAACAAATTAAGCCCAAATTAAGCAGAGCTTGTACTATGGGAACCAGAAAGCTGATATAATACTTACATTTTTTTTGTTAATACATACTTAGAATTCAATATCACATCCAGAAAGAGAACAAACATCTGTGTAGGTAAACCACACAAATATTAAATATTTGTTCTCGGTGGTGATTGAACCCACGACCTACGGCGCATAAGGCACAGCGACTACCAACTGAGTTGAAAGACCATTCAAAATATTTGGCAAATCAGTTAAATCCTAAAAAAAATACTTTATAGTTGGAAATATTTTCTGTAATTATTTGTAAATAAACGATGCCAAACATTTTTGATTAAAAACATACTAACCATTGATTTTAAGGTGAAAAAATGAGGCTAGCAAGCTTTTTAAGCCAGCTCAATACACCATCATCAGCCTGAAAAAGGATTCTGAGCCTTTTCCATCCATCGACTTCCCGCGATCTTAACAATGTCATCGGTCCATCTGGTGGAACCTCCTCTTCTCTGGTTGAGCTCAATACATAGCACTTTTTAAATTAACGCGATCGTTATGCAGATACCCGTTTGTTCCATTTAATTAGCTTATAGCCTTACTTATAAAAATATGGCAAATAATAAACAGTGCTTAAACTATTGCCATCTCTTACCACTGGGTAATGACAAACAAAGACAGGACTAACTTTAAGCAATGTTTAAATTTAAATTGCGTTTGTAAGTATGGCTGTTAATAGATAACCAACCATCCCATGTCTTTCATGGATTACGGAGCGGAGTGCCGACTTTCGCACTATGCTGACTTTTTCAATATATGTATTTTATGCGCTAGCAAGAATATGGCAGATTGGCCACACATCAATTTCGCAAGCTGAGCTAATGAATTGATGACGATATGAAATTAGATCACTGTCTACACCACGCATGCAGTCACCGACGCTATTACCTAATTGATTTAGTGGTGAACCTAGTTAGCAAGTTGCTTTTGATAACACAAGCTTACAATGCAGAGTATTCAAGCCACCATTTTTGCTTTTCCCTACAGTTTTTTAATCAATCATCTGCGCTAAACAGATGTAGCATGAAAGTTGAGACTTGGCGAGCTATTTCCTTTCTTTTTCTCTTTTTCCTTTTCTATTTTCCCGGCCCCTTTCCGCCTTAGACCTCATACCGCTAAAAATACCCTTGAATCGTTTACTGCGCAAGTCAAACCACGTGATCTGTCAGGTCTCATCTTTAGTGGCATGTATATATTTGTAGATCAGTTATTTACAAAATCATTTATTTTTATTTTTTTACAACTAGCTGATATAACAAGCATAATATTATGGCCAACCTAATGTTTAGTGATAACCATCACCAATAACAAAGCATTTCTTCGTAGGTTATATCAGGAACGTGCCCTACGATGCACATCCCTGCATCCATTAACTTACGAGGTATACAGATGTTCTGCCTCAAGTACTAAGCAATGCTGTTTCACGGCAGAAAAAGACATGGTGGTAGTACTTCCCCGGACGAGCCACTCACAAAAAGCTCTACTACTACAAACTCATATATAGGAAATAAAAAAAAAATCAACTGATTTAAGGCCCATACAAAATTAAGCAAAATATGAAAGTAAAAACTTTTCCATAATAAGTGCTTGGTACCACCAAGTGTAGATACTACCAAAGGAAGGCCTTAAACAATAGAAAAATCTTACATTCTACTTATCAGCCTAAGTACTAAGTCTATGTACGGTAGGTGGTATGAATCACCCGTTACGTTCATCAATAAATTAAAACCACAGCTGATAAACAAAGAAAGTGGGTACCTACTAGTATACATATAATATAAATTCCACACTGAGAGAGTTAATAGTTTGTTGGTACGGAAGCTAGTTAATTGATTAGAAGCTATACCCATTACAAACTAACGGCAAACTAATGAACCTCGGCTCGTACGGTCGGCCATCAATTTGTTTTACCTTCTCTTTATAAAAATAAAATCTAACAGTGAAAAAAAAAACAATGATTAGTCCCAAGGTCGACCTTGCTAGGTCACTCTTCATCCAAACCATGAAACACAAAAAAACAACTACCTGGTTTTTCGAGGATTCGCATCAAAGATTTAAAATCATTCGGGTGTTCTTTTATGTAGGTAATTTCATGAAGTCGTAGTGAAGTTTAATTTAATGAATAATGATGAAATATGATGAGGAACCTAATTATTTATTTTACAAAACTTATTTGTCAGAGCAAACGCTCTCACAGGTCAGTTGGCGATACGAGTAGCTCTGCCTTCTAAGCCACCCCGATGTAAGTTCACCACGCAAATATTTGTTCTCGTTGTAATAATCTGTTTGTATTTAATCAGCTATCTGATTCACATAACATCAGCTCTGCTTAGTTTGGGGCTATATAGAGTCGTATGAAATATCTACAAAATTTTCAGAAAAAATGCATTATTTTCTATGTGTTGTCAATTGTATTAGTCAGTAGAGTGTAGGTGTTAACTTAGTTAGTACTTAAAAAGTACCATAAGTTTTGATGTTTAGAGTTTCTCATCCCCAGTATAAAAATTAAAACCAAGCCTTCAAATCGTTACTATGTTTTCTTACTAATAGGATAATAACATTAAAGTAGAACTTGATAATAATAAAACAGCAATCATTTATTGTTCGTGAGCAATAATAGTTACGAAAGCAACCCACCATCTTAATCTCACCCACCTAGAAGTGTAGGAGGAGTATCACTTTCACAATAACTTTTGAACTCAAGTCAAAGAGAGATAACTTGTGTTTTTGTTATAAGATTAACAAAGAAAGAAAAATACTTTGGTAGCTGGTTAGCAGTAAATTATTCTTGCTCAAAAATACCGTCATTGTGGCGTACCGAAACGAAGAAAAAATTGCATATCATCCATTCCTACGGGAAAAGTTTTATGTTTTATGTTTTTAATTTTTTCTGTCAAATGACGAAACGAAAAAGTCTTTAGTCATAAGTAGAATAATCAAGAAAGACTCGACTTATTACTGTTTGTTAAAAAACGAACAACATTTTATTTTTGAAAATGGAACTAAAATCGGCGATCTCTTTGGTAGAATGCATGCATTTCGTTGCGGCTGCAGAAGAAATTAAAAAAAATACATTGGCGCGAAGAGAATTTTCTCATCTATTTCATATTGGATTATTTTATTTTCTCGCAATCGTAGTGAAAAGTAGAGTGTAACACACGGCGCTAAAAACCATTAAATTCAATTCAATTCAAAACATTTAATTCGGAACATTAGGAACCATATTACACACATATTAAAATTAAACTTAAAGCTCGGTTTCTATTTCCTCCCCTGCTAAAGCTCAGGAGTAAAATGGGTCATTTAGCTCCTTGTCTAATAATCTAGTAAGTATTTTATTATTTGGCGCCTGCGGTGTTGCTAGCGTCAGTATTTGCAAACTTTTCTCTTCTGAGCTTTTTCATTGTTAATGCTAATTTTTGGGAGAAAATCTAACTCTTCTTGTCTTGTCCGTCACAGGTGCTACTTTCAAACTAAAACATTGTACTCCCTACATTTGTACATATTATTCAAAGTAAGACAAATATATTATTAAATACGCCATAAAAAATAGGGACATACGTACCTATACCTTTATCAAACGGTAACTGGCCAGTCTAATTTCGTCCTGTATGATAATTAAAAAACAGCCAAGTGCGAGTCGGACTCGCCCATGAAGGGTTCCGTAGCATCAAATAACATAATATATAGGTTTTGTAGTTCTTCGAAAGGTAAATTGCGGTTTACGATTTATGACGTATAAAAAAAAAACTACTTATTAGATCTCGTTCAAACCAAATATCGTTGGAAGTTTGCATAGTAATGTACAACATTTATTTTTTTTAGTTTTATCTTTCTCTTATTTTAGAAGTTAGAGGGGGGGGGACCAACTTTTTCCACTTTGGAAGTGTCTCTCGCGCAAACTATTCAGTTTAGAAAAAAACTATATTAGTAACCTCAACATCATTTTTGAAGACCTATCCATAGATACCCCACAAAATTTATAGTTTTTTTTCTATTTTTGTGTAAAAATCTTAATGCGGTTCACAGAATACACCTACTCACCAAGTTTCATCAGTCTAGCTCTTATGGTTTCGGAGAAAAATGGCTCTGACACGGCCGGACAGACAGACAGACAGACAGACATGACGAATCTAACTACCACGCCAAGCAGCATTGGGTTTCGATCAAAGCGTTGAAAAAGGGTGACATAAAACAGAAAAAAAAGTTATAAATCAAAACAAACAAAACGAGGTGCAATAACTAGCAAACTTAATAGTTTGTGCACTTAATTCAAACAAACAGCGTTATAAAAAAATATAATCTGTGTCGATTACCTATCTGTGCGGTCAGTAGGTGAAAATAAAAAAAAAAATTGGCGAGTTGCGTCATTTCTTTAAAATAAGAATAACTACTGTGTAGAGTTAAAAAAAAACATATATTTGCAGAAGTTCCTCGTATTCTCTGAATTATTCATTAGCCTGTTGGTATGCGAATAGGAAATGATATCTGGACCCATCGTAATAATAGTTTATGTGTTTCCAACAACTATAACTATTTTAAGAGTGTTTACTTGGAATAATCATTATTCATCTAGCTCACCAGTGATTGATGATTGAAACAAGTAAAAAACTAAGCGAGATTATGGATATACGATTTAAAGTTTCATGAGCACATGAGTATTTACGCTTAGGGTATGATTTCGGCATGATTGCTTTTGCATAGGTTATATTATTATGTCTTGTTTACATTAGCATCACAACGGACATTCATTTACTTGTAGGTGTGTATTTTGTAAGAAAATTTGTAAATAAAAAAAGCAGCCAAGTGCGAGTCGGACTCGCCCATGAAGGGTTCCGTAGCACGACGAACTACAAGAACCTGTATATTATGTTACTTGATGTAACATAATAAGGTTCTTGTAGTTCGTCGAAAGGTAAATTGCGGTTTACGGTTTATGACGTATAAAAAAAAAACTACTGACTAGATCTCGTTCAAACCAAAAATCGTTGGAAGTTTACATAGTAATGTACAACATATATTTTTTTTAGTATTATCATTCTCTTACTTTAGAAGTTAGAGGGGGGGGGACCAACTTTTTTCCACTTTGGAAGTGTCTCTCGCGCAAACTATTCAGTTTAGAAAAAAACAATATTAGAAACCTCAACATCATTTTTGAAGACCTATCCATAGATACCCCACACGTATGGGTTTGATGAAAAAAAAATTTTTGAGTTTCAGTTTCAAGTATGGGGACCCCCGAAATTTATTGTTTTTTTTTTATTTTTATGTAAAAATCTTAATGCGGTTCACAGAATACATCTACTCGCCAAGTTTCATCAGTCTAGCTCTTACGGTTTCAGAGAAAAATGGCTGTGACATACGGACGGACGGACAGACAGACAGACAGACAGACAGACAGACAGACAGACATGACGAATCTATAAGGGTTCCGTTTTTGCCATTTGGCTACGGAACCCTAAAAACGGAGAAGATAAGAACAACCCCAGATTCTTGCTTCCTGTTCTATAAGTTTGATAGCATAGAACTGGCACATTATTATTGACAAGCTTTCTACAAACTTTTTTTTCAGACTACCATAAGTCCTGTCAAATAGGTAAATTACAATGCCAGTCGATAGGAAAAACGTCAGAAAATCAAAACAAAATGTAAAGTACTGTGATTGTGTTGTCAACAGTACCTGTTAGCCGCTAAGTGGAATGTTAAGCTTCAAAGAAAGATAGATCATTGGCAGCAGACACAAATGGACGTGGATTGACGTGGACTTGATAAACAAGGCATTTTAAAAACTTTATTAAAACCTGTTCAGTATTTAGGTGACTTGTAATGGGACAACACATGCGTTGATTGTGAAGGTAATTGAGCCACGAACTAATAATACTTATAAGATAGTGTATGTATGGGATGCGAGACAAATAAAAATACTCACTCACTCAATAAATAAATAACTTTAAGTAAATTTAGTTTTTTTTAAAAGGATGTTTATTTTGAGATCGGACATTTTAAGAAAGAAAACATTAATACAAACTCCAATATTAAGGGGAAGCTTTTCGTCTAAGGCTTTTCTTCGTTATTTTCAAATAATAATCCAGCCGAGTCGACTACCGAAGCAACTAAACGACAGTATGAATATTCTTCCTCCAAGAACTAAAAGTGAACTAGTAAAACATTTGTGTTAGGAACTACTTTTACTAAAACTTTTTAATTTATCAGCTTTTGAAAAAGTGTTCGAAATATAAAACCACTCACTCAATGGAATGGAATTTGAAAAAAGAATGTATTATTCTGTTTTCTTTTGTTTCATTTTGCAGCCTAGGAAGTTTAAAAACTTTTCTGTTTGTTCCAGGTTCACAAAAAATACAAGATGTGGTCTACAATCCACAAAGTCGCTGCTATCATTCTGCTCAGTGCCCTTAGCAAAGGAGAACTGCCTGAAGACGACTTCAGGATAATAAACCGACAAGGTAAGATTACTTCATTACTTTTAGTCCAACCTTGAAACCGTGAAGGAAAACATCAACCAGTAGCATAATTCTTGTATCTATCGGTCAAAGTATCGATGACTTGATTTCTGCATCAATGATCTCGTCTACACATTGACCATTTTCAGAAACATGAGAACTTTCTATAAGACGTCCCGGTAGGCATAGGCATGCGGCATTTTTCGTTCTTCTACCAGTTTTATCAATTGTAACGAAAAAAAACTCAGGCATTTTTATCTATCAGTCAAATAATAATGTGGACTTATTTCAATATTATCGAGGTGGTGGTGGAGGTCGCATAATAATGGTTCTAGTGAGTAAAATCGTAAAATTGACAAATATTTACTTCAAAATATTCATTGTACACCATGTGTATTGATTTAAGTAATGTTTGAGATGCTCGGCAATTAATTTGTTTATCTATGAGAAAATCCTAACGCAGATTCTATAGTTATTTAAATTGAATGAGATTGAATTGAACACCAGCTGATGTCTAAATAATGAGCCATATGATTAAGAATTCAGAGTTTGGTTCGCGATTTTTGATGAAATAATTCTAATTCAACTAAAAATTCACCAATATTTATTTATGATCAGGAAACTTAACTGGTTTACGACGTTTACCATACCATGACCCTTAGCATTGGATGACGGGGCCGCTACACGGAAAAAACGTAACGGTTGGATTTAAATAACTTATTGCTATTAACAACAAAGCAACTCGTTTCGGAGGGAACCTGCAAAGTGTATTGCTAATGCTAGACAAGCCATCTTTGCTACTGTAAGTTAGTAATATTAATCTAGAAAGTTGGTTCAAATTTGATAACCTGGGCTAGGTAGCTTCCAACCTTTTAATTTAATAAAGACAACAAAGCTAATTGTGAACGTGAATCGAGTAATTCTGTTAATTATAACCAAGCATCTTAGCTTAAATCGTCGATTTTATCAAATCAACTTTGTAAACACAGCTAATGAACGTTTCTATGTTTAACAAAGTAACTTTGTCAAATTTTGGTATACTTAGCAAAGTTACTCGGCGCTGTCAATCGTGTCCACTGGATAGCCATACCCAATATACTTTGTTACTTCTAACCAATTCAAATAGGTATACTTAGCAAAGTTACTCGCGCTTTCAGCCGTGTTGAGTGGGTTCGCTACAACCAATCTACATATTTACCTCTAGCCTACTTGAATCGGTATATTTAGCAATGTAGTTTGTTGTTCTTCAACGGGTTTATTGGGTTCGCTACAACCCATCTAGTTTGTTGTTCCTAAGCGGGTTTATTAGGTTCACTACAACCCATCTAGTTTGTTGTTCCTAAGCGGGTTTATTGGGTTCGCTACAACCCATCTAGTTTGTTGTTCCTAAGCGGGTTTATTGGGTTCGCTACAACCCATCTACATTTTTACTTCTAGACTACTTTAATTTGTACCTATTTTAGCAATGTTGTTTTTTGTTCTGCAAGTTTATTGGGTTAATACTGCTAAATACTTAGCTGCAGGTACCTATACCATTTCTAAGTGACATGAATATTAATAAGCTTTATTTTAAGTTTGATAGCTGCTTTTAGTCCAATGCACGTTCAAACTTAAAATCTGTAGCATAACTAAGTATATTGTTGTCAATCGGAAATGGTACCAGCAGCTAAGTATTTAGCAGTATTAATCAACCCAATAAACCAGCAGAACAAAAAACAACATTGCTAAAATTCCAATTAAAGTAGGCTAGAAGTAAAAAAGTTCTTCATTTTGATGCTAGTGAAAAGTTGATATGTAGGGAATTGAAAAAGATCGTTAATCTGGCGAACTCGAAAAAGTTAAATCACCCTTTTAAAAAAAGGACTGAACGATCATATTTCATTTGCCCACAGACCGTACTTCAAAGTTAAAAGAATGTATATGAAATAATAAAGTTTTATTTAAATTCTTCAACAATCGTTAATAAATTCTAAAATTCTAAATTAGACCAACTAAAAATAATATTTTTAAGAGCGTTTACATCTATCAGCTATCTTTATAAAATTTTAATAAAAAAATATACGTAAATTCATATTATGTTTATGATTTTTTTTGTAACCATCTTTAAAAGCTAATTATGATTGATGTCCTATATCTATAAATGCTAATATAACTTTTTTTTAAGTTACTCACATAGAAACATTATTATTTCTAAAAAAAGCTTAAAGGCAATAGAAGGATGTAAGCGCTCTTAATAGCTAGTAGATACACGATACTAAATAACGATGTATGCTTCAGAGAAGAATCAAATATGTTATTCGTTAATCAACATAAAAAGTTACATTCGAGAGTAGTTAATCTTACATTGTTAATTTGTACAAAGTCATTTTTACCTCAACTTTTTCAATTAGGTATTATATTAACCAATATTTATCATAAATATTGTTTGTTAACTTATGAAATAGGTACTTAAAAATATTTTAACAAACATAAGTCTAACGAGTACTTATACATAAGTATTTTGTATGATAACAAAACATTTAATTTTTTTTTAGGTATTTAATTTAAATTACTCATCATGTTGATGATGATGGCTTTAACTTAAGTAAATGAAGATTCTTTTACCTACATAGTCTTAGCAAAATATACAGTTTCTCATATAAATGCACAATATGCGAGATCGGTACTTAGATCATAAACATTATAATTATACCCACCCCTATTTTGTAAGCACCATACTGGTAAGTTACAATTATGTTTACCACATTTATATTATAAATACGAAGTTTGTGCTTTTTGCAAATAGCTGGAAGGGTGTTGATGAATTCATCTATCTATAACCACGAAGTAGTTATTTATACTGTCAAGAGATTCGCCTACGATCACCAAGACGATCATGATAAAAGGTTGCATTGTAAGTCTATATTCTTGAAACTTTGTTCGCTTACTTGCTATTGCACTGTGGATATCCGAATCGTTTTTCACATGCTGTGCAAAACTAGCAGTTGCTTCAGCTTTCGAAGGACACCAAATCTTTTTGCGACTATTCTTCAGCCGAACACTTGTAACAGCCACGAGAGATGACATAAGCAGCAAACAAGCTATATTTGATGCCTCCTCTGAACCTAAAATTAGAAAATATAATTAATAAACGCTAATAGATATAGTACTCGTAGTTACTTACCTAACAGAATGAATTAATAAAATACTATGTTCAAACTTATGAGAGCATTTTTCGTTTGACAGCCTGACAGCTCAGTTGGTAGTAAATAAATTAATAAATTACCATGCTGATAAGTGGTGAGATAATCCAAATTTTTGTCCTTGGTCTTGGTGCGCAGTTTAGCCAGCTCAAAGATGTTGTCCTTCAAAGCAGGATTTTTTTCTGTAAAAGGATAAATAAATAAATAAAAAAAAAAATCGGCTTGTTCAGCGGCACGCACCACACTTTGTTTGCTATACCTAGTGAGCCAAGCCAACCGCGGGCGCACTGCGGCTTGCCCGGCGCGCGGCGCGGCCGGTAAAAATGCTGTGGCAAGCCACGCATAGTGTGCTAGGTACCTTTAAGTTAGGTAGGTATTATGGCACATATAATTACAGAACTACGGCTTTTTTGCAGAAAGTTCTACCAGGTAATTCTTTGTCTTTCACCTAATGTAGGTAGGTAGAAGTAATGGATTCAAGCACCAATTAGCACACACTATAGCAACGAGTTCTGCCAACTACAATAATCACCGTGGTAATACTTACTTTGAAAAACTTCGATATACTCCTCCAAGCCCCAAGCAGTAAGGAGATTCCTTACGTCTTCATCCATCGGGCGTTTTGTACTTAATGCAGTTTTATCAAAAATGATGAATGACAAACTGGTAAAGCACTGCAAGTTTTCTATGTTCAGGTGCCAATCTCACTTAACTCACTCAACCTCTGCTCTCACACTGTTTATTATAAAAGTAGATACTCTCGTGTCCGCACCCAAGAACTTGTTGAAAAGAAATGGCCGTTGTCCTTGAATTGCACGCGTGTCTAAACGCATTATCCGAGTTTATACAATTCACATGTCAACGAATAACCATTTTCTTCGATTGTTCCAATTAAGTTACTTGTTTAAAATATTAAATAGCCAAACACTTATCTATTGATTGCTGTGTTACTTGCTTGTTGATAGCTAATTTACTTGTTTAAAGTTTTATAACCCACAGTCGTAAATAACAAATGTAGGGATAAAAAAGCAGCCAAGTGCGAGTCGGACTCGCCCATGAAGGGTTCCGTAGCAACAAGTATCATAATAAAAAGGTTCTTTTTAGAGTGGAAGTTTGCATAGTAATGTACAACATATATTTTTTTTGTTTTATCATTCTCTTATTTTAGAAGTTAGAGGGGGGGGGGCCACTTTTTACCACTTTGGAAGTGTCTCTCGCGCAAACTATTCAGTTTAAAAAAAACCATATTAGAAACCTCAACATCATTTTTGAAGACCTATTCATAGATACCACACGTATGGGTTCGATGAAAAAAAATTATAGTTTTTTTCTATTTTTGTGTAAAGACCTTAATGTGGTTCACAAAATACATCTACTCGCCAAGTTTCATCAGTCTAGCTCCTACGGTTTCAGAGAAAAATGGCTGTGACATACGGACGGACAGACAGACAGACAGACATACATGACGAATTCCGTTGACGGGTTCCGTTTTTGCCATTTGGCTACGGAACCCTAAAAAAGCGGCAAAGTGCGAGTCGGACTCGCCCATGAAGGGTTCCGTAGCAACAAGTAACATAATATATAAGTTCTTGTATGTTCGTCGAGTTTTGTTATGTACGGCATTGCGCTGTCAGTTGTGTAGGTAAAAGTAGGTAGGTACATGCACACAGACCTATACACGAATTTTCGAAGGGTTCTTTATTGGTGATAAGTGCCATCGCTAAAGAAGTTATTCCCCGTTTCTGTTATTTTTACGGGATAAAAAGTAGCCTATGTTTCAATACCGGATACAATCTATATTTGCTCAAGATTTCATCCAAATCGGTCCACTGGCTTGAGCGTGAAAGAGCAACAAACATCCCTAATGTACATAAAAACTTTCGCATTTATAGTTGTAGTAGAAGAAGCATAGGTTTTTAAACTTCTGCTACGGTTACTTTAACAAAGATACTCACTGGGAAATAATGATTTACTCGGAAGAATATACAGCAAAACAAGCTTGTTTACTACAAACATACGTCTATTTCCTCTATTGTACGTTTTAAATGAGTCTTGGTTATTTGTAATCATACCAATCTATACAAATTTAACCGAGTAGGAGTAGTCTAAACTTAGATAGGTCAACTTGTCAGTTTATAAATCTGAAAACCTATCTATATTCAAACGGAAACTGAATAGGTTACTATAACTGAGGCACTCACTTTGAAACTATCAAGTACTCTGTTAGAATTACCTAGAAAATACAGCAAAACCGGCTTGTTTACTATTAACAGAGCTTTATTGTGCGATTTAGATAAGTCTTAGTTATAAGTAGTCAAAAAAAAAATAACCAAACCAAATTGGTACTTTGCTAGTGCTCCGTTTTTTCCGTGTACCACTAGGCCACTAGTGCTCGCGTAAAGAGTTTTTAATATCTCAAAGCATTTGAAGGGTACATTATAAAATCTTTTGAGACTATTTAAAAAGATTAAATATGTTAAAAGCTATAAACGGGAAAGGCTTAAACTTATATTTTATGTTGTTTTTAATTTCATAATTCGTAAAGATTAGTTTCATATCTAGTTTATTTTATCACACCAGTGGTGATTTAAATTATTTGCAAACAAACTAAGTTAACATAATTATAAAACATACTTCAGAGATATCAACTTCATTAAAATCAACTCATTTAGCAAATAAAACAAGATAAATCGCGGGGTTATCTTAACCCTGTTGTGATTCAAAGATAACCCTATTGATCCAAGTCTCGAAGTCAGTAACGATTTTATGTACGAACTAGTAGTTTTATAGCATGGAAAACATGATTAGAAAAGAAGTCACGATGTTTTTCTTAGATATTTCACTTTTATAAAAGTATATATTATGCTTGAACCACAAGTATATATTACCCAGGGATCAAATTCAAATTTTCCTCATTCTGTTGTATCACAGGGTTCACGTCTGAAAGCTAGGTGAGTCTAGGTGCCAGTTCCACGCGAGCCTAGAAGAACAGTCAACAAAGTACGGCTTGGTTCCTCCGTTTTTCGTATGATCCTATTACAAAACAAAAATTAAAATAGCAGTGAAGGTGAACTCTCGTTTGGTCCAATTTTTTTAGATTATCATTCTTGTGGTGTTTTGGTACTGTAGCCTTTCAATCTACAACGTGTATCAAAATATGTGTACTATCCCGAAGGGGGGTGAATTTCCACCCCCCGGGGAACAACTTTTGTTCAACGACTTTTCGAACTTCGATTGGTATCTCTGAAAAAAAACTGCAACGAAGTTTCAACATGAACAGCTGACTTTATACAAAGTGACAACCCTAAACTCAGCTACAGAGGTAGTAGGTAGTAGTAGTAGACCTACAGAGGTAGTAGGTCAAGGGGTCAAAGGGTTACAAGGATAGGGTTGTCAATTTATTTAGGCATTATGAAATTAAATATTTTTGTATGGGAAACTGAAAATAGGAATTTTTAATTTTCTCCCCCCCCCACAACTGATCACCATTGTGGTCTGAAACCCCCCAACTTCGCATAGTACACATATTTAGATACACCTTGTATAATAATATTAGAGGAAAGATTTGTTTTTTTTTGTGTGTTTGTAATGAAAAAAATCAAAACTACTGTGCGATTTCAAAAAATTTTTCACCATTGGAAAGCTACATTCACCCCGAGTATGTTACTCGGGGTGAATGGCTATATTATAAGTGTTTCATAAATAAAGGTCCACCAGTGCGAAACCGGGACAGGCCTGTGGCCTAGAAAAATAAGCCCGCACTACAAAAATGCACTTCTGTATACGACATTTCTGCCTTATGCTAAATTTATCTAAAGCTGCTAATACGTGGGTTCAAAAATAGAATTTTGCTAGTTGATTTATGCTGTAGTATATCACGGTTGCACAGTGCGTGTTGTCTATTAGTTGAGAAATCCTTGACTGGCGCCACTAACCCACCTTACTGACGACAGGTTCTTGACCAAACCAATCGAATATTCTAATTTCAGTTCAACCGGCGTACAGTTAAAGTTCTTTAGTTTACGGTACCGCTACCATATAAAATGAAAAAAAAGATTGGTGGTAATAACCAACCATGTATGTAGTTGCAATATAATAATACTGGCCTCTCAGCTCAGTTGGCAGTAGCTCAGCCTTCTGCGCCGTAGGTCGTGGGTTCGATCCCCACCGAGAACAAATATTTGTTGTGGTGAACACAGATGTTTGTTCTCTGTCAGGGTGTTATATTCGTAGTACATATTTACAAATAAAAAATGTATATAAGTATTATAGCAGCTATCTGGTTCCCATAGTACTAGCTCTGCTTAGTTTGGGGCTAGATAGTGTTGTGTGGATTGTCTGTATTATTTATTTATCTCCTATTTTATTTGAAGTCGGTTAAAAAATAAGCTAGTGTGACTGTGCCGTTATCTTGGGAATCCCCGGCTTAGCCCACCTTTCGATCGACAGGTTTCCGACCGAATATTCTAATTTCCAGATCTGCTGGCGTCTAACAGCGATACATTCGAAGATAAGAGCACTAGATCATTTTCGCAACTGCTGTTTGATGTTGCAAGGGACCAGGTGATCGTGGGCGCAAGGTGAGTGCCTTTGCTATTTATATCTTGTCTTTAAGTTTATTGCTTGAGAATTTATTGTGTGTAATCTTTAAGGTCTGTAACATTCAAATCTAAACTGCACTTTGAATAATTTTTCAGCTACATTTTAGTATTGAAAGGCTACCTATTCCTAATCATAGTTAAGCCTGCGCAAGGCTTTAGGGCCTATGCATCTATTAATGTAAACACATTTATAATTCATTGAACATTGGAGTAGAAGCTTAAAAGTTCGAAAAAATCTTCTACAAAACAAAAACAAAATAACAGTGAATTTCCAGTCCGAATTTCCAACTCCAACTTAGTGAGAGCTTCTTTGAGGTGCAATTAAACCCTTTCACACTGTTTTGAAAGAACTAGTGATACGACGAAAATAATGCATTACAATTAGACAAGTTTTCTGAAAAGAAACAGTGGCTCACAAATATATTATAAACTATTAAGGTGAAGGTCGCGGGTCAAATCTCGCTCGGCTCTTAACTTTTGGGACACTATAAAACCTTTGTGATTCCATTTGGACTCAGTACAAGCCAAGTTCTAAGCTTGTATAGCGGTTACATCACTACTGGGTACATTCTACTGCTTAATGATTTGGTGGGCAAGTCTGCCTACGACTTCGAATAACATTGCAAGTTCTATTTCAAGTTTCATAAAGTAAATCGAATTCCTTGCTTTGAAGGAGAAAGTTGGTCGGATTTGAACAAGCTCATCAATATGATTTGATATGGTTCTGCGGTGTGTCCTTAGCACTTGTTTCTGTCGTTATCTTTATCATACTATAATATTTCAGTGTGTTTATTATGACAGCTTTGTTTAAGCATTAGAAGAAACACGTGTCGCATCGCAAGGTACTCAGTACAAGTAAATTATGTATTAAATTTTAAATAATTTCTCGCTTTTTTACCTCATAATATTGAAATTTAAATACAAATTCAGAAAAATTATAAGAAATATTAATATTAGTACTACTAGCCCGGCCAACTTTTGTGCAAAGACCATCCACCATTTTCGACAGTCACTACGATACGCCTTTAGTCGCCAGTCAGTAAGAAATAAAATTTGAACGATTTAATTATGTTTGTTACTTACTAAATTATTAAATACTAAGTGGGCTACCTTTTTAGGGTTCCGTAGCCAAATGGCAAAAACGGAACACTTATAGATTCGTCATGTCTGTCTGTCTGTCTGTCTGTCTGTCCGTCCGTATGTCACAGCCATTTTTCTCCGAAACAGTAAGAGCTAGACTGATGAAACTTGGCGAGTAGATGTATTCTGTGAACCGCATTAAGATTTTTACACAAAAATAGAAAAAAAACCTATAAATTTTGGGGGTCCCCATACTTGAAACTGAAACTCAAAAATTTTTTTTTCATTGAACCCATACGTGTATATATGAATAGTATGGTATCTATGAATAGGTCTTCAAAAATGATGTTGAGGTTTCTAATATCATTTTTTCTAAACTGAATAGTTTGCGCGAGAGACACTTCCAAAGTGGAAAAAAGTTGGTCCCCCTCCTCTAACTTCTAAAATAAGAGAATGATAAAACTAAAAAAAATATATGTTGTACATTACTGTGCAAACTTTCAACGATATTTGGTTTGAACGAGATCTAGTCAGTAGTTTTTTTTTATACGTCATAAATTGTAAACCGCAATTTACCTTTCGACAAACTACAAGAACTTTTAAATTATGTTACTTGTTGCTACGGAACCCTTCATGGGCGAGTCCGACTCGCACTTGGCCGCTTTTTTATCATAACATTCTTCAAAAGTAATCTGTTCAAGTTTTTTTTGGACAAAAACTAAACTATTTCTATTGTAGATCGCTTGCAAGTAGGTGAAGGTGTAATGTTAATGTTGAAGAATTTCACTGGCATGACGAATTTCACTTTCTCAATCTCTTAGTTTTTTGCCATTTATTTGGATAAAATATAAATCATCGGTTAAAATCGGTGCTAGAGGTACGAATCCCTTTCTTGAAAATTGAAATATTACCTCATTAGGTCAAATGAGCAAGAAAACAACCGTAAAGATGATATGGTCTGGTAATTGAGAATGATGAGCCGAGGTGAAACATATAGTGGACACACCGTTCGCAAGGTAAAAATGATTACAAAAATTCAAACACGTTTTATTTTTATACGAACCCGTATCATAAATTTGGTTAAAATAGGGTAGATAAGAAAAACCTTAGGCATCTTCTTCATTCTACGTTATATCTGGCCTATAAAAAATAAATAAAAATTAAAATAGCCTATATTCTATTCTACCATATTTACAATTCTAAATAAAAATTAATATAAAATCGATTCTGATAAAAAATTAAATGTAATAATAGTCCAATTTAAATTAATAAAACTTTAGTATAAAAATCATGTCATGTAGTTCTTTTGATGTAAATGTAGTCTCTCAGGCTTAGGCGTAGGCCTTTTGATTAATTTAGCTAGAAGGTTAGCCGGCTACGCTTTTTAGTTTGACCGTAAAAGTAGATGGATGCTTCAAGGCTTGAATATAAATAATATTTTCTTGAAACGTTGCGTAATCACTCGCTGTCAGCATTAAAACAGTATCATTACACTTCAAATAAAACCCCATAAATTAACGTTATCAAACGTTTAAATGCTGATAATGTCTGACCGTCCTAATAACTTACACAAACAACTTGAGTCATTCACCTGACTGTCAACTTATGATATAAGATAGCCGTTATCACTCCGAGCTCTGAGGAACAGGTTAACGGTATGTCTTTACTGAGGCCTGGTGCTTGTATAAGCGGAACGATGAGCGGCGATACTTTTTTAACAGCTATTTTAATAAAAATGGGTACACCTGCCCTTCTAGAGCACATTAGAGGGAAGAACAACAAAGCAGGTGTTTTCGGGCCCGAAAGTTTCTTCGTGATGCTGCCTGACACTAAATTGTTAAGATAAAGCCTTGCGCACATCTAAGTGATATGCGATGGCAATCTGTGAAATGCTGTCAAGTATGACGATACTTGACAGCGTATCACTGATACCCATCGCCATCACCTAGATGTGTGGGCCTTAAAAGGATAAGTATGTTTCTCACTTTTCAAAAACCACTTGTGATTGTTACGCTCTGCTCAACGCTCAGCTTATACTCCACAGACAAAGCCTAAATTGTCATGCCAATAATAGTAGGCAGTTAATTAACAGGATATTTTCAAATTAACATACAGAAACTCCGACAAAGCGCTGCGGGAATTCAGATATCAGATGGACCACCTGTTTTCAAGAGATAATCTGCGAGTACCAAAATAAAAAATAATACTTCATGCATCGTATAAAAGTGATCGAAAGAATGCATGAAATTGTTGGCAACGGTTCTTGAGATGCACTTTGGAATTGCCAATAAATAAGATTGCCACACCAAATTCTTTTACCAACCTACAACACCTTTATTTTAGCTTCCATCAACTTCCTCAACTTCCTGGAAAACGTCGATTATTCATCGTCATAAAAAAGCTACAGACACATTGATAGAAAAATAAGATTGTAAATAATAAGTAGTGGTAGTGGCAATTGGCACGTCATATAGCTCGAAGAACCGACAGCCGTTGGAATAAAGTTTCTCGAATGCCAAACCGGAAGACGAAACGTAGGGCGCTCACCCACCCGATGGACCGGCGATATTGTAAAATCGCGCGAGGTCGGTGGATGGAAAGAGCTCAGAATTTTTCATGGGAATGCACACGGGAGGCCTTTGTCAGGTAGTGGACTTCTTCAGGCTGATGATGATGATGGTAGAAAAAGTAATAATAAACACCAACTGGAAAGTACGGTAGACGTCCTTTCTGATCTCTTGCCTTTATGAGATATTAATTTATGTTCAGTGCCTTTATTAAGTTCCGTAAGTTGCTTTAAGCAAAGTTATGTTGTTTAATTTAAATAGTACAAAGAAACTTACAATTAAACAAATATTTACAAAATATACAAAATACACAAGAATTAGTTGAGCTATCTGCAGATCGCTACAAACGATCTAGAGATAGCTCAACTGATCCAAATCAGTGCCAGACGGAAGCGTCCACAAGACGCTGGCGGCATTGCCACGCTGAATAGCAATGCTTATACGCTGCGCCAGATACCCACCAGCTCTTGGGTCACGCGTCGCCTCGATCAGTCGCCTAGACAAAATTTTGAAGACCCGCGAGGCCTCGGTTCCCCACGGACCCAGAGTCTCAACCCCAAGAGGAGCAAATAAGTAGGCTCTGTTAAATAATTAGTTATAAATATTATAATTATAGTTATTTAAATAGTTAGTTATAAATGCCTTCCACGTATTGAAATGTCAGAGCATATTAATTAACAGAAACACTTGTAGATACAAAGATCAAGCCTTGTTTATTACCTACAGGTACTACGGTATAGGTACTATAATAGCTGCTGCAGTTTTAAACAATACAATGTAAAGAATAGTGAATAGTTGTACATTTCTACTTAGAAACAGAACGTGAAAAGTTGTGACCCTTATAGGAGATGCTGCAATGGTAAGTTAGATTAATTTGACTTTGATTCCTTCTAGAATCTACCACAAAGTATAAGTGCGGGCACGAGTAACTTTGGCTAGTGCATCGCGCGTGTCTTTTTATTTGAATGGAAAACGAATTGATATATCCACTGTCGGATCCAGGGGGGTTCAGGTAGCCTTCCCCGTTTGTTTGGCTTCCCTTCCTCACGAACATTTTGTTTATCATCGTTACTCGTTCATTGGTTTCCTGTGAATTGCGCTTGTTTGGCTTTCAGATACCTTTACAGTTTTGGGCAGCTTAAGATGAGTTCGTTTAAAAAAACACGAAAAATACTTGTATATTGTTTTACGTCCCGTTTTGCTACCTCTTCAAAGTTTAAGTAATGAAGATGCCCCCTAAATCAAAACCCTAGATCCAGCCCAGATTATACTAGAGTTACCTAACTCTATGATGCCATACCCTTTTAGTTCTGGTCTGGGTATGGTGCCTTCAACGCGGAAACTAGCCTGACCTTAGGGTCATAGTTTCCGGATGTCGACAGGCTTCGTTCATCTCAGAAAATCGTGCACGCTGTTTCATCTCTAGAGCTTGTTCATCATAATATTCTATGTTGTTATATTTTGTTGTTTGATATATTCATCCGTAATTGAAGATCAAAACC
Source organism: Thera britannica (assembly GCA_939531255.2). Taxonomy (NCBI): domain Eukaryota; kingdom Metazoa; phylum Arthropoda; class Insecta; order Lepidoptera; family Geometridae; genus Thera; species Thera britannica. Next base: position 6,504,330 of record OW618042.2, on the reverse strand, counting down.
AAACGATGACCAATCTCTATGAGCTACGGCGTCAATAAAACAAATTAAAATAGGCTCACTACACCACTGTGTCTAAACGTATCATTAAATGTGAAGCTAACATATTGCTTCATCATCATCATCATCATCATCATCATCATCATCATCATCATCATCATCATCATCATCATCATCAGCCAGAAGAAGTCCACTGCTGGCCATAGACCGCCCCTACACATTTCCAGGAAGAACGATTTGGAGCCCTTTTGCATCCACCGACTCCCCTCGATCTTAACAGTGTCGTCGGTCCATCTGGTGGGTCGGTCGTCCACGTTCCGTCTTGCGGTTTGTGGTCACCATTCGAGAACCTTTATTCCCCAACGGTTGTCGGTTCTTCGAGATGCGAGCGATCCTGCCCATTGCTAATTCAACTTACTGATTCTTCGAGCTGTGTCGGTGATCTTGGTTCTACGGATATCCGCATTTCTTATTCTACCACGTAGTGAAACTCCCAGCATAGCTCTCTCCATAGCTCGTTGCGCGACTTTGAGCTTGTTTACGATTGCTTACGACTTATTTAATGTAGTACTTGTCTAATAGATGGATTGGGATCGCAAGAGCAAACTGAGCGGCTGAGATCATAAAGTAGAAAACGGTGTTTGCTCATAATGTCAATAACATGAACATTTGGCCTGGCTATTACGATTGTTTGCCCATGTGGTTCTCGAGACACATTGAAGAAAGCGAGTCTTTGCTCAATAGGTTTGTAGAAACATATGGTGGAAATTGGACGAGTTACATAATTCACTTTTGATTTTTTCTATGAAAGTGACACAAATCATAAGGTCTTCTGATATCATCTTCTTCTGTTAATACATACCTATCTACCATCTACACACAGAACTTACCTTTGATCATATCTCATAGTATAGGATCCCGCTATAGAAGGACCTTCACCGAGCTGGTTATTTAATGAAACGTATTTTATATTTAATTAAACATGCCATCGGTCTTTCTATAGCGGGATCTTAGACTACTAGAACCAACGCTCTATACGGAAGATATCAACGCGCTGCCAAAAGCTTTTCCATAATTTGCTTCTTTTTAATTACCTTGTAGCCCAATCGATGTATTGTCTTTCATCTGTGCTTCTTAATAAATACCACTCATTGTGTCAATGTGTCAATATAGTTTCTGTCGACAGTCTAGACTAGACAATCAATCGCTTATAATCATCTTGAAGGTCGCAGGCTGATGCCCGTAGCACAACTCCGCTGCAGAACCGTTACAGAGCGGTACCGCAGAAATTTTGTCATGTCTTGTCCCGTGTAGGAGATGCGGATAACTAGTGAAACTGCCTGTTCTAACGCGTAGATTTAACTATATTCCATCTCTTTCTCCGCGCGGTTTCGTCGATCTCCTCCGTCGCTACACTTCCGCGTTGTTTTCGCACGTGTTAGAAATTGACAAAGCACAAGGTTCCGATGCCCATTTCGCTAATCGAACTACACTTGATCGTAGCGGAATTCATCTAGCGGTGTCGCTTTAACGGTTCCGCAGCGGAGGTGAGCTACGGGCGTGAAATTCTTAAAATATTTTTGGCACGCAACTTGTTACTCGTGTCTCATGCAACGTTCGATCATTTTGTCAAGTAACCTACCTTACCGAGGTAACTTACATAATTTTCAAAAATGGTAATACAATCAGCCCAAATGCGAAAGCAGATCCGATATTGTGAAACTCTTCACTCCTTATTTAGATTGAATAATTATGCACGTCCTTACCTCGAATAAATTAATACATTAACTTGTAATGTAGATAATGATGTAGTAGATGTACATATTAATACATTGCTTATACGATATGATTTTATACCGTATGCGCAATGTATTGGTATGGTTTACATGCTCCTTGAGAAAAAGCTAGGTCAAATCTTTCTCTTGTATCTTGACTTTGTCATAGTAAAGTAATAAAATAGGACATAAGAACTTGAGACACCGTGAGACGCTATCGCGCGTGCAACGTGCACGAAGGGCTTTCAAGAAAGAGAAAAAATAATATTATATCAAAATGACTTTCTTTCATGATCCAGTAGGCCTACCACAAGCTCTGTCTGGCTGTGTCTCTGGCTCTGGTTTTGAGCCTGGAGTCACCAGTGTATTACACTGTGTGTTTGACGTTTCGACGTAGGTTTTATTTAGTCAACACTCACACAGACTCAAAACCAAATCCAGAGACAGAGCCAGACAGAGCTTGTGTTAAGCTTACATTTAGATCCTAAAAGAATCTATTTGTTTAAATGAGCAAGCTGTTAGTTTCACATGCAATATCTCAGTTCAGTTAAATTGCAATGTTATTATAAGAGAACTTGATACTTGACGTAGTAATCACGATTGTGCACTTACATGCGTATAGAATTTCACACGAGCGAATGGATAGGCGCAATATAGTTTCCTATTTATTTGCGGTCATCTATCTTGGTATCGTATTCTGTTTCTTATTGATTAGATACTGACATTACTAACATTTATGCAATGGAGGTCTTCTTTTTAGGTAATCTGTCCATGACGACGGTTTTCTTCAAAACCATCGGAAACATTTTCGTTCAAATCAGAATATCACTTTCATTCCAACTGCTCACATCTTTTGCTAAAACCTCAGGTAATATTGGTTAAAATACCACCGAAATTACACAGCAGAACTGAAAATAACACACCTGAAAAACATTTTATATTGAAAAGCTATGTAACTTCACTAAATGACAGAAAACGAATCGCAATGCAGGTCAAATCAATCCAAAATTCAATAATGCGGAGTAGTTAAAAAATATCTATTTAAAAGAAGGTCAAAACCAAACAAGTTAATGATATTCACAACACGTCAGTGCACTTGTTTTTTTAAGTAGGTAAGTATCGTGGGTAACACCACTGTTTGTAAATGTAAGAGCGCTGGTGGCCTAGTGATAGCGACCCCGCCTTCCGATCCTAAAGTCGTGGGTTCAAAATCCCGACGCGTACCAATGAGAAATACACTCCGTCCTAACAAATAGTAAATTCTAGAAACGGAATTCTAGATTTACAGCATTAAAGAAACGGTAATGGCTTGCAACCTGTCAGATACCTACAGAATACTGCAAAATATAGATCCTAAAAATATAGATTGAACTCCAAGGAAAAAAATACTGGGGCTGTCATATTAATTTAAGTACTTTTAAATAATGGAACAACAAAACCAACCCTAATAATCGTCACAAGAGCACACGATGGTAATTACTGATCACCTTCATTTATTTCCCCCAGAGATGCTCTCTACCGGCTTTCTCTCCGGGAGTTACATGAGATGGAGCGAGCTGATTGGCTCGCGTCCCCCGAAAAGACCAAGCTCTGCCAAGACAAAGGGCAGACGGAAGAAGACTGCCATAACTACATCAAAGTGTTGCTATCTAATGGGCACCAGCTGTTCGCTTGTGGAACGCATGCTTTCAGTCCACTTTGCAGCTGGAGAGAGGTTTGTTCTCATACCTAAGCTAGTACTCCCTGATTCACATTAGATGCAACGGCATTGTTAAGATTGCAGGAAGTCTGACATGGAGAGAGCTCAGAATTGTTCTTTCTGGGAATGTATAGGGGAGCCCTACGCCCAGCAGAGGCCTTCAGGCTGATGATAAAATATGCGTGGTGTGGCATCAGACATTTTTGTTCATAATACAAATCCCTCGGAATCAATCTCACAAATTTCCCACAACTGATGATGGGTATTTTTTTAAGCAATCCTCCATACAGAAGCATTCGACGCGCTACCAAAAATTTCAAGTATTTCCAGTTTTTTGGAGTTCAAATTTGTATTAAATCTTCCAGTTGGAGTCACTTAACACAGTATCGGAGTACATGAGCGGCGTAGCACACTGTCCGTACAACCCTCACTCCAACGTCACTGCTATACTGGCCGGTAGTGGCGAGTACTACGCGGGCACTCCTACTGACTTCAGCAGCTCGGATTTTGCCATCACAAAGTGAGTAGAGTAGAATTTAGCTTTGGACCATAAGCTGGACATCTTTGTACCTTCCGTTTCCAGAGTCGAAATTCAACAAGCTATATTTTAGTTGGCATACCTAAAAAGTTCCACCCAGGGCCCTGAGACAGCGAGGCGCCATCCATCGTGGTTGACCACGCAGGCGATGGTGGTACGAGCTGGATGCCTTCGAGAGGGACTGGTGACTGATGGCACAAGATCGTGGAGAGTGGTGGCATTGGGGAGAGGCCTTGCCCAACAATGGGATGAATTGGGCTAATAGTAATATTTAGCTAAAAAAAAAGCAACAACGTAAAATTCTCAGAATGTTTAACGTGGTCTACTCTAGCACATGGTCAATTGCTGCGAAGAGTGTAAACAGAGTATGGATACGCCACTTGCCCCTCTCCAGCGCCACCGCTTGCCAGATGGAAGCTCGAAGAGAGTGGATGCCTTTCTTTACTTCGTCCTTCCACTAGATCTTCGTAGGATTCTTCGTAAGATCTCTAGTCTGTATCATATTATCCCAGGAGCCGTGGTGCATCTCACCGAGACATGGGCATGCTCCGAACAACGCAGTACGACTACAACTGGCTGAATGAACCGCAGTTTGTCGGCAGCTTCGAAGATGACCACTTTGTCTACTTCGTGTACAGAGAGACTGCTGTGGAACACATGAACTGTGGGACTGTAAGTATACCTTATAGATTTGATAGACTCTTTTAGAATTGCCCATCGTGGTCCCAGCATAGTTCAAGAACGGCAAAATTGAATCTAGACAATTCTAGCCTAGAAGATCAGGTATGAAAACCCCCTTCACAATTTTCTGTGGATTTCTGAAGAGGCGACTAAGGGAACGACCCAGAGGATGGGCAGCATATTCGTCTGAGTGCGTTATAATGACAGCATCGATTCGCCTGCCATAAGTGGTGACTACGAAAAAACATGGGGAAGGCCTGTGACCAGCAGTGAACTTACTTTATTTAGCTCATTATGATAAGTAAAATTAGAATATTTTCTGTTAGTCCGTTCTTGGCACCATACCTCTGATGATAAGAAAAAATAATATAATTCTGATTTTCCTATAAATTTTCAAGTCGTATGCATATTATTATTTCCACAGATGGTCTACTCTCGCATAGCACGCGTCTGCAAGAACGACTCAGGAGGTTTCCACATGATGAAGGACAACTGGAGGACGTTCATCAAAGCTCGCATCACGTGCTCCGTACACGGAAACGTACCGTTCTACTACGACGAAGTCCAGCATATAGACTACTTGCCACAAGAGAAAATCCTCGTCGCCACTTTTACTACACCTATGTAAGTCCTGTGGGGAGATTACGAATCTTTTGATGCAATCAAACCCCAGTCACATCTATCTGTCTGTTTTTGGAAAGGGATTCCGCCAAATCCCGTAGGAAAAAACCCCAACAACCATGTTAGTCACCGAATCAGGAAATAGCGACACAATATTTATGGGAATATAGTACCTATGCATTTGCAAAAAATTATGTAAGTAGTAATATCAGCTTTTTGGTTTCCATAGTACAAAGTCTGCTTAATTTGGGGCTAGATAGTGTTTTGCTAATTATCCACAATTTTTTTTTCATCAAATTCAATTTTCATGTATGTTTGTGAGAAATTACTAAAAGATACAGGGACAGAGCAATAATAAGTGAAAGGAGCTTTAAAATCAGCTCAATCGGATAAAATATAAGTAGCCAGTAATTATTGTCATACTGGCTATCATACAATCTCCATTATTACATTGTAAGGTCAAGGTAGACATAATTGTTTACGCTAAGGGCCCAGCAAATTGTGCTTGTTTCACTATTAATTTAACAAAATAATTGGATTTATTAGGCTGTAATAAACAACTCAATATTTATCAGCTTTAGGCAATGTTTAAACAGGTTTTTAAATTCATGGGTTATAAAGTTAAGGGCCTTACAGTTTTTTTATACAATTAGCTGCCGGAACAAGCATTTGGCCCTCCCGATGTTAAGTGGTACTCATTGCCTATTACCGTGACCTACGTAGGTCACGCACGTCACGCTCGTCAGGAACGTGCCCTATGAGGTACTGCCCTACGTCTATCAACTTGAGGCATACAGATGTTCAGCCTCACGTACCAGTAATTTCACCCTCAACTTGATGGACGCAGGGCAGTGCATCGTAGGGCACGTTCTTGACATGCGTGACCTACGAGGCAATGCTTTGTTACAGGCGATGGTTACTTAACATCAGATAGGCCATATGCTTGTTCGATCAGCTAGTATAAAAAAAAAAGTTCGTCTGTCTATCTTTTACAAAAAAATCATTTCAAAGTTATTTAGATTTGATTCTACCTTTTTTGTGAACAGAAACAGTATAACCGGCAGTGCAGTATGTATCTACAACATGTCAGATATACACTCCGCGTTCGATGGCCCATACAAAGTACAGGACTCACCGACATCTACTTGGGAAACTAGAACACCGACCAGCCAGATGAAGAACCGATTCCATTGTGGACCCGAATCTAGGTGAGTAGTTTTTTATTCGTCTAATTTTTTTTTTATTGAAAGGTTGCTTTTAAATTAGGCCCATTAAGTAAGCAAAGTCTTACATCTCATGTAGATGGCTTGATTTAAAATTTTCATTTAAATCAAAATAATTGGGCAAAATATAGATAGATAGATAAATAATTTATAAGCCTAGAAAATAAAGACACACGAAACAAAAAAAACAAGGAAAATATAAAATCGAAGCATAATAAAAATAAAAATACAACTACAATTTAAACTAAAAAAATATAATACCCATAAAGTTTTTATTTTAAGAAACTTAATCGCAGTCAGCATCTTATTTTATTTATTCAGGGCTTCCAATGCATTGGAAGCCTTGAATAATATAATTATAACTCATGAGTTGTACATTTTTACACTTTTACGTTCTTCATACAATATCAATGTTTTATTTCCAGAGCCCAAGAACCAATAGAATACAACCGCTACCACCTAATGTCCCAATCCATCCAGCCCATAACAAAACACCCCGTCTACCAAATCCAAGAAAGACTTTCTCACGTCACCGTTGACGTCACAAGTGCCAAAAACATTGACAAGCAATACGTTCTCTTCGTGGCGACCGAATCAGGAAATGTGCTAAAACTGTCGGTATTACCGAAGTTGGATGGAGCGTGTTTGGTGGAGAAATGGAAACTGACAGATGACAAGATGGGATTTGATGTACTGAATATGCAATTTGTGAAGGAAACCGTAAGTAAACTATTATCAAAAAAGTTTATTTTATTTTATTTACTTACATTTTCTGTGCTGTAGGCCGTGGGTTCGATCCCCACCGAAAACAAATATTTGTGTGGTGAACACAGATGTTTTTACTCTTTCTGGGTGTTATATTGTATTCTTAGTATATTTATGTAAGTATTTACAAAAAAAATATATTCAGCTATCATCTGGTTCCCATCGTACAAGCTCTGTTTAGTTTGGAGGTACATAGGGTTGTGTGGATTGTCTACAATGTTCATTTTATTTTATTTATATACCAATAAATTAACTAAGTGCTTTTAATAAAATAAATAAATAAATATTGTAGACAATTAACACAACACTACCCGGCCCCAAACTAAGCAGAGCTTGTAATATGGTAACTTTGTTCAGTTGGTTTTCGCAAAACAGAACTAGATGGCGCCACTAGTAGATTAGAACGCGCTATCGTTGCGTTTTGGGAAAAGCATGGGGTCAAAGTGAAATCCGTAACACAGTTGCTACCGCAGTAACTGCTTTCAGTAATCGTTTTCTGCAACGATTTTATACAGTTTTTACAGACGTCTCTGATGTACACAGAGCGTTGAAATGATTTAATAAATAGCAGCCAAGTGCGAGTCGGACTCGCCCATGAAGCGTTCCGTAGCATCAAGTAACATAATATAAAGGTTCTTGTTAGTTCGTCGAAAGGTAAATTGCGGTTTACGATTTATGACGGATAAAAAAAAACTACTGACTAGATCTCGTTCAAACCAAATATCGTTGAAAGTTTGCATAGTAATGTACAACATATTAGGTATATTTTTTTTAGTTTTATCATTCTCTTATTTTAGAAGTTAGAGGGGGGCGATCAACATTTTACCACTTTGGAAGTGTGTCTCGCAAAAACTATTAAGTTTAGAAAAAAACGATATAAGAAACCTCAGCCTCATTTTTGAAGACCTATTAATAGATACCACAAACGTATGGGTTTGATGAAAAATAGATTTTTGAATTTCAGTTCTAAGTATGAGGACCCCCAAAATTTATGGTTTTTTATCAACTTTTGTATAAAAATCTTAATGCGGTTCACAGAATACATCTACTCGCCAAGTTTCATCAGTCTAGCTCTTATATAGTTTCGGAGAAAAATGGCTGTGACATACGGTCGGACAGACAGACAGGGTTCCGTTTTTGCCATTTGGCTACGGAACCCTAACAATGAAGGTACAGGTATACCTTTTATAATAATTTATGTATACGCTTTTCAATAAGGTTTAATTTCATCAGATAATTATTATCTGATGCTTTTCGCAAAACAGAGCTAGATGGCGCCACTAGTAGATTAGAACGCGCTATCGTTGCGTTTTGGGAAAATCATGGGGTCAAAGTAAAACTCTATATGCGACGTACATCAACAAAAACAATAATATACATATTAGGTCAGAAATAATTTTTACAGATGTCTTTGTGTACAACACAAAGCGTTGAAATTAATACAAAAAAACAATGAAGTAGGTATACCTTTTATAATAATGATGCATACCATAATTGAAGATGGGTCATCTAAACGAACTTAAAATGTGGATTGTCCACATTATTTAAAAAAAAACAAACTAAGTTTCTCCTTATATTTATCATCGTAAGCAAGCGTAGATTGTGCTACCGGTATCGGTAGCACAATCTAAAAGTTGAAAATTATGATGTAACCAAATTGAAAGACGATACCTACATTTTCTTTGTACCAACCTATACTGTCCCACTGCTGGGCAAACATTATACATAGTGTTGAAAACTAACAAACGTTACTCGATAGAAAGCGGGTTACCAATGAAAAATTGTATAATGTCGCCGGCGAAGTCACGTGGTATTACTAAAATATTGTTAATTAATTTAATTACCTAATCAACAATATTCATTTTATAATTTTTGTAGCAAAAAAATTTGTTGAAAAAAGTAGGAATGGGTACCTACTTGAATATGTTAAACAGAATAGACCAAATAAATTAGACGAATGAAAAAAAAATTTTTGATTTCAAAAAATATAACAAGTTTGTATAAAAATTATAAAGTGGGTACTTACTACTTATGAAACTGAGACGTGGTCGCCAACTATTGGCCTCGTACACAAGCTCAAAGTCGCGCAACGAGCTATGGAGAGAGCTATGCTGGGAGTTTCACTACGTGATAGAATCAGAAATGAGGATAGCCGTGGAAGAACCAAGGTCACCGACATAGCTCGAGGACCAATAGTTGGGCGCCCACCACCAGATGGACTGACGACTGTTAAGATCGCGGGAAGTCGGTGGATGGAAAGGGCTCACAATCGTTACTTCTGGAAATTTTTAGGGGAGGCCTATGTCCAGCAGTGGACTTCTTCAGGCTGATGATGATGATGATGTACAGAGGCCATCAACAAGTGGTTTAAAAAAAAAACAGCAAATATATAAATAGAAATTATTTAATTTTGCGTCAACTTATAATTAAAAGGTACCTACAGTTAAACTTAAATGAAATGACGGCAAAAGAGTAAACCCCTCTGCATTTGCTACAAGGGCACGGTAGCTCTTGCAGCGCTGGTTATCAGTGGCACCATAATACAATATAATATGTTTTTAATATGCAAACTCATTTTCTGCTTTTCCAACAGATGTCAATATACATTGGCAGTTCAACTGGAGTGTACCGCATTGGCAGCGAGCGTTGTTCCCGCTTCCAAAGCCGTGAGGGTTGTGTGGGAGCTGGCGACCCGTATTGCGGGTGGGATGACGCGAGGGAGCTCTGCGTGAAAGCTAGTTCCAGAATACGGGACCCGTCCTTTGTTCAGTCAACTGGAGTATGCCCGTCTCAAGATACACCAGGTATGAAATTCATACAAATCTGTAATTAAGTTGATAGTTTGTATGGGACCAATCTAGAAGCAACTTTCAAATATAACATTTTAGTTAGGTAGTCTATTAATATTTGCATCATTATGGACACAGACCTAATAAGAAGACTCAAAAGGACAAATCCTTTTGAGTTAGTGTAGTGATAAATTTAATATTGTGTGATAGTGCTACTCTTATGAACACATAAACAAAGTTTTTATTGATTTTATAGTGTTTACCAAAGATTTTTATAGTGTTCCAAAAGTTAAGAGCCGAGCGGGATTTGACGGTCGCGTTAGTGCCGAACAGTCCCTAAGAGTTATTCGTCGAGTGTGATTAGGATCCGATGGCACAGCGGTCAGCGCAGCCCCGTACCAAGGGGAAGGTCGCGAGTTCAAATCCCGCTAAGCTTTTAACTTTTAGGCATTATAAAAAACATAAACAAAGTGTCACCATAAATACAGATAGTTGGAAAAGTGCCTATGGACACATTCTTAGTACCTCATACATAACCTATAAAACTAAGTTAAAGCTAAATTGCTCTAATATGGTATACTAATTTAGTTAAAAAAAACATCATCAAAACTATTAGTGAACGGCTGATAAAGCACTCAGAGTAAATCTGCTTTACTGATGAGTGTTTTAGTCAAAACAAACAAAACTTAATTAAGTGCACTTCATAACATGTCCATGACATCATTTATCATCGAAAACCTTATCTTTATGCGTAGGTACTTAGTTATGTTATCATCATATGATTTAATGTAGTTAAAAATAGAATTAACGGTACTATGACGTTATGCTACCAACGATATTATGAAACTACCTACGTCTTTTATTTCCATATCATTTACCTTTTCTATACCTACTTCTTCTTCTTAATAAATGGCATCTGTCCATTACGGATCAATTTTGCCAGTGTCGAGTAGTGAGGATATATTCTTTTCTATATAAGTTTTAAAAACTTGAGAAACTGACTTCATGGCCAAACATAGTCTTTCTATTGTAGCTAAGTAGTATCATTTACCAACTATTGGCTAATTCGTCAGACGTCTTTTCCTAGTAATTATCGTTTCTCCTATGCTTATGCGTTGTGACGTTATTGCTAAGGAATTAGTTTATTTCAAAAATAGCCTCTTTTGTTAGCAATTTAATTTTTATTTAAAAAAAAACCTGTTGCGACTCCATTTACTGGTGGACAGTTACTATACTCGGATTTTTAATTAGACGAAGCTAGCTGACGTTTACTGTGTTGTCAGTTTTTGATGAAATAAAAATAGTGTTGTGACAAAGTGAATGATTGAAAAAAACTCCTGAATGAATGAAATTGCCTCGTTTTTCTAGTGAATAGTTAGTGTGCCGAACTTGACTTGACGTGCTTGGTTGAGGATCCATATCGTTCGCGCGAAACAATATAGCAACAAAATACACAACAATTAGTACCACAAACACAACGTAACAAAAAACTTTACAAAAACAATAACTAAACGGCGTGAGCGCAGAAAAACATTCGTGCTATCAGACCAGAGGTTAGAAGCCGAATTACAAACAAAATGATGACCGACGCGCGTGGCGTTCATCGGTGTTGGCCCTAGTCGCCACGTCGCGCTTTGTAATAAACCGTCAAAAAACTGATTGTGTTACATACTACAAGTAACTTATATCAGAGCACTTTTATGCATTTTTTTATACAAATTTCAATATTATTTTATAGTTTGAAATGATTAACTATTCTCCCATTGTTCATTCATCTGATTGAACGAGAACTGAACGCAGCACTATTACTTTAAATATGGCAACATTATTTTACAAAGTGGCATTAGATAATGTCAGTCGGTATCGGTATCGTCTAATTAAAAATCCGACTATAGTAGGTAATACTTACTACTCTTATATTTATCTACTACTAGTTTTGTGTAACTGTCCCTATGAGTTATTCGTCGGATCTGATGGCGCAGCGGCCAGTACAGCCCCGTACTAAGGGAAAGGTCACGGGTTCAAATCCCGCTCGGCTCTTAACTTTTGGGTCGTCTAATAAACACTATAAAATCAATAAAAATTATGTATTATTTCCAGTGGATGGCGGTTGGTCCGCGTGGTCAGAATGGGAGCCGTGCATGCAAGACGGGACTTCGCATTTCGATTACGGCGACAAACCTGACATGTGCATGTGCCGGAAACGGAACTGCGACAATCCGAAGCCAGCTAATGGCGGACATCACTGCAAAGGTACAGTTCTCTCTGTACAGGCTGGTTCCTCGTCTTTTAAATAAATTGCCCACTGACCTAATCAACAGCATCACTTCTAAAAACATGAAGTCTAAATTAAAATCTTACTTCTTAACTAATTTATAAAGCTACCAATAACTAAATACATATTACTTACATGCACTTACCTAGTTTCTGTTAATTAGATTTTTTTTTCTGTACCTACTCATTTAAAAGCTATCGACTTTCGAGTCTCTAGTAGCATTTTCCCCACAAACCTTAGTGGTTTCCTCAGTGCTATTTATAATAATAAGATTATGTATTTTTTAGAAGATAAATAAATTAAAAAAAAAAAAAAAAAAAAAAGTTCACATCTCTTTTTTTCGTGTCGCTCAAGCTCTTTTCAAATCAGTGTGGTGAAAGGATTTAAGCGCACCTCAATAGCTATATTATAGTGCACGAAAAGCTAAAAGAAAATAATAAAACTCAAGTTTAAGTTTATAATACTGAAACTCGGCTGTCTCTCGATAATAATGAGTGGTTAAACAATTATCATCTTTTATCCACTGGCTAGTGTAATCTTCTTATCGTGTCATTAGTTCTATCAAACCAAGCGTGGTGAAAGGATTTTAAAGGCGCCTCAAAGAGGCTCCTTTCGTGCACACATATTTTTGAACTTTTTAGGTTAGTGACATCGTGTAGGTACGTACATTTTTGGGCAGAAAAACTCATTGGTAAACGGCTGGATTTGAATCCACGACCTTATGATCATAAGGCGTATCAGCCGCGCCTTTTGATCCTAAGGTTGGATCACTAGACCACCAACGCTCTCGAAATGTAATGACAAACATTGACGCTTGTTAGCAAGGGGTTAAAACACCAGCTTTATCCTTAATTTCCAGGAGTAAGTGTATCAGTTTCCAACTGCACCGTCCACGGAGGCTGGTCCAGCTGGTCCGGCTGGTCAGAATGCTCTGCCACCTGCGGTCTCGCCATGAAGTCTCGTAGACGAACCTGCACCTCTCCAGAACCAAGATTTGGGGGACGGGTGTGCGTCGGAGTGGATGCTGACGATATATTTTGCACCAATAACCCACCTTGCCCAGGTATGTCAATAACATCTCATTGTGGATAATATAAAACAAGCTGGTCAGAACACTCTGCCATCTAAGGTTTTGCCATGTAGTCTCGAAGTCAAAGCTGCAAGATTCGGGACGAGTTGAATTGGGAGCTTACGATATATTCTGCACCAGTAATCCACCTTGTCCAGGTATGTCAATATCAACTCGTCGTGGATTGTAGAGAACAGGCTGATCAGAATGCTCTGCCACCTACTTACAGCTTTGCCATTGAAGTCTCGAAGTTGAACCTGCATCTTACCGTAACCAAGGTTCGAGGGACGAGTCGGATTGGACGATATATTTTGCACCAATAACCTACCTTGCCCAGGCTTGTCAGATTATCACGGATATTAATATTCTAAAAGGTCTCAATGTTCTGCCTAGCTTCCCATTGAGTCTCCGGTACAAGTACATGCCATACAACCCTTTTTTGAATGGAGTTATGATACTTCTAAACACGTCCACCACACCTTGCCTTTAAATAAAACTGTGGAATACAGGTTTTATGCTGTGGTTTTTCTCAGGCGCCAGTGACTAACAAAGATCTTGAAATTGGCTAACAGTTGTATTTAACTTGACAGATCCAGCGCTAGCCCCCGTGGATGGCGGTTGGTCCACTTGGGGTCCTTGGACTCAATGCACAAGCGCTGGTGGCGCTGGCTGTGGCCCCTCCGCCGGCTGGAGAGAACGGAGACGGACTTGTACTGACCCCACTCCCGAACATGGAGGCTCGGACTGTGAGGGGAACAAGATCGAACGAACCGTCTGCGATATGAGACAATGTGAGCTAAGAAAGGCAACAGCCTGGACTCCTTGGGTCCAGATCCCTGGTAAGTTGTCTTGGAAGATGGAAAACTTAGCTCATAGTAAACAAAGTGATTTTAATGCCGTTTCTTGTTTCGTTACTGTGCTGGATAAGTGACATAAAGCATTGGTTTCTTGCACTGTTTGTGGTGTTAAGGGGAGATCTAAGAGGAAAGCTTCCGTGTCTTAGGAATCAAAGACCTGTTATTCTTTGGTATTTTTTTGCTGTCAGGAAAAAAATATGTTGTAGTGAACATAATTGTGATCTTGTTTTCAGGTAACACGTCAGATGGGAGTTACACTGAGAAAAGATTCAAGTTTCTGTGCAAAGCTCCTTCTCCTGAACAGATAAAGGTAATTTTGAGGCATCATCATCATCATCAACCTATATCAAGTCTACTGCTGGACGTAGGTCTCTCCCAAGACGTGCCACTGAGCCCGGTCTTCGGCTCTTCTCCTCCATTGCTTGCCAGCTACATTTCGCAAATCGTCGCCCCACCTTGCCGGAGGGTGTCCTACATTACGCTTACTTACCGTGGTCTCCACTTCAGTATTCGTTTGCTCTAACCATTGTCTGCTATACGGCAAACATGACCGGCCCACTACCACTTCAGCTTACTAATCATTTGAGCTATGTCGACTCCCTTGGTTCTCTGTCAGATAACCTTGTTGAATATTTAGTGTCTTTGAGTATTGGATAGAAATGATCTCAAAGTCCACGCCTGCGGAAAGACGAGCTGTCATCTGTTAGCATATTCTTGTCTCCGTTCTTTTATTGTTCAGACGCTCAGGTTAAAACACGACATTTTACATTCCAGCTGTCAATAGCCCGTGAGGAGGAACGTTACTGCAATGCTCGTGGCACTTGCAGCAACACTCCACCCGACGAGGAGTCGGGGTGGGAAGAGTGGGGGGCTTGGGAAGCTTGCACCGCGGCCTGTGGTGGGGGACAGCAGACCAGGAAACGACGCTGCAGGCGACCGCCTTGCGAAGGACCTAATGATATGCTGAGACCATGCAATACTCATGCTTGCTCTGGTAAGTGTTTCTTATTACAACTAGTAAGTATAGTAGTAGAGCTCTTTGTGAAGGGCTCGACCGGGCAAGTACTACCACCATGTATAATTCTGCCGTGAAGCAGCATTGATTTCTTTCGGTTCGAAGGTGTTGAAGGTGCCAGTGAAATTACTGGCACGTGAGGCTAAACATCTTTATACCTCAACTTGATGGACGCAGGGCAGTGCATCGTAGGGCACGTTCTTGACGTGCGTGACCTACGCGGCAATGCTTTGTTATAGGCGATGGTGTTACCACTTAACATCAGGTGGGCCATATAGTTATACTTGGTCCATCAGCTAGTTGTTATAGTAACTGATATACTTAATACGTTAATACTTATTTTTTTAAACATACATACTCGTAGAATACAATATAACACCCAGACAGAGAACAAACATCTTGCATTCACCACAAAAATATTTGTTCTCGGTGGGGATTGAACCCACGACCTATAGCGCAGAAGGCAGAGCTACTACCAACTGAGCTGAGAGGCCAGTCGTAGTGACCTTTGGGTGATGGTAGAAGAAGCCTCTGGAAACTTCTGGAGAATCTCTGGAGAGGTCTTGGCCTAACTGGTTGGGTACTAAAACTGTATGTTTTGTTACAGGAGAATGGTCCTGCTGGAGCGAATGGTCGGAATGCAGCGGCAGATGCGGCGGTCGAGGCAGCGCGACGGGCCATCGCGCGCGAACGCGCAAGTGTCTCTCGCCGCAAGGATGCACTGACGCCGCGGCTGCACTCGAGCGCCGGGCGTGTCTCACCAGCTGTGCAGGTGAACTAGCATTGTTTATTCGAGTCACGTTCTATGGAGAATGGTCTGTAGACCATTGGAGCGAATGGTTTGAATTCCGTGGCATTTGTCGCGAGTGAGGCAGCGTGACGAGTGTCTGTCATACTTTAAACCCTTGCATTTTTGTGACTGACCTTTACAGAGCCTGGATGATACAGGCCTGGGACAGGGTTTTAGATGGAATAGGCTTGCCCAGCACCTATACCATCCTGCTCAGTAGGCCTAATCCATAGGAAAGAGATGGTCAATACGTGCGGAGCTGACTAAGCCGCGGGTTTCCTCACAAAATTTTCCTTCGCCGTTTGAGAGCACTGGCATTGTGTACATACATTTTTCGACAGGCAAACTCATTGGTACACGACTGGATTTGAACCCACGACCTTGGATTGGAAAGTGGGACCGCTATGACTAGACAATCTACACAAAACTATCTAGCTCCAAACTAAGCAGAGCTTGTACTATGGGAGGCAGATAACTAGTATAATATTTACACACCTTTACCAGCCTTAGAGTACACAAGGATACGCAAACTATACACTGCTAGCTCTTATGTCCTTGCAGAAAGCGTCATTTTTCTTTGTTTTTAGGTAACTTGAGCTGTATCCTACTGTACAATAAAACACCCAATTACAGAACGAACATCTATGTTCACCAATGATGATTTCAATGGTTATGCTTTGTATATCAACAATGGTTATTTCCACCAGATTCGGAAGCCGGTTGGGGTGAGTGGGGCGAGTGGGGTCCCTGCGAGCACAGCGAACGCGTTCGACAACGAAGCTGCGAGAGCGGAGCTTGCCTCGGCGCGCAGCTACAAGCGGCGCGCTGTCCCACTGACAACGACGATATTGACAATGGTATTACTACGCGCTTTTTATACGATGCCTGGGTATAGATAGTGCAATTCACGAAGACGCGCCCCTCGCGGGGTGCGGGGAGTTTGCTCCGAGCGGCAGTCGCGAACCGTAGTCTATTCATTGTAGTGTGCGTGTGCACTCGTAGGTAATTGATTTTGACTGGCCTCTAGCTCAGTTGGTAGTAGCTCTGCCTTCTGCGCCGTAGGTCGTGGGTTCGATCCCCACCGAGAACAAATATTTGTGTGGTTAACATAGATGTTTGTTCTCTGTCTGGGTGTTATATTGTATTCTAAGTATGTATTTACAAAAAAAAAATGTATTCAAGTATTATATCAGCTATCCGGTTCCCATATTACAAGCTCTGCTTAGTTTGGGGCTGGGTAGTGTTGTGTGAATTGTCCACAATATTTATTTATTTTATTTTAATTAGTGTGTACCGATAACACTCAAACATTGACGGAAGCTTGCACACCATATACTATAAACGGTTAGAGGAATAGTGGGGCGCGCCTTCGTGGATTGCACTATCTATAGAGTCTGTTCAGAAAGAGACCCGTCTTGGGATTGGAGGGCGCAGTTCGTTTAGTGGGCAATACAATAGCGTGTCTGTTGCGTTTTGATTCTATCACAATTAACTAGTTCTTTTATTTCTGTCATTTTGGGAAGTCACATAGCTTTTTCATTTTAATTGTTTTCTGGTATAATTTTGAGTTCTGTACCCGAAGTCGGAGTTTTGGTACCACATTTCGTTACCAAATGTTGTTTTCGTTTCGCCTATTTGTCTCTCTCTATTGCATGGAGAAAATATGAGACGGCAAAAATACGTTGCGTAGTTAGAGTTGTTGTCTCATCTTTTCTCCATACAATAGACAGAGACAAATAGGCGAAACGAAAACAACATTTGGTAACGAAATGTTGTAAATGCACTGGGACTTCGGGTACAGTTGTGTAATCTCGGTGGTATTTTAACCAACATTACTTGAGGTCTTAGCTCAAAGTGTTAGCAGTGGGAATGAAAGTGTATTAAAAGATAAGATAAAATTGTTTATTGCGTGGTGTAAGCATGTCTTATTATGTGATATTCAGATTTGATCAAAAATGATTCAGATGGTTTTGGAAAAAACGGCCATCTTTTGTTTTCAAAGCTAACTAGGGCCGACTTGTCTATTGACTGACTTGACTTGATTAAAATATTTTATATTATGTAATATAATTATCCTCACTCGACACTGCCGGAATTGATCTGAAATGGACAGGTAACATAATTAAGAAGAAGAAGAAAAAGAGTAAATAAATAAATACTGTGGACAATCCACACACTCGTGGGTTCAAATGCAGTCGTGTAGTGTACCAATGAGTTTTACTGTCGAAAAATGTATGTGCACTATGCCAGTACTCTCAAACGGTAAAGGAAAACATCGCGAGGAAACCGGTATGTCGTAGAGCCTAAAATGTTCGAAAACATGTATTGGGTCAAGTGCACAAAAGGAACCTCTCTAAGCCGCACTTAAAATCCTTTCACCACTCTGGTTCAAAAGAATGCCTCCTGATCAGAAGGTCTAAGTAGCTAAATGTTCAACAGAGCAAAAGGTCTAATGAGCAGTAAGTCTAATTAGCAAACGTCCATGTAGCAAAACGTCCAACTATCAGATGGTCTATAAAGCAGAATGTCTAATAAGCAAAACGTCATTTTTAAAAGAATTAGTGACACGATAAGAAGAAGTATAATTTATCAATTCAATTCCTTTACAGAGTTATACGCGATGCCGGCTTATAGCCAGAATGTGGAGATGGCTTCGTTCGTGACGATGGCTCATCACGGTTCGCTCAGTGTCGGCTCTATCATTGGATGTGTTGTGGCCGCTTTTGTTATGGGTAAGAACTAACATAGACTCTTACCTTACGCGACGGCGGCCTTATCACTCATAGCAATAAGGCCACATATTGTGCTTCGCTATACTCCAGTATGTGTTATGATCGCGAAAATTTTAAAAGTACGACTTCGCTATAGTTTTAGTATTTTCGATAAATGTGTATGTCCTATTCTTATGGTGTACAATAAAGTGCTATCTATCCATCTATTAGACAGGTTATAATAATCTTTTTAGAAAAAGTCATGAAATATAATAACTTTATAATCTTCTCCGTAACCCAAATAAAAACGAGCAGGAGACAACGAGCTTATAGTAATAATTTTATTTTATTTTTATTTTATTTTTCTTTATAGCAATTATAGAAGTTGTAAAGCATAGTGGGTATTATATAATCTTAAAATAGGTTAATAACAGATTTTCTAAGTAGTCACTATTACAAAAAGTGAATAATCGCTAATATACGTAAAAATATAAATGCCAAAAAATACATCTGGATTGAAAACCCCAATTTCGAAGTTGGCTAAAAATAAATATGGCCGACTGGTCTCAACTCTCAAGGTTTAAACTTCAAGGTTGATTATTAAGTACTTAAACTGTGCCAAGAGATGGCGCCACTGTGGCAAAACAACACAATATTATGTTTATTTTTCGATTTATTCCTATTTTTTCCTGTAATTTACCATTTTATTGCACATAAACAGTTTTGCTGATTGATCAGCTTTATTTCTATTTAATAATCATCATTTGAAAAATGTCTGGAAAATAGTTATTGAAGAAAGTTCTAGATCGCGCTATCGATGTTTTTCAATGAATTCGGCATATAAACCAAGCATTATGCTTCATACTTGTGTCTATTGAAAGGAGAGACGGTTAGCACTCCCCTTGACAAGGATGGAACACATAAATGGTTATGGGCACAATCATAACCAACATTTTTTAAGTCTTCAATTGTCTTTCTTCATGATCATCATCAGTCTGTAAAGTCCACTGCTGGATATTAAGACTCCCTCTGTAAATATTTAGAAGCATCTATCGTCTTCATCATCATCATCATCGGCCTGAAGCATCCACTGCTTGCAATAAGTCCCTTATAATATTTAGGAAAAACGATCTTGAGCTTATTCTTTCTACGAATAAATTGCCTTACATTTGAGAAAATCATTGTTGCCTATTAATAGTTGGAATAATTTATTTTTACTAGTGAAATCAATGATCATTTTTCTTCTTAGGTTGTCTTCTGTGCCTGGCTACTGTGATAGTGTGCCAGCGTCGAGGGTCCCGTATGCCATGGAGGAAGCAAACTAGGGTTCCGTCCAGTCCTCACTACATTACAGCCAAACAGAACAGTTACGTCACTGTACCCTTGAAAGATGTGGTGAGTTTTATTACATACATGCACACCAACGAGTTTGGTTTTGAATAAGTTTTATGTATTTTTTTAGATAAAACCAAATCAATATAGTGACCTATGGGAGTGGAAAATCTTGAGGAGATCTTTGCCCACCAGTGGGACAGTATAGGTTCTAAAAAAAGCCAGTTAATTGCAGATGATGGGAGGTATTTTTTAACGCGTATTAATGTTTCAAATGAGAAGGTAGTTTCCGGCCGTTGTTTTGCTCGCGTGGTTATAGATATTATTTATTGAAAATTTATACTTCTAATTTTAATTGATATAACATCAATATTTAGGAAGACTGACCCGAGAAAATTAATTTCTTTGAAAAGGCGTTTGTGTTAAGTTTATCCGGTCGTTCATTTTACCATTTACGTTTTATAGCTTTTATTAATATTTCCCACCTTTAACTAATTTGGTATTAACTGAATTTGGAATAAATATCTTGAAAATTAAATTGTATTGAGTAGGACCCTTTTGAAAATAGCCTGTTATTTTTTAATAAGATTCATTTCAGAGCTATGTTCATCAACATAATAAACGGATGATTACGTAACCATCGGCTAAAACGACTAAGGCCCAGTTTCAACGATGACTAATCGCCAAGCACATTTGAGTCGATCAATTTTGACAGTTGGCTAAACTGTCAAAATTGAGCGGTCAATTGGTCATCCGCGAGACTAGTCCTGATAGGCCTTATAAGCTTCTATCTACAGGGTGATTTTTTGAGAAGGTCAGTCACCAAACCCGAAACTACGAGATTTAGGGAAAAGTCGGGAAAGGAGTCATGCCCATTTATAAGAAAACAAGAAATGCATACATAAAATAAATAAGTATTGTGGAAAATCTACAAAACACTATCCAGCCCCAAATTAAGCAGAGCTGGGCTATGGGTACCAGAAACTTAATATAATACTAAAGTGTTTTTTTTTGTAAATACATACTTATAATACAATTTCAATAATAAATGAGGCCAGCGAAGCCGCGGGCGCCCGCTAGTTGCTAATATAATATTTATCAAAAATAACAAGACTGCCCGGGTAATTTTAAAATGAGGCTTGAATAATAAAGGTAGGCATTGTCTTACCAACTTCTATTTTAATAGCCAAGCCTAACGAAGTTTGTTTAAGACTGAATAGAAGATTTATTATTACACCGCTAATTACACCGAAAGGGCAGGCTGAGTTTACTTAGTAAATTAAAGTAACAATCCAATTTATTAAAAAAACTAAGGTAGCTTTAACAAAGCTTGGCCTTAACGCATTTTACCTATTTAAAACCAAGCAATTTTTATAAAAAAACGCATCATACCATCTTTTTCACGCCAAAGAAAACTGAGTAAAACTACATCGCTTGTGCGAAAGTTTTATTTTTAGTTATTATAACTTAGGCTTATATTGGTAGTTTATTACTAAGACAGATCTAGACAAACAAGCTTACGGCCCACCTGATGGTAAGACTGTAGCTTTGGAGCAACTAAACAAGAATTTGGTACATGTGTTTGCTGTTGCACCATCCTCCAGAAAGTAATATTATGAAGTTAGAAGTAGCATTTTTCTTTCTACCCCTTAATTGGTGACCCCGACGTGGTGTTATTTATATTTTAAACTAGCGGCCGTTGCCGTTACGCCCTGTTTCCGTAACTTTTCCGGGATAAAAATTCATTATGTCCGTCTCCTAGTACTAAGCTACCTTCTAAGAGCTCATGCTTTTCATGTTTTTAGGACTTACGGTTTAGGCTGTGCATTGCTTGTCAGTCAGTCAGTCACGTAAGAGTTTTATATAATTAGATTAATTAGGAATTTGTCTAATTGGTCTTTGGGGGAGGCCTTTGCCCAGCAATGGGACAATGTAGGCTGAAAAAAAAATAAAAAAATTAGGAATTGGTAAATAATTTTGTATATGTCCTCAGCCTCGCAAAGCGAAACGCCAGCCATCATTCACCGGCATCGGTGGACCGAGTGGACTCATCCTATCAAAGAGCAACAATCTATCCAACGCTAACAACCACAACACAGCTCTGGCTACCCCCAAACTGTACCCCAAAGCTATAGCCAACGAATACGACTCTGTGGGCACTTTGAGAAGGCATTCCAACCAGCCCAATAATAAGAACATGGACGCGGAAGAAGACAAGTTTTATTGAAGAGGTGATGTTTTAAAAAGGCTCCAATTGATTGAGAACTTTTTTGTTCTCTAAATACTTTTTAAATTTTGTGAAATGGGAATTAACCACAACAAAATATATGGAATTATGCTTGTTATTGTAATATTTTGACGAATGTCATCAGAAATACTTTAGAAAATGAATTATTTTGAAGTGGCTGAACTTTTTTTGTGGTGAGAAAAAACAATGAACTAATGGTATTGTCACGTCACATGTCATGTAACTGACATCTGTATAGCTACGGGGATGGTTGAAAATAGAGGTTAAAGAATGAAAAAATTCATTATGCGATTTTACTAGCTTTTTGTGAATGTGGACTTTTTATAGTGAGACATTTTAAAACTTGTCGTTTTAACACAAATATTTCACTTAAGACAACTTCTTAACCAAGGTCAGTGAAAGACAATTTGCCAGACGGAATTTTCCTCTGGCTTAAGATCATTCTTAGCACATAAGTGATGGGTGAGTGCTTACGTGTTTTCCATTTTACGGATTACTATTGAAAACTTTGAACATTTTACGGTTAATGTTTTATTATGATGATTCTATAGCATTAAGTAAAGTTTTGGATCTCTATTGATAGATGATTGTGTTTATAAAAAAAAAAAAAATATTAAAAACTATTTTATGTTTTGTCTGCGAAATTAAATCTTGTGTGGAATTTAATGTGATTTAGCTATACTTTTATGTTAGAATATTAATCACAGTGCCATTTTAATTATGTGAAAATATTTTTTATGTCCAAATTCTAATGATTCTAATGAGTTATGATTTCAAATAGTTTTTTATGTTATGTTAGATGACTTTATATTTTAAATGTGTAGTAAGCCAATGTGTGCCATGTAAATAAGTAGATAATTATTGTAAATATTATATTAAGAAGTAAATATACAGGGTGTCCCATAAGTCAACGTCCAGCCGAAAACGGGTGATGCGCCAAGTCATGACAGTTATCAGAAAAATATATAAAAAAATATTTGCTAAGTACCTTTCGAGTTATGAGTATTTTAAAAAAACAGGAAAAACTGACAACCTGTGATGATCTTTTAAGTCCTGTGACTACAAATATTAACTTTTCATGAAACTTTTTTCTGCAGCGTAAGCATGAATAACCCTTCTGTAAATTACAATTCAAAATTAAGCCATAACTGCCTCAATTTTTAATGAAATCGTGGAGTTTTGGCCAACGTTTCATTTCAGATAATTACATCACCCAACTTTAACCGTCTGTACCGCAAAAAAAATGTACTACACTGTCATGGCATGTAACTTTAAAAATTGGCGCATTTATCCAGGATTCCAAAATGGTATAATACTTGCTAGAGTACTCCTTAGTTTTGGAAATAAAAAATGATTTTTCAACTAAACCGGATTTCCAATCAATTTTATTTCATGAGATCAAATGTTTGTAACCTTTAAATTATGGACTTAAAATGCCTACGCCGTGTTTTTAAGTGACTCACAATTTACAGGTACAAGTAAATACCATTTCGACAATGCAAGTAAACAGATAGAGCCACCATCTTGTCGATAGAGTAATAACCATGGGTGTTCAAGTAATTTGTTAGTTTTAGGTGAAAGTTTAAAATAAAATTCAATCATAGGATTTCTTCAATCGTGATTTTAATTTAACTACATCAAGGATTTACAGCAAATGTTCAAACTGTTAGCCTTCAGCAGTAATGCAAGCTCTACATTTCCTTAAAAAAAATCAGCTGTCTGTAAATTCAGTTAACTGACGACAGTTGAACGTGACAACGTCATACAGCTGTCCACGCGGACGCATCGCTCACTCAAGTAGGAGAGAGACCGATGTCGAACGCTGCCGAACGTGGAGGCCAATTGTGCCTCTTTGTCGCTCGTTCCGCGCTCTCACTTGCATTTCAAGTATTAAATGGAACGCCTCAGAGCGAGGTAACGCCGCATGAGTCATGTTTTTTCATACGAGCAGCCGGCTCCATCGAATTATAAGACGTTATCACGTCAAAAACCATGTAATAGACCGGCGACGGGCGAAGGCAAACTTAAGATTAAAACCACGATTGAAGTAATCCTATGATTGAATTTTATTTCAAACTTTTACCTAAAACTATCAAATTACTTGAATACCCATGGTTATTACTCTTTCGACAAGATGGTGGATCTATCTGTTTACTTGCATTGTCGAAATGGTATTACTTGTACCTGTGAATTGTGAGTCACTTAAAAACACAGCGTAGGCATTTTAAGTCCATCATTTAAAGGGTACAAACATTTTATCTATTGAAATAAAATTGATTGGAAATCCGGTTTAGTTGAAAAAACATTTTTTATTTCCAAAACTAAGAAGTACTCTAGCAAGTATTATACCATTTTGGAATCCTGGATAAATGCGCCAATTTTTAAAGTTACATGCCATGATAGTGTAGTACATTTTTTTTGCGGTACAGACGGTTAAAGTTGGGTGATGTAATTATCTGAAATGAAACGTTGGCCAAAACTCCACGATTTCATTGAAACCTGAGGCAGTTATGCCTTAATTTTGAATTGTAATTTACAGAAGGGTTATTCATGCTTACGTTGCAGAAAAAAGTTTCATGAAAAGTTAATATTTGTAGTCACAGGACTTAAAAGATCATCACAGGGTGTCAGTTTTTTCTGTTTTTTTTAAATACTCATAACTCGAAAGTTACGTAACAAATATTTTTTTTTATATTTTTCTGCTAACTGTCATGACTTGGCGCATCACCCGTTTTCGGTTGGACGTTGACTTATGGGACACCCTGTATAAGAATTTATGGGTAATTATGTCGTAGAACCGAAAAAGTTTGAAAACATAATGTCAAGTGCACGAAAGGAGCCTCTTTGAGGCGCACATGAAATCCTTTCACCACACTGGTGACACGAAGAAAAAGATGAATAGGTATTGAAATCAATTTTATATTTTTATATTTCTAGTGCAGTACAAATACAAGTGCCTTAATACATTTTAATCTAACAATTTACCTAAAAACAGTTAGTTTAAATAGTTATTGACAATAAACAAGAAAATAGGTGGCTATGGGCTTGTTTCACAGATTTCTAATCGACCGATTGAAAATTTGAGAACTGTGTAACTTAAATTTTATCTCGTCAAATTGAGATAAACAACAGTCAAATATTTATTTTGTCGATTAGCAATCCGTGTCACTAGCCATAAATAGAATATTATTATTCAAATATGAATCATGCACATATATTTAATAAAACTCATTTGTAGCTTTTGAAGTTGCAGTATTTAAAAGATGCTATATCAAATTAACTTTTAACATTAAGATGCTTTTTTATTCTGTTGAAAATCTTTCAACGTTATTTATCGACTCATGTTGAGTTTATTTTATAAGAATACATTTACTACCTGTATAAAAATTATATGAGAATTAATAATTGGCTCGATTTTGCGGTGATTAATCGTCTGGTTACATATTTGACAGTGATGTATAGTAGGCGGCAACAAATATTGCACATTGGATTATTTCGGCTTCATAAAGCGTAGTGTGCATCAGAAAGAGATAGCGCTCTACGAAAGCAGAAAACCCGATGTGTTTATTGGCAACAACCGCACTTGCGTAGCTCAAATTATGCAAGTAAAAATTTGTGTTACATTTTGACAACTGTCAAAATGTATTGGGTGATTAGTCATTAGTGGAATCGGGCCTTAATTACTTAAAAACTATCAAAACCTTTCCAGTGAAAAAAATATTGTTTCCTAATTTAGTGCGTGTACTTTGCTAACTAGACGTTCTGCTATTTATACCATCTGATAGTTGTACGTTTTGCTACATGGACATTTTGCTAATTAGACCTTTTGCTCTGTTGGACATTTAGCTACTTAGACTTTCTGTTCAGGAGGCCTTTATTTACATGTAAAATAATCACAGCGAGATCCTATTTTAAGAATCCTCCTTTATACCCCCACCCTAATAAAATTAATTGTGCAACTACTAGAATACAAACCGGGTACTTGTTGGTCAAACAGACATAAATCAGAGAATTCGTTCGTAACTAACGGTCTACTCGCAGAGGAGCTAAGCTAAAGTTAATCAGCCATTAGAAGATTGTCTTGGCATTAAAGATAAAAAGAAGAACGAACCTATTAGTCAATATATTTTAGCATTCATATCTTTCAAATAGATTGCTTCCAATACCAAAGCCTATATTTCTTTCTCCAACGGACCCTCCCTGTGATTATTCTTTTCCAATAGCTCCTGTATATTTTATGAGGCTTTTATCTCCCACGAACCCAACGCTTAGGTAAATAATGTTCTTGGTATATTTACCGTTATTTTAAAAGCTTTTATCTGTTCTTTCATTGTACTTTGTTATTTTGATCTAGCTACTTAGTAACAATAAAGACTGTTCTAAAGAAATATTTTGTAGTTTTAATATCTATTCTACCTAATCCTGATAATGGTATATCGCCAACAGTTAACTAATATTTGTTTGAAAAGGTTTTTGTAGCAAGTATCCCAAAAGTTTACCACCCACCAGATGGACCGACGACATTGTTAAGATCGCGGGAAGTCGGTGGATGGAAAGAGCTCAGAATTGTTCTTCCTGGAAATGTGTCCATGTCACGTAAAAAGAATACCTATAAATTAAACAGTTTGACAATAGGAAGAGTATGAATCAACTGGGATTTGAACTCACGACCCTCCTAGTGGATACCTTCTAAAAATCCATCTACATAATGATGATGAAATGAAATGAAATTTATTTAGCTAGCTTACTATTAACGGATCTAGCGAGAATAATACTGTAGATCCAAATTGGATCTTTAAAGAAAACAAATTCTCATTAGATCCACTATGGATCTGAACAATGGATCTTCTGAGGATGAACGTATGCTAATAGGTTACAATAGTTGTTATATAATAGATATCTATCATGAGATATCTCACATCATTCAAGTAGGTGGGTTAAGCCTAAATACATTTTGTGTTAGAAATAAGATAACGCTAGATAAATATATTTGAATATATAAAGGTTTTCTTGCTTGCAAACCTTGCTTGTAAGTATTGTTTTTTGAAGTAACTCAACAATTTCCTAGTAAAAGGGATAAATATATTTCACAAAAAAGATTACATCCCTCTGGTTGAAAACTAAGTACAAAGGTCAGCCAACGGCAGCAAGCAAATCCATACAAAACAAAGGTTAATCCACACTCATCACTTTGGTAATGCATGGGATAGGCGAAGGTACTTCGGTAAGGGTTGACCCTAAAGGCACCCCCGAGGGCGGAACGTTCTTTCCTCAAACTTATTTATTTATTTATTTATTTATTTATTTTATTTATTTGTAAACAAATTACATACAAGTAAAATTAAGACTAAATACATAGTACTTGTAACATAAACTAAGGTACATTGACTAGGATATTCTCCAATTCCCTAAAGGAGTATTTATCGAGGTAGAAAATTCGGGCAAGTAATTAATCTTGGTGGTCGGTCGACCGAGAGAGCGTTGGCGTGATGATCTGGATGCTTTCGAAAGGAGATGGTGGGAGGAGGCTCGGGATAAGGAAAACTGGAAGTCTTTGGGGGAGGCCTTTGCCCAGCAGTGGAATGGATGTCAAAATTATTACTCATAACAGCCCTTGTACATGTGATTCGGCAAATAAATACACTTTGACTTTGTGACTTTGACGATACAGGCTAGAAAAAAATAAAAACTATCTAGTTCCCATCCATAGTTTGGGGCTAGATAGTGTTGTGTGGATTGGCGCAAAACTAACTAGAAGACGAAACGTAAAACTGCTCCAGCCGATGCGATGGATCGATGACATCATAAAGGCCATGGGCAGTTGGTGGTATGATGAAGGTATTCGTAGAATTCTATTGATGAGAAGAATGACCTTTGAAAACCAATGGCTTCTTACGAGGAACGGACGAGTCAATTAGACAATCTATTATGTTGATTTATTTTACCTATTTACTATTTAATCATGGTATTTCAAAAAAAGAAAAGTGGGTAATCCATTGGCGAGCTAAAACCGACAAGCCTGCGAGCTAAGAACCTACAAAACTGTTTGTAGATGCTCCATTGGTGGTTTATAATTATTATACCTTTAGCTCGCAGGCTTTTTGGTTTTAGCTCGCCAATGGATCACCCACAGACCATAGAATTTTAAATTTCTGTAGGTTTCCAACCTCTTTCGTTTTGACTTATCACTAATAGGAAGTGGACATAGTAATATTAAATTCAGACATCGTGACAAAAGACAAACCCGTAAGCCGTAAGTATTCGGCCTAAAGCCTTTGGTCTAAAACTTTTGGCTCAACATGACTGGCAAGATGTTTCTCGTCTTAACGGACCCTAAAGTTTGGTATGACCTTTAGAACCGTGCAAAATCTATTTGGGAAGAGAAATGTAATATTTCAATCTATATCTTATTTTATTATAAGCATAGGTATTTGAACCATCGCTCGCTTCGTAAAACAAATTTAATAGATTCCTTTGATAATTTAAGCTTCATGTAAAAAAAAATTTGGTTTCTATTAGATAGATAGATATATAAAAGTTTATTGTACACCACAAGAATAGGACATTACACATTTAACGAAAATGTTAAATATAAAGCGAAGCACAATAGGTGGTCTATGATCGAGCGCTTTCAAATAACTATTGGATGGATATAGTTTTATTGAAATGAAAAAAAGCAGTGCCATAAGGGCTTCTACACTAATTTGACTAAGTAGTCAGTTCCATTTTAAATAAGTATTTAAAATGAAACTAGCATGGACTGTATTGATATGTATAGTAATTCTATTAGTGATTTGCAAGCGATAGGTTATCGAAAAGAGTACGTACTACTCGTATTTTCAATATTTGTATAGGTCCTCGTCGTTTCCTGGGTTAAACTGTTACAACCCAAAACCAAATTATCATACAATAACATAAACACCGAAACTACGGAAACATCTTTCAAATTATGCGCAGAATCCTTCCAGAACGTTCCAGCCAAATCAATCTGGCTTCAATAAACAAGCAGTGAGGGTCGTAGCTGATGCTACGTGCCCGATCTGCTACGGCGTAGCGCTACGTGAGATGCGTAGCTACTACTGCTAGTTGAAGAGATGGGTTTAATACCTTCATTAATGGACTCTGTGACAATTAACGTCAGGACTAACTTAGACAAAGTGTTCATGCGAATTTTATTTAAAAACGAAAGCTTACAAAACTATTTTAAATCACGTAAGCTTGTAAAGGTGCCCTAAGAATTAATAAGAATTCTTAATATTAATATTTCTTTATTGCAGACACGTGGTCCATAATTTGACACATTTATACAAAAACAATGTAAAACAATACCTATAAAATACAAAATTGGTAGAATTGGTACAAATAAAGTGGTACATTTTTAAGGAATAGCATTTAGTGATATGCCGCGAGTTAAATGAAATACATAATAATAATGAATATGGCACCACAAGGCCTATAAAATTTACAATGGTGCTTCTCTAATCAAATACATTCTTGCATTTCTCCAACAACTATGAAACATATGTCACAGTGTCGCCGTACTGGCTAGACTTGTAAAAAGATATTCAAGGATACGATTACTTTTTCTTAGAAATACATAGGACATTGAAGTGCAGTTGTTTTAGAGCGTGTTTTCTGAGTGATTCCGTGAATTAAAAAAAATAAATCTAACTTCCACTTCTAAATAAGCAGTATAATTCTATGAAAAGTCCTAGTTTTTTTATCAAACACCACGCAACATTGTGATCAAACGTGCAATTTATGACAATTCTTATGATGATAAATTAATTTCGAAAAGTACCTACTCAAGTAATCTTAATAAATAAAAATGAATTGCTGTTCGTTAGTCTCGCTAAAACTCGAGAACGGCTGGACCGATTTGGCTGATTTTGGTCTTGAATGATTTGTGGAAGTCCAGAGAAGATTTAAAAGGTGAATAAATATGTTTTTTTTTTCAACGGGAACGGTAACGGCGCGAGCGAAGCCGCGGGCGGCTGCTAGTCAAAAATATATAAGTATCACTCGTAGCATCTAAACAAAACTCCTTTATCATACCATCCTTTAATGTAAGTTAACCTTTCACTTCTCATCCATTATTTTCTCCTTAGCTTACTGAAAAGACAAAGAAATATGTTCTCAAGAAAACATACACGCACATATAAACATGTGCATGTGGCGAACGACCGGTTCCTGTTATGTTGTACATTATCCTAATTTATTATACTTTTGATCCGGTTTACCCACTTTCCGGTCGTTCCGGAACTTTCACCCCAGATCCCAAAAAAACAAGGTAAATCCTAAATAACCGGGATGAAAGAATACCTACAAACTATTACACTAACCAAACATTGTATATATTGTTTATCAGCCTTACTTACACGTGTCTAACCCGCCCACGTATTTGAACCTACTTATAACCTCATAAATATTTACTCTACGTCAGTGAACGAAAATAAAACATGGAAATATTCCTACGGCTAGAGAATTAACTAAAAATTTGAGCTGCTTCTTGGTTTTCCAGTACCTGTACCCGAAATCCCAGTGCATTTACAACATTTCGTTACCAAATGTTGTTTTCGTTTCGCCTACGCGACTCTCTCTTTTGCATGGAAAATTATGAGATAACATCAACTCTAACTATACGTAACGTATTCTTGCTGTCTCATCTTTTCTCCATACAAAAGACAGAGACACGTAGGCGAAACGAAAACAACAATTGGTAACGAAATGTGGTATCAAAACTCGGACTTCGGGTACTGCTAGAAGGAAGCAGTGTCGTACGTAAGCCGTCAGGATAATAATGTTCCGTGGTAGTAAGAATACTGATGTAAAAAAAATATCATTGGATGACAATTAATTAAAACTGATATCATCATCATTTTCAGCCTGATAAGTTCACTGTTCAACCGTATGTACAATACAGTAGGCTTACCATAAGCTCTGTCTGGCTCTGTCTCTGGTTCTGGTTTTGAGCCTGTGTGAGTTTTGACTAAATAAATCCTATGTCAAAACATCACACACACATTATAATGCACTGGTGAGCACTCACACAGACTCAAAACTTGAGCCAGAAACAGAGCCAGACAGACCTTGTTTTAGGCCTACAGTTTGCGTCATAAAATTTAAATACAAGGCTATTTTTCAACTGAATTACACAAGAAATTGTTCCAATTTCGACATTCTTATTTCTGTCCGAGCGGTTTCGTCACAGAGCTTTACAAAGCGGAGCCGACACAAAGGGACAAGGTTTACTTAGCTACTTCTACTTGTGTATGAACGATATAAATTCCAGGACCTATGCGTAATGTATTGATGAATGACAAGTTATCATATGAGAAAAAGAGTCTGTGTATCACTTTGAATACAAAATTAAGTTTCTTAGAAAAAATTAGCCCCTACTCTAGGTAATATCTTGGTAATATAAATGGTGTGGATATATTTTTTGAGAACCCACTCAAAGTTCTTTGAAGATGTCAGAGGTTCAAATGTTAGATGAAATAGAAATATAAAAAGCAGAGTTCATAAATTATTTTATATTTTTATTCTGTAATGTAATTTGTCCAAGAAACTGTCCAAAATAAATCGGTTGTCTGTAAAGTCTGACGATAGTTGAATGTGACAACGTCATAAGAAAATACACAGATGTTGAACGCTGCCGAACGCGGAGGCCGATTGTGCCTCTTTGTCGCTCGTTCCGCGCTCTCGCTTGCACTTCAAGACTTAAATGGGACGCCTCAGAGCGAGGTAACGCCGCATAATTCATGTTTTTTCGTGCGTGCAGCCGGCTCTATCGGATTATAAGACGTTGTCACGTCAAAAAGTATCTCTGGAAAGTCTTCTGTCATTCGCCAAGAACGAATGCACAAATACACCTAAAGTGCGTATTTTATGAGTAATTTCGTAGTCGGTGCTGGCACGTAATAATTCAGTTGGGTTGTCCTGAGAAAAGGGTTTGTATGACCAGTGGAGTGTTATCGGTGGGTTGAGTAGCCAGCTGTTCTTGTATGACAGGCATTTACAGTAGGCTTACCATGAGCTCTGTCTGGCTCTGGTTTTGAGTCTGTGTGAGTGCTCACCAGTGCACTATGCTGTGTTTGTGACGTTTTGACGTAGGATTTATTTAGTCAACACTCACACAGACTCAAAACCAGAACCAGAGACAGAGCTAGACAGAGCTCATGGTAGGCCTATAGTACCACACGCCGTCAGTTGGCACGCCATCGTACTATTTGTTATTCAACCACCATAATATTTGTTTTAAATAAAAAATAATTTTAAATTTAGTATCTCATTTACTTCTTAATAAATGTATTCAATTTAAAATCATGGGCCTATCAATTTATTCGAAGTAGTACAAGAAAGACATTGACGACATTGTCAGAGTCGTGGGCCGCAGATGGATGAGGGTAGCCCAAGATCGTGGTGAATGGCAAGAGCAAAAAGAGACCTATGCCTGGCAGTGGGTTAAGTCGGGCTGCGGATGATGAGATATTAAGCCGGCTGTACACATGGGGCCAAGGTGTTGGGCCAACGTGTAGAGAGCTACCTGGCGGTATGTTGGCTTAACTGGTCTAGTTGGCGCCAACATTGGCAGGTCATCTGAATAATGTCGGTTTTTAGTGCACACATCAAAGGATCTTGGCGCCCGCAAACAGCGAATGATCAGTAAGCCAATGTGTGAACAGCAATCTTGGTTATCCATCATTTTTGCCCAACACGTTGGCCCAACACTTTGGCCCCATGCGTACAGCCGGCTTTAGAAAGAATATAATTTCAGACATTACGATTTATGTCACATATTTGTCATTTTCCTGAAACTAAATAAAGTTAGCGAGGATTACTCTCAACGACTGAACTCCATAAAGTTTCTAGTTTTAATATCTCCCACTATTTTGCTTCTTCTTCTTGTTTTTAAATATATAAAACTCTTACGTTACTGACTGACTGACTGACAATCAACGCACAGCCTAAGCCGTAAGTCCTAGAAGAATGAAACTTGGAGGGTGTGTTCCTTTTATAGCGTAGGGGTGCTCTTAGGGAAATAATAAAGGAATACTTTTAAAAGAAACATCACACAGCCTAAACTCACAAATAACTCTCTTAGAAGCACGAAAATTGGAGGGGAAGTAGCTTAGTACTAGGAGACGGACATAATGTCTTTTTATCCCGAAAAAGTACCAGAAACGGGGCGTAAGGACAACGGAGCGAGCGAAGCCACGGCAGCCGCTAGCTATAGCAATAAAATATTTAAGATGCCATCTTTTAAGTACATTATAGCAGCTATAAACGGTCGTTAAAACTTTGATGCAGTTGCACCTTTTATACCGCAGACAGAATTTATTGCATTTTAGGATACATTTTAAAACTTGGAAATAAAACAGACATGAAAACTTCATAGACAATAGTTCTATTGTATTTTCTAGTGCACGTTGTATTCATAAAATGACTAGTGGCCGCCCGCGGCTTCACTCGCCCGTTCCCGTAACACCCCGTTCCCGTTTTTCGGGATAAAAAGTATCTTATGTTCTTCTCCCGGTTCTAAGCTACCTCCCCACTAATTTTCTGCCAAATCGGTTCAGCCGTTCTTGAGTTATAAATAGTGTAACTAACACGACTTTCTTTTATAAATATAGATTTATACAGAATTGTTTCTGGCAAATTGATTTGAACAGTCACATCTTCTTATCGTGTCACTGATTCTTTCAAACCAAGTGTGGTGAAAGGATTTTAAGTGCGCCTCAAAGAGGCTCCTTACAACAGTCACTAACAAAACTAGATAAATAATGGAGGTTTTCGAAATAATTTAATGCTCTTTTTTATATAGATACAAAATTATTTTGATCAAGTTGGAATTACTGGCACGCGAGGCTGAACATCGGTATGCCTTAAGTTGATGGACGCAGTGCATCGTAGGGCACGTTCCTGACGTGCGTGACCTACAAGGCAATGCTTTGTTATAGGCGATGGTTACCATTGAATATCAGGCAGATTACACTTGTTTCATTAGCTAGCTGTATAAAAACAAAAGAGTTTTATTTGAGTAATCCTCTAGGGTGTTATTAATAATCCCGGTGCAACACTGGAGTAGTTAAATCGTGTTTTGTCACATTTGTTCGAGTTGACAATTGCATGTCAATGCAAGAGACAAAACACGGATCAACTAGTCCAACGCTACGCTAGGATGATTAATAAGACCCCTAGGGATTTATAAAAAAGTAATTAGCAGAACTTTATCAACCAAACACTTTGTATAAAACAGTAAAAAAAAAAATTTAAAGTCTGATTTCCTTACTGTTTTTCTACTTTGCGCTATATTTTCTCTCAAAATTCAGTAATAAATAATTTTGCAAACTACTCCTTAGACTGATTTCCTTTTTTTACTGTTCGTTATCATCAGACTATATTTTTTGTCCAAATTAAGCTGAAAACCCCCAGCTCCACAAACGAGAAGTCGTAGCATGCACGTTAGCAATTAGCCGTCGCAAATTGCCGACACGTGTTTGTTTATGCTCGACGCATCCTCGCTGGCTGAAATGAGACTCGTAAAACATTATACCTAGGACGGTTTGTTTTATAATGTGTTGCTTTCAAAATAATTACTGTGATATTTTAGCCGTGGGGGTTATTGTCCAGCTCAGATACAAAATTTGTGGGTTCAAAGCTTCAAGGGGACTTACATTGTACTGTTAACCGTTTTTGGGAATAGGACATCCCTAATCGGATCAAGCAAGGGATGACATCTCTAGTGGTGGAAAAAAAAGAAAAATAAGAGAGATGGCATCGATATACCTACGTAGTTGTATTGTTTACGGGGTAATATGTAAAACAGAGTTGTAGCTGTAATCAATGAAGAGTTTTTGTCTTAAAAGTACATAGCAGACATAAAACCACGCCATATTCCCATGGGGGTAGGCAGAGATCACGGATTTTCACTCGCTATGATCCTGACATCATTCGCTTCATTTACTTATTCAATATTATTACGCAATATCATTTAGACTTTAATTTTTTTACCCATTTCTGAGAAGCATGAAGCCAATATTATTGTTAATAAAGGGTGATTGCACAAAATCAAGTGGGTCATCCACTTCTCCACACCCTTGTTCGGACACTATTTCTCTTAAAAAAAACATGAAATTACTCAGATAGTTTGCCATCTGTACCATGCACTCAATCTAAGTGGCCTGATATTTTAGCCTATGGAAAGTTATAGGCTACAATTTTCAAAATTGTTTGATGAACACAAGTTTTCAGATGTAATCCAATACAAAATTCTACTGTCATTTTAAATAGACAGCCAATTTATATTAAAAAAGTTATTCTTATCAAATGTACAGATAGCAAAACAAGCTTACACGCTATTCGAAGATTGATTATATAGAAATTTGAAATAAAAACTGTTAAGGAACCTAGGTAAATACTATACAAATACAATTATTACATTATATAGTGAAAATCTGCCTAAATTAGTAATAACTTTGGTATTACGTTTGTATGAAAATTCGCCCTCCGCCGGCCTCAAGTTTGTGCTCTCTAAGTAATGCTCGTCAGTATTTTTCTACTTTGTATTTTCCTTACTGACAGTATCATGCAACTATGCCCGCCGGCACCCGCCACGTCTATTGGTTATGAGAAAACTTTAGCTTTATTCCAACTTCTGCATCGCACATGCAGCCGTAGGGGACTAACTTTAAAAATATCGATACAAAGGTCAACTGCACTTCAGTTTTATAAAAAATATGGATGTTTGGTTGGCTGTTGGCGACTTTATAATGTACACAAGGATACGCATCAGACTATACACTGCTAGATTTTATGTCCTTGCAGTTATCGAGATTTTTCTTTGTTTTCAGGTAACTTGAGCTGTATCCTACTCTACCTTGTAGCGTTTGAAGCATCAAACCAATACCACGAGCGTTTGCGTAAGCAAAAGCGTGTTTGGTGCTCTGTGACGAGCGTACATAAGGACAATAAGCATATTGTCCTTATGTACGCTCGTGGTGTTGGAACTAAAACAACATTTGAAAAAGGAAGGTCCAGCAAAATGTCATGGCATTGGTTAGGAATCAATGTGCGAAAATTTTGATTTCTCATTTGTGAACGAGTTATCAGCTGAATCAAGCGGTCAAAGCGAGAAGAACAACACAGGATATTCATTGGTTTTATTGTCGAGAAAATTAGTTTAGTTTCAATGACGATGTTGGTAAAAAATGTTGACAGGAGATGTGGACCCGTGCGTGCGAAGCGTGACTCTAGTAAGCACCATATCGTAGAACCTAAAAAGTTCGAAAATAATTATGTGTGTCTAGTGCACATAAGGAGCCTCTTTGAGGCGCACTTAAAATCCTTTCACCACACTTCACTCACTCACTTGAATCAGTGACATGATAAGAAGAAGAAGTAAGCAGCAAACAATATCAAGTGCGTAAACTTATTTTTATAGCTTTGCTTTCAGCTTCCATTCAACTGAAAGTTCGGCATTGCCATTGAGAAAGTAACTGAAACCCTGAACATTACTACTGTAATAAAACCGTAGGATGCTGTCGTCTAGACGCGACGTGACCTAACGAGACTAGGGTGGCCATCTGGCTTTACTCACAATGTGCACTGGGTTTTAAGCGCTGGATTGTATAAGCCTCGGCGTCTACCGAGGCATGGCTCTTAAAGCGGCTGACAATTGTTACTTTGAAAGATATAAGTTCACTGAACTTAATTTCGTTATTTGTTGATGAATATTTTCGAAAAATAAATTTAGTGATTTTTAAAAGTGAAACATTGGCGGGACGATACCGACACCTTTGAGAGGAGATGGTGGGAGGAGGCTCGAGAGAGAGATAAGTGGAAGTCTTTGGGGGAGTCTTTTGCCCAGCAGTGGGACAAAATAGGTTAATTTAAAAAAAAAAATGAAAATTACTTAGGTTGTATTCATCGATGTACTTGTATAAAAAAAATTGAAATGCACGAGAAGTTAGTTTATAAATAGTTCCATAAACTGATTTGTTGGTGGCTTGCCCCTTACTTGTGAACAAAATTAAATAATAATAATAATAATAATAATAAATAATAAATATTCTGGACAATTCACACAACACTACCCAGCCCCAAACTAAGCAGAGCTTGTAATATGGGAACCAGATAGCTGATATAATACTTGAATACATTTTTTTTTGTAAATACATACTTAGAATACAATATAACACCCAGACAGAGAACAAACATTTATGTTCACCACACAAATATTTGTTCTCGGTGGGGATCGAACCCACGACCTACGGCGCAGAAGGCAGAGCTACTACCAACTGAGCTAGAGGCCAGTCAAATTAATCTGGCTATGGTCATAATTAATGCATTCTATGATTTTCTTTTTATCTGATAAAAATTTAATTTTGTGTGTATGTATGTACTTATACTCACCACACGGATAGCGTCACTCTTATGGCACCACCCACCCCTGTTAAACCCTTATTGAAAAAAATGAGAAACCATCAAACCAAGTATCATGAAATCCAAGTAAACCCTGATATGTTGCGAGAGTTGAATATAATACAGCCTTGACATTTCGCCTTTTATTCTTACTGAAAGAATGAATACTACCTACTCTTATTATGTAAATGTTTGTACATATCATTCTTTTTCTAAGAAAAGGCTCAGCGGGTCTTGGATCAATATTATATCTCCAAGAATAATGAATGATGGTTCTCCTCGCATCTTTAATGTTTATCGATAATGTAATGAAAAGTTTACTGTGTTATTTCAACGATTATTGAAATATCTCACAAAGTATCTGAAAACTCAATTTGGTGGTTGTAAAATTTACATAGATTACTCTGATTATGATTACATTTACGTGACTTTTCTTCTTCTTCTTATCGTATAACTGATTCTTTCGAGCCAAGTGTGGTGAAAGGATTTTAATTGCTCCTTTCGTGCACTTGACACATATTTTCGAATAACAATATAACTTAACTATAACTTAACTTAACCCAGACAGAAAACAAACATCTGTGTTCACCACACAAATATTTGTTCTCGGTGGGGATCGAACCCACGACCTACGGCTCAGAAGGCAGAGCTACTACCAACTGAGCTGAAAGGCCCAGTCGATTCAACCAAAACCTCTCAAATCTTCACAAAATAAAGTACCTCTAGTAGGTACACTTGTATTTTCTTCAACTCTTAGTATCTAAGGATTCGTAGTAAGCCATCAACTTTACGATCCAAAAGTTTAGAGTGTTCGCCAGAACTTCATAAAGTGGATATACATATCGTACTCGAATGTATATGCTCTTCAGAATCCAACAAGTAAAGTCGACAGAATAGCTCTGGCGGAGAAATTTCAGGAAATACACTTTTTTCAGATGTATGTTCTCTGTCTGGGTGTTATATTGTATTCTATGTACGTATTTACAAAAAAAAGTATATAAATATTTTATCAGCTATTTGGTACCCATAGTACGAATTCTGCTTAGTTTGGGGCTAGAAAGTGCTGAGTAGATTGTACACAATATTTAGATTTATATATTTTAATTTGGATTTTGTTTTTAAGAAAATACACACACACAGGGTCATATAAAGTAATCCCCTATCAGAATAATAATGAATAATGTATCACTTTCCTCACATCTCGGGACAGTTTCCCAACTTTGAAGATTAACTCCAAGACTATATAAAATAATAACTTTGCCCCTATATCCTCATATAAACTTATGAGAGATGAAATAATTTGAAATAATTTGGTTGTAATACCTTTTTTATACAACTATCTAACG
Source organism: Thera britannica (assembly GCA_939531255.2). NCBI lineage: Eukaryota > Metazoa > Arthropoda > Insecta > Lepidoptera > Geometridae > Thera > Thera britannica. The sequence continues at coordinate 6,465,176 of OW618042.2, read as the reverse complement.
GAACAAGAATATGGCACTCCTGATCATAAGTGGTAAACATTACATTACCTCGTAGGTCATGCACGTCAGGAACGTGCCCTAAGATGTACTGCCCCGCTGTGTTCACCACACAAGTATTATTGTTCTTGGTGGGTATCGAACCCACGGTCTACTGCGCAGATGGCAGAGCTACTACAGCTGAGAGGGCAGAGGGAAAACAGTAAACAGTCGCCACAAACAGTCAGCATAGTCAAATAGCTTTCTGAATTGAGTTTTCTTTCAGTAAACATATTTTTTAACCCAGAGTCAAAGACTTTGTTTGCTTATAAAGTAAATTGTTCCTTGGTTTTGGCGGTAGGCCAGTAAATGTAATCAGTGTAGCAACTTTCTTCTCGTAACTTAGTAGACAACTAAGTTACGGGCACGTAAAGATGCCTGGAGGCAGGTATGTCGAGAAATAAGGTCGTAAATTACTCGTCTTCTTTTTTTCGAGCTCCTCTGAAAAACTGTAGGCCTACCACAAGCTCCGTCTGGCTTTGTCTTTAGTCTGTGTGAGTATTGACTAAATAAATCCTATGGGTTTATAATCCCGGCACAACGCTGGAGTAGTTAAATCGTCAACTCGAGCAAATGTGACAAAACACGATTTAACTACTCCAACGCTACGCCAGGATTATTAATAACACCCTATATGTCGAAACGTCACACACACAGTATAATACACTGGTGAGTGCTCACACAAACTTAAAACCAGGGCCAAAGCCAGAGCCAGATAGAGCTTATGGTAGGCCTACTGGAGTTTTATTATACTTAGGTTCTTTGTTAAACTTATATAACGCCGCTAAGTTTCCTTATTTCTCATAAACTGACGCTTCGATTTTCGAGAGTCGATTTTTTTGAGATTGGAATAAATGAATGACTATTAACCAATGAGGTTGGAAACTCATTACAATGGAGAGGATATGTCGTTGGTTTCAGCTGACTTGTCTATTCACTAACTTGACTAAAAGCTATTTTATTTATGTAATTACAAGTATTATATCAGCTATTATATTCCCACCGTACAAGCTCTGCTTAGTTTGGGGCTTAATAGTGTTGTGTGCATTGTCCACAATATTTATTTATTTTTATATAATTCCAGCATGCGCGGCACGCTCATTTTTGAGAGTTCTGTCTTTCCCGCTGCAGCAACGCGTGTAAAAAGGTCTATGTTATAAATACAATTAAAATAAGCTTTGGTTGGGAAAAACTTCATGTTATACTATCTAAATTATGAATATGACAAAGGTATTGGCTACAATGTTTACAAATTCCTCCCCGCCCAGCATTATCTATGAAATGTTTTATTAAGACTTGACACAGTGCCAAAGTGAGACGATTTCTTGAATTGATTCAGATACTGTGTTTCATGACCTGTAACGGTATATGGGAGAAGTTTATTGAGCATTACTGTTGATTTATAAAGATAGTAAATTTGAATTCAGTAGGCCTATACCACAAACTTTGTCTAGCTCTGTCTCTGGCTCTGGTTTTGAGTCTATGTGAGTGTTGACTAAATTAATCCTAATCCGAAACGTCACAAACAGTTTAATACACTGACTGGTGAGCACTCACACAGACTCAAAACCAGAGCCAGACAGAGTTTGTAGGCCTACAGAAAGAAAAAGTTCACTCCATCACGAGATTTCTTAAATAACAGAGTCTAAAAACTGGCACATGCAAGCTTTGATGGATGTAATTGTTAAGAACTTCTTTTTATACTAATATTATAAAAAGGAAACATTTGTATTTTTGTGTGTATGTTTGTAATTAATAAACTCATAAAATACTGTGTCGATTTCAAAAATTCCTTCAATATTGGAAAGCTACATTCACCTTGAGTAACAAAGGCTATATTACGTGTTTTAAAAATAGATTTCCACTCGTGCAAGGCAGGGACAGGCCGCTAGTCTTTTATAAAACTCGCAGGCCTAATGTTTTAACCTTAAAAAAATAAAGAAAAAAAGAATTAATCTTAAAAGAGCTTCAAATAAACAAAGTCGCGCGTGTGTCTTAGCACTATAGTGTAAATATTTCTAGAAACCCTGGCCTTGGCTAAGAGGTAATAAACTAAGTGCTGTTTTGCTAATAAGCTGAGTGCAGCAGAGAAGGGTTTTTTCATTTAAGATTGTTGATGCAACATTTTTTTCAAATAAATTTATGGTACAAAGTAGAATTTAAATGGACTTTAATAAAATTAGATTTACAAACACATAAAAGCCGAAATTGTCATTTACTAAATATAAAAAATCTATTATATTTGGAACGATTCATTTGAGAAAAATCTCAATGGCCTAAATTTTATTGAATTTGGACAAGCTATTCAAGAGGTACGTAGGAGTATACGTTATTTGCTGCGTAATATCATAGACAAAGTATGTAATATCAATATTTTTATTTTGAAAAGCTTTTGCTTATTTTTAAGTACGAGTTAATTCTCTATTCTAAAATTGTAATACGCAGAAATCTTCTAAGCGAAATGTTGATAAATTGCCAGGTTGGGTTAAGTAATGGCCGCATTAAGGACAGAACGAGATATCACAGAAGCCAGATAAATCTTAATAGATGGACATAGCTACAACATAGCGTACATTTATTGGTTTACAAATTACCAGTAACATTGAAACAATAGCTGCAGGACTTTAAACGGTAGATATCCTGGGGGTGGTCACAGGTACCTCTTTCTCTCGTGGGTTTGATCCCCCCACCGACAGAGCACTGGTGATCTAGTGGTAGTGGCCCCGCCTTCCGATCTGAAGGTCGTGGGTTCAAATCCTCTCGTGTACTAATGAGTTTTTCTGTCGAAAAATGTATGTACACTATGCCAGTACTCTCAAAACGGTGAAGGAAAACATCGTGAGGAAACCGGAGTGTTGTAGAACCTAAAAAAGTTCGAGCAACACGTGTCAAGGGTCACGCAAAAAGGGCCCACTAGCGGCCTACTTGCGGAAAAACCTGCCCGCACATCAAGGGCGCATGATAAACTTGCCGAACTTCCCCCCACCGTCAACAAATATTTGTGTGGTTTTTCTCTGTCTGGGTGTCATGTTGTATTCTAAGAATGAATTAATAAAATAGATTTAAGTAATTTATTAGCTATCTGGTCCCCATCATGCAAGCTCTGCTTAGTTTGGTTCTAGATAGTTTTGTGTGAATTGTCCACAATATTTTTTGTTACTATTATATTACGTTTGGCCATAGCCTATATTTTTCCATCATTGCTAGTCAAAACTATTGCTTTACTTTACCGTTTGAGAATATTATATAATCTAATATATCTCTCAATATTTATAATGCGTTATATAATTTATATATTATATTAATCTTTATGTTTTATTAAAATGCCTTTTGTAAAAAGACAGAATTTCAACTCCCAAAACCAAGCAAGTGGAAATTTTAATTAAATTTTTAAATTGTCGCGGCAGACCCAGAACGGGTCGAGAGGTTTCTTAATTATATTTACGCAAGAATAAAATTCTCCGGGGCTCAAACTGAAAACACGTCGATTTTTACCCTTGCCTGACTTCAAAATGATTTGTGGGTAGAATTACTCCCTTGACTTTGACAAATCTAGCTGTATATAAAAAACAGAGTCAATGCCCTGTATTATATACTGGTGTTTTTCTTTTGACCTTGAAACTTTGTCCAATAAAAGCTGTGAAAAGCCTTATTAGTTATTTGTCCTTTAAGTTTCTGGGACAAATCAAATATATCATCTCAATTTTTTCTTTTCGTAAGCATGCTTTTTAGGTCTTATTTACTAAGAGTTTTTGATAAAAACTTTTAACCAGGTAATATTGGTGTTGTAATACGCACATAGTAATATGAGCAAACTATTAGCATCATATTTATGTGAAGCTCTGAATTAAATCCAAATTAGTTCCAACATCACGGCGTAAATCATACAGCGAAGGTATAAAACAAAAGGTTTTATCATCCGTGACTCCGGGCTTATTTTTATGTGACCCATTTCAGCAATGTATCGTTATTTTACGTGGATTTACCTTTTCATTAGGCATTTTATTGTTGTCACCTGCCATCTCCATACATTAATATTCAAAGCCTAGAATCGAGTGAGGAATGAGTTCAATGTTTTTAACCTGTATTTATTGGAGTACACAGCCCTCATGGCAACCCTTGGCTCAGTTGGTAGTAATCTTCTGCGCTAGAGGGCGTGGGTTCGATCCCCCGAGAATAAATCTTTGTATGTTGAACGTAGACGTTTGTTCTCTGTTTGGGTGTTATATAGTATTCTACGTATGTATTTCCAAAAAATGTATTAAACAATTTTTAAGTATTGTATCAGCTATTTAGTTCCTTTAATACAAGTTCTGCTTAGTTCGGGGTTTGATAATGAAAGTGAATTGTTCAAAAAATATATGTTAATATTTACAGTAACGTAAACAAGCCAGTTTTTCCGGTATCAAACTCAAAAAAAGTCTGTAAAAACACAAAAAAATATATAAAACAGACGTGACTATAATAATTGATGTGTACAAGAAACAATGTCTGGTTTTGCTTTTTGCTGAATGAATATTGATCTATTTTATAATGAACTAAAAATAGTTCCATAGAAGGTTCTAGTGAAGTTATGATAATAATGTCAAACTTATTTTAAAAAATGCCACACACTAAAACGTTGCTAGCCTTTTTGGCACATTGCCTGAGGTCGGTGATCTGAACTCGGTTTTTCACCTGTAATATCTACAGTTAGACAATAAAGTTTGTTGTAGTAATATGGATGAAAATAAATAAAAAAATAATCGTTTCACATAACAGTCTTCTTGATAGTAATTTCCCAAATAGTTTGCCACAGGCGTCATAACCAATTAGCCCTTAGATAAATCATGGTAGCACAGCCAGCACACCCTACAACCCCATCGATCACCGTAGACGAGCGTCAGTCGTGCTCCGTTCGTAGACCGCTACGCCAGCGCCGTAGCGCCTCTACGCTTAACCGGTAGTGACTCGTAGTACCAGTGAATTTTGTGATAACCGGGTAACAAAAATCACTGTAAGTAAAAAATAATTAAACCTGAACTTACTTTTATTGTACTTTAATAGGTTATTTTATTGATGCCACGTGGAGAAAGAGAAGAAAGGTTATATTGTTTTGATAGTAGTTTATACGAACATGAGCGCTTCCGGACCCAATTTTGCCGGTAACAGAAATAGGTCAACGATCGCATGACGGTATGTGTTGGTAATTTTGGTGACGTTCTGGGATTTTTTCATTTTTTTTAATAAGCATTTGAATATTTAATGTGTGAATTTAAAATATTTATAGGCTTAAACTATTTCCTACAATATATTATTTTAAATTCTTCTAATTTAAAATAACTATGGCACTATAATGCACAATTCGTTTATTTTAAGCTGGTGTCGCAACATTAACATCTTATATTTTTATTGTATTTGTATTTAGGTTGACTGAATTATTTTCTTCTCACTATTTCTTTTGGTTTCATAAAACAACGACGTTTGCTTTGATTGTTACTTGAAATCACAACGTTATCAAGGTTTACTTCCACTTGACTTGAACGAATGGTAATCTCACGAGACCCGACTGACTCTTCCGAACTTCTCATTATTATAATGATATTCTCGTAGTAGATTTCCTTCATAATAAATAGCGATTTAGCTAATAAAAATCTCGCTATTAGATTTTATGCCGTTGTACTTAATGTTTCTACAGTCTGCACTAAAATGTATAGGATATACAAATTTTATAATTTAGCGTTATAATGATATCGAAATACGAATAACGGAGCTCAAATAGAGTTGGGCAGGACAACTGTCAAGGCGTGGTGACGGCAAGTGGTGCAAAAGATTGACGGAGTGGTGGCCGAGGATTGGAAAGAGAGGCGTTGGACGTCCATTAGCACGATGGGTTGATGACATTGTCAGCGTCGTAGGCCACGGATGATGAAGGTAGGGAAGAGAGGTCTATGCCCAGAAGTGGGTTAAGTCGGGCTGCGGATGATATGTACTTTTAAAGTGGTGTCACAGTACTACGGCTAGCACTAGCAGTAGAATTCACGAATGCAATTTTTGTTGGAAAAGAAAACGTTTTATGTTTTTTTTTATCATAGTTGATAACTTTTACGCATCCAACAACGATGAAATTAGTTGGATAAGTAGACCAGAGGTTTTTTTCACTGCTTAACTAGCAAGCAAACATACGGCCCACCTGATGGAAAGCGATTACTGTAGTCTATGGACGCTTGCAACACCAAGGCACTCAGTTGCGTTGGGTTAAAATTTTCAGAACTCCTTTTTTCTTTAAAAAAAGGAAAAGGAGGATCGCCAATTCTAGAAAAAATCTCAATAAGAAGATCATTCTCAACCTTAAAGTGCACGGAAAGAAGTTCTTCTAAATATTTGATAAAATATCTAGAATTTTTGTTCATTGTTCAGCATACAAATCTTTTGCAACCTGGGCTGGAATTTTACCCATAATCTACAACGCAAAAGGCAGAGCGACTGTTAGAAGGTCAGATTGGTATTCCCTCTTGAAAATGAAACTCAGACAAGCCGATCTCCATAATGGAATATCTATTACTTCTAATGTAAATCACCTTTCCAAATCTTTGCCGTTGAAATATTAACTAGGTAGCGGCCATGGAGGACCCAATATTTGCCTGACAAGGGACTATTAAAAAAGCAAGGTCATTCTCTAACTTTCTTATTCAAACACGCAACCTGAATATATTTTCTTTTGTAGGTAATGGTTTTTTATGTTGACAAGTTTTGAATGATGTTCGGATCGCGTGAATATTTATATTTTTATGCGTGTCCGGTTTAAGTTCAAATAATGATTTAGCGTTTAATTGTTTGCTTGTATCTATCTAATATCTATTTATCTATAAATTTAAAAGAAAGTGTTAGTTACACTATTTATAACTCAAGAACAGACAAGCCGATTTGGCTGAAAATTAGTGGAGAGGTAGCTTAGAACCAGGAGAAGGACATAGGATACTTTTTATCCCGAAAAAGTAACAAGAACGTGGCAAACGAAGCTGCTGCTAATATAAACATAAGTCGTGTTAGTTACACTATTTATAACTCAAGAACGGTTGAATTTATTTGGCTTAAAATTGGTGGGAAGGTAGCTCAAAACTAGGAAACGGACTTTGGATACTTTTTATCCCAAAAAAGTGCGAGTGCCTGCTAGTTTTTGATAAAATACTAGGCTGTATAATTTCAATTGGCTGGCTCATAACACAGCTTCACCTTTAGTTCTGCAAGGTTTCATAGTATAGGATAACATTGCAGTCAGAAAAATATTTTCAAAAACAATGATTACGACCATTTTAATTTAACGAGTAAATAATTTCTTGTTTGTGATATTTTCTCAACTTTTTCAATTATCAAACCTCAATAAACCTGAAGCTACGACATGTCTTTGTTTCTCGCAGAACAATAATTACACGAACGTATAAAAGAAAGCTTATTCACAATTTCTTTTCTTTGTATTTCAAAGGTTTAATTGGATTTTTACTGTGACGGAGGCTGAAGCCCTGAAGCGTTCAATTATTTTCATCTGATTAAAAGGCTTTCATGGCATTTGCCATGGGTTTCTCTTTGATTAAGAAGTTGATAACACGTTATTTCTTGTTTGTGTACATTTTTCACAAAGGTATGAAAAGAAAATGTTTTTAGACTAGGAACGGTTGCAATAGTAGGTACTTACTATACAGTGTGGTACTTACTACACAGTGTAATTTAGGGCTAGATAGTGTTCTGTACAATAATAAAAAAATATTATGATATCTTGATTTTACCTAACAAGTAAGTTGCTTAAAATAAAAAAAGTAAATGAATTTTGAAAAAGATGAAGAGAAAAAGAGGAAGAGAAAAAGAGAGAGAATGAGTTATTGTTTTATTATAAATAGAGGGAATGACTTCTTTCATGACTTTTCTAAAAACCACTCTGTATAACAGCGGAGTAGTCAGAAGCAAATAATAAAGTAGTTTGAAAATATGTGTCAAGTGCACGAAAGGAGCCTCGTTGAGGCGCACTTAAAATCCTTTCACCACACTTGAAAGTATCAGTGACACGATAAGAAGAAGAAGAAGTCAGAAGCACATTCAAACATTACAGGGTCGTTGCAAGTCTTTCAAAATCGACGATATAACCACTACGTTTTCTTTAGATTCTTCCCAAAACATATAATATATTGTCGCTACTGAGAACAGCCAGATGGACCGACGACATTGTTAAGATCGCGGGTAGTCGGTAGATGGAAAGAGCTCAGAATCATTCTTCCTTGAAATGTGCAGGGGGGACTTCTTCAGGCTGATGATGATGACTGAGAACAGCCTATACTCGTCATCGCTATGAGTTTTCTATCATTGATATTCTAATTACAGCTGTTTGTGCCAACTAGACACACAATATACAGATGTGAGTGACCTGTAAAAGGTACTTATACCTCCTCCGGTTTGGCAGAAGTCCAAACTCCTCGAGACCAATGGGCAATGACCGTATTGGGACGTACAATTCATTACAACCTGGGTTCTCACTGCCTTTTTCTATTTTTTTCTACGTCTGGGTTAGTTTACTCAGCTAAAAGAAATATTGAAAAGATTTCTAGGCTCTTATTTTGATTATAAAAACTGAGCAATTAGATGTTTTTCTGGATAAGTGTGAACCTAAACAAAACTAGAGATAGTTTTGGTTAGGTAAGTAAATTTTAAGAAGTAGGTATCAAAGGATATTATTTCAGGTTACAATCTATGTTTATTCCATGTTTCATCCGGAATCCGTTTCATTCAGAATGTTTATGGAGTAGTTAAGCAACAAACATTCAAACTTTTCAATTGTAACTCTAGAACGGCTGAACCAATTTGGCTGAAAAAGGTAGCTTAAAACCAAGAGATGTACATAAGATTAGACTTTTTATCATGACAAACTAACGGAAACGGGGCGAGTGAAACCGCGGGTGGCCGCTAGTTTATAATAAAATTAGGTTTGCATTCGTAACGTATCGTTTTTTGGCCATAAAAAAATAACTATATTTAATTTCAGGTCTAGTGCTTGTTACGCCAGTCTTTAGCCGCTCAGACCGTGCCGGCAAGCGTGGGAAGCGAGCGCCTTAATTTGCGGATCCACTCTAAGTGGTAACATTGCAGACTACAGTGCTTGTCTGCCTAATGGACCCCACCACTTTGAAGAGAGCTAACAAATTATATGCGAGATATTGTTGCGAAACGGAAAAAAATACGATCTTCTCACCGCTTTTTCGGTCGGGCGTATTTAAATCAAATCAAAAGTGTATTTATTCAGAATTACAAGGATCACTTTGAAACGTCATAAACGTGGATCGCGGGAAGTCGGTGGATGGAAAGAGCTCAGAATAGTTCTTCCTGGAAATGTGTAGGAGAAGCCTATGTCCAACAGTGGACTTCTTCAGGCTGATGATGATGATGATGAACTTAACAAAGGACAATGAGCTAAGAAAGCGTATTCTTCCAGGCAATCTAAAAATTAGTATCACGTGCAAAACAGCTAAATGGAGCAATCTACAACTTCGTTTCATCGACACTTGATATAAAACATTAATCTGACGATTGCCTGTTACAATCGTATAAAGATTGATGAGTCTCCGGGTCTTAGCGGGTAATGACGCGCGAACCCACTGCTTACGGGGTTATTCATTACATTACATTTAAATTGCTACGCTCAATTTATCCATTCAAAAAGTTCCTGACTTAAACTGAATAAGTATTGAACTAGGGCTAATATTCTAGTCTAGAACATTCGGAAATCGTTTGATCGGAAATGTTGCGGTTCTTCTTCTTTTCAAACCAGTCAGTGTGGTGAAAGGATTTCAAGTGCGCTTTAGAAAGGCTGTGTGGAAAAATAAATGTTGTGGTTAAAGAACTTAATTCTCAAAAGAAATTGTCAATTTCACTTATTGAGAAATGTTTCTGAATCCTAAAGTATATTAAAGTTAAATAAAAATATTAAATTAAATTTAAAGAAATTAAATATCGCTGCTGAATTCGCCTCTTAGCATATTTAATTAAAAACTATACCGTTATTTAAATACTTGTCGTTAAAATATTTAAACTCCTTATAAGCCATAAACGGGACTTCTACAATTTAATCATGGTTGTGTTCGTTTTATGTGTGTTTAAGCGCGCGAGTAAAGGTAGCTTCGTTCTACTCAAATAAATAATTATTTCAGCTTTTACCTATAAATGTTACTCATGGAAGAGCTAAGAATTTAGCTGCCATCACACCTGATGGTAAGTGAGCATGCAGCGTAAGATGAAGTATGCATAACTGGGTTACGAAGCAAGACAACGTAACTGTATCACGGCTGAATTTGGTCATTTCAATTTCAAACTTGTCATGACATTAAATGTAGTTGCAATAAATATTTAATTATTTTAAATTTTTATTAAAATAATTTAATTGAATATTATGTGAATTACCCTGTTGTTTGTAACCTAGTTTAAAATGATCACTCGGTTAATCAATTAGACTATCAACGGGTAAGTCCAACGCAAATGGCCTATAAAGTTTAACGTTGTATTTACTGCTTAGGGCACTCCTATCCCCATTAAGTGGGACCGAGCATTTACTTAGTTCGCTCATAAACATAGAAACGTGATTGCTAAATGTAATAAATCAAAGACATTGAATTTGTTGGTAAAATGGAGACATGAACGTTACGTACTCGGTACAGTCAGCATAAAAAGTAGATTGACAATTTTAGTTATGACAATGACAGTGTAAAATATGTATTTATTTATTTCTGTGTAATTTCGATTTGCATTGATTTTCGAATAATGGTTCAATAAATATTTGAACTTTTCGAAACAAAAATACTAATCTACTTATGCCGCTGACTGTAGGAAATATCTTTCTTTTATTACAGAATCAGGAAGAACGTCGTATCGTCGTAATCTTGCAAATATATGTCATTATTTCTGGCCATCAAATGGAACATGAATCCTCATGGATCAGAATGAAGTCATTCTGACGAAATACATAATTTATATACTTGAAGCATGGAACATTTTAGAACTTAAATATATAATATAAATATAGATTTACACACTTCGTCAGAAAACACAGTATGTAAACGCGATAGATAAAACAGGTAAGTAGGTACATGTTTTACATCAAAGTTGAATACAAATAAAACATTATGATTGTGGACTGGATATAATTTAATAGTAGATTCTGATATTTTTTTCGTATATCAGCCACAGATATTATAAAAATCTCAAAGTCAACCCTCGTTGCTCTTTATAAAATATTTGCGTCTAATTATGAAAGTTAACGGATAAAATCCACCGCTAACGAGAAGCAAACTTCCACATTTATAGATAGTGCAATTCACGAAGACGCGCCCCTCGCGGGGTGCGGGGAGTTTGCTCCGAGCGGCAGTCGCGAACCGTAGTCTATTCATTGTAGTGTGCGTGTGCACTCGTAGGTAATTAGTGTGTACCGATAACACTCAAACATTGATGGAAGCTTGCACACATATACTATAAACGGTTAGGAGGAATAGTGGGGCGCGCCTTCGTGGATTGCACTATCTTTAGCAAGGAATCGTTTAAATACGGAATCATTGCAAAAAAGGTTATAAATTTCTGTTAAATGGAATTAATAAGTTATCGTTTTTATTTTTAAAAGCTTTTATTTAACTTGCAATTTATGTATGTATGGTATGTTACTCGGGTGGAATCTTTGAACTTTAAAATTTAAAGTAGATACTTCAACCGATTAAGCTGAAATTTAGTATACACGTTTAGTTTGGATGAAATTGCACGAGATGGTGTGTGACATCATTTTAAATCCAAAATGGCGGACCACCCAAGATGGCGGACTAGTTATTTTTAATTTTAATGCATTTCTACAATATTTTATGTAAACTTCATTCAACCCCGGTTTTTGCTAATGATGTTATAAACCACAGCAAGGAGTTTAAAAAGTTTATGTCTTTACCCATAACTTTGGCTGCGTGAATTTCATAAGACTTGGTTTGTAATCGTCCTTCTCGTAGCTAGTTTGAAAAAAAACTGTCTTCAAAAACCCTCTGAAATAGTTTTTCCCTTGAAATGGGTGGGTATCCTATTACTACCCCATTCAATGATGTTCAAATTGCTGGTCTCAGTGCGAAGAGTATTGGGTTTCAGAGAACTTTAACAAACCTGTAGGCCTAACAAGCTCTGTCTGGCTCTGTCTCAGCCTCTGGTTTTGAATCTGTGTGAGTGCAGGTCCCCAGTGTATTATACTGTGTGTTTCGACGTAGAATTTATTTAGTCAACACTCACACAGACTCAAAGCCAGAGCCATGAAAATTACGAATTGTATAAATTCTAAGTGTAATCTATATTTATATAATTATAAGTTTAAAAACTTGAGAAACCGACTTCATTGCCAAACGGCTAAACCGATTTTAATGAAATGTGTTTGGGACAATCTATATATATAAAACTCAAAGGTGACTGACTGACATAGTGATCTATCAACGCACAGCCCAAACCACTGGACGGATCGGGCTAAAATTTGACATGCAGGTAGATGTTATGACGTAGGCATCCGCTAAGAAAGGAAAATGGAAAATTATTTTCCAAAGAGGAGAAAAACGGGGAAAAATGGTTTAAAGAAAAATCAACGCACAGCCTAAACCGTTAGCCCCAGAAGCATGAAACTTAGAAGGTGTGTTCCTCTAATAGAGCAGAGGTGCACTAAGAAAGAAAATAGGAAAAATCTTTCCCAAAAAGAAGAAAAAACGGAAAATGATTTTAAGAAAAATCACAAAAAATAGCTTTATACGCAAAAAAAACTCATTAAAAATGTTCAGCTACCGCAGCATCTGGCACCAAGTTCGATTACACACAAAGGTTCACAAACAAACCGATGATAACCACTACGACAAAATCGCGGGAAACATCTATCATACTTAAACTAAACACTGCTGAAAAAAATCGGCTCCAACAGCACTCACCTTAAAATTCAAATACACTCTAAAGTACAAGCTCAAATCTATGGTAACTAGCAGTTGGTCATGTCAAATTAAAAAAATCTGATACGATTATACTACACCAACACGCATACGAAACCTCAAATTAGCCACTAATATAACATAAAATCACAAAAAATAGCTTTACAAAATACGAAAAAAAAAACATTAAAAAATTTTCAGCTACCGCAGCATTTGTCACCAGGTTTTAATACACACAAATGTTTACAAAAAAACCAATGATAACCACTAAGACAAAATCGCGGGAAACATCTATCATACTTAAACTAAACACTGCTGAAAAAAATCGGCTCCAACAGCACTCGCCTTCAAATTCAAATACACTCTAAAGTACAAGCTCAAAACTATAGTAAACAGCAGTTGGTCATGTCAAATTAAAAATCTGATTCGATTATACACCAACACCCATACGAAACCCCAAATTAGCCACTAATATAACATAAAATCACAAAAAATGGCTTTACAAAATACGAAAAAAAACATTTAAAAAAATTCAGCTACCGCAGCATTTGTCACCAGGTTTTAATACTTACACATAAATGTTTACAAAAAAACCGATGAACACCAATAAGATAAAATCGCGGGAAACATCTATCATACTTAAACTAAACACTGCTGAAAAAAATAGGCTCCAACAGCACTCGCCTTCAAATTCAAATACATTCTAAAGTACAAGCTCAAAACTATAGTAAACAGCAGTTGGTCATGTTAAATTAAAAATCTGATTCGATTATACACCAACACCCATACGAAACCCCAAATTAGCCACTAATATAACATAAAATCACAAAAAATGGCTTTACAAAATACGAAAAAATAAACATTAAAAAATTTTCAGCTACCGCAGCATTTGTCACCAGGTTTTAATACACACAAATGTTAACAAAAAAACCGATGATAACCACTAAGACAAAAACACGGAAAACATCTATCATACTTAAACTAAACACTGCTGAAAAAAATCGGCTCCAACAGCACTCGCCTTCAAATTCAAATACATTCTAAAGTACAAGCTCAAAACTATAGTAACCAGCAATTGGTCATGTCAAATAAAAAAAATCTGATTCGATTATACACCAACACGCATACGAAACCCCAAATTAGCCACTAATATAACATAAAATCACAAAATATGGCTTTACAAAATACGAAAAAATAAACATTAAAAAAATTTCAGCTACCGCAGCATTTGTCAGCAGGTTTTAATACACACAAATGTTAAAATAAAAAAACCGATGATAACCACTAAGACAAAATCGCGGAAAATATCTATCATACTTAAACTAAACACTGCTGAAGTCCATGTCAAATAAAAAAAACAGATTCGATTATACACCAACGACGAATACGATAGCCCAAATTAGCCACTTCAACAAAATCACGAAAAAGAGCTTTACAAAATACGCAAAAAAAACATTAAAAAAATTTCAACTACCACAGCATCTGGCACCAGGTTCGATTACACACAAAGGTTCACAAAAAAACTGATGATAACCACTAAGACAAAATCGCGGGAAACATCTATAATACTTAAACTAAACACTGCTGAAAAAAATCAGCTACAACAGCACTCACCTTCAAATTCAAATACACTCTTAATTACAAGCTCAAAACAATGGTAACTAGCAGTTGGTCATAAAACTAAAAAAAACGAACTCAAATATCCACGCGGACGAAGTCGCGGGTATCAGCTAGTCTGGACATAAGAATAACCTTCCAAATAAAAAAATAATTTTCTAAATCAGTTCATAAATGACGGAGGCATGCAGTTACAAACATTAAAAATATTATTTAAAAAAAAATGGCAACACCGATTTTAATAAAATTAAAATGGGACCAATCTGGAAGCAGTACCTTTCAGATAAAAAAATAATTTTTCAAATCGGCTCACAAATGACGAAGTTATGCGGTAACAAACATTAAAAAAAAAAAAAAAAAAATACAACCGAATTGAGAACCTCCTCCTTTTTGATTGGAAGTCGGTTAAAAAGAAAGTCGTGTTAGTTACACTATTTATAACTCAAGAACGGCGGAACCGATTTGGCAGAAAATTAGTGGGGAGGTAGCTTAGAACCTTTAGGATACTTTTTATCCCGAAAAAGCAACGGGAACGGGGTGTTACGGGAACGGGCGAGCGAAGCCGCGGGCGGCCACTAGTAATGTTATAAATTCTAATTGTAACGAATTGTATAATATCTTTACTCTATAAAAAATCAATTTACCACGTTGTGTACAATTCTGGATATCCGCCTGCACTTTGACCACGCCCGACGCCATTTACGTGTGCCCGCGGCTTAACTGTATGGCGCCACTGAGGACCAGCGCTGCAGGGGCTTCTCCGTTTGCAAATGCTGAGTGGCGACCATTTTTAGGGTTCCGTATTCGTCTATATTTTTAAGTAAATTTCCGAGAACTGCGAGAGAATTGCAAGAGCGCTGGTGGCTTAGTGATAGCGGCCCTGCCTTCCGATCCTAAGGACGTGGGCTCAAATCCAGTCGTGTACCAGTGAGTTTTTCTGCCAAAAAATGTATGTATACTATGCCAGTGCTCTCTAACGGTGAAGAAAAACATCGTGAGGAAACCAGCATATAGTAGAACCTAAAAAGTTCGTAAATATCAAGTGTAGTATCGTCAAGTGCACGAAAGGAGCCTCTTTGGGGCGCACTTAAAATCCTTTAACTGCACTTTGTTCGATAGAATCAGTGATACGATAAGAAGTAAATTTTCTAGGTTCACAAAAATAAACATTTTCTGTTCTATTGTAGTATCAACGCAAAGGTAAATAAGTGTAGTATTTATTATAACGAAAGCGTTTTAAAAACAAACATTTGAATCAACGTTCTTTTCTAAAAAACAAAAAAATAAAAAATAAAATTTTTGTTTATTCAGATGTAACAAGACACCACTCCAACACCACTCTTTTGTTTTAGTATAATCCAACTTTGCTCCAAAGGTTTTTTAACATATTCATACACACTGCTAATTAACTCGCAGTGTCAAACATTTAAAAAAAACAGAGCCTATAGACTGTTTCTAAACTAAGTATGTCGGTTCATAAAATCTACATTTCAGCACAGAGCCGTCCTATTTACATAATATTACTTTTAGGACACGTTTTCACTCAGACGTGTTTTGTTACGGAATGAGATAGACAGGTCACAGTGGTTTAATAAGAGCAGCAGGCCTACCTCAAGCTCTGTCTGGCTCTGTCTCTGGCTCAGGTTTTGAGTCTGTGTGAGTGCACACCAGTGTATTATGATGATGATGATGTCCTCCGCGACGTATCCGTCGATGGCGAACCTTACTGCGAACCTGAATTATTTTTCATAATCCATGTGTGTAGCAAAGTTCATCTGCGCGTGAATTTGTTTTAAGTGGACAGACGGTTGCGCTGGTGCATGCCCACTCTCTTGTCCCGTGTCACCGGCACCCGATGGACCGGTTTCCCGGTACGACCGGAGATGACGGGGATGCAGTGACAGACCGCTAGCCATTAAATAGATCCTGACTAGCGCCCTTGAGGTGTGTCACGTTACCCTACTGCATTGCCATAGCTTGCCAATGCAGGCTTTCGTTTATTTAGACAGCACTCACTCAGACTCAAAACCAGAGCCAGACAGAGCTTGTGGTAGGTTTACAGTAGTAGTCTAGTAGGAGCGGTCTTCCTTTCTGAAGGCCGTGGGTTCAAATTCGATTGTGTATAAATGAGTTAAAAAATTAAGTACAGCACTGGTGGACTAGAGTGGAAGCTTTCGATGCTAAGGCCGTGGGTTCAAATCCAATCAAGCACCAATGTGTTTTTGTCCGTAAAAATTATGTGCTAGTGCATATTGTGTGTGTGTAGTGGTTGCCAGCACTCTCAAGCGGTGAAGGAAAACATCTAGAAGAAACCGGCAAGCCGTAAAATCTGAAAAGTTTGAGAACATTGTCAAGAGCACGAAAAGAGCCTCTTTGGGGTAAATATAGCCTTGGGCACATCTAAGTGTTCTGCGGTGGTGTTCAATGAAACACTGTCAAATATGATAGCGATACAAATATCGCTATCATATTAAATACAGTGTTTCACTGATTGCCACTGCAGAATGCTAAGATGTGCGCTAGGCTTTACTGATTCAAAAGAACTAGTGATACGACAAGAATAAGAAGAAGTGGTGTGTTAAAGCAATAGTCCACTCTTTATTGGGAGCTCAACAATTAACCAATTTCAAGTACTTTTTTTTATACAACCAGCTGATGGAACAAACATATGGCCCACCTATGTGTTAAGTAGTAACCACCGCCTATAGCATTTCCTCGTAAGTCACGCACTTCAGGAACGTGCCCTACCATGCACTTCCTTGCGTCCATCAGCTTGAGGCATACAGCTGGCCTACCATTAGCTTCATATGGTTATCATCATGGCTTCATATGGTCATGGCTGTCAAAATTGTGTCAACAGTGTCAACACATTCAAACCCAAGAAGAAAATGAATGAGTGGGTCAACATATCTATACACAATTTGACAGCCATAGCCATAACCATATGGAGCTCGTGGTAGCCTTGCGGATGTTCAGCCTCAAGGGCCAGTAAATTCACTTGTTAATATTCCGGCGTAATCAGTTTCACAGTTGGTGTGGCAGCATCAAAACATAAATTAATTACTCCAATTCAAAATTTGACACGATCAGCGTAAATTAATCTAGTATCGGATTTGTATTATTCACGGTACTTGCCTGTAGGCCTATCACCAGCTCTGTCTGGCTCTGGTTTTGAGTCTTTGTGAGCGCTCACCAGTGTATTATACTGTGTATAAGACGTTTCGAGGTTTAGATTTATTTAGTCAATAAGTACTCACACAGACTCAAAACCAGAGGCAGAGACAGGCCCAGACAGAGCTTGTGGTAGGCGTACTGAGCACCATTTAACACTAGACAAGCGGCCTTCTATAAAACACATTTTAAAACGTTCAAATCTTTTGAAAGAGAATGTACAAGTTTTCAACCAATGCTTTGCAACTTACAAAGGATTGGCATTCTGAACCATTGCGGAAATGCAAAAGGAATTTTGACGCTATACTTCGCAGCTGAAAAATTGCCACCACTTTTCATTACTTACTCTTTGCTTTTTGTGTTCCGCCATGCTATAGCGAATAACTGAATGAAAACTGCTGCACTGTCGTGTGTTAGCTGAGTTTTAGTGGTAGACCGCAACCGAACAGTTTTTGACGTGACAACGTCTTATAATTCGATGGAGCCGGCTGCACGCATGAAAAAACATGACTCATGCGTTGTTACCTCGCTCTGAGGCGTTTCATTTAAGGCTTGAAGTGCAAGCAAGAGCGCGAAACGAGCGACAAAGAGGCACAATCGGCCTCCGCGCTTGGCAGCGTTCGACATCTGTCTCTCTCCTACTTGAGTGAGCGATGCGTCCGCGTGGACAGCTGTATGACGTTGTCACGTTCAACTATCGTCAGTAAACAGATTTTACAGACAGCTGATTTTTTTTATACAAATAGCTATATATCAAGCGTATAGCCCAATGTTAAGTGGTAACCATCGCCTATAAAAAATCATTGGCTTGTTTCACGCACGGTAGCAACGTGCCCTACGGCACACTGCCCTGCGTCCATTAACTTGAGGTATACATATGTTCAGCCTCACGTGCCAGTAATTTCACCGGCACCCATATCCTTCAAACCGAAACATAGCAATGCTGCTTCACGGTAGATAAAGACATGGTGGTAGTACTTCCCGGACGAGCCCTTTACAAAGAGCTCTAGTACTGGATGATCAGATCTTTTTTTTAATAATAAAAAGCCAGAGAGAAATAAAAGTATGTAAGTATGTACAACGTTGAGTAGTAATCAAGTTTCTTTAGGACACGGGATTAAAATACCGTGACAGAGAGTTGGGTACAATTTTGATGACGATAATATTTTTCATAATAACGAAAAAAGATTTGTTTCAAAGTCCCGCTGTCGGACAAATATTACTCCGCAGCCCATTATAATTCAAAGAGTCTTTGAATTTTTGAAACGAGTGTTAAACAAAAACGCGTGCCAGCACAGAAATACTTTTATGCTGGTTTTCTACTTCATTATAAGAACATAAATTGATGGACGCAGGGCAGTGCATCGTGGAACACGTTCCTGACTATGCTATCTGGTTCCCATAGTACAAAAGCTCTGATTAGTTTGGGGCTGGATTAATGGCCTGCAGAAAGTTCGCAATATTTTAAAGCACACAGTATTTTAGTCCCAGCCAACAGTAATCCTGTTTTACAGTAAATACAGAGTTCAGAAATATAATTTAATGAAATATGAATATTTCATTTTAAAATGTATATAAGAAAACAAAACTGTTGACAAATAATAGTTGATAGAAATATCAAAGAAAACTGAAACCCACAATTTAATTTCTATAATTCATTTTCAAATACCAATCAATTCCTGATTATGCTTACACCCGGTCGAATTCATCCGATAGCATTGAAGGCAGTCAGGCAAACGAAGTACGCTGAACCTAGGCTCGGTTAGCGTAATGTAAACGTAAACCAAAGCTTATATTGGATAAGCTGGGCATACACGTGGGTGTAACACCTACCAACCTGATTCGTTTTAAGAAGGTTCTATACCAGTTGGCTTTTTGTTTTGTGTTGTATTTGATATCTTTTATTGCGACCTCGAGTTTTATTATTGAGACGTCGCTATGGGCTTTTACTGGCTGTGCTTAGAAAGCTTTTGTATAATGGGCTACGTTCTAAGTTTGCCTAAGTTGGAATGACACCACATTCGAACTTAACTCCTCTTATTATCTATATATATAAATCTTTCGTGTCACAATTTGGAACGCGATAAACTCCGAAACAACTGAACGGATTTCAATAAAATTTTGCAACTGCCTAAAATATGGTCGGACTTAAAATATAGGATAGTTTATATTCAATATTTAGGTGTAATTAATTTAAAAGGGGCAAAAGTTTCGAAATCTATGTTTATCCCTTTCTATCACGTAGGGACTTATATAATGTCTATCCCTTTCTATCGCTTAGGGATTTTTCAGAAAATTCTCGACTTTGACGAGGAAAGAACGCTCTAGAATGTCTTTGAGGTTCTGGAATGATCAAATTTAACTCGAAGACTGAAATTATTCGGCTATAGCATCCGGAATGCTCCCACCCAAACGGTTATGTGTTTAAAAAATAAATGTCCACCCGTGCGAAGCCGGGACCGGCAGCTAGTTATTTTATAAAAGGATCTTGAAAAAACGGTAGAAGCCAAGCCGTAGTTTGTTGCCTGTTCTTCAAGGCTTCGTCGCGTGGAACTGGCGCCTAGACTCACCTAGCATTATACTACCATTGATTAAATACCTGACTGCACCATGAAAGATTTGAACATGGCACGAGTGGAGCTATTGAGGTGGCTAAATATTGGTCGAGGAGGGTTTGAGAGAGTCTTGACTGGAGAAGAATACCTATTTGAATTTGAATCTTGTGATCTTGTGGTTCGCAGTATAGAAATCCAATTCACACAAGAAAAAACTGTGATTTTATACTGATGTTAGGTTAGAACAAACGGAAGTGTGGGCGTGCGATGGCCGCCTTGACCTATTATATTCTGTGTTGTGCTCGTATTATTTGGGAATCAATCATTATTTATTTTTTTCCCTTCTATTTCTCTTTTGTCCTTGCTTCGGTAGTTATCACCAACTACTTATAATCCATCAATAGATTCTGTTTTGCTTTGTTGTTCTTTCTTGTAATTTTATGTAATTAAGTAATATACAAAAGATACATATTACATATTCAGTTATTTTGTAACCGAACGTTTAAATTTTCGAATATTAATTACTGCTCGTATATTCTGAGCTAATCAAAGAAAGTGGGCAAGCTTATTCCATCTAAAATCCTGTACCAGGCATTTTAGCGTTCTGTAAGTAGGGGCATCAACAGTTGTCCTGACGCTATATAAATCATCTAAAATTGATGCAAATTTATTTGCTGTCAAATCAGCTTTAAAACTTTGATTCAAAGTGCAGACTCATTTGCTTATTCTTGGACGAATCATATTTGCGTTAAACAATCCAGAAATGTTCATTTTATACTTTGCTACACTTTTCTCGTAACCGAGGCCACAGGATGTAGTACTATGTTCGTTGGAATTGTTCTTTTATTTCCTCTCAGGGTATGTTTGTAGCCGTTCACTACGCCGAGCACAGTACAGTATTACTATTAAGGGGCTTCTGATTCTGTTATTGTAATTTGAACTGAAATTCTTAGTAATAACATTTATTTTACTAAATCTTTCGTTTATTACCAGCCTTCTTATTAGTCATTTTGTTTTTTAATGCTAATGCTAAGAAAAACAATAAAAAAATGGACAAATGCCTACGCTGCGAGAGTAGGCATCTATCACTTTCATAATTTTTTCTTCCTTTTGTTTCTCGTAGCGTTAGCGATTGTATAAAAACAACTTGGCTAGGCCTCTAGAACTTACTGTAGGCCTACTACAAACTCTGTCTGGCTCTGTCTCTGGGTCTCGTTTTGAGTCTGAGTGAGTGCTCACCAGTGTGACTTTCCGACCTAGGATTTATTTGGTCAACACTCACACATAATCAAAAACAGAACCAGAGACAGAGCCAGACATAGCTTGTGGTAGGCCTACACTAAAATAAGCTAGCCTTGCTTCAAATATAATAAAAGTAATTCGCTGAACTGACATGGGTCTGACTTGTAATGCAAAGCTATTGGTTAAAATTATGTGTAAAGAAAAGAGAATGTTTTTAACGAAGCTTTCAGTTCTTTTTGAAAGCTGTACCACTACCCTCGGCTACACCCTTAAGTAAGCTGTTTACCCGACAAGCCGTGCGATACAGGCTAATGTATTTACCCTCGTACGTGTAACTGATGTGTTTATGCACAACTTGGTATAGGTCATGTTTACTCTGCTTTTAACACAATCTATGAACGGATTTGATACTAGCCTTTATTATGAAACTGGCGCAAACTTTATTACCCTATTTACAAGAGTGGTATCAAGAGAGCACTGGTGGTCTAGTGGTAGCGTCCTCGCCTTCTGATCCTAAGGGTTTTGGGTTCAAATCCAGTCATGTACCAATGAGGTTTTCGGTCGAAAAATTTATGTGCACTATAAATAATACAATGCTCTCAAATGGAGAAGGATAACATCGCGAGGAAACCGGCATATCGTAGAACCTAAAAAGTTCAAAAATAATAATAATAATAATAAATAAATATTGTGGACAATTCACACAACACTATCTAGCCCCAAACTAAGCAGAGCTTGTACTATGGGAAACAGATAGCCGATATAATACTTGTATACATTTTTTTTGTGAATACATACACAGAATACAATATAACACCTAGACAGAGAACAAACATCAATGTTCACCACATAAATATTTGTTCTCGGCGGGGATCGAACCCACGCCCTCCATCGCAGAAGGCAGAGCTACTACCAACAGAGCTGTGACGGCAGAAAATATGTGTCAAGTGCACGAAAGGAGCCTCTCTGAGGCGCACTTAAAATCCTTTCACCACACTGCACTGGTTTTTTAGAACTATTGACACGATGAAGAAGAAGTAATACGCCAATGATGAATTAAAATCAAATGTTATTATAACAATCATGAACTCAGTACATAGTTAAAAGTGTATTGGTCAAATTGGCCTAGGTTAAATTCCACACAATTTTCGAAACAATAATTTGATTCCCAACAACACCGCAATTTCGCCCGCACTGAAAATAAACGCTGAAATGTTCACTGAAAACCGGCGCCTGGTTTTATATCAAGAGGACCCTCCACTTTCCTTTGTCATATTCCATGCATGGGTGTATAATCCGGACTAATTGAACGTGCTTCATATTGCATAGGACAGTGGGCCTACCACTAGCTTTGTCTGGCTCTGGTTTTGAGTCTGTGTGAGTGTTGACTAAATAGATTTATATTATAGACTAATTTATTATGTCACAAAAGTTAAGAGCCGAACGGGATTAGAACCCGCGACTTTCCCTTGCTACGGGGCTGCGCTGACCGCTGCGCCATCGGATCCTAATCACACTCGACGAATAACTCTTAGAGACTGTTCGGCACTAACGCGACCGAGGCTCCATCTACAGGTTTGACGTTACAGTCAACTACTTACCTACTTACTTATACATATATATAGACTAGCATACGTAGATACATCCCCCTAAAATTCAATCTACGTAATAGAAAGTCCTTCGCCTTTTTCATAAACGTTAATACAGAGGCATTTTTATTCCGAAAATGTATTTTTCTATCAGATAAGCTAACATCCTTCGAAGAAAGGGACAAAGGGTTCCGGACAGGCAAATGTTTTATAACAAGAATTTGAACCTTAAATAAAGGGGATTTGTTTTTTTTTAGGGTTCCTTACCCAAAGGGAAACCTTATTATAAGACTCCGCTGTCCGTTCGTCTGTCTGTCCGTCCGTCTGTCAGCAGTTTCTATCTCATGAACCGCGATAATTAGATGGTTGAAATTTTCCCAGATGATGTATGTATTTCTGTATTCTGTTGTTCTATAACAACAATAAAATATGTACTAAAAACAGACAAGAAACGATGATTTTTTGCTTCTTTTTTCTTCTTTCTTTCTTTCTTTCTTTCTTCTTTCTATTTAATTTTAATATTTTCCTATTCAAAAAGTGTGATATTTTGCCGTTTTTATAGAAACCCTTCGTGCGCGAGTCCAACTCGCACTTAGCCGGTTTTTTAAATTTGTTGTTTCTATACGTGTAAAGGTACCTACAGAACCCTTGTGCATGGTTCTGACTTACGCTTGGCTGGTTTTTAAACTTGTGTCTGTACGGATTGTTGAATAAAGTTTTTAGCATGTTTCCGCTCTGACACGCCAAACTCGGCTATTGTATAAAACTGTAGGCCTGCCACAAGCTCTGTCTGGCTCTGGTTTTGAGTCTGTGTGAGTGGTGACTAAATAAATCCTACGCCGAAATGTCACACACACAGTATAATACACTAGTGAGCCCTCATCAGCCTCAAAACCAGAGCCAGAGACAGAGCCAGACAGAGCTTGTGGTAGGCCTACTGGAATCGTGTTAGTCCGTATCATATCTGTAGCGACAGTATAGCGAGCTATCCTTTGTGTGTGTTATGGAAAGTAATTTCATTTGCCATGCTACGAGCTTTGTTCGAATACGACTAATTTGAGTTGCTTCACGCACAGTTTTATGTAGATGCGTGTCAGATTGCAGTATTTAAATGAAAATACTGCACTATTAGAATGTGTTCAGATATTTCAAAATGAAAAAAGATAGAGATGTATTTGGTACGCTAGTGAAATTTAAAAAATCGGTTGTCTGTAAAGTCAGCTGACGATAATTGAACGTGACAACGTCATAAGCCGCAATTATCGTTGCTATAAACAATTGACTTCACATTCACTTTTCACTGCACTTCATACTTGACGAAAACATGTAAATGTATAATTGTATAGCAGCTGTCCACGCGGACGCATCGCTCACTCAAGTAGGAGAGAGACAGATGTCGAACGCTGCCGAACGCGGAGGCCGATTGTCCTCTTTGTCGCTCGTTCCGCACACTCGCTTGCACTTCAAGCCTTAAATGGAACGCCTCAGAGCGGGGTAACGCCGCATGAGTCTTGTTTTTTCGTGCGTGCAGCCGGCTCCATCGAATTATAAGACGTTGTCACGTTAAAAACTTGTGAATCCAATTCAAGGATATTTTAACAATTATAATAAAAAAAAATATATATAGGAGCAATATGGAAATACAAAATCCTTACATATCCGTCTTTGTTTTTGACAAATCCGAGATGATTGAATGGTAAGATATTGTTATTATGCTGTGGTATGCTGGTTGAATGAATTCAACCAAGAAAGAAGTCAAGCGAAGCAAGAGAGTGAGCGAAGCAAGAAAGTGTATTTTGAATGTCAATTACAACTTTTCTTCTTTCATGTCTCAACCTCACTTTTGGATGAGGCTAAAGTTAGAACGTCATAATTTTAGTAAGAAAATTTGATGAAAAGTATATAAGCCAGATATAATGAATTCCTGACGTTAGCATTTCTTGGACGATACTTGAAAGTTCCATTAACATTCTTGGTAAAATATTAAATTACTGTCGTTCCGCTGAGAGGCAGGTTGGTAAGCTTCCAGTAGATAATATGTTCTTTGGTGTTTTAAGACGCTGAACTCCATGAAACAAGTTCTTGCTCGCACACCTTTTGAAAGTTAAAAAACACTAACTTATTCGCCGAAAATCGCAAGCAACTCTCTTATTTCACACTGGTTAGCAAAAAATCCGATGTACTTTAAACACATTTATCATTTTCATCCGAACACGTTTTCCTAATTAAAAGTTTACTTATGCATGGAAACCAGTTAGGCAAATTATAACCCTGCCAAAAACTAGTGCAACGATTTAAAACTATCGGTAGTTTGTGTCTTTACTTTACAAAGCACAATAAAAAATCTGCATTCGTGTTGCGTTATTCTGAATTCGACAAACGATTACCTGCCTAAATCCGCGTAGCACCTCGTAGCATCACTGCGTAGCCCGTAGCTATGTAACTGATGGCGTATTTGATTTTATATCCTAAATCCCAAATGCAGACAAATTCCACGCGGTTGTCGGTCGCAGTTTTAGCGGCGATTCGTGATTGTGACATTTTGACATTTGACATCTGATGTTCAGCGGTTACAAGTGCTTATTTCTGTTTGGCCTCATCAAATTGGATTGGCACCACAGCAATTTCATCATTATTTTGAAGAACGATCAAAACTTATAGGCGTGGTCACGTGGAAATAGCACGTTAGCTCACTTGAAGTCATTTCAAATTTATCCCTTTGATTTAATCAAAATGCAATTTCACTTTGACTTTATAACATGACGACATTTTCCCAGCAACATTTTATGTAACGTTTTCGAGCAAATCCCCTGAATATGCTTTACCGACAGCGGCAGCTCTGAAGCGTATCAAAGCTCTTTAAAAACATTTCCACACATTTCCTAGGAATCTGCGGTACAAGATATCACAAAGGGGAGCAAAGGAAATAAATCTCTGGCATGTCGCCTTCATTTATTTAGGCTTTTGTTTCTAGTTGCGAGACTAACACAATGTTTAACACTGCGGTTTTTCTACAGACATTGAAAAATAATTTTGTCGTTAATCAAGCAGTGTTTAAACTCGCTGAACGTGGAAATTAATAAAATCAAATCAAATTCAAAGTTATTTAGTAAGTCTAAACAAGCGTTAACAATAAAAAAGGAACAATGACGTAAAAACTGCCTACAACTCAGCTCAACCCCAATTTCTAAATCTACGATTTAATTCTGGAAGAGATCAATGTATCAAAAAAGCCCCAGTAATAACCAATCTATCTTCTCCGCTCGTAGCAACGATATTTTTTTTCTATGCCCGTCGTGGTAGCTCTAAGAAAAAATTCCAAGGAAATATACAAAAATCACAAACAACAAAACTTACTAGCCATTCTCCAAAAATATATTTTTTTAGTTGGTGCCCCGAAATAAATGTAGCCGCGGTAAATGTTCTCCACCGGGACCCACCCATCTCTGACTTTTGACATCTTTGATATTTTCCTTCTATTTCTTTAACTTTACTATAACACATTTTGCTGTGACATTTCCGATGGAGAAATAATATAGCGCCTGCAAATAATGTTACCGTTGATCGTGTTTTAGATATAGTTGGCAAAAAAATTCACTGACTGAATTAAAAATACTACTGCAGACCAATGTTTACGGCATTTTTCCTTTTAGGTTTGGTATTTTTTTCTACCCCATCTTTGTTTTTCGCTATAAATAGTAACCTATATGCGTGTCCAGGTTACGAGCTATTTGTCTAACTTTTACTTTAATCAGTTATGGAGTACATCGTTACTCTGAACCACACTGTCTGGCAATCACAATCATAGAATATTAAAGTCTCTAAACAAAGTAGTAAAAGTTAACGACTATCCTCATTAATATTATATATTTGTAAACCTGTCTGTCTGTCTCGCTTTCACGTCAAAAGTACTGAACCGATTGAAATGAAATTTAGTACACAACTAGTATTGATCCGGAGAAACGACCTAGGCTATTTTTTAACGCGAAAAAAGAGTTGGAAGGAGTTGAAAGAGGGATGAAAATCGTCGTTTATAGAGCTAGCTTGAAACTTATTTATTAGGCTGTTGATCCGGTATAAATAAATATGACATTCAAAGTTTGTCCTCAAGGGTGACATCAAAAGTTTTACCCTCAAGGGTGTAAAAATAGGGGATGAAAGTTTGTATGGTAATATGTAAGGTTTATTTGAATGTTGTATTAATGTGCGGGGGGGGGGGGGGTAATATGCCTAAAGGCCTGCGCACACCTAGGTCGCTGGTGATGGCGATCAGTGAAACGCTGTCAAATTTAGTGTGCTTACCCGATGGGCCAAATACATGCATGCGAATACTGATTTTACACGTAGCAAATTAAAAATATTATCCCAAAACGCTATTCCACGCGAAGTCGCGGGCACAGCTAGTTTTTGATATGTTCACTTCTAAAAATGCACTCGGATGGCTTAAGAAGATAGAACACATTAAAGAGTGTCTTTTATGGTCGGCGTTATCATGCACGTTTTATTCTCCGCTGGCAGTAACCACGTCTCAATAGCCAAGAAGCCGAGAAATCAGAAGTTTGCAGCCGGAGCACCTACGCTGCAACAAAGGACCTATCCGATTGCATACACTTCGCTTCTAGCATAAAAGCTCTTTGTTTTCTCGAAACTGGTACGGAGAATTTGATTTCTGTCTTGTTTCTGTTTGTTTTATAATGTCAAGATCATAGCAAGTCATGATATCTACCTACCTCTATAGAAACAAGCATGATTTTATGTACAGTCGCGTTATGAAAATGTTCGTCACCTTAGAGTCGGTTTTCGCTTGCACCAGTGCCTTGATCATGAACACATTTTGACATTATTTGTGACGTTAACTTATCGGTGTATTCTGTCTATTCAGTTTCAAAAGGTAGTATGTGATCGTGATACGTTGAAGAAATCTAGTTGAAAATCGACGAACATTTTCATTCCATCACTATACTTGTCAAGTACATTAATACTTTGTTTACACAAAGAAACTTACTTACCATACAATTATTTACAACATGTAAAAAATACACAAGTTACAGTTATTGACTATCTGGAGTCCGTTAGAAACGATCTAGAGATAGCTCTACTAATCCAAATCAGTACCAGACAGAAGCGTCCCCAAGACGCTGGCGGCATTGCCACACTGAATAGCAATTCAGGTGCATATAATTATAATTTTAGATGTTATTAATCGGACTAGTAGCAATTCGTAAAAACAAGTCACATAGCAAGAAAAATAAGTTTATACGGAATATGAATAAAAATTAAACGTTATGCCCAAAGGATTAGAATGCTTTATCAAAAAACAAAGAAAGGTTTTAGAATAATAGAACCTTTAATGAAGGAGAGACTCATTTTAAGGAATTTGGGTCAACAATGTCGTCTATTAGGGTTCCGTAGCCAAATGGCAAAAACGGAACCCTTATAGATTCGTCATGTCTGTCTGTCTGTCTGTCTGTCTGTCTGTCTGTCTGTCTGTCTGTCTGTCCGGCCGTGTCACAGCCATTTTTCTCCGAAACCATAAGAGCTAAACTAATGAAACTTGGTGAGTAGATGTGTTCTGTGAACCGCATTAAGGTTTTTACACAAAAATAGAAAAAAAACTATAAATTTTGGGGGTCCCCATACTTGAAACTGAAACTCAAAAAAATTTTTTTCATCGAACCCGTACGTGTGGGGTATCTATGGATAGGTCTTCAAAAATTATGTTGAGGTTTCTAATATCGTTTTTTTCTAAAACTATAAATTTTGGGGGTCCCCATACTTGAAACTGAAACTCAAAAATTTTTTTTTCATAGAACCCATACGTGTGGGGTATCTATGGATAGGTCTTCAAAAATGATGTTGAGGTTTCTAATATCGTTTTTTTCTAAACTGAATAGTTTGCGCGAGAGACACTTCCAAAGTGGAAAAAAGTTGGTCCCCCCCCCTCTAACTTCTAAAATAAGAGAATGATAAATCTAAAAAAAATATATGTTGTACATTACTATGCAAACTTCCAACGATTTTTGGTTTGAACGAGATCTAGTCAGTAGTTTTTTTTTTATACGTCATAAATCGTAAACCGCAATTTACCTTTCGACGAACTACAAAAACCTTTTTATTATGTTAATTGATGCTACGGAATTACGGAACCCTTCATGGGCGAGTCCGACTCGCACTTGGCTGCTTTTTTTAAGAAAACCTATTCACCAGTGAATTGCAATTTATAACGATTACACTGTAAGCTTACGTTAAGGACCCCCAGAGAGTAATAGGGTATGATTATTGCCAGAACCTACTGTTGCCCCTTTCTTCATCAAAATACTTACCGTAAATACCTTACTTGATGCTGCTATTTACTTGTTAATAAAATACTAAAATAATGAATTCTTCTTCTTATCATGTCAATGGCTCTTTCGAACCAAGTGTGGTGAAAGGATCTTAAGAGGCTCTTTTCGTACACTTGACACATATTTTCGAACTTTTTATGTTCTCTACGACATGCCATGCCAATTTCTTAGAGATGTTTTCCTTCACCGTTTGAGAGCACTGGCATGTGTACATCATGTTTTGGGCAGAAAAACTCATTGGTACATGACTGGATTTGAACCCTTAAAAATAATGGTTTTATTTTATTTCGCAGATATTGTACTGAATCTATTATTACCGGATATACATATATTGCGTAAAATGCCATATTTTATTTACCGACGCTTTATGTGATGAGTCATGATGGCGAAAGTTTAAAAAGTACTACAGAAATATATTCTGTAGTACTTCTTCCGATAGCTGAAAGCTACCGAACTTTCAACATTATATCGTTCTATGTTTGGAAATGGAACTGTGCTCTGAACTTTTCTGTATCGTATGTAGCGTTTAATAATGGTGTGTTACTAGTAACAAGCATAACCAATGTACATTTCGAAGACTGTATTCTATATGTAGAAGTGTGTTGTTTTGTAACCGACTGTAAAAGTTTTGGGCTGCCGTAGCTCCATCTAAAATTGAGAAATTTCGGCAATTTTTCATCATCCGCACTTGATGTGCGGGCTGGTTTTTCCGCAAGTAGGCCGCTGGTGGGCCCTTTTTGCGCCCCTTGACGTGTTGCTCGAACTTTTATACGTTCTTCGACATGTCGGTTTCCTCGCGATATTTTTCTTCACCGTTTGAGAGGACTGGCATAGTGCCCATAAATTTTTCGACAGAAAAACTCATTGGTACACGACTGGATTATAACCCACGACCTTTGAATCGGAAGGTGGGGCCGCTACCACTAGACCACCAGTGCTCTTTAAAATTGAGAAAGCCGTAACCCAAGTTTTTATTGCAGAAACATGTCCTTGGTTCCGCCTGGGGAGGCAGACACTCCCAGCCCTCGACGTGCAGTCAGTCCACTGCTGGAGATGCGACGCCCACACTGCACACTAGCCTGTGACTACTGCGCTGCTGTGCTCGAAGACAAGTTCAAACGTAAGTTATTTGATGACCCCAATGGTAAGGCAAATTGGGGATATCAACTTGTAATCGGGGTCACCAAATTTAATATTTTTTAGAGAAATTGCATAATGTAAAACACCTATTCTGCCATAAAGCAGCATTGCTTTATTTCGGTTTGAAGGGTGTAGGTGCCGGTGAAATTACTGGCACGTGAGGCTGAACATCTGTACGCCTCAAGTTGTTGGACGCAGGGAAGTGCATCGTAAGGCACGTTCCTGACGTGCGTGACCTACGAGGCAACGCTTTGTTAGGCGATGGTTACCACTTAACATCAGGAATCGAAAAAAGGAAAAAATAAAGAAGGAAAAAATCGGTAGCCAGACCGATCCCCAATAGATAGAAACCTCGAACACTTCAACAAAATTAATGAATCCACGGATTGTTGACCTTTGATCTTCCACCTACTGGGCCGATGCTCTTATAGTGATGGTATTAGTTTGGTCATGATCGATGTTATTTGGCGCAAGTTATCTCATCGTTTGCGAGCTCGCAGAGTAATCAGGCGGAACATCGACACGGACTAGAAAAATAATTGGAAAAGTCCCAAAAGTATAGTTTTTTCGCTGACTGAATTCGTCCTACTATGGGGCTGTTTTCCTCAGTGCCTTTGGTGGTCTCGCAGGAAGACAAAGCTGTAGACCTACCACAAACTCTGTCTGGCTCTGTCTTTGACTCTGGTTTTGAGTCTCTGTGAGTGCTTTTCAGTGTATTATACTGTGTGTGTGACGTTTTGACGTTAAGCGTGGAGCCAAACGAGCGTAATTTTTTGAGTTGTGAGTCGCGTATTTTCGGTCGCAGAAATTCTGCTGCATTTGGTTTCATACAAAAGTCCTGTTTCATTCACACGGCGACGCAAAATGAGTTGTCTGCCGACTCACACGCGTTATTCGGACCGAATTGAGTTTGCGGGGGGATTCGTTTTCTGTCATTTCGGGAAGGCACATAGCTTTTTGATTTTAATTGTTTTCTGGTGTTATCTATACTTCTTTGTCTTCTAAATATGCTTCGTAAATACACAAAATTTTCATCGGTTCCATTGCACGACGCAAACATCCGCTGTAATAGTAGCTGAATAAAATGCGCTCGTCTGGCATCCCAACAGAATTTCTGCCAGGCAGAATTTCTGCGACCGAAAATACGCGACTCACGACTCACAAAATTACGCTCGTTTGGCCTCAGCCTAAGATTTATTTAGTCTGCACTCATACTGACTCAAAACCAAAGCCAGAAACAGAGCCAGACAGAGCTTGTGGTAGGCCAACTGGGTAAATCATAAAAAAGGCGGGAAGAGAGATAGAGAGAATCATCAGGATTCAAATGTTTGACATAATTTATTGTCACTAAAACAAATTATATTTTCTTAAAAAGATAAATTTAGAGACATAAATAGAAGAAAACTTACCTTGAATATTGAGTAGATACTCACCTTGGCATCCTTATAAAACATTCATTGATACAGCTGGAAGGAGCATTTAAAGTGCTTCTTCTGACAAGTGATTCAGGTACCTTTAATTCATGAAGTTTTAATGGTCCACAATTTTTTACATTAGGTATAAAAAATAAATATATTTTTTTACCTTAGGTCTACCAGAATCTCCAGAATTGAGAAATAAAAATTTGTTGCGTGCAATGCTAGGGAAATTGGATTAAACGACCTTGATACTTATTAATTTTTATCGATGTCTTTAGTATTTGATTAATTTGATTAAACAGGTGACGATTGACTTTGCCATAATTATTATGAAAATCACAGTTTTTTTATTTATTTTTATGCCATGAGATTCAGGTAAACCTATACACATTTTCATAGGAAGCAACATCTATCTATATTTATAAAAGAAAGTCGTGTTAGTTACACTATTTATAACTCAAGAACGGCTGAACCGATTTAGCAGAAAATTTGTGAGAAGGTAGCTTAGAACCGGGAGAAGGACATAGGATACTTTTTATACCAAAAAAGCAACGGGAACGGGGTGTTACGGGAACGGGCGAGCGAAGCCGCGGGCGGCCACTAGTAAATGATAAATGTGCATCAAGCTTTAAAATGCCTTATTAACACACCAATAAATGATAAATGTGCATCAAGCTTTAAAATGCCTTATTAACACACCAATAAATGATAAATGTGCATCAAGCTTTAAAATGCCTCATTAACACACCAATATAGATAAAGCCTTTAGTATCATGTTTATACAAAAACATGTTGATCCAAATAAATTATCCATATCTTTTATCTTTATTGCAATTGCTATCGATTACACTGTACCGAGCAATTATTTTTGTACGGTTTTTAAAATAGTATTTTACTATATTTTTATTTTATCTTTTTATTGTGTCAATAGTTATTTACGAGTTGAGGCTGGTGGCCTAGTGGTAGCGGCTCCACCTTCTGATCGTTGGTTCAAATCTAGTCGTTTATCCAAAGTCTAAAGAGAAGAGTTTGTCTACCCAAAAATATATGTGCATAATGCCAGTACTTTCATAAGGTGAAGGAAAACATAGTGAAGAAACTGGCATGTCGTCAAATCTAAAAAGTTCGAAAATGTGTGTCAAGTGACGAAAGGAGCTTTTTTGAGGCGCACTTAAATAATAATAATAAAAATGCGGACAATCCACACAACACTATCTAGCCCCAAACTAAGCAGAGCTTGTACTATGGGAACCAGATAGCTGATATAATAGTTAGGGAGGCGAATAGGGGAATTTTCGGAAATACTCGAGCGTGGCAGTTTAAGATATGAGAGATACCTTAGACCTAATAGAAAAACCTTGTAAAGTATTTAGCTCTATATGTAGTGACGCGCGCCTAGGATAGACGATCAGATTAGTAAAAAAAAATGGATAGTCTGAAATACTCGAGCGCGTCAGATTTAGATATTGGGGGTCGATTTTAGTGTTTAAAGACTAAATTTAACTAATCTGACGATAAGTCCTTGACGCCGCCGAGTTATAGGGTCGCGAACTTGTAAAAAAAAAACGTTAATCCGGCATTCTCGAGCGCGATTTTTTTTATTTTTATTTTGAAGAATATAATCTAAAACTTACTAAAAATACAAAATCTGCCGGTTTCCGCATGACCGGAAGTGTGGAGGAGCCATTTCGTCTTCCTAAGAACGCGTTACGGCATATAAGTCGCGAACGATACATATTACAAAAGAAAAGTTTAAATAAACAAAAAAGGTAATTTTATTTTACACAAAAAAGGTCTCTTTACATTTTTGTCCAAAGAAAGGAAAAAAAAGAAACCAAAAAACCTTTTTCGGTCAGATTAAGAGAACCCACCAACATTTTTGTCAGATTAAAAAAATATGCTTTCTGGATACCGAGATAAACCTCCCCTATGAAAATCTGACGCGCTCGAGTATTTCAAAAAAACTATTTTTTTTTGCATTTTCAAAAATTCATCGTAACTTATCGTCACGCCGAAATCGTCAGTTTTTTTAAAGGGAGCTTCCTTGGGGCCTGCTTAACACCCCTTCCGAAAATCTGACGCGCTCGAGTAAATTTTTTTTTTTTGCATTTTTGACTACTTTAAATGCCTACCCCCACCACGCAAACCGGCAGATTAGTATACCGTTGTTATCAGAGGCACTCGGGGCATACGTAGTATGAATATCTGACGCGCTCGAGAATGCCCAAGTAACTGTTTTTTTTTACATTTTTGAAAAACCGTACACGCCAAACCCACCGCTAAAATGGTTTTTGCCATACGAGCTTTTCTTTTCGAAATTATTTTATCTTTCGATTTTGATAGGTCTCGACGGCGCCGTTGAATTACGCCATTTAGCTACCTCGCCTCCCTAACTATAATACTTAAATACTTTTTTTTTGTAAATACATACAATATAACATCCAGACAGAGAACAAACATCTGTGTTCACCACACAAATATTTGTTCTCGGTGGGGATCGAACCCACGCCCTCCAGCGCAGAAGGCAGAGCTACTACCAACTGAGCTGTGAAGGCAGTCACTTTAATCCTTTCACCACACTTGTTTTGAAATACAGTGACATGATAAGAAGACGATTATTTATATCGCCGTGGATGTCGTAGCGTCGGGAAAATATAAAAGGTAACGATAAATACCCGTGTCAATAATGTTGAAATATTATTCTCCGCTATATCTTTTGTATTAGGTTGTCTAGCTATACATTTATGTGTTTTTTTTTATATAACCACGCACACAAATCACCCCTTGTAAGCAACATTAGTCCTATCCATCCAACGGTTGTCAGGTGGAGATTGCTGCTTAGCGATAAGACCGCCTATTGTTTTTACAAATAGTTGTTAAGTTTTTATGTATTATTGTTTGTTCTTATGTATTTGTGAGCAATAAAGTATTTTCTTTGTTCTATCTATCTATATCACGGTCACCAGTAGGCCTATCACAAGCTCTGTCTCTGGCTTTGGTTTTGAGTCTGTGTGAGTGCTCACCAGTGTATTAAACTGTGTGTGTGACGTTTCAACGTAAGATTTATTTTAGTCATCACTCACACAGACTAAAAACCAGAGCCAGAGACATAGCCAGAGAGAGCTTGTGGTAGGACTATTGTTTCAGAAAAGTAGTTCACGTAATAAGATTTATCGGTGGAACCACAGGTGCTCCTTGGAACGCCGCCATAACTTGAGCCAGGAAAATAGCTCTCATGGACAATATTTTATCTCTTATGTCTCATAATTTATGTTAATTGATTTCCGCAAAAGGGATCGGCGTTAAAATTAGCCATATAGCTTAATAATTAAATGGGTTCTGGTCAAATTATGGATTGGGAGATTGTTTTGTATCAATTTAGATTACGACAAATTAATAATTATTGCAAAACCTCACGCAACATCTATTATTTGTGAAAGATTAAAAAGTAGGCCTACCACAAGGTCTGTCTGGCTCTGTCTCTGGTTTTGAGTCTGTGTGAGTGCAGTGCATTATACTGTGAGTGACGTTTCGACGTATAGGATTAATTTAGTCAACACTCACACAGTCTCAAAACCAGAACTAGAGACAGAGCCAGACAGAGCTCATGGTTAGGCCTACTGGTTCCCTGACATGACAGCTTACAAGGGTTCAAAAAATCTTTGGCTTTGATAATTTTTACGGGGTATTCTCTAATAGCCCTTTCCCACTGGTACGTGATATCGCGCACCAGCCCGCACCAGCTCGCACGACACACCATGGGAACGGTCTCGTGCGCCGAGGTGCGTGGTAGCACAGGAGTCTTTTCTGTGTGCGTTGTCGTGATGCGTCTAAAGAACCACGCACCGTAGGAAGGCAGCATAACACGTTGTATAGACCCAGTGCTTCTCAAAGACCTAGTCTTACCAGTTTACGATTAGATATTGGTACAGGAAATGCAGACATGCGGAACCGCGGCACCTCTCCTCTATCAGCGTCACCGCGCCAGTCGCTGACGGGCGAGCCACCGTGGACACTGCCGGATGACGACCGTCCCGACTTCTCAGCGCTCAAGGAAAACATACAGAAGATCAACAAGTAAGATGGTTCAGCTGACATGAATTATTGAACCATAATATCTTGGATCCGATTCGTTCTTCCTGGAAATGTGTAGGGACTTCTTCAGGCTGACGATGATGATGATCTTGGGATAGCTCGAGTTCAAGGAAGGGGATTGTTAACTTTGTAATTTCTGAATGATATGATTTGTAACAGAATACTAAAAAGTAGTTTTGTATTTGTATTTTTGATCACCTGGTTTGATAAGGCACTAAAACAAGGGCTGAAGTTAAGTTTTATAAAATCTAAAAAGAAAGCATCAACAATGTAATTGGTTGCAGTATTAAAACTATTTTAATCGACTTCAAATAGAAAAGAAGGTTCTCAATTCGGTTGTATTTTTTTTATATAAATAACATCGTCATTTATGAGCTCATAGAACTATCATAAAAATTGGTCCTGCAGTTTGGCCATGAAGCCATGTAGTTAGTTTTTAAGTTTTTTTAAGACATGAACTAGCTTTGAGAGAGTGAAAGGTTTTTCAGTCACTTTTACCAAAGTTATAGTAAGTATGCTGGACTGCCGCTCATAAACATTTTTAGGAAGAACGAATTTGAGTAACTTTTTCCCGCAATCTTTACTACATTTTCGGTCAAAGTACAGTGCGAAAATTTTTAATTCAGAGATTGCGAGACTTCAACCCGTCTGGACATGCTGCTGACGCAGGTGGAACAATACGCGAACAATCTGGAAGCTCTGGTGGAGGAACGCACATCTGACTACTTGGAGGAGAAGAGGAAATGTGAGGAACTGCTGTACCAGCTACTGCCCAAGTAAGTTAACAAGTTTTCGACCAAGTCAGAGTCAAATATTTCTTTATTCAGTGGTATAAAGATTACTTTGAAACGTCT
Source organism: Thera britannica (assembly GCA_939531255.2). Taxonomy (NCBI): domain Eukaryota; kingdom Metazoa; phylum Arthropoda; class Insecta; order Lepidoptera; family Geometridae; genus Thera; species Thera britannica. The sequence continues at coordinate 6,428,165 of OW618042.2, read as the reverse complement.
TAAAGCTAAGTTAGTCTAGGTGCCAGTTCCACGTGACCAAGCCTAGAAGAACAGGCTACGGCTTGGCTTCTACCGTTGTTTTGTGTGATCCTTTTACAAAACAAAAATAATTATAGCAGTGAAGTTCCAGTGTAGTGCCACTTCAACTTAGTGCGACGTATTCAAAAATACAAAAGCAAGTTTATGAATATCCTCAGAGCCTGAAAACGGATGCATGGGTTCTAATCCATGCATCCGTTTTCAGGCTCACACATGGGTAAAAATACAAGCATATTATTATGACCTACCTGATGTTGAGCGGTAACCATCGCCTATAACGAAGCATTGCCTCGTAGGTCACGCACATCAGGAACGTGCCCTATGATGCTCTGCCCTGCGTCCATCAACTTGTGGCTCACAGATGTTTTGCCTCACGTGCTTGTAATTAGTAAACATTTATCGCTAAATACGTTTCTGCAAATCTACAATCTCTCGTCAATCATGATTATCTTTACCAAGTAAAGTTCCCCAAAATAGAATAAAGATAATCTTTCTCGATTTATATAAAAGCTCTAGAGATTACCCTTATTGCTAAAATGGAAAACGTAATGACGATGGCAAAGTTCGCTGACACCATGTGAGATTCTTGTCATGTCACTCGTTCTTTCAAACCTGTGTGGTGAAAGGATTTTAAGGGTGCCTAGGAAAGGCTCAGTTGCACTTGACACATATTTTCACGCTTCCCGGTTTCCTTACGATCATTTTTCCCCGTTTGAGAGTGGACAAAAGTTTGGATAAAAAACTCATTGGTACAGTACCAGATTTGAACCCAAATGTGGAGTTGCTACCTCAAGAACTCTGAGCCTTGCGGTCTCTTTGCCTTCACTCGGCTGAAAGCACTAGTGAAGGCAAAGAGACCGCAAGGCTCAGAGTTGATATGAAGCAACGAAGGCGAGACAGCTGTACCAACAGACATGTATCATAGATTTATTTTGAATCGGATTACCGCCAGCTGAGTTGACCCTTGTAGCGCAGTCTCAACGGCAGCCGGTTATATGGCTCCATTGACAAGAACCTAGCGCCCTGCCATCGGTAAAAGGTTGTTGCAGTATTTTATATATGCCTAACTTGATCTCTCTCGTAGTATTTATCAGCCCTCAGTTTTGGCCGAATATTTTATTGGTAATAAGACGAAGAGAGTTTCTTTATTTAAATTGATAGGATTTGGCGAAAAAACAATAGAGCCCAGTTCCACCACCGCAAAAGAAATTGCAGAAAAGAATAATCATAATTATGTATTCTTTGCTTCATGTTCTGAAAAGATATGATAACCAGGACATGTCAATATTTTAAAACACACCAGCTTGTTTGTTTGTACTGCTAAGCGTACTGCTTTCTGTGTAAATTATGCTTCGGGTACTTAATCATTGAAAACGGTGTTTCTCCAGCCTGAAGACCCTCTGAATCGGAATACCCTGTGATCATTTATTTCAGAGGGTAAGAAAGTGACCTAAATTTCAGAAGGGAAAATGAATTTATATTTCAGCTGTAAATGAGAGGGGCTTCGGAAATATTACGATTCTCGCAATGTATCATCATTAAATATTATTGAAATGAATATCACTTTTAATATAAATAATGAGCTATGTGGTCTGATGGATATCACTTAAAATATAAATATGGAAATAAGCAGGCCACATAGATCGAAGGACCGTCAGCTATCGGAGAAAAAAGGCTCTCGAATGGCGACCACGAACCTAAAAACAAAGCATAGGACTCTCTTCAAACCGATTATCAGAATTTGTACAAATTGCGGAAAATCGTTTGATGGAGAGTGCTCTGAATTGTTCTTGCTAGTATCTTAAGTAGTAGTAGAGCTCTTTGTGTGTGGCTCGTCCGGGGAAGTACTACCACCATGCATATATCTGCTTGCCGTGAAACAGCATTGCTGTGTTGTGGGTGTCGGTGAAATAACTGGCACATGAGGCTTAACAATATGCCTCAAGTTGATGTACGCAGGGCAATTACATCGTAGGGCATGTTCCTGAGCTGGGCCATATTGCTTGTTCCATAGGCTAGTTGTATAAAAATAAAAACAGCAGCCAAGTGCGAGTCGGACTCGCCCATGAAGGGTTCCGTAGCATCAATTAACATAATATAAAGGTTCTTGTAGTTCGAAAGGTAAATTGCAGTTTACGAATTATGAAGTATAAAAAAAAACTGAATACTGACTAGATCTCGTTCAAACCAAATATCGTTGAAAGTTTGCATAGTAATGTACAACATATATTTTTTTTAGTTTTATCATTCTCTTATTTTAGAAGTTAGAGGGGGGGGACCTTTATTTTGTTAAATAAAGTATTTTTTCCAGGTCTGTTGCGTCACAACTAATAATGGGCCAGCCTGTGATGGCAGAGACGTACGACCAAGTGACGATCTACTTCAGTGATATAATAGGCTTCACGCAGCTCTCAGCAGAATCCACCCCTTTGGAAGTAGTGGACCTCCTCAACGACTTGTACACCAGTTTCGACTCTATTATCGAGAATTTCGATGTTTATAAGGTACTGGGATCTGAGAGGTTATTCTGAGAATTGACAAGCTTTTGGGTGTTAGCTTCACTTTTTACTTCGTGTTCGTGCTACCCTAGGCAAATTGACATGGTGATAAGACGCAAACATTTCGATGTTGGCCGCAATGAATCTAACACAAAATCTTCATTTTTAGCAAGTTGCCAACATGGATCGGGCATAGATTCCTCAAAATAAAGACCATAAAGATGACTACTGGTTCAATTGACTGACAATTCACGATTGTTCAGTAGGCCTACCATGAACTCTGTCTGGCTCTGGTTTTGAGTCTGTGTGGGTGACTCACCAATGCATTATTCTGTGTGTATGACGTTTTGACGTAGGATTTATTTAGTCAACACTCACACAGACTCAAAACCAGAACCAGAGACAGAGCCAGACAGAGCTCATGGTAGGCTTACAGGAGAAGCATTTGAAGTTTTTTTCGTGCCAAATCGTAGGTAACTCTTGTTGTATTCGTCTTTTTTAAGTCTGGTTTACCAAAAATCCTTAGAATTCTGCGGGCTTTCAGCATAATATGAATTGAGACGCTATATACTCTATATATATGTTCTGTTCTGATATCCAGAACTACAGATCCTTATAGACTGATTTACACTAATGTTATGTGATACTTATCCAGCACCATCACCTCGCCGGCGCTTTTCACCACGGCGTGGTCTCCGCCATCACCGCTCACAAGCACGACGCCGCGCACGAGCAAACTCAGGAGACTTATTTATTAAAACCGAACAGGAGTATAGGGCGTATTTAAATTAAAACTCAAATAAAAAATAAGAATTTATTCTGCAGTATCTCTAAGATCATTTTTAAACGTCTTAAAGTTAGGTGAGTCTAGGTGCCAGTTCCACGCGACCAAACCTAGAAGAACAGGCAACAATCTACGGCTTCGTTCCTACTTTTTTTTGTATGATCTTTTTACAAAACACGCACACGCTACGCTTAGTAATAGTAAAGTACCTACACAGCATATAAAAATAAGATACGAAAATAGTAGGTAGGTACAGACACTGCAAATAATTCACATGTTGGCTTTTGATAACTAGATCTTCTTCGGGATCTGAACAATCAAAATTAAGGCCTAAGTTGTGAAGTACACAACAAGCCTGTATGATCTGTACACATTTGTTTGGCTTGTAGTGCAAGACCCTATCCATGCCCAACGCCAACTGTTTTTAACCAGCCAAAAGTGTTTTCTATTGTGACCAGGGCTTTCATATGCTTCTGGTTGTACATTCTTTCTAGGCATTTAAGAATGGTGCCATGAGCCAAGGCCACTGTGGGTATCCAGAGTCACCTGAAATGATGTTGATAATTTTTATTAAGAAGCTCAAAAAAAATATCTTCTATGTAAAAATCTAAAGTAACTTAAATAGTTACCATATAGTTAGGATGTTTTCCTGAGGGACACCTTTGTACGTACCTACATAAGCAGTAATACCGGGTTGCTATCTTAGGTGGTAGGTACATATTAATGAAAATAACATAACTCACCTTTAATTCAAAGCTCACGCGCTGCGAAGACTTTAGGTCGTTATGCTGTCGCAACTCTTCGCATAGGAACGCGAAGGCAACCTTCGACAAACGATACCGACGACGAAATATGGCCTCCGGAAGATCTTCGATAGGATTGAAAGCTTTCCGTAAACCAGCCCGCAGTTCCCGTAATTTACGAAACCCGGTTTTTCTCGACCATCCTCATTGCAAAATAACATCTTGCAGACATTCTCAAAAGCAATTATTGACTTCAGAAATGCACAAATAAATGTTTGTTTACTAATTCATTTTGATTGATCGATCGTGAAGCTGTCAAATGCATTCCGAAACTTAGAATAGCATTTTACACAAAAACCGTCAGAATCGTGAAGCTAACGAAAAGATTTAGTACGATTTTGGTGTTGACGATATACTATCACCGGTGTTAGCGATAGTAAGTGAAGATACGTAGCAATATTATTTCTCGCAAAGCCCGTCAGAGGCGCTCATCGTTTTTCCATACAAAATCGGGATTGTAAAGAGGTTAAAACCTCTTTACAAAACGCTAACACGACACCTTACCTATGTCTTACACGACACCAAAAATGGTGTTGCAAAACTCTGAATAGCCCCTTTACATCAGTGTTTTACGAGGTTACATACTATACGGTGTGAAGCGAGATGTCAGTGGAAGAGAGCTCTTATAGCCCCTTCCCACCAGTGTGTGATATCGCGCACGGAGGCGGATCAGCTCGCACGACACACCATGGGAACGGTCTCGTGCGCCGAGATGCGCTGTAGCACAGGAGTCTTTTCTGTGTGCGTTGCCGTGCGTTGTCGTGCGCGGTGCGTGATGATCTGCAGAACCACGCAACGTAGGAAGGCAGCATAAGAAGAACGTTCTTCTTATGCTGCCGTTCCCATGGTGTGTCGTGCGAGCTGGTGCGGGCTGGTGCGCGATATCACGCACTGGTGGGAAGAGGCTATTAGAAGTATAGAGGCTTATCCAGCAGTAGACTAGACTGATGATGGGGCTTTTAAAATACTAGCGGCCACCCGCGGTTTCGCTCGCCCCGTTCCCGTTACGCCCCGTTCCCGTTGTTTACTTACGACATCATATTAGAAACCTCTAAATTTATCAGTGTTTCTTCACAATATTATGCATGCATGTATTATATATTATAAACCTTTCTCTTGAATCATTCTATCTATTAAAAAAACCGCTTCAAAATCCGTTGCGTAGTTTTATAGATTTAAGCATACATAGGGACAGACAGCGAATTTGTTTTATACCATGTACGTATACTGAAGTGAAGAAGCGCCCATGACGTTCTATTCATCAATTTACTAACCAATACGTATAATGCACAAGTATACCAGCTCATTATGCTGTCCTGTTTTGAAAAGGTCAATCGTATTATGGTATGACCTATTCAAAGCTTCACGTTTTCGTTGCTATTTATCATCTCTCGAATTATTGAGCACCAATGGACGTATAATATCAGGCTCGTACGAGTATGTATTGTTTGATCAATCATTCACTGCGGTTCAATTCGAGAGCGTGTTACCTGCCAGTCCAATTTAACAAAATGATGGATTGGAAACATGGTTTTTGGATAAATGGCTACATGTTTCACAAAATTATGGCTTTGTATGTTTTGTCACAGCATTATTATAACATCTGAATGGATATAGAGGGCGTCCCACGGATATGCCACATGGAGGTAAAGTACCTTTTGGAGAAAAAAACGTGGTTTTTAAATTCAAATAATGTATTTTTTCAGTAAAATGTTCCATCTATCATATTTAAGGTCCCTCCATGTGGCATATCTGTGGGACGCCGTGTATATCTAATCTCTCTGTCACTTCTTAGCTTGGTTTTATGACAGTTTCACGATAAAAAACTTCTTACGCTTTCTTTTCATTACATTTTTCATAGTAATCATTCATTGGCTCGCTAATAAACCCTTCAATGACAGGTGGAAACAATAGGAGATGCGTACATGGTCGTGTCTGGCCTACCGATGCGTAACGGTAACCGGCACGCTGCAGAAATAGCGAGGATGTCTCTCGCTCTGCTCAATGGAGTCCGGGTGAAGACCGTGCCTCATCGGCCTGGAGAGAAACTGCTGTTGCGGATTGGTATGCATTCAGGTATGTTCTTTTCTTGGTCTCTCAGTTTCTCTCAGTCGTTTATTGAACATCTTCAAGCATGTTGTGATGATCACCAGCTAAATGAGATGTTTCATGGAACTATGGAGCCCACGCCGGTCTATGTACACCAACCTTAAATACAGCTTATCAATATAGAATTTGGTTTAAAATGTTATTTTTCTTCAATTCTACTTCATTTGGTTGTACATAGAGATTTTCTTGGTTAAAGAGAGCAACACAACGCACCCAAAACAAGGCGGACCGACGTGACATGGGCATGATGGGAAGAAGTAGAAATGTCATTTTGACAACTAAGTCAACTAACGGTTTCAATTAGCATGACACTGACACTTATTTGTGTCAGTTACTGTGGTAAAACTGGCATGGCGGCGCGTTTTGGTATTCACCACTACAAAAAAATCTGCCACTATTTAACATTTTTCGTTGCACAAAAATGTTAAATAGTGGCAGATTTTTTTGTTAGACTTGTTTATAAAGTGAATTTATTATTTTAGTGGTAATCTTAATTATTTACCGCATTTTTCATACTATTGTACATAAACCTAACGTATTATGAAACGTGTCTTCTCTCTGACTCATGGGTATCATTATGCTATGAACACCATGTAAGGCATTAATGGTCCTCAGCACCCGAACCCAAAACTAAATACCCTCAGACTAATATAAACCTTTTTTCTTGCCACACCAATTTTCCTCTGCTGGCGATTACTTGCCTACAGTAGACCTACCACTAGCTCTGTCTGGCTCTGTCTCTGGCTCTGATTTTGAGTCTGTGTGAATGCTGTCTAAATAAATCCTACGTCGAAACGTCACCCACGCAGTATAATACACGAGTACTCACACAGACTCAAAACCAGAGCCAGAGACAGCCTGGCCAAGCTTGTGAAAGGCCTACAGGTGTAGTATATAATTAGTTTAAAACTTGTCAAATTCTCTTTGTTTTTCGAAAATTAGTAATATTATATTTTCAATTTAGGTAACCCAAACCCGACAAAGTTCAATTGAAAGTTATGCTAGTTATAAACTTTTGGATTGAATTGGTTCAAACTCGATAATAATATTTTGTTTGTATTCTAGTTGAGCAGCTTGTTGAACGAAGTAATGTTTTTAAAACAAAGTGGGTTAATATAACATACCAAGTCAAGAGTTTATAATGCAGGCACCCACAAGTTTGTAGATCAGCGCAGCTAACTTACTAAGTAAGCATAATAAGCCCTCGGTAAATTCATGTTTGACTACAAATAGCTTATCGTAATGTAAACCCAGCTCGTATTTGGAACCTACTTCCTATTCGGGACATTTTTGCGACGAGTGTTGAAGGCAAACAGTAGGTAACAATGATTTTTATAATATCCCAAAAGTTAAGAACCGAGTGGCAGTTTCTATAAGAGTAGTAAACACTATAAAATCAATAAAAAAAGTTATATAACAACGTATAAAAAGTTAATCAGATGACCTGACACAATTAACAGTTGAAGGTTAGGATTTCTTATTAACTCATTCGAAAAGTATTTTCTTATACACTCCTTTTCCTGAAAGGCAACAATTTTTTTAATTAACAAGCCAAGATATATTAACTCATCAATATACCTAGATATTTTTTTCTATAGGTCCTTGCGTTGCCGGTGTGGTTGGTCTGAAAATGCCTCGATACTGCTTATTTGGGGACACAGTGAATACAGCATCACGGATGGAGTCACATGGAGAAGCACTGAGGATACACGTCAGTCCGAAAACCAAGGAAGTACTAGACTTGTATGACTGCTTTGAGCTGGAGTGCAGAGGAGAAATCATCATGAAGGTAAGAACATATTATTATAACATAAATAGATAAAAAATCTCCTCTTGGGGTTGAGACTCTGGGTCCGTGGGGAACAGAGACCTTGTGGGTCTTCAAAATTTTGTGTGGCGACTGATCGAAGCGACGCGTGACCCAAGGGCTGGTGGGTAATCTGTATTGTAATTTGAAACTTCGTCCAACTTATATTTACGACGAGTTCTTATATTTTAAAGGAAATAATAAGTGAAATTTCACAGGGAAAAGGCAAAATGACAACTTACTGGCTCATAGGAGAAAAAACCCCCACCAATCAAGAGATCCAATCCTACGACCAAACCACCTACACTCAATCGCACGTAGTAAACAACCCTAGCATCACATTCCAAGGACCCGACAGCCCAGCATCTCACTCACTCACCCACAGCAACAGTCCAGACCAGAACGGGAAAGAAAACCACCACAGACCACAGGAACTACAGAGCGAGAAAGATAGAATCAAGCATGAGATAGCAACATTCGTCGCGAAAGACCTTATCAACAACATAGACATAGCAGTAAGAGAGTTCAGAAAGTCACAGAGTGCTAATTTCACAACAAAAGAAACAAAAACTCTCGTCAATGGAAATAGTAAGGGGCTCATTACTCCCACTTACGACAAAGAACTAGTTATAAGCAAAGGCAAAGTTAGGGATGTAGTTAATAGATTCAATAGCTGTGTTGTTATTGGTGAAGGGAAAACTAAAACAAAAGCTATGAAAGCTGAAGACTGAATGGGAGCAAGAAATTGATACAAAAAACCACACGTTATTTTTGTGAATTAAAACTGCAAATAATCAGAAAATTTTATTTTAAATTAAAAGTAGGTGAGTGTGTGTATTTGTGATGGATGGAAGTTTCAATATGTGAAGCTAGACGCAGAATTGCTATCCAGTCAAGATATTTATAGCACTTTACCCTTATTTTTTTCTAGTCTATCGAAAAGTTTTATACAGGGTTATTCATTATTAACTGCAAATACTCAGGAATTAGGTTCAACAAAAAGAATAAAAAATATGTATGAAATTATTTTTTTTAAATTTGATCAAAAATTTTTTCAAGTTTTTGTATCAAAATTTTATTTTTATTAATTTTTTTACGGCTATTGCATAATGATTGCCACGGAGAACAAGACGATGACCCACCCAGGCGGTGACTGAACGCAGAGTGTCACTCACGGCGCGCGGGCGCGGATCAAAGGTCAAAATAGGTCAGGCGCCAATGATTCCTTTATCGATTTTCTCGGGATTTTCATAACAAAACTTTAAAAAAATCATTTAATAAATATTTTTTATTTTATTTGTTGAACCTAATTCCTGAGTATTTGCAGCTAATAATGAATAACCCTGTATAAATAATCAATATAATTAAGACATGCTATTTAACAATCATCTCATGATATACGTATTTTAAAAGTAGTTCGTTTGACTTGATTATTTGTCATAGTAGCTAGTTTGACTTGATCAAAAAATGTAAAGTGTATTTGTCATAGTCTAAAATTTGTGTTGTCCCAGACACTCAAAGTAATTACCAAAGTTTTATTCATAATACTTTATCTTAGTATAGTCATCTAATGATAACTTTATTTTAAAATTAGTTAGTTTGACTATATTTTCTCGAATAAATATTTTTGTATTTTGTATTTGTATTTGTATATTATTTTATAAAGTAGCTAGTTTGACTTGATCAAAAAATGTAAAGTGTATTTGTCATAGTCTAAAATTTGTGTTGTCCTAGACACACAAAGTAATTACCAAAGTTTTATTCATAATATTTTATCTTAGTATAGTCATCTCATGATATCTTTATTTTAAAAGTAGTTAGTTTGACTTGATTATTTTATAAAGTAGCTAGTTTGATTTGATCAAAAAATGAAAAGTGTATTTGTCATAGTCTAAAATTTGTGTTGTCGCAGACACCCAAAGTAATCACCAAAGTTTTATTCATAATATCTTAGTATAGTCATCTCATGATATTTTATCTTTAATTTAAAAGAAGTTAGTTTTACTTGATTATTTTATAAAGTGGCTAGCTTGACTTGATCAAAAAATTAAAAGTGTATTTCTCATAGTCTAAAATTAGTGTTGTCCCAGACACCCAAAGTAATTACCAAAGTTTTTTTCATAATATTTTAGTATAGTCATCTCATGATATTTTATATTTAATTTAAAAGAAGTTAGTTTGACTTGATAATTTTATAAAGAAGCTAGTTTGACTTGATCAAAAAATTAAAAGTGTATTTGTCATAGTCTAACATTTAATTTTGTGTTGTCCCAGACACCCAAAGTAATCACCAAAGTTTTATTCATAATAATCTTAGCATAGTTATTTTATTCAGTCGTCGTTGTGCCAAGCACATTAGATTTCATTGTAACTAATAATCTAGTCAAAGTAATTTAGTGTATAATACAATAAGTACTTAAGTTTTAGTAGTAGTAGAGCTCTTTGGGTCTCGCTCGTCCGGGGAAGTACTACCACCATGCCTATTGCTGCCGTGAAGCAGCTTTGCTGTGTTTCGGTTTGAAGGGTGTGGGTGCCGGTGAAATTTCTGGCACGTGAGGCTGAACATCAGTATGCCTCAATTAGATGGACGCAAGGCCGTGCATCGTAGGGCACGTTCCTCACGTGCGTGACCTACAAGGAAATTCTTTGTTATAGGCAATGGTTTCCACTAGTTGTTCCATCAACTACTTGCATAAAAAAAACTTACCTAAATAGACTAATATTTAGCAAATAAAATGTTGAAACAGCTGTATCTAACAAGGACAGCTAAAATTTTTGGAAGTTTTTGTGTTAAATATAAAACTAGCGTCAACTTTTTATTCATGTAGGTTGAGAAAATCATTCATTTTGACATAAGTGTATGAGATTTATGTATGTCTTGGGTGACCAAATACCCCGAATTTTAACCATAAGTAGATGAATTTATTACACAATACGTATGGTAGATATAAAATCGCGAATGTGCGAACAAAGAAAGATGTAGTGAGAATTATGTAATTATTATGAGAAAATGTATTATACACGTAGACCCCGTAGTATTTTTACCGACTTTTTATACTTCTACTTCTAACATTGTATAAATGTCGTGTGAATAAAATTAGTCTACAGGGTGTCAAAAAACTATAGCCGGAAAACTCTACAGGACTTTCAGACTATCGATAAGTTAGGTAAATTTCTGTGTACATCATTTTCTTGTTCTTATCCCACTTAATGTGGGACTACAGGTTTTCGTTCTCAGCACTCCTGTATTTGCCATCATTTCAGCATTCACTTCTTTTTTACTCATGTCGTCTGTCACACAATCCATCCATCTTTTCTTTGGTAAAGGTATAGTACTCAAAATATTCATTTGAACTTGTGTTTATCTTGGACTAGCATAATTATAATTTTAACAAAAAAGACTGCTTGTACTCCAACGCTCTTTATAATCTCGCTTTTTAGGATAATAGACCTACTTTCATTTCATTTCATTTCATTTATTTATTTCATTAACAATTATACATTTGTGTCTGAAAAATAGTACCTACATAATAAGCAAAAATAATATAAGTCATAACATAAATTAAATAATACTAGCAATGTCACTACATATTTATAAAATCACTTACTTTTATTTACTTTGAAAGTTTTATAATGAAACTAGACTTATTTGTTTTGAAATAAAGTCATTTTATGTCGATATGTAGCCTATATTAGGGGGTTAGTTGTTGATGTTTGTGCTGTAGTGTAGGCAGTAGTATTTTTACACCCTGTAGGTAAATCACATTAGTAGGTAAAGTAGAATAATCTACCTTTTAAAAACTGTAATTTTTTCATCTGACCATGTGGAAATATAACGGACCTTTATAATACGCTTATATAAATTGTAAATAGGTAAAGATATTATATGTTAATGTTTATAAAATAGATAATATATGATAATTATGTAAAATATTGATGATTTTAACCATAGTTTTAGATGTTTTTAAATCTTGAAAGTGCAAAAAAATATCCAACTTTAAAACCCTTTTCCAGTTTGTCTACGTAGTAACCTATAACTATAACCTCGTACCCAAACCAGTAGGCCTACCACAAGCTCTGTCTGACTCTGTATCCGGCTCTGGTTTTGAGTCTGTGTGAGTGCTCACCAGTGTATTATGCTGTGTGACGTTTCGACGTAGGATTTATTTAGTCAACACTCAAACAGACTCAAAGCCAGAGCCAGAAAAAGCTTGTGGTAGACTGGTTGGTAGTAAATCTAGTTTTCTGAGAAACGTGACTTGCGTTAACTAAGCCTAGGTACGAATAAACCCCTAAGATGATGTAGGTACTATTAGATAATAGGATTATATACAGGGTTATTCATTATTAGCTGCAAATACTCAGGAATTAGGTTCAACAAATAAAATAAAAAATATTTATGAAATGATTTTTTTTAAGTTTTGTTATGAAAATCCCGAGAAAATCGATAAAGGAATCATTGGCGCCTGACCTATTTTGACCTCTGATCCGCGCCCGCGCGCCGTGAGTGACACTCTGCGTTCAGTCACCGCCTGGGTGGGTCATCGTCCTGTTCTCCATGGCAATCATTATGCAATAGCCGTAAAGAAATTAATAAAAATAAAATTTTTATACAAAAACTTGAAAAAATTTTTGATCAAATTTAAAAAAAATAATTTCATAAATATTTTTTATTCTATTTGTTGAACCTAATTCCTGAGTATTTGCAGTTAATAATGAATAACCCTGTATAGTAAGTGTAACTATGTTATCTATTGTAGTAATATTTGCAAGGATCTCTGTCTGGTATAACCGATGTTTTGTGATATTTGTCTACAATTTTGTGTTATTGTTGTATTTATCAACTTTCATAAATCTGTGACCGTTATTAGACGAATTTGTTAACAAAATTTTCATGAATTGAAATATCTAGTTGATAATACATTTTTACATTAAATTATCGCCTGACCTATCAAAATAGGTCAAAAGATAAACAGTGCTAATACTATTACAGATAACGGTCATAGCTTGGAAGATGAACCAAAAATTTGAAAATTCTGTGTGTTAGAACAATCTGTTTAAAATGTTAAATTAATTATTATTAATAATTAATTATGTTGTTTTATTCAAATAAAGTTAATAAAACTACAACATATTTTTTATCTAAAACTTTTCTATAATCATCCTTCCGCTGACAAGAATGCATTCAGCTCACTCAATCAGCTTAAAGGCTCGAACACACCTAGTTCGCTGGCGGGCGCGATGGCGAACCGTTCAGTTTCAACATAGGGAATTGTATACATCCGCACACACTGCCGCGTCTTTTGACAGTTGCACGCTGCGATCACTACTAATAAAAACGAAAGTTCCCAGATCGTGACAGACAAAGCATCCCCTATTTAATGTTTTACTACCCCCTACTTAATTTTTCTTAATTTTGTGTATTAAACAATCGTCAAATATTTGATCTACTGATTAGTCATCGGTGAAAACGACCCGTAGAGTCTAAAATTTGGAAAAAGAGAACTATTGAGGATTCGTTCTAATATTATTGAACTCTGGAAATTGTTTTTCCTATTAGTTTTAATAGAAAAAAAATATATTACTTCTAAAAATATTTGTTTAACTACGTTAAAAGCAAAAAAAGATGTTGTGTAAGATAATAATAGGATAGAATCTTATTTGAAACTATTTAAAAATATAGTAATGCATAATGGGCGGTTATATCGCTGCAAATCAGTATTTTCCAATCAAATTTTGGATGGAGAGAAGCTTAGAATAAGATCAAATATCAATAAAAAATAAAATAAGGGCATTTACATACCTAGAATGAACCGTCATAATCAAAGTAAATCAATAAATACAAAAACAAATACAATCATAAGGCTAAGTTTATGGTATTCGATATGAATGTTTAACAGCGTGTAATATTTTGATTGATGGAGAAAAAACAGAACAAGTGAATGTATTTATAATATTTGGGGACTTTTTTATAAGAGATGGAATGCATAAATATAATATCGAAACAAGGAAGTGTATAATCACCACCCGTGGAGACAGTCGATGAAGTCGCGGGCATCAATTAGTTCAGCCACCCATCAGTTTCCTATCTGACATTACGTCCTGACTAGGGCGTGCAAACCCGGTTTTCCGGTTTTGCGAAAAGCCGGACAGCTAAGCAAAATTTATCAATAGTACTTTTTTAAACTTTTGCGATCATAACACACATTAAACTGTTACACGGGTATTTTTACCGCGTTTAGGTAAGCGTAGTGTAGGACGCCCTCCGGCAAGGTGGGGCGACGATCTGCGAAATGTAGCTGGCAAGCACTGGAGAAGAAGAGCCGAAGACCGGGCTCAGTGGCGCGTCTTGCGAGAGACCTACGTCCAGCAGTGGACTAATATAGGTTGATGATGATGATAATGATGATGATGGGTGTTTACCGCGTATAATTTTCCCCGACGCTTCGGCTATGTTGTAATAACTGTGGTCGTGGGCAGACTGGAGCATTGACATGAGTGCTATCGTCGTTGAGAGGTGGAGGTATAATAACTACCCTCACTTCAGGACGCAATGATAGATAGGCGTATGCCTATACAGTGAGGGAAGTTTTACGTATTCCGATTTTCCTTAGTATCAGAAACATAAATCTTACTGATTGAGCCTCAAAAATATTGTTTTGTTTTTAATCCCCGTGAACAAAAACTACCTAGGTACCCCGGACTAGCGGGTGAATGAATTAAGCTTAGAAAAGATTGCGGCGAACAGTTTCGAACTGCGATGGCGATGGCGATCAGTTTCAAGCGTAGGGTTTTGCATTCATCCCCACACAGCGCCGCGAACTGTCAACACGCAGCGAGCTAGTATTAGTGTTAGATACTGTCTTGAAACTGCGCTAAATCTTGTTCCTCAAAAGTCATAACAGTGGCAATAATATATGGTGGCAATGGTGTGGGTGTTGTTTGCACAAGGTTCGCGCGTTCAGTTCACCATCACTTTATTCTTAGCCCTAATATGTCCAGGTAATTGAAACATTACTAAAAAGATGCATTATTTTTATAAATGGATTTTTTTTGTCTAAAAGCATACATAGCTAAAAACCGATAAAACATAATAAAACCAATACTTTGTTTTTCTATTATTGCACTGCGTCTTTTTTTTAATACATCTAGCTGATGGAACAAGTATATGGTCCACCTGATGTTAAGTGGTAACTATAAAAAAAAAAAAAAAAAGCCCATTCATTCCATAACTACATTAAGTTACATTTCATGCATATTATTACTTATTATTTCGATTATTATTATATCATCATTATTATTTACATTCATACATTATAGTCATTATTTTGTTTAAATTTAATTTTAAACTTTATTTTTAATACATATATTTTGATGTTAGATTTATTTTTATTCGTTTTTTTTTCAGTTTTACTTTTTGTTCATTTGTGTTCTTATTTTTCTTTAGCTAGGATCCCACTCGGGTATAGGCCTGTAAGTGGTAACAGTGGTACCTATAGCCTGTAACAAAGCATTGCCTCGTAAGTCACACACGCCAGGAATTTGCCCTACGATGCACTGCCCTGCGTCCATCAGCTTCACGCGTACAGATGTTCAGCCTCAAGTGCCAGTAATTTCACCGGCACCCACACCCTTCAAACAGAAACACAGCAATGCTGCTTCTCGGCAGAAACAGATATGGTGGTAGTACTTCCCTGGATGAGCACTTCACAAAAAGCTCCACTACTACTACTAATCTACTCAACAATAAACTACTCAATAATAAAGTAAGTAATATTAAACTTCACTAGATACTAATTCCTATTTCGTACAATTTTTTAATAGTTGATTTTGTAGGTATCTTAGAATATTGTTTTCTTGTTAAAATTCTACTATATGAAAAAATATTACGTTGACCAAACCTGGAAACGGTTTTTGGCCGGAAGCCGGAGATAATCCGGTTTTTAATACTTTCCTGTTTTGCAAGCGCTATAGTTTTGACGTTTTTTCAAATTGACAATTGATTTCGAGCAATTCAAAGAGTTATCAAATGGAGATTACAATAGAGTAGCAGTATTCAAAGTGAAAGTCAAAGTAAAGTAAAAATGTTTAATTTTATTCATTGTACCTTTAAAATAACATAATATCAATGATCACTTTGAGAAGTCTTAGAGCTAGGTTTATCTTGTCGATAAACCTACAGCTACAGTATATCTATTTATATAATAAGAGAGGTGATGAACTGACAGAATAGTATACATTGGTGGTGCACGACCAAATTTTAACCCACGATCTTTATAAAATAAATTAATAATGTAGACAATCCACAAAACACTGTCTATCCCCGAGCTTGTCTTGTACTATAGGAATCAGATAGTTGATGTATTACAATCAACTATCTCATTCCTATAGTACATACATTTTACTGCACATCATTTTGTTAACACATAGTTAGAATACAATATAACACTCAGACAGAGAACAAACATCTGCATTCACCAAAGAAATATTTGTTCTCGGTGGGAATTGAACCCACGACCTAAATACTTTTCAGTCCTAGATAGAATCGCTTTCAACTGACAGCTGTCATATAATTAAAATAAACTAGTTCTATTTTTATATTTATTTGATATAGGGGAACAGATGAGCAATCATAAAATACTTATACACACACATAGTGGTCAATATCATAACATTCCTGTTTGCATCAGCATGTTGGGTAAAAGCAATACCTACGAAGCCGTTTGACTTTGTCAAAAACAATGCTGCTGCTCTATGGGTTTAACAAGTTTTATATTTCCTACTTCTTTGGTCGTGGCGGCGGCGTAGCCACGCCCACCTCTTGTGTCAAAGTTTGGTAAAGTGATATGGTCGAAGACAGAAGGAGTCATTATTATCTACGTTTTGTGCAGCTCAGTGTAGCTCACACCAAAATTGAATCAAACCAAAACTTTTTATTTCAGCTCTCACTTAGAAAGCATTGCAGCCTTAACATACTTAATACTATGGTGACAAAAGTTTATTCAAAAGTAATGTGGTGAAAGAATTATAAACGCACCTCAATGAGGCTCTTTTCGTGCACTTGACAATGTTTTACGGTTTATGTAGGTTCTACGACATGCCATTTCTCTCACTATGTATTCCATGTACATAACTAGCCAATCGCCTTAGCTTTGCACAGGTGTGTAGAAAAAAGGAGGGCAAAATGTGCTTTTGTATTTTGCACCCATGCAAAGCCTTAAATTTAAATCTGCAAATTATGAGTTGAAAAACGAGCCTTGTGGTCGGCTGGCAACCGTTGTCAACAACGATATGAAGGCCTGTGTACACCTAGGTCACTGGCAATGGCTATCAATGAAACGATGTCAAATATCGCTTTCAAATTTGACAGCGTTTCACTGATCGCCATGGCCAGCGACATATATAGGTATTTTTTTTTATTGTTGATAGCTAAACGTTTGACTGCCATCAAACCTGATGGAAAGTGAAAATGCAGCCTAAGGTGGAGCACGCTTAGCTATTATTCACTTGTTCACTCTTGACTTGAAAATTCCAAGGTTGTAATGCTTCGAAAATACTGACGACGGTAAAGAGCACATAGGTGTGCGCAAGCCTTGAATTGAAGACGATAGTAGAAGTGGTGAAAAAGTTGGACCGAAGAATTGGAACCCCGCGGCAAGCTTAGCCGTGATGGAGTTAGACCAACTAATTATACGGCTGAGCTTGCTGTGGGGTTTGGAGCCTTACGCCTATCTAATTTTAATGGCATAAAAAATATTCAAATGTACAATTTCATAGGTAAAGACCTAGATTAAGACGAGCTATGGAGCCTGGCGTTGCTCGCCCTGATCAAATTGGAAGTCGTTCTGGAAGAAGCACAAAGAGATATAAGGTTTACGGTATGCATAGCCAATAATAGAAACAATGTTGAAAATTTGCTTCTGCAATAAATACGTAAGGGCCAAAACCGCACATCATAGCATTTTATACTTTAGCATAGCTAGCAGTTTAATTTTAATAAATAACGGCTCAAAACAAACAGTGGCGATAATAGTTTAAACAGACTTTATTTATTCAGTTTATTTGCTGCTTGCTACTTTGGTAGGTAGGTTAGGTATTTCAGTGAAAAAAATTAAAGTAGGTAACTATATTAACTGAATGATTCCGAAGTGAAGCCAGAAGGTCTGTAAGCGGCTTAACTTCTGCACTCGCACTTCCACACTTCTACAACAACTACATGATGTTTGAGCCGCTGAGTTGTTTGAGCTGAACAAGCTCAAGGTTGTAAATGAGCCGATTAACTGCAGGTAATTATTTCCCATGCCTAGCAGTAGTTAAGTGTTTTGATTGGGCTAAATATCTTTCATATCTTGACAGTCTAAATTGCGGCCAGTGCTGCCAGGTCCATTCCAGGGTTTGGCTATTTTTACTAATGTATTTTTATTTTTTTTAAATTAAGCATTGTAGTCATAAACCTAGACACTTTAAATGCTTCTAGATACTTTGAATAGACACAAGTTGTCCGATAAAATAGGTGCGCATGTCACAGTGCTCAATAAATATCTTTTTTTTTGAAAACTCAATAGAAATGTAATTTTTTTTTAACTTGGCAATTTATATGAACTACAAACTGCGACACGTATTTAAAATCCAAGGTTAATCCAAGATTAGCCTACAAAATAATAGCAGTTAAATGCTTTGAAATTGCGCTAGACCTAGCGCCAAAAGCGCCATTGTGATGGCAATGTACATTTCGGAGACTTCAAATTATTTGGGGGCTAGTTCGCCATCGCTAGCGAACTAGTTCGCTGGCGGTGTGTTCAAGCCTTAAGTCCAGCAGTCAGTCAGTACAAGCTGCCGATAACGAAATGGATGCTTGCCATTTACCACACTGGAAATTCAGTGCTATGTTTATTATTGTTTTGTAAAATGATCATTCAAAAAAACCGCAAGAACCACGCCGTAGTTCACTCGAGCGATCGGTGAATTCGATGTGAGTTGTCAACATTTGTTTGGAAAATTTTAAAATGGAACGCGGATTCAGCGATCACTCAATCGAGCCGTGTTGCCGGAAGAACAGGGCTGCCCTTGAGTGATTGGTATTGCTAGAATTGCACCCCAGGTTTGAGTAGAAAATGCGTTCGATAATAAATACTGTTTTGATGGTAAAAACAACTGTCACTAAAACGCAAATCCTTATACCAATTAATAGGTAGGCAGACACACTTTAACATATTAGTCACTCCACTCTTCTATCTACGCCATAAAAACACTCAAAATCCTGCGTAAGCCGGATGCTATACGTCACCATCTACTCAAACAAATATAACCAAAATAGCAGCGAATACTTCAAATAACCAAAATAGCTGTTCGTTCAAACAGGCTTGGTTTGATTTATGGAGCCATAATATTATGGATAGAAAACTGATACGTATACCTACTGTAGGGTAAACCAATTTCTTGTTCTTTTGGCGGATTTGGGGTGTGCCATTTTGTTAGAGTATCACAGATATATCCAATTTGTGACGTAATCGAATCTATTGAATGGGACGTATTATTGGCAGATACTTTGACTGGCCTCTCAGCTCAGTTGGTAGTAGCTCTGCCTTCTGCGCCATAGGACGTGGGTTCGCTCCCCACCGAGAACAAATATTTGTGTGGTGAACACAGAGGTTTGTTCTCTGTCTGGGTGTCAAATTGTACTCTAATAAGTATGGATTTACAAAAAAAATACATAAATATTATAATATCTGATAACTGGTTCCCATAATACAAGTTTGGGGCTAGATAGTGTTGTGTGAGTTGTCTATATTATTTATTTATTTTTATTTTATTTTACCAAGCATCATTTCTCCCAATAACTAAAGTAATAAACTCGTAATAAAAACTTACAGCCGTCTTGGACGGTCTTAGCTTTTCAGAAGAATAAGAAATTAGGACCTAGGAGGAGGAGTCTAGGGACCTGTAACCAGATGATTTAAGGCTCCCATGACGTTTTAGGGGTAATTTCTAATCAATAATTATTCTAGGCCATTGCTCGTTGAACCTACAACCACTGGGGAATAAAGGTTCCTGAATGGCGATCAGCACTGTAATAAGCTGTAATACTCGTAGTATATTACTTTTATTTTATTAACTTATTTTACGTTGGGGGAAAAAAGGTTCTCGAATGGCGACCAAGAACAGGAAGACGAAACGTAGGGCACCCACCAGATAGACCGACGACATTGTTAAGATTTTTTTTTTTTTTTTTTTTTACATATTATTGGCTTGCGTTTGACCGCAATCTCACCTGCTGTTGATCTCAGGAAGTCGGTGGATGGAAAGGGCTCAGAATCTTTCTTCCTGGAAATGTGTGGTGGAGGCCTATGTCCAGCAGTGGACTTCTGCAGGATGATGATGATGATGAATTTTGTTCCACTGCTTGGGAAAAGTCTCCCTAAGGGCTTCCACTTATTTCTGTCTTGAGCCGCCTCCCACCATCTCTCAAAGGTATGAAGGTATGAAAAGGTATGAACCCTGCTGAATATAAAGCAAAGAACGGACCGATATTGTAAAGGTCACAGGAAGTCAGTTGTCAGGAACGGAAGCAAACCTTTATCCCTAAAAATATATTTTGGGGAGCTACCAGCATTATAAATTTCTACAGAGTGCTGTGGGTTATGTTAATAGACCTACTGTTACGGTTGTAGGCAATAAATTTTGCACATCGGCTTTTTTGCTTTCGAAGAGCTCTCTAAAAAAGAAACCAATACAATATGAAATAGTTCAGAAAAATTCTAAAGATTTTGCGCCACGTAAACGCAACGCATGCATTCTACCAAAGAGATTGCCGATTGTAGTTCCATTTTCAAAAATTAAATGTTTTTCTGTTTGATGAAAAAAAGTAACAAGTCTGCTTCTTTTTATTTAATGACTTCTGTCTATTTTGGATAAATTTTGTCAGTGTCGAGTGAGGTTATATTACTTAGATAAAATACGAGTCTTTATTAATGATTATTCTACTTATGACTTATAGTATAGGATCCCGCTATAGAAGGACCTTCACCGAGCTGGTTATTTAATGAAACGTATTTTATATTTAATTAAACATGCCAATAAATATATTCTATATGGGTTGCCTATCAAATTTCAGTCCAGGATATGATTAATTAAGATTTAAAAAAAAATTGTTTTTTTAACTTTCCACCGGTTCGTTTATTTGACAAATTCTATACCAATCGAAAGTATAGACCCCATAGAATATGCAAACGTTAGGTTGCCTATTTTTTTCCGGTCACAACTCTCGGGTAGCCAGGTATAAACAGGTAAATCGATACTAGCATTTTGCACCGGTATGTTTATTGAATAAAAATACTGGGGTCTATACTTTCGATTGGTATAGAATTAGTTTAATAAACAAACCAGTGGAAAGTTTTTTTTTTTTAAATTATTAATTTATCATAATTATCCTGGACTGAAATTTGATAGGCAACCCATATAGAATATATTTATTGGCATGTTTAATTAAATATAAAATACGTTTCATTAAATAACAAGCTCGGTGAAGGTCCTTCTATAGCGGGATCTTAGACTATTAGATGTTTTAGTTTTTTTAGGATTTGACAGACAACAATTAAATAAAAATATCTTTCCCCTAGAGGCAAAAATGCATTTTTTCTTCGCAGTGGTACGCCACAATGACGGTCTTTTTGAGCAAGAGGAGAGGAGTGAACTAATATTTTCATCACGGATCTAGAAAAAGCATTCGCTCATTATATATCAATTGAAACAGCTAGACTTACACGTTCCTCGGATACAGCCAGGATAAGCAATCTTCATAGTTCAACGACTGACCGTTGGTTCTATCAAGAAAACTAACATCGATTTATGAGTCTTTGAAGAGATACTAGTAAATAAAAATTGCATTACAATATTTATTGTGTTTTGTGAGGATCTTGGAAAGACAAATAGGGGTTGAAACACGTATAGAATTATGGACTGTTTTGATAAGGCTTTGATAATTTGCACTCAAAAGGTAAATAAAACGCCACCAATATATGTTTCAGAAATTTGCATCTTTATTGATCTTTTTAACCGACATCAAACATAAAAGAAAGAGTTCTGTTCTTTTGTTAATTTTCCATTCGGTTTTTCTGTTAATGTAGTAGTAAACTATTTTTTTTTTATCTGGTAGGTATACCTATTTCCAGATTGATTCTATAGAAATCTCATGAAAATTTGCAGTTTGGCCATGAAGTCGGTTTGTCAAGTTTTATGAAACTTTTATTATTATGACGAAGACTTTTTATTTGCAAGAAATAGGGTACCTTCAATGGTACCTAGGCTTTTCTCGCATAGTCAGTCGAGCTGAACTAATATTTTCAGTCACATGGGAGGGAAAGGGTTGGTAATGTAACGTAGATGAATTAAAATTAGGAGCAAGCCCAAGTGGCTTGACGTGAGTGACCGCAATGTTCTGAAATATGTCAGATAATATTGGCATACATTTCATACAGGGGGAACTAGAGTGCGCGTAAAATAACCCTGCGCGTGACTGGTTACGGAAAACATAAAAAATGGACTGAAAATAATCTTTTGTTCGGTGTTGGACAGATTCGTAATTCGGCATATTCGACACAAACATAAACTGCATTAAACTCAATGCAAGTTTAAATTCCCCATTTAGGGTTGTTATCGAAGATATAATATATCCCTCAGGACATAAAAAACAAGCGTAGGCATTTTTTGTTCTGTGATAATTTCCAGTCCATATCCCGCCATCAGTCACGCGCAGACTTAACTTGCGCGCACTCTAACCCCAAACTAGCAAACCTTTGTTTGGTTTGACTAAACTTTAGGGTAGCATCGCCAGTCAGATACTGTTACATCCTATTGATAATGAAACAATAGAAGTTTACAATTAACCAAAGTATTCAAGAACCGAGCAAGCCAAAGCCTACAGACTAGATTACTTAGTAACGACTTGTAACAATGAGTAAATAGGCCTTAGTATCTCATCTACCTACCTATATGGTTTATACAACGTAACCCCCAAATGCTTCTATTCACAGGACACAATTTAGTGCCTAGGACAGAATTTTATAAGGAATCGATTAAGTAGGTACATAGACCATCCTCATCGCTTAGTAACATTAGACGGACTATCTACAGAAAAGACATAGCCAATATGTGCGGAGCTGACTAAGGGCGCTTGTACACGCTAAGAAAAAACGCCGGGTCTACCCAAGAATTCGTGTCGTAACTAGAAAATAACTGTGTACACTGCTCGCAGCGGTGCACGAAAAAAATCTTATCTGCGCAAGACACGACGCGGCGAACGTTGTTGCGTTTTCGTGTGTGGAAAAGACAAAATTCTTGTCTTGCGCAGATAAGATTTTTTTCGTGCACCGCTGCGAGCAGTGTACACAGTAATTTTCTTGTTACGACACGAATTCTTTGGTAGGCCCGGCGTTTTTTCTTAGCGTGTACAAGCGCCCTAAGCCACTTCACGCGAGCGCAATTTTTTTCGGTGCGACAAAGTGCGTGAGTCGCGTTAACGTACGGTCACACCTGCGCGATTTTTTGGCGCGACACCGATGTGCGAGTCGCACGGGATTCAACAGAAAATGTTTAAGTTTTACGCTAAACATTTTTTTTTAGAAGCCAGAGTGTTTGTTTTTACCCGATTATGCTGAAGCAAAAAGGAGGGTTGAATCTTCTAAGTGAGCACGCTAAACCGTCGACCGCACCATCACTTAACATCAGGTAAGATTGCGGTAAAGCGTCAGCCTATAAATTGTAAAAAAAAAATAGTAAGGACATAAGTAGGCTATTTTTATAACTAATCTATAATGGGGTTGTAAGTTTGTACGGGCAAAACATAATTCTACATTTGGTAAGAAATACGTGTTTTATATTTTTTGCAAAATCTCCTATAAAAGAGGGAAACGTAGCGGGTTGATACTATTATTTATTTCTTGTTATTGAAGACGAAATCAAATAGCCAAAAGAATATCAAATTCTGTTTATTAATCATTAGCATAACATTACATAATAAAAGCAAGGTAAAAGGTAAATAAAGAAAGCGTACTATACTCTAGATAGCTATATGAATGATAAAACTGCGTGGCCCAATGTCCCGGTCACTCTACCCATAGGAAGCTAACATGTCGATTTGCAATGTCTGTACCTACTATTTCGTATCTTATTTTTATATAAGCTGTGTAGATACTATAGTATAACTTTGAAGCGTAGCGTGTGCTGTCTTTGAAACTTTTGCTTTTGTATTATTGCATTGCATACGTCTGACTAAGTGAAGTGGCACCACACTGGAACTTCACTGCTATTATTTTAGACTATTTTTGATTTGTAAAAGGATCATATAAAAAAACAGTAGGAACCGAGACGTAGTTTGTTGCCTGTTCTTCTACGCTTGGTCGCGTGGAACTGGCACCTAGACCCACCTAGCTATAAGACGTTTCAAAGTGATTCTTGCATCGTAATGAATAAAAAATTATTGAGTTTGAGTTTGAGTTTGAATAGTTGCGTGTGTACATGTCAAGGTCAGAATAATAACAGGCATATCAAGCCAATGCGAAGGCAATATAAAGGAAGTGGCCATTAAAACCCGCCACCAGCTAATAAGGATTCCAGCACGACGAAAGCATTCTGCAATAAAAAATAATTACCTACCAACTGGACCTTGACACGGCCAAGGACTTCTATGGTTATTTACACGCTTGGCTATGTGGCTATGGGTCTATTAAGATCTATGCAGACCAGGGCGTCGGTTCCAGCAACAAAAATCACTCAAGCGGTCGTATAAATCGATGTGAGTTGTAAATTTTTGTTTGAAAAATTTGAAAATAGAACGCGGATTCAGCGATCACTCAATCAAGCCGTGTTGCTAGCAAGGGATTTTGCTGACAGTCAGCGCACAGTAGCCGCTTAGATACCGCGGCATTACAGCGCCTTGCCACAGCATGCCACGCCGCCTCACTCCGCGGTATGTCAAAAAAAGCGCCTTGGCATGCCATTGCTTACCGCAGTGCTTTCAATCTCGGGCAATGAAGTCCCTTTCGATGCCATGGCATCAAATTAAAGCATAGCAATTCATGTCGTATTTCTATATCGATACGTTTCAATGTCCATTAGTAAAAGTTTAAATATCTTGCCATGCCGTACTGGTCTACGTAGGCCATTACAGACTGGGCCTCACAATTTAGGTATTCCCGCTTGTCCACAGTTTTCGTCCCTAGTGGGAAAGAGCAGGAAGATTTAAAAGGAATCTAGTATCTACCATTTAGTAGATTTTCAAATAGCCTATTTAAAATATGTAATAATGACCATCTTTTACGATGCGACCGCTTTATCAGAAATGTCATCGAAGGAAAGGTAGAAGAAAAGAGACGAAAGGGAAGCCAAGGATAAGCTACATGGGCCAAATAAAAGCGTAGATCGCGGACATGTCGTTTACAAAGGTCAAGGAGGTTGCCCTCAAAAGAAATACCTGAAGAAAAATGCATACATTATGGCAACAAGAGCCTTGCTGAACAGAAGATATTATCTTTGGAGGAAATCTGCAATTTATATAAAAATAAACAATACAAAACACAAAAAATTCAACTACAAAAACATTTATTCGAAAAATCAGTTTTACAAAATAAGCAGGCCTTTGCACCCATTGAAGATGATTTCGAGAGAGGCACAGGATTTTAGATGGAATAGGCTTGTCCAGCAACTATCTTAGTGACAGCTTAGTCGACGTAATCCACAGGGAAAACATTACAAATTACATAAAATCACTCCTGTTTTTCTGAGTTTGGCAGTGGCATATTATTACCAAAAGAAAATAACCAGTTTAGTATCATCTAAATCGAAATAGTAATGGTTAAGGTTTCAGAAATGTGCAAAGTTCTATTCCCAACGGACATTTTATGTCCCCATCAACCTAAACCCACCTAAACATCGTAAAACATGAAATAAAATGTCGGCCGGGAGTAAAGCCTCAGCCTATTGGATAATCAAATCTAAATTGGTTTTGATTTAGTACTAAAACTCATATGTATATACTCATATATAAAATGCCTTTCATAAAAACGACCTATAGGTTAATTTACTGTGCGACTTCCATTCTTTCTATCAATTATGAAACTTTAGTGGAATCTCACGGGATTTTTCGTGAGATTCCACTAAAGTTCTCACGCGATTCGTTTGATTAAATTCCATACAAATCTTGACACTCTTTTTAATTCTTATGGAGCGAATATTCAAAATAAATTTAGGCCTACACGGTTCAAAGACATATCAAAGACATATAGTGTCAAATTATAGTCCTCTAGATCCATTTAGGTACGATAGTCGATGAAGTCAAGAATAATCATAATAAATTTATAAAAATTTGAAGCATTTCTTATAGTTAAAACCTATGGTACCATCCCCAGATAAAGTGGAATTAGGACAAGGAAGTGATGATTTAAGATGATAGTAGTAATGGAAGTAATGGAGTGGAGGACGATTCAATGGAATAGTAAATTTTCTAGTTCCCCGAAACCCATTTTACTATTTTATTTTGTTACTTATTCAACGGAATTGATTGTTTCGATGGGCCGTGCTCGCTGATAGCTTCGTTTGAACATCGGAAGTAATTTAAAAACGGACGAAATCTCATTTTGTTCGACGGATAGCAGTAGTAACTGGTACATAATCTGTGACAGAACTCCGAATTGACATGGCTGATAAATGTTACGTTTTACAAGTCATATTTTTTTATCAATATCAACTTATTTCGACATGATTAAGATGAAACTAGGAATCCTTACCTGGGTTAGCATGTAAAAATGATACTTTCTATACCGGAAGGACAGGAGCGGGGTATAAAAAAAACTTAACCCAACTAATAGCTGGGAAATCACAATCTTCTAATAGCTTTAAAATGTTTCAATAACTAGGTAATTCCATTACTAACAAAGACCGTAAGCATGAATTTTAAAAGAGGTTACCCATACGTCCAATAAAGTAGCGAGTCCAATGAATCGGTCGTAACCCGGACAAGAACGAGGCTGCTGCATGTAGGTTACTGTGACGTCAGCGATGACATTTACTCGCTACGTCACAGTGTGCATACACCCGCCTTGTGACTGTAGCCGAAGGTGGTCGGTACCCTAGGTATAAAGGTATATGTATATATCTGTTGAGAGATATGCCATCATTGGTTTGAATCTCGAGCATGTAAATAAGGAATTTAGCATTATAAAGAATTCAATAACAATTCTTAGGTAACTTCAAAAACAGACGAAAAAAATAATACGAGAATCAAAGAAAAGATGGAAAAGTAATTTCAAGTTTCACAAAGAAGCCTTAGGTTAGGGCTTTTCAATATGAAAATATGGAAGGTATTTCCCGCGTAACATATTGTGGGTGAACCAAGGGACCTATTGTAATTTCTCCTAGCAAATATTTTCTAAAAGCCTTACAAAAGTGTAAAGAAAAAAAAAGAATTAGGTAAAACAATAAATTGTGCAGTTTTGTAAAAGTGGGTAATACTCATGCAGTCGTGCAGTTTTGAGTTTTTTTTAATATGAACTATAAAGGCCTGCGCACACCTAGGTCGCTGACGATAGCGATCAGTGAAACGCTGTCAAATATCGCTGTAAAATTTGTCAGCGTTTCACTGACCGCTGACGCCAGTGACCTAGGTGTGCGCAGGCCTTTAAGCATTGCGTTAGGGTATATTTATATAACAAATTAGTAGGAGCTCTATGGCTTTGTGTTATATACTTTTATCACTAAGCAGAGCTGTCAAAACCGTGTCGGTAGCCATTTTGAAAGTTCAATGGCTTTTTCCCATTTCAACAAATGCCCAAAGTGCCCTAAGAAGTTTTCACTTCAATAATTCAAATCTTTTATTAGTTACTAATTGGTTTCTCCTGTTTCTAAACCATGTCAAGTGGTTCGGTCTTAGAGTTTCTGATGAAAATAGTTGCTTGCTGTCCGCCACAAATACCTATAGATACTTGGAAACCAGGCTAGTTTTTATGAAAAATAAGGGCATGAAAATTATTTTGAAATGAATGACAGCCATAAAATGTGAATAATTGTTTAGTTTGATTTAACGCTCAATACACCAAATTCAAAAAGTTTACAAAGATTTTTACACATTTTATGAGCTAAGTTAGTACTAACAAATAAGCACAATTTGAAATCATAGTGTTCGTATATTTGTTACAAACAAAAATTCATATAATTCATAAAATCGAGTAGTAAAAATAAAAACACAATAGAAAACTTCTTAACTGAAAACACAGTGAAGGTACCTACTCAGTTTTTAGTTAAACAGAGGCCATACAAAGGAAAACTCGATCCAATTTCGTAAAATGCCTCTCAAAAGAATTTGGTGGCAAAGAAATTTATTTTTGTGACGGTTATGGCCTGAAATTACTTTGTTGATGCTGTTTCTAGGTAAATAACTCGTTTGAACAGTCTGCTACATAAAAGATAAAACAATGCTATATACAAATAATGACTTTTGTCTTTTAATAGCCTCTCAGTTCAGTCGGTAGTTGCCTTACCTTCTACGCCGTAGGTCGTGAGTTCGATACCCACCGTGAACAAATATTTGTGTGGTGAACACAAATACACATATTTGTTCTCGGTGTTGGTACAAATACAAAATTCAGGATTAGGAAGATAATTTAAAGCTTTACATAGAGCTTTGCTGGGCAACATTCTCCGAAAACAATTAAATTGAAAAACTCGTAATTCTCGATTGAGTAATTGGAATTGGTACCGAAATAGCTTTTCATGCAAAATATTATTTTGTTTTATTCAAAATACAAGGGATTCAGAAACACAATTCAAATAAAATGATAGTTGTATCATTTAATTTTAATTGTGTTTCTGAAGAGAAAATACAGATATAATAAACGTATTTCATTTCCAAGTTGTCCTATTGAAAAAGTTTAAACTTTTGTTAACACATGAAGTTAAACGAGTAGGCAAACTAAAGATTTGGGTGCTTTCAGGTTTTTATTATTTTAGGATGTGTTAAAACGCTCACTAAACACAACATGACAGTTTTATCATACTGTTTCTAAACTTTTTCATTGTTTTTTATCCATTTCACAGATAATTGCCTTCTCGTCCCTGTTTGTTATTACCTATTAGTAAGAGATGACCGTTGCAAACTGATTAGTTTTTCACCTGCATGTAAGGAGGTTAATGTGTCAACTGTGTTATCAAATATAACCTAATACTTACCTATCTAAACACAGAGATGTAAATATTTTCACTAACGATTTAAGCCTATATTTTGTTGATAAATTATTATTCCAGTTTCAACACAAAATAGGTCAGATTCCAGATTGTTATTTACCAAATATTCACGGGAATATTAATATCAAATAAACAATGTTAGAGCTTAAACGCATTAGGCAACAGTGGTCACGGCGAATATAGCCTAACCCTATCTATTTCCATTAATTTATAAAAGACATTTATTTGCAAAGATTGATCCATAACAGTAATAGGATCCATTGATTCAATAAAACAGAGTGTATCTTTTTTGCAAAACCATTCGGCACAATTTCCACAAAAAGTAAAAGATTTAAAACAATACATATGCAGTTATTGTTTGCTTCTAAATTGAGGGCATGACTCCTTTCGCAACTTTTCCTTAACTCTCGTGGTTTTGGACTTGGCACGTAAATAGCCGGTTGCTGGTCGCTTGTCGCTGATCGCTGCCGCGCAATGCGTGTTAACTTTCAAGGCCTCTATTTACATAATTTATTATTATAACCAATATTTGTTATGATAACCGACGGAGTGGAACAACGCCTCCACGCGGGCAGAATCTAGTACCTGTATAGGTACCTTATAATTTATTTTCTTATTATACGTTAATACGTATAATACGTTTATCTATTTCGGTCATCATAAGTATACGGGTGCTTTAGATTTTATTTGATTGCAAGGCTTTGAGTATGTTATATATTTGGGGTTAGTTTTGTTCGTCAATCTAATAGAATTCGTAAATTTGGAAATACTTTTACCAGAGCATAAGCCAGCATTTTCAAGTAGAAATCTAAAGATCTCTGCCTTGAAAAAATCTTCAACAGCCTCCGGCACTTCTTTAGAAAATCATCTGTGTAGATGTTTATCTTTCTCGTCGTCTCGTCTTGTCTCAATGGAGTGTGCTTGACAAGATGATTTGTCCACATGACATGGAACTTTATCCACCTCGAGGTAGGGTCGACTATTGCTTGCTGTAAGTAAAAAACTTCACGTATTTTTAATGCATCTTGTGGAAACGGTTTCCAACTCCACTGCATTTTAATGGGAAAATTCGAATTTATTTTTCTTTGAGCTTCTTAATGCTCCGATCGCTTACATCTGATTTTGAAGTTTATTTTAAATAAGTACTTCGATATTTTAATATGGTGAGTTCTACGACACGCTGGTTTCCTCGCTATGTTTTCCTTCATAATTTGAGAGTGATAATGCGCGTAAATTTTGTGATTTTTTTATAATGTTACAAAAGATAAGAGCCGAGCGGGATTTGAACCTACGACCTTTCCCTTGGTACGAGGCTGCTCTGACCACATTTAAAAATCTTTGTGACTTCCTTATGTGTAGTAAACACTATAAAATCAATAAAAAATGAAACTCATTCTTCATTTGTGCACTACTATATTCAAACCCAAGACCCTAGGATCGGAAAGCGAGGCTACCACTAGACCAGCAGTGTTCTCAGTATTTAGAAGACATTTGAATTGGGCTCTTTTATTTAATTGGGGACCAAAAAGTCTTGAGTTTGTAAGGTTTTTCGAGTGCATGTAAAAGTTGTAAGTTGGTATGTATGTATAGGACTACCTTCTACATACCTTTTGTACCTTCGGAGATATTATTGTTATGTCCTCGGTTTTATGCCCTGCGGCCATATTAAGGCCTTTGTCGTTAGAATACCCGTTTTATATGAAGCTTTTAGTAAACGAGTTTTCATTGTTGTAGACGCTTATGGCGAAGGAATTTCAGCTATGAAAAGATAAGGCGTAGGTGGACATATTTTGTTGTACGTGATTTAAACGTTGAGGTACGGTTGTTGCTGATTTTTGTTGTACGCGAATTAACTGTTGAGGTACTCAGGCACGGTATAGTTGCTGTAATCACATGATCGACACAAGGATATAATAAAATCTGTCTAGCTTAGTGTTAGTTTAGTGTTATGCTTAAAAAATAGCTAGGTACGAGTATATAATTTTAAGTTGATCGCCAAAGTCAAATACTCACAGGTTTTCGAGGAATAATGATGATGATCAACAGTCTAGAGAAGTCTTCGTCCTAGTGTTGGGTAAATAAAGATAGGCGTAAACACTTTGTGCGGAGAAATCATGATCATCATCAACCTATAGCAGATCACTGCTGGACGTAGGTCTCTCCCAAGACGTGCCACTGAGCCCGGTCTTTGGCTCTCTTTCTTCAATGCTTGCCAGCTACATTTTGCAGATCGTCGAAATGTAGCTGGTCGACCTTGCCGGAGGGCATCCTACGTTTGCTCCCCGCTTTTTTGTCACGATTTTCTGTTCTACGTGCGGTGAAATAATATTGATTATTATGATAATGATTCAGCTCGTTAACATTTCTCTACCTACTGACGGTATAACTAAAATTTAAAAGTGGTTTTAGCGAGGCTCAAGCTAGAGCAAAAGCTCGCAAAAGTCACGAAAAAGGTCAAACTTTTCTCGTTCTAATTAAAACTAGGCAGTCTAGTGAACTTAGAAAAAATATTGTAGTACGCAAAGTACTTTATTTATTTGTTGTTTATGAAAAGGAACAACTTGTTTTGTTGTTTACGCGTAGGATGGTTGTGGGTCCTTTGTGTATTTTACTGGTGAAATTATTAATCCTTAATTCGTTGTGTAAGTATAAGTAAATAACATGCTTTCTTGGAAGAAAACCTTCCCTCACCAACAATTGCGGTAAAGTTTTTAAAACAAGTAACTTTGTATCAACAACCATTACTGGAGTTACCAAATAAACTTAAGAAACATTGGCTTCCAAACAAGCCCTTTTCTCTGACTTCTAAGTCAATTTAAGTTAACAGTTGTATTTTCAAATTATGCAGACATTATAAAAAAACTAATAGTAGTATAATAGAAGGCAACAAATATTACACATCGGCTAATTTTGGCTTCGTAGAACCATTACTGGAGTTACCAAATAAACTTAAGAAACATTGGCTTCCAAACAAGCCCTTTTCTCTGACTTCTAAGTCAACATTACACATAAATATTTCGACAGAAAAACTCATTGGGACACGACTAGATTTGAACCCACGACCTTAGGATCGGAAGGCGGGTCCGCTTCCACTAGACCACTAGCGCTCTCCGCTATAGTATGATAAAGCCCTTAGACATCGAGTATCAATAGTGGATGGGTGGGTGCGCGGGACTCTTACCTAGTAGTTAGACAATTTTCATATATTCCTTGTCTCAAACATCTCGCCTTGTACCTATACCTGGTTTGTATTTAAGGTTCTTGTTTGTTTTTTCTCTTGTGTTCATTCAATAAACTTTTTCTATTTCATTTCAATAGGTATGTATGGTAAACAGTATATGTAGGTCGGTGGCAGTGGAAAGCCAATTAAACTTTCGAGAATAGAACGGCCAACTTGGATAGTGTGTACATCAACACACGGGTAATTGCAAGGTGCTTTTTTAAATGACCAGTATCTATGATAGTTCTGTAAGTTTTTATCAGCTAGCATGCACTCTAGAGCAGGGCCGTTATTCGCTATTGCCACGTGAACACGTTAAGACATCGGCTTAGCAATCGTCGGATTTTGAACGAATCATGTGAAATAACCAAATAATCAAACGTGGGGCATAGACAACTAGTCTTGTGGCATACAGAATACCATTTTTCGATTCCACACCAAGGCGCGTTTGCGTTTAGATCACGTCGTGAAGTCACACTTTTTGGGCACAGAATCTCCAATGTAATAGCGAATAAGGCCCCAGGGCCCAGCAGTTAAGCCCTCCAAGAGCCCAGATGTTAATTACACTAGCCTGCAGGGCTACCACGAGCTCCATATGGTTATGGCTATGGCTGTCAAATTATTGCTGGGTTTGAATGTGTTGACACTGTTGACACAATTTTGACAGCCATAACCATAACCATATGAAGCTCATGGTAAGCCAGCTGCAGGGGCATAATAATGGTTATAGTCCACTGGATTGTACTGGGAGTACACTGGTGGCCTAGTCGTAGAAGGCTCGCCTTCCGATCCTAACCTTATCTTAACCTTCCGGTCATGGGTTTTTTGTTAATGCTATGAAGTCATGATAAGGAATATTCATGGGAGTCATTGAACAACTTTTATGACAGCGATAAACACTCCACATATTCCAATACTGCTTTATGTCTCGATCACAGCTGACAGTTACGGAAGATGAGACGCTTTTATAGACACAGATTTTTTATTTGAGTTTTATTTTACTGCCGTACTCGACTGATAATAATGCGTTGCTACCTGAAAGATTGATCTTGTTAACTTTATTATCGACTAGCAACCTGTCCTGGCTTCGCACGGGAGGACGCTTTAAATTACCTGCCATATTTTTTTCATCTCTTTGGTCGCATATTTGTTAAATTTGTTAGCAAACTAATAGGACGTTAAAAGCCCAGCGGACATCCGCGGTAATTGAATCAACATGGCTGCGACACCACTCTTCGATGAAATTGAATCACGTACTCTTGTTAATAGGTAGAGCGGTAACAGCCTACCACGAGCTCTGTCTGGCTCTGTCTCTGGCTCTGGTTTTCTGTGTGAGTGTCGACTGAATAAATCTTACGTCGAAACGTCACACTGGAGAGCACTCACACAGACTCAAAACCAGAGCCAGAGACAAAGCCAGACAGAGCTTGTGGTAAGCCTACAGGATATTATTTTAATAGGGAACCTACAACCTATACGTTAAAATAAAAATAAACAGCTTCAAAAAAAAGCTATTTCCTTGAAGATTCAAAGCCTTGCGCAGGTCTCAGCGTGCTACGGTGGCGATCAGTGAAACGCTGTCCAATATTAATATGACAGTGATATTTACTAAGGCGACTCACATTTACTGAAACGACCTTACAAAACTTATCTGCGGGACGCTATTCAATTAACAGAAGAAATAAGGGCTCAAACGTATTAGGCAGCCCGAACAGCGGCATTGGGTTGCAAGCATCCGACATTCGACATAAACAAATATAGTGCGCTTATTTGCTACATAAGCACACACAGTACCAATGTACTGTGTGTATTTGACTTTTTTTTCTCAATAGAAAAAAAAGTCAAATACAGAAAGACATCACAGTATTAACAAAAACATACCAAAGAAACATCATGGTATAATAAAGATACTTAAGCTAAATTATAAACAGCAAAAAGAGATTCGTGTATGTGTGTACTGTAGCAAATCTCGAGTGTCAATCCTTGTTTGGGTATTGTTTTAAGATAATCGAATTTATTAGTAGTTTTTCTAATATAATAGTAGTTTGTGCTTGACCTTGCAATAACGTAGGTACCAGAAGGCATTTATAAGTATTTCGACTACTGTCATTTAGACATGCGCCATTACTCTTTGAGTTTATTACACGACAAATTGTAAATGCTTGTCCTACGATGGAATAGAGACGTATGACGACTATTATAAGTGATTGAATCAATCAATCAAGAATTTTACTTCACAATTCAACTGACCCATAGCAGTGGTCAGGTCGCCTAATGTGTGCCTTAGCGATGCTCGAAGAACGATATCGAGTTATTAAGAATCATAAAAGAAGCGAGAAATTGGGATGCTGCTTCCGTCATCACTATAAACGAATATCCGCCTCTCAGCTCAGTTGGCTTAGTAGCTCTGCCTTCTGCGCCTTAGGTCGTGGGTTTGAAGCTTCTTTGAAACTTTTGCTTTTGTATTATTGCATACGTCCCACTAAGTGAAGTGAAACTACACTGGAACTTCAATGCTATTATTATTATTGATTTGTAAAATGATCATAAAATAACGGTAAGAGCCAAACCGTAGTTCCTGCCTAGGTGAGTCTAGGTGCCTGTTCTTCAAGGCACCTAGACTTACCTAGTTTTAAGAAATTTCAAAGTGACCCTTGCGATTCTACTGAATAAATACACTGGATTTTTGATTTGAACACTTATTATGATCACCTAGATACTCTTATAGTTACTTGATTGAGGAGAGAAGGTTCTAGAGCAGTCGGTTCGTCAAAGATCGAATGAGCAAAACTTTGGCAAAGTTCGGCGGTCTAATGACTCATGTGTGGTAGGAATGAAGTTACTTCGAAATTGCGAACAAAGTTTCCAACTAAGTCAGTCACTACGCTTGGAGTATTTGTATATAGCTCTCAGCAATTTGAATAGCTTATTGACATTCAAGCCTTGCGCACATTTAAGCGTTTTGCAGTGGTGATCAGTGAAGCGCTGTCAAATATGACAGTGATATTTGACAGTGCTCCGCAAGAGCCTTCCCTTCACGGTCTTTTTAGAGCGTCGACTCGATCTCGACAAAAGGCGAGATGAATTGAAGGCCCGACCACTAGCGGCCATCTCTTATAATTACGTAGGTGGGGTATTGACGTGCCGTGAATGTGCTCGTAACTTTATTAATAAAATTGGGTACACCAGCCACACTAGCATCATCAGAGGGCAAAACAACGAAGCCCTCAAACAATAAACAATATTATGTCTGTCTATTTACAGTCGCCGTAGCCGAAAACGGCTAGGAAAATCATCATCTATAAATGATGACAAGCTAGAAATAAATGTCAATTTCCAGAAAAAGCCCTTTCAACAGCCGAAACCTGTACTTTTTGGCTCAAATGTTTTTGGGGAATCCCTGAGGAAAAACTTTTTTGTTACGTCTTGCTAATAGAACAAGCATATTGGCCTAACTGCTGTTTAGCGGTAACCATCACCAATAACAAAACATTGCCGTAAAGATCACGCACGTCAGGAACGTGCTTTACGATGCACTGCCCTGCGTCCATCAACTTGAGGCATGACAACAGATGTTCAGCCTCACGTACCAGTTATTTCACCGCCACCCACACCCTTTAGACTGAAACACCAGGCAATGCTGCTTCACGGCAAAAAAAAAGCATCAGTGGTAGTACTTCCCGGATGAGCCCTACTCTAGAGAACCAATTACGAGTTCTTTCAAAGAGGTCTACTACTACAAACACAGAAAAGCAAAAACGCTTTTGCTGACTACAAACATTTACAAAAAGTAAAGAAACGTTCTTAAAATGGATGTTAGGTAATTTCAAGACGTAATTTCTAGAATAATGACGTTATCTTGCTGCCGAATTATATTACGTGCTCGCCAACTGTGAAATTGGAGATGAGTTACGTCAAACAATATGTTGCTTTCGTTGAAGCTGATGCCGATGACAGCTTTTCAAGAATTTTAAGCTTGAGTGTGTACCTTTGTTTTCTTTTGTTATTTTGCCCTTTGTTTTGTCAGTGTACTGAGTATACTTGCATCAGAATTGTTATAATGTAGCTGTAGACTTTCTTAATAGATTTTTAGGTGGCGTTAAGTTACCTAGCTATGTTCTAGCTAGTGCACTTAGTCATGATAAAATTTACTACGGAAGAGTAAGACTCATGTATTTCCATTCTTAAAAGAGGGTTCAAGCCCATGCAATGTACTTTAGATTAAGTTTACTGGAATAAATTATTTATTTATATGAGGTTTCATATTTTTTTTACTTAGAATAATACGAGTTAAAAAAACTTGGGAAACAGACTTCATGGCCAAACCGCTGAACCGATTTTGATGAAATTTACAAGGGTCTTACTAATCTGGAATCTGGCTTGTGATTATATTGAACAAATTCCTTTCCACTTCATCTTTGGTTCTTAATTTATTTAACTATTATCTAGGTATTAACTGATTAATTTCATAAAACTTTCAGCAACAAATTGTATCAATACCTTACTCTTACCTATCTAATGTTTCGGTATTGACTGGAATCCATTAGGACAACTCAATGAAACACGAGACTCGACGTGGGCAAAACGGATCAAAAAAGGCTAGGTCTACTTTCGAGATCCAGTATTAGTATCACTTTATTTATCAGTTTTTGTGAACCACTTCTACAGGTACAAACTTACAAATAGACAAGCATTAAAACCTCGTTAATAGGGTTCATTAAGAGTCTGGTTTAAATACAAATACTTATAATTAACGTAACTAAAACTAAGCTAAAACTATTTACAAACAGGTAACAATTTCAGGGCGCATCGTCTCGTACTGGCAGATACTGGTTACGTCTTCTTTGGGTCATGCGGCGTTTTGGCTGCACGGTCACCGTCTCTGTCCTCGATTGAGCCACTTCTAGGTTCAACGCGCTCACGGGAACTGGCGTCACAGAATATCCAGCAGCCACTAAAGCAGCAAACTCTTCAGGGGTGTAAGCCTTGTTGTTCTTAGGAGGAGGGAGCTGAGATCTCTGCTCTTCAAGGCTTTGCCCGTGTTGGACGATCTCGATGTTCGACTGCTCAAGATTTTGTTCCCTCAACGATTGTGGCCTTAACTTTTGCGACCTGAGAGGAATGTTCTTGCTGACGTATATCGACGAATGCGGGGCCTTGGTAGGTGATTGCTCCAACTTAGGCTGGGATATTTCGTATCTGGGACGCTGTTCATTTGATCGGAAAAGTGGGCGGAGCACGAATTGCTCGCCGTAAAGTTGGGCAGGCTGCTGAGTTTCTGGTGCAATGGGATCGTAGATTTTCACCGAACGCTGTTTCTCGTTTTCCGGTAAACGCTTCAGATATGCGAGGGGTCTTTCGATGTTGCTAGTAGTAGGCAGACGTAGCTCTTGCCTGATAGGTGCTCTTGGGAGTTCCACGAGTCTGTACTGTTTTGGTTGTGGCGTAGCTTCTTGCTGCTGGTATTGTGAGGCCTGTGGGGCTAGTCTGTAGTTGAACTGAGGTCTGAGCTGTGGCGCCAGCTTGGGAGCAGGCACTATCTTCAATCCCTGTGATTCGGGTCGCTCATGCTCATATAAAAATTGGTCTAGCTGAGCTGATTGTTGAATGGGTACATATCTGAGATTCTGAGCCAGGCGTTGTGGCTGCTGAGTGGGTCGATACTGCTGTTGCTGTTGTGGTTGCTGTTGGACGTTGGTGGTCTCAATCAGGTATTGCTGAGGAGCAGCTGTGGCCTGAGGCTGTTGTTCAAATCTTACTTTTGAACGCAGTTTTGTCGGCTTCTTGCTTGGCTTCGTGATGTATCGGTCAATCTGGAATGAATAGAAAAGTAATTAAAAAAAAAATGAATCTGTCATGATTTCATCATCTAAAATAATTTCATAAATTTATTCCTATTATTAATTTGCCGATTTGTAATTTAAAAATATAATGGGCATGAAGACCAGTAATCAAGTATCGCCAAAATATTTATCTGATCTAATGAAAAAGGATTCAAAGATTTAAAAAATGTATTTACTCTCTTACTAATGTCGAGATTAATAATTTATTTGTTAAAATAAATCTACAAAATACAACAATCCGCCATGATAGCTTAAAAACCGGTCAGAGCGAATTACGTCACGGTGTTGTAAACGTCATTCTGATTTAGTACAAAAGCACCAATGTTTACTGTTGATATACTGCACCGTGACGTAATAACGCCATGACACCAGCGAGCGTTTTGGCGTGAATATGAAAATTTAAATTTAAATGTACTTTTATTGCACAAAAACCTTAATTTTCTACGGATATAATGATATATTTTAGACATAATAGATACTTCTGAATATGATAGAAGAGATTTTGAAAATTAGTCGTCATGCCTATTCATTTGACTCTGTCATTAAAATTGGTTAAATCTATAGATTCAATAGATCTATAGATTTTTATATGCAAATCTTTACTTTCGACTGATAAGACTTAAGACAATATCAGTTCCTATTATATTTTTCTTTAGTAAATCAATGTTTTTTCATAATAAAAAAAGTTTTTTTAATTCACCTGTTGATATTGGGGTGCAACGCTCTGAACTGTTGATGACTGTGGCTGTGGTCTAGATTCCTGAGGTCTGACGGATTGCCCCAACAGTGCCAGAAGCTCCTGGTTGAAGGATTCTCTAGAATTGGAGCCAGAGTCGCTGACAGATAGAGCAGCTCCAACAGATGCTTCACCACCGTTCAGAGAGAAATGAGGACGTGCAATGACTGCATGAGATGGCGGGGCCTGGAATTAAAGAGAAAACAAAAGTGAGTTTGTTGAACAAAGCAACACTTTCTCAAAAAACGGTCCCCTGAAAAGTTATTTCTAGTCGGTTCTAGTGCGCAGCGGTGCAACAAGTTATTTCTTTTTCCTTTTTTTTGATCATGTCACTGGTTCTTTCAATGTGAAAGAACTTTAAATGCGCCTCAAAAGGGCTCTTTTCGTGCACTTCACACATACTTTTGAACTTTTTAGGTTCTACAATATGCCAGTTGCCTCACGTTGTTTTCGTTCACTGTTTGTTTGAGAGTACTGGCATAGTGCACATAGTTTATTTGACAGTAAAATTCATTGGTCTGGATTTGAATCCTCAACCTTAAGGATGGAAGGCGGCGCCATGTGTAGTGATTTATTTTGTTACCTGACGTCCTGATTGAGACTGTGGCTCCACATAGTAGATCTGCTGCTGAAGATTCTGCTTGTGCTCCTGCTGTTGATTGCCGTACAAGTGCTGCAAGTACTGATTGCTGGGTAGAGGAGCCTTTCTTTCAGGCTGAAGGTCTAAAAGCTCTTGAGGGTTCAGAGAAAACACCTGTCCAGGGCGGTACTCTTCATCAGCCCGGCTGAAAACAAAAACTAATCGTAAGTTACAAAAATAATTACGAATCTCTTAAAATAACTAATTCCACTAGTAACCTTGACTGTGAACCTCCGTCGTAAGGATTTACAGGAACGGGCGTGACATCATATCCAGCGGCGATTAGACTGTTGAACTCATCAGGTGTGTAGCCTCGGCTGTTCTTTGAAGGAGGCAGTGACTGCTGCAGAGCCAACCTCTGTCTGTAGTGATAGAGCCCAAGTTCCAGACGAGCTTGGTTAATCTTCGTTTGTTCGTCTCTGAGAGTAAATGGAGTTGGTGAGCTTATACTGGGCAAATTGTTGATGGAGTAAGGAGACGTAGTGACCAGTGGCCTTTTTGTGCTAGAGTAAGTACTGGCTATGGAGTTAGACCCCTCATCGAAATTAAAATCTAGTATAGGTGTGACAGCGTATCCTGCGATTATCAAAGACGTGAATTCCTCAGGTGTGTATGATATGCCATCTTTTGGTGGAGGTATCTGAGATTGACGCCGGTCTTCTAAACTAAGCCCGCGATGCTCTATATCTACTTGTCGTACGTGAGGAGACTTGGATGCCTCGCTGGTTGCTTCGATCGAGTTCGAGTTTTGTTCGTTGGTGTTTTTGTACGCGGAGACGGTGGTGCTTGATTCCACCGCTTTCGGTGGTTCTCTTCCTGGACGATTCTTTTCTTCTCCTGGATCTTTTGATGCTGGTTGTAGTGAAGTCCGATTCCTGATGATGCAGACTTAACTTTTAGTTCTTCTTGTTATGTCTGACACCGATGCCTCAGGCCCCATGATTTAAGTTACGAAGTTAGTTGTAATGATAGTTACCTTGTTTACTTATGAAATAAAACTTAAGATTATAAATATTATGGTGACAGAAACCCTTCCAAGCCCGATAAGAAATAAAATATTCCATGTACCTGTGATTTTACAGCCAATTATTAATCCAAAACCATGTTGAACAACCATGCTGTACCACAAGCTCCATCTGGCTCTGTCTCTAGCTCTAGTTTTGAGTCTGTGTAAGTGCTCATGATCACCAGTGTATTATACCTACTGTGTGTGTGACGTTTTGACGTAGGATTTAGTTAGTCTACACTCACGTAGACTCAAACCCTGAGCCAGAGACAGAGCCAGACAGAGCTTTTGGTAGGCCTACAGTTGATCTAAAAATTTTGTTAGCGAATCAGAAAGCTTGCAGCTGACGCATTTTTGGCTGCGTGCCATTCAAGTAAATTTTGAAGAAGAAATTTTGATATTGTTAGGTTAATTTTGAAAAGTATTTTTGGAAAATCTTAGGAAAGCTCTACGACTATTCGTTTTTTTGCTTTTAGTCGTAGAACAAATTTACCTTTTAGGTATCCAACCATGCCATCTTGGTGACAATAAAAAATAATGTTCAGTCGATAGTGAAAAATCATTACATTCGGAACATTTTATTCTGTCCACGCTTTGAATGAACTTCGCTTTGGTAAAGGAGCTGTTAGTAAAACCTACCTTAGTGCAACTCTATCCTCTTCTTGTGGTTCTTCGACTGGGGCGATCTGCTCCTGAAATTACAACAAATTCGAAGTCAATATGGGCTACAGGGCGTACTATACGACATGCATCCGAAATTCAGTAGTAGTAGAGCTATTCGTGAAGGGCTCGTCCGGGGAAGTTATACCACCATGCCTATTTCTGACGTGAAGCAGCATTGCTGTTTTTGTTTGAAGGGTGTGGGTGCTGATGAAATTACTGGTACGTGAGGCTGAACATCTGTATGCCTCAAGTTGATGGACGCAGGACAGTGCATCATAGGACACGTTTCTGACGAGCGTGATCTACGAGGCAATGCATATCACTTAACATCAGGTGAGCTATAAGCTTGTTCCATCAACTGGTTGCATAAAAAAAAATGATAATAGGGGGGGGGGGGTTGTCAGGTATAAGTTACTTGTTGTATATTTAAGCCAGTGTAAACAAAGAAATGCGTATATTATGAAGCTATAGAGGTCACACATTATTCAACCAAAGATAATCACAAAGCATTAATACATAAAACCGTGGGTAAATCCCAACAGAACCTATAATTTAAGTATGCTCCCAAGTTCTCACGGAAAAACGTGTCCTAACAATTGATTGGACGTCAAATTAGTGATGTCAACAACATGCTTTAAAATAACACATAGCTAAGTATGCAATTATGTATTACATTAGATGTGTGTAGTGAAAGCTGAGGAAAACCAAGACAATGTAAGTTATCGGCCATTTTCGAAACTTAGGGGCGGCGCGCGCGCTCGTTTCGCCAACCTGGTGAACTCTTCCTAATATGAAATATGAAAGTTTACCTGCATAATGTTTCTATGGAATGTAGGTAAGATATTTAAGCAAAATAATAGTAATACGACCGATCGAGGCTTGAAATAACAATTTCATAGAGCGGGCAATCTTATTTTTAACCGACATAAAAAAGGGGGAGGTTACCAATTCGGTTGTATTTTTTATGTTTTTTATAGCATAACTTCGTTATTTATGAGCGAATTTGAAAAAAAAAATCTGAAAAGTCCAGATTTGTCTCTTAAAATTTTTACCAAAATACCTTTAAAATAAACGACATATACAAATATGCTACAATTTATAAAGATATTGTAACGAAGAATGGATGTAAGTAACGGGAACGGGGTGTAACGGCAACGGGGCGAGCGAAGTAGGGGGCGGCCACTAGTCTGTTAATATGGCTCAAGAGCAAAGCACTGGTACCCTTTGACGAGAAAACAAGTTGAGACGCCAAATGACCATGATCATAAGCAGCAGGAACCTATTGACGAGAAAAGTAATAGTTACGGTACAAGCAGTTAGAAATAACCAGAATTTTACCGTTTTCCTGACTGCTAAAAAAGATTGATTTACTAAATAACATGCAGTTTTTAAGTTTTTTCTTCGCATAATTGTCTAATTTTACAACATAATTTCGTTTCGTTTTGCTTTTGACTTAAGGCCCGGTCACATCAAGACACTAAAGGCCTGCGCACACCTATAGGCCACTGGCGACCGCGATCAATGAAACGCTGTCAAATTTGACAGCGTTTCACTGATCGTGTTCGCCAGTGGCCTAGGTGTGCGCAGGCCTTAACACAGTGACAATATTTACGAATTTTTAATACTTTTAATTTCGTTTTTACTTTTGACTTAAAGCCCGGTCACATCAAGGCGATTACACAGTGAAAAAATTTTCAATACATTTCGTTTCGTCTTGCTTTTGACTTAGAGCCCGGTCACATCAAGGTGATAACACAGTAATCTGCGTGGCCAGGCTTTTACAGCGTAGTATTTTTATTATGGTCTGTGCTTAAAGCTAACTAGAGCTTAAGCGTCCTACAACATGTACCTAGAAACAACATTTTCTAACCATCATCAGCGTGCATAATATCTACTGCTGGACATCCTTGTCCACCTATTTATCTATTCTATACTTAGGCCTTCTTCAGCCACCGATTTCACAACGAATTAATAGGTTTCCATCCATTTCGATGTCAAAATTACTCATAAAAATTGTGACTGTAACCTTTATAATATTCCTTGATGATCGATCTCTCGCCAGCGAAATAATATTACACGTACTTATCAAAAGAATGTAATATTGGAAGGTAAAATTAATATTGGGATGAAAAGACGTGAGGTTAAATGACAGGAAAGTATGATGGGAACACGAAAAGTGATTGAATATCTTATGAGAAATATGAAAAGGGGAAATGTAGCAAGGTATAAGCCACTAAACACAAAAACCCTCTAAGTGAAACTGAGCTTTGAATATGAAATCTTTTGCTTAGCTGAAGCGAACTGCTGTACCGTTTAGCAATGTACTGGATAAAT
The DNA here is from genome assembly GCA_939531255.2 of Thera britannica. NCBI lineage: Eukaryota > Metazoa > Arthropoda > Insecta > Lepidoptera > Geometridae > Thera > Thera britannica. The sequence goes on along the minus strand of OW618042.2, from coordinate 6,384,449 downwards.
ACATAAATAAAAAATAAATATTATAGACAATCCACACAACACTATCTAGCCCCAAACTAAGCAGAGCTTGTACTATGGGAACCAGATAGCTGATAAACCTTATATTAATTTTTTTTGTAAATACATACTTAGAATACAATATTACACCCAGACAGAGAACAAAAATCTGCGTTCACCATACAAATATTTGTTGACGGTGGGGATCGAACCCACGACCTACGGCTCAGAAGGCAGAGCTACTACCAACTGAGCTGAGAGGTCAGTCAGACTGTTAACTTTCGTGCCTTTTTTTATACAACAAAGTAAACAAACAATCATACGGCCCACCTGATGGGAAGCGGTTACCGTAGCCTATGGACGCTTGCAACACCAGAGGCATCACAAGCGTGTCTTTAAAACTTTAAAAACTTTTATAGTCCTATGGAAAACCTCAGCAGGGAGATCATTCCACAGCCTGAGTGTTCGCGGGAGGAAGTTCCTCTGAAACCAAACTTCTCTCATATCTGAAGCTTGATGATAAAGTGTTAAAAAAAACAATACAAATATCTACAAGTTAACGAAAAAAAAACTGAAAACTTATCTACTCCTAAATCATAGTCAGTTAAAAGCGTCTGCTCTGGTACTTGTCTACTAAGTACTCAGTGAAACGTACCCAGACGTTATTATAGTTTGAGGTTCATAAACCAGCTGCATAAAATATCCTCTGGCACACATTAAACTTTTACTACTCGAGTACGAAACAATACTTTATTTACTACCTAGATAGACTCGGCAGTAAAGCCAACTAAAGCCACAGAATAGAAAATTGGACCTCACCGCACTTTGGTATTCTGAGACTAGAAGATTTAACACTTATCAATTTTTTTTCGGTCACTCAAATGATACATATACGAGTAGGTACCACTACCTACATGTAAGTCTAGGATGTAGCTGTTAAGGAGGAACTTTTAATTTCTTCTTAGCTCGAATCTGAAACTACTAAGTCGTCACCATCTACCTCTTTAGATACATATAATATTGACTGTCCTCTCAGTTGAGTTGGTAATAGCTCTGCTTTCTGCGCGGTAGGTCGTGGGTTCAATCCCCATAAATAATAAATTATTGTGTGGTGAACACAGATGTTTGTTCTATGTCTAGGTGTTGAGTATATTGTATTTACGAAAAAAATGTACGTTAATATTATACTCGTATCAGCTATGTGGTTCCCAGAGTACAAGCTCTGCTTAATTTGTCGCTTTATAGGTAGTGTTGTGTGAATGGGTCCACAAGATTTTTTTTTTATATTTACAATAGGACCTGGATCAATTGCGCCCTTGGTCAACGTCTTGACGTGCTATTGATTCAGGTCTTGGGCTCTTCATATCCAGAGTTTCTCAGTTACATTTTATTTCCCCACCTTGCCCGTTGGGCATCCTTTACGTTTGCCTAAAAGTAGTCTACTACACTCATATATTTACTCCAGCGATTTTATTTTGCTAGCAGTGGTTTGATTGAGAGTGGAACAACTGATTAAAATACGGTTGTCAGCCAATTTCCAAGTCAGGCGTAAATGAACGGGTTTGAGGGACTCCGCAGATGAGAGCTTCGCCAACCTAACGGTTTTCTCTGTCAACTTGGTTTCAGGAAATAAATTAGTGTTTTTGCATAACTTTAGTAGTTGAGCAGTAGACCTACCACAAGCTCGGTCTGGCTCTGTCTCTGGCTCTGGTTTTGAGTTTGTGTGAGTGCTCACCAGTGTATTATACTGTGTGTGCGTTTGGACGTAGGATTTATTTAGTCAATACTGACACAGACTCAAAACCAGAGCCAGAGACAGACCCAGACAGAGCTTGTGGTAGGCCTACAGGCCTTTGAATATAGCATTATACAGATGATTTATATAGCGTCGAGTCGAGAGCACTGGTGGTCTAGTAGTAGCGCCTTCCGATCCTAAAGGCGCAAGTTCAAATCCAGTGGTGTACCAGTGCGTTTTTATGTACTTTGGGAACCAGATAGCTGATATTTTTTTGTGTATACATTCTTAGAATAGAACACCCAGATAGAGAACAAACATCTGCGTTCACCACACAAATATTTGTTCTCGGTGGGAATCGAACCCACGATCTACGGCGCAGAGGGCAGAGCTACTACCAACTGAGCTGAGAGGCCAGTCTATAACTATTAGTAGTCAACAGAGTACATGGCTCTTTCTCGAACGAGCTAACCTCTGATTGCACACTTGTCTGTGTCTCGTGATCTTTGACTCAAAAGAGCACGCAAACTAGTACCTACTAACTACTAAGCTAAATTAATTGCTTTAATGGTGAGATCTCTCTATTTTACCTACTTTACTTTCTAAATATAAGCTAGTGTAAAATGAGACGAACTGGAAATATTTACCTAGCTACCTAAATAATATAGTATGGTATGTATAGGTAGGTAAGTGACAGTGCGTTCGGTGGTGCTGAGCGTGTGCTTTTTTTTTAATGGACTTAAAAGGGAATCACACCGGCGACTCTCCATACAAACGTAGTCCCCTATTTCCTCCCTGGATAATGCCTCTAGAGTCTAGAGTAACTATTTTTTCTCATAAAATCCAAGAAAATATCACCTCCAATTCATATTTCATATAAATCATATTAGGGTCATATTGTCTTTATCAATAAGTTTCTGAAAAAAAGGAAAACATACGAGCACGTATATAGCAGATCTGGATTTTATGAGAAAAAATGGTTAATCTAGAGGCATTATCCAGGGAGGAAATAGGGGACTACGTTTGTATGGAGAGTCGCCTGTGTGATGCCCTCTTAATGATCGTGCTTGTCTGACGATTCTTACAGCGCAACCGGCAATAACATCTTTACCGGACAATAACAGCGCTACCGGACAATATACAGCACTACCGGACAATAAACAGCGCTACCAGACAATAAACAGCGCTACCGGACAATAAACAGCGCTACCAGACAATAAACAGCGCTACCGACAATAAACAGCGCTACCGGACAATACCAGCGCTACCGGACAATAAACAGTGCTACCGGACAATACCAGCGCTACCGGACAATAAACAGCGCTACCGGACAATAAACAGCGCTACTGGACAATAAACAGTGCTACCGGACAATACCAGCGCTACCGGAACATAAACAGCGCTACCGGACAATAACAGCGCTACCGGCCAATAACAGCGCTACCGGACAATAGGGCGAGAGCACTCCAGAAAAACTTTTTTATGCCGCGTGCACTAGTGTCGCACACGTATATTGACGGAACTAATTACCTGCCAGTAATTAGCAAAATAATTAGGTACAGTGAGAAGTGGTTCAGCTGTTAAACCACAGATGGCGTTTAACAGATAGTAAGGTAAATTAAAACGTTCACACGATATGACATCTAAAGGATATTCTCGTCTCATTACGAAACGATTGTGAATGGACACTACTCAAGGATATCCACGTTTCCTTCGCAATGCGTGTCGATGGACAATTTTAGGTCTCCACTTCGGATAATGTCCATCTACTTTGCATTGAACACTTTGCATTTGAGGGCTTTGAAGAAACGGTAACCGTATTTTGACTAACGAAAGTGCTACCAAAACCTGCGCATTTATTCATGCTCAGGTTCTTCTTTCTGCCCTTATCCCACTTTATGTGGGGTCGGCAAAACATGTCTTTCTCCTCCATTCCCCTCTGTCAACCGTCATCTATGCAGTCACTCCTCTCTTATTCATGTCATCTTTCACACAGTTCATCAATTTTTTCTTTGGTCTATCCATCCACATCCATACTCATCACTCTCCTAGTCACATGACTTTTATGCTCAGGCTCAATTTTGGAAATAAGTCTATCCCATACAATTCCAGAATAAATGGCTTTGAGTGTGGTAAACACCGATTTGTTTTGGCCTCACTATATTGTTAGTCTTTTGAGTGGGGAGATAGTAATCAAAAATAACTCAAAAGTGTCTCAAAAGTGTTGTGTTTATTACACATTATTATATCAAAACTTCCATTATTTTGTTGCTGATTAGCGGCGGATAACAGCCTCGTTTCCGTAACGTTTTTGGGTTTTTGGTGTCCTAAGTCGGTCTCCTGGTTCTAAGCTACCTCCTAACTAATTTTCAGCCAAATTAGTTCAGCCGTTCACGCGTCACGGCGTGAACAAGGGAAATAGAACTTAATTTTTATAAATAAATATTTTTTTTTCTGAATTTCTAAATTGGACTCATAAGCAATTTATAAAATTCATAGTACAAATATATCAATACTCAAAACATTTATTGCTTACGCGTGGCTTAATATTTCGAAACATGCAACCTTTAAAACATTTACATACAAAATTACGCTATTTTATGTGTTGCCGCTATAGGTTATTTTAGTCGACAAAGGCATAAAACACCGGACGTTTGGTAACCCTACAGGTTAGCGATAGTAATGTATTTTGGACTAACTGGCTAGGTCGTGACGAAATCTAGAGCGCGCGAGGGAAAGGGCAGCTTGGGTTTTATCAGTTTACCATCGAAGCGGTAGCTTTGAGTCGAACCGTATTAGCCAAACTAAAAGTTCTAGACCGGCTTCTGCTGGCCTTAAAACATTTTAAGTATAACTTTGGTACGGAAGTTTAGTTATACTAACTTTAGGGGACTTTCAATTTTAATGAGTGACCCCTAGTGTCCCCCTAGTTGCCTTCTAGATTACAGAGGAGCTGAGTAAACTACTCATTTCCTCACAATGTTTTCCTTCAGCATTTGAGAGCAATAGCATTGGGGACATACAATATTTGAATAGAAAAATTCATAGGTTTTTTTTATTCATACGGTTGGATTCAAAACCGCGACGTTTTGTCGGAAGGTGGGATTGCTACCACTGGGCCACTAGTGCGCTATTGTAAAGACATGTATGCACATTATGTAGTATAACTTACTTGTTTAGCAGATCTATAGACAAGGTGAGAGAAGGTGCCTTCCTGTGACTGCCTCTTTTCTTTGTTCGGCTCAGCTTTTTCGGTTTTGGTTTCATCTGTGGCGCTTACACACAGGGCGATTGCTGTAACAAAAGAGATTGTTTGTTATTATTTACTTTATTTTTTATTTTTTATGGCAAATGCATAACAAGATGCGATGCCAAAACAAACCCCCATAATATAAAAGTAATACCCATAATACACAAAATGCTCTCCATACATGTTTTATTTAATCCGTTGTATTACCAAGGGTCACTTTGAAATGTCTTAAAGCTAGGTGAGTCTAGGTGTCTTTTCTACGCAACCTAGTCCAGAAGAACAGCCAACAAACGACGATTTTATGTATGATCCTATTACAAAACAAAAGTTCCCGTGTGGTGCCACTCCAACTTAGTGAGACGTAGGCGACGAAGGCAATACAAAAGGATAAGTTTCAAAGACAGCATACATAATACTATATAATATGCCTGGCGATTTTGTTTTCGTCATCTCATTCAAAACTAGAGCAATTTATGCAATATCATTAGAATCCGTGTAACATGGTGATTTATACAATAAACAAAACAGAATATTCCGCTACGAATTAGTCTCAGATCGAAGTAGGAATCTCGTGAATCCATTAACACTGATTCACAGATTCCACGATTTCCACAGTTTGCATTCGTTTACAACCAACAACAATAATAAACCGTAAAACGATGTGTAATAAGAGTTATTTTTCTTCAAGAGTATTTGTTGATGAATTTTCCAGTTTGTAGGAATACGGGCAAAGCTACTGGCAAAGTTCTCAACTTTAAGAGGTGAATTTTAAAGTGATTTGAGTACCTAAATTGAAAGTTGGAGAATTCTTCAAGAAGAGAAAACTTTGTGGTTTTCTGTAACTTGTTGCGGTTTTGTTCAACAGTACATAATGGAATAAGTTACGGAGTTTCTCAAACACACCTGCTACGTTCGAACCTAAGGATAACCCCTTCTATTCGTATCCCCTGACCCTTTAAAAAACCTCCAAAAAGATTCTCGTCACTGTCACTCCGGGCCAGCAAAAATGATGCCAAAAGACTTAGCGGTCAGTTAGTTAGCAGAATCAGAATCAGAATCAGAATTATTTATTGACAAAGATAGTACACTCTAACAATAAATTGCTATGTGTCCCAAAACCTTGGCTCGTCAAGCGTAATTAATTAACAATTTAGTTCCGAACTACTTTTAAAGATAGGTACCGTAGAATATTAAATATCTTATACCTTTAAACGAGAAAATCTTGTATATATATATATATTGAGGATCTTGGAAACTGCACCAACGATTTTCACGAAATTTAGTTTATAGGGGTTTTCGGGGGCGATAAATTGATCTAGCTAGGTTTCATTTCAAGAAAATGATTATTTCTTTCCGAGTTCAATCAAAGAATCATTTACAAGTAACAATAATGACATAAAAAAAATCCATTGTCATTTTCCATTGTCACCTTTTGTTTCTAATTCCGTTGTAATTACTAGAAGTACTATTACTACAAGTAGTAGGCAGAGGACTGACAAAATACAAGCAAACTTATCAAACACTGCTTAAAAAAAATTATGACGTCAACTTAGAACACTTTGACGTAACGAAACTTTTCCTCGCTAGAAGTCAAGAGCTGGGGTTGAAAAGGATCTACTTAATTACGGTCTAGGTGTGTTGCTATAGGTATTGGAACCAGTGTCCTCTCTGTAGCGAAGGCCAAAGACTCTCACTCGTGTACGGTTAGCAAAACCAGTTTAAGTAAGGAGATCTAATAGAAAAGAACACGAACGGTTGAAAACGGTTGTATGAATTTTGACCAAAGATTTAAAAAAAGTGAAGAAACGAATGTCGATGATGCTGTGTTTGAAATTGACTGAACTGTCATAGTTGTGCTTATCATTACTTTTCACTTACATATATTTTACTGATTTTGATTAGTTGAGCACTTTCTAGATCAGTTGTAACGGTCTGCAGATAGCTCAACTGTTTCTTGAATATTTTGTAAATAATTGTATCAATTATTATTGGAAGTTTCTTCGCGTAAATTAGTTTCTTTGTTGTGTTTAAAATATCTATTGTTGATATAACTTTGGCTCGTTACCAGTGAGCGGCCGATTGGCATCGCCATTTATGATTAGTTTTCTTAATTGGCACGTAACTTGTTTTGTTGACGGTACGTTCATTGACACGGCCCAGTTCTCACAGAGTAGGTACGTTGTGTCAAATGTTAAGAGCTCACTAACGAGGTATGAACATTTTTATAAGAAACGAGTTTTTAAATGAATTCTTTTATTGTTATGATCGTTGTTGATAATATATTTGGTACATACTTATGTACAGTACCTATATAATTCTTGTGCAAATTAAAGCTAAAACGAATTTTTAAGAAGGTATCTTTTTTGTTTATGTTGATTTTAGATAGTTTATGTCGGCCTACTAAACTATTGAAAAGCTTCTTTTAGAAACAAGTGACGAACCTAAAGATTTTGACATGTGAATCTTCGCTGATTTGATCTTCTCTGTCGTCGTGTTCTCGTCGTGTCCGTTCTGTCGAACCTTTGTGGTGAAAGGATTTGCCAAGTGCGTCCCAAATAGGCATTTTAAGTTTAACAGCATGCCGGTTTCCTTACGATGTTTTCTTTCACCTTTTGAGAGTATTGGCATAGTTCACATAAATTGGATAGAAAAACACAATGGTGCACGACTGGATTTAAACCCACGACCATAGGATCGGAATTAGGAACCCTACCCAAGTGGTAGGGTTCCTAATTCCGACGCTAGTGCAAAGGAGATGTAAATAAAAATGTAACAAGTATAAGTAGTCATAAGCAGAGGATTTCAGATACCTACCCTGAATAATGTCAGGGTAAATAATGCGCTGATGGCCTAGTGGCGGCAGCTTCGCCTTCCGATCCTAAGGTCGTGGGTTTAAAACCAGTCGTGTACCAATGAGTTTTTCTGCCCAAAAAATTATGTAGGTACACTATGCCAGTGCTCTCAAACGGTGAAGGGAAACATCGTGAAGAAACCGGCATTATCGTAGAACCTAAAAAGTTCGAAAATATGTGTCAAGTGCACGAAAGGAGCCTCTTTGAGGCGCACTTAAAATTATTTCACCACACTTGGTTCAAAGGAATCAGTGACACGATAAGAAGAAGTAAATAATTAATTGCCGTCACTTTGCAAGGGTATGAAACACCCACGCTATAAAAATTCCACTTCTAAAGAAGCATACAGTCGGCTCGACCCCAATCAGGCTATCCGATTATTCCGATCGCGCAATCAACAAACTCGATTTGCTTCATTTTGTCGTCGAATCAGTTTTACATGTATCTAGGATGATGCAGTTTTTTAATGATGTTAAGGAGTAAACACCAATCAAGTCATAATAGCAAGCGGTTGCATATACTCGGCAAAAAATAATATACATAATACATTATAGCTCGGCCAAGCTAAGTTTGCAACTTGAAATCGATTACAAAAAAAATCGTCGGTCCGCAAAAATGGATTCGCTACGAATAAAATTAAATGTTTATTAGATTTTACTTCGTTTAAAGGCCTAGGTCGCTGGCGATGGTGATCAGAGAAACACTGTCATATTTGACAGCGTTTTACTGATAGCCAACGCAGATCGCTGAGATGTGCACAAGGCTTTAGGATATAATCTAACACCTAGACAGAGACCAAACATCTGCGTTCAGCACCCAAATATTTGTTCTTGGTGGGGATCGAACCCACGCCCTCCAGCACAGAAGGCAGAGCTACTACCAACTGAGCTATCAAGGCTATCTTTTGAACTAATATTTTAAGCAAATTTAGCTCAAAAAGCGTATCAATAAGTTATTCAACACAATCTCGAAAGTTAATCATCTTTGAAGTAGCTATATTAAATTTATTCGTCTTTTGATTTGATCACAAATACTTTAGGACCAAATTTAATATCTAAGTAGCAAAATATTCAAAAAGCCTTTTCAGTGATCAAGCGCATTGATGGAAAATAATATTGATAATACATAACTCAAGACAGTTAGGATTTTTATGAACCAACATAATTTGATTATTTTCTGAGCAGGTACTGCTATTTTTTAATTTAATTTTTCGATCTTTGAGGGCAGAGTTTTCTACGTATGGATCTATGGATTAATGCTCATCAAAAAAAATATTTCAGTCTTCTTTATGGCCTGCGCACAGATAGGCGATGGCGATAGCGGTCAGCTGAAACCCTGTCAAATATTGACAGCGATATTTGACAGTGTTGACTAAATAAATCCTACGTCAACGTCACACACACAGTATAATAAACTGACGGGGAGCACCCACACAGACTCGAAACCAGAGCCAGAGACAGAGCCAGACAGAGCTTGTGGTAGGCTTATGCTTCAACGTCTGTTACCACAAAACTTTTCTAGACACGAAGAATTTTGGAATTTATTCGATTTTTTTATAATAAATGCGCATTTAAGGGTTTTTTTGCGCAATAACAAGCATATTGTTATGGTCCACCTGATGCTGAAAGGTTCGAAATAACTGTTTCACCGGCGTTTTCATATTTGGCAACACTTTTACTTTCATAGATTTCATTTCATACCATTGCCGTGTTTATAAAAAAGTTTTGTCGTGTGCACAGTGGACGCTGAAAGTATGTTGAAAGTGATCGCGTGCGCGTGCGCAGCTGGAACGCGACTAGTAAAAGTAAACTTCCTAATCGCGCATCTAATGGCTGTTTGAAGTCCGGTTACTTAGTTACCTAGTGAAATGCACATTATTTTACCGAACTAGTGGGTATTTATATTTATAACTCCACCACACTGAGATAAGATAAAGATAATAATCTAGCCCCAAACTAAGCAGAGCTTGTACGATGGGAACTAGACAGCTGGTATAATACCTACTTATATTTTTTTTTCTTGTACTAACGATAAAACACCCATACAGAGAACAAACACCTGAGTTCACCACACAAATATTTGTTCTCGGTGGGGATCCCACGACCTACGAACTGAGCTGAGAAACACACGCAAAGCAGCTGTCTACTACAGGTCGTTGCAAACAATCTAAAGATATCTCATCTGATCTAAATCAGTGCTAAGTTATGATAAGATTTATCACCATAACATCGTAAACTTTCAATTGGTATTCTAATTTTGAACTGTGTTGATTGCCAGTCATGTCGTAACGCAAATTCTACTAAACAAGAATCATAAAACTTAAAATGAGTATTCACTTTTGTAGTTTAATCTAGGCTAATGATGATTATGATTACGATAATCATCCGGCTTTCAGTCTATACTCAAATAACTCCGACAATGCGATTACTTGTTCGCCACACTATAATAGCGTATCTGACTCACGCAAGTCGAACGAGATCCAGACCACTGTGCCAGCGTTGAAGGTCAAGATTCACTCTCTTTTGTTATAGCTTTGTTCGTTCACATTCATTTAGCAGCTGGCGTTCTGACTAGCGTAGAAACTTGCCTTGCAACGAATGATATTCGCTGCAAGCTTATTTTCGCATGCGTAAACACACTCCCTGCATCTTATTCAAGCGTTATTATCACGTAACGCAAAGTATACCTATTGCTTGTGTAAAATTACTCACTGATTTTAATATTGTATTATTCGCAGAGATTCTAGCAACTTCGCGAAGCCTAAAGACTCACAACGTCCGCGAACTTATCTGTGAGATGTGCCGTATCTGTGTAAGAAGTTTAATTTAATAAAAGTTTAATTGTTTACATTATTCTTATGTGACGTAAAAATAAATACCTTTGAGTTTAATGTTGAAATAATGTTTAATTGTTTAATTTTCAAACCGACTGACCGCAGTAACTAAATCAGTCTAAACAATCTCGCATAAAGATCAAGATTTGTGATTATAATTAACATAGAATATATGAGCTCGAGATTAAATGAGATAATAAATACTTACTGCAGATGCTTAATTTTGTTGTTTTATTTTTTTATTGTGTAGATATTATGTTCTTAAAGATCAGTCTGTAATAAAGTATAAGTAATAATCGGTTTTAATTATTAGCTTTATTCTGTTTATTTAAATATTATTTATACAATATTCTGTTATCCAATTTTGTTTTTCTGCATTCTGCATAGCAAGTTGTGAGTTCGATTCCCACACAGGACAAATCATTGTCACACAATCAGCTGATTTTAAGTGGTTACTAACTGACGATAGCCATACATAAAAAATGTACCTTAGATTAAGTTAGTGAAATAATTAATTTATATCAAAATAAAAATGTCGTTTTGCTAAATAGCCCTTCTGCTATACAGACCATCTGATAGTTGGACGTTTTGCTACATGGACATTTTGCTAATTAGACTTACTGCTCATTAGACCTTTTGCTCTGTTGGACATTTAGCTACCTATACCTTTTGATCAGGCTATTAATCAGCTATGTCTAACCTCCAAGGGTTTAGGTAGAAAACTCTGTACAGGGTTAAGTTTGCCTCTGTGAATGCCCACTTAAAAATGTGTATAAGTAATCTGTTTGTGTAATAAAGAATAGCTTGGCTACAGATATTAGGTACTGGTAGTTCTTTATTTTCCAGACAAACTTTTTCTGAAACCTCTAATTTAAGAACCACCTTTTATAAATCAAAAATCAAATCAAATCAAAATCAAATCTAACTGTTTATTTGCAACCTTGCTTACACATTATATTTAACTTATAACTAAACATTAACTAGTAGTTGCAAATTGGTCCCAACTCAGCATATGTATATAAATGGAACTACTATCCTAGGAAACCATGTCTATGAGTAAAATGACATCTATAAACAGGTTACATTATACTTTCCACTGCTAGGATATCATCACGAATCTTGGTTTTTATTACTATGAAGAAACCTCTTATTTTCACCTAAGCTTGTTTCGACTAGATACTATCTTAACTGAGTGCTTCGTCGTCACTTTTGTCTGGTTTCTCATATGAACTTAGTTACCTAGATGTTTACAGTGAGTTATATTTGACTCTTCTTCTACTTTTTGCCTTTATCCCACTTTATGTGGAACAGGCACAACATGTTCTTCACTTCCATTCTTCTCTATCAGCCGTCATCTCTGTATTCACTTCTTTCTTAACCATATCATCTTTTACACTGTAGATCCACCTTTTCTTTGGCTTACCCAAATATCCATCTATATTCATACTCGTCACTTTCTTAGTCACATGACTTTCATCCCTCCTCATGACATTATGAGTGAGTATATTTTACTATTTTGTAGAAATAATTATGTGATTCCATCAACTTGTTATGCCCACTGCACAACATGGACACCATTGCACAAAGTTGACAAATTAGCCGTACTCATCAATTTCCGATTTAAAATTTCACATCGAGTGTCATTTGTAACACAAATTACCTCCTTTCAAAGTTTTGAAACAGTCCTTAGTACTAACCATGTTTCAAAACAACAGACCATCATCAACATCAACTTGAAGAGGTCTAATGGTGGACATACACCCCCCTTTTTTTCCGGAAAGAACCATTTTAAGCTCTCTCCATTCATTGACTTTCCGCTGACATCCATCCGTCCACAATCCACATCACACATCCTCATCTTTGCAATGTCAGACCATCCGATGGGTTAGCGTCCTACATCTTTCATCTTCCGGCTCGTGGTCGCTCTTAGAATTTTTATTCCCCAACAGTTGCCAACTTCGAGCTATATGACCAGACCAAAGTCACTTCAACTTACTAGTTCAGCGATTTCAACTGCTGATGTTTCTTCTACGGATTCCCTCATTTCTAATTCTATCCCAGCTTAGCCAACACCCAATTCATTCCAAATGATTCTATCAGTAGGCCTATTACAAGCTCTGCCTGGCTCTGTCTCTGTTTTTGAGTTTGTGTGAGTGTTCGCGTCACACACCAGTGTAATACTGTGTGTGTGACGTTTCGACGTACGATTTATTTAGACAGCACCCAGAGACAGAGCCAGACAGAGCTTGTGGTAGACCTACTGATAGTAAAGTAAGTTTTCACTGACTTAGAGAAGGGATTGGGTCAAAGGTGACATCTCACGATTCTGATCAGAGGGAGGGCTCAATCAGGCCGACAGTGATTAATGTATTATAGTACACGGTTGTACTACTTTGAATACTTGTACTAGTTCAGTAGTAGGTACTGACCTAAATTGAGTTTATACTGTGCTTAACAAGGCTTTTGGGTAATATATATATGTGAGAAAATTAAATTTGTAGAATATGGCCGTTTGGACGAATAAAAATATACACCAAAAAATTTAACTCGAACAAGTTTCACACAATAAATTTGTTTTGACATAAAAGAGTAAAAAAAACAGGCCTTTGCATCTATTGTAGATGATTTATATAGCGTCAGGGGCAACTGGTTATTACTCATGCCTCTATTTACGGGACGCTATAGTGCCTGGGACAGGATTTTAGATAAAAGACATAAAAGAATAACTACACAAACTAGGTCAAGATTTACCAAAAAGTTGATAATAATACTGAACTTTTTCACTTTTTTCTTAGAGTTGTCTAGGCGTTTACGTAAATTTCGAAATTATGTAACTTTTACGGCTAAGTACTAAGTAGGCCAAAGAATGTATCTAAGAGTATTAAGAGTAGGTAGTTTTACAAGATTCTATTTGTGCTTAGTGTTACCAGTAAGTACATAAACTACTCATAACTTATATGTTCTGTTCATTATTTTTTTAGCTAAAATAAGTTTATTTTTTACTATATGCCTACTAAGCCTAAGATTCTTAGCACAAATGACGTCTCCTATTTCTCTTCAAAAGTCACCTCCATAGTATTTCCTCAGAGGAAACGTGTTGTAACAGTAATCGTTGTTTGCAATCACTGCTGAGGAAACCTGAGCAAACAACTGGGGAAGTGCTTTGACAATAACAATTATGAATCACTTTGCACATAATAATATGATAAGTTCTAGCATAATACGCAATTCAAATGATATGAACAATTACTTGCCTTGTGAAAGCTGCAGTAAATAAACATGCGTGGACATTTCACACAGCACTTTTTATTCATCATTATATCATATCTCTCTATATGATTTTGTGGATATTTGATAGAGCACTGGCAGTCTTGTGGTAGAATTTTCTGTTCGAAAAATGTATGCACACAATGCTAGTGCCCTCAAACGGTATAGGACAACATCATGAGAAAACCAGCGGCTTTGTTAGCTCCACACGTATTGACCATGTCTATCCTGTGGATTAGGCCGATTAATCTGTAAGGATGGTATAGGTGCTGAGCAAGCTTATTCTATCTTAAATCCTGTTCCAAGCACTAAAGCATCCAATAAGTAGGTGCACGAGTAAACACCAGCTGCCCATGATGCTATATAAATCATCTACAATAGATGTGATTTCAATTTGCATCTACTTAAACTAGATGGGGCAATCTGGTCGAGCTGTAACCATCTGTAGGATGGTGTTTCTACTGCCTCACGCACGCTGGTGCGTGAGGAAGCGGATGACCGCCTGATTGCCGTTGCAAACATCCCCGAGGCGCTGCAAAAGCGAGGCAGCCTCATCAACATCATGAAGATGTTGTACTGGACTTTCAAAGTGCAAGCTGACTCGCTGGCTGGCTGGTTTAAGCCTTGTCTAGATTGGATGATTGCAAGGTTTGAGCTCGTTCTAAAGTTACGTTGCAATTAAATTTCACTAACACGTCGAAATGAGTCATTACCTGCTGGCCTTTAGCCTCTACAACTGTTTTCTAAGCTCGCTGACCAAAGTACGGAAATAATTCAAACAAAAATGAAAGTGAATTTTATTATTGAGCCCTAGATTCAACATTTAGGTAAGTATAAAATAGTCAAATTAAGTTGTACGTGCGCATTGCCATGCTTTCAAACTGTAAAATTAAACATAATGAAGAATCGTATACGAAACTAACAATGTTTTGTTTACAAACTTATTTTATTCAAAATTTCATCTATATCGGTTCCTTAATTACGACATTTCCTAGCAGTATGTGCTAGTTCACCGCTGTTATTATTTTAGTTTTCTAAAAGGATCACACATAAAACGATAGGAACCAAGCCATAGTTTGTTGCCTGTTCTATAGGCTTGGTGGCGTGGAACTTAGCTAGCTAACTAGCCTAAGATATTTTAAAGAGATCCTTGTGATTCAAGAATGATCTTTTGAATTTGACTTTGATGAATCTGCACGGTAGGTAAACCAGCTATTACAAACACGCGCTCCTAATTATAAAAAATAATAAATAAGCGGCAACGTATCTCAGCCATAACTGACCGCGTTTTCACTGGTTTTAGTATGCTGATCTCATTTTCACTCTCATTTGAGACCGAGTTTGATGTCATAACGTTCAGTCGTAATATCAAGTTATTAGTTATCAACTTATAAATCAATGTCAACTTGAATAATTTGTCTGTGGCATTTACTAAGCTTGCGAAAGATGGAGACGTTCGAATTAATTTATTTTTGAGTTGCTAAGAACTCCCCCACTGTAGCAACAGTCGTGTCCAACACATATACACTCGATAGTACATGTGTGTCAAATACATTCTCGAATAATTGAATTTGTTTTATTGGTACGGGCATGTCATGAATGAGGAGGGATGAAAGTCATGCGAGTGATGAGCATGGATGTATGATGTGTATGAAGAGGAAAAAGTATGGATGTGGATGGATATTTGAGTAGAGGTAGACCAAAGAAAACATAGACGAACTGTGTAATAGATGACTTGGATATGAGTGGAGAATGCAGAGATGACGGCTGACAGACGGGACTGGAAGAAGAAGACATGTTGTACTGACCCTACATAAAGAGGGATAAGGGCCGGGAAAAGAAGCTAAATAGACAATTTTATTCTTATCTGACAAATTTCACTGTAACATATTCCAGTTTTTATCGACAGTCGCAGAACGAAACCTCGTGAGAATTTGCAAACTTTATACGTGTGGGTATTGGTATTTTCGAGCCGTATAGATATTTCTTGAATTATTCTGCGCGGAATGTAGCGTGACTCGGCTTAGCTAGCTTCTAAGAAAGTGGCAGCTGTCATATAACGACCGTATTTTCTTCAATAGCTCGAACAAGCTAAGGTTGCACTCGCGTCGATTATAAAAAATCGTCGGTCTGCAAAAATGGATTTGCTATGACTTTAAGAAACTAAATAAAATGTTTATTAGACTTAACTTCACATTTATTGTTTTAACATTATAAGTAATTTATTACATAGGTGCATTAAAATATACACAAATAGCGAGTAGCAAACTTAGCTTGGTGCAGTTATAAACCTTGGGTTCCCCCCTTTTATATTTGGAAGGTTTTGTCATCGAGCTTGGCAGCCCGATTGGTGAACGTAGCTTCGGTGTTTAGTTCTCAGGTGTTGCTGCCCTAGCTCTGATTGAGTAAGTAAATGAAAAAATACCGGATTTAAAGTTACGACCGGCAGTAACGGTCACTGTTTTCTAAGAAACCGGAATTCAGAGGTATTATTGGAATCGGTATTGATTTATAGTCTTCATTTGACTCGATAATACGACTATTAACTTTGTTCTACATTCTTCTTTAATAATTGCTGTAGTTTTGACCAACTTTATGGTGACTAAGTTAAAGAGAGTAAGTGCGGTTAAAGACTATTTTTAAACAACTTGCTAGTGGAACGAGCAAATGCCCACTTGATATTAAGTGGTAACCATCTCCTATAACAAAGTATTGACTCGTAGGTCACGCACGTCAGGAACCTGCCCTACAGTACATACAGAATGTTCAGCCTCACATGCCAGTAATTTTACCGGCACGCACACGCACACCAGAGTGTACGAATTGGGAATAACCCCACCGGCATGGTAGGTATGCCTTGGCCTGAAGAAATCATTTTGCCGTAGTAATAATTTCCTGACTTCATTAATAATGTAATTGTAGTGTAAAACAATCGTTCATCGACGGCTTTGGCTTATTCTCCCCAAAAAGCTTAAACAATTGCGTCCGACAAAGGATGTGCCAAATTGATTGGTCTCCATTGACGGCAGAAAACAAATGGTTCGCCTTGATTAATTCAGAGATAAATTAGAGCAGTAGGCCTACCACAAGCTCTGCCTGGCTCTGACTCTGGCTCTGGTTTTGAGACTGTGTTCAAAACCAGAGCCAGACAGAGCATGTGGTAGGCCTACGGTTTGCTTCAACACTATTTCACGTCACGATTTATAGAAGACTAGTGTAATCCTGCGCATCTTCATTCGTGTTTTTTCCATACAAACTTCATCTCCCGCTGCACCCCTTTAAGGTCTGAATTTCAATTCCTTATTTAATATACCTACACTTTTCATAAAGAACACATCTTACAAATTTCAAGTCGGTACTCCTAACGGTTTAAAGGGCCAGCGGAGGGCGAATTTTCATACAAACGTAATACCAAAATGATTACTAATTGAAGCAGATTTTCACTATATTATTGTAATAATTGTATTTGTATAGTATTTATCTAGGTTCCTAAACAGTTTTTATTTTAAATTACTTACCTCAAATGAAATTAACGCCAAACACATTATGCAATGAAAAAAATGTGTAAAATGCGATTGGTGCTTATTTCATTTGAGGTAAGTAATTTAAAATAAAAACTGTTTAGGAACCTACATAAATACTATACGAATACAGCTATTACAATAATATAGTGAAAATGTGCCTAAACTAGTAATATTTTTGGTATTACGTTTGTATGAAAATACGCCCTCCGCCGGCCTCTTAATAGGTTGTGCGTTGTATGTTACTCACTCACTAAGCTTGTTTATACAGGGTGGTTTTTTGAGAAGGGTTGTGATGGCCAAGACCAAAACCGCGAGAGTAATTTAGTTTTAAAATTTTTGATATTGATAAATATGCAGGGCATGACTTTTTTCACGACTTTTCCCCATCGCTGCCTTCCTCCAAAAAACACCCTGTATATTATTTTACATGTTTGATCTCTTGTATTGTGACATATATAATACTTATTTTTGTAATCAGAAAGTAACATCAATTTCAAAGATAAATTAAAAACTTATTTTGTAAGGATCCAACCCAAGAAACATTCATTATATTAAACCAAACCACTGTAGATATGTATTATAATCAAATAATCAAATCATTAGAACATACATCGTACTTTTTTCAAAAATTCGATATTATGTACTGTAGTTGTTATGTATGTAATTGTGCATAGTTTTACTTCAAAATAATGGAGTGGTTTTTTTTTTGAGTAAGTATTTATAAATTTATGTAATTGTGCATAGTTTTACCTTAAAATAATAGCGTGTGTTCTTTTTAAGTAGCGTATAAATTGCTCGTTTCGTGTGATTATCAGTACCAAACCCAAACCACAGTAATGAATAGATAACCCAAAATATTTGTTCGAACAATGATGTGAATCAATTTTGCCTCGAGGTTTGTGAGATTATAAAGTATCCCACAACCATTAACGGAATTGAAGGTTACTAGTGCTTGCTGTATTCGGTATTCACGTTATTCGGCCACGATTGGATTTGGCCGAAGATTTAGTAGTACAGTGGCCTAAACACCAGGTTACACACCTAACTTAGAAAGTTACCAATGAATGAATTATACCTACTTAAAAATCTTTGTGATTTCCTTAAGTGTAGTAAACACTATAAATTAATAAAAAATTATACCTACTTACTTATATGCACTTACCTAGTTTCACTTTATTAGATATATTTTGTACTTATTTATAAGCTATCAACTTATGACGTACAAACTTTAGTGGTTTCCTTAGAGCGATCTATAATAATTCGATTATGTATTATTTAGTAGTAATTTTGTTTAATTTATAAACTAAAACAAAAAAAAGTATTTTACAATAAAGCGCGTTACGATAAACGAAATAACACAACATAATCGCACGCACCTTCTTGTCGATTAGCAGCGTTCAACTTCAAACAGTTCAAAGTCCAAACCGGGTAGCCCATGTGTCGGGTGTTTGACAGATAACAAATTTTCGGCTTAAAATTCGGCATTCAAATGTTTTACTTCCTAGTAATAAGACATTATAAAATATGATGTTATACCACATTTAAAATAAGAGCGTTCGGCAACAATAGTTAGATTAGATCCAAGGTCCAATCGACCACGATCGCCATTTTACATCTGAGAATATGGACCTCAATTATCGTTATATTAAAGTGATATTGAGTGAGGTGTGGTAACAATTGCACTTTTAAGTAATTTTTGAATTAGTTTGATTTATGCGGAACTGATTATTACTTAATGTAGACTTAAGTTTAAATCGTAGTAATATTTATAGATCCATTGCAATGGATAAATGCGAAGGTTGTCTATCTGTAGGCCTACCATGAGCTCTGTATGGTTCTGTCTCTGGTTCTGGTTTTGAGTCTGTGTGAGTGTTGACTAAATAAATCTTACGTCAAAACACACGTGCCACACACAGTATAATGCACTGATGAGCACTCACAAAACTCAAAACCAGAGCTAGAGACAGAGCCAGACAGAGCTTGTTGTAAGCCTTCTGTTGGCTAATTTTTTATTATAAAACTAGCGGCCGCCCGCGGCTTTTCTCGCCCCGTTCCTGTTACTTACATCGCTTCTCCGTTACAATATCTTTATAAATTGTAACCTATGTGTTATTCTGATGTATACGCTATATTATTGTAAAATTTCATTAAAACCCATTCAGTAGTTTTTACGTGAAAGAGTAACAAACATCAACCCATCCATTCATACTTACTAACTTTCTCGTTTTAAATATTATAGTAAATTTTAGTAGGAAGTAAGAGCAAATTCTCGTGTATTTAAAACGGTCCAACTCTGTCTTTCCTAGGCAACTATCTTGTACCGGATTTACTTAAAACCTCCCTGACTCCAAACCGCACGATTCGGTTATTATTTTGGAGACCATTAGGTATACAAACCTGCACGACTGTAGGAACCTTATCCTCATGCACATCTTGATATTATCAGAAATTATATCTTTGCTCTTTATAAAAGCTCTTTCTCACAAAACAACTTTAATGAATCATTATGAAAAGCGGTTAGTATTTTTTGGTCTAAATTTGTTCACTAAAAACTTAGTATAATATTATTTGACTGAACAGCTTAGTTAGTTAGGGGCTCTGCCTTCTGCGCCGTAGGTCGTGGGTACCCACCGAGAACTAATATTTGTGTTTTCCCAGATGTTTATTCTCCGTCTAGGATCTATATTGTAATATTACCATGTATTTACAAAAAAATATGTATATAAGTATTATAGTAGCTATCTGGTTCCCACAGTAGTAGCTCTACTTAGTTTGGGCCAAGATAGTGTTGTGTATCCACACAACACTATCTTGGCCCAAACTAAGTAGACATATGTCTACAATATTTATTAAAATTAACTTTGTTTACTTTTCATACATAAAATGTTACAAGCCGAATCAGTGGTATCGTATGAAGGGGTTGCCGCCGTTCCGGCCATGTTGCTTATAACTAGGTATGTACATAACGTTGGTTCGTCAATGTTGGTAGCACTGCTGCGGGCGAGTTGTTAATGCTATGCGAAATCTGGTTTCGGCATGTTGCCAGCACTGGATGCCGTTATTGTTTTAGAACATAAATGTTATACCTATCGCGTGGTTTATTGATTTTGTAGTATCAGCTTAGCAACTTTGATTTTGTATATCGAGAGCACTATCTATTTAATAATAATAATAAATAATAAATATTGTGGACAATTCACACAACACTACCCAGCCCCAAACTAAGCAGAGCTTGTAATATGGGAACCGGATAGCTGATATAATACTTGAATACATTTTTTTTGTAAATACATACTTAGAATACAATATAACACCCAGACAGAGAACAAACATTTATGTTAACCACACAAATATTTGTTCTCGGTGGGGATCGAACCCACGACCTACGGCGCTGAAGGCAGAGCTGCTAACTAACTAAGCTAGAGGCCATTTATTAGATACTAGCGGCCGCCCGCGGCTTCACTCGCCCCGTTCCCGTTCATTTTTCGGAATAAAAAGTCCTATGTCCGTCTCCTAGTTTAAAGCTACCTTTCAGCCAAATCAGTTGAGCCGTTTTTTAGTTATAAATCCTGTAACTTACAAAAAAACAAATATATCCCACGGGAACCACACATTTTACCAGGATAAAGAGTATCCTATGTGCTATTCCACAGGTACTATAATCTATATCTGCGCCAAATTTCATCCAGATCCGTTCAGCCGTTCTGCCGTAATTGAGTAACAAACATCCATCCATCCATACTTACAAACTTTCGCGTTTATAATATAATTAGGGTTATTTCTATAATTTTTTATAAATATTTCAAATTATGTTGTCACTTGTCACAGCATGGGTCCACATGGAGAGAGCCAGATGCTATTATACATAAAACGCGGTTTTTGTTCAACAAATCTGGTAATTAAAAGTCATGTGACTACGGGTGGATGTAGGCTACACATACCTAAATTGTTGGACCTAAATCTTGCAAAGGTCAAAGGTATGAGACCTCTCATTCCGGGTGAAATTCTAAGTTTCAAGACTAGGGTCAGATGTTACAGACGGGTCAGAGTAAAGTGGCAATGGTTGCTGAACAGGTTAGTTTGCGGTGAAGCGAGATAGGCGTAACGAAACCTATGATTGCTGAGGTTGTTTACATTAACTTTAGAGAAGTTTCTCGAATTTTTCAAAAATATTGATGATGACAAAATATTAGAGAAGAATATCTTTATTATTAAAAAGCAGCATAAAAGCTCTGAGCACCCAACTGTACCTGTAGGTACAACTCGATTCAGGTTCATTACTTTATAATATCCTGTGAAGTTAATTATCAGGAAATTGGCGGTGCGCCGGAAGATTGCCGGTTAGTGTTTGTCACTTAGAACTTGATTGCAATGCAAAATGAACTCTATCATTCCTGTTTTACATGCAATAAGGATCAAATTCAAGTTCGCCTGCTTTTCGGGTGTTGTTATCTATCTTATCGAATGTGAATGTACAATATTTAAAATTCCCGAAACAATTTTCGGGATTATTCTACAAGCAATACAATATTCAGGGTGGTGATTGCAGTAGCTTTTGTTGCAGTAAGTAGCTCTGCTTAGTTTGGGGCCAGATAGTGTTGTGTGGATTGTCCAAAATATTTATTTATTTTTCGGTTTATATTTAAGGAAGTATGTACGGAAGGAAGGGCTAACACTAAACACTACCAAGACTAAAATATTTACGAATGGAGAGAAGCAACCTGTCACTACATATAGAAGGCAAATAATTGATAGAGGACATAAAAGACTTTGTTTATCTTGGACAGTTAGTGTCTTTCGAGAATTGTACAGAAAAAGATTATACAAAGAAGAATTACACAATCATGGAAAAAGTATTGGGGACTAAAATAAATAAGGAAATAAAAACTCACATAAAGAGGAAAGTCTACAAAATGGCAATACAACCATGCTTAACGTACGGATGCCCAACATGGTCCCTGAGAAAAGAAGACGAAGAAAGACTTTCTATCTGTGAGACGAAAATATTTTATCATCATTATTAATTAAAAATAACTAATAATGATGATAAAAGTGTTTTGTGGAGTGAAACGTAGTTGGTAGCATAAACACATGTCCTCTCTGGCTAATTGCTGACAGGCCTGCAGTTTATGCAAGTCTGTTGCATAGTGAATGGTACTACTGAGGTAACAAAAACTATTAGTGCATGTCCTGTCTAATTGTACCTATGGTTACAGAGCCAGACTTGATGACACTTTTTAATAATACACACGTTGCCGCCAGAATATGAAATTAAAAGGAATTTGTGACTGGCCTATCCGCTTATAGTATGAAGTAGCTCTAAAGAAAAAGTTCTATAGTAAAAACGTGATTTGTGTAAGAGATAAAAAAGGTCATAGCTATAAAATCATCACAGATAAACTATAATAATCAAATGACTATAAATTTTAAATATTTAAATATGTATAGACAAATGACCTTTTTATATCGGTAAAGCTAGATCCGTTTGTAAATTAAAGTTACCTACACTTTCTTTCATTACAAGAATAGTAAATTGTTATCCAAGTGATTAATAAAATACATACTTTGTAGACAATCCACACACTAGCTAGCCCCAAATTAATAATATTAATAAATAATAATAAATAGAATACAAAATAACACACAGACAGAGAACAAACACCACACAATTATTTGTTCTCGGTTGGGATCGAACCCACGACCTACGGCGCAGAAGGTAGAGCTACTACCAACAGAGCTGAGAGACCAGTCTTTCTTTTTTTTTCTCTAACAAAAGATTGTTCAATAATAGTCTATATTTTAACAGTGGTTACGAACTGAAAACTGAACCACAGAACTATTTTCTTAGTTCGTAGTCCGGTTACAAACTAAGAAAAAAACCTTCTACGTAGCTGGTTACGAAACTCGGTAACGTAAAAGCACTAATAGGAAACTGGCGCATATTTTCACCTATCTATCCTATTTAGGCGTTCCAAAGTGATCCTAGTAATTAGATTGAATAAAGTAAAGTAGCCTGGTAGGTGGAGCACAAAAAAAAAA
This sequence comes from Thera britannica, assembly GCA_939531255.2. Taxonomy (NCBI): domain Eukaryota; kingdom Metazoa; phylum Arthropoda; class Insecta; order Lepidoptera; family Geometridae; genus Thera; species Thera britannica. The sequence goes on along the minus strand of OW618042.2, from coordinate 6,360,952 downwards.
CAAAAATAACTGTTCTACAAATAAAGCGAGTTACAAATTGAAAGCTTTTACAAAATGGGATAATCCGGCTCCTGTTTCAATTTGATGTGACCTTCATTTCGAAGTTGTTGGTTTTAGGGTTACGTATGTAATAACAAAAACTTGACAACCATAATAAAAAGGTAGAGAGAAAGGTAGAGTAAAGGCATAGAAAGGTAACGTTATCTGGGTGATGATGATAATCGAGCAAACAATAAATCATTTCAATTTCATTTCATTTCAATTTCGAATAAAAAATGAAAAGTATGAACTGACCTCAGCAGCAGGTCAGAGGATTTGGGTGATGAATATATTTGAAGATTTGATTTGTATAGTTGTTTGATTTTTTGTTGTGTGTGTTTTGTTGTTAGTTATTTTGTTTGTGTTTTGTGTATAATTTGAGTAATAGTAATAGCAATAGTTTGATATGTGGATTTTATCGTATTCTAAGTATGTTTACGAAAAAAAATATATGCAAGTGTCACATATTATTATCAGCTATCTGATTCCCATAGTACAACCTCTGCTTAGTTTGGGGCTAGATAATGTTGTGTGGATTGTTTACAATATTTATTTATTTATTATTATTGTTTGCTGCTGCAGAATTTTAAGTTTTATTAATTTCCGTATAGCAATAGCTCTTGAAGCTCACACTGTTTAAAACCTTAAACAAAACCCTGGTGGTCTGAGCCCACTTACACTTGTCACTTATTTATTTTTAAACATAATCCATTCATTTCATTTAGTACTAGGGGTTTGCCCGCGACTTCATTTGAGTGGCATTTTTTTACATTATTTAGGACATACATTTTTCTTAAGACGATGTTTTTTACATTTTTAAGACATACTTAGGTACTTCTTAAGACCACGTTTACGTCTTATAGAGTCATGGTCGGACGCAGTGCAACGCAATTGCTTTCGCATTTGTCTATACTTCTACATCTATACTGTTTATTTGTACAGTTTGCATAAATAAACGATTTTCTTTCTTTCTTTCTTTATACTAATATTATAAGGAGGAAAGTTTTATATGTTTGTAATGAAAAATTATTTCACCATTGGAAAGCTACATTCACCCTGAGTAACATAGGCTATATTTATGTGTTTAAAAAATAAATATCAACCCGTGCGAAGCCAGGACAGGCCGCTAGTAGGTAATATAAAGAAACCTACATTAATTTTTTTTTATAAATTATACTAAAGAAATAGTTACAAAACAGAGATAGCTCAACTGATCCAAATCAGTGCCAGACCGAAGCGTCCCCTAGACGCTGGTAGCATTACCAGATCATATTCATAGTCTATAGTCTATATATCCTCGAAGTCTTGCAACAGTTTTTTTATATAGAGATTAAAAAGTATGGAGTACCCAAGCTTTTCTGTCAGCAAAGTTTTTAAACTGACATTTTAGTTAAATCGGATTTTGAATTTTGAGGCCCACCCGCATCCGCCCACTGGCCATTAGACAACGAAGTAAGTTGAAAGGTATTTGGTTTATTTTGGTAGCTTTTGCCATCAAAGTACCATTATAATCATGTAAGCATTTCTTTTCCACAGTCTTTTTTTCCCCCAAAAAATTTAGGCGATCTAGCTAGAGTAACTACTAACTAATAACCACTACTCACCACTACCACTACTCACCAAGTACCAGACATTTAATAATAATATATTAAATAAATAAATATTGTGGACAATTCACACAAGTCACAATCTAGTCTAAAATTAAGCAGAGCTTGTACTATGGGAACCAGATGGCTGATATAATGCTTAAATACCTACATTTTGTTTTCGAAATACATACTAAGAATACAATATAACACCCAGACAGACAACAAAAAGGTCGGACGGGCCAGTCACAGATCTTTATGTGATAAAGCATGAAGTTGTATAGCTTTTAATAACAAAACTAAAGCGTTATACTTTATAACACCTAAGTATATTATTTTTTGTATCAAAACTGCCACAATAAGCATTTAAATGAATCTTCATCTAAAATAAGAAAATGTCCATTAGTATGTATCTAAATTAGGGCACATCCGTACTACTTCGATAGGTCACAAAGTAGGCGATAATGTTGAGTCATCCGTAGCATTCATATACGTCGTAAACGTTGATGATGATGAACTGGTATTTTAGCGCGTTACGATTTATTACGACGAGTTTTCTAGCGCAAGATGTCATCAAGAATGTAACATGTTTCACAATTACAGATGGCTTACATGATATATTATTGTGACTTCTTCTTATCGTGTCACCGATTCTTTCGAACCAAGTGTGGTGAAAGGATTTTAAATGCGCCTCAAAGAGGCTCCTTTCGTGCACTCGACACATATTTACGAACTTTGGAGGTTCTACGATATGCCGGTTTCCTCACGATGTTTTCACATCACAAGTTTTTTTGTGAATGCGATTCATTCCGTAGTGTAGAGCCATGTAGAACAAAGTTTTTCTATTATGCCATCACCATCAGATTTTTTTATTACAATGACTCCACGTTTTTTAATCAATTGTATGCAAAGTGTTTCGTATATCACGAGCATTTCTCTTTTGAACTGTCACCAACACTCATCTAGCTTTAAGACGTTTCAAAGTGATCCTTGTGATACAACCAAATAGAGAAGTTTTTAGTATGAATTAATGAATTGGCCACGTGACAAAGATTCTATTACTACATTGCTACATTACGAAATATACCTTCCATTTCAAATTCAAAACATTACTGTTAAATTAAATACAGACCTAACACTTACGTTTATCCCACGGAACATGACGGTTCTTGGAAATAGCAGTAACTACCAGTAATTGGCATGTTTTTCGTAAGAATGCAATCCTAGAACAATACTGGATGCTGGAAGCGTTACTAAAACAATTACTAGATATCGATCGAGTCTCACGCTGCTCCTCGACTATCTTACTTGCTAGTGTTGCTATTTCTCATACTTTTGCACGTAAAGGTAAAACTATGCAAAAATAAAATAAAAAAATAAATAATAATATAAATCTATGCAAAAGCACGATAAACGTAAAACCAAAACCATATCTGAATAATATGTTTTTTTTTGTGGCACAACAATAAATGACAAGTGTTGAAGGACATAAATTAGCAATTTTAAAATTAATGGAAAAAATGGTCGAAACTTCGGGAAATACTAAAGGTAATCAGGATATAAACCTAAAAATAATAATGAAAATAAAATAAAATACTTAGTCACTTTGACGCGCTTTACGCGTTGATTTATAAACCTACACGGAAAAAACGTAACGGTTGGATTTAAATAACTTATTGCTATTTACAACAAAGCAACTCGTTTCGGAGGGAACCTGCAAAGTGTATTGCTAATGCTAGACAAGCCATCTTTGCTACTGTAAGTTAGTAATATTAATCTAGAAAGTTGGTTCAAATTTGATAACCTGGGCTAGGTAGCTTCCAACCTTTTAATTTAATAAAGACAACAAAGCTAATTGTGAACGTGAATCGAGTAATTCTGTTAATTATAACCAAGCATCTTAGCTTAAATCGTCGATTTTATCAAATCAACTTTGTAAACACAGCTAATGAACGTTTCTATGTTTAACAAAGTAACTTTGTCAAATTTTGGTATACTTAGCAAAGTTACTCGGCGCTGTCAATCGTGTCCACTGGATAGCCATACCCAATATACTTTGTTACTTCTAACCAATTCAAATAGGTATACTTAGCAAAGTTACTCGCGCTTTCAGCCGTGTTGAGTGGGTTCGCTACAACCAATCTACATATTTACCTCTAGCCTACTTGAATCGGTATATTTAGCAATGTAGTTTGTTGTTCTTCAACGGGTTTATTGGGTTCGCTACAACCCATCTAGTTTGTTGTTCCTAAGCGGGTTTATTGGGTTCGCTACAACCCATCTAGTTTGTTGTTCCTAAGCGGGTTTATTGGGTTCGCTACAACCCATCTAGTTTGTTGTTCCTAAGCGGGTTTATTGGGTTCGCTACAACCCATCTACATTTTTACTTCTAGACTACTTTAATTTGTACCTATTTTAGCAATGTTGTTTTTTGTTCTGCAAGTTTATTGGGTTAATACTGCTAAATACTTAGCTGCAGGTACCTACCATTTCCAAGTGACATGAATATTAATAAGCTTTATTTTAAGTTTGATAGCTGCTTTTAAGTAGTCCAATGCACGTTCAAACTTAAAATCTGTAGCATAACTAAGTATATTGTTGTCAATCGGAAATGGTACCAGCAGCTAAGTATTTAGCAGTATTAATCAACCCAATAAACCAGCAGAACAAAAAACAACATTGCTAAAATTCCAATTAAAGTAGGCTAGAAGTAAAAAAGTTCTTCATTTTGACGCTAGTGAAAAGTTGATATGTAGGGAATTGAAAAAGATCGTTAATCTGGCGAACTCGAAAAAGTTAAATCACCCTTTTAAAAAAAGGACTGAACGATCATATTTCATTTGCCCACAGACCGTACTTCAAAGTTAAAAGAATGTATATGAAATAATAAAGTTTTATTTAAATTCTTCAACAATCGTTAATAAATTCTAAAATTCTAAATTAGACCAACTAAAAATAATATTTTTAAGAGCGTTTACATCTATCAGCTATCTTTATAAAATTTTAATAAAAAAATATATGTAAATTCATATGTTCATGATTTTTTTTGTAACCATCTTTAAAAGCTAATTATGATTGATGTCCTATATCTATAAATGCTAATATAACTTTTTTTTAAGTTACTGACATAGAAACATTATTATTTCTAAAAAAAGCTTAAAGGCAATAGAAGGATGTAAGCGCTCTTAATAGCTAGTAGATACACGATACTAAATAACGATGTATGCTTCAGAGAAGAATCAAATATGTTATTCGTTAATTAACATAAAAAGTTACATTCGAGAGTAGTTAATCTTACATTGTTAATTTGTACAAAGTCATTTTTACCTCAACTTTTTCAATTATTATATTAACCAATATTTATCATAAATATTGTTTGTTAACTTATGAAATAGGTACTTAAAAATATTTTAACAAACATAAGTCTAACGAGTACTTACCTATACATAAGTATTTTGTATGATAACAAAACATTAAATTTTTTTTAGGTATTTAATTTAAATTACTCATCATGTTGATGATGATGGCTTTAATTTAAGTAAATGAAGATTCTTTTACATAGTCTTAGCAAAATATACAGTTTCTCATATAAATGCACAATATGCGAGATCGGTACTTAGATCATAAACATTATAATTATACCCACCCCTATTTTGTAAGCACCATACTGGTAAGTTACAATTATGTTTACCACATTTATATTATAAATACGAAGTTTGTGCTTTTTGCAAATAGCTGGAAGGGTGTTGATGAATTCATCTATCTATAACCACGAAGTAGTTATTTATACTGTCAAGAGATTCGCCTACGATCACCAAGTACGATCATGATAAAAGGTTGCATTGTAAGTCTATTCTTGAAACTTTGTTCGCTTACTTGCTATTTCACTGTGGATATCCGAATCGTTTTTCACATGCTGTGCAAAACTAGCAGTTGCTTCAGCTTTCGAAGGACACCAAATCTTTTTGCGACTATTCTTCAGCCGAACACTTGTAACAGCCACGAGAGATGGCATAAGCAGCAAACAAGCTATATTTGATGCCTCCTCTGAACCTAAAATTAGAAAATATAATTTATAAACGCTATTAAGATATATTAGTACTCGTAGTTACTTACTTAACAGGATGAATTAATAAAATACTATGTTCAAACTTATGAGAGCATTTTTCGTTTGACAGCCTGACAGCTCAGTTGGTAGTAGATCTACCATCTACGCTGGAGGTCGTGGGTTCAATCCCCACCGAGAACAAATATTAATAATATAAAAAATAAATTAATAAATTACCATGCTGATAAGTGGTGAGATAATCCAAATTTTTGTCCTTGGTCTTGGTGCGCAGTTTAGCCAGCTCAAAGATGTTGTCCTTCAAAGCAGGATTTTTTTCTGTAAAAGGATAAATAAATAAATTAAAAAAAATCGGCTTGTTCAGCGGCACGCACCACACTTTGTTTGCTATACCTAGTGAGCCAAGCCAACTGCGGGCGCACTGCGGCTTGCCCGGCGCGCGGCGCGGCCGGTAAAGATGCTGTGGCAAGCCACGCATAGTGTGCTAGGTACCTTTAAGTTAGGTAGGTATTATGGCACATAATATAATTACAGAACTACGGCTTTTTTGCAGAAAGTTCTACCAGGTAATTCTTTGTCTTTCACCTAATGTAGGTAGGTAGAAGTAATGGCTTCAAGCACCAATTAGCACACACGATAGCAACGAGTTCTGCCAACTACAATAATCACCGTGGTAATACTTACTTTGAAAAACTTCGATATACTCCTCCAAGCCCCAAGCAGTAAGGAGATTCCTTACGTCTTCATCCATCGGGCGTTTTGTACTTAATGCAGTTTTATCAAAAATGATGAATGACAAACTGGTAAAGCGCTGCAAGTTTTCTATGTTCAGGTGCCAATCTCACTTAACTCACTCAACCTCTGCTCTCACACTGTTTATTATAAAAGTAGATACTCTCGTGTCCGCACCCAAGAACTTGTAGAAAAGAAATGGCCGTTGTCCTTGAATTGCACGCGTGTCTAAACGCATTATCCGAGTTTACACAATTCACATGTCAACGAATAACCATTTTCTTCGATTGTTCCAATTAAGTTACTTGTTTAAAATATTAAATAGCCAAACACTTATCTATTGATTGCTGTGTTACTTGCTTGTTGATAGCTAATTTACTTGTTTAAAGTTTTATAACCCACAGTCGTAAATAACAAATGTAGGGATAAAAAAGCAGCCAAGTGCGAGTCGGACTCGCCCATGAAGGGTTCCGTAGCAACAAGTATCATAATAAAAAGTTTCTTTTTAGTGGAAGTTTGCATAGTAATGTACAACATATATTTTTTTAGTTTTATCATTCTCTTATTTTAGAAGTTAGAGGGGGGGGGGGGCAACTTTTTACTACTTTGAAAGTGTCTCTCGCGCAAACTATTCAGTTTAAAAAAAACCATATTAGAAACCTCAACATCATTTTTGAAGACCTATTCATAGATACCACACGTATGGGTTCGATGAAAAAAAATTATAGTTTTTTTTTCTATTTTTGTGTAAAGACCTTAATGTGGTTCACAAAATACATCTACTCGCCAAGTTTCATCAGTCTAGCTCTTACGGTTTCAGAGAAAAATGGCTGTGACATACGGACGGACAGACAGACAAACAGACATACATGACGAATTCCGTTGACGGGTTCCGTTTTTGCCATTTGCCTACGGAACCCTAAAAAAGCGGCCAAGTGCGAGTCGGACTCGCCCATGAAGGGTTCCGTAGCAACAAGTAACATAATATATAAGTTCTTGTATGTTCGTCGAGTTTTGTTATGTACGGCATTGCGCTGTCAGTTGTGTAGGTAAAAGTAGGTACATGCACACAGACCTATACACGAATTTTCGAAGGGTTCTTTATTGGTGATAAGTGCCATCGCTAAAGAAGTTATTCCCCGTTTCTGTTATTTTTACGGGATAAAAAGTAGCCTATGTTTCAATACCGGATACAATCTATATTTGCTCAAGATTTCATCCAAATCGGTCCACTGGCTTGAGCGTGAAAGAGCAACAAACATCCCTAATGTACATAAAAACTTTCGCATTTATAGTTGTTGTAGAAGAAGCATAGGTTTTTAAACTTCTGCTACGGTTACTTTAACAAAGATACTCACTGGGAAATAATGATTTACTCGGAAGAATATACAACAAAACAAGCTTGTTTACTACAAACATACGTCTATTTCCTCTATTGTACGTTTTAAATGAGTCTTGGTTATTTGTAATCATACCAATCTATACAAATTTAACCGAGTAGGAGTTGTCTAAACTTAGATAGGTCAACTTGTCAGTTTATAAATCTGAAAACTTATCTATATTCAAACGGAAACTGAATAGGTTACTATAACTGAGGCACTCACTTTGAAACTATCAAGTACTCTGTTAGAATTACCTAGAATATACAGCAAAACCGGCTTGTTTACTATTAACAGAGCTTTATTGTGCGATTTAGATAAGTCTTAGTTATAAGTAGTCAAAAAAAAAATAACCAAGCCAAATTGGTACTTTGCTAGTGCTCCGTTTTTTCCGTGTACTTCTGATAGCAAAAGAGCACTTAAAAACCTTTCACCACACTCGGTTTGATCTTTCAAACCAGTGAGTGACACGATAAGAAGAAACAAAATTTTAACCTTGTTAGTACAAAAAAAATCATCTAAATAAAATTTTGATGATAAATTTAAGCAATTTGTATTCAAATAAAATCTGCAAAGCGTTAGTCAATTAAAAACTCAGAATTAACTTATTCATGATACAAATTAAACGTACGACGGAAACAAAACAAAGACAGTCAGACATTATTTAATAGGAAACTGAATACCAAAGTTTATTTTAATACGACAGCCAAAATGACGGTCATAATAAAGCGGAGACGATTAAATTCCGCATCATTTTAATCACTGGCTGTTGTATTTTTTCTGTACTTTTTCTTCTTTAATATAGCTTATATTATTCAAGGTCAATGTAGCTTTCCAAGGTTGAAAGAATTTTTGAAATCGGCACAGTAGTTTTTGAGTTAATTCATTACAAACATACACACAAAAATACAAAAACACAAATCATTGCTCTCTGTAATATTAGTATAGAGTATAGATTACTTGATACGCATAGATGAGTTGAAGAAAAAAAAGTGTAATACAATCAGTTATATAGCAACTGCCTTGAGGAAAGCACACGCAGATTAAACAATAGTTACTACGACTAACTTCAGTGTTACGTGGAACAGGGGAAACAATAGCGTTGTTTTTGTCCGTCAATAGTCAATGTCTTGAGTTTTTCTTTCAAACAGCAATTTTCTAATGTTGCTAGGCTTTGTCACAATAATGGCATTATTATCGTTATATCGTACCGAATCGGTGATTTTGTGTCTGATTACAGTTGAGAAGTAATAAGCACTTACAGAGAAGCTATTACCCTCAATGAGATAGTTATCTACTAAAGTTTGAACACTTTGATGTTTTATAATGTAGGTGTTTGGAAAATTCATCATCCGCACTTGGTGTGCGGTCTAGTTTCCGCAAGTAGGCTTTTTGCGTGACGCTTGACACGTGTTGCTTAAACTTTTTTGGTTCTACGACACGCCGGTTACCTCACGATGTTTTCCTTCACCGATTTGAGAGTACTGGCATCACATACATTTTTCGAGAGAACAACTCACGACTACACACGACTGGATTTTAACCCAAGACCTTAGACCGGAAGGCGGGCTGCTAACACTAGGCCACCAGTGCTCTGCAGTGATTTTGACTGTAGTTTTATTAAAAAAAGTTTTTGGTTGTATTGACTAGACTTAAACCGACTCTCGTGAATTTTTAACTGTTGTTTTTTCCTTGCAAGTGGATTGTTATATCAGTAAAATTTGCCTGTAGTTTCGACGGCAGCCACACCCAAAAACACCTCAGCAAATCTGCTTGGCGGCAAAAATAGATAATGGAATATAGTATAACTTCCCCAGACGAGCCCTTCACAAAGTCTTATTTATAAATAAATCAAATTGGACCACAACCCAGTGGTTGAAAGCATTATTCAAACGTTAGTACATATTATTAATTCAATGTTATTCAAAGCTAATTGGCATTATTTAACAACATACACAATTAAATTATGTATGTATCCAAAAACTTTCTGTAGCCAAATAATTGAGGCAGAATTTCGTGAAACAAAATTATAGGCACAGTAACTTACTGATGTTTGAAATGACACACAATCAAAGCTTCTTGATATCTAGTTTTGGAGTTTAGCAAAATATGTAGTGTACTTATAACGTAACGTTTATATATTTAAGGTTTTCATCATATACTAGGTAAGTACTGGCTTACCGCATGTATTTATTTTACTACCCACAAACCATGTCGTTTCTCTTCGAAAAATGTATTTCGCAATTCTAGTGCTCACAACAGGTGAAGGAAAACATCGTGAGGAAACCCACGGCTTAGTCAGTTCCCCACGTATTGACCATGTCTTTCCCGTGGATTAGGCCGACTAAGCTGTCAAGATGGTAGCATACTCGATTTAAAAATCTTGTCCTAGGTATTATAGCGTCCTGTAAATAAGGGCATGAGCAAAATCAGTTAGCCCTGACGCTTTAAAATCATCTAAAATAGATGCAAAGGCCTGTTTCTTTATTTACAATGCAGAAACATCAACCAAAAATGTTTTTTGTCTATGGTCGACGACGATGAGTGGTCAAATAGTAGAATGGTGATGAGGGAATTCAAATTTATTTGCTTTCACCATACTTGGTTTGAAAAAACCAGTGACACAATAAGAAGAAAAAATAAGGAGCTAAGTCGTGAAGTTCCATCGCACATTCTCCGAAATGATATCCTGGAATACCGATAGCCAGACAACTTTACGGCGATGTTCGAGAAATAGAAGCTTATCGATAGCAATTCAAATAAATAGACAAATACCTACATCCGTTTTCATACAAAAAGCGGCAAGTAACAGGATACCAAATGCCTATTTCGGTTTTAACCTTGCGCATTGCAAGAGTGTAATAGAATAAGTCATAACAGATTGTTCCCACACAAGTTCACTAGCCTTGTTCTAATAACACAATGAATCAATTGGGACTTGAACAATGAGTCAGAAGGTAACTTAAACAAATAAGAACCTTTGTACAATATCAACTAAAAACATGCAAGTTCTTGTTTACCGTTGAACGGATGAAAATATTATTTACTGTTGTGAAATTCACTACACAGTTCTAATCAGGCTCAAAATCATTCTTCCTGACAACGTATCATTATTATTATCTCAGCCAAGTATCACCATCATCCTCAAAGACCAGTATCACCCACTGCTGGGTATAGACCGCCTTCATTTTCTGCCAGCCTCCTATTTCTTGTGCGTCTCTTACCCTGGTGTATCCTGTAACCTTTACGATGTCTTCGACCCGTAAACGTAAAGGAAACTGAAAATGTCATGAAGTGGTGTATTCCCAGCAGTACAATTATTTAAGTTGATGACTCCGACCAGCTATATGGGCCACCATGATTTATTAGAGCGCTGATCTAGATATTATGCAGCTACCTCCTCATTACCTCAAATATAGCGAACTCGCTTCGTGTCGGTGCATTTCATACATAATGTGTGTCACAGCTGAGAATAACAGCTGGGTCAATTTATATTTCAGCAAAATATACATTTTTATAGTTGACAAGAAAAAGAAGGGCTATGATTTTTAGAGATAAAAAAAATAGTTAAACTATGACCCATCAATAATTATGTTTTAAACATGTTCTAAAGATAATCGACTAATATTCCACCTTCCCTAAAAAACAACATGCCACCATGTTGTTTTTTAAGGGAAGGTGGAATATTAACTGGCCTTTCAGCATAGTAACTCTGTCATTTTTGTAGGTCGTGGGTTCAATCTCAACCGAGAACGAATATTTGTGTGGTGAACGCAGATGTTTGTTGTCATCTGGGTGTTATATTGTATTTTAAGTATTCATGTACAAAAAATGTATATATCAGCTATCTGGTTCCCTTATTATGGGCTAGAAAGGGCTGCGTGGATTAACCACAAAATTTATTTATTATTTAATTAATGTGACCATCAGCTTAGTAAACGATTCTCTTGTTTCACACTTGTTAGAACATTATTTCACTGAAGTTGGTTAAACAGAAAGCTTTTTACGTTTGCCCCAGCTATTTTCCAAGTTCTATGGACAGGTGGGTTGGTACTACTAGGAGACTTATCTAGAATATAGAGCCGTTAATTGGCTAAGTTTCTTACGGAGATTGGGGACGCTCATAATATTCTCGTAAATAGTGATGACTTGTATTATTTTTTACTGTAAGCTCATGATTATGTAGAGATTTTTAATGTATATTTACATACAAGCATTTTACATTTTTTATGCAACGTTAGTTGGATAGATTATCAATCGATTCACCATCTTTAATTATTATTTTCCAGTATAAGACTTTACAAAACGTAAAAAATACACATGAAACAGTGAGTATAGATAATCATAAAACTTAATCATAATCATCATCATTATCAGTCTAAAGACGTCAACTACGTTTACGTTTCCAGAAATTACGATTCTGCGCTGACTTCCCGCAATTTTAACAATGTCGTCGGTCCATCGGGTGGGTGGGCATCCTACGTTTCGTCTTCCGATTCGTGATCGCTATTCGAGAACCTTTATTCCCCAACGGTTGTCAGTTCTTCTAGCTATATAACCTGCCCATTGCCACTTCAACTTAGTAATTCTACGAGCTATGTCGATGACCTCATAAAATATTACACCAAGATCTTTTATTTGTAGAACCGAAATTAAATACTTTTTGTTGTCATTACAATACGTACTGCATTCGGCTTTAAAATTATAGTGATTTTGCATTCTACATTATTCAAACTAGGTAGGTATGTGAAAGTTAGAGAAAAGCAAATTCATAATAATCTGGATGGGTAGAAGCACAAAATAGAAATCTCTTTATCGTGTCACTGTGCACTGGTTCAAACCAGGTGTGGTGAAATGATTTTAAGTGCGCGTCAGAGAGGAAGGATATAAATAAGTACCTATCTAATACTACTACGTAGTAAAACTTAAAATGACGTAGCAAAGCCAGTTTAGTAGATATACTTAAATACAAAAACTTGCGAAAAACTCCTTTCGTGCACTCGTCAAAACATGTGACTGACTGATTCTTTTTTAAACCAGTGTGATGAAAGCATTTTAAGTGCGCCTCAGAGAGGCTCTTTTTGTGCACTCGTGACACGATTAGAAGAAGAAGAAGAATATAATACTTAGAATTTATAGTTCAACCCCTGTTATTGGGTGAACGCTTAGCTTCAGGGATATCAAAGTTATAATTCACTATTGTTAAATTATGGTAAAGAAAGACATCATAAGTAAACCAGCACTTAAGTATCCTTTCATCACACTAATTTGAAAAAACCAGTGACACTATAAGAAAAAGAAGAAAGATATCCGAGGGAACAATCATCTTCTAGATGTATGTTACTTGGGGTCTAGGGATGAAAGAAGTGAGCTTTTTTAATCACTATTTTCTTTCCATCCTTTGATATTAAAATCTTGTATACCACAAACTCATAGAATAAATATTCATTAAACCTATTAGATTGCGGTTATTTCAAATGTTTATGAAATCAACCTCATTTTACTTACTAATAAAATGCTAATCAACATTGAGGATATAATTATTTAATATGTTTTTTTTCACGGAGCGAGCGTAAGGTTAGTAAGTATCTAGACGAGAAAATGTATTCAGTAAGTACATAAAACCTGATTATTTTTCTTCAAACTTTAATCAAAGCAAAATAAGAATCACAGTACGAGAATGTATGAATCAAACACTTTTAATTTCGACTAGATCGAAGCAAAATTATTGACATCTAATAGATACTTTTTTTGCAATAATGAATGTTTTTGTCAGATGTTGTCTGCAATAAAAAAAAAACTGTAGGCCTACGATAAACTTTGTCTGGCTCTAGTTTTAAGTCTGTGTGAGTGTTGACCAAATAAATCCTTGGTTGAAACGTTTCACACACAGTATAACGTTTCACTGGTGAGCACTCACACAGACTCAAAAACCAGAGCCAGAAACAGAGCCAGACAGAGCTAGTGTTAGGTCTACAGTATTGATCAATGATCTACAAACTAGATTCATTATAAACCCTCATTATTCAAAGTGGATTACAAAATTCGTACCAAAACTATCGAAGATTGCAAGATCGCTTAGAAAAGCAGTTTCACAATATACAAATTATCTACAAAGAGATGTGCTATCTCACTCCAGTAATTAGATTGCGTTAGAAAACGGTTATTTTTGGTATGAGACTGTAAATGTTACGGAGTTACAATAAATATTGGCAGACAGGTTATTTTGAAAAGAAAGATTCATATTATACCTATATATTTTTAAGAATGATCTGCCTTATTTTAAGATACAGATACCTAGATAGATAGATAACTTTTTATTTGGCTCACAACAGAAAAGAAAAACAACTAATATAATAGGTACGGCTACACAAAAACAACCAAGTTAAGGCGAAAACTATAATCTACGCATTATGGCGCAATATTTTCCATCTCGACTAGTGATGTGTCTCGTCGCCCGGTCTTAGGCCAAGATTCAGGCTGAGATTCATAGACCGAACTTTGACTTTACTTTGATGGAAAGTTCAACTTTCAACCAAAAATATATTTCATAGTTCTGTCAACCTCTTCTTTATTCAAAATGTTGAACGTAAACTTCGATAAACAAAGCTTACTTTGCGAAGACTCCTTTGCTGTAAAGCAAAGTCACGTCTATGAATCTCGGCCTTAGAACAGATATCCTACTCCCGAAACCGGCTAGGGCTAAGGATCAAGGCTTATCAAATAAATCACAATAATCAATATCGTCATAGTTATTCCTACCTTCGCGACCAATTTTGTAATTTTTTGTAAGGTTAGAAGTTTATCATAAATTTGACCCTTATTTGTAATTCAGGCCATTTTATAAAGGCCTTATAAAGTATACTTGTCACTGTCACTTTCATGTGAATGAAAAGAGTTGGCAATAGATTTATCGGTCATTTCAGTTGATGAAGTCCTCAGTGAAAAATATGAAAAAGAACGAATGTCTAAAACCTATTAAAATTGACCGATTTTTATGACATTTCTATGTAGCCAGACTTTAAAGATAAACAAAACATTGTTTAAATCTGCTCATAAATGACGAAATCAAGGGATAGCAATCATCTTCTAGCTTTAGGACGTTTCAAAGTGATTCTTGTGTCGTATTGAATGAACGCATAGTGAATCTTGAATCTTGAATCATCAAAAATATAAAAATTAAACACAACCGAATTGATTTAGAATTTGGCCCTTTTTATTTGAAGTCGGTTAAAAAAACAAGTAGGTACCTTTAAACAAACAAGAACGCATGTAGTGACAGACCTCCTTAGAAGATTTGAGCTTAGGCTAGCTGAAAATAATATTTAATGATGTTACTCTGATTAATACAAATTAAAATTGCGATAAAGAGCCAAAATAAACCACTTGGAAAAGCCAAAATAATTAAACAATTATCATAATAAAAAATAAACTTGTAAGTCATACATTTATGGCGTTTGAGTGCGTCATCAAGAGTTTAATAAGATTTTGATACTTTTATTCTTACAAAACAGATGTTATTGTTATCTTATCAACTAAATACACAACAAGCCTATATTACCATAATTTGATATTCATATAAATTGTGTTTGCTAAAGGTTTACGACCGTTCACATCATGTTTTCTAATATCATGCATAAATTATGCAGAATTATTACCATGACAGCTGTATAAAACTATACTCGTATATTTTTTAAAACTGCAATAGGCTATCAGTAGGCCTACCACAAGCTCTGTCTGGCTCTGTCTCTGGCTCTGATTTTGAGTCTGTGTTAGTGTTGACTAAATAAATCTACTTCGAAACGTCACACACACTGTATAATACACTGGTGAGCACTCACACAGACTCAAAAGAGCCAAAGACAGAGCTTGTGGTAGGCCTACAGATACCGAGCACACTCATAGAGATTTAATTGAAACAACATGTCCTTATTTACAAAGAACTCTACGATGAATGTAAAAAAAATACACGAAACAGCTGAACAGATCGTTACAGGCGCTTTAAATATCTCATAATGATTAGTTTTAATTTCTTAGGTTGCAAAACATAAAATCATAATATTAAGTATACGTTAATTAGAATTTATCGCATTCGGTGTGTGCGTTCTGTATGCTTAATTTTATTAGTGTACTTTAATTGCAAAAGTAATTTCAACAACATGCTCGTCGCTCGTAATTTATGCCGCGAACGATGAGCAGAGTAAATGGAGCGAGAAGAGGAAAGTGTACATCTCTATATCACATTTTAATAGACAATTTGTCGTACTTTTTTTATGCAAATCATAGACAAACGGGTTAGGGGTCGGTCACCGTCGCCCATAGACACCAAGGGTGCTGCCAGCGTTGCCTACCCTGAAGGAACTTTTTTACATTTTTCTTAAACCTATTCATGTTATAGCTGAGGGGAAATACCTCTGGAGGTAGCTACTTTTTAACGGGAAATAAAATTGGCACGTTTTATAGTAATTTATTGAAATTTATAGATTTAATGCTAATTGGATGGGCATAATCGTGACATAAAATTGAGGAAATTACTCAATAGTCGGCTTCATTTTTTATAGGACTTACCTTTGATGGATGAAATTGCACTACTGGTTCATGATAATCATTAGCATAACCAACTTGCATTTTGCATTCCGTTTTTTCATCTGAGATCATTTATTTATAAGTACCGAACGAATTCTCCAAACTTTCTATGGCACTTTGGTACTTTCAGGAACTACCACAGCCGCAAACCAAATGACTACCTACCTACTTAATTGAACTGTTTAACCACAAACAAAATTGTTTATTCCGTTAACCACGGTAGGTACGTGTGAAACTCGAACAGAAAAAAAAAGTTAAAAACTTACCGAATATTAGAAAAACTGTCAGTTTCATGTTCACAGCTTGCAACACTGGCACAAAAGAAAAGAAAGAGAATTTTAATTTAGATGTTAAAAGTTTGAAATTGGAAAACGGCGTTCGATCTGCGCTGCCGCCGAACCGCGTATGTTATTGTCACCGCACGCGCTGTAGCGGGTAGTGGTGGCCAACATTCACTTTCTATAGCGTAGTGGGGTTAGCCTGGAAGACAGGGAAGCCGAGGGTTTGTTGACTCTGCTCTATTAACCATGGTGCATTTTATTTGGATGCTTTCAATGGCAATGAAATGACGTTGACGCTGATGCAGCGCGTTGAAATCTTTACTAAAGAAACACATTTTTTTTATTTGACAAGCTATAAAATACTTTTAGATAAGCATTGAGCGTATGAATGTCAAAAATGATAGTTCTAAAATACCGAGCTTCAATCCAATAGATTTTAATCTGTTTTGCCGCTATACCTAAAGTTGCTCGAAGCTTTCAGGATCCAAGGTCTATACTCTCATTTCGAGAACATAACGTGGTGCTATTATTTAATCTGTGCTTTGAGTGAATGGTGACTGTGGGTTTGTGCGTGGAAACCACATTCTTCAAATTTTTACTTTATTTAGTTCATACACGCTTCAATGCGATATTTTCATTAATTTATTCCTCCATAGAGAGATTAACGGATGCGTGATTACAACAGATAGGTACTTTTATTTTGTGTGAAACGAATTTTGATTCTATCCACCCTTACATTTTCTGCTTTTCATTCCATTCAGTCCATTACTTACCCAACTTTCCGATTGATGGACGCAATGTACCACATAAGTACAGGGCACATTCTCTCATGTCTTCATTTACAACAGTCATAGGCTAGACTAACAGGTGCGTTTTTTCGTAACTTTGAGGACCTAGAGACAGACCACCCGCCCGTTGGTCGAACGACATTGTTGCTAATGCTGGGAATGAGTGAATGAAACTCGCGAGGGACCGGAAAGAGTGGTGCAATAAAGAGGAAGCCAATACTCAGCAAAGGGTGCAAACGGGCTGAGATGATGATTCTTTTTCTCATCTTATCACTGATTCTTTCGAACCAAGTGTGGTGAAAGGATTTAAGTGCGCCTCAAAGAGACTCCTTTCGTGCACTTGACACAATGAACTTTTTAGGTTCTACGACATGCCAGTTTCCTCACGATGTTTTCAAGATGAAGGTTCAAGTTTTCGAGATGATGAGGCTCATTATAAAAAGCAGGAGCCTAATTCTCGGCTCATCTCGGATCATTTTGCAATTTTATTTTATTGCTTGTTTTCGAAGAGAGAATGGATGATTTCCTTGAGTAATTCATCGACGACCTCATTGTAGAAGCCTCGACAGCTACGATATACAGAAAACGTAGAAAAAGTGCGGGCTTGTGCAATGCCAATGTGTATTTAAAGGACATTGAAAATCTCGGTCGGCCCGAGAATCAGGCTCCAGATCTCTTTACAATCAGCACCATTCTATTCAATGTTGTCAACAAATCTTCTTGTTCACTTATTTATACCTTCACTACGAATTCACGCAGACATAAATCAAGTGTGGCATTAGTAATACAGCACTATAAAGCATTAATTTAATTCTGACTTTGATAGATCTTAGTGTGATTACTTATTTAGATGGCGGTTGAGACATCGTTACTAATTGAGATTAGATCAATATTAGGCGGCAGGATTTAGCTAGCTGGCTGTAACTGGGCAGGCGTAGCTCGTAGAATTATAAATTGCTTATCCCTGGAATATAAGTCTTTGAATAGTAACTGCGAATCAGCTGATAGCCTATTGATCCGTTGTTATTTTAAAGATTGCAGGAAGTTTATGGATACTTAAAAAGGGCCCAATTTCTCTTCCTGAATATATGCTACTTTTAAGAAACCCCAGTCCAACCCATAAACTTACCACCCACTCTAGTGCGCACTGCGCAGTGCTCTCAAACGATGAAAGAAAACATCATGAGAAAACCCGCGGCTTAGTCAGTTCCGTGCCATGTCTTTCCTGTAGAGTAGGCCAGATAAGCTGTCAGGTTTAGGTGCTGGGCAAGCCTACTCCATTTTTTTGCACAAAACTTTTAGCGACCTTGGTTCGTGAATGGTTGAATCTTGCATTTTTTGTGAAGTGACAGTGGCCATTATTGTGAAATGAGCTGCTTTATATTTTTTTATGGCACGAGCTTTCAATTTTCTGGGAAAAAAATTGTTCATTAACCCCGACCGAAACTTGACCTTAGTGTGTTTGTCTGTTTGCCTGTCTTCTTCTTATAGTGTCACTGTTTCTTTCGAACCAAGTGTGGTGAAAGGATTCTATGTGCGCCTCAAAGAGCTTCTTCGACACTACACGTTCGTGTTTGCCTGTGACCTCATGCAATTCCGAAATTAATGAATACGGTTGATTGAAATCGCTCCAATTGAAATATGTTTTTTTTTGTGTTAGAAAGAGCACTGATATTTCTGACTGATGATTAGTACCACAATCATCATCATCATCATTGCCCAGCCCAACTCACATTGATTTACGCGATCGCTAGAGTGATTTGTGTTGCTGGAATCGACGCCCTGTAGGCCTACCATGAGCTCTGTCTGGCTCTGTCTCTGATTCTGGTTTTGAGTCTGTGTGAGTGTTGACTAAATAAATCCTACGTCAAAACGTCTCACACACAGTATAATGCACTGGTGAGCACTCACACAGACTCAAAACCAGAACCAGAGACAGAGCCAGACAGAGCTCATGGTAGGCCAAGTTCCAACTGATCCAAGTTGTTTGAGAAATTCTCGCTCGCTTTAATCGCTCGGGCTCCGTAGAGTTTGGCAACCTAGTTAAAAACAATAATTAGGGATACACTTATTTGGTCTCTAATCACCTTCAGTGCAAGGTTGTCGTTGTCATTACTTCATTTGTATGGATCATTATTTAAAATCCTTCAAAAAAATTCTCACAAGTTTTGCAACATCAGATAAGAAAGTAAGCACTGGGACATGAAACCTATTAGACCTTAAATTAAGACGCAGACAACCGTGGCACGTGAGGCTGAATATCTGTATGCCTTCAGTTGATGGACGCAGGGCAGTGCATCGTAGGGCAATTTCCTGATGTGCGTGACCTACGAGGCGTTGCTTTGTTATAGGCCATGGTTTCCACTTAACATCAGGTGGGCCATCTTTAAAAAAAAAACCGTGTGGTCACGACACGTAGTGATGAAAAATTTCCAACAATTCCATAGTAAAAGTTCACTTAAAATAACATTTTGAGCTAAACAATAGTGTTCGTATAATAAACATTTTCATGAAAAGTTTTGGAGAATCTTGAAATAATGTCCTCAAATCCTAATGAGTATGGCGATGAAACATCTTGAACCAAACCTACCATATACCAAAAGTTATAGAACCATTGGTAAACATAGATAGCACTTCTTAAATTAACGCCATCGTTATGTATAATTATTATATGGAAGACATTGGTAATAAAGAGTATCAGTAGTAGTAGAGCTCTTTGTGAAGGGCTCGTCCGGGGAAGTACTACCACCATGCCTATTTCTGCCGTGAAGCAGCATTGCTGTGTTTCAGTTTGAAGGGTGTGGGTGCCGGTGAAATTACTGGCACGTGAGGCTGAACATCTGTATGCCTCCAGTTGATGGACGCAGGGCAGTGCATCGTAGGGCACGTTCCTGACGTGCGTGACCTACGAGGCATTGCTTTGTTATAGGCGATGGTTACCACTTAACATCAGGTGGGTCATATGCTTGTTCCATCAGCTAGTTACATAAAAAAAAAAAAAAAAAAAAGTCCTCTAAGGGTCTGTTCACACAGACCGGCTCGTAGAGCATCGGCGTGCATTAAACCTTACTACAAAAACTCTGTTTTCAACGTGTTAAGAATCTGCTCTCCTCTCCGAGCCGGTCTGTGTGAACGGACCTTACGGCTTCTTTGGTTAATTCAGAAAAGCGCCATCTATGCGACTCTTACAATATCTGATAGCTCAGTGTTCAACTATACATTTTGTTACCGACACGACTGGCCAAATGGTAAGGCGTATCCAATAACTTGGCGTTCTAACCTTTCTCTCAAAACAACTCGCGAATTACTTTAACCACTTGTTAATAGATGGCACTTTTGTTAATTTACTGAGATCTGATGCCTTATGAGTTGTAATCGCATTTAGGTTGTAGGTAGCAAAATTAAATATTGTAAAGAAAAACGTGCCTCTGGACTAACTCCCTATGTGCCTCCCTAAATGCCAACTAAAAAACTTGAGGAAAGTCTACCACGTGCAAGTTTAGTAAAAATGTACTATGCTTTATGCATGTGAAAAACCTATAATATGGCGAGGCTTTTCTACCTTGTAAATTATTCTTCTACCCCATTTCATTCAAGATTTATTTCAAGGTTTCCGACGTAGCGGGGAAAAATAATTAGGGTATGTATTACCACACCTAATTCTTCTCTAGAGAAAACTCAAGAAAGATGCTTTGGTTGTGTAGAAAAAAGTAATGACTGGCTCTCATACCTAGGAACGTTTTGCTCCATGTTAAGCTAGTATTCTGTTATTTTTGACAAAAGTTGTTCATCTCTTTTTGTTTGTATATACTTACCTAATTTTCTATCCTTCTGGTGCTTTTGGTGTTCCTATCCAATTTCATTGAATGTATCTAGGTATTAAACAAACTTTTAAGTTGATATGTTATATGAGATATTCAATTTCTTTGTAAATACATATTTAGAATACAATATAACACCCAGACAGAGAACAAACAGCTATGTTTACTAGATAAATATTTGCTCTCGGTTGGGATTGAACCCATGACCTACCAGAGTAGCCAGTATTATTTATCTACCAATAGTTTAATTTATTTTTATTTTATCATCTAATATTCAAATGTGCACAATTAGGTATACCTTTTAAAATATCAACTAGCGGACCCAACAGACGTTGCCCTGCATGATTATTTATTTTATTATTATTTTGAATTATGTTGTGTATCTAAACCATCAACCAAAATTCATTTAAATCGGTCCAGCTGTTTAGGAGGAGTTCAGTGTCACACACGTACAGTAGAATCAGGTATATAGGTATATAAAGATAGGCATACTTACATAAAATTCTTCCACGTGGTAAACGCCGCGCCGCAAGCAGTTATTGACTAAATCGGTATAAAGATCTTTCAAATAGATATCCTGCCAACGTCTGATACAGAAGGCCTACCTCCATTCTTCTATTGTTGTTGTGAATAGAACCGATTTCAATAGATATTGGGTTCAGTAAATGGTATTCCATTCACGCAATGTGTATTTAATCTTCAAAATACCGAGTAATCCATGTTTTATTAATGTTTTTTCATCTAAGTAATAAGGCTATTCCGGGAAAAAAATGACAGTCTTTCTTTTATGTCAGTTTTTTGACAAGCCTAAAAAAGAGATGGATATTATTTTGATTCAAGAATCATGTCAAGATCATTTCAAGAAGAAGAAGATCTGGGGTGCAATTCTAGCAACACAAATCACTAAGGCCTGCGCACACCTAGGCCGCTGGCGTCGGCGATCAGTGAAACGTCAAATATCGTTGTCGAATTTGACAGCGTTTCACTGATCGCTGACACCAGCGGCCTAGGTGTGCGCAGGCCTTCAAGCGATCGCCGAATTCAATGTGAGTTGATATTTTTAGTTTGAAAATTTTGAAAATGGAACGCAGCAATCACTCTTTCGAGGCAATTCGAGCCGTGTTGCTGAAATAGCAGGGTTGATGACATAGAACGTAGGTATAATAGAATCCCCGCAAGACATCTCTGCGTGTGGCTGATGGTGGAAAATGTAAAAAAACCTGGCTGGAACTAATCTCTCAAAAATAAACTAAGGTCGATTTCCTCATTTATGTGTGTGATCGAAAGATATATTTGCAGTCAATTTTTTTCATGCTTTCACCATCTGACACGCGCAGAGTTATCTTGCGCGGGGTCTAATACTACGCTGAAGAATTGCCTTATCTGTAGATTAAAAATAAACCCTGAAGTAATTCATGACACACACAAATATTATTAATATTTGACCTTACACCTGTACGATATACAAAACACAAGCATACAAGTAACAACACTGTACACAAGAATACATAACAGAAGTTCATTTTTTTTGATAAAAGTTTAAAAAGTGCACTATTCCTAGTTTAAATGACGGACAAAAAGGTGGTAAAACCATTGGATAAATATAATTTATTTTACAATGAACACCAACGCAAAATATTAATTAGTGAAGCGGAAATAGGAAGGTCAAACTATAAATGGGAAAGAAAATGAAATTACATAATATACTGTGAACTGTATTGTAATTTTTATTATTTAACTCCCTATGACTAGTTCTACGCTATGATATAAAGTTATAGAAATTCGTCCTTTAATATATACGGTATTTTTTTATAAAAAAGCATCTAAGTAAATAAGTATACAATTTATATGAGTAGTAATAAAATCTTACTGACTAATTTGTGTACAACACAACTTTTATGTTTTAAACGTTAAAAAGTGGAAATTACACTTTTCGTGGTTTAATATTGGCGACTCGTGTGGCAATTAATTGGAAGAATTCACGATGAAAAAGTAGTTAAACATAATTCTGTAGGATATAAAGATTAAAAATAGACCTAAAAACTTTATCGATCGTTTTATTATGTATTTATTTCTAATACCCACACAGTTTGGGTTTTAGTACTTAAAAAACCGGCATATTCCAGATTCCCTTATGTTAATACTCTAACACCTTTAAAAAAATACAAATCGGTTTATAAAATAATAATGTCGAATACATAAACAAACATAAAAAATACAACCAAATTGAGAACTTTTTCCTTTCTTATTTGAAGTTGGTTAAATATCTCCTTCGCAGGAGATTTCTGGAATATTCCAAAAAGCTCTTACCTACTACAGTGTTATTTGTTCATATAATAACAAGTGCGATATAAAATAACCTATCTCCAAAAATATGAACTATCTATACCTACTTACTAACTAGCACACGCAGACTATAGACTATACTAAATTAAAAAGAAAATGGTAACTTAATTAAATCACTTTTGGTTTGATGTGGTTGCATGTTCTTATATTCTTAATCTAACATTATTAAACAGGATGTAAAAAGATTACTCCCGAAAACTTAAACTCTATAGAAACTATACAATGTGATGAGTTAAAGATAAAGCTGAATTCTTTCAAATTACGTTTTTTTTAATGAATTTTCAAATTCTTGGTTGAAAAAAGTTTAGCGATCACAAGTCATATTACGAGAAAAGTGTATGGATATGGATGGTGGTTATAGAAGATAGAGGTAGACCAAAGAAAACATGGATGGGTTTTGTCATCATGATGACATGAGCAAGAACATAAGATAATCAAAGTGAGCATAAGATGATAAATGATAGATGAGGGGAAGAAGAAAATCTGTAGTGCCGACTTCACTTAGCGTGGGATAAGGGCAGGTAGATGATGATGAGTTTGAACTACCATGAACTGAAACAAGACTCTCTCTCTCGCTCGATAAACTAACATTGCAAAAATGATGAGAAATATAAATCATATTTAATCAGTGATTTATTGAATATCCTTCGGTGAAATAATATTTATCTTGAAAGCAACGCCTATAAAAGCCGAGCTTTAGATTTAGGAAACTTTCTTTTTACACCCTGTACATACTACTTAAATTAATCTCAAACATTAATTTGAAGAATATTAGTACAGACATTTTTTGAACAACAATTTGGAAAAAAATAATAAAAATTAACAAGTTAATTTAAATTTACCCTATTTCAAAAGAAAAGTTTCCATTATCTACCTATTTTAAAAGGTAACAAACAATGTTATCTAAATATTTATATTTATTTACATATTTTATAAAATATTTATTTAAAAATATCGAACACTTATATGGGGTAACTCTTTTTGCAAGCATTACATAAAACTATAGTGGTCTAAAACGTTCTAGACATCTGCAAAAAACCTTTTCCGTAGTAAACTCCTGAACCGTACCGTACCATACCATCTGAAGTACAGAAGCGCTGTGTAACGCGTTGTATACAAATAAAAGTCCAATTAAAATACAAATATACCTAATAATATGCAATAATTTGGAATATAAATTTTGAGTATTGAATGTACAAACATCTGATCGGTTGGCTACATTTTTTTTT
The DNA here is from genome assembly GCA_939531255.2 of Thera britannica. Classification (NCBI taxonomy): domain Eukaryota; kingdom Metazoa; phylum Arthropoda; class Insecta; order Lepidoptera; family Geometridae; genus Thera; species Thera britannica. Next base: position 6,336,099 of record OW618042.2, on the reverse strand, counting down.
AACAAAAAATAGGCTTGCGTTTGACCGCAATCTCACCTGCTGTTAAGTGATGATGCGGTCAACGGTGTAGCACGCTTACTTAGAAGATACCTTTTTAATCTTGACTTGATAACGTCCAAGTTATTGTGTTCGGAAAACAGACGCCGGCAAGGAATTCCACTCCTTGGCTGTCCGTTAAATAAAAGTTGAAGCAAAGCGCTTGGTGCGGACAGTTGGAACTATGTCTGGTTGTCGCATTTCCGTTTACATTGCGGTGTCAACTTTGCGGTTTTTGTTGTTTTTTCGTAGTAACGAGTTTATATATGAACTAATTTGCTGTTTAGGTTCATTTTACATTGAGGACACCGATGAGAAAATCACAAAAAAATGTTTCTTACATTCTTCTTCTTTTCGTATAAAGAACCATGGTATTAATGCACGGATTTAGATTTCGGGACTAGCCTTATTACTTCCTTTCTTATAATAGATAACGTTACCATTCTACGGTTCACAAGCGCTGAGCTAACTATGGGGTATATGCGCTCAACATAAAATCTCCTTTCTCTATTAAAAATAAGTTCGGTCATTCAAGGTTTACGCTTTTACTCGTAAGATTACCCGACCTAGTGCCTAGTGAGAAGTATTTGACTAAGAACTGCCCAGTAACTGGTGTTCGTCGCAGCTTCTTCTCTTGCCGAGTTGATGGCACAGCTGGGGGGAGCCCACTATGTCTCCTAGGAACACGCTGAGAAGGAAGAACTCCTTGTCTTGGTCTTGCGAGCGCTTGTACCCACTGTAATAAGAATACAATTTATAAACATATATTTCTGAGACATAATCTTTAACACCATGGAACGCAGATTCCGTAGTAATCTCATTTTGAACATTTATTATACAGGGTGGTTTTTTGAGAAGGGCGGTGATGGCCAAGTCTGAAACCACGAGAGTTAGGGAAAAGACATGAAATAGTCATGGCCCCGATTTATAAGAAAACAATAACTGTATATTCATTTTTTTAAAACCGTTTCATTTTGACGGAAATGGTCGTGAAGGATTTATCAAAAAAAATACACTATACATGATTGAACCAATGGATTCTGTTGTTGATAAGGATCAACTGTTGCAAATAAATGATTTACTAAAAATGAAGGGAAATAGCAAATTTTCACAATTTTATATTTCTACACGGAAGAAAACTTAATACATTCCCGTAAAAGATTTTTGAAAAAGATAAGAAGAGAAATTGCAGTTATTGTTTTCTAATAAATCGAGAGCATGAAACACCCTGTATATTATGTCTTACAGAACTTTATCTTCGTTTGAATCCATATTATTATAAATCGCTCTACCAACAAACATTCTATTCAAACTCAAGTTCCTTGTATCGTTGCATCTACACAGTAATCTTAGAAGAAAATTACAAAATCAGTAAAATTGTGGTTCGTATTACATTGTGATAGGGTGTATTGTTGTGTGACAAATTCATGCAGTGAAAGTGTTTTGCGGTGTTGCATAACACGCTCACCTCGTGACGTGTTGTCAATGATAGTCTACCATCGCTAGGATCGTTTTGTCATATCGTATTTCAATATTAATTCCTTTCTTACGTAAAATACTGTCCTTGTGAAACTTAACTTTTAAATGGTCTAAGTTGTGAAGTTTTAATTAAATAATGTAAGTTTAAATAACTTGAGAAACTGACTTTGGCCAAACTGCTGAACCGATTTTGATGTTTTTTTTATTGAACCAATCTGGAAGTATAACTTTGCAGGTGAAAAAAAATTTCAATACGGCTCATAAAAAAATACGACCGAATTGAGAACGTCCTACTTTTTCAAATGAAGTCGTTTAAATAGAGAAACAATTGCATTTTCTATCACATGCATATTTTTACTAACAAATACTTTTAAATAAATATTTAATGAGATGCAGATACCAGTTTTTATTTCAACTAATAAGCATACCATAACTACACTGGACCTACCTACAAAGTGGGTTGTGTCCAATATTATTTGTTCCTCAAGGGATTATCAATGTAGGTATTTTTCAATTATTATCAATTAAAAATCTTTTAATTAATACTAATTAGTAATTAACAATTCACTATAAATTAGGAAAAAGTCATTCTTTGACTCGTTCGTGTCAAGGTTTTTTTTAATATAGCATTAAAAATTATGGCTCTGCATAATTAATTGTTATTGTTTTAATAGGATTGCACACCATGACTTGAGTTACTGGTTATTATTTTTTCAATTGCTTGCAATAAAAAAAATATCGTAAGCCTACCCAAACACTAAGAATAAGTAAAAGTATTATAACTTCAAACTAAGCAAAACTTGTACCATTGATGCACATGCTAAGCTAAAATAATAAAATATACGATATTTTTGAAATAAAAATATAAACCAACTTTTAATGGTAAAGGTGCAGAAGAACCCTATATTTTTAAGAGTCTTCAAATAAAAACAGAGGAGGTTCTCAACTCGATTAAATATTTGATTTAATGTTTTTTATCGCATAACCATGTCATTTATGGGATTAGTCTCATTTAAATTTCATCAAAATCGGTTCAGCAGTTTGGCCAAGAATTCGGTTTCTCAAGTTTTTTAAACTTCATTTGCTTAATTTAATTTTTTATTTTTTATTTCATTTTAAGTGAAGTTTCAAACCGAAGGATAATTATGATGTAGACGAAACATATAAAAAAAACATCGATATGTTTTTCACCAACTCCAAGCTCTCTTCTTTCTGCCCTTATCCCACTTTATGTGGGGTCGGCACAACATGTCTCCTCCATTCTTCTATAACAGCTGTCATCTCTGCATTCACTCCTCTCTTATCCATGTCATCTTTCACATAGTACATCCATGTTGTCATCATTGTTGCCAGTGGCAGATAGTCAAATTTAACATGAGACAGCTCAAAAAGTAACATTTTCACGAGAAAAGTAACTTTACCATAAATTATGTGGAAACCGATACACTACTTTTATGGCATTTTATTACACAAAAACAAAAACATTCTTGAATGCATTCCGTTTCTCGATATATTTTTTGTTTGCTGGGAAATATTTTCAAATTGTATGTATATTGAGTCGTGCACAATGCATGTAACATGAGAAGGTCAAAAGCAACGTAAAATGTTACAAAAGTAACATTCTGACAACGCTAGTTTTCATGTTTCGTTTCGTTGCAACTCCAAGCATTGCGTACTCATGACATAACAGTCGTAGTGACTGCGCGACCGGTCGCCGATGACCGGTAATGACCGGTTGCGTGTTGCATTGCTGTCCCACTTGGACCACGTGCCCAATACTGTGGCCTTGGGCACGTAGATCATTATTATGAAACTCATAGAAAGTGGTCAAGGTCGGTGGGGTAATGGGATGATTTGGTATCCTCAACTGACTCATATCACTCACATTATATTACCAATAAGCAATAATGGATTTGAAGCTATTGAATTGTTATCGATAATTTCTTAATGTCTCTTCCATCAAAAGACTTACTTCTGATGCCCCCATATAATGACAAAACACAGCACTTCTTCAATTGACTTTTAATCAGATACGAACAAACGCGAGACAGAAGAACAAGCTTCTGTTGTTTCGCCTGCCTTGATATTTGAATTTTGAAAATGGATAGAATTGTTTGATAAAAAAACTATGGCTAACAAAAACTTACTGAGTAACTACTAAGGAGTTCTATATGGTCGATATCGCATGAAGAAATTCACTGCTGGTCATTTAAGCCTCTCCTATACATTTTCAGGTTTAACAATTTAAAGTCTTCGTCATCCGCCGACTTCTTTCGATCTTTCCTCAATGTCGTCAGTTCCTCAATTTAATAATGTAAAATGCTATATAAATTATTTTAATATTAGGTTACTTGTTTCGCTTCCAATTTTCCTAGTGTAATTTTTCTCCAATAATTTTTTTAATTAACCACAAAGTTTTTACCGCTCTCGCGTTATTGGTTAACAAACTAATGACATAGACCAAAGTTGTTTACAAAGTATTGACTCGCTTAGCTCGCTCGAACAGTAATCATGTCAAAATGGCAGTAGAAGTGTGATCATAAACACATTAGTTCGTTGCCTACTTTTTGCACAGCAGTGGCATTTTGTAAATCCGCCACATCAAAATTAGACACAGTGTGGTGTGATTGAGTAACAAACAAACATCTATACAAACTTTCACATTTTAAGTATAGTATTTGGCTGCAACATAACTAGTGTATCCAATGGTTATACACTGGCTATCGACAACCAAGTCTCAAAATACAGCTACCGAAAGTCTTATGCCCTGACCTTATACCCTACGAGCGTTCGTTAGTAGCTCACTGATCGTATTTCATCACATAACCTTTCATCTCACTGTCTTATAAAAGAACGGTACCCCGAGTCAGAATTGCGAATACTGCTTTTTATGTAAAGTGAACTTGTTTTCTTAATAGGGTTTGTATATTATTATGCCCTCAGACACGGTACCTACTTATTACATTAGCACGCCAAGACAAGAAAGATTTCTGTCAATGGTAGAAGCATTAAGGCGCAGGCCCACTGCGGCGCATGGAGAGGCTACGTGGGCAACGTTCATATTCGTCTCGTGTAGCAGTGGAAACGTAAACCCACATTGTCAAACAAATTAATACACGCAGCAAAAAAGCGCCGTGTGCCCGTGCACAGCATGCACCGTGGTGGACCCGCGCCTTTAGACCTTCAATAAAAATGTTGTGAGCAAGAAATTTGAAAGCAAATAAGTTACCTAAAAACATTTGGCCAGTCCATCTGCGGGCGCGGCAGAACGCTCGCTCTTGTAGCATAGCGCGCGCAGACCCTCTCGAAGATACAAGCTCGATTCCCGAACTCTCCGACGATGTACTTTTCCACTTCTACCACGTCGAATGGCTCAGAATTTTCGTATGTCAGCTGGCGACGGCTGCGTGATCGGTACGTGGCTGAAACAACAAAGAAAAAAAAAACATCAGACTCACTGTACCGCTGGAAATATTCTTAGCGGTACACCAAGTCTGTAAGTACTGCAGATGAAACACCATCAGAACATCCTAGTCCTGTAGGAAAATACTTAAAATCCTAAAGCTTTTCCCACTGAAAAACTTATAATAAGACTCAATGTACCGCTGACAATAATCCTAGTGCGGTATATTGAGTTTTTACCAAGATGCAAAGTAACATGATCAAGATTACGTGGTCCGGTTGAACAGACTTAATATCCCCACTATATTTTTTTCCAGAATTCTTCCTGAGTACATCTGAGGGTGCTATAACAGTACCTAAGAGTTCAATTTTGTAGAAGGTTTAATAAAACTGCGAAAATCATAGTCACAATCTAACCAAGAGGTAGAGCAAAGGAAATAGAATAAAAACAAAGTAATTGACCCACCTACACTAAATTCGAATTGATTCCTTCTCTCAAGAGAGTGATAGAAAAATAAAAAGCAATCTAAGTTACCCCAACTAAGTTACTTGAGCAATTTGTTACCATTAGTTAGCAGTTAGATAGCGACCAGCTAATCTCTAGCTCGTAATTGCTTCTTAGATCAACGAGTCGTTTGTTCTTTGGTTTTGTTCTAGACTAGTTCTGTATTTTTAACCTATTGTGGAAGCTATAATATTCTAGGCCCTAAAATATTCCTTTAGTTTGGATGCTTTGCCTACTGTCTTTATGCACGCTCGTGACCACAGCTCGTGACGTTAGTACTAAAAAAATATTTGAAAAAGGAAGGTTCAAATACGTCATGGCATTGGCTGCGACTAAAGGCCTGCGCACACCTAGGCCGCTGGCGTCGGCGATCAGTGAAACGCTGTCAAATTTGACAACGATATTTGACAGCGTTTCACTGATCGCTACCGCCAGCGAACTAGGTGTGCGACGGCCTTAAATGTATGAAAATTTTGATTTCTCATTTGTATGGACGTGGTATTTGTGGGACTAACCCTGCATACCGAAAAGATGTGTGTTTTGAAGAGTTTGAAGTCTTAGTATGATTTTGTGGCTGTTTGTCTGCCTTTCTGTGGCCTCGTAGCTCCAAAACAAAATGCTCAGATGACTGAATGCAACAATGCGTTTTTTTTTAAAGCTCATGATCTTTACCCATGTTCAGTCTCTCTCCACATCTGTCTGATCAGTAGGCCTACCACAGAGAGACAGAGTCAGACAGAGCTTGTCTGACTCTGTCTCTGGCTCTGATTTTGAGTCTGTGTGAGTGTTGACTAAATAAATCCTACGTCAAAACGTCACACACACAGTATAATACACTGGTAAGCACTCACACAGACTCAAAACCAGAGCCAGAGACAGAGCCAGACGAGCTTGTGGTAAGCCTACTGTGCAGCCGTTCCTATGTTACGAGGATATTTTATCACCTTGGTTGGCTTTTTTAATTAACTTCATAACATAGCTTGTTTATTAATAGGGACTTTCTCTGATAACATCAAGCCGATCAAGTCATAAAGTAGGGTTATGCTAGAAGGAAGTAATCGAAATTAGAATAACGCAGGCATGCTAGGAAATATTTCGCATTGGCAAGCCATTTTATTTGTGTCGTTGGTTGTACAGCTTGTAACTTTACACGTATACACATCGTCTCCTGCTCTGGTTTCGAGTCTGTGTGAGTGCTCACCAGTGTATGATACTGTGTGTGTGACATTTCGACGTAGGATTACTTTTTCAAGCCAGAGACAGAGCCAGACAGAGCTTGTGGCAGGCCTACAGGATTAAAGGATCCTTAACTAGATAAAGAAAGAAATAAACCTTAAGTTTGGATTCTAGTTGCACCAATAATTGTTTTTTTAAGACTTGCATTTGGCCATCAATCTCGTATTTCAGAACTGAGTGTAAAAATTCGATCCTCTAAAAATTTTTGCCAGTTTTTATTAGTCAAATTCAAAACTTTCTTTATTCAGTTGTATCACAAGGATCACTTTGAAACGTCTTAAAGGTAGGTGAGTTTATGTGCCTGTTCCACACGACCAAGCATAGAAGAACAGTATCCTCCTTCTGCTTGAGCTGTTTCAGAAAGCATGATTGAGCTCTGCTAGTTAATCATAGTATTAGCTACTGAACTAATTAACTAAGCCGTCTATGCAATTAGTGTGACAGATACACAAACCCAAGTGACTTATGTTAAGTTGGTATAGTGTCATCGATAACTATGTTAGCACACTGAAACTGCTATCAATCTTACCCTGGTATTCTAATATCCTGACATATTCGAGAAGTTAATCTCTCATTTGTCCACGTGGACTTTTCCCGTGTCGTATTATAGTGATGATGAGTTCATATCCATTTCGGAGGAACTCATGATCACTCAGGACTTAAGTCAGAGGAACTCATGCAACCTTTAATGCTCTGGAACCAGTGGTTTTGGCTGACGGTTTTGCCTGTTGTTGTCTGGTCTGTTTAAAAAAAAATATCGTGGACAACCCACGCAACACTTTTATAGCCCTAAATTAAGCAAAGAATTACAACGGGAACCAGAAAACTGATATAATACTTATATTCATTTTTTGTAAGCACATATGCTTTGAATACTTACAACATAACACCTAAACAGAGAACTAACATCTATGTTCACCACACAAATATTTATTCTCGATGGTGATCGAACCCACGGTCTACGCTACGGCATCACGTAGAAACACGTAATTTTCAACACAAAGGGATTAAGTGAGCTTGAAATTTTCCTTTGTAAGAAATAAAGATACAAGTGATAGTATTGAAAAATACCAGGGAGGAATGATTGATAGACACTATAACAATATAAACTGAACTCTCCTTGACAAGTTTAGATGTATCGATAGATATAAGTACTTGGCATTTGCATTCGAAATTGTTCAGTGATAGCATAGACAAAGGAAAGTGATAGTATTGAATATTTGAATAATATGAATGTTGGATGTCTGATACTTTTCTATATCAAGAGCACTCAAGGACTACTCAAAGGGTGGTTTACCTGAGTGCCAAATCTTTGAAGTTAGCAGGTAAAAAAGTTTTGGTTCGCATTTTAAACCCATTAGCATTATTTTATTTTCAAGGAAAACAAACAGCTTTACTAGAAACATTACATTTTTTTTTTTTAATTAAAAAAATTAAACATTAAACATTAAACATTATTCTGCCATTATACAACGTGAGTTTGAATTCATATGTTATCCCGAAAGGGGGATAAGCTACTCCTGAATGCCAACAGCATTAGTTCTATGACTTTTCTGAATCAGGACTTTTTCATTCAACAAATGGTGTGTAAAGTTTACGCCATGATTTTGCTTAAAAGCATGTTAGGCAACCCTATAACCAGCTGATTAGGTACTTGACCTCTGTTGAACTATGTCTTATTTGACACCCAAAATCTGCCATTGGCAAGTCAAAAAGCAATAAAAATGTATTACCGCCTCCTTTGAATCGTCATCCTAATTTTATAAAAATGGGGTCTGTTGGGTTCCGTATAATATTTTTCATGGAATTTATGTTCAAGTATTTATTTTGTTTATTTGTTGTATGATTCAGAACGAAGAGGATGTGATGCAATGCCTACAGTCATTAAAAATTATTTTATTTACACATTGTAAAAAAACTAGTGGTAGGTACTTTCGTACCAAAACATATGTAAGACAAGTTTTATTTGTGTGATTGAGTGATAAACAACAAGTGCATTTTGCGACTACCTACTTTATGAAAATCTCCGACTTTGGCATTGCTTTAAGATATGATACGAGAAACTTAAATAAAGTACGTACAGAGTAGGTACCTATTTACTTTAATTTAATTCGAATCGAGAGCTTACGAAGTCATCATACACACGACTTACTTAACCCAATATTGGGTTAAGTAAGTATTTCATAATGTTTGTTTCGCCGTTTTTTATTTCAATGAAAACGGGACGGGACCCTAAAATTATTCGGCACTGTCAAACTTAGACAATTTGGTTAAATTGTCTAAGCTGTCAAAGGAAACCGAACTCGAAAATCTAAAAATAAACTTAGGCATTTCAGTTATTTTCAGTATTTCGTGGACTATTTCGTTGCGAGCGCATGTTGAAAAGTTAAACTCAGTGTACAAAAATCATTTAATTGTCGTAGGTATGGCCTACCTAAGTGCTTGTGAATAATGTGTGCAAAACCTACCTGTACCTAGTACTCGTAGTAGTACCTACCTATGTAGCTACCCGTCTTCAGAACAGAGTGCTTATACCATGGAAAGCCAGTAAATTGATATGTACCTAGTTTGTAAGTTTTATTACTACTTACCTATTTACCAAATTAGCGCCGGCCCCGCCCAAGATGTAGGGTTTTCACACAAAATATTTTGTCAATTGATTATTTTTTTTGTATGGAAGATTTAGATTTCGTATTTCACAGAAATGTTTTCATAGCTTGTGCAAAACCATGGTCCCTATCACCACCTTTCGGGATAACATACGAATTCAAACTCACGTTGTATATTCATTTCTGCTCTGCTCTAACCAATTCCATGCATGTTTATAAAAGTATCAATCTTTTGTTTATATTTTCAATAACACGAAGGCACCACTAAGAGGTATACCAACATTCAAGACATAAGTTTTTGAATTCATGCAGTCGCTACTTCATGGCACACATCTAGGCGTTGGTGATGGCGATCAGCTGAAACACTATCAAATATGGCAGCGATATTTACAGCGTTTCAGCTGATCGCCATCGCCATCACCTAGATGTGCGCAGGCCTTTATTGGAACCAGTGATACACTAGGTGGCTTCACCACGTCATAGATTGACGCATTGCTTTTACGCACTGAGATTTTTGCACATCCAAATAACAAATTGTCCACTAAAAATTGGCCCAGCAATATCAACTTTATATTCCTGACAAACGATGCAATATCCAACATTATTCCGAAAGCGCTCGAAAGCGCATTTATTCCCTTGCAGTCGCACTCCACGATAAATTTGCCTGTCACAGAAGACGTGTGTGAAAACAGTCATGCATCACGGAATCCATTTTTGTGTGGGGAATATGGAGCAAATCAGCCCTGCTATTCCTGCAACATGGCTCGCTTGGGTGACTGCTGGTCAGCGTCCAAATTCAAAATTGTGCTAACAAAATTTACAACTCACAGCGGTTCAGCAATCGCCTGAGAGATTTATGTTGCAAGAATAGCGCCACAGAACTGTCTCTCATGCATGATAGTGAATGAGATATGCCTGGTTTCGAAAATATTTACGCTATAAAAGTATGATTGAGTCAAAACCCACAAACATCCAGCATGACATAATATTCGAACACACTGGTCATCCACTTTTATTATATTTATGAGTTAGAAAATTCTAATAAAAGGTACGGGTTAAACCATTTAGCTAATATAATATTCTGTGGGTCAAGTTGTCTAGGTCACTGCTAATAGATTTGATACTCACTCTACTTTATGTATATTGGAGAACCTAAACATAGCAACTCAAAACATTCACACACTAACCAAACTCTTTAGTTGATACTCACCTGGGCTGAGAGAATAAGACAGTTTCTTCAAAAAGTTCGTTAATTTGACACTCCCTATTATAAACGGGAAACCCACTAACTGCACTGGCAACTCAAAAGGTTGCTCTTGACTTCTCACATCTTCAAAACTCAGAAATAACAGAGTGATCGCAAATAAAACTATATAACACTTCATCGTAGGTTTAATAACTGCGAAAAACAAATGAAAACCAGCTATTCAAATAGCGAACGATTTTGTAATGTGTCAAAACTTCCTATTGTTTTAAACTATTGTGAAAACTCATTAGAATCATGAGAAAGGCAGTTATTTTTAATGGCTTTTCGCGGTCTTTACGTTTCGTTTTAAAGTTTGCAGTCGATCACTGCCCAGCTAACTCGTTGAGCTGCTAAGATTGCACTGCAAAAACGTCGCGTGTCTACGTGAGATGGAACGCAACACCTTCTCTTCGATTGCAGTAATCCGTTTGTAGGTCAATCGGTCTTTTATACCATGTTTTAGACATTGCTTGCGTGTAGGGTGCAATAAAGTACGGACAAATTACCTTATTGCGTTAAGTAGGTGGTACTTATAAAGTAAAATTGCTAACGATGTTTTTTATTATAAAAAAAAGATAACAGTGTCAGTCTGAATTTTATAAGAAAATTTTGAAATCCGTGGCCAGTGTATTAATTATTTGACAGCCATGTACCTAACTACCTTCCTATATAATATTTTGTATCCGAAATTGGATGTTTAAATAAGGTTCTATAATAAGGGTGAAGGGTAAATATATACTTACATGGGCTTAATGCATAAGACATTTTCTTCAGAAAGTTTGTCAATCTCACAGCAAGAATGATGAAAGGAAATCCAACCAACTGCACAGGCAACTCAAACGAGGTTTGTTGACTCGATCCTTCCATCAAACATTGGAACAGTATGAACGAAAGCAGAATCCAAACGTAACACACCTTAACTAATTCCATTTTTGAATAAAAAAAATGTGAACCAGTTTGTTTTTAAATATTTGAATCTAGAACAGAGTTTTATTGACACAAGACCACAGACAGAAAATAGTCCTGTCAAATCAAGGAGCTCCGTTTAACAAAAAGTAAGTGTACGACCTTAGTGGGATATCCAACTATAACTGACCATGTCGAGCTGCTAGCTACCAGCGTGTTAGTATATTTCGTAACGCAATTATAAAATAATGCAGCTAGGCCACATTAGCTAATCGACTTGAGTTTTGCAAGTTTGACATTGATGGAAAATTGGAAACAAAAATAGTCTCTGGCTTATGAATACAAAACACGCACAGGGTTAGAAGCGTTGAATTGGAATTGTAGCAATTTTCTTGGAAAAACTTTTCTAGCTATTACAGATTTACATACATTTCGTTGTATTGAATTTTACCTGACTGTTTTCTTGCTATTATTTTTGGTCATAAAAATACTTATTAGTTCCATATTAGTATCTTATTAGTAGGTACCTACCCAATTTTCTCTAACAAGTGAAAAATTTCTTTGGGGCAGTTCTGATTTTTATATTTAAAAGTATGTTAAGCTATGTTTAATTTTAACAGGTACCTATAAGATCTCGCGAAATAATGCTAAAGCATTGATGTGATGAAATATTTTTTTTAAGTTACTTTCAGTAGATCATGAACGGGGGAGTATTACTATACCTACGTAGAACGTCATCAGTTCTAGATGTCATCATAAAAAGTGCATTACCTCACCTGCACGTCGCTACCGGCTATTGCAGCAGACTTCGCTAATGGCTTTCTGAGTCGCCTCACGGAGTTCACAGTAACGTTAGCTAGAAATACGCATTTTAAACGGAAAGTAAAAGACTAGTTCAAAAACAATACAGGACAAAGAATTCAACGACACCACAAAATAAAACATTGCTCTAATTTTGAAAAATCTGTTCTTTTTTCAACATCTCTCTTGAATGAAAGTAGGTCAGTAACCTACTTAATCTTTTTTCTGTTTGTTTAAAACTCTTCAAGAAATGATTGTAAAGTTTGATTTCATTTTAATAGTAAATGTAATAAACACTTAAGGCTTGAACACACCGCCAGCGAACTAGTTCGCTAGCGATGGCGAACTAGCCCCCAAATAATTTGAAGTCTCCGAAATGTACATTGCCATCACAATGGCGCTTTTGGCGCTAGGTCTAGCGCAATTTCAAAGCATTTAACTGCTATTATTTTGTAGGCTAATCTTGGATTAACCTTGGATTTTAAATACGTGTCGCAGTTTGTAGTTCATATAAATTGCCAAGTTAAAAAAAAATTACATTTCTATTGAGTTTTCAAAAAAAAAAGATATTTATTGAGCACTGTGACATGCGCGCCTATTTTATCGGACAACTTGTGTCTATTCAAAGTATCTAGAAGCATTTAAAGTGTCTAGGTTTATGACTACAATGCTTAATTTAAAAAAAATAAAAATACATTAGTAAAAATAGCCAAACCCTGGAATGGACCTGGCAGCACTGGCCGCAATTTAGACTGTCAAGATATGAAAGATATTTAGCCCAATCAAAACACTTAACTACTGCTAGGCATGGGAAATAATTACCTGCAGTTAATCGGCTCATTTACAACCTTGAGCTTGTTCAGCTCAAACAACTCAGCGGCTCAAACATCATGTAGTTGTTGTAGAAGTGTGGAAGTGCGAGTGCAGAAGTTAAGCCACTTACAGACCTTCTGGCTTCACTTCGGAATCATTCAGTTAATATAGTTACCTACTTTAATTTTTTTCACTGAAATACCTAACCTACCTACCAAAGTAGCAAGCAGCAAATAAACTGAATAAATAAAGTCTGTTTAAACTATTATCGCCACTGTTTGTTTTGAGCCGTTATTTATTAAAATTAAACTGCTAGCTATGCTAAAGTATAAAATGCTATGATGTGCGGTTTTGGCCCTTACGTATTTATTGCAGAAGCAAATTTTCAACATAGTTTCTATTATTGGCTATGCATACCGTAAACCTTATATCTTTTTGTGCTTCTTCCAGAACGACTTCCAATTTGATCAGGGCGAGCAACGCCAGGCTCCATAGCTCGTCTTAATCTAGGTCTTTACCTATGAAATTGTACATTTGAATATTTTTTATGCCATTAAAATTAGATAGGCGTAAGGCTCCAAACCCCACAGCAAGCTCAGCCGTATAATTAGTTGGTCTAACTCCATCACGGCTAAGCTTGCCGCGGGGTTCCAATTCTTCGGTCCAACTTTTTCACCACTTCTACTATCGTCTTCAATTCAAGGCCTGCGCACACCTATGTGCTCTTTACCGTCGTCAGTATTTTCGAAGCATTACAACCTTGGAATTTTCAAGTCAAGAGTGAACAAGTGAATAATAGCTAAGCGTGCTCCACCTTAGGCTGCATTTTCACTTTCCATCAGGTTTGATGGCAGTCAAACGTTTAGCTATCAACAATAAAAAAAAATACCTATATATGTCGCTGGCCATGGCGATCAGTGAAACGCTGTCAAATTTGAAAGCGATATTTGACATCGTTTCATTGATAGCCATTGCCAGTGACCTAGGTGTACACAGGCCTTCATATCGTTGTTGACAACGGTTGCCAGCCGACCACAAGGCTCGTTTTTCAACTCATAATTTGCAGATTTAAATTTAAGGCTTTGCATGGGTGCAAAATACAAAAGCACATTTTGCCCTCCTTTTTTCTACACACCTGTGCAAAGCTAAGGCGATTGGCTAGTTATGTACATGGAATACATAGTGAGAGAAATGGCATGTCGTAGAACCTACATAAACCGTAAAACATTGTCAAGTGCACGAAAAGAGCCTCATTGAGGTGCGTTTATAATTCTTTCACCACATTACTTTTGAATAAACTTTTGTCACCATAGTATTAAGTATGTTAAGGCTGCAATGCTTTCTAAGTGAGAGCTGAAATAAAAAGTTTTGGTTTGATTCAATTTTGGTGTGAGCTACACTGAGCTGCACAAAACGTAGATAATAATGACTCCTTCTGTCTTCGACCATATCACTTTACCAAACTTTGACACAAGAGGTGGGCGTGGCTACGCCGCCGCCACGACCAAAGAAGTAGGAAATATAAAACTTGTTAAACCCATAGAGCAGCAGCATTGTTTTTGACAAAGTCAAACGGCTTCGTAGGTATTGCTTTTACCCAACATGCTGATGCAAACAGGAATGTTATGATATTGACCACTATGTGTGTGTATAAGTATTTTATGATTGCTCATCTGTTCCCCTATATCAAATAAATATAAAAATAGAACTAGTTTATTTTAATTATATGACAGCTGTCAGTTGAAAGCGATTCTATCTAGGACTGAAAAGTATTTAGGTCGTGGGTTCAATTCCCACCGAGAACAAATATTTCTTTGGTGAATGCAGATGTTTGTTCTCTGTCTGAGTGTTATATTGTATTCTAACTATGTGTTAACAAAATGATGTGCAGTAAAATGTATGTACTATAGGAATGAGATAGTTGATTGTAATACATCAACTATCTGATTCCTATAGTACAAGACAAGCTCGGGGATAGACAGTGTTTTGTGGATTGTCTACATTATTAATTTATTTTATAAAGATCGTGGGTTAAAATTTGGTCGTGCACCACCAATGTATACTATTCTGTCAGTTCATCACCTCTCTTATTATATAAATAGATATACTGTAGCTGTAGGTTTATCGACAAGATAAACCTAGCTCTAAGACTTCTCAAAGTGATCATTGATATTATGTTATTTTAAAGGTACAATGAATAAAATTAAACATTTTTACTTTACTTTGACTTTCACTTTGAATACTGCTACTCCATTGTAATCTCCATTTGATAACTCTTTGAATTGCTCGAAATCAATTGTCAATTTGAAAAAACGTCAAAACTATAGCGCTTGCAAAACAGGAAAGTATTAAAAACCGGATTATCTCCGGCTTCCGGCCAAAAACCGTTTCCAGGTTTGGTCAACGTAATATTTTTTCATATAGTAGAATTTTAACAAGAAAACAATATTCTAAGATACCTACAAAATCAACTATTAAAAAATTGTACGAAATAGGAATTAGCATCTAGTGAAGTTTAATATTACTTACTTTATTATTGAGTAGTTTATTGTTGAGTAGATTAGTAGTAGTAGTGGAGCTTTTTGTGAAGTGCTCATCCAGGGAAGTACTACCACCATATCTGTTTCTGCCGTGAAGCAGCATTGCTGTGTTTCTGTTTGAAGGGTGTGGGTGCCGGTGAAATTACTGGCACTTGAGGCTGAACATCTGTACGCGTGAAGCTGAGGGACGCAGGGCAGTGCATCGTAGGGCAAATTCCTGGCGTGTGTGACTTACGAGGCAATGCTTTGTTACAGGCTATAGGTACCACTGTTACCACTTACAGGCCTATACCCGAGTGGGATCCTAGCTAAAGAAAAATAAGAACACAAATGAACAAAAAGTAAAACTGAAAAAAAAACTAATAAAAATAAATCTAACATCCAAATATATGTATTAAAAATAAAGTTTAAAATTAAATTTAAACAAAATAATGACTATAATGTATGAATGTAAATAATAATGATGATATAATAATAATCGAAATAATAAGTAATAATATGCATGAAATGTAACTTAATGTAGTTATGGAATGAATGGGCTTTTTTTTTTTTTTATAGTTACCACTTAACATCAGGTGGACCATATACTTGTTCCATCAGCTAGATGTATTAAAAAAAAAGACGCAGTGCAATAATAGAAAAACAAAGTATTGGTTTTATTATGTTTTATCGGTTTTTAGCTATGTATGCTTTTAGACAAAAAAAATCCATTTATAAAAATAATGCATCTTTTTAGTAATGTTTCAATTACCTGGACATATTAGGGCTAAGAATAAAGTGATGGTGAACTGAACGCGCGAACCTTGTGCAAACAACACCCACACCATTGCCTCCATATATTATTGCCACTGTTATGACTTTTGAGGAACAAGATTTAGCGCAGTTTCAAGACAGTATCTAACACTAATACTAGCTCGCTGCGTACAATGACAGTTCGCGGCGCTGTGTGGGGATGAATGCAAAACCCTACGCTTGAAACTGATCGCCATCGCCATCGCAGTTCGAAACTGTTCGCCGCAATCTTTTCTAAGCTTAATTCATTCACCCGCTAGTCCGGGGTACCTAGGTAGTTTTTGTTCACGGGGATTAAAAACAAAACAATATTTTTGAGGCTCAATCAGTAAGATTTATGTTTCTGATACTAAGGAAAATCGGAATACGTAAAACTTCCCTCACTGTATAGGCATACGCCTATCTATCATTGCGTCCTGAAGTGAGGGTAGTTATTATACCTCCACCTCTCAACGACGATAGCACTCATGTCAATGCTCCAGTCTGCCCACGACCACAGTTATTACAACATAGCCGAAGCGTCGGGGAAAATTATACGCGGTAAACACCCATCATCATCATTATTATCATCATCAACCTATATTAGTCCACTGCTGGACGTAGGTCTCTCGCAAGACGCGCCACTGAGCCCGGTCTTCGGCTCTTCTCCTCCAGTGCTTGCCAGCTACATTTCGCAGATCGTCGCCCCACCTTGCCGGAGGGCGTCCTACACTACGCTTACCTAAACGCGGTAAAAATACAAAAGTTTAAAAAAGTACTATTGATAAATTTTGCTTAGCTGTCCGGCTTTTCGCAAAACCGGAAAACCGGCCCTAGTCAGGACGTAATGTCAGATAGGAAACTGATGGGTGGCTGAACTAATTGATGCCCGCGACTTCATCGACTGTCTCCACGGGTGGTGATTATACACTTCCTTGTTTCGATATTATATTTATGCATTCCATCTCTTATAAAAAAGTCCCCAAATATTATAAATACATTCACTTGTTCTGTTTTTTCTCCATCAATCAAAATATTACACGCTGTTAAACATTCATATCGAATACCATAAACTTAGCCTTATGATTGTATTTGTTTTTGTATTTATTGATTTACTTTGATTATGACGGTTCATTCTAGGTATGTAAATGCCCTTATTTTATTTTTTATTGATATTTGATCTTATTCTAAGCTTCTCTCCATCCAAAATTTGATTGGAAAATACTGATTTGCAGCGATATAACGGCCCATTATGCATTACTATATTTTTAAATAGTTTCAAATAAGATTCTATCCTATTATTATCTTACACAACATCTTTTTTTGCTTTTAACGTAGTTAAACAAATATTTTTAGAAGTAATATATTTTTTTTCTATTAAAACTAATAGGAAAAACAATTTCCAGAGTTCAATAATATTAGAACGAATCCTCAATAGTTCTCTTTTTCCAAATTTTAGACTCTACGGGTCGTTTTCACCGATGACTAATCAGTAGATCAAATATTTGACGATTGTTTAATACACAAAATTAAGAAAAATTAAGTAGGGGGTAGTAAAACATTAAATAGGGGATGCTTTGTCTGTCACGATCTGGGAACTTTCGTTTTTATTAGTAGTGATCGCAGCGTGCAACTGTCAAAAGACGCGGCAGTGTGTGCGGATGTATACAATTCCCTATGTTGAAACTGAACGGTTCGCCATCGCGCCCGCCAGCGAACTAGGTGTGTTCGAGCCTTAACCCACCCTAAGATAAAATACAATGTTAAACGTCACCGTGTTGCTCCATTAAATTTTATGGGAAGCAATATAAAAGATAATGCATTATGTCGTCGGGTTTTAAGCGCTTTAGTAGATACAGTAGATATTAAATAACATTTATTTTGTTAAATGTATTGATGTTCCTACTCTACATTTTACTCTTTGCGGCAGTCCCATCCACCCAAAGGACGGAAGACAATGTTAAAGCTGAGTAAAGTTAAGGGTTGGAGACGGCTCAGAATCGTTCTTCCTGGAAATGTATGGGGGAGTCCTAGTAGTCGACTTCTTCAGGCTGATGATGGTGACTCTATGTATTTTAAGACAGGTTCAGATCAACTCTTTTATTTGAAATACAAATGTAACTATTTATATCGTACATGTCTTATAAAATAAACATACGCCGTGTAGAGCGCCGTGTCACGTACCCTATCCTATTTAAAGTCGAGGGGAGCCTTCACCGAATTCTCAAGTGACAAAGAGCGCTCTGGTGTAGGTGTAGCCAACGCATAAGAACATAATGTTAGATCTAGCAGATTGTAAAGAACCAAAGGAAGTAAGTTTAAAATTAATAAAACCTAGTTAAAAAAGCAGCCAAGTGCGAGTCGGACTCGCCCATGAAGGGTTCCGTAGCATGACGAACTACAAGAACCTTTATATTATGTTACTTGATGTAACATAATAAGGTTCTTGTAGTTCGTCGAAAGGTAAATTGCGGTTTACGGTTTATGACGTATAAAAAAAAAACTACTGACTAGATCTCGTTCAAACCAAAAATCGTTGGAAGTTTACATAGTAATGTACAACATATATTTTTTTTAGTATTATCATTCTCTTACTTTAGAAGTTAGAGGGGGGGGGGACCAACTTTTTTCCACTTTGGAAGTGTCTCTCGCGCAAACTATTCAGTTTAGAAAAAAACGATATTAGAAACCTCAACATCATTTTTGAAGACCTATTCATAGATACCCCACACGTATGGGTTTGATGATAAAAAAAATTTTGAGTTTCAGTTTCAAGTATGGGGACCCCCGAAATTTATAGTTTTTTTTTTATTTTTATGTTAAAATCTTAATGCGGTTCACAGAATACATCTACTCGCCAAGTTTCATCAGTCTAGCTCTTACGGTTTCGGAGAAAAATGGCTGTGACATACGGACGGACGGACAGACAGACAGACAGACAGACAGACAGACAGACAGACATGACGAATCTATAAGGGTTCCGTTTTTGCCATTTGGCTACGGAACCCTAAAAAGGGGATTCGCAATTCAGCTGTTTTTAAAGTTATTTTAATTAGTTAAAAAGAAAAAAACATTTTCATTACTCATACTCTGAAAGTAGGTCTGAAGATGCCTGAGGGGCCTAATTGAAAGTAAAACTTTCAGCCCTAGGGAGAATCGCTTTCTACTGACAGCTGTCAAATTATAAAAAAAACAAGTTCTATTTTATTCAACCATGTTCCAACTTTCTAAAGTCTTTCTAACTGCAAGGAGGTCGTTGAACCAAATTCCAACTTTTTATTCAGCAAGTAGGTTGGAAACCCATTACAACGGTAAGAAGTTTAAAAAGTCTAATAAGATAGCGCAATGTAAAATTTAAATTTAAATAACATAAAGATAGTATTAAATAAATAATATATCTTCTAAATTACTTGATTAATATATAGCTTCAACTATTTATTTAAAATAACATAGATTTGACATTTACCATTTTTTAAATTATGAGAATGAAAATAATGGCTGAATAATGCTGGCGAGCCGAAGCCGAAGGCCCGCCAGAGAAAAAGAAAAAAAAAACCGGGAAGGCGGCAATTCAATCTTCATTTTCACAAATGAAATGAAATGAAATGAAATGAAATGAAATGAAATGAAATGAAATGAAAATTTATTGCTTAAAATGTGGTAAGGGATTAGATGTCAGTAATTAAATAATTGATTCAGCACATTTTGCTTGAACTCAGCATGCAATTATAAGTATAGGTTAAGTATTTAGAATTACAAATAGTCATTAATTGATTGTCTTAAAATTATTAAATGTCATAACCTAAGAGTACACAGTCAATTTATTATCGTCAGTTATGGCGTGTGAAAAACTCATTTAAGTTATAATAACAACCTTTAGCTAGCCAGTTGTACAATTTTGCTTGGAACGTTCGTTCTTTCAGTAGCTACTATTATTTATCTTTTCTTCTGAGCTCAAAGGAGATATTAACCGTAAATGTGAAATGAAAAATATTTACATTGATAAAACTTCGGAAGTTTGAAATTTGGTATGCTATTTTCAGTAATGTTGGCAACACTGCCTTCTCAAGTCCACCATTACCTACGCCGGAGCCTTGTTATTTCAGTATCACGAGGTACTTTACCTAAAAATGTCTAGAAACAAAACCACGTGGTCTACTTCAACTTTGTCGCCATGTTTGCGAAAAACCATTCGCATTTTACTATTTACAACTTTCATTTTATCAAAAACGCAAACGTTTTTGGTGTAACTTTTTGAACACGCTTGTTTATTTTATAACGGTCTATTTGACGACTTTATGTGGTGTGCAGCTTGCGGTTTAGACGTGGATGGAGCGGGTTCGATTTCTTGTGATTGACTTATTTTAGTAAGTATGATTGCAGAATAAATAAACACTTGTTCTTCCAATTTCACTTCAATATGTTGGAAGTACTAATGAAACTCTTTATTTACAAAATAAAATTAAATAGGAAATACTTTGTTAACCACTTCTTATCTGATTTACTGATCAGTAAATCATTCAAAAAAACTAAAAGCAAGCGTTATAGTGGCGCTCGCTAATACTATAGCATTTAGCTGAGTAACGGTCAAGTTTTACGCCATTATCACTTGTATACATAGTTCATCCTTGTCTTATACTGCTCATGTTGTGTAGCACAATATTTTATTTATTTTTTAATTGTGATTTGGTGTTGATTATAATTTAGTTTAGTAGGTATTTTGATAAAACATAAATCGTTATAGCATGGAAGATGTAAAAAATATTCAGCGACATCAATATAGCTCACACTAAGCTGGTCGTATTATAAGGGCGAGATGATCGATGATCTAAGGGTGATATGATCGTTGGATATGTGTAAAAGGGCGGTAAAGAACACATTATCACAATATGTGGTAATGTCCCTTGACGCCCCTAGGGTGGGGGTGTTTTTTACCACAATTGAAGATTGTGAATCTTTTGTTGAATTAAACTGTGGAAAAGAGGAAAATACGGATAAAGAATACTTTCAAAGAAGCGGCGCTATCTCTTTCTGACGTACACTACGCTCTATGCAGCCGAAATTAGGCCGAAGTGCAATATTTGTTGAACAATTTTTTGTTGTACAATTTTCCAATTCTCTGAAATTATTATTTTTCTGTGTACACTATACACGAAAATAAAGCATACTGCGCATCGACCTACACTGGATACGCGTTGACTCTGTTCTCAGATACGGTCTGACAATCTGGGTTTATAGTAGGTACGCATTTTAATAGAGCATTAGTTAATAGTCAAGCAAACTTACCCTGTAAGTTATGTTCCACTGTAATTATGGCACGTTGTCTTACATTGTTGTATGGGTCTTTTATGGTTTACTCTGTAGTAGAAATACATGAAAGAACCCGCTACTACAGAGTAAATGGGTATAAGGCCTAAACTGGTAACCATCACCTATAACTAAAGCTTTGCCTCGTAGGTCACGCATGTCAGGAACGTGCTCTACGATGCACTGCCCTGCGTCCATCAACTTGAGGCATACAGATATTAGACACACGTGTCAGTAATTTCACCAACACCCACACCTTCAAACCGAAACACAGCTATGCTGCTTCACGGCAGATATAAATTCTTAAATGCTCTTACCTTTTGCCAAAGTCTCGATACTGAACACAACTACGATAAGCAAGATTATGCCAGTTATTTTAATCATTTTAGAAACTTTTTAGACGTGTTTTAATAACACTGGTCTCTCTCGGTTCCACGGATACGAATGACTGTCTTGCGTCATGTTGCAGTTTGAGAAAGGAGTTAAACCATAATATAAAACTGACCAAGGTGGGCCAAGCTACGGTGGGCAAGGGTCCCTTGACAATAAGCGCCACCAAAGTGGGTTAAATTTGTTGTGGTGCCCTAACCGGGTTTATGTTTGAAACTATTCTACTGTATCACCTCTAACTAACAACATAAGTGCAATATTAATATTTTTTTAAATTTGAATTTTGAATTTGACATAGCGTTTAATACTCAATAACAATCCCACTATCCCATCCCACTAATATCCCATCCCATCCCATTCCACAAATATCTAAAATTTCGGATGGATGGATGTTTGTTACTCAATAACGCCAGAACGACTGAACGGTTCTGGATGAAATTTGGCACAAAGATAGATAGTCTAGAATAGCACATAGGTTTACTTTTATACCTGTAAAAGTTATGGTTCTGGATTTATTTGAATTTTTCATAGAGCAAAGGATCGTCTTGATTTTTTGCAAATTGCGTCATGATTAAGGGGTCAGGAAATTACAGAAAATAAAAATTAATAAAAAAATACAGCCGAATTGATCTGTTTTTTAAGTAGGTTAAAAAGTAGACTACTATTGAAAGAACTATTATTATAATAAATATTAATAAGTTTGCCGTTTTGTATCAGTGAAAGCGAAACCAGTTAGTTAAAAACGGGTACCGTTCACACAATTTGACTTCGGAACCCCAAAATAAAGTCATATTTCTAAACGACGTCATAAAATATTCTATGGGCCATAATACAGTCACTTGAATGTTTTAATTAGTTACGTATTAAAAGTAAAATCGTTTTCTCGTAAGACCCAATGCTTAAAAATGGTGACAGTTTCTGGATAATGATCAAGCCAAGTCTAGAATGTAGCGTCTGTGGGGTGATTGTGTATCTAATTATAGATAGTGCAATTCACGAAGACGCGTCCCTCGCGGGGTGCGGGGAGTTTGCTCCGAGCGGCAGTCGCGAACCGTAGTCTATTCATTGTAGTGTGCGTGTGCACTCATAGGTAATTAGTGTGTACCGATAACACTCAAACATTGACGGAAGCTTGCACACATATACTATAAACGGTTAGGAGGATAGTGGGGCGCGCCTTCGTGGATTGCACTATCTATACAACCGACTGATTCGTGATTGACGTGGTTCCCGAATCACGTTCACTTTGCAAAACTAGTATAGCAACAAGTAGATGGCGGTCTAAAATGATGGCAGCAAAATACATGATCATTGTTCCTTGTTTTTGGTTTACACTTAATTTCTCAGAAGAATTTACTAATTCACTTACAGAGAAGATACAATTTATCTTGTAATATATTATTTGTTGCCATTAAGCGTGGGTAAAAGTAGGTATAGTCTTGGTATTGTTAGTACCATTTATCTATTAGTATCAATCTTTTGAGCCTATTCATTACAAACATACAAACATACAAAAATAGGTACAAATCTTTCCTCTTTATAATATTAGTATAGATACCTATAGATTAGGTAACTTGAGCTGTATCCTACTGTACTTCTTTACAAGTACACCGGGGTTTGATGTAATAAATACTTTCAAATCAATGGCTCTTAGCTTGTGGGACATTATTAAAATCTTTGTGATTTTTTTAAGTGTAGTAAACATTATAAAATCAATAGTAAAATTATAATAACTCGTTTCGAAACTGTCTCGCCCTAGGAGTACAGTCATGCGAGACATTCAAACCGTTTTTACGCATTGATGCCTGCTCATTACGCTATAATCAATAAGTACATCCACATCTACGCGTAATATCTACGTAATGTGCATAAAAATTGGGTCATAAGTTATGGACAGTGACTTTTAATACAGGTGCATGGCGTTATGTAATGTTTGTGATGCTATGACATAGTCGTGCATGGTTATGTAAGCTTATATTGACAGATAATAATCATAATTATAATTTAAAACATTTTAAATGACGATAATGATTATGTACTTTAAATAAATTATTTTATTTTATTACACAAAGAAACTCAGCTATAGTTGAGTTTAAGTTAAACTCAACTATAGTTGAGTTTTTTTTTATATTAAGTCTAAACACTTTTAACTAAATGAGGCTTTAACTGTCGCATAATAATAATGCTCGCTTTTTTCAAACGGAACAAATATAACGTGTTTTATCTCGAAAGGGTTTATTCAAACGACAAAACTGTTTTTTTTTTATTAAGGGGCCAGCGGAGGGAAAATTTTCATACAAACGGAATACCAAAATGATTTCTAATTTAGACAGATTTACACTATATTATTGTAATAATTGTGTTTGTATAGTATTTATCTAGGTTCCTCAACAGTTTTTATTTCAAATTACTTACCTTAAAAGAAATAAACACCAATAGCATTTTACACATTTTTTTTCATTGTAAAATGTGATTGGCGTTTATTTCATCTTCTTGTACCGCCGACTGAACTGAGTTTTATTATAATTATTATTTTGACTCTCAAATAACTTCACAACTACAAAGTTCTGCTAACTTTTCAAACAGTCTGGCAAAGTTACAAGCATGCAGTCTGGCAAAGAAGCAAAGATGTCAAGGATGGGAAAATTTAGCTTTGTTGCTATATTTTCTCACGACTCTCAGTATCTCATTGAAACTACCAGTAAGTACTTATATAGTTCTTATGGTAGCTGGAATTAAAATACAAGACGCAACAACAGTAAAATTCACAATAAACCTTGGTTTATACAACGTGTATCAAAATATGTGTACTATCCGGAAGGGGGGTGAATTTCCACCCCCCGGGGAACAACTTTTGTTCAACGACTTTTCGAACTTCGATTGGTATCTCTGAAAAAAACTGCAACGAAGTTTCAACATGAACAGCTAGCTGACTTTATACAAAGTGACAACCCTAAACTCAGCTACAGAGGTAGTAGGTAGTAGTAGTAGACCTACAGAGGTAGTAGGTCAAGGGGTCAAGGGGTTACAAGGATAGGGTTGTCAATTTATTTAGGCATTATGAAATTAAATATTTTTGTATGGGAAACTGAAAATAGGAATTTTTAATTATCTCCCCCCCCACAACTGATCACCATTGTGGTCTGAAACCCCCCACCTTCGCATAGTACACATATTTAGATACACCTTGTATACGACCTACTGCAAAGAACTAACCTTTCGAAAGACTATGTCGTTATTGTGTTAAATCAACATTATCGAGCCCCGAACTAAGCAGAGCATGTACTATGGGAACCAGATAAACTTTTTAAATACAAACTTAGAAAAAAATATTTGTTCTCGGTGGGGATCGAACCCACGGTCTACGGCGCAGAAGGCAGGGTTACTACCAACTTATTTGAGAGGCCGATCAAGTAGAAGTAGGACCAAAATAATTAACCTTAAGATTAGACTAGTAATTAACTATGCTGTCTAGCCAAACCCAGTCACGACTGAATTATGACAGTAGGCCTACCACAAGCTTTGCCTACACACACTCAATAGAGACATAGCCAGACAGAGCTTGTGGTAAGGCTTACTAGTGTGACTTCGTTGCACCTACATAAATAAGTACCCCTGTGAGACCACAGAATGAGTAACACTACATGTTGTGGTTCCCTAATGAATGTTGTGGTGGTTGAACTCATTAGTAAAACACAATATCGGTGTTACGTCGGTCAGTCGCCTGCATTGTTAATGACACGTCCGAGGTACGTTATTGCTAGACTATACTTTGACCTTTGACCTCAGGTTAAAAAATACATTTTATTTACGATTAAGAGCATTGTGGCGTGGCTCTTTATTAGATAAAGATAAAAGAAAAAAAATATATTGCGTAGTATAAACATGTCTAACACTTGAAACATAAAATTACCACACTTATAAAAACATTAGCGGCCTGTCTTTTAAACATATAAATACAGCCTATGTTACTCAGGGTGAATGTAGCTTTCCAATGTTCAAATAATTTTTGAAATCGACACAGTAGTTTTTCATTACAAACGTACACACAAAAATACAAATCTTTCCTCTTTATAATATCATAGTATAAAAAAGTATAGATATCAAAATACAAACAGCGCTTAAACTATTGCCATCTCTTACCATTGGGTAATGTCAAACAGTGACAGGGTTAAACTTTAAGCAATGATTACATTTAAACTGGGTTCAAAAGTGTGGCTGTTATTGTGAAAGGTTCGTCCAGGTAAGTACGTGCCGATGAAATCACAAACATCAGTAATACTACTCAACTGTGATCAACAATAACAAGTCGCTCATTGACTTTATCCTTCTTGTTTTTTGACAAAAAACAATGGGCCACCGTCTTCACCCAACTGTCACTTATGACAGATCCACTACAAATTTCAAGTTTATTTTTTGTTTGTGAATGTAAGACGAATGTAGTAGAGCTGAAATAAAGTAACTGTTTTGGTAATTCGTAACTTGAATCTTGCGCACCGAACACTCGCGTGGTTTTGACATCTGCTGTGTTTCACATAAGCATACATCATCTTTAAGTCTTTAACAGATGTTTTTATTGTGTGTGGTTCAAAATTTCTATCACCTATACTCCGCAAAAAACGAACTGATTCTTTTCGAATACATTTTTGGGCGCTAATTGAACTTGAATCGTAATATTGTTTGCAGTTTTTTGCTCGAAGATACTCAAACTATACGATGTCTAGAACAAGACTTTCATTTTATAAAAAAATAAAGAATGCTTTCTAGGGCCATTAAGTATCTTATCAACTGTGGAAAATACATTAACGTTTGTTACTTTTATGACACGTTCCAGGAGGTATTTAAGTATTGCTTTAGTGATAGCGTTGTCAACTTCTATGGAGTTCATAACTTTTAAGTAGTAAAAACGTTATGTTTATGTAAGTTGGTGGTCGCGCACCGTTCGGTTTCAGAGGAACTTCCTCCCGCGAACACTCAAGCTGTGGAATGATCTCCCTACTGAAGTTTTACTTAAAGACTATAGCATGAGGTTCTTCAAAACGGGCGTTTTTAAGGGGTATGCAACTTGTGATACTACTCTGGTATTGCAGGCTATATCTCTGGTATTATATGCTACGGTAGCCGCTTCCCATCAGATGGCCCGGCCCGTATGCTTGTTTGTCGACATTTATGAATGTACTTCAATTGGTAAAATGCTTAGTTTCATTATTTCTACACACGTGGAAGAACCCAGATGGGAAAATTTCAAGAATCAGAGAAACAGACGGATGAGTTAAAAACGTGGTCAACAACGTATTAACGATAAGAATCACATTATTTTTGTAATTGCTTATATACATACTTCAATTCCCTTTTTTTTTACAAGAAAATGAGACAAATGTTTTAAAAACGAGTGTTCTACAGTAATTGTACCTACCAAGTAACAATCGCCGTCGTGTCCAAGCCGCACTGGCCTCACGGTGGTTTTTTATTCAGGTGCACTGACTGTAACGGCACGAAACCAATTTGCTGCTCTACACCAATCCAATCGCTAGTTCTCGATCGCGCAGACGAAGTTTTCTGAGACTTTACTATATATGAATGTTGGTTTGGTATTGAATCGGGGAGTCCGATGCTGTCGAAAAGACTGGCCGTGGCGAGGTGCCGGACTCAATCCTCGCTGATATTGTCATTAAAACAGTAGAGAGGCCTCTGCTTCCGTGTATCCATTGTTAATATTAATTCTGTTAAATTAACCGTATGTATGCGTTAAGATTAGGGACCCTCTTCAGCACCGAAACCGGTCGACAGCATGTTTGACTTCCTTTTGCATTTGCATACTCAGCTTATTTTATCCACTTCATGAGTTATCGTAAGATATTTTTTGAAGCAATTATAAATTAGATTAATTAAAAACAAAGTAAACAGGCCTTTGCATCTATTTTAGATGGTTTATATAGCGGCAGAGGTAACTGTTGATTACACAAGCCGTAATCGACACACTATAGAGACACTATAGTGCCTGGCCTGGGACAGGAATTTAGATGGAATACGCTTGCCCAGCACCTATACCACCCTGTCAGCTTACAGGAATTATTTATTACTTATTTTAGATATACACACCCAGATGTACATAGTCTCGTTTCATCTCCAGTTTACAAAATGAAATGAAAACTCGACACTCCAGGAAAAATTGCGTTTTCCCCTGTGTTGTAACTCAGTCATTCACACCTCTTCCCTCAGGAGCGACGCGGAACAAGCCCGTCTAATTTAGCTGATAAGCGAGAGCTGGATTCCCGGGAAAGCAAATGTTTTGAATTAATCATGAGGTGTGTATGAGACAATTTAACCTGGGAAGCTTCGAAGGGAATATACCTACTACATTTTACTTTATCCCCCAAATACTCGACCTGTAAGCCAACCAAAAGCTCTGTCTGGCTCTGTCTCTGGCTCTAGTTTTGAGTCTGTGTGAGTACTCACTAGTGTATTATACTGTGTGTGTGTGACGGTGTGACGTAGGATTTATTTAGTCAACACTCACAGAGACTTAAAACCAGAGCCAGAGACAGAGCCAGACAGAGCTTGTAGTAGGCCTCCTACTTTTTCAAAAAATTAAGAAGCATCTTTGTCTTTGTCACATGTATAACTTTATGCTTTTACATGAAACTATGCATTTTATTTAGGAGTTGTAATTTTTATAGACAACTGACGTGAGATGAATCTTTCATGAACTAATAAGGATTTTTATTTGGATCGCTGATCGTATTCGCTGATAAAAAACTAGAAAGTTTCAAGTTGATGGACGCAGGGTAATGCATCGTAGGGCACGCTACATAAAGAGCACACAATAGGAGTAGAATCAAAATCAAATCATAAATGTTTATTTTGGAATAAATACATGGCACAAATAAGGTCAAAGCACGATAACGTTCGCAGAAGTTATAAACTGTGTCGCGAACATTAACGCCCTCCTCCGACTTAGGGAATTCCAAACTGTAGAAGAATTGAAGCTATAACTTAATATAAACTTAATTAAAACAAAATTCTTGGCGTGATTGTGTTTTTGTGTAGAGTGAATGGGTTTGCGTAAGTGTGAAAGGTTTAAAAATTTTGGGGTGGTTCTCCTGGTACGCCAGTCTCATGAGAGTCTGGTTATAGAGAAGAACCTGTGGTGTACATAAATTGTAGTAGAATCATGTTGATATATTTTACTAGTATCACGTGAAACTGAGCTGTAATGTTACAATATACACGTTGATGGAAATACCACCGCATTCAGCAGAAAAAGGAAATAGAATTTTAAATGGGGTATTCAATTACAGCTTCTGTATAAAAAATAAATTGAACGCGGTGACGCAGTCGTTCTATAACCGAATAGAATGAGAGCCAGCAGAGGAAATTCAACCATAAAAAAATAACAAAGCCTTTTATTTCTTGCATTTTAAACACAGACCAAAAAAAAACGCTTACGGAAAATTGTAATTATATTAAGCAGCATAACTTGTTACTATTTAGTTTTATTTTATTAACCGACTTCAAATCAAAAAGGAGGAGGTTCTCAATTCGGTTGTTTGTTCAAGATCACAAACATGAACTTGCTTTAAACGCAATGCAAGTACGATTTCTCCATTCATGTTTATGATTGGAAGATATATTGAAATCGAATAAATCGAATGATGAATTGATCGGAAGATTATTTCCACTCGGAATCGGAAGATTATATTTTATTCTTGTTTTCCACCATCTGTCATGCGCAGAGGTATTTTGCGCGGACTCTAGTAGTTTTTGACGTCTGTAAATTGGAACGTTCAAAACTTATACTTTGGAACCCACTTCAACATAAGCTGTCCATCGCACAGACAAGCTCTGTCTGGTTTTGAGTCTCTGTGAGTGCTCACCAGTGTATTATACTGTGTGTGTGACGTTTCGACGTAGGATTGATTTATTCAACACTCACACCGACTCAAAACCAGAGACAGAGCCAGACAGACCTTGTGGTAGGCCTACTGTTACTTGCTTAAGCTTTCCATTCGTTATTAACTGAGTTAGAGTCTGCAGAAATCATCCGATAAGATTAACATTTTAATTGAATTCACTGACCGAAATTATTTCACTGAATTTTAACTTTATTAAGTCTTCCACTTATAATTTGTGGCAGTACGAATTCGGTTTAAAGATATTTATTTCTCAAAGAACCGAGTTCAATAACAGAGAATAATACATTTTTAAGGAAATTATGTACCTACACAGTGTACTGGTTTGAGTCCAGTGCAGTGGTGCAATACATATTATAAGTGATATGCTTTTTTTCTTTGTTTCGTATTATTGGTACTGCCCTCATAGCTCATTTGGTAGTAGCTCTGCCTTCTGCGCTGAAGGATGTGGGTTGGATCCCCACCGGGATCAAATATTTGTTCTAAAAGGATCATACAAAAAAACGGTAGGAACCAAACCGCAGTTTGTAGCTTGTTCTAGGCTTGGCCACGTGGAAATGGCACCTAGCCTCGCCTAGCTGTAAGACGTTTCAAAGTGATCCTTGAGTCACTACTGAATAAAGACATCTTTGACTTTGTTCTCTGTCTGGGTGTCTTATTGCTGCTCATATTATTTTATAATGAAAGAAATCCAAATAAAAGGCACACGTGTTTACAAAAGCTTATTATAAAAGTAATGCTATCTGCAGATCTTTGCAAGCGATCTAGAGATATGTCAACTGATCCACATCAGCATCATCATTTTGTATCATTGCATTACTAAAACCCAAATAGTGTAGAGGTTTGCTAATCAGAAAAGGTGGCGACTGCTTATACCCGCACTGCGAAATTAACTACTAACCTACTTTTAAGAATTTGTACACTTAAAAAAGCTTACCAACTTTGAAATTTGTCTGGAGAAAATTCCTTAAAAGAATTCCTACTAAAACAACTAGGAAAAACATTAGTAACTTTTACTAATGTAAAAGTTGCTATAGTGCATGTGATACAGGTGACCAAGACAGAACAAGTTACATGAAAAACAATCTGTCAGATTAGTGAAATGAGAAAGCTCCTCAAACAATAAAATGTATATTTTGTAAAACACATTTAGTGTAAAATTTAATTTGATGCTTCTTTTATATTTGTTTAGGATTCAAACACAACCTTACATTTTGCCGTTTCATGTATTTATCAACAAACAAGGTACGATGACAAAAGCTTTAAAATAAACAGTTTCCCATTTCACTTGCTTTCTATTTCAAAACGTCACACAAGTATATAAATAAATATAGCCAATCCACACCACACTAGAGAACAAACATCTGCGTTCACCACACAAATATTTGTTCTCGTGGGGATCGAACCCACGACCTACGGCTCAGAAGGCAGAGCTACTACCAACTGAGCTGAGAGGCCAGTCACATAAGCACAACTAAGTATGTATAGCCCTATACTTAATAAGTCTTGAGTTTTCAGCGTACGGGTTTCTTCAGGCGGAACGGAGACTTTACGTTCACTGTATATAATATGCCGTGTGCCTTTAATTTTAATATAATGTTTTCTAAGCAATAATGCCATGAAATTGTTCCTTAGAAATAACATGATTCAATCACGCTAATGGCTCAAGAGTTTAAGCCGCGGTTCGAACAGTAGATAGAGCTTTTAGAATCGAAACGTTTTATAGTTTTACTTTTTCATTCAAAATTAACCACACAACTCCACAGGTCAACGATCCAGTACTTGTAGTAATAGCTCATTGGCACCTAAACTTTGTTATCACCTAAAGCTTAACCCCAAAGCTTTTAACTGTAAAGCTCTGCCATGATACTAAGAAAGTACAGCCTTCGTCAGTCATTGGTTGTAGCCGCGCAGACCACACGCGTCCGCTGTCTGAAAACTTCACGATCGGAAAAATGGTGAAATGAAAAGTGTTTTCAGTGAAAAACTTAATAGTGATACTCAATTGAGTACGAGTTGAGCGAAAGGATTTACTCAAGCTAAAGTTGAGGTAAGTTTTGAGTTAAGTTTGAATTGGACGGAGTGCTAAAAGTTTTACGGCGAACTTCAAACGTTCCTACGTGGAAATAGTCGAGTTTATAAAGGAATTGAGAAATCATACTGAAAACAGAAATATCTTGCTGAAAATAGTTAGTCCCAAGATGGTTTATAGGGTACAATATTAAGCATATACTGTATTAATTATGTTATGGTTAAAATAAAAAAAAAAAAAAAAAAAAAAAAAAAAAAAAATGTTTTTTTTTGTACTCAGTCTGAATCGTTGTTGAGTTTTCAAAGAAATGGTCCAATTCTATTGTAAACTAGCGGCCGCCCACGGCTTCGCTCGCCCCGTAGCCGTTACGCCCCGTTGATTTCCCTTATAAAAGTTTTTCCTCTTTTCTCAGCTTAGGGAAATAATTTTCCTTTCTTAGTGCACCCCTATGCTATAAAAGAACACACCCTCTAAGTTTCATGCTTCTAGGACTTACGGTTTAGGCTGTGCGTTGATTGTCAGTCAGTCAGTCAGTCAGTAACGTAAGAGTTTTATATATTTAGAAGATAGATAAGAGAAATCATACTGAAAAACGAAATGTCCTACTGAAAATAATTTTGTTTTTTTTGTATTCAGTCTGAATCGGGATGGTATTGGTGATGTCATCCTGTGTTATGCTTTTTGATTTTAGTATGTTTTGAGATGCCTGAATAAAGCTTTTGTCTGGGGCTTGTTAGTACCTACTACGTGAGTAAAATATCCACAAACATACATATTATACCTTGTCAAACTTACGTACCTTATTGGCTTCAACTTAAACTTAGTTTCATTCAACATTTTCAAGTTTATTCAACAATGTTTTTCATATGTTATAATCGTAATCTAATTTCATTTATCAATCAAATGCTAATACCCACTGCATTTATAAGCATGTAACTTGTGTAGTATAACTTAGTTTCTCAGTATGTGGTTTAAAAATTGTATGAGAAATAAATGTTTTTAAACCATAATATTAACTTTTATAACAGTGAGAGCTTTTTATAAGTTTTTATAACAGTGAATCGTTATACATCTATTTTGAATGAGATTATATACCAAGCATTTAATAAAGAAAATTCAACGTATCGTAATAGGTAGCCTTTCAAACGAAAAAAGACTCTAACGATTCGATAAAATTCAAACCGGTGCTCTGGGCCTTTACAAATTCAACTCAAGCACATTATCTAAATATAGGCCTTTGTACAGTCAGGAACTCGGTTCACATTTTTGTGTTTTAAGATCTTGAATAACTCCGAAGCTTTTCCAACAAACAACCCCAAAGCCTTGCATCATAACACAGTCATGTTACAATTTATCAAAGAATAACGGGTATATTCATAATAGATCTAAAACAGTCATAGGTATAGCTTTTAAAGATAGCTTAGCAGACCAATATGCCAGTTTTGGAACAATTTTGCCAATGTCATTTGAGAATAATTATTACATAAATTGATTTATGCCATATTCGTCCCTAATGTTCGGCCCTCTCCATTAATAAGTCTTTGTTTGTCCCTCATAAATTCTTCTTCATTTTCTGTTGCTTCGACATGGAATACTTCAAAAGGGTGTATCAGTTCTTAGAAAGCCGGCAGCGCATCAGTACCTCTGGTGTTGCTGGCGTCTATGGGCGACCGTGACTATTTTCCATCAGGTGGCCCGTCTGCTCGTCTGCCTGCTATGGCTTATAAAAATAGGTTTTAGTCAAGTCGGTCAATAGACAAGTCGGCTGACACTGGTATTAAGAAAGTGATGGCGGTTTTTTTCAAAATCATCGGAAATATTATCGTTCCAATCAGGATACCACATAATTACACTTTCATTCCAACTGCTCACACTTTGTGCTAAGACATCAAGAGTAATATTGGTTAAAATACCACCGAAATTATACAACATAACTCATAATAACACCAGATGAAGAATTAAAATTAAAAAGCTTTGTGACTTCCCAAAATGTCTACTGGACCGATAAGTCTGTTGCCATCTCTATTTGTTGACATGAAAATGACAGTGACAAAGAGACTAATAAGGAGCTGCAAAAAAATGGTCGGCAGTATGAATTCGGAGTTTAAAAATCGACTTCTAATCGACTTCTGTTGCTGACTGTACTGTACAATGTACACACAAAGGCGTACATTTCAGCGAGAACCTTCAAGTTTCAAGGGATTCGTCTGTTAACAAGCGGACCATCTGTTAACTTACATAACTTAATACGCACGGGGTTTCTTATAATTACCAGCATTATGTGCTTAGGGCTGTAAATGAAGTTATTAATTAGGTCAGTTTAAAACAACAGGCTGTACTAAGTACTTTTTGGCTCAAAGTCAAATGGCGTTTATTCAGTGTGAACAAGGATCACTTTGAAACGTTTTAAAGCTAAAGTTAATGTTCGTCCACGCGACCAAGCCTAGAAAAATATAGGCATCAGACTTACGACTTGGTGCATACCATTTGTCTTAATATACAAAATCCTTACAAATAATATAAATTTTAAAGTAACTGTCTGTCTGTCTATTGCGCTTTCACGCCAAAACTAATACTGTACCGCATTTCATTTAAATCTGTTAGCAAATATATTTATTTACACAAAGAAACTTACAATTAAACAAATATTTACAAAATGTACAAAATACACACGAAACAGTTGAGCTATCTGCAGATCGTTACAAACGATCTAGAGATAGCTCAACTGATCCAAATCAGTGCCAGACGGAAGCGTTCCCAAGGCGCAAATAAATTGCTTGTCACTCCTGAAACTTGTGGGTTAGTTGGGACAAAATAAAATCATTATTTTATCCATTAGTCCAGGCACAGGCAACCACTACTAGAAACAACCCTGAAAAAGCTTTGTTTTTATTTTCAGTCTCATATTACCAATAACTGTTTCGTCATTTCTGCTGTTTGATCAGTTTTAAAATAATGAGAAACAAATAAGACATTTATAAATTTAGCTTTAGGTGTATATCTACGCTGGAATAATAAGCTCCAAAAACATAATGCCACCACAGAGAGCATATGCTAATTAGGTATAGAGAGTAGCGTACTAAAAATAAACTCGTGTATAAGGTAGACCGCAGAGTTTCTTCATTTCACAAAATGTATTTTATACAGGCTGTCCCCGTACTTGTGTTATTCCGTGGGGAGTGGCATTCACGGGAACAAAAGAACGTTTTAATTTAGAGAATTAACCTATTTCAAATTTGGATATTTTTATTGAAGAAATATGCACTTAAAGCTTGCTTGGAAATCAAACTTGGAAAGGCACTTAATTAAAAAAATCTAGAAAAGTTTTAAATAACAAATAATTAAACCTTATTTGCAAGACAAAAATGTGACGCAGGCCCACATTTGTGTTGTAACTAAACCACCCGCAAGCATAAGGAAATCCACGAAGAAAAGGCCAGATGATCGTCTACACCCTCGTTGTGAGATAAGTAACCCTGGAACTTTTAGAGTCAGAGAATGTTAAGGAACACAAACTAAGATATATTTTTTTTTTTGTTTGAGAAGAGAAGAGCAGGCTCCAACCTCGCCCACTCCTGTGAGTGCCATCCACAGTATGCACCCCCCGGGGATTAGGTAAGGGAAGGACAGATGAGTTATGTTTTATATGTATCAAAACAAATAACCACTCAGTCCCGTGTGATTGATATTCTCGCCTTTACCCCTTCCCCGTTTACTTCTTACTTCTTATTTTTTTTTAAATGTTATTCATCATAAGTTTGACCATACAAGGTTCTTTCATTGTTTGTAATTATCGGCTATGCCGTATTTAGTAATCGTGTTGATCACCATAAGTTGACCATATAAGGTTCTTTGTAATATTGGATTTTCCCAACTATATGATTCCATCAAGCGATCAATGGTCAAGACCCCGATCCATCCATAATACTAGACAGCGCCAGAAGGTACACCCAGGGGTCCCACGAATGTAATCCCAGCACATTCGTGATTATCCAGGAGTGCTGGATGCCCAGCTACAGATTAGACTGAAGCCCCATATGTTTCACTTTTAGAAACCAGATTGTCAAGTAGAATTTATTGTATATCAGTATTTACAACATTATTCATGTTATGAATAAATACTAACTTTGATTGTAATAGTTATTACTTTATTATCACACCAATCACATCGAAGCTGAATAGTCTTAGTTAATTTCAATTCAATTACTTTAATCCTTTATAAGGATATAGGAACGAGTGGGAGGGATAATAAATGATTGATAGGAGGAACACTAGTTGAAGTCCGGACTCCAACATCTAACCAAACTTACTGGTTTGACAATAGTCTACTGTACCTATGTTTTGGTTGGTTATAGTGTCGAAGGTTGAATTAATAAGCGATGAACTGTCGGCCTAACAGAACATACACTCATTAACTCTATGTAAAGTGTGGGGAATATTTATCAGCTGCATGTATAGTATTTGTGCGTGCAATGAGCTGTAATCACTAATATCAAACTCAATAGAATAATTCCGCTCGTCAAGGTTTGT
Organism: Thera britannica; assembly: GCA_939531255.2. NCBI lineage: Eukaryota > Metazoa > Arthropoda > Insecta > Lepidoptera > Geometridae > Thera > Thera britannica. The sequence goes on along the minus strand of OW618042.2, from coordinate 6,299,583 downwards.
GAGGTCTTGACGCCACAACAATTCCACACAGTCTCATACTAGTTATGAAAACACCCATAGTGTGTAAAATGTAGTAGACCATTGCAACCCAGCAATTAATAACCTTGAATGGTTAATTATTATTAGTCTAACCTAGAGGAATTTTACCTGGTCAAAACCTTTACCTGATACCTTTACCTCCGTTTACCTTTTACCACAGTTTATTGAATACAATTGAATTTAGACAATCCCACCATTGTCTCTAATTATGTAATTAGCGAGATGGGACTGCCTGTACCTCGCACAGCAGGTAAATCTAGTAACTTAAAATTATTATTATAACTACTTATTCATTTAGGTAAGAACTTAATAACTACGTCATATTTTGATAAGGTTATTTCATATTTCCACCTACTGGCTTAATGACTATAATGCAGATTCTGTAAGAAATAATTTACGCCTTAAGACTCGATAGGATTAAATAATAAATTTCAAAGATTCAAGTTGGAAGAAACAGTTGCAAGTTCAATGTGAACCTATTGATGAAAGAGTATCATGGTAATAGAATGTTTATAAAAGTAAATTATTAACATCTGTAAGTTCAAAGCTGAAAATAAACACGTGGTGATCTAGTCGTGTCGTAAACAATGGAAGTATTAGTTTCTTAAAGCTGTACATAAAGAGTAAAATGGAAAAGGCAAATAAATTTAAAAGCTGAAACAAATGCTGAAAATTATAGAATATATAATTACAATTCCCAAATGACTCGTAGATAACATATTAAATAATGAACACAACAAAATAAAAGCTGGAAGGCACACAGTATTTGATACTAGTTCTTCAGAAGTACAATAAGTGATTTATGTATTAATTTACTCAAAACTGTGAAAACTTATCACTCATTATAACAACTGGTATTGCCAAATTGGATCATCACACTCAGATAAAACTTAAGGATTCTCGATATTAATCTGTTCTTTGCGAATATTTGAATAAGATAAGTTAGGTTTTACCTAAGTTATTATTATGTCAAGGAAATTCAATTCTAAGGAAAACAACAAACCGGTTTTCTATTACTGCATGATCTGATCCAAAATGGCCTATTATAAAATAATAAAACCAACCTCAAGCAGTCTTCTTTTACCTTAGAACCACCATGTAAAACTGAAATAAAATTAGCCTACATAAAGTGCTAGGTATCATTAATTGTCCATTTATAAATTCAGAAATCACTCGAAGATTTCACATAATATACAGAAGTTGATAGAAGACTTTGCTTCGCTAACCAGTCATCATCATCATCATCATTTCAGCCCAGTATCATCCACTGCTGGATATACACCTCCTTCACCTCTTGTTCCTCCTCTGTCCCGTGTTCTCCTCTGTCCTCTGTCGCTCGCCAGTAAGTACAACTTAAGTTAACCACATAATAATGTAGAGCCAATTGAAGGCCCTCTTTTGCTAGCTTGTATGTACATTTCAGATAACTCTCGTAAAACATAGAAGTCGATCGAAAACTTCATTTCAGTAGACTGTATGTACAATTTAGTTTAGTATCTGGAAGAAATTGTATAATTAATCGGAGTACATGGTGGTTCATAAGGTCTCCTCCGGCACCTCAGAAGTCCCTGGATCTATAAGGAACTTGATTAGTACTCTACGGATTTTATTACGAGGTTTGAATTTTTAAGACCTAACATCTATTTCTAGACAGGTCATGTAAAACTTTGGAAGGATTTTAATCGCGAGAAACAAGGAAGCGAAATTCATTTGCCCATCACTGTTGTCACATATTTTATAACTAAGATAGAATTTCCTTAATACTACACGTAGAGGCTGGAATAAATTTATTAGACTAACTAATATGTGACTTTCCGGTGCACGATAATGAGAATTCGCAATTTTGATTGTTTTTTGTCGCCTTGTTTCTATAGATACACTATCTCAGAGAGTTCCCAATCCACTTTTGGGCTTTGAGGCCCTCCGAGACAATGTTTCGAACAAGTGATTTTAATAAGTTACCAATTAATATGTCCGCGACTGTGCTCATTTTCCAAGAATAGTATTTACCAAGTTAAAAGAGCCGCCAACACACGAGGCGTCCAACGGAATTGCTACACCTCCTTTGCAATGAGATTGTCCTACCGACAGCCAAGACAGCCCAGAAGTATATTCTAGACTACGGAGTCCGTTCGGCAGTACTATATCATTGTTGGCTCACAACAAATTGCATTATAAAGAATGCAAATAGCAAATAGTTTACTAATATGTAGCACAGTATCAAAAGTCCCTACTCCCTACTTAAAACTAGCTGAAAAGTTTGTTGCTTCACTCAATTTAAAACTCTTTGTTATTTAAAATATTTACGGAAATAGATTTCCAGCCTTGGTTCCATTCGTGCTATCACTTAAAACTAGGACGGGAGACTTCTACTGTTAGTCTCGAAACTAACGAATTGAACCAGTGCTTTTACAAATGTGTTATATAAATAGTGTATATTAATATATAAATAAATAATCATCTAAATAAAAATAAGATGGATGTTCTTTCTCCAGGTTCGATTACTGCTTGGTGTGTAATTTGTTGTTCTATATTTCTTAAATCTAATGAATACTTAAAATCTAAAGCTGTATCTAACTTCGATTTCGTGAATTATTATTTTCCCTTACGGATAATAATTCAGTACTGAAATAAATGTAAAGCATTTCCCTAAGATCCATTGATTTAGCTATCGGTTCAGCTTCTATCAAAGGATCAGTCCCGGATGATATGTACTATTTACTGAGTGAGGCAACAAAATAAACACAGAAAAACACATATACACAAATGAAAATCAGAGAGACTCGAATAATGAAATATTCACATTTATTTTAAAAATATGTAATTATTAATCTATGTGAACATTACAATAAACGATAATAGCTAAATGTCAGCTGGAAAAGTCTCGATCCCCTGCATGGAACAATCTAGACAATCAAGAATCCCTAGATAAAGCACACATTACAAAGTGATTATAAATTAGAAACTCACAGACTCAGCCTGAAGAAAACTTTCACTGCACTTCACTGACTCTATAATCAAACCGAACCACTTATTTATTTATTTATTTACTTTTCGATTTATTTATTTATTTATAAACGGACAATCACGAATAAGCTAATGAGTTATTTCAAAACACCGCCGCGACGTCTCAATGATAGTAAAAGACGCTATACGATTCCTAAATCGAAACACTAATTTTTAACACTTTCGCGAAAGCTGCTAAAAACCCAAGCTAACAACCCACTATCTATTAAAAATTAACGCTTCCGTTCGCGCGACTAGCTTCATTCGAGAGCTCCGAACCGACCTACTCGATCCGCGTCCCAAAGCTAACTAACATTATTCTTAATCTTATCACTACGCGCGCACGACCACTCCGTACCGTGATTCCGAGCCGACTATCCCTTCCACTGCCTTTGCGCCGATCTCCAAAACATTTGCTAAGACTCCGCCTCCCCCCTTGCTCCTGCGCCGCTTGCGTCGATACGCTCGAGAGTCCACCTTTTTCTACCTGCTCGAGTTGGCCGTGTGCATTCTTCGCCGCATCTCTCTCCAACTCTCCATGAGCCATACTGTGCGTCTCCCTCATCAAACCCGTCTTGTTGTACCGAGGGCGGGGCTCACACACACAGCACACTTGTGAGTCAACGATTTCCAATATTGAATCTTATTCACATTATAGGTAGGTACAGTGTGGAAGCAGTACGTAGTAGGTATTACACTTTGTCAGTGTTTTACTTATTTCAGCTAATATCTGATAATTTGCCCGAAAACAGTTTTCAACATAACTAAAAAAAGGTCCTTCAAAAAAGTCATTTATCAACTTTCGTTGCTGATTTTGTCTGCACCAACTTCTGTACCTCTGATTTGTAAGCACTGTACTCATACTTCCAAAGAGAGTGAAGGCAAAATTGCCACTTGCCTCGGGTTACTCCCACCAATGCCACAATTTTTTCCCACTCAATGCCCGCGCTAGCGTTTCCCTAATTGACGCGATCGGGTTGTTTACTCATCAATCGATCTTTCAGCAGGCCAACAACTACTATCGAATTACAATTTTCTATAGACGTATGTGTAGGTTATCAACAAAGGGTTTCAGAATTGTCAATACACATAACTACAGTTTATTCCCATTTGTTTCCAAATTTAAGGTAGAAATGCGTTTTTTATACAATTAGCCTGGTAATTAGAAATAGGCATGGTAATAGTACTTCCCTGGACGAGCTCTTCACAAAAAAGAGCTCTATTGGAGGAGATTCAAGAGGGCGCCGAAGAGAGATATCCGCTTCCTGGAAACGTAAATGTATAATCCTAAAACAATAACAAGATTTTCATTCCCATCACAATGATTTAAAATAATGTTATTTCGCAATGAAATTGGATTACCTTAAACCTCAATGACTGAAATGCTTAATATCCGGGGTAAACCACTCCAAGACTATACAGGGTTATTCATTATTAGCTGCAAATACTCAGGAATTAGGTTCAACAAATAAAATTATAAATATTTATGAAATGATTTTTTTTAAGTTTTGTTATGAAAATCCCGAGAAAATCGATAAAGAAATCATTGGCGCCTGACCTATTTTGACCTTTGATCCGCGCCCGCGCGCCGTGAGTGACACTCTGCGTTCAGTCACCGCCTGGGTGGGTCATCGACCTGTTCTCCATGGCAGTCATTATGCAATAGCCGTAAAGAAATTAATAAAAATAAAATGTTGATACAAAAACGTGAAAAATTTTTTGATCAAATTTAAAAAAAACTATTTCATAAATATTTTTTATTCTATTTGTTGAACCTAATTCCTGAGTATTTGCAGTTAACAATGAATAACCCTGTATAGAACCATTATTCAGTACCTATAGCTTTCTTGAATGTACTCTTACTTATACAGGCTGTTGACTATTTTTCTTAATTGAATGTGCCTTCAAACCAATAAATCGGCTAGTAGTTTAAAACAAAGCAAAACAAATGCTAATAGTGGAAGGAACAGTGTGATGAAAGATAAATACGGTGTGAAAGAAGACGGAGTGATGAACGTAGAAAAAGGTAGTCTAAGATGGTTTGGGCATGTAGAGAGAACGGATGAATGGAGATTAACAAAACAAGTGCATCAGGCGAGTGTGAATGGAATACTACTACATCAGATAGCACAGATGGTTTAGAAAAAGGCCAGGTCAGGAGTACCGTAGACCGACGACCATGCATGAAAAATGTTATGCGAGTGAATA